>CM060700.1:70703978-72038353 GCA_030686995.1 Artemisia argyi | reverse complement strand
TGGCCTGTCAATTCCGAAGGTGACAGTTCCATCTTCAGCAGTGGAGAGAACGTCTTTTGTGGTACCCATTTGAAGTGGTCCTTCGTCAATTGATCGCAGAATATTCTCACCATTCTCCTTACCCCGACAATAAAGTCGAATTCTTTGTGCCCACGATTCATAGTCAGTCCTATCGAGCATAGGAGGTCGGGTATCGGACCCGGCAGCTTGAATGTCATCAGTTGAAGCCGTAGTAGCCATGACGTAACGTTAGACTAAGTATGAGATCTTGGATAAATCATAATTAATGCTTAGTGTCAGGTCATGACAAGTCAAGTTACAATAAATCAGATCATAATAAGTCAAGTTACAAGAGTTAACTTATAACGTCAAATCACAATCAGACTAGTCGTAACAACTTAAGTCACAACAATTCACAACTTACTAATAAGCAACAAATCTCTAGAAGCTCAAACTGAGCAAACCGCTATTCACCACAACTCGCTAGAATACCCAAATAGTAGAAAATAACCAAACCGCTGAACCTGCAACTCGCTGAGGTTATCAACTCTCTAAGGTCAACTCGCTAGAATTACAACTTGCTAGTCAAGACAACCCGCTGATTTCCCAACTCGCTAGTCAGATATACACCAACTCGCTACCAACAATGACCAACTCGCTACGTAGAAAATAATTCCGAGACTCAACTCGCTAGCAAGAAAGGTGGGCCAAAATGCTTCAAACTCCAAACCAACGAATGATATAACCTAACAAACTGAAAAACTAAGTAAAACTAACACCTCTACTCAATAAATTACATCCATAACATCACATATATCACTGTGGAAGGATTAATACGTGTTCAAACACTTGAGATGTTAATCTTAATAATGTGTTTGGGATATTTATGAATGAATGTGATTTAGCACACGGAATTTACTAAAACACACTAAAGGAACAAAGGTGGTGAATAAATAAACGTGAATAATTTAGAGTGATGAACACAACATGAATAACACAAAACGATTCAATATTATTTATGAAATAATACGGGTGATCTAAACTATCACCAGGATTACAAATGTAACCTTGAATCTTTGATACGTGAAAAGGATTTAAAGATGGAAGTTATGCATGCAGTGATTGATCTAGTTATCTAGTTATTTTCACTTGGAAAAATCTACTTAAGAAGGTGACTTAAGGGTTCCTTTTATAGTATAAGGAGCCCTTATTACAAGTTGTCAAGTTGCTTAATATAATATATTAGAGACTTATCTTATCCTAATATTACACCTTTCAAGGTAAAACACTCTATATTATCTACTGAGACCTCTGTACTACTTTTACTAAGCGTGTAACTTTGTACAAAGACTAATAATACAACTAAATATCTCTAAATAAAATATAACAACTTGTCGTTAAAACTGGCAGGACCTTCATCAACTAGCAGTACCTTGTCACCCAGAAGGTACTGTTAGTATATCTTCAACTTCAACAAAACTGAAGAGGCAGGCTTAACTATCATTTGGCAGGCTCTTCTTGCAGACTCTTTAACTTGTGCATTTTATTCCAAAAAATCCTCCCCTAAACTTGTTATTCCCTTTTAAAATAACCAAGTTTCTTGTGAATAAAATTCATACCTTGAGGATTTGAGGGAACTCTTCCAAAAACCTTATCTTTTTCTCCTTAGGCTTTCATACTGATCAAATATGCTTTCCTTCAATCTTTTGACTGCATCAGTTTCTTCTTCACACAATAGCTTATTGAAGATCAAGACTGATAATACTTCATAGCTTAAAGGATACTCCTTCTCACCTAGAATAAAGAGTTCTATTCCAATCTGAGTGGAAAGATGATGAACATGGCTCATGCTGAAGTATTCCCATGTAACATATAAATCATAGTAAGGAAATTTCCAATGTGTATCAGTAGGATTTGGATCATATAACCTGCTGAAATCCACCCATAGCTCTTGCTCCTTTGCATCAGGTTTATACTTGGTTTTCAGCTTCTCTTGAACTAAGTCCCACAATTCATCTAAATCCATTCTGCTACATGCTCTAAGTAGATTTTCAAAGTTCTTGAAAATTTCAACCTTATTTCCAACTCTTGTTATCTTCCATGCTTTACCAAACTTGTCATTGTAGATTTCCCAATGTATGATTGGATGCCTTGCATGTAAAGGTTTAGCAAAGATAACTTGAGGAACATGGACAACCATTTCTCTTGACTGAACAGGAGGCAAGTCTGCTTTCTCTGCTTGATCCTTCTGATCATCTCTTCTTCTTTTGGAAGGCCTTTCTTGTGTATCCATGAGAAAACTGGTTTTGTTTCTTCTGTAAGCCTCTAAGTATGGAAGCTTCAACTCATCAAATGATTTACCTTTGAGTTGATGATCCTTCATGTTCACTTCTCTTTTCAGATATATCTTGAAGAATTTCTTCTGATCTGCCTCAGAATGAGGCATTTTAAATCCTTTCTTCTGATTCTTTTGGATCTGCTGATAGACATCATCCAATGCCTCTTGATTGTATTTCTTAGTGATGAAATCATTGAGCTTGATTGTCATTTCATCTGAACTAAGAGACTCATCACACACAAGAGTGTAAGCTTCACCCCTTACAATTGGATCAATGGAAATGATATATTGCAGCTGAGCATCAAACTTTTCTTGTAGAATTCTTGACTCTTCTTCAGCCCCATAACCTCTTCTTCATGAAGCTGTTTGGACAATTTTTCATCTACAGCCATCTGAACTTGTTCTTTCTTCTTCAACCTTTTAGGCTTTGGTTCATCTTCAAACAGAATTTTCTTGCCCTTGTCTTTTGGTGATGATTCTAGACTTGGAGCCGCAGATTGTTCATCAGAATCAAGAAACCTCCCCTGAGGCTGTGATCCCCTTTTTCTTTTATAGAACATTTGATCAGAACCTTTTAGATTCATAGCCAATAGCCTCTGAATCCCAGCAGGCTCTTGCTCTGCTTCAGCAGTATCTTTTGCACTAACAGGCTCTTTTTCACTAACAGGCTCTTTTTCTTGAATAGCAGGCTCTTCATCAATCACTTGAGTTCCTTCATGAAATTGAAATTGAATCTCTTCTTCACTCTTAGAACTACCCATCCTCCCCTTTTTGGAAGAGAGACCCAAACCTTCTGCATCTGAACTTGAAGAACTAGAAACAACCAACTGAGATGTTCTTTTACCCTTCAACAATTTAACCTTTAACTCTAATTTCTCAACCCTCTTAACTAACTTGGTGTTAATCTCTGTAAAGTGTTTGTTTTGACTTTCAAGAGTAGTTTGAAAGTGTTGCACTTGCTCCTTTAGTTCCTTTACAGTCTGAGCATCTACACTTTGATGTGGAGGAGATTGGAGTGGTGAGTTATGATGCGATAATGATGGAGATGTTGCAGATGGTGTTTGTGTTGGTTGGTGAGATGGTAATGGTACTGGTGATGGTGGTGTGACTGATGGTACTGGTGGTGCAACTGATGGTACTGGTGATGGGTTTGGTGATGAATGATCAGATGATGTGGATGGTTCTTCAGAATGTTGTGGTAACATTTCCTCAAAAAGTGGTACTTCTTCTCCTTGAAAACCAATTTTCATGTTTGAAAACACCTTGTGTGTAAGTTTGGGAGTTTTAAAAGGTTTGTTTGGGGGAAGTAACAAATGTTTGGATTTGTTGATGAAGCACTGAATAAACCTTGGGTACATCAAAAACTTTGTTTCACTATCCACATTTTTAACCAATCCTTCAAAAATATATTTTGAAAAGTTGAATTTCTTGTTTGTTGCCAGGCAAATGAGAGCTGCAGCCATGTTACCACTAAACTGCTCCCATGAGGTTTTCTTTTGGCTTAAACAATGAAGGATGGTATGAATAAAAAATCTCCATTGAGGGGTAAAATGCTTTTTAAGAAATGTAAGCTTTGTAGAAGTCACATTATACCCCATTTTTGTCAAATTTTCAAAGATTTTAGCATCAGGCAGTTGACTAATGCCATCTGAATCATCCAAATGAAGATGTCTTCTAATGGATGATTCGGTAAAAGTCAGGGTTCTGCCATCCACCTTGACCTCTAACTCTTGAATCCCATTCCTAAGAGTGTTAACTCTAGCCGTTTGCCAAAATTGTAAAATTTAAGATTCAAAAATAGTGGGATTCACGAGTAAAGCAAACCTGATATAAGAATTGTTTAGAAAATCCACTGCTTGATGAAAAGATTCATTGTCATCAGACTTTTCCAAAAATGCTAATTGGTTGTGACGTTTGACAAAACTTAGACGAGCCATTTAAGGAAAAATTTGATTATGATGGTGGGATTTTATTGTTGTACTGGTAGAAGATGAAAGGTGAGTGTGAATTGTGATAAGGATTGATTATGAGAAAATTACTTTTGACCGACTATTAACGATATGGATAAGTAATTGAAGAGGCGGTCAAAAAGATCTTTTATTATAATCACTATATCCTTAATTCGAGGAAAACATGAGTAATTCACAGAATTGCCCTTCAAAACAACGGCTATATTTTTAACCTGACAGACTCAATGGCTATGTAGCAGTACCATTTTACTCAACCAGTACTAAAATTTAACTTCCAGTACCTTGTTTTTAGAAATATAACTTGGCAGTCTCTTTGAAATTTTAGTAAAAATCCCTTATAGTTTTTAGCAAACTATCAGCTATCAACGGATTTGATAAGTCTTTACCAATAGCCGTTTGCTTTTGGACTAGTCAGCTCTTTAAGTTTGTAAAACTGGGTGAACTGATTACCTTATAGTTTTTAGCAAACTATCAGCTATCAACGGATTTGAGAAGTCTTTACCAAGAGCCGTTTGCTTTGGACTAGCCAGCTCTTAAGTTTGTAAAACTTGGCGAACTGATTACCATTTCCACATCCTGATTTTGTTATCAATCTTGAGTAACCTGAAATTTGTTAGTTGTAGACCAAAAGAACAGAGTGCAGAGCACTTGTTTTATAGCATTGTTAACATTTTAAGCATCAAGATGAACAAAAACAGAGCAAACTTTGAACTAGCAGTACCAATTATGCATTGACAGTACCTTATGACTAACTAGCAGTACCATGTTTAAAGGCCAGAACTTGTTTATTTTATGTACAAAAACACATGTTTTTCAAAGATTTATCATACCAATACCTGCTACCAGGTATTTAAACCTACCTAAATCAAAAGCTTTGGTGAGAAGGTCTGCAAAATTCTTTTCAGAATCAATTTTGACAACTTGTATTAACCTTTTCTCATTGCAATCTCTTATGAAATGGTGTCTGATTTCAATGTGTTTTGTTTTTGAATGTTGAACTAGATTTTTAATGATACAAATAGTACTGCTATTGTCAATGTAAATAATGGTGTTAAGAAAATTGTACCCATAGTCAAGCAATTGATTTTGGATCCAAAGAACTTGGCCACAACAACTTGCACTTGCAACATATTCTGCTTCAGTTGTAGAGTTGGCCACCATTGTTTGCTTCTTGCATTGCCATGATATGAGTCTGCAGCCAAGAAATTGACATCCACCAGTTGTGGATTTTCTGTCTAGGGTTGCACCAGCATAGTCACTATCTGAATAAGCTACCAAATCAAAGGATGATTCCCTTGGATACCATAGACCCAACCTAGGTTGACCCTTGAGGTATCTAAAGATCCTTTTGACTGCTGTGAGATGAGAAACCTTTGGATTTACTTGAAACCTTGCACATACACACACTGAGAACATGATATCTGGTCTTGATAATGTAAGGTACATCAAGGACCCAATCATTGATCTGTAATTGTGCACATCAACATCTTCACCCTCAGCATCTTTGAGTAACCCCTTTTCTGGATCCATTAGTGTACTTGCAACCTTTGAATCTGCAAACCCAAATTTCCTTATGATCTCTGCTACATACTTATCTTGGCTGATAAATATGCCTTCATTTGACTGTTTCACTTGGAGACCCAGAAAGAAAGTAAGTTCCCCCATGGAACTCATTTCAAACTTATTATGCATAAGTTTTTCAAACTCCACACACAACTCCTGGTTTGTGGATCCAAAGATAATGTCATCAACATAAATCTGCACCAGCAAGATGTCTCTCTTGGTTCTTTTGATGAACAAAGTTGGATCAATCTTGCCTCTTTGAAATCCATTTTCCAATAAATAGAAAGCCAATGTTTCATACCATGCCCTAGGAGCTTGGTGTAGACCATAAAGAGATTTGGTAACCTTGTACACCTTGTTTGGATATTCTGCATCAATGAAGCCTGGAGGTTGAGAAACATACACTTTTTCTTCAATAGTACCATATAAAAAGGCACTTTTGACATCCATTTGGTAGACAGTGAAGCCTATGAAAGAAGCATAGGCCAAGAATAGCCTAATTGCTTCAATTCTTGCAACAGGAGCAAAAACTTCTTGATAATCCACTCCTTCTTCTTGAGTATACCCTTGGGCCACCAATCTTGCTTTGTTTCTGATCACTATTCGCCTTTCATCTTTCTTATTCCTGAAAACCCATTTGGTTCCAATTGCCCTGTAACCTTTGGGCAAATCAACCAGTATCCAAACCTTCTGAAGTTTGAATTGAAGTAGCTCTTCTTGCATTGCTTCAACCCAACTTGAATCATCTAAGGCTTTTGTAATGTTTTTGGGTTCTACTTGTGAGAGAAAGCATGAAAACAGGCATATGTGGGCAACTTCATGGTTCTTTTCTTCATAGACAGCTAAGACAAACCCATCTTGGTCTGAAGATAAGACTTGAGTTCTTGTTTTAACACCAGAATAAATGCTGCCAATCACATTATCAATGGAGTGATTTTTGATAATTCTTGTGTTGTGTGTTGTAGGAACATCATAGGTAATTGGAAGATTTCTAATCCCTACATCTTCTGGTAAGGAATCATCTGATAAAACATTTAATGGTTCAGCAGGACCAACTTGTGAACTGGCAGTACCATCTGTTGAACTGGCAGTACCATCTTGTGAATTGGCAGTACCATTTTCATTTGCAGAATTTTCTTGATTTCCTTGACCTTGAGTTCCATGATCATCTCTAACACCTTCATTTGTTGTATTTGAAGGCTCTCCATGACTTGAAGATGAATCCAATCCTTTCCAAATTGGCATTAAGATGTAATCTTGATCATCATTTGGTACAACATTGTCTTCAAAACCTGCATTATCATTAGTATTTGTACCTGTGACAGGCACATAATTCATAGATTCTAAAAGCTTGTCAATGTCAAAACACCAATCTGGTCCAATGCCTGCAACATTAGGTAGTTTTTCTTGAAACTCTATGTCCAGGTTTTCTTCCACTAGCCTAGTGCATCTATTATACACCCTATAGGCCTTACTTTGCAAAGAATACCCTATCATATAGCCTTCATCAGCTTTTCCTTCAAACTTTCCTAGATGATCTTTGGTATTGAGAATAGTGACATGACATCCAAAAGGTCTCATAAAACTTAGAGATGGTGTTCTACCAAACAAAAGTTCATAAGGAGTCTTTCTATGAGGTTTAATCACAAGAACCCTGTTCTGCACATAACAAGTAGTACCTACAGCTTCAGCCCAAAATGAAATTGGCAACTTAGAGTCTATTAACATTGTTCTAGCAGCCTCTATAAGAGTTTTATTTTTCCTTTCTGCTACTCCATTTTGCTGTGGGGTTCTAGCTACACTATATTCTCTTTTTATTCCTTTTTCTTTGCAAAATTCATCCATAACTCTATTCTTGAATTCTGTCCCATTGTCACATCTAATTACTTTTACTTTCTTATCAATTTGGTTTTCTATCCCTGTAATATAGGACTTAAGGATTTCACTTGTTTCATCCTTAGTTCTCAAAAAGAAAACCTAAGAAAATCTGCTGTAATCATCAGTAACTACAAGACAATATTTTTTACCATTCAAGATATTTACAGATGTAGGACCAAAGAGGTCCATATGAAGCATGTATAAAGCTTGAGAAATTGAGTTATGGGTCTTGGGCTTACAAGAAGCTCTATGTTGTTTGCCTTTTAGACAGTCAACACAGGTTTGGTCATTTTGAAAAATCTTTTTGGGTAAACCTCTAACCAAATCATATTTTGCAATTGTATTGATTGTTTTAAAGTTTACATGACCAAGCCTTCTATGTCAAAGCATAGATTCATCCAATGAGGCTTTTGCTACTAGACAGGTTAAACTCTCTTTAGGAACAATGTTCTTTAAATCAGCAATGTACATATTGTTCTTTCTAGGGATTTTAAGAAGAATCTGACTTTCATCAGGAATTTTAAAATCAGGATAAAGTACAATGCATTCAGTGTCAGTAAAAAGAACATTGGTCTTTGTGTCACACATTTGTGAGACACTTAAGAGATTAAACTGTAGTTCTTTCACAAAGTACACATTTTCAAAATCTAATTTACTGGTTTTAATTGTACCTTTACCAGTAATCTTTCCTTTGATTCCTCCCCCAAAGGTAACATATCCTCCATCAAATGATTTGAAGTCTGTGAGGTAAGACATGTTGCCTGTCATGTGCCTTGAACATCCACTATCTACATATCCTTGATCAGCAATATCATTTGAATGTTCCTGCACATGTATACACATATTAGTTTCCTTGGGGTACCCAAGCCATGACTGACTTGGGTTTGCCTCGTGCATCAATGTAATCAAACCTATTTAGGACTGTTGATGCACCATTTGATTGGAGTGGTCTCCAAATCCAACATGCTGAGGACTTAACAGCATTTTCATTCATAACACATTTTGTGGTTTTTGGTCTGACAGTACCAGATTTGGCAGTACCATTTGGTCTAGCAGGACCTTTAGGTTTTGGTCTCCAATTTTGTGTTTTAACCACATAATTCCTTTCAATGAGACTTTTTACAACTCTTGGTGTATGTTTGAAAGTATTACTTGCACCCTTAGTAGTGAATTTTGGGTAAACAGGCTCATTTGGTCTAACATTATGATTGACTTTTGATGTGTTAGATTTCAAAAAACCTTTTCTGGGGTTTGTTTTATTTGTTTTAGACCTTGATGTACTCCCAGAAACCCAATTGTTACAATAAGCATGAGTATGATTAAAACTACCACAGTAATAGCATGCCTTATTATACAAAACAAAGTTATCACCAAGTTGGTGTGACTTAAGATTGTTCCAATTTCTCTGACTACCTCTAGGTTTGTTATTACATTTAGCACAACATTCAACTATTTTTAGAACAACTTTAGTCTTTGTCATACTTTCTACACTTTTAGGACTGGTTGGTCCTACTTTGTTTCCTTTCTTTGAAACAGTCTCTTTTTCATTCTCATCAGATTTCCAATCTTCAATAGATGTATCATCTGAGCTCTTATCAGTGAGCACCTTTTCTTTAGAGAGTGAAGTATCACTTTCACTTTCAAAAGGTTCACTATTTTCTACAGGTTTTACATTTTCTAGTGGTTTATTAGTGAGTTCATGTAAACCTGATTCAGCAAGATCTATACCTGGGGGACAGGGAATTCCTCTGTAAGGAGGTGGACATGTGTTGTATCCAATCCCAGATTTGATTTTCTTGTTCATTTGGTTTTAAACTATACTTTTAGTACATGCAGAAGCATTTTCTAATGTTGTAACAGTTAGTTGAATATTATCTTTTGCTTGTTTCACTTTAGCAAACTCAGTTCTTAACAGGTTTATTTCAGTATCTTTTAAAAATTTGTCTCTATTAAGAATAGCTTTTGTGTCAGAAAAGGTGAGTTCATTTTCTCTAAAGTGAATTATCTGTTTCTCAAGTTTGGCCATACCACACTTATGATTAACTAGGTCTTGATGAGTTTTTCTTTCTTCTACTTTCAGTTCATCATAAAGTTTTCTTAAGATTTTTAATTCTTTGACAACTTCACAAGTAGCAGAACATTTAGTAATTTGTACCTCAGGATTGGAGAAAGCCATTAAAGCCATTTCATTTGAAGCTGACTCTTCTTCACCCATAAAGCTCCAATCAAAACCCATCCCATCAATAGCTACCATGGCTTTTGTTTCAGTGATGTCCACTTCCTTGCTCTTGTTCTCATTGTTTCCCTTGTTCTTGTTCTCAAAACCTCTTCCCTTATCACCCTGCTTCTTTAGTCTTCTATAGTCTCTTGAGTAGTGACCCTTCATGTGGCAGTTGTAGCACTCCACTTTAGACTTGTCATACCCAGCAGGTTCATTGCCATTGATGACAATCTTCTTTCCGGTCCTCATCAAATATTTCTTAGCCCTCATGCTAAGAAGTGAAAGCTGCCACTTTATGTCCATTTCTTCAAGATCATCATCACTGATCTCTTGAAGATCTTCAAAGGTCAATATGGAACCATTGTGTTGTGATGTTAGGAAAGCACAACCAATTGTTTCATCTAAAATGGTTTTGGTACTGCTAGAAGTACTGGCAGTACCAAAATTTGTGTTGGCAGTACCTTTTTCTCTACCATCTTTTTCTTCATCAACTTTCTTGGAGGTACCATGAGATGACACAAATGCCATATTTCCTGAGCTTGAACTAGTAGACTTCTTCAGTTCATGCTCTACTATTTTGAAGTTGCTGTAAAGATCATTAAGACTCATGGAATCAATATCTGGCTTGTTTTTTCAGACAATGACATGCATGGCCCATTCAGAGGGTAGACTTCTAAGGAATTTGGAGTTTAAGTCTTCTTGAGATATTATCGCTTCATGAATGGCTAACTGGCTGGAAAGCTTTTGTAGTCTATTGAACATGCTGTCCAAAGACTCATTTGTTGTGGCTGAAAAGTTTTCAAACTGTTGTTTTAAAAGTGTTTTATGAGTTTTCTTGGTGGCATCATTACCACCATATCTAGCCACAATAGCTTGAAAAAGGGTTTTAGCACATTTGTACTTGTTAAAGATTAAGAGCTGGTCATTTGGAATAGACATGAGAAGCATACTCCTGGCTTTAAGATCATTTCTCTTTTGAATTCTTTCTTCTGTGGTTGATGGGTTCACTTGCACAGTTGTGACAAGTGCATCGTTTACTGTGGAGGTGGTGGTTATTGGTTTGAATGAGTTTCCTTCTTCAATAATCTCCCAAAGTGCATAGTCTTGCACTTGGAAGTATTGCTCAACCCTCAGTCTCCACATCTCAAACTCATTTTGTTTGAGTAATGGAAGTTTTGCAGCCACATTGGTTTGAATGTGCTCAACATCCATTTTTGCTTTGTTCTTTTATGTCGTAAATATCAGCCTTGCTCTGATACCACTTGTGGAAGGATTAAACTTGTTCAAACACTTGAGATGTTAATATTAATAATGTGTTTGGGATATTTATGAATGAATGTGATTTAGCACGTGGAATTTACTAAAACACACTAAAGGAACAAAGGTGGTGAATAAGTAAACATGAATAATTTAGAGTGATGAACACAACATGAATAACACAAAACGATTCAATATTATTTATGAAATAATACGGGTGATCTAAACTATCACCAGGATTACAAATGTAACCTTGAATCTTTGATACGTGAAAAGGATTTAAAGATGGAAGTTATGCATGCAGTGATTGATCTAGTTATCTAGTTATTTTCACTTGGAAAAATCTACTTAAGAAGGTGACTTAAGGGTTCCTTTTATAGTATAAGGAGCCCTTATTACAAGTTGTCAAGTTGCTTAATATAATATATTAGAGACTTATCTTATCCTAATATTACACTTTTCAAGGTAAAACACTCCATATTATCTACTGAGACCTCTGTACTACTTCTACTAAGCGTGTAACTTTGTACAAAGACTAATAATACAACTAAATATCTCTAAATAAAATATAACAACTTGTCGTTAAAACTGGCAGGACCTTCATCAACTAGCAGTACCTTGTCACCCAGAAGGTACTGTTAGTATATCTTCAACTTCAACAAAACTGAAGAGGCAGGCTTAACTATCATTTGGCAGGCTCTTCTTGTAGACTCTTTAACTTGTGCATTTTATTCCCAACAAGCACAAACAAGATCAAATGAAGGTGTTTACTTAGAGAAACTATTCTAACCTAAAACTAACCACAAAACCATACATAAATCCGAATCTACCAAGTTCCTAGGATGTAACCATGGCTCTGATACCAATTGTTGGTTACCTCAATACATGAATTCATATGGTATAGTGATTAGAGATCAAATAAATATGTAAAAACTAGAGAGAGAAAGATGGGAGCCTTGAGAGAGAAATATGTGATATTAGATTATGCAAATGAAGGTCCAACCCTCTCCCTTGGTGGGAGAGGGGTATTTATAGTTATTATAAAATGCCCTACTGTTGGGCTGTGGATCGGGTGTACAGTAGGTAAAGACCCGTCCTTCTTCCACGATGTTACTTAAACTAACCTAATATTAATTAATGATAGTAATGACTACGAGCTAACATAATGCTAATAGATACTCGGGGTGACCGAGTCTTTCATATGAATAATCGTATTCCTAACATTTGACTTTTTCCAATGTTGATAACCCTTGATGGGCTGGACGTGGTGTTTATAAGTTTCATCCCAAGTCTTAAGTAAGTAACATAGATGAACCCATGATTCTACAGATCCTACTTCCATTTCATTGAACCTCATATACCGGTTGGTAGCAACAACATGTTTACATGGAATACCTGTAAGCTCCCATCTTCTACAAGTACAAGGCCTAGCTTCAACATTCACAAAACACTTATCTCTCCATCTACTAACCTGATACTTATCTCATTCAGTCCGTAAAATGGTGTACTTATAAGCCTCTTTCTTAATCAAGTCTAACATGTGTGTTGCCTTTGGTGTTAATGGTCCGGCATACTTGTCAATTATATGCACAACATTCACTATTCTCTACATACAATATCCTCTAATGTATTATAAAGCAGTAATGATGGGTTAATGCATACCTCCCACTAGTTTCTCATTAAATACTTTACACATGTTATTAAGTAACACATCAGAATGAGCTCTCCCTACACATGTATAGAACATGTTTTAATAATACAGAAAGCAATGTTGAACAACAAAAGATGTACACTTAGACAAAGATTTGGTTAGTACATGAAAAATGCGACCTTGACCAATGCATTGGTGGTATCTTACTTAACCAAGCATGGGCAGGTTCGCTAAAACTCTTAAATGCAAGCATTACTGCCTCAAATTGTTGGATGGTTGTTGCTGCTGCACATTTCCACAAATGTTCCTTGTAGGATCTAGAATTCCACTACAATTTCATATTCTCATGGATGTACCTCAAACAGAATCTGTGTTCCGCACTAGGGAATACTACTGCTAAAGCTGGAATGATACCCTGCATAAAGGAACATCAATTCATTACTAATAAAAGTATCATTTATGAATTATATAAGTGAATATAATCAACTATAAATTAACATCGCCTTTTGTCTGTCGCTGATAAAAGTATAGTTTGAATTTGGTTGCAAGTCAAGATCATCTGCTAGACATTCAAGAAACAAAATCCATGAATCTTTGTTTTCAGCTTCTTCAACAGCATAGGCTAAAGGGTATATTCCATTGTTGCTATCAATACCAACAACTGTAAGAAGCTGACCAGGAAAAGGGCCTCTCATAAAAGCACCATCTAATCCCAGAAATTCTCTTTGACAAGCTTTATATCCTTCCTTCAAAGCACCTAAGCAAACATATATTCTCTTGAAAACTCTCGTTGGACTTGATGGATTTGTTGTAGTTTGTACACTTATCCTAACTGTTGTATTAGGATTTTGATGCGTGTTTTGCAACCTCGAAAAAGGTTTTAGCTCTCAAGGGAGCTTGAGAGATTTTGCAATCCACCAGGCAGTGTACATACAGCCAATACTTTTTACTACTGCTTCTCCGGACGTCTTTTTTAGCAAAGCATTCTTCCGAGGTGAGTTCTTATCTTCCTACCTTTAGTTTTATTACCATTCCCCTCGGCCATTTTTTAGAGTATGACTGAAACCGCTCGGATGGAAGTTATGCCTGTTCCGCAAGCCCCAAAATTTGATATGCATAAATACAAGTCCAAACTTACACAACAAGAGCTGGATGATCTAATTGTCACCTATAATATTTCGGGGGAATTGCATCCAATCCTTCCGGATCCGAACATGACCATGAATAGATTACCCGCCAATAAGATTGGCATTTACACCCGTCAATTAGACATTGGTGGAATTAGGATACCCTTTTCTAAGTTTCTGCTTGCGGTGATAAAACATTTTAAGGTACACATTTCACAACTAGTTCCGATAGGGTTAAACCGAGTTACCTTGTTTGAAGTCCGTTGCTATAACTTAGACTGTCAGCCGACTGTCTCGCTGTTCCGAGTGTTCTATAGATTGGGCAAATAGGGACATTGGTTCTCCTTTGAAAGTAGGACGGGGAGGAAAGCAAAGAAGTGTTTTGCCGAGGTTTTGACTGGACTCAAACATTGGAAGGAAAAGTTTTCCTAATTGACCGGAGGGCAATTCCGGATGCCATGGCTTGGAGGCACAAGGATTCCAAGATTTCTGATAATTTTCCCATTAGTTACCTTGAGGAATCAGCGGAGAAGCTTAGTGCTAAGATTATTAAACTCAGGGAAGTGCCTCCCTGTCTTTTGCGGGTGTACGGGCTTTCCACCGTATGGGACACAAAAGATGTTCAGGTCGTTTTAAAGGATGCTGAGGGGCATGGTAATATACCCATTACATACTGTTATTTTGTTTTTCTTTAGAGATTGCTTTTTCTTCCTTCTCATTATTCGTTGTCCTAATTGTAGTTGTGACCATGGCTGAGTTTCTGGAATTACCGAACTGGGAGGGCACTGAAGTGACAGAGGGCGAAGAAATACCCGCCGGTCAGGAGCGTCCCCAGAGGACCGCTCCGTTCCTTGCCGCTGGGAAAGAGTTGCCTCCCAAAGATGGCCTGATGAGGATAGCCGAGAAACTTTGTCAAAAGGTTATTGAGGCTCGTCAAAAGAAGGAGCAAGAAGCTCTTAAAGGAAAAGCAAAGGCCGGGGAAGGAACTTCCACATCTATGCCAAAGAGGACAAGAAGAGACCCTACGGCACCCGAAGACGTGGCTTCTTTGGACGTAACTGTGGATACAACTCCTCTGAATCATGCTCACCCTTCCGTCACCCCTGTGCAATGTCAGGCTAACCCTGGTGGCGAGGAGAATGTTGCTGGCCACACCGCTCCCCAAATGTCCGGAGAGGATCACATTGGGCAAGGTGCCGGGGAGAACCTTGCCGGTGGGGTTAATGAAAACGAGGCTTCTCAGCCCACGTGCGGCAATACTCCTCCTATTCATCTGGACTCGCCGGAGAGAGAGAGCAGCAACCCCGTGCCCCCGACGGTCAGTGTATATTTTGTTCTCCCAGAGTATTCAGTGTAGTTTCTCTTTTTAACATACTATACTTTGTTCATTTTACAGCGATGTCTGTGCATCATTCGGGCCCTTCCAAGCGTCCCGTCATTCATGTGGTTCCTTCCGATCATTCCGGTATAACTCTTACTATTGTTAGTAAATATCACCAAATTATGTGTACATGGTCCTGATTATTCTTACTTTCAGATCATTCCATTGAGCAGGCTAATTACTTTGTTCCGGCCTGGACCCTACGAGACGACGTCTGGATTAACTCTTACAGGGCCTGCCGTGAAATGATTACCAATCTGCCCACTCCGGCCGAACAGTCTGCTTTGGAGGAGCTGAATAACATTGACCTGGCGAGATTGGCATACGAGCAGCTGGGGACAAGTATCATTTCTCAAGGGGAGGTGCTCAGGAGGTTTAGGCACTTAAATGCCGACTACCGGGAGTTGGACCAAATTCACGAGAAATGTGTTGATTGGAGTGCCAGACTGGAAGAGGTTGAAAAGGAGCGTGACACCCAGGCTGAACAATTCCACAAGCTCTCTGCCGAACACGAGGGTGTTTGTCGCTGGTATGAGGCTTGTGCCAAAAGGAAGGAGGTGTTACTTGGGAAAGTTGAAGAGTTTGGGAAGGAGAAGGAAGCTTGGTTAAACACCGACGCTCAGCAAACAGAGAGGATAAAACAGCTGGAGGCTGAATTGGCTGCCTCCAAGGATTTTGTTGCAAGGTTGAAAGTTAGCAATTCGGACCTCACGGCGGATCTGGCTCAAGCGGAGGTTGTCAGCCAAAACATAGCCAAATCCTTGGTTCCGACCGTCTTTCAACGGTTGATGGATAGCGAGGAGTACAAGAAATCCTTGGCGGAGCCTTTGAGCCTTTCCTTCTCAGCTGGTTGGTTGGAAGGGATACGACTTGCTCGGAAGCCGGAGGATGTGGATAAAATCATTTGTACTTCAGAGAAAGTTAACATGGAGGCTCCGTCCATATGGAAGGCCGAGTTCAACAAGGTTTTCTCTCTTGAGTATCCATTCATCAAGAAGGTTGCTGATTCTCACCGGCTTCCATTAGGGGATCTCATGAACATCTTCCCAGACTCCTCTACCCCTCAAGGTCTGCTAGGTGCTTCAGGACTGTCCGTCGGCGGTCCTACTCCCACTATGCCCGTCGAAACGACTATTGCTCATGTGACTGAGGAAAATGTTGATCCTCTAGTTTGAATCATGCTTTTGTAAATGACTATTTTTGCTCTCCTTCGGACACTTGAACATTTTGCCTGTAATTATACTTGTGATATTTCATGGTGTGTACATCTTAGTGTTATTATTTGTTTTGCTGTTGCAACTTGTCCGTTTTTATTTTATATATGATCTTTGATCGTTCGAAACGAAATTATCGCTTGAGCATCCGGAACGAAATTATCGTTCGGGCATCCATAGTGTTTTATTGGGCATTCGAAACGAAATTATCGTTTGAGCATTTGGAATGAAATTATCGTCCGGGCATCCATAGTGTTTTATTGGGCATTCGAAACGAAATTATCGTTTGAGCATCCGGAACGAAATTATCGTCCGGGCATCCATAACGTTTTATTGGGCATTCAAAACGAAATTATCGTTTGAGCATCCGGAACGAAATTATCGTCCGAGAATTTATGGGTTCCCGATGGGGGCCAACCACCGGGAGAAAAATAACAACTTTTTGCAAAACATGCTCCTCCCCTTGCTTCCGGGAGGAGCTTCACACTTGATTTATTAAAAGAGTACTTGCAATTACATCAAATTCGGAATTCTAACGATAACACTTTTATAAGAAGCAATTTCTAAGGTTCACGGCATGCCATGGGCGGGGTACGTCCTTGTCATCCATCATTTGCAACTTATAAGAACCGTTGTCGTATGCTTCCACCACCCGGTAAGGGCCTTCCCAGTTTGGACCCAGCTTTCCAAGGTTTTCAACGCGGCTAGCTTCGTTCCTCCAATACACAAAATCTCCCAATTTAAAATTAATTGGTTTAACCTTTCGGTTATAGTATCATTCCACTTGGGTTTTGTATTTAGCCTCCCTTATGGCCACAACTTCTTTTTTCTTGCAATAGATCCAAAGAGAGGCGTTGCTCCTCTTCATTTCGGTCCATCACCTACCGTTGATCCTCCTCACTGCGGTTTTCATCAAACATTACCGTTCGGTGAGTAGGCATCCCTATTTTTGCTGGGATCATTGCTTTGTTACAGTAGGTGAGACCGTGAGACTAAAAGGTGTTTCTCCGTTACTTATCTTGAGGGACGTTCGGTGAGCCCATAAAACACTTGGCAGTTCGTCCACCCATCCGGACCTGGCTCTTCCCAGTCTTGCCTTTATCCCTTTCATGAGACTCTCATTGGCTCTCTCCACCAACCCGTTTGCTTGCGGGTGTGCAACCGCCGTATTCTTTTGTCTAATATGTAACTTCTGACACCAGCTTTTGAATGGGTCGTTCACAAAGTTAGTTCCATTGTCCGTCACTTTCACCCCCGGCAGTCCGAAACGACACACTATATTTTCCCATAGGAACTTTTCACGTCCTTCCCGGTTGTCTTAGTTAGCGATTTGGCCTCTATCCACTTGGTAAAGTAGTCTATTGCAACGATAAGGAATTTTACTTTTCCTGGTGCTTCCGGGAATGAGCCCAACATATCTATTCCCCATTGGAAGAAAGGCCAAGGTGCCATGATGGATGTTAAAGGGGTTTTTGGTAGCTTTGGCACCAGAGCGTGTATTTGAAAAGAGTCACACTTACAGATCTCCTCCCTGGCGTCTTTATGCATCGTCGGCCAGTAATACCCTTGCTTTATCAATTTGGCTACCACCGATCTTGGTCCGGAGTGCATACCACAAATTCCTTCGTGTACCTCCTGAATTATGTAATTTACTTGTAAGGGGCCCACACATCTTAACATTGGGTTTAAATATGATTTCTTGAAGAGGATTCCCTCCTGCATAGTGTAGTGTGGGATTTTCATTCGCAGACTTCTGGCTTCATTGGTATTCTCCGGCCATATTCCCTCTTCTAAACACTTGATGATAAGGGTCATCCAATTGTCTTCTTCCTCTTCAACAATTGTGCTTATTTGCGTTTCGTCAACAGATGGTTTTTCTAGGACTTCTACTAAGACTTCCTTTGTCAGATGGTTGAAAGCTACGGAGGCTAGCTTACTCAGTATATCCGCCTTCTGATTTTGTGACCTTGGAATGTTTCAGATCTTGAAGCTTTTAAACCTGGCCGCATGTTCTTTCACCTTTGCCAAGTATCGTATCATGCTATCCTTAGTTGCCACAAAATCTCCGTTTACTTGGCTTGCTACCAGCTTAGAGTCGACCCTTACATCCAGTGCTTCTATCTTCATTTGTTCGGCAATCCGGAGGCCGGCTAACAACGCTTCATATTCAACCCCCGTTATTTGTACTTTCGAACTTTAGTCAAAGAGCATAGGTATATTCCTCCTGGGCAGGTCCAATGAGTACAAGGCAGGCCCCCGCTCCTTTCTTGCTGGACGCTCCGTCCGTATACAAAATCCATTCACTCCATTCACTAAGCTTGCCGACTATATTTTCTTTCTTCTCTCCCACCGGTATTTCCGTGAGAAAATCCGCTAGTACCCGCCCTTTAATTGCGTTCCTGGGAATGTATGTAATGTCGTATGCCCCCAACTCCACGGCATACTTTGCCATCTTCCCAGAAGCCTCCGCCTTGCTTAATATCTGCCTGATGGGCTGGTCCGTAATCACCGTCATTGGGTGTGCTTCAAAGTATCTCCATAATCTTCTTGAAGCGTGTAATAGGCATACGGCTAATTTTTCCATGGGAGAGTAGTTTCTTTCGGCTTCGCTTAGTGTTCGGCTGACATAATGTACCGGTAGTTGCTTTCCCCTCCTTTCGGTGAGCAAGACCACACTTACCGCGGCGGAGGCAGCCGCGAGGTACAAATACAGGTTTTCCTTTGGCTTAGGTGTTGTTAGAGATGGGAGTTCTAGAACCAATCTTTTCATAGCATGGAAGGCTTCTTCTGCCTCTTGTGTCCATTGGTAATCAACTTTGTTCTCTTTTGTGATGTTTTTTAGAGTTTCGAAAAAAGGGAGCGACCTTTCTGCTGATCGGGACAAGAAGCGATTAAGTGTCGCTAATTTCCCGCTAAGACTTTGCATTTCCTTCAGAGTCCCCGGGGATTTCATATCAACTATAGCTTTGGTTTTTCTTGGATTGGCCCTGATTCCTTCGGAGGTTACCATGTACCCCAAGAACTTCCCTTCTTCCACCCCAAAGGAACATTTCTTTGGGTTCAGTTTCGTATTTATCTTCCAGAGATTATCAAAAGTTTCGGCAATGTCAGCCAACATTGCTAGTTCGGATTTGCTTTTGATGACCATGTCGTCCACGTATGCTTTGAGGTTTCTGCCTATCTGTGAGTGGAACGCCGAGTCCACTAGGTGCTGGTACGTGGCCCTGCGTTCTTCAACCCGAAAGGCATCTTAGTATAGCAATACGTCACTTGTTCTGTATAGAACGCCATCTTCTCCTCGTCCTCTCCTGCCATATTCACCTGGTGGTACCCCTTATATGCACCAAGGAAGCATATATACCGGAAGCCTATCACGAACTCGATTTTCCAGTCTATCTCTGGCAACGGGTAGTAATCTTTTGGGCAGGATGAATTCTAATTTTTGAAATCTATGCACATTCTCTAACTTCTGTCACACTTCTTGACCAACACCGGATTAGAGATCCACATCGGATACCGGACCGGACGGACTATGCCCGCATTAAGCCATTCCTGAACTTCCTTGGTTATTATGATATTCTTCTCCTGCGAAAACGTGCGTCTTTTTTGTGCAACCGGCGTGTCTTCAACCTTCACATTAAGGGAGTGTTGTGCTATGTGCCTTGGTACCCCTGTCATATCTTTCGGCTGCCATGCAAACAAATCTTTGTTTCGTCTCAACAAGTCTATCAACCTCCTGCGGTATTCGTCTAAAAAGTTTCCCCCTATAGTTACCAGTTGATCGGGATAAGCTGGATTTACTAACACTTCTTCAGTAAGGCCAACTTTGTCCTTCCCCTCTTGATGAGTCTCTTTCATGGCTTTTTCTTTTTCCCCATCTAGCGACAACTGCTTTTCCTCTCGGATTTGACATTCCATCATGGCTACTGACCTTGTGACCAACGTAGCTATGCCCTTCGGAGTGGGAAACTTCATTATGGCGTGAATGGTGGATGGGATTGCTCTTAACTCTCTCAGACCGGTTCTTCCCAGGATGATGTTGTATGGTGATGAAGACCTTATTATTGCGAACTTCATTCTTGCCTTTCGGAACAATCCATAATCACCAAAACAGACGTCCAGCTCTATTTTCCCCAAAGGCTTGACCACCTCTCCTGAGAATCCCATTAGGGGAGAGTCGCATTCCTGCATCCTTGACTTAATTGAGGGGCACAGGTTGTTAAAGCAATGCTCATACATCACCTCCAATGATGCTCCTTCGTCCACAAAAACTCTCTTAACGAGATAGCCTTCAATCTCCACCTCGATGATGAAAGGCTCGTCTGATAGATCATCCGTCGCAACTGGAGGAAAAGTTATAGGAACAAGCATCCATGGTTCTTCCGGTTCTCGGTCCTTCCTTTTCAAGGAGCCTACAACGCCAATCATATTGATCACCTTTGCTTTTCCTCGGGTGTTGTCTCTCGGCTGCTCCCTTCCTTGTTGTCTAACATTTCGGAGTAGATGATCTAGCTTTCCTGACTCCAGTGCCATTTCCAGTTGTTTCTTGAGGTGGTGACAGTCATTGGTGAAATGCCCTTTCTCTCCGTGATAGTCACAGTATCTGTCTGCATTTTCTCTGTTGGGCTTGCCCACTAGTGGTGGCGGTGGTGGGAGTTGGAGCTGATGTTCAGTAGCCAATATCTCCTTTGGTTGCTTGATTAAAGCCATACGTCCTGGACGATAATGGTCATGCCTTCCGGTTTCTCTCTTTCAGAAATCTCCCTGTTGGTGGCCTCCTTGCCTCGGCGGAACATATGGAGAATACGACTCTTTATATCGATAGTCTCCTCGGCGGTCGTTCCTTCGTTTGTCCAAATGAAATCCCCTTGCCTTGTCAACCCTCGGGGAGAAGTTTTTGCGACCGTAGTCTTGTGCTTCTCCTTTTGGGAGTTCCGTGTTTTTGTATGCCTCTTCTGATCGTACGAAATCGTCTACCCTTGTCATTAACTCCTTCACAGTGATCGGCCACCCATAAAGGACGATATGCGCATTACTTCTGTGACCCCCGGGATGTAACTCGCTTTGTCTGTCCACCTTTCCTTGATGTCTGGAAGGGTCTCATTAGCCCTTCTCACTATGTTTATGATTTCCATTGGGTCTCGGACCCCTTTCTGTCGAAGAGAGAATCGAGCGACGAACTGCTCTTCTAGGTCCTCCCATTTGTCAATGCTTCCTGGCTCGAGGTGACTGAACTAGCCTTGTGCCAAACCATCTAGTGTTTGTTGAAACATTCGGCACCATACTGGCATTGGCCACTCAAACTGGTTGGCCGCTCCGGCAAAGAGGTTTATGTGATCATCCGGATCTGATGAACCATTATATAACTTGATGTTGTTCGGCATCCTAAGCTTTGGTCCGGAGAACTCCACTATCCTTTGGGTGAAGGGTGACTTGAGTACTGACTTGAAAGGCTTTTGTAAATCGTCCTCCGGTTTATCTTTGGCTTGATTATCGTCCGGGGTCTTATCACCGTCTTCACTAAACCAGCCGTATTGGTTTGAGAACACTTCCCCCAAGAGCATTGTGTTCTTTGACCAATTCTTTCAAAGCTGTTAGGTGCCCTTGTATCAAATCTTGTATGTTAGGTAAGTCACGATCGTTCCGGTTAGAACCTTCCGGACCGTCTTTGTTAGCACCGCCCCCCCCCCCCCCCTCCCCCATTGTTGTGAAGGGAGTTGTAGGTGGGAGACCCGTCATACTGTCAATTGGTAGATTGGATAATGGGTCCCACGGATAGCCCCAATTTGTTGAAGTAAATATATGCTCCTTCGGTACTGCTTGTTGTGAGATCCTTCGGTCTTGATCACTGCACAAATATAGCCGCTCGTTAGCCTCGCCCCGGGTGTTATCCCAGGACTAAGCTCCGGCGTGACAATAAGTACATTTCGAAGACCGAAAGATGCAATAATAAATACAGGTATTTATTGGTGAACAGTAATCGTCGTCCCTAGGCCTAGACTTGTGCCAGTTGTACTTTGAACACGTTTGCTGATTTTCTGAGAATGCGGCACATGTGGGTGTTCTTCCTGGCCCACCTACCAAGAGGCAGTGCTATACCGTCCGGTATTTTGTGCCGTCCGGTATATATCTTCCGGACACATACGTCAACATAGGGGTAAGGAAAAATACGGTTTGTTGGATAAAAGGATATTTTACTGGTGACGAGTCAATTGTCTTAGTTAATTACATATACGATAAGGCGTTGCTTAGCCAAGACTAGACTCAACTTAAACTATCTACTCTTTTTGCAACAATTTTAGTTCTATACGTTTCTATTCTTCAACCATTTCATTTTCATGAATTTCTCTTTATCAAACGCGTGGTAAAAGGTGTTGAGGGGTTTCCCTCGACACATCAGCTCCATATAAGTTTTTTCTCTTTTTCAATTTTTTTTCTTCAAATTCTCCTCAACCATTGCCGCAACTTCTTTCACTTTCATTAAAATGTTCTATTTTTTTATCATCTAAGAATAACTCAAAAATACAAATTTCACTCACAACACAATAAAATAATGTTTCTCAATCTGATCTTTTCTTTTTCTTTTCTTTTTTTTTTTTTTTTTTTTTTTTTTTTCAATCGGCACTCAAGTCATCAATTTATGTGATCCCGTCTTTTTCCTTGAAGCAAAGAGTCATATTTCTGCATAAAAATAGTGGTCTTGTTTGCTTTACCTCTCACTCACCCGTCACACTAATATAGGTAGAGTAGATAGATGGATGCAATCATGCAATGGAGCGGCATTGACTTTTGTGTTTGTTTACGTTTAGCCCTTGAATTTGCTTCCTTTTTGGTTTATTTTTCATATGACTCTAATTTATTCCATTTAGTTTTCGAGTTATAAGCTCATTTTAACAAACTTGTGCAAAGTTGACAAATAAACCAAAAAGAATGAGTTCGCATAATATTAGAAGAACAAAATAAGATTTTCTTTACCAAATAGCTTGTGTCACAATGGTACATTTTATTATTTGAGAAACTACTTAATCAAATGATTGTGGCCTCAAGTCCTAAAAACAAGTAAAATGATTATGGTATATAAATTATGAGATGATTAGTTGTCGTTAGAAAATATATAAAAGTACTTATTTTTCTTATTTTTGTTTTTTAACAAAAAAACCAAATAATATGGCGAATCCAAAAATAAGTTTAATTTATACAATTTATTAAAAAAAAATAATAATAAAAATAAAAAAAACTACGGAGAAGCTTAAAGAAAAGCATGAGAAGATTCTCCGTAATTTCTCATTGTACTCCACTTTAAGTTTCTATTCCATATATATATAAAAGGTGTGGGACTTTTCAATCAAACTTCCAATCCTAGTTCAATGTGAACCATCATTTTCTCTACATAAATTGAAGTTGTTATTGATCACTAATGGCTGCTGAGTTACTGATCCCATGTGGTGTAGGAGCTGGGCTAGGGGCAGTACTTTCGATATTATCAAGTATCGATGGCGGAGCTAGAAAACATTTTTTGAGAGGGCTGAAACAATTTTTTTTCCGAAAGAACATTAGATGGGAGGGTTGAGATGGGAAAAATAAAATTTCAACACATGAAATCGCGAAAAAATACACTAACGGGCTTAGGCCTAAGAGGGCCGGGACCTTTCCCGGTCCGTTAATAGCTCCACCCATGGGTACAATAAAACTATGTCATAACGAAAACCTGGCTATTCAAATCAAAGCTTAAACGCTTACAAGTAACAATAGACAAAATCTCACCCATCTTTAATGACATTGAGAAACTAAACCTTATACTAGACCGTCCGCAACAAGAAACAACCTCGTTCATTGATCTGCTGAAACGCATTGAAGTTCTCGTGAGAAAATGCAAGAAAATCAAATATTTGAACTATTGGGATTTCATAATGATTAAACCATCAATACTATGAGTACGCAGCAGATGAATCTATATTTAATGTTATGAATTAACATGTAAATAAAACACATAAAATACTAACCTCGAATCTATTAAATAATAGATAAAATAGAAAAACCGAATCTTGATCTTGCACTACCTTGGATCTTGAATCGAAACTATTAAGCTACTAAAATAAGTAGCCTTTATATATGGTTGCTCACACTACACGTTATACAAGAACGCTATGATGCTAATCCTTGTTTACGAATGGAACACAACCAAAATAAATCATGTTCCTTTTGTTGTTCTTGGCTCACGGCAGAAAACCAAAACCACAAGAGAAAAGTTTTGTTTAGTTATATTTTAATATATCTCATTATACAACTAGTGCATAATATATATATTAAGAAAAAAAAACAAACAAAACATAACCTTTTCTTTTGTTCATGTGATAATCGGCAGGCAAGAAGCAAAAACCAAGAGAAGTAGTCCGTATATCATATTAAGTTATGAATTTATAAACTTAATATAATTAACCTAAACTTAGTGAACAAGTTTGGGCTTCTCCCTAGGCCCGGTCGAAATACCTAGGCCTGGTCGAAATACGGACTCCATGGGTTCATATTTATTTTGGGCTTTAACATAACTAACTAGTCTATTACACGTTAATTAGTTAAGTCCGTCAATTATTTAAATCGTCTAACGATATAAATAATGACCGTTTAAATATTTAGTAAACATTATTTAATATAATTAATACATCTAATATATTAATTACATTAACTAAATCGTTCTCTAAGTGTATATGTGTGTATCCCCAATAGGCTCACATATTCCCAACCGTAAAGATACCGATTTGACTTGAGCTTAACCAATAGCTCCCACTTGCGAATGTCATAATCGTAATAACCAATACTAACAATGTTAAGCGTCTAGCAACACCACATTGCTCCCAGAAATACATGAGTGTGGTTTCGAAAAGCAGCTCAGCTAAATGGTTTATAATTTTAAATCATCATTTTGTTTAAGATACTTATTGAACTATGGTTACGGATCACAGTCATCCCATATTGTTCAACTATTCTGTTTCTCGTTTTAGAAATTAATCAAGATTACCAAACATAAAACAAGTATCATTTTGATTTACACTTTGGGCACGGCCATACAAACATCTAAATAATTCAGCGAGGGCCCCAATGGTATCATACTCAAGAAGACAAGTGGAGGAACAAATTCTATTTTGACTACATGTGTCATTCATGTGCTTCAACAAATTTCTGAGAATAGCCTTTATAACCACCTTGTTTAGGATTGCGTTTGATTATAGTCAAGAAGAAAGATCCACACATGCAAGACCTGCTTGCATCTTAAGTCATAGGACAAATAAAACAACCATTTGCGAGATATCACTTAATGACGTCGATCCATAAAGTGATGACTCGTAGGTTTGGGGAAGTCCAATATCCATAGTATGTGGATAACATGTGAGTTTGGCGAACACATCCTTAGTATTCAAAGAATATAACCAATCTCTCACATTTGTCTTAATTTAACAATACTCTCATATCATGAAGCGACAATAGACACATTTAGAATAAATAAATTTATTCATGGATTAAATATGCAAATATAGAACACAGTAGTATAAATGAAACCGATCATACTAGGTATATCAATTCTTTATATAATACAACTGCTTACAGTTCCATTATCCAAATACTAATCACAAATTCGCATGCGACTATTAGTAAGTTGAAATCCAATGCTCCTCAACATTTTCAACATGTATGGTACATTACAACTAAGTAATCATCTGAGTAAACTTTAAGAGTACTTATTTCAAAACCCATAATAGTGAAAGTTTGAATAACATGATGAGTGTCATTTTGTACGTTCGCATTCTAGTACACTAGTATTGCCATGGTACATTCCATTAGGTGTTTGAAGCCAACACAACACTTATATGAGATAGTCATCTCAAAAGATTCTTAAACTGTAAAGTATTCTTATCCTTTAATGTGTATTGCAACAATGTTATCAACTGAGCATGTCTATTCAGCAGCATTATCATTCGTGATGAAATCCTACAATGACTAGGATTGAGTATCCACTCAATCAGACTAGCATCAATGTATACAATAACACTATGCTCTTAAATGATTGAACCTTTCTTTGGCAATGTTTGGTGCCTTTCTGATCCACCAGGTTCATTGGCTATGTTAATTTTGTCAGAATTGTCACAATAAATATCCATAGGTCTTTACTAGGGATGATTCCAATCAAAGTAATGAATCTAGGTAACCCAAACAACTTCCAATAAGACATTTGTTTTAACGGTCATCTAAAGACTCTCACTTAGATACTGTTGTTGTTAACTCACTTTACACTCATGCAAAAGTTACAACTATCCCCATACATAATTTAATGTACATGATGAAACCTTAGTAAAACTCAAGGTATACATCCATGTGTTAAATTATCGCAAGTGAAATATATCCTTTGAGACTTGCTCAATGATATGTTACATTGTGTTCTACTTAATTACCGTACATGTTTATCACAATAAACATTTATTCCAAGATTGTATGTTTTATTTCCTAATCTCTCAAGTGAAAACTATATTCCAAGTCGAAGGATAAAATCTTGCTTGGATGGAGAGTAGCTTTCAATATGTTGCAAGACATATTAGATCTAAGGAACAAACATAATATTCCTACTTGCTCTTAGGTGTACTCCGGAGTTATCTTATTTTAATCAAAATCAAATTTAATGATTTTACAATTAAGTTTAAGATCTCAGATTTTAGATGCATGATCTAATCCACACTTGGATTCTAGTATCTTGTGTACTTAATAAAGATTATTTGGATCCATAAACCCTTTTGATTACACACCGTCCTCACAAAGGTAATCAACAAGAAAAGATTTTTGACATCCAATTGGCATATTTCATATACATGAAATCAAGTATGACAACTAATTATCTTTATATAATTAGTGCGTATAGAAAGTTAGATTTAATCACAGTTAATAGCTTGAGTATGATTAAAACTTCTTATCACAAGGCGTTCATTAATGTGTATACAATTTTCTCCTTGTGAGTCTTATCTTTCAAAGAAACTCATTTATAACCTTACATTCTAGCCATTTGGTGAAAGATCAATCAAGTTCTAAAGTGATTATCTTTCATGGACTGCATCTAATCATTCGTAGTTTTTGAGAAATTCATCAGATTTAGTATCTCTGATAATGCATCTCTATAGTTAGCGGGATCACAATGATCCTCTAACTTATAACCCTTAGCATTGATGTAGAATATCATTCAAGTGCATGAGGCATCCTTGCGGATTTATGAATGTAAGTTACATCATTCTTTGGTTCAACATTTACATGTTTAGCCTCAGTATGACATTAGCAAGTGTATTTAGAAGGTTGTGTATTTTATTCTTGAATATCTTCAAGATCTACAGATGCTCCAGAGGCACGATTTGAAATATTAGTTGTTGTGTCAAAAAGGTGTTGTATTAAAACTTTTGTGGAATATATTGTTCATTAAGCATTGTTTTACTCATCTCTTGAAGAGTCCGGTTTTTACATTCTACAACACCGTTAGATTGAGGGGTGCATGGTACCGAAAAGTTATGAGTTATACTATTTTTATCACAACAATTTCCGAATTTTATTTTATTGTCAAATTCATGACCGTAATCCGTTCTAATTGACACAATGCAAGATTCTAATTGATTTTAAGTTTTCTTACTAAGAATTTCAAATTTGTCAAAAGCTTCATTTTTATTTTTCAAAAGTTTTGTCCAAGTATATCTCGAATAATCATCAGCTACAACCAAAGTGTAGAAGTTACCTCCATAACTTTGTATAGCGGATGGACCAAACAAATCCATATGTGAAAGTTATAGACACCTAGATGTAGACACCATATTTTTAGCCTTATGGCTACTATGGACTTGTTTACCAACTTTGCAAGCTTCACAAAAGTGTTGGTCATCTTATCACTTCGGAGATTCTTAGTTAGCTCACTTGTAGACAAGTCTTAAGTGAGTCTCACTCAAGTGTCTATTCCCAAGAGTTTTAATGACACGAAAAACCTTATGTCTCCCGTATGTCGACATGTGTAAATCCATTGACCATAGTGATCTCAATACCCGTTAAAACCCACTAGAAGGACAAACTACTTATGATATGGACGACTAATACTACGAAAGATAAATCCTAAACAAGAAACAATATTTATAGTGAGTTAAAAGAGATCCTACCGTTTGAGTTTCATAGATAAGCTACCAAGAATGACATACATTGCATATCATCCCATCTTGTAGAAAAGCTTGGATACTCAAATACTCAGGAATCCAAGATGGTTAGTCAAACATATTTAACGGCATAAAAATGATGTCAAGAAGTATAAAAACATTTATATTCATTGACCTTTTTTTATCACTTACTTTGAAGAAAGAGTTGCTTCTAAATTTCTTTCCTACGCTTCACCAACATTATTTGTTTTGATTTACTAGTTGATGGTGTATTTGAGTAAAATCATAACCCGGTTTCATCTCTAAATGACTTTTGATTATTTAATAGGTTTTCAAGAGATTTTGAGATTTCTTCAAATTTAGCTAACATTTTTCCCTTTTTATTTTGTCTTTTAATTTCATGTTTGTAGTCTAGACATATTTTGCATTCTAGATCAATCTCAACATTACTCTCTAATCTAGATATTTTATCTTCTAACATTGTTTCTTTTTCAGAACTTTTCTCAAGAGGACTTGAGGATTCATTGTTAAAGATTGTTTTTAGGTTTATGTTACAAAAATATTTAGACTCATTTTCTAGTTTAGCGAATTCTAAAATGAATGTGTCAAAGCAAAAATGTTCGGTTTCAAGTTGTACCTTACTTGTAGTTTTATCTAATTGACAATCACAAACCGGATCATAATTGTCATCTTCGTCCGTGTCGCTGCATGATACGTAAATGAGTCCTCTTTGAGCTTGACATATATTTTCTTCGTCGCTAATACCTTCATTAAAAACATTTAAACTCATAGTACTTGTATTTACTTCAACTAAGTGTTGATCCATTAGTTTTTTTAAGACTACTAACTCATATGTAAAATCAAATTGATTATCCTTGACTTGACATATTTCTTGATGAAAGTTTAAAAGATTTTTCCAAATACCATTAGCCGTTTGACAAAAATATACTCTTTCATATTTGATTTTTGGTAAAGCTTTATAGATTAATATCTTAGCTTTAGTGTTTTTGTCAATTTTGAGATAGTCATTTTGATTTTCAAAACTTGTTTTTGTTTGGTTTAAAATCACCAATGGAAATAATATGCCAAAGATCTTGATCTATTGATCTTACATAGTTTTCAAATTTATTTTTTATTCAAGAAAATTTTCTTTTTCAAATACCGGTGGTCTTTGTGTAGATGGCTCTTCTTTACGATTTTCAAAATCCATGGATCGATCCAAGTTTTAAAATACAATATATTTTAAAGATCTTGAGTAACGTAGCTCTTGATGCCAATTGTGGAAAACTAGAAGGGGGGTTGAATAGTTTACCACTTTTTAACTTGATTTACTTTGTTAGCTTTACGTGTAGCCAACAATCAAAACTAATAAACAATAAGTAATGTAAAAGAGTAAAGTAAGAAATGATCAAACCACAACACAAGTGTTTATCGTGGTTCGGCTACAAGGACTATTTTTCCTTGCCCTACTCTACGCCCTGAGTATCCAACTCGAGAGTATCCTCCACTAGTCAACAAGCTCCATTCTCGGCGGAGAAAACCTTACAATTGTCGCTTACTCTTTATCCGGTACAAAGCTAAATACCGGGTTCTTTAACAAAGGTACAACCACTCCTAACATCACCTATACAATATTTCTGACACTAAGCTAGATGTCGAGTTCTTTTTCAAAAGGTACAACCACTCCCTATACTCTATGTATTTTGAGGACTAAAATACTAACCGATCACTATAGACAATATTCAAAACAATGATGTATAAACTATAAGAGTTTACACAAAGCAAAGCTACCAAGACTTGCAACGTTGTGTTGAAGCTTATAGTCTTTTCGGATGAGCTTGAGGACTTCTTTGCTACAAAAGAGAATCACACAAGTGAGATGCAACTGAGTTAAATGATAGAGATGAAAGTGTATGTGTGTAATATAGCTAAAAGTGATGAAAGATTTCTTGGATGTGGCTTGCTATTTATAGGAGAACCAAACAGCTAGGCCGCGGATTAGGCGGAACCAAATCAAGGGTTCTGCCCTTGTATTCTTAGGGTTCTGCCAGAGCTAACAGAGTTCCTTCCAAGAAATCTTTCCATATCTATGACAAATCTAATCAAGATCCTTTAAGTCAACTATGTTGAGAAAGAATATTTCCAAATAAGCATGAGATCTTTTAGAAAGATTTACAAAGAGCTTTGACAAGACATGTATGATGCAATGCATGATGTAGATGTACATTTCTAATTTTAGACTTTTACTAATATGAAAGTGAACTTGTAAAAGTATTCTTGTAGCAATGTGGACTAATGTTTGTATGATGTGTTTTTACTAAGTGATTGGGTTACTAAAGATGTTTGAAGACATATAACTCAATAGGACACAATATTTAGTAAAACTTACTAAATATGTTTTGACACTTAATATGCTATCAACATTGTTAGATAAACAATGAATCATGTAGCAAATGTAATGTTTACTTAGAAATAAAGTTTCTATTTATGAGACTTATACTATAGTTATACTTTGCTAAAAAATAAAGTTTATACGTTGTCTACAACAAAATCTTAGCAAAGATCGTAAAATATAAATAACGTTTTTTGGACGATATTTGTATTAACAGGTTGTATACTTTGTTCTTGTGTATTACTTTGTAATATTTTTTTTATTATATTTGATAAACATTGGTTTATTTTTGTTCTTAATGCATTCAATAAATACTTTTGTGTGTTTTTAACTTATTTTCATTAAATTAATATTTCCAACGATATTCACAAGGCTCGCCCACCCGTCGGACGGGCTATGCTACTACAAACGTTGTGTATAAAGAAGCGTTATTTCGCATTTGAGTCTAAATCATATACAATGTTGTTGCAAAGAACATTTTAACAAACGCAAACAATTTGACAAACAGTTGTACTATTCTTTTAAAAATCTTTGTATAATAAACAATTTTTTAACTCCAATATTTAGCTAAACAAAAAAAATAAACGAAAATTATAAAGGTACTCATGGAAGGAAACGAGGGGAGAATTTATTATGAATACTTTCCCCTTACAAGCCAATAATTATTCTATAAGCCGTTTACAGCTACCTTAGACGCCAAAGGCCTAGAAATTTGTTTACAACTACCTGATGATGTCACGAGTACCAGTCTAGAGAGAGATACTAATTTTTAGTAATGTAAATGTGACTCCGATCTTGAAATTGATTAGCAACTGATCGTTGTTGTATCGTATATATTGCATTCAAATGTTAGCCCCATCATGATTTAAGTAACGTACTTCATATTTTCAAGATCTGAGTTACATTATAAAGGTTCATTGTATGATCAGTTTGTTTATTTTAAAAAAAAAAATAATTGCAAAAGTTGTGACTTTGTTAGGACTGTACTGAAACCCATCTATGATGTAGTTGTAAGTGTAGAGAAGCATTGCTGGAGCTTCATTTGAAAGTGATGAAAGTATAGAAGTGTACCAGTTGTGGTGATTCGAGTATGGATTTTGTCCTAAACCTGATCTCATTGGAAACACAAGCAGATTCAACAATATTAGTTATAGATGCATCAACTGGTGCATTTGAAGCAAGTTTTGATTCATGGTTGCTGTCATGATTAGTTCTCTAAATTTTTGATTAGGTTGTTTGGTTTATTAATTATTCTATGAATGAGATGATTTCTTGCTATTCTTATAGACGTTTCAAGTGTATATGGGTCAGGTCAGGTTTTGTTTCATCTCAAACGGGTCATTGGGTATGTTTGCATATTTACAATGAATTTGAATTGAAACAGCTAAATACTTACCATTATAGACATTCCTCATTGAGGCTTTTGTGGCCATGTTAGACAAGGTATATCTTTTTATTAGAACAATGATATGAGGTGTGCTTCAGCATGTTTAGAGTTCTCGTGAAGAACACATCTTTTGTTGCTTTAAGAATACGAGAAACTCCTAATACAAGGTATATCTTTTTATTAGAACAAAGATTTGATACGTATTCAAAACTACTACTGATATACTGGTTCTTGAGAGTGTGATTAATGCATTTAAGTTACTACACAACCTGAACATCCTACACATAACTCAAGTCAGCTAATGCTTGACTTTTTAAGAATCCTCAATCACAAACCAACACCAAGGGGCATGTTGTTGAAATTAATGGGTTGTTGTTTTGAAGGCAACCATGAATTGAAATGTTTGTAAATTGGTCATTTTGGTTGTGGATTTGTTGATTGTAGCACAGAAAATTGAGTGAACACATAAGATTGTGACACTGATACCTGAACCTGAGGAGTCACTACACATCAGTATAGCAAATATAATGCTTTAGATGATGGTGTGGCGGCAAGGCCTTTAGGGAAGTTGTATGACCGTAGAACAACCTTAATCGCTTATGAATCTTGCCTAAATCTAGAGAGAGAAAGTAAGTAGAGAGAGAGAGAGTGGGAGGAAACTCCTAGTGTGTGAAATGAAGAAACTATGTTATTACTAAGAGAACCAACCTCTTCCATGAGGATTACAAGAGTATTTATAGTGGTTGTCTAGGGCTTCACATATCTTTGACATTATTACATAACTAGCCCTTAGTAAAACTTCATCATAATAATATTCTAAAGCAACCTATTACATAATATTAATGACCAACACTTTCTATAAATAAAATAAGATCCTAACAATCTCCCTCTAAGTGTTGGTCATCGTAGCTCTGGACGTCTTTAAGAATCATTAGATGAATCATAGTTCCCAGTTCATCATGCTTCATCCAGTGTAGATGTAGTGATCCAATGATGTCATCTGCCTTTTGTCACTTCTTTGTCTTTGGTGGTTATGTGCCTTTCCAACATGCTCATACGTCATTAGTCTTTGTCATACATACATTTGTTGTTCCCGTTCTTTCACTTTGATATTTGTCACTTTACTTTGTAGATTCTTCTTTTTGGCGTAAAATCTTTCTTTGACTGTTGCTATCCTTTGATCTTTGTGAGAACTTTCCTTTGACTTTGTGATGCATGTATGAGCATGTGGAATCCATCGCCATGGAGATGATGTATAGCTGCAGGTAAACAGTTAGCAATAAATCAACCGGTACTTACAGATAACGAATTAGAGATCGTCAACAGCATAGTGTGAAGACTCCTTCTAACCCTTACCATGGCCGTTCCCATTTCGGATACTCCCGAGGGAGCTTAAGAGACCTACTAAGTAGCTCAACGAATGGGTAAGTCGCTGGGGATCACTCCACGACTGTAGACTGTTTGAAACCACCGCGAACACTAAGCGTAACCCATAAAGAATTACCTAAGTGACCTGCTGTCAGGGCTGCTTGATGTTGACCCTGGCAGGAATTTCCATTCAATCATTGAGAAAATACATAAGTAAATCCTCACATAAACGTTCTCGGCAGATTGATAAGATCTGCGTAGGACTCTTAAGTTTACATCTAGCGTCCTTAATGATGAACAACCAGTGTAGAAATATCATGTGTTCCTATGAGATCTTTTGATGAATCTCGAGGCTCTAGACTCGATAAGTGCACATTAGGTTTCCTATGCGGAGATTAGGGAGACGTCTCCTGCTTCAATATCAACCATCTCTAAGAGACAGGTTGATAGATTACACTGGTTCCCCGTGAGAATGAAACAAGCTCTTTTAAGAGAACTTGAGTGGCTTAGAAGGTTAAGTGCAGTGCGTCACTGGGTCCATGACGTCTTTATCTTCAATACCGGTGTCGCCTTAGCAACAACCAGTAGCATACGAGTTGAACCCGGTGCCTGCCCTAAGGTTGAACATATGGAGGGCTATTTCTTTTCACCCTTTTCTTTACTTTTCTTTTTAATCCTTCAACCTCTTCTTTCTCCTTTCATTCTTTTCTCCTTTTTTCGTATCATACCTAAGGACTTCTAATTCTAACTATTAGAGATGTCCTTGGGTAGATCCCTCCGGCTCTGGCAGACCATTGGACATAAACCTAACCATAATCACCTTATTACTCCATGATTATCAAGATTTATTGATCACATGCCATAAAACCTTTTGTGAAAATCTCTCAAAGTGTTTATGATAAATAAAACACATTGTTGACACTTCGAGAGTTTTGCATTTCTTTTGAAGGACTCCCCCTTCGCATGTGCTCATGGATTTTTAAGAAAATTTGCACATGTGGGAGGAGTTTGCACTTTTTGAATTGATCCACTTTCAGTGAACATGACCGATTCGAGACACGCTTACATCACTAGTTAGACTAGCTTTAAATTATTACCCATCCTGGTCAAGTCCAAAGAAAGTCTCTCGATACGCTACATTATACTCAGACAAGTCCTATTCGAGACACGCTTATATCACTAGTTAGACTAGCTTGAAATTATTACCCGTCCAGGACAATTCTTTTCGATTACTGATATTTTAAGCTTCGTCAATTCAATGGTACTTACTGAGTCGAGCTCTTTTGAGATTTAGTCACAATCTTTAAACATCTTTGATCACATTTTAATCATGTCTTCTCCCCCTCAAAAATAGCATATCTTGTTATTTTTGATATCAACTGATTAAGAAAAAGCTTTTTGGAGAGAAAGACAGATTTCATTTTGCATGAATTCCAAACAATTTTGTTTTTGTATTCCCCCTTAATGATAGCACATTTTAAAATCAATTAAGGGTTTTGAGGGAGTTATCTTGAGCACTCATTTGAAAGATTTTGAAAAATCTTTTGATAAATCTTGAAAAAGTACTCAAGATTTCTGTTTGGAAAAACGAGTTTTTGTTTGAAGTCTTTTTCGTTTGTTTAGACTTGAACTTTTTGAAAAAGATTTCGTCTGTGAAAATACGAGTCTTTGATTTGAAATAATCAGAAGTCATCATTCGGTTCCGGGATTCGTACTGAAGTATACGAAAGCCATTGTGAAGAAATTTTGAGAATCGACATGTTTTAGAAAAACATTTTAAAGAACTCCCGTTCAAGCATCTGTACATGTCCGTATCATTGTAGAATGACATTTCTAGAAACGTACAGAATATTGATTTATACGAGAGAAATGTCGTGAGAAGAATAATTTTGGATTTTTTTTATGATTTTATATTGTTTTTGTATTTTCAAATTTTATATTTTTGTATTTTGTTTTGTTGGTTTTTCAAATTTTGTATTTTGTTTTTGTCAAAAATATTTACAGCGAAGCGATTTTGAAAACATTTTTCAAGAAGATTCGAGAAGACGTTCTAGCTCCTCAGGATTTAAGCTTCGCATGCCAATTCGTCTAACTAAAAAGTCAAACCATTCTTTTGGAAGGGCTTTAGTAAATAGATCGGCGAGTTGGTAATCAGTCTTAATAAAAAATAATTCAACAGTACCCTCTTCTACGTGCTCTTTGATGAAATGGTAGCGGACTTTGATATGCTTCGTCTTTGAGTGTTGTACAGGATTGCACGAGATGGCTATGGCACTTTTTGAGTCACAATACATAGGTATTCTGTCAAAAGTAAAGCCATAATCTGTGAGCTGTGTCCTCATCGAAAGAACATGGGCACAACATGCAGATAGAGACACATACTCGGCTTCGGCGGTTGATAGCGCAGTACAATCCTGTTTCTTTGACGACCAGCTTACAAGTTTTTCACCCAAAAATTGTGCTCCACCTGATGTACTCTTTGCTGTAACTTGATCACCAGCATGGTCGGCATCTGCAAATGCTGTTAGATTAAACCCCGAATCCTTCGGGTACCAAAGTCCCATGTTAATGGTGCTTCGTAGGTACCGAAAGATCCGTTTAACCTCTTTGAGGTGAAGTTCAGTAGGCTTTGCTTGAAACCGTGCTAACAAACAAACAACAAATTGAATATCGGGTCGACTAGCAGTTAGGTACATGAGAGAACCGATCATGCTCCGATATTTTTTCGGATCGATGGGTTTCCCAAACAAATCAGCACCAATTTTTGGTGAAGTGACCATTGGTGTACCAACAGAATCACAGTTTTCCATTCCATGTTTTTTCAAAATCTCTATTGTATATTTAGCTTGATTGATAAAAATACCATGAGGGGATTGATATATTTGTAAACCAAGAAAGAATTTTAGTTCCCCCATCATGGACATTTCAAATTTTCTTTTCATGAGATTTTCAAAATGTTTTGAATGATTCGGATTAGTGGACCCAAAGATAATGTTGTCCACGTAAATCTGAACAATCAAAATGTCATATTTGAATTTTTTGGTAAACAAGGTGTCATCAACTGTTCCTTTGGTGAAATTGTTTTTGAGCAAGAAATATGATAGTTCGTCATACCACACTCTTGGAGCTTGTTTTAAACCATAAATGGCTTTCTTAAGCTTATAGACTTAGTCTGGATGATCTTTGTCGATGAATCCGTCTGGTTGACTCACATACACTTCTTCTTTCAGAGTACCATTCAAGAAAGCTGTCTTAATGTCCATCTGATAGGCTGTGATGTTTTTGTGAGCTGCATAGGCTAAGAAAATTCGGACTGCTTCAAGTCTAGCTACAGGCGCGAGTGATTCTTCGAAATCTATCCCTTCTTCTTGTGGATAACCTTTAGCCACGAGACGAGCTTTTTGCGAATTACAGTCATTTCCTCATCCAATTGATTCTTCCACAACCACTTGAGATCAAGAACTCGTTTATTAAGTGGTCGTTCAACAAGTTCCCAACTATCATGTAACTGGTATTGAAGAATTTCCTCCTGCATCGCTTCTATCCATGGGTTTTCTGCCATTGCTTCCCAAATATTCTTAGGTTCTTTGAGGCAGATTGAGCAAATGTAAATGCACAATTCGAGATTGGTGGCAAGTTATCTCCTCGTCTGAACTGGCTTTGAAGGTTCACCAATAACTTGTTCTATTGGATGGTCTTTTGTCCATTGAAACGTAGAAGGATACCTTGGGTTTAACGAATGTGTGTTAGTCGGTTCTCGTAACCTTGAATAAGATTCAGCAGAGTCTGTTGCAAATGGGTTTTCAAATACTTCTTCATCTTCTAACGCAACATCGTTTGAATTATTTGTTGGTTCTTCTTGAAAATTAGTGTTTTGATTTTGCTCATCAACTCTTGGTAGAACAGTTTCAAGAACTGGAGTTGCTGGAGTAGATGTAGATGATGTTGAGGTAGTTGGTGCTTCAGCTTCGACTGTTGTAGATGCATCTTGTGATGGTGGTGGTGGTTGATGGTTTTGAGCGGGTGCAGCGGAATGTTGTTGAGATGCATTTGTCGAAGTTCCACCATATTATTCATCAAACATTAACTCGAAGAAATTTCCCAGTTCTTGTTCTGAAGCTTTGTCCGTGTTTGTTGAATGAGCTCCTTGAGGCACGAGTCCTGAACTGATGTGTCCAGAAGTTTGCTGGTTTGTTGCGGGTCCTAATCTGTTTTGATTAGAAGCCATCAGATTAAGCGCGGGTTCTAGAGCGAGTCTCTCAGAAGCCATTTGTGAAATCTCGTTAAACTTCACATTCATCGTCTCCATTATCCTGTTTGTTCTTCTATTATACACCCTGAATGCCCTCGAGTTTTCTGAATATCCAATGAAGATTCCAATATCACCCTTAGCTGTTAACTTTCCTAGATCTTCTCTGTCGTTCGTCGGATAGCACAAAGCGCCAAATACGTGAAGATAAGAGACATCCGGTTTCTGATTGTTCACAAGCTCATATGGTTTTTTTATTGAATCTTGGATGGATTAGGGATCGGTTTTGAGTAAAACAAGCAGTGGCAACAGTATCAGCCCATAAGAATAGTGGTGCACTAGAATATATCAGCATTGTGCGATCAGCTTCCACAAGTGGTATGTTTCTTCTTTCAACTACTCCATTCTGCTGTGGAGTTCTAACAACTGATGTTTGATGTGTAATTCCAACATCTTCAAGGTAAGTTCTTAACTCCTGGTTTGTAAATTTTGTGCCTGTCTGTTCTTATAATCCTTACTGGAGCTTAAAGTAGAACTTGAATACGCTTCAGAAAGGTGATGATGATGCCTGGTGCTTCGTCTTTTGATCTCAAAAACTTTACCCATGTATATCTTGAATAATCATCAATGATAACAAGAATATACTTTTTCCCATTAATGCTTTCAACTCTCATTGGGCCACATAAGTCCATGTGCAACAAATGTAACCTTGCTTCTGAACTAGGTACAGTTTTAGGTTTATATGATGCTCTTTTGCATTTTCCTTGTTCGCATGATGGACATAGATGATCCTTGGTGTATTTGAACTTAGGAAGACCGTTGACGATGTTGTCTTCGGCTAACTTGTTGATCGTGTCAAAGTTGAGATGGGATAAACATCTATGCCACATCCAGGACTTTGTTTCGTTTGCCCTTGTCATGAGACAAATTGGTGATGTAGAAGCCATTTGGTTGATGTCGATAGCATACAAGTTTGTACCACGATTACCAGTTAAGAGATCATCACCAACCAAATTTCTAATAAAAAACCGTGTTTCTCCTGAATGCAACTTCTAAATCTGCATCACAAAATTGCCCAACTGAAAACAAGTTGTGTCCCAATCCTTCGACGTAGTAAACTCGAGTGATTAAAAAATTCCCAAACCGATGATCTCCATAACCTAGAATAGCTGCTACGTGATCATTTCCAAAGCGTACAGTTCCCAAGAATTTCCAGATGAAATTGATCAGAAGCTTTAAATTCCCGGTCATGTGCTTAGAGCAACCGAGTCGACGATCCAAAGACATATTTTGATAACCTGCCAATAACAAAAGAGTTTGTATTTGGAAACCGTTTTGAATTAGGTTCCATGGGGTTAGGGGTACATTCCAAATCACACTCATAGACAGTTGCTACTTGTTTAGCTTGAACTATTTCAAATTTGCCATCCTTGAATATAAATTCTCTACCCGTTGGAATCCAAACACAATACTTAAGATAGTTCCTAGGCGTGCGAGTTGCGACTATTAGTGGTGTTCCTAATTCTTTTAATTAGGTTTCCAACAAATCTAGATTTTGCACTAGGACCTTTCGAAACGCTCTTCTGTTCAGGCGTAACATTCACATTCTTAGAAACACATTCATCATGAACATCATTAATTAAACATTTCTTGCATATTAAACAAATAGTGTCATTACATGCATTAGAACCAGTACACTCGACATTACATTCCGATGAAACATGTCTCTTATTACAAAGCCTTAAATTCCTAGGGTGTTCTTCTACTTCTTTAACTTTATTCTTGCTACTACTCGTAGATGCAGACGAGACTCTATTGTTCCTTGTATTGCTCCTAGGCTTTAGTCTGTTGCTCCTAGAGGTGCTGTCTAATCCTGTAGAAGTTGAGGCACACGCATTAGGATTTATATTGTTGTCATTTTTAGCATCACTAGACTCTTTAGAATTATCCTTTTTGCCCTCATAAGTCTTAGATGTGGAGGCAGACGCATTAGTGGGACTAATCCTGAAAAGGCCAGGTGCTAGCACTTTTGTTGTTTCGACAACCGCTTTTCCTTTATCAACAATCTTTACATTTTCACTTTGCTGGGGCAAGGGTGTTGGAGTGACTGGTTTTGTCAAATCATTTTTCTCATCGACTTTTGGCGCAAACTGTGAAATTGACATTTTTGGTTTTTGAACCGTGTTTGAAACATTTGGTTTCGCCGAAGTCGATGGTTTTGAAAACTTAGTTTCCTCACCCTTCCCTTGTTGACTTTCAAGCTGAGCCCTCAAAAGATCATTTTGCTCTTTCATGTTCTTGAAGGCACGCTCATACGACAATTTGTCATACTTGCATTCTTCTTTTTTTCGATCAAGTTGTTTAAAACATGACACATTTTCTTTTTCAAGCTTTATAAGAGCATTTTCATATTTGGAAACAATTTCGGAGGTCTCAGCTCTCAGTCTTTCATCGTCTTGAACCGAATATGTTTGTATGATGATAGACATTATATCAGTAGACAGAACTGCTTCGAAGATAAAATCATTTAATCTTTCCAAAACATTCATGTTTTCACAAGTTTCATTAGCTTCTTTTACCAGGGATTTGTGGTCCTTGACAAGATTGACCATTTCTTTTAAGAAAGCTTGTTCAAAATGGATTACCCTCGCACTGATGTTATTCAGTGGGATAGTAATTTCGTTTTCAAAACCTTTTTCTGTTCGTTATAAAAACTAGAATGCCAGTTGTTAATACTGATAGTAGTTTTCGATCTAACAATATTTTGAAGTGTTTGAATTCTCTTTTTAACGTCATCAAGAGTGTCTCTAGCCTCACTTGTATTAAAAGTGTTGTTAGAAGACATTTGTTTCATTTGTGAAAGAGATTTGGAAACAACTACGGGTGTAGAAACTTCTGGGCTTTTGGAAGCAGGTTTTGAAAGCTCATACGCTTGTTTTTGTGGAACAAAAGTAATGCCCGAAAGTTTGTTCAATTTGTTGTAATCATTTGGTTTCAAATCAGGATTCTTTCGTTTCATTTTATTAATGCTCTCTTCGACCAATTCAATCGTTTCCACAGAGTCACGAACAATAGGAGGATCATGCTTAGTAAACCAAACATTTCCATTAAACAAACAATTCGGTTCTTGCTGAGCTTTCTTGAGATTACAAGGAGTTTTGTTCCCTAGAGCCATTTTATGTTTTGTGTGGTAAATCGGATTAGTTTGATTAGCTATCATATTCATTGTTTGGCTTGACTGACCCTTTTTAACCACTAATTCTTCTAATTTAGCAATCTTGTGTTCTGACTCTATGATTTCATCCAAAAGTTTATCATCTTTCTTTGCAAATTCCTTTTTCAACTCATCCCTCTCTTTTTCAAGATTGGTATAAGCTGATTTTTGTTTAGAAAGTTGGTTTTATAAATAAGAAATTTCCGCGTTTAAAGATTTTATCTTCTTGAAAGAATTAACATCAAGTGTATCCAACTTGATTTGCAAAAGTTTTTCCCTTGAAACGGAATTTTGATAAGCAGTTTCTAATTTAGACAATCTTTTGTTATGAAACTCAAAAGCTTTAACATTTTCCTTGTAACTCTCAAGCTCAGCGGTCAATTTAACATTCGCGGCCTTAACATCGCGATTGACCTTTTTCACATTTTCAATTTCAATACGACAATTATTCAATAATGATTCAAACAAAGCACGTGTTTCCTCATCATTCTCAGCATGCTGTGAAACGAATCCTCCATTATAATTCACATCTGGAGTTGCTGAAGGAGTATTACTACTACTTGGCATGTCCAGGTATGTATCATAAGTAGATGCTAGCTTCTCAGAATGTTGTTCCTCATGAGGAGACATATCAAATATATCATTATTGTGACATATGTTGAAGTTGGATACCTCAGATGGTGCATTGGTATCATAAACAGGAAGTGTGTCAGAATCCATGTCATACTTAGCTTCCTGAAGATTCGCCATGAATATGCAGTTCACATCAATATCCTCTCTGTCTTCCATGTCATCCATAAGAGCCATAAAATCATTCTCCTCTGCGTTCAACTGAAACCCTGCCTCATTCTTTTGTGCCAACAGCAATGCTTTCTGCAAGTACGTTGGGTCTCTTTTGTTCGGCTTAGTAGGACAGTTCCTTGCCATATGACCTACACCCTGACAGTTGAAACACTTTACCAAAAAAAAAAAAAAAATACACAACTTCCTAATCTACACAAAAGAATTTTTCTATGTTAGTTCTTAAGTGATTAAGAATGAAAAATTAATCACTTAAGAACTTAAGAAAAATTCTTATCCTCCTGAAGTGATTAAAGAAGAGATAAGTACAGAGAGAGAGATGGTAACTTCTAGAGAGAGAAAGAAAGATGTATTAAATTAAGAGAGAGAAATACCTAGTAATACACATAGAAGCACCCTAGAAGCAACCTAGAAGCAACACCTCCAAATGGGAGCATTTGGAGGTATTTATAGGAAAGATAAGAAGATGGGTCGGGCTTAGGCTTATGTAATGGACAATACCTAAACTAATACAATATTAGATTAAACCAAGCCCGTTTACCCTTAACTATGATACTAGACTATTACAACATTATTACAAGACTCAGTGACACAATAATGATCGTCACTTCTATTTCTAACAATCTCCCCCTAAGGGGCGATCATTGAGATCTCTCTCTGATTCCATTGATGATCAACACTTCTATTGCTAACAATCTCCCCCAAAGGGGCGATCATTGAGATCTCTCCTTGTGATCTTGATCTTTGAACTTTGAAGCTTGTTGTCTTGAACTTTGAGTCTTTGTAGAATAGTCTTTAAGTCTTTGTTCCTTCATGCATTGTGATCTTTGATAACTGACTTTTCTTCATTCTTTGTTCTTTTGTTGTAGATTGTGATGTAGTGTCATCTGCATTTCTTCACTTCTTTGTTTTTGGTGGTGAAACGCCTTTCCAACATGCTCATACGTCTTTAGTCTTTGTGATACATGCATTTGTTGCTCCCGTTCCTTCACTTTGATCTATGTTACTTTACTGTTGTAGATTCTTTGAACTTTTGTTTGCTTAGATCTTTGTGAGAACTTTCCTTTGAATTTGTGATGCATGTATGAGCATGTGGAATCTATTGCCATGGAGATGATGTATAGCTGTAGGTAAACAGTTAGCAATAAATCAACCGGTACTTATAGATAAGGAATTAGAGATCGTCAACAACATAGTGTGAAGACTCCTTCTAACCCTTACCAAGGCCGTTCCCATGTCGTATACTCCCGAGGGAGCTTACAAGACCTACTAAGTAGCTCAACGAATGAGTGAGTCACTGGGGATCACTCCACAACTGTAGACCATTTGAAACCATCGCAAACACTAAGCGTAACCCATAAAGAATTACCGAAGTGACCTGCTGTCAGGGCTGTTTGATGTTGACCCTGGCAGGAGTTTCCATTCAATCATTGAGAATCACAAATGTGAATCCTCTCATAAATGTTCTGGCAGAATGCTAAAATTTGCGTAGGACTTTAAAGTTTACATCTGGCGTCCTTAATGATGAACAACCAGTGTATAAATATCATGTGTTCCTATGAGATCTTTTGTTGAATCTCGGGGCTCTAGACTCGATAAGTGCACATTTTCTTATGCGGAGATTAGGGAGAGGTCTCCTGCTTCAATATCAACCATCTCTAAGAGACAGGTCGATAGATTACACCGGTTCCCCGTGAGAATGAAACAAGCTCTTATAAGAGAACTTGAGTGGTTAAGAAGGTTTAGTGCAATGTGTCACTAGGTCCATGACGTCTTTAATCTTCAATACTGGTGTCACCTTAGCAACAACCAGTAGCATACGAATTGAACCCGGTGTCTGCCCTAGGTTGAATACGTGGAGGGCTTTTTCTTTTCACCCTTTTTCATAAATTTTCTTTTTAATTCTTCAACCCCTTCTTTCTCCTTTCTCATTTTCTCCTTTTTTCAATCATACCTAAGGACTTCTAATTCTACTATATTGGAATTGTCCTTGGGTAGATCCCTCCAGCTCTGACGGATCATTGGACATAAACCTAACCATAATCACCTTATTACTCCATGATTATCCTAGATTTATTGATCACATGCCATAAAACCTTTTGTGAAAATCTCTCAAAGTGTTTATGGTAAATAAAACACATTGTTGACACTTCGAGAGTTTTGCATTTCTTTTGAAGGACTCCCCATTCGCATGTGCTCATGGATGTTTAAGAAAATTTGCACATGTGGGAGGAGTTTGCACTTTTTGAATTGATCCACTTTCACTGAACATTATCGATTCGAGACATGCTTACATCACTAGTTAGACTAGCTTGAAATTATTACCCATCTTGGTCAAGTCCAAAGAAAGTCTCTCGATACGGTACATTCTACTCAGACAAGTCCTATTCGTGACACGCTTACATCACTAGTTAGACTAGCTTGAAATTATTACCCGTCCAGGACAAGTCTTTTCGATTATTGATATTTTAAGCTTCGTCAATTCATTGGTACTTACTGAGTCGAGCTCTTTTGAGATTCAGTCACAATCTTTAAACATCATTGATCACATTTTAATCATGTCTTCTCCCCCTCAAAAAAAGCATATCGTAATATTTTTTATATCAACTGATTAAGAAAAAGCTTTTTGGAGAGAAAGACAGATTTCATTTTGCATGAATTCGGAACAATTTTGTTTTTGTATTCCCCCTTAATGATAGCACATTTTAAAATCAATTAAGGGTTTTGAGGGAGTTATCTTGAGCACTCATTTGAAAGATTTTGAAAAATCTTTTGATGAATCTTGAAAAAGTGCTCAAGATTTCTGTTTGGAAAAACGAGTTTTTGTTTGAAGTCTTTCTCGTTTGTTTAGACTTGAACTTTTTGAAAAAGATTTCGTCCGTGAAAATACGAGTCCTTGATTTGAAATAATCAGAAGTCATCATTAGGGTCCGGGTTTTGTACTGAAGTATAAGAAAGCCATTGTGAAGAAACTTTTGAGAATCGACATGTTTTAGAAAAATATTTTAAAGAATTCCCGTTCAAGCATCTGTACATGTCCGTATCATTGTTGAATGACATTTCTAGAAACGTACAGAATATTGATTTATACAAGAGACATGTCGTGAGAAGAATATTTTTGGATCTTTTTTTTGATTTTATATTGTTTTTGTATTTTGAAATTTTATATTTTTGTATTTTGTTTTGTTGGTTTTTCTAATTTTCTATTTTCTTTTTTTCAAAAATATTTACAGCGAAGCGATTTTGAAAACATTTTTGATTTTTCAAGAAGATTCGAGAAGACGTTCTAGCTCCTCAAGAGTTAGGCTTCGCATGCCAATTCGTCGAACTATATAGTCAAACCGTTAAAAAAGAACTTCTATGTGATTAATCACTTAATTTTTCAGAAAACTTAAGTGATTAACAATACTTAATTAAATTAATTAAACTTAATTTACTTAATACTTAAAAACTTAATTAAATTAAGTAAATTAAGTAAAAAACTTAGGTAATACTTAATTTTTCAGAAAACTTAATTTTTTTTTCCGTTCAATCATTGAGAAATACATAAGTAAATTGTAACACCCCCAAAATACCGCAGCGGAAGACTATGTCACTGGGGTGCTACTTCATAATACAAAGTACAATTTATAGAAAACGAACTCTAAATGAGACGTTTTGAAAAGTTACCATTCGATTAATGAATTCAAAGTTACAAACATGAGATTCAAAGTATGATACATAAATGTATACAAATGTTTTGAATGGTAAATGATAAAAAGCGTAAGTCTTCGGAATATGCAGCTTGACTCTAAGTTCCATGCACTAGCTATCGCCTTACTAACCTGAGATAAACATGCTAAAGTGTCAACACAATGGTTGGTGAGTTCATAGAGTTTGTCTTAAAACAGTTGAAAAGCCTATAAAGAATGTTCACACAGCAAAGGCATTGTGAATCCACTCAGTTGCAAGTCCCGCTCATAATAACACTTGCAACCTGTGTGTTCACAACCCACTGCTAACATATATAGTATGATTAAGACATGTATAAGTTCATCAAAACAATTAAGCAATTAGTAGTGAGTCTCTACTTCATCTCCGAAGACCTCACTTGGGAGCCAATTCCCAAAGACAACTACTAGCCGCTAAATAGAATAACACAATTAAGTATAACACAGTCATGTATGTATGCAATCAAGTATAACACAGTCAAGTATAAATGTTTTGAGTATTTGTACAAGTAAGCAAGTAGTTGAGCATGTATCTCCCCCAAAGAGTTAAAACAAGTATGAAAAGAGTAGGGGCTATGACTCACCTTGAACTAATGATATCGAAACGTATAACGGGATAGATGGATTAAGCCAGGAAGTCTCTACGCGCAACCTAGAATATGATGTCGTGCCTTAGGTTTGGAGTAACGTCTAAAAATACGAAGAATTGCCTATATATGTCTTGCATATAGTTCATGATGTAGTACTTAGTATATAGTGTAAGTCTTTGAATATAAGTGGTCTATGAAACATGTATAGTTTGTATATCTCTTACTACCGTTCGGGCCGACATAATTCAGAAGTCATGGAGTAAACGTTCGAAGAGCCAGGACACTTTAATTCATAAATCCACAACTCATCTCGACGGCTTACTTAATGAACTCCTCACATGAGGCTCCCTACTATTGTAGTATTTGATAACATATATATATATATATATATATATATATATATATATATATATATATATATATATATATATATATATATATATATATATATATATATATATATATATATATATATATAAGTTTTGATCTTTAAAAGTTATATGGTCTTTAGCCGTGGCTTTTCCGTGACCTTGGTTATTGTTACCAAGGTCTTGAGACTCAACCTTGGCTTTAGCCATGGTTGTGGTCTTAGCTTTAGGTCATTAGACCTCTTGGTCTCATCTAATTATGATCATTATATAGTAACTTTGGTCTAAAAATGGGCTGTTAAGAATTTGAAGAAAAATATCACTCGGAATGCGTTTTCAGGGCTCGAGCTTCTTTGTACCTGAACGAAAACGGCGTTCCGGACAACTTTCGTGTTTTAACTTTTTGATGAGTTGGACCAGAAGGGCCACTTTCAAAGAGGTCAGAATGCAAACAGTAGGGTATTGGCAGTTTCGGCGTTTTGGTTTCGCTAACTTCTTATGGCCATAACTTTTGACTCGTGTACTCGTTTTAGGTGATTCAAATTGCTATGTTTTCCTTTCAAAATCCTATTTAACAGTATGTAAGTGTTTCATATCATAGTTATACTATTTTGGTCGTGGTTCTCCAAGAAAGTTACTAGTTTACTTGTTTAAATAACATAAGTTAATATATAGTTTCCATAACTTGTTTTACTAGTTTTTATACATCATGAACATAATACAAAGACCATATATAGCATGAAAGAAACATAATAAGCATAAAAATGATATTGAGCAAGAAAGTGTAATAGGATTTCTTACAACTTTTGGCTTTCTAAAGAAAGGAAGTCAAGTATGAGTACTAGGACACTAAACCTATGCTTGCAAACCCTTCACCACAACTCTTGTAACCCTTGCTAGCCTTGATATAGACCTTGTGAAAACCATTTAACATCAGCCCCTAATCACCTTGTGTAGCTCCTAATTCAACCATGGAATCACCAAACAAACTTAAGAACTAGCTAGAGAATACTAAGACCTTGAACTTTGTAGTGTAACTTGTAGTTTGAAGATCAAAGGATCATGGTGCTAGGGATTAATGGTGCGGCGTTTTTAGTGATGAAGAAAGAAAGGAAAATGAGTTTTCTAAGTCATGAATGAGTATTTATATAAGCTAGGATGAGGAGGTGCAAGTATTATATATTTTTCTTAAACTTGGAGACCAAGTTCAACATGCGTTCTAATCCTAGGGCTAGAGTCATGAGATTAAGCCACATGGGCTGATTTCCCCCCCCCCCCCCCTAGAGACGGTTCACAATACTTGGGGAGGAAGTGTTGGCTTTTGATGGTATTATCCTACTTATGTGACTAGTTTTGGACCCGTTAAATGCTAACCGTAAGTTGTTAAGTCACGAAACGTAAAATCGTGTATTCTAAAAATATGAAACTTATAAATATGCTAGAACTTATCAATATACTCCATAATAAAATATAAAATGAGTGGTAGGTTCTATTAGGGTGCTCAAACCCTGCTAAAACTGGAAACACGGGTCTAAAACGCGTAATACGTACGAAAGTTGCGTAAAATTGAGAAAAGAAAAATGTAACTTTTCTATTAGAATACTAATGACTTAAAATGGCTTATAATGTCTAGGCTGGGCTCTGTCTAGTGTCGGTTGGTATTTAATGTCTTTAATCTTAAAACCGTAAGCCTAAAAATCAAGGAATGATTTATAAAATCAAGGAATGATTTTTGGTCAAAGGAGGAGGACAAAATATGTTGACTTATTCCAAAAATGTGAAAACTCAAATTGTCTTAGAAACACGGTGCAGGTATAGGCTAAGGTTATGGCTAAGTAAAAGTGCTTAAAAACGAGAATTCCTGTTTCTCACGGCCGAGGTTTATTTGGTCATATTTTTCTTAGTCATGATTAATTCTCTAATTAATCATGAGAGTACTAAACATTTTTCTGATGCGGGGTCACTTAACGCGGTCGAGTTTCGTTGTGCGTAGAATTTTTGAATGACGTTTTACCCTAAAACGTGTAATTCCTTAATAACTTTCACGAAAATGATCTGATGAGTGTCAAACTTTTAATTTGCTATGGAAATGATTTATCACTCGAGGCCAAGAAACAAAAATCAAATTTCGGGAAAATTTTAGGAAAAATGAATAGTAAAAGTGAATAGTGAAATTTTCTGGGAATAGTAATTAATCTGAAAATGCGAATTGTTACAGTCTCTACCCCTTAAGGAGAACTTCGTCCCGAAGTTCAGTTGATGTTAACTACTTACGGTGTGTCTAAGAGAATTCGGGATCTCTAATATAGTGGTGTTCACTCTGATTAGTCTAAGGTTGTGGTTAAGGAGTCGTATCGGATACAATTAAGCCCACTTATTTATAACTCATTACTTACATAAAGAAGCGTCGAAATTTATGTAAGTAAGGGATCATAAACTTATGGTTCGGTGATTTACAATTTCTTTATTTAAATGAAGAGGCGTCCCAATCCATTTAAATAAGGAGATTCTAAATCATCCTACTTAAGAATTTCCGACACAAACTTGATTTCTGAGATAGATAATAAAATAATCAAGTCATCAAATCCCTAAAGCTAAGCAATAATATTATTTAACTAAAATCTTGTGTCTCATCAAACAAGAACTGTCACAAGATCAAGTTAAATAATCAGTTATTACTGAGCTCCATGTTTTTAATGACTCAACTAATCTCTGGGGTTCCTTATAATACTAAAGTCACATCATCTAACAGCGTGGAACTAAACCAATAACTAACAAAAAGCATATGCGTATGTAGTGTGTGTAAGGCAAATAAAGAGGAGAGTCTTAACGTACATAGTAGTTATAGTCTAGGCACTAAATGCAACCTAGTTCTCTATAACCAAGTCTCTGATACCAATCTGTAACACCCCCAAAATACCGCAGCGGAAGACTATGTCACTGGGGTGCTACTTCATAATACAAAGTACAAGTTATAGAAAACGAACTCTAAGTGAGACGTTTTGAAAAGTTACCATTCGATTAATGAATTCAAAGTTACAAACATGAGATTCCAAAGTATGATACATAAATGTATACAAATGTTTTGAATGGTAAATGATAAAAAGCGTAAGTCTTCGGAATATGCAGCTTGACTCTAAGTTCCATGCACTAGCTATCGCCTTACTAACCTGAGATAAACATGCTAAAGTGTCAACACAATGGTTGGTGAGTTCATAGAGTTTGTCTTAAAACAGTTGAAAAGCCTATAAAGAATGTTCACACAGCAAAGGCATTGTGAATCCACTCAGTTGCAAGTCCCGCTCATAACAACACTTGCAACCTGTGTGTTCACAACCCACTGCTAACATATATAGTATGATTAAGACATGTATCAGTTCATCAAAACAATTAAGCAATTAGTAGTGAGTCTCTACTTCATCTCCGAAGACCTCACTTGGGAGCCAATTCCCAAAGACAACTACTAGCCACTAAATAGAATAACGCAATTAAGTATAACACAGTCATGTATGTATGCAATCAAGTATAACACAGTCAAGCATAAATGTTTTGAGTATTTGTACAAGTAAGCAAGTAGTTGAGCATGTATCTCCCCCAAAGAGTTAAAACAAGTATGAAAAGAGTAGGGGCTATGACTCACCTTGAACTAATGATATCGAAACGTATAACGGGATAGATGGATTAAGCCAGGAAGTCTCTACGCGCAACCTAGAATATGATGTCGTGCCTTAGGTTTGGAGTAACGTCTAAGAATACGAAGAATTGCCTATATATGTCTTGCATATAGTTCATGATGTAGTACTTAGTATATAGTGTAAGTCTTTGAATATAAGTGGTCTATGAAACATGTATAGTTTGTATATCTCTTACTACCGTTCGGGCCGGCATAATTCAGAAGTCATGGAGTAAACGTTCGAGGAGCCAGGACACTTTAATTCGTAAATCCACAACTCATCTCGACGGCTTACTTAATGAACTTCTCACATGAGGCTCCCTACTATTGTAGTATTTGATAACATATATATATATATAAGTTTTGATCTTTAAAAGTTATATGGTCTTTAGCCGTGGCTTTGCCGTGACCTTGGTCATTGTTACCATAGTCTTGAGACTCAACCTTGGCTTTAGCCATGGTTGTGGTCTTGGCTTTAGGTCATTAGACCTCTTGGTCTCATCTAATTATGATCATTATATAGTAACTTTGGTCTAAAAATGGGCTGTTAAGAATTTGAAGAAAAATATCACTCGGAATGCATTTTCAGGGCTCGAGCTTCTTTATTCCTGAACGAAAACGGCGTTCCGGACAACCTTTGTGTTTTAAGTTTTTGATGAATCGGAGCAGAAGGGCCACTTTCAAAGAGGTCAGAATGCAAACAGTAGGGTATTGGCAGTTTCGGCGTTTTGGTTTCGCTAACTTCTTATGGCCATAACTTTTGACTCGTGTACTCGTTTTAGGTGATTCAAATTGCTATGTTTTCCTTTCAAAACCCTCTTTAACAGTATGTAAGTGTTTCATGTCATAGTTATACTATTTTGGTCGTGGTTCTCCAAGAAAGTTACTAGTTTACTTGTTTAAATAACATAAGTTTATATATAGTTTCCATAACTTGTTTTACTAGTTTTTATACATCATGAACATAATACAAAGACCATATATAGCATGAAAGAAACATAATAAGCATAAAAATGATATTGAGCAAGAAAGTGTAATAGGATTTCTTACAACTTTTGGCTTTCTAAAGAAAGGAAGTCAAGTATGAAACTAGGACACTAAACCTATGCTTGCAAACCCTTCACCACAACTCTTGTAACCCTTGCTAGCCTTGATATAGACCTTGTGAAAACCATTTAACTTCAGCCCCTAATCACCTTGTGTAGCTCCTAATTCAACCATAGAATCACCAAACAAACTTAAGAACTAGGTAGAGAATACTAAGACCTTGAACTTTGTAGTGTAACTTGTAGTTTGAAGATCAAAGGATCATGGTGCTAGGGATTAATGGTGTGGCATTTTTAGTGATGAAGAAAGAAAGGAAAATGAGTTTTCTAAGTCATGAATGAGTATTTATATAAGCTAGGATGAGGAGGTGCAAGTATTATATATTTTTCTTAAACTTGGAGACCAAGTTCAACATGTGTTCTAATCCTAGGGCTAGAATCATGAGATTAAGCCACATGGGCTGATTCCCCCCCCCCTAGAGGCGGTTCACAATACTTGGGGAGGAAGTGTTGGCTTTTAATGGTATTATCCTACTTATGTGACTAGTTTTGGACCCGTAAAATGCTAACCGTAAGTTGTTAAGTCACGAAACGTAAAACCGGGTATCCTAAAAATATGAAACTTATAAATATGCTAGAACTTATCAATATACTCCATAATAATATATAAAATGAGTGGTAGGTTCTATTAGGGTGCTCAAACCCTGCTAAAACTGGAAACACGGGTCTAAAACGCGTAATACGTAAAACGTACGAAAGTTGCGTAAAATTGAGAAAAGAAAAATGTAACTTTTTTAATAGGATACTAATGATTTAAAATGGCTTATAATGTCTAGGCTGGGCTCTGTCTAGTGTCGGTTGGTATTTAATGTCTTTAAACTTAAAACCATAAGCCTAAAAATCAAGGAATGATTTATAAAATCAAGGAATGATTTTTGGTCAAAGGAGGAGGGAAAAATATGTTGACTTATTCCAAAAACGTGAAAACTCAAATTGTCTTAGAAACACGGTGTAGGTATAGGCTAAGGTTATGGCTAAGTAAAAGTGCTTAAAAACGAGAATTCATGTTTCTCACGGCCGAGGTTTATTTGGTCATATTTTTCTTAGTCATGATTAATTCTCTAATTAATCATGAGAGTACTAAACATTTTTCTGATGCGGGGTCACTTAACACGGTCGAGTTTCGTTGTGCGTAGAATTTTTGAATGACGTTTTACCCTAAAACGTGTAATTCCTTAATAACTTTCACGAAAATGATCTGATGAGTGTCAAACTTTTAATTTGCTATGGAAATGATTTATCACTCGAGGCCAAGAAACAAAAATCAAATTTCGCGAAAAATGAATAGTAAAAGTGAATAGTGAAATTTTCTGGGAATAGTAATTAATCTGAAAATGCGAATTGTTACATAAATCCTCTCATAAACGTTCTCGGCAGATTGCTAAGACCTGTGTAGGACTCTTATGTTTACATCTGGCGTCCTTAATGATGAACAACCAGTGTAGAAATATCATGTGTTCCTATGAGATCTTTTGATGAATCTCGAGGCTCTAGACTCGATAAGTGCACATTAGGTTTCCTATGCGGAGATTAGGGAGAGGTCTCTTACTTCAATATCAACCATCTCTAAGAGACAGGTCGATAGATTACACCGGTTCCCCGTGAGAATGAAACAAGCTCTTTTAAGAGAATTTGAGTGGTTAAGAAGGTTTAGTGCAGTGCATCACTGGGTCCATGACGTCTTTATCTTCAATACCGGTGTCACCTTAGCAACAACCAGTAGCATACGAATTGAACCCGGTGTCTGCCCTAAGGTTGAACATATGGAGGGCTATTTCTTTTTCACCCTTTTTCATAACTTTTCTTTTTAATTCTTCAGCCCCTTCTTTCTCCTTTCTCATTTTCTCCTTTTTTCAATCATACCTAAGGACTTACAATTCTAATCTATTGGATTTGTCCTTGGGTAGATCCCTACGGCTCTTGCGGATCATAGGACCGTTTTTCCTAACCTTAGTCACCTTATATCTTCATGACTATCCTATTGTTGCCATAAAACCATTCATTTGAAAATCTCTCAAAGTGTTTATGATTATGAAACACATTGTTGTTACCACTTTGAGAGTTTTACGACTTTTGAAGGACTCCCCCTTCACATGTGCTCATGAATTTTTAAGAAATATGCACATGCATGAGGAGTTTGCACTTTTTTAATTGATCCACTTTCCGTGAACATGACCGATTCGAGACACGCTTACATCACTAGTTAGACTAGCTTGAAATTATTACCCGTCCTGGTCAAGTCCAAAGAAAGTCTCTCGATATGGTACATTCTACTCAAACAAGTCCTATTCGAGACACGCTTACATCACTAGTTAGACTAGCTTGAAATTATTACCCGTCCAGGACAAGTCTTTTCGATTACTGACATTTTAAGCTTCGTCAATTCATTGGAACTTTATGAGTCAAGCTCTTTTGAGATTCAATCACAATCTTTATACATTTTGATCACATATAATCATGTCTTCTCCCTCTCAAAAATAGCATATCGTGATATTTTTTATATCAACTAATTAAGAAAAAGCTTTTTGGAGAGATAGACAGATTCGATTTTGCATGAAATCGAAACATTTTGGTTTTTATGAAATACTCCCCCTCAAAACTCGCATATGTTTTTGAGAAATGTTAAGCTTTTTAAAGTTTAGAGGGAAGGAGTCTTCTTGAAGCAAAATTCTGAAAGAGAGAATTTTCAGATTTGTTGAATTTTGCATCAAGGTTTATTGAAAAACAAAGACTTCTCTTTGTTTAAATAGGAATGTAGCACTGAGGCGTACAACAGTGTCCATTTTTAGGATAAGTGCACTTTGTTGATAAAAATCATTTTGCGTAGCACTTTCCTTTCTTTGAAAACTTGAGTTGTGCACTGTAAGGTGTACACAAGTCATTTTGATGATGAGTGGTGAGTGCTTATTCACTCACCTTTTCTGAGCTATAATAGGTACTTAATAATTCAAAAACTAACCAAAACGCCAAAGAAAACATGTTTTTGTGATTATGAATGTGCAGGTATGGATATCTCGTGAAATGACGAAAAACAATCAGGAAACAAGCAAAAACGAGCATGAGAGTAGAACGTGTGCAGATCAGTCAAGGAAAGTCAATTCTGAGCCTTAGAAGACCTCAGAGATTTGAGATTTATCAGATTTGATCCCTGGATGAAGTTTTATGAGATTGTCACTTTTAGCCCTCAAAGTTTCAGAATCAGTCAACTATGGTCCTTTGAAGTATCTTGGTAGAAGTGACATGATTGGTCCTCCATATTTTTAATTGTGTCATAAAAAATCCCTTGGATCACTAAATTGGAAAATGACAAATTCAGCTCTTATAGTTTCATGATATTCATAATTGGTCCTTGTAATTTCATATCTCAAAATCTGAAAATGATACAAGTCCAATAATAACAAAGCCTGATTTAAATATTACAAGTCGAAATACCAATATCAAAATAATACCCAAAGCCCAACTAAATCCCAAGCCCAGTCCACCCCATGGTCAACTTCCCACACCCTCGGTCAAGGTCAACCAAAGTCAAACATATTAAAAATATACTTACCCACTCCCGCCCCCCAATTCACCCCTAAACCCAGACTTTACTATTCACACAAACCCTAGTTTATCCGTCCCTTCTAATTACTGAGATTAAGGGTGTATTGGTCAAATCAAGTACATCTAGAAGATTGTCAGACGTGTCAGGAGTATGTCAGAGGCTCAACAAGCACGAAGAATGTAACGTGGCATCATTCCATTGGTCCTAACACGTCACAGAGCTTAATCCAAGGGTTGATATCAAAATGGGAATGATTAGAGATGATCAGAGGGCTCAGAATTGTACTCAAGAAGAACACCACACGGATTGCCAAGGTGGCAATCTGTGACTACCTCCTACTAGATCCTTTTATTCATTTTCTATAAATAGATGAGCTTGTTAGCTATTTTAGGGGTGGAGTTTAGGCTAGCGAAGCTCTGCCCGTTTAATTACTCAGTCATTGTAGTTTTAATTTCACTTTCAATTGTAATGCTTTATATTTCAATGAAATCTTCTTTTATTTTAAATCATTTTCAGTTCATAGTTTTTAGTTAATTGTTTTAATTTAAATCTTTTTAAATCTCAGTAGTGTAATAGTTTTGAATCCATTTGTTAACTGTTTCATTACAAATTAAGTTTTAGTTGTTGATTAAGTTTCATAAAAATTCAAAGAAAAATATAAAAAAAATAAAAAAATAGTTTCTGATTTGATTAACCTTTCAGTAAAGTTTCAGTAGCTCATTTACATCTCATCTCAGTTTACTAGCTTTAGTGAGCTTATTGATTTAGAATCAAACTTGTTCTTATTCATTTTTCATTCAAAGGTCAAAGTTAGTCAACTGTCTTGGGTTTATGATATACTTTGGTGATTTTGGCAAGCTAAAGAGAGATTTGGAAGCTCTTAGCATGTCTAGTGACAGGCATGCATATTGAATCTCCTCTGTTCTAGCTGAGGAGAAAGCTATTGTAAGTTTTGTTTTGATTTTTGCTTCATCATTTGCATAAAACTGAGTTTCTGAGTATCTGTTCAATTCAGTTGCATTTGATTATTGAACTTGCTTCTGATAGTGTTATTTTTGCTTATTGGATTAGTAGATTGGTGTTTTGTAGTTTAGATCTTAGATTTTTAATGTTATTGCAATATAAGGGTGTGTGTGGATCTTAGATTTACTGTGTATGATTATTGTTGAATTGTTGATTTTCTGTTTCACACAGGTTGCATAAGAGTAGTAATAGATTTATAGTCCATAAAAACAGCAGGTTACCTTATTAAAAGTCAAAAGTAGGTGTCAATTATGTTAACTGCTAGTGTAGGATTAAAACAATTAGTGTAACTTTAGTGATAGTTGCAAAATAGTTTATAGTAGCTTAAATTAGTTTCATATTGGCTTATAACAACTTATAAGAATAAATTTGCTTAATTGAAATTGGTAAAAGTCAATTAGTAGCAGCATTGTAATAGTCAACTGTTTCTAGTGTCATGTTTCTGATAGCAGCTGAATTTGGGTAATTTTAGAGTAGTATTTGGATATTTAAGATAGGGCCTTTGAATTTTGTAGACACTCAGTAGTATAGAGCATCATTTACCCCTATAATATCATAGTTTAGAGCTTAATAGGAGTAGCTTATTGAATCTGCTAGTTAGTGGATTGGAACAAGTTTTCTGTTTGCTATTTAGTCCTGCTAGTGGAATTTCTTGCTTGTACCTGAGCTTGTTTGTATTTCCTGAGTTCAATTGTAGTAGTTCTGGTGTTGTGTATGATCATTTTGTTCCTAGCTTATTCTGTTGCATAACTGCTTATTGAGTGGCTTATGCTAGATTGCTTATTGCTTGCTTCCATTGTTTCTGTGTGATCTCTGTTCATTTCGGAGCTTTACTGAGCTTATTGTAGTGCATTGTTACTGTGTTTCAAGTTTCTCACAGTTTGGTCACAAGTGCTTATTTATAAGCACTTGTGATAAGCTGTTTTAGCCTAAATAAGCACTTCTGCAACTTATTTTTAGTTCAAAATTTTTCTGCAAGCTTTTCATATTATTTTAGATTTTCTGTAAATTTTTAACATTTTTCTGAGTTGATTTGATATTTTTCTTAATTTTTCTACATTTATAATCATTTTTAAATACATTTTAATAAACAAAAAATCAATAAAAATTCAAAAAAAGCCTTTAAAAATACACAAATATTTTAGGAAATTCTTTTATAATATTTTAGATTTTTCAGAATATATTTTATATTTTTCCCATTATTTTTTACATTTTCCTTAATTTTTAATTACTTTTTAATTCCAAAAATAGAAAATAAATAAAAAGTCAAAAAAATATTCTTCTTTTTCTCAAAATTCTTTTTAGTAGTTTAAGATTTTTAGAAAATTGTTTCACCTTTGTAGGATCATTTTTAGTTAAAAAGCAACGTTTCATTTCGTACGATACGTTTAATTTTCGCATTTGCATTTCCATTTCCATTTCCATTTTTAGATATTTGTGCATACCTAGCTTATACTTTCTGTTTAATTCACTATTTCTTTTCATTATTTGAATTTCACCATCATAATTTTCACTTTTCACTTGTCACTACACGGTTCACGAATCGAATATTTCTAAGATTCCATTCAACTTTCGTTGGGAAACGACTCGGTAAATCCGTATTTCTCGCGGATTTCATCGATACTTAATATATATACTATAATTGAGCAATCAATGAGCACCGATTTTGATAGATTTTGAAATTCTTTTTGAAAATTCTTGAAAAGGTTGGTGCTCAGAATGAAAGAGAATTATTGTTTTTAGGATAAGTGCTCGAGAAGTATTGAAAACCCTTGTTTTGGTTAACCACTTTCCTTTCTTTGAAGCACGGGTCCTGAACTGATGTGTCCAGAAGCCATTCGATTAAGTCCGGGTTTCGTACTGAAGTATACGAAAGCCATTGTGAAGTAACTTTTGATAAACGACATGTTTTAGAAAAACATATAAAGAACTCCCGTTCAAGCATCTGTACATGTCCGTATCATTGTTGAAAGACATTTCTAGACACGTACAGAATATTGATTTATACGAGAGACATGTCGTGAGAAGAATATTTTTGTATTTTTTGATTTTATATTGTTTTTGTATTTTTTAAAAATTTTCTATTTTTGTATTTTGTTTTTGTTTTTATAAAAGAAATGGTAAATCAAAAATAGAAGATTGAAGGAATGATTTTATAGAATTTACAGAATTTGAACCCTTTGATGAACTGGATTCTGAGATAGTTGAAGCACCTGCAACCAAAGACGAAGAGGTTTCACAAATAACAGTGTTAGAAGTACATGAATCATCACTCAGCGGGTGTTGAATATCAACGGTTGTAATGGTTTCTACTTCCTTATCCTGATGATTATCACTATTATTTGTCTTGGTGCAACTATCAAAAATCTTTCCTGTGGGAATCCATCTAAGACCAACTGTTTTAAAAACTTTTCCCGTAGGAATCCACCAAAGGTAAGATCTAGACATAGTTTTCTTATCAGATGCAGCGGAAGTCTCCGTCTTGAAAAAACTACATCCTTTCGGTATCCACCTATTAGGTTTCTTAACCTCTTCCTTCTTATCAACGGGTTTGTTTCGATTTGGTGTCTTAATGGATTGTGTCTTGACACTTGATTTTCCTTTCTTGAGAAATTGTTTGTTGTTCGATGAGACTTTGGAATTCTTTGTGTTGCATTCTACGTTCCTAGCATTCTCATTTGTGCCACTACTCTTAGATGCAAGTCAATTCCTAGTATTTTGTTGATTGTTCCTAGGTAATGGTTTACTACTACTAGCAGTGCTTTGGAATCTTGTAGAATTCATCACACTAGGTTTTGCACCTAAAATTCCGTCTTTTTGAAGTTGTGCCTTTTTCCTAGCTTCCCCTAGATGGTGATTTTGGACCATGTCATTAGAACCAACAGACTCTTTAACAGTTTTTATGGTCACATTCGGTGTATTATTCCTAGAAGAGCCAGGTGTACTCACTTTTGTGTTTCTTTCAACAACCAATTTTTGTTTTTCAACAATCTTTTCAATTTCCTTTTTCTTGGACAAGGGTTGCAGAGTGACTGGTTGTGTCAAATTCTTTTTCTCGTCGATTTTTGGAGCAAACCGTGAAATTGACATTTTTGGTTTTTCAACCGTTTTTGAAACATTTGGTTTCTCCAAAGTCGATGGTTTTGCAAACTTAGTATCCACACCCTTCCCTTTTATACTTACAAGCTGAGCTCTCAAAAGATCATTTTACTCTTTCATGTCCTTGTAGGCATGCTCATATGACAATTTGACATACTTGCATTCCTCTAATTTTCTATGAAGTTGTTTGAAAAATGACATGTTTTCTTTTTCAAGTTTTACAAGAGCATTTTCATATTTTGAAACAATGTCAGATGTCTCTGCTCGCAGTCTTTCATCGTCCTCAACAGAATATGATTGTAAAATGATGGACATTATATCAGTAGACAAAACAGCTTCGAAGAGAGAATCATTTAACCTTTCCAAAACAATCATGTTTTCACGAGTTTTGTTAGCTTCTTTTACCAGGGATTTGTGGTCCTTGACAAAGTCGACCATTTTTTTTAAGAAAGCTTGTTCAAAATGGATTACCCTCACACTGATGTTATTCAGTGGGATAGTAATTTCATTTTCAAACACCTTTTTCTGTTCGTTATGAAAACTAGAATGCCAGTTGTTAATACTGATAGTAGTTTTAGATCTAACAATATTTTGAAGTGTTTGAATTCTCTTTTTAACGTCATCAAGAATGTCTCTAGCCTCACTTGTATTAAAAGAGTTGTTAGAAGACATTTGTTCCATTGTTGAAAGAGATTTGGAAACAACTACGGGTTTAGAAACTTCTGGGCTTTTGGCCAAAGGTTTGGAAAGCTCATATGCTTGTTTTTGTGGAACAAAAGTAATGCCCGATTGTTTGTTCAATTTGTTGTAATCAATTGGTTTCAAATCAGGATTCTTTCGTTTCATTTTATTAATTCTCTCTTTGACCAATTCTATCGTTTCCATAGAATCACGAATAATAGGAGGATCATGCTTAGTAAACAAAACATTTCCATTAAACAAACAATTCTATTCCTGCTGAGCTTTCTTGAGATTACAAGGAGTTTTGTTCCCTAGAGCCATTTTATGTTTTGTGTGGTAAATCGGATTAGTTTGATTGGCAATCATATTCATTGTTTGACTTGACTGACCCTTTTTAACCACCAATTCTTCTAGTTTAGCAATCTTGTGTTCTGACTCTATGATTTCATCCAAAAGTTTATCTTCTTTATTTGCAAAGTCCATTTTCAACTCATCCCTTTCTTTTTCAAGATTGGTATAAGATGATTTTTGTTTAGAAAGTTGGTTTTGCAAATCAGAAATTTCCGCGTTTAAGGATTTTATCTTTTGAATGAATTGACATCAAGTGTATCAAACTTAATTTGCAAAAGTTTTTCCCTTGAAACAGAATTTTGATAACTAGTTTCTAATTCAGACAATCTTTTGTTATGAAACTCAAAAGCTTTAACGTTTTTCTTGTAACTCTCAAGCTCAGCGGTCAATTTTACATTCGCGGCCTTAACTTTGCGATTGACCTTTTTCACATTCTCAATTTAAATGATGCAATTATTCAATAAAGATTCAAAGAAAGCACGGGTTTCCTCATCATTAGCACCATTTTGTGCAACTTGAACTCCATTAGGATCCATATCTGGAGTTTCATAGTTAACATTGCTATTAACGTGTTCCCCCGCATATGTATCATAATTAGGTTCAGATGGCACATAATGTTGCTTCTCATGAGCAAACGGTTTAGCATCGTTATCAAAATTTGGTACCTCATGGAATGGATCTGAATCATAAGTAGGAGGAAGATTAGAATCACTGCTTGATGTTGTTGCCTGCTGATTTTCCAAAAAGTTGTAGGTTTCATTGAGATCTGCTGAATTGTCATTAACTCTTGTTGTAGCTCTAAACTCATTTTCCTCAGCAGTCAACGGTATTCCCGATTCTTCTTTATTGGCTAGCATCAACAAGTACTGGATCTTTTCTACCTTCGTCATTGCATTGACATTGTAATTATTACCAATATCACTGTTGTGACTTGCTGATGTAGGTTTCTGAATCGAAGTCATGAAACAATCAATCCCATTTTGATTAAGCACATTCTGATTCATCTGATTTCCTACATACTGCCCTGCATATTGCATCTGGTTCCCCATCTGTATACTCGAAGCATATCCTTGCTGATTGTTGTTGTGTTGTTGGATGTTTAATGCCTTGAAGAATGAGGCAAGACCATTGGACAAAGCACTTGTGAAACTGTCATGGTGAGATGCCATTGATTCCCTCCAAAATTTAATTTGAAAATTTTTCTCTCCCGGAATTTTGAAAATCACTATAAAATGCAATCCTAAGGTTCCAAGAAAAAGTCGAGTTTTAAAAATTTTGACGCCAAATTTCACTGAAAAAATTTGAATTTTGACCTAAAAAATTGAATTTTTGGCCAAAATTTTCATCGTTATATTAAAATTTGAATTTCGCATAAAAATTGAACGTTTAGTCTCTTGCAAAAATTAGATTTTACTCAACTTTTCCCGCCAAAAATAGGTAAAACTTGTGTTGATGATGGATCTCAACTAAGAACAACCTTAATCACTTAAGAATGAAAACAACCTAACCAATACAAAAATATCATTGAGAAATACATAAGTTTTCTGAAAAATTAAGTAAATTAACTTTTACTTAAGTGATTAAAATTGAGATTCATACCAATACTTAAGTTTTACCTATTCTTAAGTGGTATGTTCTTAAGTGATTAAGAATTTTTCAGAAGAGTTTTTTTTTTGTGGTATCAAGTGATTAAGGTTGTGTAGATAATGAAAGATTCTTAAGTGGTTTTCTTTTTTTTTCCTTTTTTTTTTATTTTTATTTTTTTTATTTTTATTCTTGTGCTCTAATACCACTTGTATGACTGTAGAATAACCTTAATCACTTATGAATCTTGCCTAAATCTAGAGAGAGAAAGTAAGTAGAGAGAAAGAGTGGGAGGGAACTCCTAGTGTGTGAAATGAAGAAACTATGTTATTACTAAGAGAACCAACCTCTTCCATGAGGATTACAAGAGTATTTATAGTGGTTGTCTAGGGCTTCACATATCATTGACATTATTACATAACTAGCCCTTAGACTTTATAAAATCATAAAAACATTAGTAAAACTTCATCATAATAATATTCTAAAGCAACCTATTACATAATATTAATGACCGACACTTTCTATAAATAAAATAAGATCCTAACAGAAGTAAACTGATGGAGCAAATCAGAGGGCTGGGTGGCTAATAAGTTAGATTAGTGTCCAAATAACACTAATGTGGTGTGATATTTGTTTATTAGGCCATTAAGATCAGAGGCTGAAAAAAAAACGGGGAATAACAATAGTATTCCTGAAAATTGTCCAAAAATGTAGTCACTGATTCTTGAACATATCTCTAAGGAATCTTCGAGTTCAAGATAATCATTTTCGAATCTGATGGTTATTGAAAGTCATCAGGTGTAAAAGGTGCGATAAAGTTTACTATCTGAATGTTTCTTGGGTTGAGCCGAAAAGATTGAAACAGATTGGGAGGTAAGTTGGGAAGAGTAAATTGCTCGATAAACGCATTTAGTTTACAAACCTAACAAGGGCGAAATAGTATTAATTTTACTACTGAACCCACAACCCAATATGAACATGTGGACATGTATCCCTGAACATGTACACGAAGAGTGAATGTATTTCACCAAGGGTGTAGAAAAAAATCATTAGCGTAGCTGAGAAACGAATCTTAAACAGTCAACCTTAAGAGGTGATGAAAGCACTAAAATTCAGATGTTATTGTGGCTTTATAACGAAGCGTTGCAAACATTAGGGAGTGGATGGAAGGCTGAGGTCATCACAACAATAGTTTGAGCGTAGATCATATGTATTGCATTGATCATACACATAAAGTTATTTCATATGAATTTATGCTCTGACTTTGATTAGCTTGAGCATAACCTTTGATCTGCTACCTTAACTTTTCTTTTGACCTATAATTTCTCAATGGCATTATTAGTAGAAGTTGGGTTACCCTTCTCTATAAACTCCACCTATTTCATCAAATTTTATTGTTGCCTCTCACCTTGAGAGGCAAGATACATGTCGTGGACTCAGACATTGTCACCTTGCTATTGGGATGAACAATCAGATTTCAGCAGCTGCTGCAAAGATGCTGTGTAGAATGCAGATTGAGGTATACATTTGAGATATATTAAGCACCTTTGTGCATTTAATTACTCAAGGCTGTTTGGACTTTGGATAACCTTTTCTAGAGCATAACTTATAATACTATATAACTTCTATACTATAATTATTATGCATGTTCTTTTATGTGTGGTATAAGATATAAGATCAATATTTGTTATCGATGTCTTGATATGTATTCTTAATATTGGGATACATTTACTCTGCTACAATACAAAATCTATATGTTACTCTTGAAAATTGATTAGTAATGCTACAATTACATCTTTTAAAGCCTTAAAGGGTTATATTAAAGCAAATGCCTTTATAATTGAACTCCTTTCTTATTCAAGAAGTTTAGTTTCTAATGATTTACATTAGATGTATTTGGTTTTTAATAGAGAATTCGACAATTCACTATTATAGGTACGAAGAACGTGTGCAACAACATTGATCTCTATTAATATTAGAATTTTATTTGTTTGTAGTAGTCTTTATCGTTTTCATTTATTTGATAGGTATTTATTTATGTAGAACACTTCTTAACATAATAATACCATGCGTGTATGAATATTTTATCCAATTTGATATACTGGACAATTGCATTAATGATGTGACAATTTCTCGAATGTTTTTTGAACTAGGATGGTTATTACCTCTCAAGAATAGAATAATCTAACAAACGATTACCCTAATAACAAAGACACTTTAAATATACTTTACATACCAAATACATAATCATAAATCGAATACATTCTTCTTCAAACTCTTGGGTTTTAATTAATTTACTTTATCTTTAACATTTCTGGATTTCCTTAAGTATTATCAAACCAAAATTACATGCAACTTCCTATGATTCATATAGTTTTAAGAACAATTTAAATCAGATTACGAAAAAGAATATAACTAATATTCAGTGACAAACAAATACATATAACCCAACAACATTCAAAATTAATACAACCATGGAGATCAAACTCACGAAAATGGGGAAAAACAAAATTAAAAGTAAAAAACCTGCAAAAGCTCTATGATGAAAGAAAATATGATGTGTGTCTCTACCGTTACTTGCTTTTACTCTAACCAGGTTGTCCATCAATTAATATGAGGAGTTGAAAAAATATCGTTACACTCTTGACTTTAAGTGAAGTTAGTAAATTTTATTATATATATATATATATATATATATATATATATATATATATATATATATAAACGTTAGGTAATATTCCAGTTAATGTAACGAATTGTAATGTATTGATTACTTTCTTTACTATACAAGCACATACAATTTAAATGATTAATAGACAACCTATTAAATTATAGTTATAAGCACATTAGTTCTGTTTTTTGCTGTTAAATTAATAATGGTTTTAAACCTACTTTTTTACGGTACCACCACGATGCTCATAAAAATATATGCATGGTCTTTTACAAGGAATAAATATTGTAGCAATGAGTCAAAGTCAAACACTTCAATGAAATGCGTCGGCTGACAAAGTTCTGTAATGAAGTTGTCAATCAAGCATCTTAGCCCATCTATGATTTACCAAATGGAACATGCGAGTAAGTAAGTTTGTAAACAGGAAGGTTGTAAATCCTTATATTTTCGATCATATTCGATAAAAGTATACTTCTTTTAGAAACTGTTGATTCTTTACACTAAATGAGCATCTTTAGTTAATCCTCAAATGTGGGGACCAATGATTTAAACTGGTGAAATAGAAATTGTTCACCATTATAAAAAGAAAGGATCATGAAGGATCCAAATTGACAATGACGATATTAGCGGAGCACACCTTAGAACCTAACGTGGATTATACTCCGGATGGTATATTACTACAATAAATAAGTTTTTAATCTTAAGCATTTAGACTTTCTTATGTCAAATTAAATTTACTTTAATTCCTATGATTGGATGGGCTTTGAAAAAAAAAGCAGCAACTATAAACTTAAATCTGAGTAAACTAAAAACATCCAAAAAATCACAAACATCAAAAAACACAATTTAAACCATCCATATAATTCAATAACCAAATGAATAAAAAAAAATGCAACTAAAAACATAATTTTGAGTTAGCTAAAACCATCAAAATTATAATTATAAGTCATACCTGCCCAACGGTCGGGCTTCGAAGTCTAAATGAGCATATTTAGTTAATCCTCAAATGTGGGGACCAATGATTTAAACTGGTGAAATAGAAACGGTTCACAATTATAAAAATAAAGGATCATGAAGGATCCGAATTGACAATGACGATATTAGAGAAATAAGATGGGCAACTTGTAAGTTAATAGAGCTTACAACTCCCACTGGATTAGAGAACATTACATGTGTTTCGTCACCAGTAATACAATCATTTAGCTCCCACTGGATTAGACAACATTAAAAGTTTAAATCACCAGTGGAGAGTGAGTGATGATTGGATACTTTCCTGCTTTCTTTGAATATCTACACATTATTGCTAATGTGAGTCACTATGACTAGTAACATGTACTTAGGTATTCAAGGAAGTGCATCAAGTTCTAATATATAGATGATGGGCTAGCCATCATTTTAAACTTGAAAATTAGGCATGCAGTTCCTCCATGTTTATCGGGTTAACACACATTGCTAGGTAATCATGCTAGTAATTGCCTTTACCACTTTTCGGTTTATTGATATTTCCGTTTTATAATTATTTTAACTCATATTAGTTTGGTAGCTATAGAAAATGTTGGGATCATACTTTAGTATTTAGTCAAGTCTCGGTCATGACATTTTGTAATAGGTTGCTTTAGTATCATTTATGTTTATTGTTTAGTTAATGGGCAACATGTAAAAGCCCATGAGGCCTTAAAAGCCCACGTATGAAAGGATAAGGGAGGAAGGGAGTGTTGCCCTAGCTCCTCCCTTATAAATAGAAACCTTATGTTACATTTTATTTTGTTGGTTAATTGATTATCTTAGTGAAACTCTTGCACTCTCACCTTTCATATTATCTCTTAATCAACCACCTCTCATTCTCATCTTATTTCTTCATCAATCATACTTGTGTTTACATAAATGGTGACCTAACAAGTGGTATCATTCGCCTACTAGAAGTTTGAAGTGAGTTTCTTTGGTTAACGTGGGGATTGGTGCTTAGTTCTTCATCTTTTTGCATTTTTCTTTGTTTCTTTCACTCAAATCTTGAAGCTTGGACAAGTTTCAAGGTTGATATAGTGATTTGAAGCTTAGTTGTTGCATAAAGTTGTGATTTTTAAGGTTTTTTTTAGGTTTTATAGCTTCTTTGATATTGGAAAACTAGTTTTTGGTAGCTACATCTTCTAAAGTTAAGGTTTTCTTAGTATTGGTGAAGTTATTTGATCAAAAGTACCTTATTTCTAAGCATTTTTTCATCAAAAAGTCATTATTTTGGATGAACAGTACGATTTACGCGTAAAGTGGTCGGAAAAAAGTACTATTTCCAGCTGTCTACAGTGTTTTTTGGTCGGTTTACGCATAAGTCTAGGCCAAAACCCTTTTCTTACGCGTAAAAGTAGTCTAAACCCTTTTCTTACGCGTAAAATAGGCCAAAACCCTTTTCTTACGCGTTAAATTGGTTAAAACCCTGATCCTACGCGTTAAGTGCTCTTCTACGCCTTAAACCTACGCTTAAGTTTGATTCTACGCGTAAGTCAGAGTTACGCGTAACTTGCCAGAGTTTACGCGTAAGCTTCATCAACGATCTTCTCCTCGTGTAACGGTGACTCAGTACTTCCCTAGCTTGGATAAGTTAGTGGAATACTTCGACTACGGTTATCTTTCACGCTTGGATAAGTTTGAAAGATTTGTTTGGTTGTTTAAACCTTACGCATAAGTCTAAACTTACGCATAAGCCTAAACTTACGCGTAAAGAGAAAACTTACGCCTAAACTATTAGTTTACGCATAATCTACTCTTTACGCATAACTTAAAGTTTACGCGTAAGATTAAGTTACGCGTAAGAATTGAACTTACCCCAAGGATTTTGCAACTTACTCAAAGGAACGTGCATTTCATTCTTCTACAAAGATCCATTTCTACACAAGTGTTCTAAGATGTCTCAACCACCTAATCACTACTTCCCTCACTCTTATCCTCAGCAACAACAACCTCAGCAGTATCAGCAACAACAACCTCAGCAGTATCAGCAACAACAATACCTTCCACACATAATGAATCAACAACCTCCTAAATACAATCCACAACAACATTACCTAATGATGCAACAACAGCTCATTCCACAACAACAACCATATCAAGTGCCACTACAAAACACTCAGTTTTCCTCCAAACAACCTCACTGGTTTGACAGAATGTGTGAAGTTATTACAACTCAACAATCCCGACATGAGGCAGGATCACTTGAAACACCTCCAATGCTTACACCTGGAAACTATGTGCAATGGTCAAGTCGATTCTTACGATTTCTTGAATTAAAGAAACCTCATGGGAAATTCTTGAAGCAAGTGATACTTGAAGGACCATTTGAGTGGCCAACAAGATTTGAAGCTGGTGATCCACATGCTGATCCTCCACGTCCTCCTGGTGATAGACCCCTTGCAGAATCTGCACTCACTGAAGAACAGAAACTACATCGTGAAGCTGATCAGTATGCAATGGCTTATATACTTCAAGGTATACCTAATCCGATCTATCGAAGTGTCGATGCTCAGAAAACAGCCAAAGCTGTGTGGGAACACGTTCATCTCCTAATGGAAGGAACTCAATTGAACAAAGATGACATGGAATCCAAGCTTTACATGGAATACACTGACATCACAATTGAACCTGGAGAGTCACTTGAATCCTACTATCATCGTTTCACAAATGTGGTCAATGATCTGGAACGTCACAAAATCACAGTACCAAGGATCGCTGTGAACTCCAAATTTGTTGGTAGTCTTGGCCCTGATTGGCATAAATATGTGACATTTGTTCGTCAAACGAAGAATCTTCATGATGCTCCATATGGCTTGTTGTATGACTTTCTGAAACACCATGAACCTGAAGTGGAAAAAGATCGAGCTCTACGAGGAGGTTACACACCCACAACAACACCAAATTCTTTGGCTCTCGTAGCTCAATCTCCCTATGCTCCACCACCACTGTCAAATCATGCCTATGTTCAAGAGCAGAACTACTTCAGTTATCCACAATCTTCCACCTCGAACCAAATGGTCCCTTATGATTCATCTCCACAAGATACTTCTACTCAACTTGTTCCGTCAAACAACAATGATGCTGTGTACTACTCCAACTGCAATGATGATGACGATGATGACTTTAATACGTTGAATCAGGGACTTGCTCTTATTGCTCGTGCTTTCAGCAAATTCTCCAACAAAACGAACAACCGTCAACGTTCATCTTCTAATACCAGGAATCAAGCTGTTGTAAATGATGGAAGAGTGGAAATTCAAAATCGTAACTATGGTAGATCTGGTTCAGGAAGTTCTTCAGGAAGTTATGGGAATGGTCAGAGGTTTGGTAACAATGCAGGGTTCAGGAACAACTCAGGATCTTCTCAACAAAGGTCTGACTCAGTTGCTACAAGGAACTCAACCTCAGGGAATGCAGTTTGGTGCTACAATTGTAATGAACAAGGTCATATTGCTACAGCATGTCCCAAACCGAGAACTCGGGGTAGCAAGTTTCACAAGCAGGCATTACTCATGGCTCTTCAGGATGAAAAAGATGGACATTTCCCTGAACAGGACAACAACTTCATGGCAAATGTGAACAACGATGATGACATGGAAGATCTGGAAGCCAATGCTGCTGTGATGCTTATGGCCAACATGCAGGAACTTAAGCTCAATGATTCAGGTCCAGTGTATGACACTGACGGCTTGTCTCAGGTACATGACCTCAATGAATGCTTTATTAATGAAATAGTCTCACCTTCTGCTTATGAATCAGATATGGCGCAAGTTGTTCCATCTAAATCATCTTCATCATCTCATACAGATGAACAAATAAACACAGTTGTCATATTCGATGATGACACAGTTGTTTCATTTGATGATCCTATTGAGAATGATAAACATGATCATTTCGAACAACATGAACCATCATTTGATCCAGACCCTGATCTCATATTGTTATCAAAACAACTGGATGCTCAACAATTGCAAATAATAAAGTGCAACGAGAAAAACAAAGTTTTGAAAGAACAAAATGCGTCACTTGCAAGAGATATTGAATGTTATAAAATTCAGCTTTCTAATCAGGAAGACAAGATTAAACATGCAAAAAGTTTTGAAAAAGCTTTTCACGATTCCTACAACAAAGAACAAGATCTTCAACGCAAAATGCAAGATTTAATCGAGTCAAACGGAAAGTTGATTTCAAAACTCGAAAGTGAAAAGAGTGAATTGAAAATGCAAGTCGAACGTCTTCAAACAGAACTTTCAAAAACAGAAACAGAATTGTCAAGTTGTCAAAAAGATTTTTGTGAACATAAAATACGAAAAAGGAAGTATATAGATAACTTACTCGGTGATATTGTTGATCTTGAAAAACAATTGAAAGAATTTCGTAACATTGTTTACAAACACGGGAACTCTGTCACAACAATTCAGAAATTTACTTTAAAACCGAGACCCGGTACTGGATTTGCACTTGGCGATTACAATTCAATGTTTCTTCACAATGCATTCAAAGATGTTCCAAAAATTTACAGTATGGACTATTTGCTTGATAATACGATTATGCGTGCTGTTGTTTTTGATACTGAGGAAGAAGAAGAACTTGAAGACGAGAGTCGGTCAAAAATGAGTAATGTTCAATATTGCACACCATATGACTATTCAAAAAATCCAGTCAAGTTCGTTACTCAAAAGGATTTACCTGAGAAATCATGGTTTATCGAAGAGTCGTATGTTTCATCTCACAATGAGGCCCCTGTCCAAACTGTAGCACAAGTAAATGGTCCTTTACCATCATCCGGTGAACTTTCACCCTTACCAAATAGTGTTCGTGTCTTAAATTATTTCAAAACTTTTATGGAAGACATCGAAATTTTGGAGGAGACAATTGAACGTAATTCTGAAATAAAAATTGAAACGTTTCAATCCGCTTACGAGCGCGAAAAGAGAGATATTTTTCAAAAACAAATGTTGCCAATTGTCAAACACCTCCGTCTCTGTGCTACACGTTGGGATCAGGAACTTCAAAAGGAGGTCAAATATATGATAAACGTTTTCAATGATAATAAAAATGAAATTTTGGTTCAAAAGCAACGAACTAGAGTTTTCAAAAATGATGCTGATCGACTCTTAGAACAAGTTCTCAATGCTGATATATTGTCTGTTATCATGAATGATCTCTATAATTCTGGTACTTCTATGCTTAAGCATGATCATTGTGTTGATAATAACTTGTTGAATGTGGAAATTGAGACACTGAAACATGAGAATGATAATCTGAGGAAAAAGAATGATGATGTGACAAAACAGTTTTCAAAACAAATCAGTCTACTCAATCAAAGGCTTGAATGGTGTCAAGCTAAAAGTCTTGAAAGGGAATTGAAGTTTCAAAGTCACAATGTTTCAAACTCTTGTCAACTTTGCAAAAACAATGAGTCTTTAAAAGGTTTGTGTCTCAAATACGAGAAAGAAATTGCGAAGTTAAAAATTGAAAATGACGAATTTCTACAAAACCACATAGACATCAAATATTGCAATGGTATACTTGAGTCTAATATTCAGGATAAGAATCACATCATCATCGAGTTGAAAGAGAAAATAAAAATACTTGAAAAAGGAAAGATGGTTGACACCACGGTGATAGCACCAGGAATGTATAAATTAGACAAAACTAATAAAGGAAAGGTTGTTCAAAATACTAATGTTGCAAACTCCACTTCTACAGGACTAGTCTCCCCTACTAGCGTTAGCAGACCCAAGCGAAACAGTAAAAAGAAGAATAGGCTCTGGCAACATAAGAGAGGACAACTAGAAGCTCAAGAAGTAGAAGACCAACTTAGGAATTTGAATAAAACTCATGTTGCATCAGATTTAGATTCTAATCTGGCAAATTGTAATCAAAATCTAAATGTAACGAATGATGAACCTTTGAATGTTTTGAATATTAATGCATCTTGTGTGTTTTGTCGTAAAAGCGTTTCATCTGGTGATCATACTAAATGTATAGCTAATTCTCTACTTCATCGTCATAAGAAACGTAGGACACGCATTCCTTCTAGGCCCACTACTGCCTCTAAGTCTATCTTAGGAAAGCCGCCTTCTACGGTTTCTAGTGAAGTTGATGTTACCCCCATAGGTGCAGAGAACAAGTCTAGGAATCAGCCAAACACTAGTGAATACACCATTAAGAAAGCTCGAACTAGTTGGAATTGGCAACGTTGGTTACAACACAAACCTGATTTTAAATGGATTCCTAAATTATTGAATACTTGTGCTTCTAACCAACTGGAACCCGCAGTTTCTTTGGGTTCCACCCTTACTTCTGTTCCATCCGTGTCCTCTTCTTGTGATGCAGGTGGTGCAGATTGTTCTCTGGATTGTTGATAGCGGATGCACCCGACATATGACAGGCAATCTCAAACTGTTACACAACTTTGTCTCAAAGTTCATTGGTACTGTCAGATTCGGGAATGATCATTACGCTTTAATCATGGGATATGGTGACTTTATCAGTGGGAACATCGAAATAAGCCGTGTTTATTATGTGGAAGGCCTTGGACACAACCTTTTCTCTGTTGGTCAATTCTGTGATGGGGATCTAGAAGTTGCATTTCGTGAGAAAACTTGCTTTGTTCGTGACTTACAAGGAAACGATCTTATGTCTGGCTCCCGTGGCTCCAATCTTTATACAATTTCAATGTCAGATATGATTGCAACATCTCCGATATGTCTTCTCTCCAAAGCAGAATCAACTAAATCTTGGTTATGGCACAAACGTCTTTCACACTTGAATTTCAAAACTATGACTGACCTTGCTCGTTATAAACTTGTTGAGGGATTTCCAAGATTCCGTTTCACCAAAGATCACTTATGTCCAGCCTGTGAACAAGGAAAAAGTACTCGGGCTCATTTTCCTTCAAAACCTGAACACAGTACGAATCATGTTCTACAACTGCTTCATATGGATTTGTGTGGACCGATGCGTGTTCAAAGTATCAACGGTAAACGCTACATACTAGTAATCGTCGATGATTTTTCCAGATGGACTTGGGTTTATTTTCTACGAAGTAAAGATCAGGCTCCTTCTATGATCATCACCTTTCTCACTAAAATTCAAGTTCAGTTACGCAACACGGTCCGAATAGTCAGAACTGACAATGGAACTGAATTCAAGAATCAGACACTTAGGTCTTATTATGAGAAAGTGGGAATTGAACATCAAACATCTATTCCTAGAAGCCCAGAACAGAATGGAGTTGTTGAAAGACGCAACAGGACGTTAGTGGAAGCTGCTAGAACTATGTTGATTAATGCTCAATTACCTGATTACTTGTGGGCAGAAGCTGTTTCAACCGCATGCTATACTCAAAACCGTTGTATGATCACAAAACATCATCGCAAAACACCATATCAAATTGTTCACAAAAGGAAACCGAACATTGATTACTTTCATGTTTTTGGAGCACTCTGCTATCCGAAAAATGATCGTGATGATTTAGGTAAACTTAAAGCAAAAGCTGACATCAGAGTGTTCATTGGATATTGTGAAAATTCTAAAGGTTTTCGGATTTGGAATCGTCGTACTCGTGAAATTCAAGAAACCATTCACGCTAATTTTGATGAGCTCACACAGATGGCTTCTGAGCAACACAGCTTAGGACCCGAATTTAACCGTCTTAACTCTCCGGCATCTTCGGCTGAACCATTGCCACTCAACCGCAAAGAATTGGAAACCTTGTTTGCTCCACTGTTTGATGACACAATTGAATACCGTCCTACTGAGGTCTCACCAAATTCCGCTGCTCAACCTGACAATATTCATGTACCAGACTCACCTCAACAAACTTCAACAACTGTTGAGAGAGACGGTCCTCCAATTGCTTCACCATCTACAGTAGAACAAACTGCTTCTAACTCCCGCCACTCAGCTGAAGATCCAACACCACTATCAGTTCCACAATCCGCAGAGCATGATCCTGATGCGTTCTTCAATCCGTTTGCACCAGCTACTACAGTTCCTGATATAGCTGAGTCGTCAACACGCAACTTGGATCCTGCCAACATACGAGATACATATCAACTACACCCTTCAACACACAAATGGACCCGAGACCATCCTCTAGTTCATATTATTGGCCATCCAGATGCACCAGTTATGACAAGACAACGACTTCACACAGATGGAGAAACTTGCATCTACGCACTCACAGTTTGTCATGAAGAACCCAAGAACATTAAAGATGCAATGACTTATGACAACTGGATTGAATCTATGCAAGAGGAATTTCAGCAATTCATAAGATTAGAAGTCTGGGAATTAGTTGAAAGACCTGACGGAGTCTTTGTCATTGGGTTAAAATGGATCTGGAAGAATAAGCTTGATGCTGAAGGCACTGTCATACGAAACAAATCACGTCTGGTAGCGAAAGGATACTCTCAACTGGAAGGTCTAGATTTTGCTGAATCCTTTGCTCCAGTGGCTCGACATGAAGCTGTTCGGATCTTTTTGGCCTATGCCACACACAGGAATATGGTAGTCTTCCAAATGGATGTCAAAACAGCATTTCTTAATGGAGATCTCCGTGAAGAAGTTTATGTTAGCCAACCTGAAGGCTTCGTTGATCCTGAGCGTTCTAATCACGTTTACCGACTCAAAAAGGAACTCTACGGACTCAAGCAAGCCCCACGGGCGTGGTATGACAAACTGTCTACTTTCTTATTGGCCAATAAATTTTCTAAAGGATCGGTGGATCCCACACTATTTACAAAAACCTACGGGGAGGACTTACTTATTGTTCAAATATATGTCGATGACATCATTTTTGCCTCAACAAAACGAAGTTACTCTAATGATTTTGCAAAATTAATGAAAGATAATTTTGAAATGTCCATGATGGGTGAACTTTCGTTCTTTCTAGGACTTCAAGTTCATCAATCACCCCGTGGAATTTTTATAAATCAGTCTAAATATGCTCTTGAAATTTTGAAGAAACATGGAATGATGTCTTGTGATACTTATAATACACCAATGGGCTATACCACAAAACTAGATGCTGATTTACATGGGACTCCAGTTGACCCTACCAAATACCGAAGTATGATTGGGTCCCTCATGTATCTCACAGCTAGTAGACCTGATATAGTATTTGCTGTCTACATGTGCTCCCGCTATCAGTCCAGACCTACTGAAAAACACCTCAGTGAGGTCAAGAGAATCCTTCGATACATAAAGGGAACCATTAACTTGGGGATCTGGTATCCGAAGGATTCTGGCTTTGAACTAATTGCTTTTTCAGATGCTGACCATGCAGGATGTTTAGACACACGCAAAAGTACATCTGGTGGATTACAATTTCTCGGAGACAAACTTGTGTCATGGCAATCTAAGAAGCAGGACTGCACTTCACTGTCGTCTACAGAATCTGAATACGTAGCCATGTCCGCTTGTTGTGCTCAAGTCATTTGGATGCGATCACAACTTAAGGATTATGGCTACCTATTCAACAGGATTCCTATCTACTGTGATTCAAAGAGTGCAATTGCTATCTCCTGCAACACTGTGCATCATTGCAAATCCAAACACATCGATCTCCGATATCATTTCATCAAAGAGCATGTGGAAAGGGGTACAGTTGAACTTTATTTTGTTGGAACTGAATACCAATTGGCGGACTTACTTACCAAATCCTTGGCACCATCCAGGTTTGCTAATTTAGTTCACCAAATTGGTATGCGATGTTTGACTCCAGAGGATCTGGAAAAGTTTTTACAACACAACTGATCGTCAAACATCAAAACTATCTTTGTAAATATTTTTCTCAAAAACAAAATACAAAAATATAAAACCAATCAAAAACTCAAAAAGATTTTTTGGTCTTCTCATTTAAAAAAAAAAAAAAAAAAAAAAAAAAAAAAAAAAGCAAGTATAAAACTCTTTCAACACTATTTCTTTCTAAAATGTCTTCAATCATTTAAAATTAGTGTTGAGGGGGAGGAAAAGTACGTTTTTTCTTAATTACCAAAAATTATTTTTACCTTTTATACATGCATTTTACCAAAAACATTTACGTTTTATCTACTAAGTTGATTCAAAAGGTTTTCGGGTTACTCTCCTTAATCTAAACCAATTCATTTTACCATGATCTAAGGTCGAGGGGGAGTACGACAAGTTGTTCTTATCATTTCTTGGAGTTAATATGCGAATACTATGTGTGATAATGTGGTTAGGCTTTGGTTTAAATGTTTTGTTAGGTTAAGGGACTAATAATGTCAACTTACTAAACTTTCATTAACCCTAGTCAAAACTACTTTTGACCAACAGTAACTCATTTCTTTTCACCAAACACATTTATTACTACACCTACTTGATCAAACGGCAACAAATCATTGTACTAATCCAAGAAGTTTTCATCTAATCTGATAAAGGTAACATGTTTTGATCATAATTCTAAACAAAGGTTTTTAATTTTATAACAATCCAACGGCTCAATCAATCACAAGTGTTTAATTTGTTTTTGAGTTATGCGTAAAAATCAAACCCAGAAAGATGTGATGATTTGATTGAATTTGGTGATGGGATTTGTTCATATGATGCTATTAAACATGTTAGTCAACTCCAATCTCACCCAGAATCATCAATTGAATGATTTGAATGATTTGGTTTATTAGGGTTCATACGTATAGATTAGGGATTCTTGATTGTGAATGTTTTGTTTCTGATTTATGATAGGGATAGGGCATACTAGTGATAAGGATCATATCCCAGTAGATTAATTACATCACATATGTGTTTGAATCATTAATCGATGATCTAGGGTTCGAATGTCACTAGCAGATTCAATTTTAAGATTTTGTGGATAATTTGTGTTGTTATTTGGAACATATGATCCTGATGATGTTTGTATCACTTGCCCCATGTTTATTCCTACCCAGAATCACGTTTGATTAAGGTTGTGATTTGTAGTTCATGCGTGTTTACGCGTTAAGTTGCATTTTGCATGTTTTCGCGCTAAAATATGTGAATTAAGTGTATTGGATGTGTTATTGATCAGTGGTAATGTTTGTGCACTTTCAGGAAACATACAACTCGTATTTCTAAGGTGAATTTCTGGAAAAAGACGTCTTTACGCGTTAAATGTTCATCCTACGCGTAAGATTTAATCTTACGCGTAAGATTCGACACGTGGACAAATTGTGTCTTGGATAAGACATAGTTTACGCATAAAATTGTTCTTACGCATAAGTTCTGACCTTACGCATAAGTCTAGAACTTACGCGTAAGTCATTACCTACGCATAAGTTGCAATTTACGCCTAAGGGTAATCCTACGCGTATCTTCAATGTCTACGCTTAAGACTTATCTTACGCGTAAAATTGATCTTACGCGTAAGTTTCACTTTACGCGTAATATTCCATCTTACGCGTAGATTTTGCACTTACGCATTATTTCTATACTTTCGCTTAAGTCAGGTTACGCGTAAAGACAACTACTTACGCGTAAACTTGTCAAATTCCAAAATTGTCTAAGTGTTGGAAATTTTCCAATGTGTAACTTGTTGTAAATGATAAACTTATGTTGTAACTGAATTGTTTTATGTTTCTAACAAGTAATATAACTCAAGTTTGTCACATATCAAAAGTTTTCACACACACAAACCCCCACTGATCAATGTCAAACATGCAAATGTAAACATGTTCAATGAATGTATATGCTAACATCATCAACAATTGCCATGTTTGTGTGTTTATGATCTATTCAGATGGCAGAACACAACGACATTCCACACGTACCAGTGCCTGAACCCTTACGTGCATGGGAAGACACCTTTCCTGAGAACTACTCCAGAAAGATAGGAAGGAACAACCTGAGAGTCAACTTCAACAAACTTACATGCAATGAGTCTTCTTGCCTGGTTGCAGTTGATGCTCTCATTTATCACCCGTGCAAAGTTCTACTCACCAAATCTGCTGCAGTGGCATGCTTCTACATACATCAGTTTTGGCACACAATCCACCTGGACCTCCTGGAAGAGTCCTTTACTTGTATGCTTCACATGAGACAAGTCACGGTCGACAAGGATCTTCTCCGTAGTGCTCTTGGACTTCCCGAACTTGAACCGAATGAAGAGTATGACCAAGTTCCCACTGAAGAAGAATTGATAGAATGGCTGAAAGATATTGGGTATGATGAGTCTGAAGGGGTCATTACTAGGCACTCTAGGGTCAATATCAGATTTCTTCCACAGCCTTGGAGAACTCTCTACATCATAATTGCCAAATCACTATCTGGCAGAGACACAAGCCATGAACACCCTAAGCTCCAACATCTCAAGCTGTTCTGGGCTATTGCTTATGTCAAGAAGGTTGATTATGCCAGCATTATCTGGCAAGACATTGTGTGGCACATACACCGCAAGACGACCAATATTCCTTTCGTCCGTTTCACCAAACTTCTCATTGCAAGCTTCATCCATGAATATGATGACATACCTCAACGACTGAATGATGAGTTTCAGCACACATACAAGAATGAGGACACACTTAAGGTCATCAAGAGAATGGATACTAGTACAAGGAAACAAGGAAAGAAACTTCCTGATTGTCTTCTGACTAAGAAGGTTCAAGAATGCAATAACTACAAGTACTACCTTCAAGCTCTCGAAGCAAATAAAGTTGGATATCTGGACGAAGATGTTCTACCCCCGTTCATGCAAAAGAAGGGTAAGAAAGATAGTAAGACTGGGAGCTCCGGCAGTTCCACTCAGTCCAAGAAGAAGAAGGGTACTCCAAAGAGAAGAATTCCTACCAAACAGCCCGCTACTATTCCTGAACCTGGGTGGTTTCCCCCTCCTCAATCTTCTCCTAAGCTGTCTGACTCTGAACGAACTGAATCCGACGAAGGTCCTCAGTATAGTGAAGCATATGCTAATATTGAGAAAGATGAGAATCTTGATGACATCGATTGGGATAAAGACATTGATGAATTTGCTGACAATGCCGTATATCCAACATATCTCACTCAGAGACCGTTCACTAAAGAACAGTCACTCTTGGAAGAAGAAAGGATCAGGAGAGTGAAGCTAAAGGAACCCGTAACTGCTGAACCAGAGCCTGAAGGACTTTCAGTAGAAGAAGAAAATGAAAGGTCTCTCAATCTGGGTCTCCTCCATAGCCGAATTGATGCATTCAATGCTGATATGCCTCCACCTCCAGTTTTCTCTCAGACCACCGAAGCTGGGGGCTCAAGCAGCATTCCTGAGCCTACCACAGGAATCTCCTCAGACTTAGTTGCTTATGATAATCCCTCAGTAACTCCCACCGATATTGAAATGACTATGGAAGAGGAAGAAGAGGAAGATCCTATGGATACCGATGCTCCAAGACTTATGTCCATGGAAGAAATGGAGCGTAGAGAACGGGCTCAGGAAGAAGAATTGAAAAGAAAACAAGAAGCTGAAGAGGCCAGACTTGAAGAGATTGCTCAAGCTAAACTGGAAGAAACAATCAGAATGGAAGAGAGCAGGAAAGCAGAGGAGGCAGCCAAACTGGCTGAAGAAAAGTCTAAGAAGGAAGAAGAAGCCAGACTGGCTGAAGAACTAAGGCTTAAAGCCGAAGCTGATAAGCTGGCTGAAGATAAGCTAAAGGAGGAAGAAGAAGCCAGGCTTGCTGAAGAGCTTAAGCTTAAAGCCGAAGCTGATAAACTAGCAGAAGAACAAAGGTTGAAAGAAGAAGCAGCCAGAGTCAAAGAAGTTGTACAACCCGAACCACAGAAAGGAGATGTCAAAGACACAACCACCATTATTGAATCATCACAGTCATCACCTCCTGCATCTGAATCAACACGTGACAAATCAATCAAGAAACCGAGCTCCAAAGCCTCTGCTGCATCTACGTTACTCAAGTCAGCTTTCAAGAGGGTACATGAGAAGAAGAGAAGCAAACTTGAAGATCAGGTTGCTACACTTGCAACCCAGGTTGCTGAACTATCTAAGCTGAACTCGAACGTCAAAGAGCTACAAGATAAGGTTGACATTTTCTTAGCTAAAGACGTAACAGAGAACTTGGAAGCCGCACTAGCAGCTCAAGCACAGGAATACATGGCACAACACTTAGTGGCTGAGCTGAAAGATCTACTGGCACCAATGAGAGACGAACTCACCAAGTTCGCTGAGCAAGCAGTAAAGAAAGTTATCCGATCAACAACCTTCACTCTTCGTGCCGACAAGTCTACTGCTCCTCTACCAGGACTTTCTCTGGATGATTTGGAAGCTCAACTCCTCGAAAAGCTTGCAAACAAATTCACCTTGACTCCTGAAGAAGCAAAAGTCCTGGAAGCACTGAAAGACAAAATGAACAAAGAGTCTTGCAGCACAGAGGCTGATAAGCTGAAACGTCAAAGAGATGATGAAGACAGGGATCCTAACTCTCAGGCAAAGAAACAGAAACAAGCCGAAGGACCCTCATCTCAGCACAAAACACCGGTAATCCCTCCTACCACAACAACTGAAGGCATCAGGTTCTGCTCCTAAAGCACACGACCACTTTGAATACACCGGTGGTGACGACATTCCTATGCCCGATGAAGTTCCAGAACCATCCCCTAAGAAGAAGAAGAAAGTAAAGAAAGGAAAGCATCATCAACCCCAACCGGACACTTCACCTAAAGGCACCGAACCAAAGAAACCCAAAACCGTCCTTAACTGGCTAGACCAAGACAATAGTGCCGAATACTCCTGGTTTGAGAAGATGATCAGTTCGCAACCACCACTGGAAGACAATCATGAACCTCAAGATGGTCGAACAGTGGAATATGCTCAAATGATTCAGCAAAAGTTTAAGATGAAAAAGATGAATAAGAAAGAGCTGCGAAGAATCAAAAATGATGCTTTCAATCTTCTGAAAGATCGGTCTGCTAACTCAATCGAGCTCGAATACCATCTGGAAAATATTGCTCGAGCTATGTCAAGCAATATTGACTGGATCAATCCTGAATCATATGTCGATCCGGTCACAAAGAAAACCGCACCTTACATTACTGACTGGTCCAAACCACTACCAATGATTGGGAAGCCTAAGGAACCAAAGATCCCGTACAAGTTCTTCTACAACACAGACTTGGAATTTCTGAGACTTGGCAGCAAGATCGAAAAGAAATACGTTACCTCACTCGCCTTTCTCCCTGCAGCTCGATATCTCAACAATGCCATCGAAGAAGAAGCTTCAGCACTATTCGTCGACAAAATTGTTGAATATGACCGGAATGCACTTTATGGTATTCATCATTGGCCAGACAACCGGGCACAATACTATCGAAGCAGCAGACTTAACCAAACGATGGGTGAAGTAGAAAGTGATTTGAAGATCGTCTCGATTCAATTTATTTCGACTGTCACTCACTTTGGGTACCCCTTCCTCAGCAAAATCACACTAAAAAGATTTGATGAAAAGGAGTACGATATTTCCGAGTCTGACTTTCCACGACTACGTCTCAACGACATTGAAGACATGTACTTGCTCAAAGTTCAAGGAAAACTCTGTGGCTTGCCCAAAAAGATGCAACTTGCCTTTATCCAAGCTCTACTCATCTTCATCAGGCAGATAGTCGTTAAAGAAAGAGTCGAAGATCTTCAGTTAGGAGTGGAAAGTTACCAGAAGAAGCTCAATCTCACCAAACCAAACCTGTTTGACATCCCCGACCTTCAACATCTACCTCAATACTCCTTGATCAGACGACCATTTGGGTTCACCTACCGAAGTGTTAACAGTCGCAACTGCTTTATGGGTTATGAAGAAATTCATAAGTTCTGTGATGAAACTTTTAAGTTCGTCAGAGATGGGATCAAAGGCAGAGTCAATGACATTGAACTGGGAAAATCCAAAAGGTGGAACACCAATGAAGCCCGGGATGCTCGCAGATTCATCTTAAGGATTGAGAACAGATTGAAGCGCAGGGATCAGTTCCGAAGGTTGGAGAGTTATGTGGGAGGCAGATCCAAATTTCCGGTGCTGACATTTCAGAGGCCTGATTGGTAGATCATTGTAAGAATTTGATTTGACTTGTCAATAATTTACTTCATAATGGTTTGTGCACGCATATCAGTGTACAACCCGATCTTGTAAAGAAAGGACCCTGAGGTACGCATCAGTGCCTCAATCCTGATATAAGGAGCGAAGGCTTCTTACTTTTAAGTAGAATTAATCAAACATTTATGATTTTTCATAATTCTGCTCAAAAGGACAAGTATTTCACCTCAATAAGACCTAATCACTTGTTGAGGGGGAGCACTTGTCAAAACAAAATACTTTGCTTAAAAATCAAATGTTCTTGGTGAATCTCCCCGTAAGACTCAAAAGGCATATTTTAATCTAAAAGATTATCAAAAACATCATTTTATATGCTATTTTTGAGGGGGAGAAAATGAAAAAGTGATTAAAATATACGAAGTCAATGCTTAAAAGTTGTATCATGTGCGAGCTAGACTCAGTTTTAACCCAGGAATTGACGAGGCAATAAATGTTAGTAATATCGAAAAGACTTATCCTCGACGGGTAATAACATCAAGTTAGATACTAGAGCTAGTTGTCACCTAAAAGCTGACAATGTATCTCTTTATCTAACCACATAAGCGTGTCTCGAAAAGGATTAGTCTTAGTAGAAATGTACCGTCTCGAGAAACTTTCTGTGGACTTGACCAGGCCGGGTAATAACTTCAAGCTAGTTTAACTAGTGATGTAAGCGTGTCTCGAATCGGTCTAGTTCACGGAAAGTGGATCAATTCAAAAGTGCTTGCTCCTCCCGCATGTGCAAATTTATTAAACACTTATGAGCACATGTGCAGGGGGAGCCCTTCAAAAGTGTACGCAAAACTCTCAAAGTGTTAACCAAAATATTTGATTATCACAAACACTTTGAGAGATTTTCAATCAAAGGTTTCTTGGCTACTGTCGGAGTTATAAGGTGATTAAGTTAGGTATATCCGTCCTATGATCCGCCAGAGCCGGAGGGATCTACCCAAGGACATCTCCCATAGTTAGAATTAGAAGTCTTTAGGTATGATACGAAAAAAAAGGAGAAAAGAACGAAAGGGAAAGAAGGAGTTGAAGAATTAAAAAGAAAAGTAAAGTAAAGGGTGAAAAGAAATAGCCCTCCATATGTTCAACCTTAGGGCAGACACCGGGTTCAATACGTATGCTACTGGCTGTTGCAAAAGACAACACCGGTATTGAAGATTAAGCCGTCATGGACCCAGTGACGCAATGCACTAAACCTTCTTAACCACTCAAGTTCTCTTAAAAGGACTTGTTTCATTCTCACGGGGATCCCGCGTAATCTATCGACCTATCTCTTAGAGACGGTTGATATTGAAGCAGGAGACACCTCCCCAGTCTCCGCATAGGAAACCTAGGTGTGCACTTATAGAGTCTAGAGCCTCGAGATACATCCAATATCTCTTAGGAACACTTAGTATTTCTACAACTGGTGTTCTACATCAATGGACACCAGCTGTAAATTATCGAGTCCTTCGCAGATCTTAGCAATCTGCCGAGAACGTTTATGAGAGGATTACTCAAGTATTTCTCAATGATTGAACGGAAATCCTGCCAGGGTCAACATCAAACAGCCCTGACAGCAGGTCACTTCGGTAACCCCACAAGGGTTACGCTTAGTGTTTGCGGTGGTTCCATAGCGGTCTACAGTCGTGGAGTGATCCCCAGCGACTCACCCAGTCATTGAGCTACTCAGTAGGTCTCGTAAGCTCCTTCGGGAGTATCTGATATGGGAACGGCCTGGATAAGGATTAGAAGGAGTCTTCACAATATGCTGTTGATGAGCTCTAATTCCTTATCCGTAAGTACCGGTTATTTTATTGCTAACTGTTTACTCGCAGGTACCTCACTTCCATGATGGTAGATTCCAACATGTTCATACATACATCTTGAAGTCAAAGAGAACTCCTCCAAAGATCTTAAGCAACACAAAGTCCAAAGAAAGATTCTACACCAATAAGAAGAATCTACAAAGTATAAAGACAAAGATCTCAAAGTATGAAAAGGAACTTCTTGTACGTGAAAGTCTAAGTCTAAAGATGTATGAGTATGTTGGAATGGCGGACAACCACCACAGACGCAGGAGTGACGAACGGCAGACTACTTCATAACCTAATCACTACATCATCACCAAAGAACAAAGACAAAGAGCAAAGTATATTCATTACCATTCAACCAATTTTGAAGACGTCTAGAGTTTTACATGTCACAAGTGAACGACAAAGATGAAGACGTCGAGCAACCGTGATGACCGACCCTTAGGGGGAGATTGTTGGGATCATACTTTAGTATTTAGTCAAGTCTCGGTCATGACATTTTGTAATAGGTTGCTTTAGTATCATTTATGTTTATTGTTTAGTTAATGGGCAACATGTAAAAGCCCATGAGGCCTTAAAAGCCCACGTATGAAAGGATAAGGGAGGAAGGGAGTGTTGCCCTAGCTCCTCCCTTATAAATAGAAACCTTATGTTACATTTTATTTTGTTGGTTAATTGATTATCTTAGTGAAACTCTTGCACTCTCACCTTTCATATTATCTCTTAATCAACCACCTCTCATTCTCATCTTATTTCTTCATCAATCATACTTGTGTTTACATAAATGGTGACCTAACAGAAAACATGTTCTCTAGTTATCCAAATATCTTATATTTCTTGAAGGTTTCAAAACCAAAACTAGGGTTATAAAACGAACTTGAAAGAATAAGATGTGCAAACATACTTAACCGTTTTGACTTTACAAGACATCACGATTTCTAGAGTATGTGTGCTTTGAGTTTGATTAGAATTAGGACAATTCAAATATTCCTATTATGGCTTTTCCTCATAAGGAAAAGGATAGGAACAAGTCTCTTTCTTACAAGGAAAGGAATACTTAGTTTGATCCTTTTAACAAGAAAAGAACAAACTTTTGTTTACGATTTGTGTTGCATTAATTCATTAATTGAATTCTCAAAGTTCATATTTAGTATTTTCGATAAGTATCCTTTTATGAATTAATTACCCCGTGTTTACAATTTAAAACAATTAATTTACGTAAAAGGCTAAGATCCACATTGTGCTTCTACTATCACATCAGTTGATCTGCTAGCAATAGTAGATTCAATTGGTAGGCGACGATCACCAATTGCATTACAAGTGCAACTCTTAGATCTTTATGGGACTCATGGCATCTAATGTCAAACAACTAGCGTCATGTAGGCATGTTTAGTCCCATCTTTGCCTCGGGTCAAGGTCTCACCGCTTAACTCGATTAAGTCATCCAATTTGAGAACGTGCGAAAATATATCTAGGTCCCACGTATAGAGAATAGTCACCTTGGGTTACAATTCAACCTAGGTCCCACGCATAGGCAAAAAGTAATTGCAAGTGTTCTCAAAATTGGACGGCATGACTTAAATTTTGACGGGTAAAAGTTTTGATGTGAATCAAAAGGTGTACGAAAGAAGCATGCATTCATTCTTCGTAGTACAAGTTAAAAACTTTTCTTAACTTAAGTCTAATCATTGTTTTAATTTATGTGTGTCAAGCTGTCCATTTTCACGACTAATATTAATCCTACATGAATAATAAAGTTTGGACAATACATAAATAAAATAACATACATAACAAGTTAAGGTGTTATTATAAAACAATGATTTCAAGTTTCAAAAACTTAGTAAAACTAAATCAAAAGACTTAGTTTTAAAAATGGTTTGTGTTTCGTTTTAAGTTTTATAGAAAACTATTTGCAATTTTACATATGAAACAAGATATATAAAAAGCAAAAACAAACACACAACCACAATATGCAAAGCCTCAACCGATGAAAAAACCTATGGTTGGTCTCGTGAGCCATCACGAAAACCAAGAGTCAACTAGGGACAATCACACAACCACACGGAGGACTCCCACTTGCTCCAAGACAATCAAGAGCAAGTTGGAAGCCCATGATGCACATGAAAAGCAGTTTATGTCCTTCCAGAATTTCAGTGTTAGAGGGCCCAAAAGTCCATTAAGGAGGCTTCCCCGGGCTTAGCTCAAAACTAGAAAGTTGTAGGCCCATGTCTTGGGTACATGAAAAAAATATTTCAGCCAAAAATACCTTACCAACCACCGGGAAACTCCGTTTTACCAACTGGTTTTCCAGCAGTCATTTTTCGGCAAAAACGTCTTTAACTCTTTTGCCTTTCACCACCAAGCCTCGATTACATTATATTGAAAGTAAAATACAATTAATATACTTTTCATCTACTGTAAAAGTGCCCAAACAATTGCTACAACCAAAATAATATAATTACATAAATGCCGAAACAATGGCAAAAACCCCAAAACACGAAATTAAACAACATAAACAACCATTCAATGCACAAGTGGTCTAGGTTTTCATCGGCTTTGCATATAAACATAATAATACCATAATATTATGAATGAAACATGGTGTTGGCTAACTCCATGGACAAACATGCATGTATTTGCCATGGAAAACAAAATAATAACAAGAATTAAATTGTTAGCCAACGAAAACGAAAAAATTAATTAACAAGAATTAAAACCCCGTTAGGTACGTGTTTCCTATGACTTAAGGGTCAAAACCCACTGATATTAGGACCTTCCAAATACCATTTAACCACAGAAAATATGGCCTTAGGGGCTGAATTAAAACCGTTTCAAAAACCGATCAAAAACACGCGTTTTAGGCCATTTTTCATGTACCCGACAAGTAACCAATTAGCGTATGCATAACAAATGGCCATGGGACCAAAAAGTGCAGATCATAAGACCCCTAAAGGGTCGCCCTATGAGAAAAAAATTGGAGCCCTAGGGCTGTTTTAACCATGACTTCAAAAATCATCAAAAAAACACCCGTTTTAGCCAATTTTATGCATACCCGATAATCATATGGCACATATGATGGCTCATGATACCACTATAGGTGATGTATGAATATAAAATATATATTCATCAATAAAACGCAGTGGAAAAACATCACCAACAACGGATCCATATAGCCATATGATCAATCAAATAATAAACAACAACATGTTATACCTTTGTAGCGTGATCGGTAGAATGATATGGAGACCATCACCAACACCATGATCCACCTATGAAACCAAGTGACCAAAATAGATCACCTCTATGATGGAAACACACTACACGTCATAGATCACCACCCGATGCTAGTCTGGACCCAGTAACACGCGATCTAGCCTTGAACTACACTAGAATAAGGTTAGATGAGATCAAAAACACCAAACCCTAATATGGGTGTGTGTTATTTCGTAGCTCTAGGGTAGAGGAAGGGGGAGAAAAAATTGGTAATTAGTTTTCTAATTTAATTAGTCATTATGACCAAATCAAGAGGAGGTTATAAGATCACATGTTACACTTAACCCCTTGAACAATTTCCCTTGTTCCTTTCTCACCTAGGCTTGCCATGGGGGCCCTAAATGGGCTTGCCCATTGTTGGTCTAATCCAATAAACTAAGTACTAGCTTAGTTATTAGTAGCCCGTTATTGATCCCGAGTTACGTAGTCGTATATATAGTGTAAATACGATAAATACAATATATATATATATATATATATATATATATATATATATATATATATATATATATATATATATATATATATATATATATATATATATATATATATAATGGTGTCTCTGTGTATAAGTGTGTGACCCCATAGGCTCACATATGTCTAGCCATATAATTATTTATTATGACACGAGCATACTCCAACAGCTCCCACTTGCGACGTCATAATAATCAAGTAATTATACAAGCAAAGGTTAGCTTCTAGCAACACGCCAATGCCCCTAGAAATATGTGAGGGAAGTTTCTAAAACGTCTCATTTAAATGGTTTATATGCCATACTTCCTTTTGTTACAGATACTATGTTGAACATTAGACATTGATCAAAGTCATTCTAATTGTTCAAATATTATGTTTCTCGATCTAGATATTGAACAGGATTACCAAGTGAATTAAGATTCATCTTAATCTCATTTGGGTACGGCCATACAAACATCTGTTCAATTCATCGAGGGGCCCAATAGTATCTAACTCCATGACATGTGGAGGAACAAATCCTATTTTGACTGCACGTGTCATTCATGTGTTTCAAATCACTCCTGAAAATGGTTTTTATAACTACCTTATTCAGGACAGCGTTTAACCATATCAAAGAATAAAATTCCACACATGCAAGACCTACTTGCATCTCAAGTCTAAGGATAAGAGACATAACCATTTGTGAGATTCACTATTGACGCCGATCCATGCAGTGAAATCTCGAAGGTTGGGTCAGTCCAATGTTCATCACAATGAACAACATATGAGTTTGGCAAATAAATCACCAACACGCTCACATTTGCCTTAATTTGATGATACTCCCGTATCGTCAACTGGCAATGGACAATTTTAGAATAAATAAATTATTCATAGATTAAACATGCAAATATAAAACACAATAGTATAAATGAAGACGATAATACTCGGTATATCAATTCATTATATAATACGACTGCTTACAGTTCCATTATCCAAATACTAAAAACAAATATGCACAAGACTACATACAGATCGGAATCCGATGTTTCCACCATGATCAATTTTGTTGTACAAGACAACAAGTAGTCATCTGAGTAAACTTTGAGAATACTTGTTTCAAAATTCAAAAATGTTTTGAATGATGATTGTCCTTTTGTATGTGTGCAATCAAGTATAATACGAGTATTGCAACAATACATTCCATAGTGTGTTTGAAGCTAGCAAAACACCTACTTTAGACAGTCATAATAACAGTTTTCCAAACTGTAAAGATAGTAGATGCCCTGAGTGAACTCGTTGCACTTACCTTTGAACATCTGGAAAAGGAAGTTCTAATAGAAGTCATCAATGAAAAGTCAATCTTATAACTTGAGGAATCTAAGGTCGAAACAGAGAACTATTGGATGACATTCATATTCAACTTATTATCACAAGGTATTTTACCGTCTGATAAGATAGAATCACATAAACTCAAGCGAAAAACAGGCATGTTGTAACACCCCCAAAAGTCGTTAATAACAGCGGAAGACTTAACATGTCAGCGGTAGACTTTCGGGGTATTACTTCAAGGATCTTTGTCACAATCATAGTAAACAATACAAAGTGAAGTATTAAAGTTTAATTTATTTCAAAATACCAAATATCTGAGATACAAGACATTATTAAGTTAAGAACGTGTTTTATTCTGAAGGAAAATAAGTAGTTTATTATGGTTCTTGTCATGCTTTTGCCCACTCCGTGCCATCCAGATCCGTCTTGTTTAGTTACCTGAGATAAACATGCTAAAGTCAACATAAAGTTGAGTGATATTCATAGGTTTGAGTTTAAGAGTTTGAATCACAAGTTAAGAGTGTATTGTAATCACATACAATCAATATGTAAAAGAAAAAAAAAATCAATGTTCCTGTTATTGCCTTAAGCTCATGATACTCAACGATTAACAGCCAATCATAAGTATGTATTATGATGGTAAGTAATAGGCCCCCAAAGATAGGTATTTGTCAATAACCTATTTATACGAACAATAAAGTGCGCCTGGTGTTTTCTCCAACAACCAAACGAGGATTGTCAATCACTAATAGTACTATCCACAATTATTTACGTTCACCCTTCAGGTGATTAAGGTTCATGATCGAGGGACTTCTGACAATAGTAACTTAAGCAAATAACATTGGCCTGACGGTATTTCAATACCCGGTATAAAAGACTTGTGATCGAGTTTTAAGCATGTATCTCCCCACGGGAAAATAGTTAAAGAGTGGGCTATGAAATCACCTTAGTAGTACAGTGGTATTGTAGTCTCAACAAAGCAAGGAAACGGCTTCACACAACACAACCTAAAAGATAATGCAAGTTTCAGTTAATAGTCTAAATTTGGTTTTTATCGCGATTACTTGTTATTTAGTTACGAATAAATCTCGTGTTTGTTTAAGTGCCTAAAGTTCAAAAACAATGTTATATATAATCATAACTCGTAAGTAAAATGATCGATGATTGATATAAAGTTAGTTTTTATAACGGAAATAAACGTATCGTTTTACAAGAAATAAATAGCGTATTGTTATATCGTTTAATTATTATTACGAATATATATAGTATATATATATATATATATATATATATATATATATATATATATATATATATATATATATATATATATATATATATATATATATATATATATAAGTTTATGTTTATATAAGTCTTATATTAATTATATGTTTATATATGTAAAAGGTTAATATTATTTTTGTAAAATAATATTTACAGAAAATTCCTTTAAGTTTCCAAAATTTACCTTTTTAACCCTAACGATATATATTTTACACCGTTAGTCCAAAATATATATAATTTACATTTTAGGTCCAAAAGTATTATTATTTACATTTCTCACTTCCAAATTTCATTATTAACAGTTTCTAACTTATAAAAATCTGTTTTGACAGTTTATACCCCAAGTTTGCAGTTTTGACACTTTTAGACCCTCGGTTACGAAAAATTTGCAAACTTGGTCCAAATTTCACCAAATTAAAAGTTTAACATTTTCATTATTAGATTAAGCTCATAATATTCAGAAAAGCTTATTTCTTCAGCTTATTTGCTTAAAAAGCTTATTTTCCACTTAATGGGCTTAACGTGTAAATTTAAAGGTCCGTTAAGGTTTCGTGATCCAATGGGCTTATGAAAGGTTTGGGCCCTGACTTGGACTTATTTTAAGATGCCAAAAACACTGGAGTTGGGCTCCCAGGCCCAGTGTATCATGTTGGCTTAGTGGGCTTGAGATAAGCCCAACGTTAATGGCTTATTTGTTTTATACGAAAACTGTTTTAGGCGGGTTCAAAAAGGGTCGAGTAAATAGTTCAAATGAGCTTGTTAGGTCGAATGAAAAGTGTTTCCCAATTGTTTACCAAGGTGATAATGAGATCGAGTTATAAAAAGTGTGGGTCGTGTGTTTACATTTTGAATTAATGAGGCCAAGTTCATGTACGAAACTCATTATGAAAAACTGCTCAACACTTAGAAATATTCTAAGTGTTGAGACTTTATTCGAAAAGTTCAATGGGTCTCAAAAGAGGTCGAATACTTTGAGTATCCGTTATTTTTAGACTCGAAACTTTACGTCATTCGATTGCTAGTATATTAAACATTTAGGATGTGAATTAAAATGCATATGTCACGTTTATATTTTACAAACTAAATGAGGCAAAGTGTTTGTACGAAAATTAATATTGAAACTGTTTTCCAACACTTAGAAATATTCTAAGTGTTTTCCATTTATACGAAAGGGTCAAGTGACATTAGGAACGTGTTATATTTATTACGTGTATGATAATATTAGTTCAAAATCATTATGTCTCTTAATTTCTAGCATGGTTAAAATAGAGTACGATAGATAAAATGTATATGTTACGTTTTAATATTTACGAAATAAAAGATAAAAGTAAACGTGTAAAACTAATATTACTAGAAATAGAAAATGTTTATAGTGTTTCGAGTTTGCTTACTTCACTTCAAAAGGTGGGGATAATGGTACGTATGGTTCGAGTTGGATCAAAGGATCATTGGTACAATGGTTCACTCCTAGCAAGGTTCGCAACGAGCTATTTGGTTCCTCCTTGGATCACTTCTATGCCTCGTACTTGTTCCAAGCTTCTTGTCCCAACTCGATGGCTACACTTCACGTATGATAGTTATTTGGTACGTATGTGTTTGTGAAAGGAACTGAGATTGCATGGTGAGGTTATATAGTGAGTTTGGAAGGTGAGGATAAGTACAAAGGGTCACAAGTGTTTGTGTGTTGGCTCGTTTCCAAGGTGTGGCACCTCAAACCATGCCCAATCGAGAACTAATGGACAAAAGGAATGTCTATCACTTTCATGTTCCTTCGTGACATCTTCTAGGATGTATAGTGTTCGAATGGTTGCCATTGGTGAAGTTGTAAGGTTGTTAGAAAGACATTGACACGTTTTGAGTTTTATACACACAGATTTTTGGTAGTTTACTTTGGCTAATTTTAGTGTATCAAACGAGTGAGTTATTTAATAAACTTGGTCATTTATGATTCTTTGCTAGGTAGTTAATGAAGTGGTGCAAAGATATAACTAGGTCGTGTGTCAAAATAAAAAGAAACGAGGGGGTTTTGGAGGTGTGTCGTGGTCGAGTAAAACAACCAAATAGGGTGCGTTTTGGGTTTTAAGCCCTTTGGGCTTGTGTTTGGTTTCGGCCCAGCAGAAGAAAGAAAAAGAAAATAGTATAAGGGTCCGTTTGGTGTAGCTGATGGGTTTAAGTGGCCCAATGATCAACAGGGCCCACCTGGTGTGTTTTGTGAGTCGGGTTACGATCAAATAATATTAATGAGTGATCTCGGGAATTTTCGTAGGCTCCGGGAATATATAAATATCGTACTTTAATTATATGAAACGTATATTATATAAAAATATAAATGTTTTTAATATATATATATTCGCGATAATTTAGACTATCTAGGTTTGTGTGCAAGCAATGTTTCTAAGCAAAAGATAATTCAAAGTTTTACCGTTGTGATTTATATATCAAGTCTAATAGAAAAAAAAAAAAATTTTTTTCATACGTAAAAGTGGGTATTTAAATAACGTAATAACTTGCAAGTATTTACTAACCGTTGGGAAAATTACGAGAGGCTACAGTACATACATCTTACAGTGAATTCCGTCCCGGAATTCGAGCTTAGGAGGGTTGCCAAAGGTGTCTAAGAGAAGAGGTGTGGGTACTTGGTGCGAAACTGGTCCTCGCGTTCCCAAGTATACTCTGGTCCTCGTTTAGAGTTCCAACGAACTTTTATGATAGGGATACGGTTTTGTTTCAGTTGTTTGACTTCTCTATCCATGATTTCTACTGGTTCCTCGGTAAAAACGAGTTTGTCATCAAGTTGTAATTCTTTCAATGGAATGACCAAAGATTCATCGGATAAACACTTCTTGAGGTTTGACACATGAAAAGTGTTGTGAATTCTACTAAGTTCCTCGGGTAGTTCAAGTTTATATGCCATGGGTCCAATTCTTTCTAGAATTTTGAATGGGCCGATGTATCTTGGGTTTAACTTTCCCCTCTTTCCGAATCGTATCATTCCTTTCCATGGTGATACTTTTAACATCACTTTATCTCCAATCTGAAAATCCATGGGTTTTCTTTTCAGGTCAGCGTAACTTTTCTGTCGGTCTCTAGCGGTTTGTAAACGTTGTTTGATTTTGATGATTTTCTCGGTTGTCTCATGAACTAGATCCGGTCCTGTGAGTTGTGTTTCTCCGACTTCTGCCCAGCAAACGGGTGATCTGCACTTTCTACCGTAAAGTGCTTCGAATGGTGCTGCCTTGATACTGGTATGATAACTGTTGTTATATGAGAATTCTGCCAACGGTAAGTGTTTGTCCCATCCTTTTCCGAAGTCTATAACACAAGCGCGTAGCATATCTTCTAAGGTTTGTATTGTTCTCTCACTTTGACCATCGGTTTGTGGGTGATAGGCTGTACTCATATCCAGCTTTGTTCCTAAAGCTTTTTGCAATGATTTCCAAAAATGAGACGTGAAACGACTGTCACGATCTGATATAATAGAAATTGGCACTCCATGTCGTGACACAATTTCTTTCAGATATATCTGAGCAAGTGTGTTCATTTCATCAGTTTCTTTGATTGGTAGGAAATGAGCTGACTTGGTGAGACGATCAACGATAACCCATATCGTATCGTAGCCAGTAGAGGTTTTGGGAAGTTTGGTGATGAAGTCCATTGTAATACGTTCCCATTTCCACATGGGGAGTTCAGGTTGGGTGAGTAATCCGGAGGGTTTCTGGTATTCTGCTTTTACTCTTGAACATGTTAGACATTTACTGACGTACTCAGCGATGTCGGCTTTCATATTCGGCCACCAATATAGTTTCTTAAGATCTTGGTACATCTTGTCGGAACCTGGGTGAATGGAGTATTTTGACTTGTGAGACTCATGCATGATGAGGTCACGAATACCTCCGAAGAGAGGAATCCAGCTTCTTTCCTTGAAACAAAGCATTCCATTTGATCTTTTCACAAATCCGTTTTCGTTTTCCGGCATACCAAAAATCTTTTCAATTGGTCGATTTTCTTTCTTGAGAGCTTCGCTCTGTGCGATAATGATTTGTGTTGGAAGGGGTGAACAAATAGTCATGCCTAACGATCTAACCCTGAGAGGTTTTAGTCTTTCTTTCCGGCTTAGTGCATCTGCTACTACATTAGCCTTTCCTGGGTGATAACGGATTTCACAATCATAATCACTAAGCAATTCTAACCAACGGCGTTGTCTCATGTTTAAATCCTTTTGATCTAGGATGTGTTGGAGACTTTTGTGATCTGTAAACACGATACACTTAGTGCCGTATAGATAGTGTCTCCATAACTTGAGAGCGAATACTATTGCTCCTAGTTCTAGATCATGGGTTGTGTAATTTTCCTCATGTTTCTTCAGTTGTCGTGAGGCATAAGCTATTACCTTATCTCGTTGTATCAAAACTGCACCTAAACCATGGTACGAAGCGTCACAATATAGCACGAAATCTTTGCTTCCTTCTGGCAATGCTAGTATTGGAGCTTCACAAAGCTTTTGTTTTAACAGTTGGAAGGCTGATTCTGCTTCTTGTCCCCAAACGTACTTTTCTTTCTTTTGGGTCAATTTGGTCAATGGTTTTGAGATTTTAGAGAAACCTTCAATAAATCTCCGGTAGTAACCTGCAAGACCTAAAAATTGACGTACTTCTGTGGGAGTTGTAGGTGATGACCATTCTTTAACTGCCTCTATTTTTGCAGGATCCACGTGTATTCCTTGACTATTGATTACGTGTCCCAAAAATTGCACCGTGGGAATCCAAAAGTCGCATTTTGAGAATTTTGCGTACAACTTTTCCTTCCTAAGTAACTCTAGGATTGTTCTCAAATGATTGGCATGCTCCTCTTTGTTACGAGAGTAGATCAGAATGTCGTCAATGAATACTATCACGAATTTGTCTAAATATGGCTTGCATACTCGGTTCATTAGGTCCATAAACACAGCGGGTGCGTTCGTTAGACCAAATGGCATTACCTGAAATTCATAGTGTCCATAACGGGTTCTGAAGGCTGTCTTGGGAATATCTTCTTCCCGAACTCTCAATTGATGGTATCCTGACCTTAGATCAATCTTCGAGTATACACTCGATCCTTGTAATTGATCAAACAAATCGTCTATTCTAGGTAAAGGATATCGGTTCTTTATAGTGAGTTTGTTTAACTCTCGGTAATCTATGCACATTCGGAATGATCCGTCTTTCTTTTTAACAAATAGAACTGGGGCTCCCCAAGGTGATGAACTTGGTCTAATGAAACCTTTATCGGATAATTCCATTAGTTGTTCCGATAGTTCCTCCATTTCGGAAGGTGCCAACCTGTAAGGTGCTTTTGCTACTGGTGCCGCTCCAGGCACTAGTTCAATTTGGAACTCTACTTGACGAGTCGGTGGAAGACCGGGTAGATCTTCAGGAAATACTTCGGGGAATTCCTTAACGATAGGTACATCTTTAAGTTGTTTCTTGGTTAACTTACTTTCCGTCACCTGAACCATGAATACATGACATCCTTCGTTCATGTATTTTATCATTCTGAGGCATGAGATGATTCCGTATCGGTTTTTATTCTTGTCGCCATGGATAACGAGGGTTTCATTCTTAAAAGGAATGTGTATGGCTTTCTCGTCACAATGAATCTTAGCATGATGTTTGGATAACCAATCCATTCCGATGATAGCATCAAAACTACCGAGTTGGATAGGCATCAGGTCAATAGGAAAAGATTCTCCTACGAGGGTTAGGGTACAATCCTTTAAAACAGAGTTGGTGCTAATTAAGTTCCCATTGGCCATTTCTATCTCGTATGTGGTGTTTAGCTTAGAAGGGTTAGAGTTAATGAAAGGGGCAAACGTATCTGACACGAAGCTCTTATCTGCTCCAGAATCAAATAATACTCTAGCATTATGATGATTTAATAAGAACGTACCCGTGACAACGTCGGGGTGTTGTGGTTCATTTTCATTTCCCATCACGTATGCTCTTGCTCGTGCAGTGTTCTGACCATTTCCTTTTGGACAGCGGTTCTTGAAGTGTCCGGTTTCTCCGCATGAGTAACATGTTGGTGCTATTGGTTGTAGGTTGCTGCCGGTGGCAGGGGTCCTACAATCTTTTGTGGCATGACCTATCCTTTGGCATTTATGGCATTTTACTGTACAAGCACCATTGTGATGGAGCTTGCATCGGTTGCACTGTGGCTTAATACCTTGGTATCCATTACCATTGGTTGCCGTAAATATCTTAGGAGGTTCTTGTCGTTGGTTCTGTTGTTGGCGATGTGGGTTCTTGTTCTGGTGTTGTTGTTGGTTGATCCTGTTGTAGTTGTTGTTGTTGTTGTGGTGATGGTTGTTGTTGCGATGGCCGTTGTGGTAGTGATTGTGGTTTTGGTGGTGGGTGGTTCTCCTGTCATCGAGCTTTCTTTTGAGTTCGTTGCACTTGATTTCGCGGTCTAGGAGTTTTTGTGCTAACTCCATTGCGACTTCTAGTGATGGTGGGTTGGATGCTGTGACGTTTCCTTCAATATTCCGGGGAAGACCTTCAATATACTTCTCCAGAGTTTTCTCTAAATCTGGTACGATAGAAGGACATAATGCCATTAGCTCGTGGAATCTCCTGTTGTAAGCCCTAAGATCGATTCCTTTGACTGCAAGGACATGGAATTCGTCTTCCAGTTTTCTTATTTCAGATCGAGGACAGTACTTCTTTAGGATCTTGGCTTTGAATTCCGTCCAGGAGAGTCGGTACGCTGCTTCTGTACCTAAAGTTTGAGTTGTAGCGGTCCACCATGACAAAGCGTCATCCATTAAGGTTCCTGTGGAAAATGTGACCCTGTTGTTTTCTGAGCATCCACTCCTTTGGAATACCGTTTCGCATCTCTCGAACCAATGGGCAAGTTTAGTTATCCCTTCAGTACCCATGAAGTAAGTCGGCTGACAAGCCATAAAGTCTTTATAGGTACATTGGCGAGGTGCGGGAGCAACATTTCTTGCCGGTTGTGCGTTAGCATTTGCTTGTTCGGCTAAGGCTGCATTGATTCCATTGGTGATTGCTTGTTGGATTTCTTCCGGGGTCATGGTTGCTGCTGAGGTAGTGGTCGTGGTTCTCTTAGGTGCCATATTCCTAAAAATGAGAATATATTTTCAGAATTTTCATAATAACCATCTTGTGTTAGACTATTTAGTAACATCAATAGGTTCAAAGTTATAATAGTGTCACATATATCACGATGCAATATACGATATCATAACACTTATGAAAATAAAGCAAACATAACATCATTGATTAGATTGTCGTTTTGAGTTTACATCACTTATTCATTCTTGTTGACATATCTCTAGGACATTCAAATACAAGTTATTACTGTGATGTGGGTGAGGCTACATCGACAATCTATGGCATTCTAGGGTTTTCCTTGGTTATCATCAAGACGACGTTCTAGTTCCTGAATTTTGGCGGCCATGGTTTCTATGATTTGGTCTCGGTCTCTCTCCCTAGCTTGTGTTTCTTGTTGTGCACGTCGCAGAGACATGACTTGGGCTCTTGTGGTGTCGAGGGCTTGATCGATGTCACACATGATGTCCTTGTTTATGGTGTTAGCAGAGCAAAGTAATCCGATGAATTCCATAGCTTCACCGAATTGGGTACTTAGTTGTTCAATCATGGTTCCCATCTCTAGGTGTCCCATCACAAGTTGTTCTATCTCAGCTGACATAACTTCTATCAGTTCATTAGGGATGTTGTTCACCAAGGTGGCTATGGCGTCTAACCTGTCTTCATGTCTTACTAACCTAGCTGCCAAGAGTGGTATGGTATGGTGAATGGGTTCTCCAGTGACTGGAAGGATCTTAGATGCAGCAAATGATGATCTTTCACCAAGTTCTCTGTTGGTGGGTGTACCTTCTTGAGATCTCCAATACTTAAGGATTGGTAGTAGAAATGACCATTTGCGAGCATTGACCCGCTTACGAGCCTTATGGTTGGTTCTTGCATAATAGTAAGGATCTGAGGAGGTAGGACGAATCTGGTAATTCCTTGGTTGATAAGTCAGAGGAGCACTGGAAGTTTTCACAGGTGGTGGACTGTTGATTGTCACTGGTACAGTAGTAGTCTGCTGATAAAATATACTAGGTAGTATCACTGGTTCTGCAGTTGGAGCAATTTCCTTTTTCCATTTAGTATCATTCCAGATGTCTTTTTCTTCAGCATATGAAAGAGCTTTTCCAGCTGTGGCTGGTTCATAAGGCTGGAATGGAGAAGTTTGCTTACTGCGTCTGATTGGACCAGATGATGCTTGAGGTGAAGTAGAGGATTGCTGACTTTCCTTATTCTTATCTGTTGTAGGTGACACAGTCATTGGAGCAAGAGTTGGTACAATAGGTGTAGAGCTCTCAGTTTCCGAATCCGATAACAAAACAATGAAGTTGGGTTTGGAAGACATGGTACTGTAATAATCCCGATTAGTAAACATAGTTATTAGCAAAATCATAGCATGTAAGCATATATCAAGTTATATAAGTAAGAAATAATGAGAAGTAACTTTTCTACCAGATGTTGGAATGTAGGCACGGAGGGCATGAAGTGGTATTTTGTAAAAATGGTCCAGTTAAAGTGTAGTTATAGTCCAATGTTTAAAAACATCTGGTTCTCTATAACCTGTGGCTCTGAATACCAATCTGTAACACCCCCAAAAGTCGTTAATAACAGCGGAAGACTTAACATGTCAGCGGTAGACTTTCGGGGTATTACTTCAAGGATCTTTGTCACAATCATAGTAAACAATACAAAGTGAAGTATTAAAGTTTAATTTATTTCAAAATACCAAATATCTGAGATACAAGACATTATTAAGTTAAGAACGTGTTTTATTCTGAAGGAAAATAAGTAGTTTATTATGGTTCTTGTCATGCTTTTGCCCACTCCGTGCCATCCAGATCCGTCTTGTTTAGTTACCTGAGATAAACATGCTAAAGTCAACATAAAGTTGAGTGATATTCATAGGTTTGAGTTTAAGAGTTTGAATCACAAGTTAAGAGTGTATTGTAATCACATACAATCAATATGTAAAAGAAAAAAAAAAATCAATGTTCCTGTTATTGCCTTAAGCTCATGATACTCAACGATTAACAGCCAATCATAAGTATGTATTATGATGGTAAGTAATAGGCCCCCAAAGATAGGTATTTGTCAATAACCTATTTATACGAACAATAAAGTGCGCCTGGTGTTTTCTCCAACAACCAAACGAGGATTGTCAATCACTAATAGTACTATCCACAATTATTTACGTTCACCCTTCAGGTGATTAAGGTTCATGATCGAGGGACTTCTGACAATAGTAAATTAAGCAAATAACATTGGCCTGACGGTATTTCAATACCCGGTATAAAAGACTTGTGATCGAGTTTTAAGCATGTATCTCCCCACGGGAAAATAGTTAAAGAGTGGGCTATGAAATCACCTTAGTAGTACAGTGGTATTGTAGTCTCAACAAAGCAAGGAAACGGCTTCACACAACACAACCTAAAAGATAATGCAAGTTTCAGTTAATAGTCTAAATTTGGTTTTTATCGCGATTACTTGTTATTTAGTTACGAATAAATCTCGTGTTTGTTTAAGTGCCTAAAGTTCAAAAACAATGTTATATATAATCATAACTCGTAAGTAAAATGATCGATGATTGATATAAAGTTAGTTTTTATAACGGAAATAAACGTATCGTTTTACAAGAAATAAATAGCGTATTGTTATATCGTTTAATTATTATTACGAATATATATATATATATATATATATATATATATATATATATATATATATATATATATATATATATATATATATATATATATATATATATATATATATATATATATATATATATATATATATATATATATATAAGTTTATGTTTATATAAGTCTTATATTAATTATATGTTTATATATGTAAAAGGTTAATATTATTTTTGTAAAATAATATTTACAGAAAATTCCTTTAAGTTTCCAAAATTTACCTTTTTAACCCTAACGATATATATTTTACACCGTTAGTCCAAAATATATATAATTTACATTTTAGGTCCAAAAGTATTATTATTTACATTTCTCACTTCCAAATTTCATTATTAACAGTTTCTAACTTATAAAAATCTGTTTTGACAGTTTATACCCCAAGTTTGCAGTTTTGACACTTTTAGACCCTCGGTTACGAAAAATTTGCAAACTTGGTCCAAATTTCACCAAATTAAAAGTTTAACATTTTCATTATTAGATTAAGCTCATAATATTCAGAAAAGCTTATTTCTTCAGCTTATTTGCTTAAAAAGCTTATTTTCCACTTAATGGGCTTAACGTGTAAATTTAAAGGTCCGTTAAGGTTTCGTGATCCAATGGGCTTATGAAAGGTTTGGGCCCTGACTTGGACTTATTTTAAGATGCCAAAAACACTGGAGTTGGGCTCCCAGGCCCAGTGTATCATGTTGGCTTAGTGGGCTTGAGATAAGCCCAACGTTAATGGCTTATTTGTTTTATACGAAAACTGTTTTAGGCGGGTTCAAAAAGGGTCGAGTAAATAGTTCAAATGAGCTTGTTAGGTCGAATGAAAAGTGTTTCCCAATTGTTTACCAAGGTGATAATGAGATCGAGTTATAAAAAGTGTGGGTCGTGTGTTTACATTTTGAATTAATGAGGCCAAGTTCATGTACGAAACTCATTATGAAAAACTGCTCAACACTTAGAAATATTCTAAGTGTTGAGACTTTATTCGAAAAGTTCAATGGGTCTCAAAAGGGGTCGAATACTTTGAGTATCCGTTATTTTTAGACTCGAAACTTTACGTCACTCGATTGCTAGTATATTAAACATTTGGGATGTGAATTAAAATGCATATGTCACGTTTATATTTTACGAACTAAATGAGGCAAAGTGTTTGTACGAAAATTAATATTGAAACTGTTTTCCAACACTTAGAAATATTCTAAGTGTTTTCCATTTATACGAAAGGGTCAAGTGACATTAGGAACGTGTTATATTTATTACGTGTATGATAATATTAGTTCAAAATCATTATGTCTCTTAATTTCTAGCATGGTTAAAATAGAGTACGATAGATAAAATGTATATGTTACGTTTTAATATTTACGAAATAAAAGATAAAAGTAAACGTGTAAAACTAATATTACTAGAAATAGAAAATGTTTATAGTGTTTCGAGTTTGCTTACTTCACTTCAAAAGGTGGGGATAATGGTACGTATGGTTCGAGTTGGATCAAAGGATCATTGGTACAATGGTTCACTCCTAGCAAGGTTCACAACGAGCTATTTGGTTCCTCCTTGGATCACTTCTATGCCTCGTACTTGTTCCAAGCTTCTTGTCCCAACTCGATGGCTACACTTCACGTATGATAGTTATTTGGTACGTATGTGTTTGTGAAAGGAACTGAGATTGCATGGTGAGGTTATATAGTGAGTTTGGAAGGTGAGGATAAGTACAAAGGGTCACAAGTGTTTGTGTGTTGGCTCGTTTCCAAGGTGTGGCACCTCAAACCATGCCCAATCGAGAACTAATGGACAAAAGGAATGTCTATCACTTTCCTGTTCCTTCGTGACATCTTCTAGGATGTATAGTGTTCGAATGGTTGCCATTGGTGAAGTTGTAAGGTTGTTAGAAAGACATTGACACGTTTTGAGTTTTATACACACAGATTTTTGGTAGTTTACTTTGGCTGATTTTAGTGTATCAAACGAGTGAGTTATTTAATAAACTTGGTCATTTATGATTCTTTGCTAGGTAGTTAATGAAGTGGTGCAAAGATATAACTAGGTCGTGTGTCAAAATAAAAAGAAACGAGGGGGTTTTGGAGGTGTGTCGTGGTCGAGTAAAACAACCAAATAGGGTGCGTTTTGGGTTTTAAGCCCTTTGGGCTTGTGTTTGGTTTCGGCCCAGCAGAAGAAAGAAAAAGAAAATAGTATAAGGGTCCGTTTGGTGTAGCTGATGGGTTTAAGTGGCCCAATGATCAACGGGGCCCACCTGGTGTGTTTTGTGAGTCGGGTTACGATCAAATAATATTAATGAGTGATCTCGGGAATTTTCGTAGGCTCCGGGAATATATAAATATCGTACTTTAATTATATGAAACGTATATTATATAAAAATATAAATGTTTTTAATATATATATATTCGCGATAATTTAGACTATCTAGGTTTGTGTGCAAGCAATGTTTCTAAGCAAAAGATAATTCAAAGTTTTACCGTTGTGATTTATATATCAAGTCTAATAGAAATTTTTTTTTTTCATACATAAAAGTGGGTATTTAAATAACGTAATAACTTGTAAGTATTTACTAACCGTTGGGAAAATTACGAGAGGCTACACATGTATACTCTCATTGATGATGTCTTATACTACAAAACATTCATGGGACCCCTGACATGATGTATCAGACCCAAAGAAGCTCAAGCAATGATTCAGGAGATACACAATGATGTACTTGGTATGTATTCATGCTCGTATGTTGTTGCAACCAATGCACTAAAAATAGGATTCTGCTGGCCAACAATCAATAAAGATGCAAAAGCTAAACTCAAGTGGTGCGATAAATGTCTAGCATATGCCAACATCCAACAAGCACCATCACATGATCACATCCCCATCAGCTCACCCCGAACATTCCACCTAATGGCGAACTGACATATACCCGTTTTCAACAGAACCACGATAGAACTTGAGATTCTGATTTTTTCTTCAAAAACACAATATGAGGTTATGCTCTAAATCATTTTAAAGAATTATATTAGAATTTAAGGTTTTAATTATTTTTCGTTAACATAATATGATGTTATATTATTTTGATTTTCTTCATGTAATTATAATATAACATGAACTTCTTAATTTTATTTTCAGTGTAACACGGGGTTGTGCGATTGTGATTATTTTAAAGAATTTATTGAACATGAGGTTCTACATAAAATTTATGATCATAAATTAATGTTATGTTTTTTTATTTTATTTTGGAGGAAATCACAATTAAACATCTTAACAATAACTATTAAGATTATTGTATTTTAATTATATTCATCGTAAAAGAACTTGAGGTTCCATGATGCATAACTATAATCATAACATGAGATTATGTTATCTTTTGATTAAAACAGATCTTGAGGATGTTATATAGAGAATAGTCATAACATGAGGTTATGATACCTTTTGGTTTTTTTATTTAATCACAATAGAACATTTTTGTGTTCTTGTAAATTAAAAAAAAAAACGGATAATTAGTAAATTAGACCGGGCAACCAAGTGCAATTTGGTTCCTACCCTGGGATCTGAAAATGTTTTTTTTATACTAGGGCAACTCGTACAATTGAGCAACTGACGAAGTGTCACTTTTCTGCAAGTGACAAGTGTCGCTTGTCTGTCAGTTTTTTGGGCAACTTGTGTATTTTTTTGGGCAACTGGAGACACTTGTCATCATATGGGTCGATTTGCCCAGTTGCCTGGTCTAAAAAAGATATTTTTAGATCCCGGGTTAAGAACCGAATTGCACTTTGTTGCCCGGTCTATTTTGATAATTATCCCTTAAATACAACAACAACAACAACAACAACAACAACAACAATAATAATAATAATAATAATAATAATAATAATAATAATAATCTACTAATTATATAAAGCATGGTTTTGAAAAGTCATCTCTAACCCAAAATACCTCTAAATTCGCCATGTGGATATTCATTTGATCCAATGGTCTAAAACACATTCTAACCGAAAAATACCTCTAAAACATTGAATGGGGGAACTTTTTTTGGCACCACTAAATAACATTTATTCCTTTTGATAAAAACTATCCAAAAACACACAACCACCATTCTCTCTCTTTATCCCCAAAATAAAACCCTAATCGACAAATCAAAATCCAATATTCATTCAAATTGACGTTAAATCAAAATCATAAATCAAAATCCATACATCGAATCACATTCATTAACCAAACTTCATTTGATCAGATGATATTTTCGTATTTTATGATTAGAACAATCATAATGAATAGACCATTTCGGGCAAAATTAAGTTCCTTATCAACCTTTATTATTTTCGATTATGTTCATATATTTGACGAAGAAGATTAGGGTTGTTACCATTTTGGGGCAAATGGTATTTGCAATAAGGTCCTATTTTTATTTTATGTTTATTGTTTATTAATTTTTACTTTATGATTTAGTTTTAATCGCTTTCTGATTTCGTGCAAAAAGTGGATCTGAAAAAATTAGTGATTACCCTAAGCTCCTCTTTTTGATTTCGTATTTCTGGGATAACAAGAACGAACAACAAGACGTTATTTGAAATAAGGTCATATTTTTTATTTTATTGATTATTATTCATTAATATTTATTTTATGATTTAGTTTTAAGCAATTTCCCTTTTTAGTTATCTTAAAATGAACAGTTTCACATAATTTATCAGATGGTATTTTTGAATTTTGGATTGAATTTTATAATGGGGTGATATGCACTTAATCTATTTGATAATGTGTTTGAATTAATTGTTAATAAATTACTTTCCGAGTTTATTTTTTGGTTGTTCTAAAGTTAAATCGGCTAAAAAAATAGAAGTGATTAATAGAGTTTTGTTATGCAAATAGTAAAATTTTATATATGATTCTAATATTGATGATTATGATGTTAGTAAGCAATGGATTAATTTTTAGATAAGAATGTTTGTAAAGATAGTTTAATCAAATTTTGTGTTTCTGTTTTTCAGATAAAACTGTTATCAATGACATCTTCATTTTTTTTGATGATGATGTTCCGGTCGATAATTGAAAACTGCATTATTTGAAAATTAGATATCAATTACAATCACGTGTTTCATGAAGTGGTCACCAAATGTTTTATGAAACGTCTAAGAGAAAAGATATTATGGAAGAGATAAATGCTTAGTACCTTAATATATATAGTATGTGTTTGTTTGTTTGTATAAGATTGCATTATAGGTGATATTGGTTATCTGGTTATTTTTAATGAGTTAGAAGGTGTTCGGGATTGGTTAGCTAAAATTATCTGCTAACGTTAAACTCAAAATAGTAGTTTTGATTGTCTCGGGTTTTTTTTTTTTTTTTTTTTTTTTTTTTTTTTTTTTTTTTTGTAAAATTAGTGTAAATAAGTAGTTCAAATTTAACATGTTGGTGCTTGCTTATATTTTCAAGCAGGCAATTTGCTCAGATTGATAACAATGAAGAGGCAAGTAATTTAAAGAACTTAACAAATCCATTATATTTTAGAAGCTTGTGATATGTGAGGATTTAAAAATGTAATAAGAGTAAGCTACTTTTTGATCTTTTAGGATGATGGTGAAGCTGAACACGCTGAAGACCGGAGTTACGAATCACATTTATGAATAGGTAAGCCATTATCTAATTGATTTTTGTTCACATTTTGAATCATAATGTTTTTTCTTACTGTTTACCCATCACCATCGAACGTTTTGCCAATGGTAGATTTATAATTATTATTTTGTTTGCCAATTTCATATAGCTAACTGCTGATTGTGGAAGATTTCAAAATAAGTTTTTAACGATATACTAAAGAGGTATCCTCAGAGCAGACAAGAACAATATTGAAAAGTTCAAATCAGCACTTTCTGAAGTGGATACTTATATGAAGAGTCTTCCTCTAACCTCGCAGGTAACTAACATTTGTAGAACTGGTATTTTGGAGCTAATATTTCCATTGGATAATGCCTTTTTTTACGTTTTTAGGTAGCAGATCAACAAGGTAAGTATTTGGCCAAATGCTTCAACAAGAGATTAAAGATTGTAACTTTATTCTGAATTAGCAGTTTTTATAAAATGGGTATGAAAAATTAGAGCAAATTAGTCATGAAAATGAAGTAAGTCAATGTGATTAATATTTTGTTATAATTGTTTTAGTTGATTAGATGATCATTTGTTTATAATGCTATGTACGTTTAAATTTTGATAAAGTATGATAACTTTTTGTTGATCAAAGGTACTGGGTAGCTTATTGTAATAAGGGACTTCTTTTATATAAGTTCATAAGCTCAGTTTTAGTGGATTTTGAGCTTATAGCTTTTATAAGCTCATAACAAATAAGCTAATAATCCCATCAAATAAGCTAAGACAAGCACCCCTGAAGCTTGTCTGATCCCCTTTTCAACTTCTTCATGTTTCTTTTCTCATTTCTTAATTGTATATACTTTGTATTTGTTCCCAAAAATAATTATTTCATTTAATTTGACTGTTAGGTGGTAAACTACAGTTGGAGCTGAATCGTCTATTACAACCTGGTGGGTTCTTTGTATGGTCAGCTACCCATATCTACAAGAAAAACCAAGAAGACTCTCAGATATGGGAAGGTATGTTTTCAAAGCTGTTCTGTGAAGATACCTTGCTTGCTGATTCCTAACATGTATTCTTACTTTCCCAAAATCTTAATCGCAACAATGAAGAACTTAACTTACTCAATTTTCTAGGAAGTGAAAACAGTCGGTAAAAGGTAAATAGAATAGGTGAACAAATGTTGTGACACACGAGTAGAAAATGAACCTTCCCTCTGCAAACAATCTGATGATCCAAATGATGCCTGATACTTATTTTAAATTTGCAGGTAAATAATTCAATCCTGATACTATTTTCACCTATTAGTGCTTTCCGAGAACCGAAGTTCATTGTTATTTAGACGAGGTCGAAAAAATTAAGGTACAATACTTTCTGATAAACCGAAGTTCCAACTGTTTTTAAAGTCATAGAAACTCTTTTTAGTTTTAGTTTCGAAGAGGTTTGTCGTGATATGCATACCAAATCATAAACTATGTGTTGCTCAGCTATCTATTTGTGTAAGTGTTAGCTGATTAAGTCAAAGAATGCTACATAAATTTTTGTGAGATTAGAGGTGTGTTTGGGGTTGCGCATCTGAATTGCTTTTGTGTTTGATTATTTGTGAGTGAAACTCAAAACATACATTCATTCAAACACACTTAAGTTTAGATGCTTTTTTAACTGAACTCCCGTGACAGGACCTTGAAGAAGACCTTGAACAATACTTCTTCTGAATCTATTTTCATGCACATTTCGAACCCACATGTAGTTAAATATTTGGAAATTTCAAGACACAATTTGAATGACTGCTTATCAAACTGTGTGTAGATTTTGTAGATAAATTCATATGTTTACATGAAAGATACCTAAGATGATAAGAATAAGGAGAAAGGACGCCATGAGCCTCTTGCAGCCCAACCAATAACTTTCTTCCTTCAACCACCTTTAGCCTCTGTGTGTAGAAAAGGTGAGGAAATTTGAAATCCATAAAAAAATTAAATTGGCCTAAATAATTAGATAATGAATTTATGGTGTAAAACTTACGATCTGCTGTCAAAAATTGCAGGAACTCAATATCCCAACAACCTGGTTCTATACCTAATCATAAGTGAATTCTATTTATAACATGTATCTTTGTATCATGTACTTTAAAACCAACACAAATGTTGCAAATTGCATGAAATACCTTTCGGCAAGAGTTGTCCCTATTTTATCTGATGGTATAACTAACCATGGTTAACCGATTAAGGATGACACAATTTTATGTCTGTTTAAAGTCTATTAATCAAGTCCATTATAAAATGTCTTTGTACTTTTGATCTATTACTAACAACTGTTAAAAACTTGTCCTCAGAGGCACCTGTGAGGCTGTGACAAATTCCAGGAAAGGCAGAATACCCAAAAGTTTTACCTCCGATCTCGAGTTTGAGGAAAGGCTTCAGAAAGTTAGAAGGTATTATGTTTGCATATTTTCTTCTTTAGCCATGGTTGGTAGCTGCAAATCTAGTAAATTATGGTCGACCCTACGATGTATCTTGTGTTGAGGCGTTATCTACAAGTTTAATTATATGGTAACTACCTCTATCCCATTTTAAGTTTGTTGCTATTCTTGGTATAATATATTGACAAAGTTCCATTGTTTTTGTAATTAAAGGTTGTGCTTAACCTTGCTACTTAGATCTCATGAACTTCACGGCTACATACGTGAAAAAGGGTAATCACTACTCGACCATATTTTGAAGGTCAAGTTGGTTGGTTCTTAAACAAGAGCTCCATGGATTTACGTAGGTGATTAAAGTGAATGAATATCATTTTATTTCCAGGGTGTATGTACATAATATAAACATCAATAAATAATGTGTCGATAGTGTGCCACTATTAACACTCAAACTTTAAAAGGTACAAATTTTGATAGGGTGGGAACTCAGATTTGATCTGTACTTTAGGAATGTAAAGATAAAAAAGAAATGGGTGGAATGGGTCGAAATATGCCCAAATGTATTTACAATGGGCAATATGATTTTATTTGCACTACAAGTATTCAATAGAAAACTTATTAAGTATTGAAATTTATTTGCACAACGGTGTCACCATCCGTGTAAAATGTCTAAATAAGTTGACTCTTTATGTGGCACATTTTCTAAGATTGCGACTATGGAAACAACATGCATATGGGTAAGATCCTTTGATGAATTTTACGAAAAAGAAAAAAGTTTAGATGACGCTTCTTTCTTTTATCATTTACTACTCTTGCTCATTATTCATTATAGGTGGACAACTAAGTGTTACGATGACATATTAAGTGGAACAAATAATAATACGAATTGGATATTTTGATATTAGTTTATGAAGCCTTGCTACCAAATAGCTTATTAAAATTCATGTCCACTTTTATATTTTATGCTTGGTACAATGTCTTAAGCTTCCAAGTATGTAGCTAATAGAAAGCTAAGGGCATCATTATTTTTTAGAATTGAAATATGTTGGAATGTTATACGCGTAACTCACTAATATCAGCCATGTCGACTTATTTCAGTTGGTACACGGATATGGATTTATGAAGCTGCATATAGCGAGGGTAGCAAAACATATACCAAATGGGCATAATGCCTCCAGCCAAGAAAAGAAGCACCAAGAAAAGAAGCAGATGTGTTGCAAAAAATTTTCGAGTGTTTGATTTTGAGTAGAGTAGAGTATTTAATTTTATTAGAGTAGAGTATGCTATTACTTCCATCATCTAAAAAAAATTAAAACTAGCCGCCCATCGGGCAGGCCTTGAAGCTAGTAATAATAATAATTAACAAGATAAATAAATGTAATAACGAAGCACTATGCATGAATAAAATATAATAATAACTTGAGGATCTTATTTTTTATTTATTTATTTATTTTAATCATGATTCAGTTTAGAAATCATCGAAGAGTATATTTGATTCACTTGAAAGAATCATTAAAGCACATACGGGTCTTAAATAAAAATAATCATAACTTTCAGGTTATGTTATTGTGATTTACTAGAAGGAACCATAAAGAGCACGAGGTTCTTTAAGAAAAATATAATCATAACTTGAGGTTATTTAATGTTTGATTTTCTTAAAAGAATCATAATAAAACTTGGGTTTCTATATATATATTTTTTTTTATTTGTAACATAACCGTTATTCTATTAATCGGAACATAGTAGAACTTGAGGTTATTGTTATTGTTATTGTTATTGTTATTGTGATTGTTATTGTTATTGTTATAGTTATTATTATTATTATTATTATTATTATTATTATTATTATTATTATTATTGGGCCAGCCATGTGTTGTTATACCTATGGGATGGAGGACTTGATGCTTGTGTCGATCTGACAGGGTCATCGCCCTTTACGCAAACTGGTATGGTTGATTTTGTGCCAGGTAGTGCGATGATTGAGGCCGTACAACGTAAAAGTCCCAAATATGAGGCTAAGTGCCCGAATATTGGATATGTTTTTCTTCCCTTCTCATTCTCTTCTTTTGGGGAACTTGAGAAGGATGCGGTGATTTTGCTAAAGCGAATCCAAAAGTTCTTCGTGAATCAAGCATTGGGGCACGTGCTACTATTCATATTTTCAGTATGATTAGCTTTGCTATAGCTAGAGGAGTGAGGGCTCTCCACTAATTTCTTGTAAATCCCATAGGTTTCTAATAATAATAATAATAATAATAATAATAATAATAATAATAATAATAATAATAATAATAATAATAATAATAATAATTGTCAAACATAACATGAGGTTATGATATTGATCTACTTGAAAGAATGATATCAACTTAAACATAACATGAGATTATGTTATTTTGATACTCTTTTTGTAGTTACAATAAAACATTTATTGTTCTTGTAAATTATAGGAGAGTTTAAAAGATTAACAATAAAATAAAACACAATTCTCTTTTTGTTAATATAAGCAATTAGAAATTTGGATAATCATAGAAACTGGATTTGTTAAATTTTGATCCACTGATGAATATAAATATGATCTGGTTAAAAAAATATTAAATAAAAAAATGTCACAAGATAAATTATTAAAAGAAGTAACTATATATTTAATCAAAAAAAAAAAAAAGTAAAGTAACTATATTTGGCTCAAAATAAAATAAGTATGCCACATATCCAAATCTTCTCTTATTTGATCTCCATGAAAAAGAAAAACAATAGTTGTCATGAAAAAATGGAAAAAAAAATAAAAAATAAAAGTCATACCTAATGAACGTTATGCACTGTTGGATCGTGGGTATCAAAGTGCATTGAGTTACTTTTCCTTCCAGTGACGGAGAGAATGGGGGAGTTGGAGGGTGTTTGGCCCCCTCCAAGGAGCCCAATTGCAATATATTTTCATGATGATACTTAAGCCCCAAAGCCCAATTGACCCCCCCCCCCCCCCTCCCCATGTTTTCTAATTGACCCTCCTATGTTTAAGCGGCAACAAAAAAAAAATAGAGATCACAGATTCACAGACGACTTCGCTTCGCAGCACCCTTAATCTTTTCAAGTTTCAACTTCACACATAAGGTTTGCACATAATCCTTTTATTAACTGATCATATACTTTTCTTATGACAATTCTAAGTATGTAATCCTTTTATTTATGTATTTGATTGTCTTTTAATATATAATTGCTTAAAACCCCCAATTTTGTGGTTTAGAAATTAGGAATTTGTTTATGTGGATTGTGGTAGAGACTTTGATCACCCCTATTTTTATAGCTCTTTAAAAATCTAAAATCTTGAATCTGAATCTTTAGACCTTACTCAGTTAGTCACTAAATTATTAAATTGTAAGTAGTTGAATTTTATGAGTGCATCTTTTTAGTTTTATGCTTGATTATCATTAATTCTATACTTGCGAAATTGGTGATGTTGTAATGATATTTATTTTTAGATTGAATGATGGGTACGAAAGGAACAAAAAGAACCATTGATATGATAATAGATGCTTTCAATTCTAAGACTTCACACAAGAATGAGTGATGACTATCTTAAGCATTGTTTGATTATTTATATCGAAAGGGAGATTTATGACACATTTACTACAGTGGATGCTTTCAATTCTAAGAAAAAAAGACGTGTCCTGTTTGAAATCCCCAAGCTACCCTTCTCATATTTAATCTTTATTTTTTGGTTTAACTATATATAGCTTATGAGTTAGTTGTTTAACTGATTCTATTATTTATTTGCAGGTGCAAGTCGAGCGTTCACAAGTTCCTGATGATGAAACACAATGGCATTTGTGATCAATGTAAAAGTTATGTGCTAGATGATGTAGCTACTGGTGGTGTACAACTCTTTTGTTAGTTTCTTTTGGTGATGTTGCTAGCTACTGATGTAGAATGGTTTCATGATTTCGTTAGCTACTAGTACAGCTCTTTTGTTAGTTTCTTTTGGTGATGTTGCTAACTAGTGATGTAGAATGGTTTCAAGATCTCGCTAGCATATGTAGCTACTGATGGTGTATAGCGCTTTTGTTAGTTTCTTTTGGTAGTGTTTAACATTGCTAGGCGAAAGTACTTTTGTATTGGCTGCGGCCTTTGTTCTAATCATTAAAGAAGTCCATCTTTTACAAAGGTATGTTTCTAGATAGAATTTTATTTTACTTTGTTAGTTGAAAAAAATGTTCGGCCCCCTTATCTATAATTCCTGGCTCCGTCCCTGTTTCCTTCATAATCAATCATACCTAATGAACATTATTCACTATTGGATCGTGGATATCAAAGTGCATTGAATTACTTCTCCTTCATAGTCGCTCAAATGTTTTTTCATTGGATAAAGATATTCGTGCTGATAATGTCTAATAAATGTAAAGAACAATAGTAAAGAGATAAAGCAAATAGGATAAGTACAAGTTATAATAATAACTAAATAATGAGGAATCATTCATCAGTTTAAATATATCATAACAAATTTAACAAGTTATATCTTAAATTGTCAGTTATAAAATTATGCATTAAACAAAAGATGTTATTTTGTGTAGTTTTGGCTTCAAAATAATTGCTAATAAATGATCTATAGATAGGAAAGATAAAAATCATTTAAAATAACAGTGATTGAACTCAAATTTTACATTAATCATAACCTTATTTATGTGGAAATATCATATATCTATCTTCCTTTTAATTTGAAATTTCATATATACCCATGCGTTACAAGCATTGTATATTACACGCTCAATACTTACATTTTGAGTATATATAAAATTAATTATGAAAATAGAATGATATATAAAATTAATCCTCAATTTATCATAGCCATATTTTACCTATTTTTATCACCCAATAAACATATTAGTATATCACCCTATTTAGTTGATTGATCAACACGTTTGTGTTATTAATAGGATTAAGTAAATCTTAAAGGCATACTTTAACATTTCAAAGCAACGTGCAAATTTTCTCGTTTCATGACATAAATGAGAAATTTGTGACTACAAACTAAAATGGTCAAAAAGTTATGCTAAGGCTTTTGCATGTGTCAAATATAAATTAATTAAAGCACAAGCTGAATATATTTTTATTTGTAATTTGCAGTAAGTTTAAACAATAGAGGACAAAATAGTCTATCTCTCAACCCTAATCATGCATGCCTTACCCTAACTATGCCTTGTATGATTCAGATGATCACCAACTTTATTTCGTACATAACAATTAATTATGTGTATTATAATACCCACCTGATTAGTAAAACCTTTTTACATATAATATGGCTGCTCAAATAATGTAAAGTCCATCTTAGAGGCAAAATGAAGAAAACTCGTTCAACTTTTTTAATTATTCCATCAGTTCCATGCTTTTTTATTTTTTATTTTTTAAGTTTTTCTTCATAAATGCAGACACAGTGACACTTTATTCTATAAATGAATATTCAATTATAATCGCATCAATTACATCGTGTTTAATCAGCTTGAATGAATGAATACCCTATTTTCAGATTAGTGAGTACAATATATAAGAACAATGTGACCAAGATAATGGTTATAGACTTATAGTGTCCCTATATATACGTACATGATGTAAACTATATTTTCTTTTTGAGAAGCAACAAAAAGGAAGCGTTGTTAGAACAAATATGATTAATTACTTGGTTAACCCTGTAATCTACGATCGAGTAATATTACTTGGAAAAGAAAATGTTCCATACTAATGGATTCGGGTCCATAGCTAGGAGTTCCAATGCGCGAGATCTTGAAGCAATAACTGATAGTACTTTCAATCAAAAAAGTGATTCTCAAAAGTTTTCAACAAATCTTAAATCGCTATAAGAATCATCATCAGTACGAATGCATCCAACATATAGTATCTATCACTGAAAACAAAGATAAGGCATAAAGCATATGTTTGAGCATAGAAGAAAACACAGCAGAAAGTTGGAAGTGTTTTTTAAGAGTTGAATCCCTTACTTTCACGTACACTTTTTCATCTTTCTGTCAGGTTCTCCTTGCTTTATCTCCCACGTGGTTGCATTGTTTAATTTATACTCCGTATCTAGAAGTCTAGAAGCATAAGCCTTCGTTTTCTAACGGTGAAGATAATGCTAAAGTCTTTAGCAAGGTGCTAGAGCCAACCAAAAGAGGTTACAATCGATTACTACAAAATGTGAACCGACTTTTGATCCAACAAGGACGTAATAACTTACTCAGCTTCTATGTTTAACTCAAGAATGAGACAACGATATAATGTCATCACAAAACGTATCTTTTCTTAGAGGTTTTGCATCAAAGCAAGTATCATTATATTCCCATATCGCCAAATTACCATAAGTTTCGATAGAATAACTACATAAAAGCAGGATTCATGCGTGGTTGAGAGTTTGGATTAATTTGCCCTTATGTGATAAGTCTATCCGACTATCCGTGTTGCTTGGTAGTCCAGAATATCCACCATTTTTTCACCATTAACCATAGATTCCGTGTAATAACACGATCGATAAAGAGATGTAAAGAAGTTTTAATAGCACCATCGCAAATCGGACATCTAATAGAGTCAAGAGCAATATCTGCGCACATTTGTACATCTAGAATAAAGCGAGCGGGGATTCGATCAAGATGCATGATATATGCCTTGTGATTTTGAATGAATAAGTTTATTCCAACTTGTCGAATCAGGGACCAAAATCTCTCGTTGTTCTTTTAATTTACGTGGAATAAAAGTTAAGGATACACATTTAGCATTCACTATAAAAGGTCAGGTCCATCAATAGATTTAAAAAACTTGAAAAGGTTTATATCTTGTTTTAACTTTAGTGAAAAATCTAAATGACATGAAATTGGACCTCTTCATAAACTCAACACAATTAGTGTATGTGTAATGTGGAGCATGTAGTACGTTGTAATACATTTTTAATCGTAGTGAGAAAAGGTTTATAAAACTCGTATAAAGATTTATAAATTTTAGCAATATTTGATGCCCTTATACTAAAGTGATGATTTATAATAAATTTCGGTTGATGAAGGCCTTAATCCATATTGGCGTTGCAACTTGCAAGTCAACATGGAACTCCAAAATGTGACTACTCATAATGAATTCGATATAGGGACGGAATTACGGTTTCCATGTTGTCACGGGACTATGATAAATTTTGTTTTTTAGTACTATTTTTTGAAAAAAGCCACTGGATATTTAAAATGCACCTGGTCTTAATATATTGTGGTTTTTTATATATATTGTTCAGTTAGTCTATCAATATGTGAAAAGACTTCATTTATTTTAACTAATCGTATTCTTTTTTGTTAATTTTGTTTCCTTATACTAGAGTTAAAAAAATTTGTGCAATCGATCACTTTTAGGTCTGTTACATCCGTAATTCATTATGAGGAATAATAATATTTTTGGATTCATGGGTTTTACTATTGCTACCCCCCTCTCCTCCGATCCGTTTTATTGACAGGAAAAAACAGTTTTTATTGTTTTTTTTTTGTTCCGTATAGTTTTGGGTATTACTTCTTTTCACTTGTTAAACTATATATTTTATAGTTTTATCCACTATATCAACAGGAGCAAGACACTTTTTATGGCTTCCTACTCCATATATATATATATATATATATATATATATATATATATATATATATATATATTTATCCACTATATCAACAGGAGCAAGACACTTTTTATGGCTTCCTACTCTATATATATATATATATATATATATATATATATATATATATATATATATATATATATAGAGAGAGAGAGAGAGAGAGAGAGAGAGATAGATAGAGAGAGACAGAGAGAGAGAGAGAGTGAGGATCAGGCGTGGAATTCTTATTTTCATGCGGATGTGCGGATTTCTTATATATATATATATATATATATATATATATATATATATTAAAAAGGTAAATATTTTTAAGGGAGTATTTGTATACTTTAAGAGGGTACGGATAACCAGACCTTTTAATTTTTCATCTTTTATCTGAATAAAGTACACTTACACTATCATTCTACTAAAGTAGTTATAAAATAATACTCATTAGTCATTACTGCTATTAGCGCATAGAATATTACGTACCTTACAATAGAATATTACACTCACAACTATATAAGTGAGACTATTGCATGAAGCTTTTGCTGTTTTAAAGAGTAAATAAAAAAGTATGAAGGACTTGATAAAAACACCTCAAAGTTGTCGTTCTAATGCGGAAATGACATAGACCTACAACTACTTAATTACTCGATAAAGTTCAATCTCAACATGGTTTGTGCGGTTATTCAAATGTAATTTGCTTGGATGCACAAGACTCGTTTGGGAAGTGTTTAGATGTGGTTATTAAAACGTAATTGTATACAAGGCTCGATCGTTGAGAGATAAGTTGTCATTGTAATTTGCTTGGACGCATTTATTCAAACCACTACACACATAAGTTATTTAGAGATATACACACGCTAAAAGAGGAGATCAATTATCCTCACACTCATCAATTTTACATAGGGATAGGAGGTTCAATCCGAATTAGATAGAATGGGGATGTGACCCGATATCTACTTGTAATTTGTCATTGTAATCTTGCTTTATCTACTATTTTTTTTAATTTTATTTAAATAAATTGTTGTTTCAAAGAAAAAAATTCGGAACTTAGTTTGTGTTGTGCCTTTGTGGAAATGACCTTAACTCATCATGTAAAACCGAAAGAATGTTAGCTCAGAGTTTTACTCCAATATCCGCAAGAGCCATGTAAATACGATATCGAAGATAGCAACATCAAATCTTCACTCAACTAACAACCTCATGTGCTTATTAATAAAAAACTATATCCGAATGATTATCCTTAAACGAGTGCAATCTACATATGAGAAAACATGCAGACTAAACTTACCACCTTTATTAAACTGAATACATGTTCATGGAGCTTGCTTTAAATTTCTCGAAACTCTCAATGCAGTAGAAAATTGAGACTATAACGGAGAATGCATGGATATAAGTCATATTAGGCAAAAGTTTATCAGCATCAAACTCTTTGTGGTTCAAAACAACATTTTGTTACATAGGAGTTGTAGATGTTCTGCAAGCTAGCAGGCCATACTCACAAAGCAACTCAAGACAATACATTTTTTGTGATATACAAATACTACTTTTATTTTCTAAAACCTCAATGCCTAGAAAATATTTTAAAGTTCCAAGATCTTTTATTAGAATCTTTGAACTTAAAAACTTTCAGAAAATTTCAATTTCAGAAGTACCATTGCCTGTAATAACAATATCATCAACATACACTAATAAAGATATAAACAACCCCTTATTACTCTTAAAATACAAAGAATAATCAATTTTGTTTTGAACAAAACCATTTTAACCAAAGAAATGGTAAGTTTTTCATTTCACTGCCTAGGTGCCTGTTTTAGATGATATAATGACTTTGCCAACTTACAAACTTTTGTTTCTTTTTATCACAAATACTAGGTGGTAGAGACATATATACTTCTCCATACAAATCACCATACATAAATGCATTATTGACTACAACTGATACAAATGCTAATTATTATGCACAACAAGCCCAATTAAGCATATAACTATAACTATTTTAAGCACATGACTAAAGGTTTCCTTGTAATCCGCATTTTCTCTTTGACTATAGCCTTTGGCAACAAGCATGACCTTATTCTTATCTATCTCACCAGATGACTTATACTTAATTTTGTAAATCCACTTACAACCTATAGGGTTTCTACCCTTAGGTAAATCTGTTAAGATCCAAGTATTATTTTTATACAAAGCTTATATTTTCTGATTCATAGCCCAATTAGGGTTTTGAGAAGCTTCATAGTAAGACTTAGGTTCTATAAATTTACTAAAATAAGTAGTAAAGTGACAACTGACAATAGGTAGTTTAGAAATTCACATGTTTTTCTAGACCATACTTCACATTACTAATAACTACAAAATCATTAAGTTCAAAAGGTAAATTTCTCTGTCTCGTTGACCTTCTCAACTCTGTCTATGGTTCTTCCCCATTACTATTAGAACATGCATCAATTGAACTATTTTGACTGTTTCCCTGAGAGGTCATATTTTCTTCTATTTAAGTTGCAATGGTGACCTCATCTTCAGCTGTTTGAACACAATTCAAACCATTACCTTTCACATTATAAGTGTCCCCGTCTTCATCATAAGGTCTTTCACAGAGTTAGGGTTTCGAGTTGCAAACCCTAATTTATAGATCTGAACAATTAACAACCACCTGAATGAAGAATTGCCACAAGATTAATGCATGATTCAACCAGCAAAATTACTACATCTACCTCTAAGAATTGAAAGCCCCAAATTCTGGAAAAAAAAATGTGAGAAACCCTAAAATACTAAAAGCCACCAAATCGATACACAAGAATCATGAACCACCAATCGAAATGATTGACATCTCTGATACCATGTAAAGAAATACAATATCAAAGATAAAAACACCAAATCTATACTTAACCAATCACCCCACGTGCTTATTACTAAAAACTATATCTGAATGATTGTTCTTAAATGAGTGCAATCTACATAAAAGAGATAATGATTGTATGTAAACAGATGCAATTAAAGAATGCAGAATCGCTCATATAATACACCTCACTACAACATTCAAACCTAGCAATGATCAAGGCTAATACAAAACCAGACTGTATGTTGAGAGAGAATCGAAAAGAGAAACACACACAAAAATAAACCAAAATAAAACCCTAGATCTCGGAAGAGGAAGGATATATATCTGTAACAACCCGCATTTTCGGGACATTTCTCCTATTCACTATTCATCGATTACTATTCATCATTTACTATTCACCGGTCACTATTCATCATTTTACTATTCATCGTTTTCGGAGTCAGTTTGTGATTCCGAGAAGCGTTCAGAAATTTTACTATTCATGTGACACTATTCATTTCCGGAGGGAAATCACTATTCATGATCATCGTTCGTCATTTCGTAAACTGAGTTTACGAGTCTTCAAATTCGCGTAACCAGTTAGGTTTAGCTGCGAATTCATGCATCATTCATTAATGACACTTCATATAGACTGATATAGTCTACACATTATCATCATCACTTGAGAACCTACTTGGATATGCATTATTTCTATATACGTATGCTTAATTTATAATTAATGATACCACTCAGTTTTACTATTAACGTATACCTAATACTCCCGACTATGATCCTAACATATTTACATACTCATAATAATAATATAAAAATTATATTATTAATTTACCCGGTATTTTAAAATCAATGGCTATACTTTACGGTCGGAGCTTATAACTCCGTCGGTTTGCGCTATTTCAATTCAATAATTATTTTAACACCCGATTATCATCTGGAATAATATTTTACAACTTTTACAACTTCGTCGTATTTTAATTCACCTCGGTAACATTTATTTTTAGTTAACTCGGTACCCGATAACACCTAAAATACAAAATATCTAACCAATACTTACACTTTGGGGACAAGCTCAATTAATAAGCCACCAACAAGCCTCCCCTTTTTACTCCTTGTTTCCCTCCTTTTGCCACCCATATGTCCCCCCTTGACCAACTTTTTGACCACCATTAATGCTAGACCATATATATATACTCCTTCCCACCACACTTCTCATTTAACACATCAAAACACTAGCAAAATTTGCTCTCATCCCTTCCTCATCTCTACCATTTTCGATCACCATCAAGAACCAAGAAGAAACTACAAACTTTCAAGATCTAAGTGCTAAATCAAGTCCTAGTTATGATCTAGTTGGGGTTTTGTGGTAAAAACCCTAGATTATTAATCATTTTCTCCTCAAATCACTCCAATATTTCAAGTAAGCTTCAAAAATACTTTTGATCTTTTCATACTTTCAATTACTTTATATTTTTATGTATTTTCAAGATATATTGGTAAAACATGCAAGTATGTAAGATCCATACCACTTGTTACTCATTTTGTTTTTATAAACACTAGATCTACAATTTTCACTAGTAATCTCATGAGATCCACCAAGATTGGTGATGTTTGGGAACCCATGACACCTTAAGAAGGTGTATGGAAGGATTGGGTACTTTTGGAATTGATTTGAGATAGTTTGGTTAAGCCTTGAACTAGTTACAAACTAGAAAAGTTGATTTTTACAAACTTTCAAAGTTGCTGTCCATTTCTGTAAAACGTGGGAAACTCAGAGTCTAGGGTGTAACTTTGGACCAAATATTTAGAAAATACATTCCAAGACGAAACTATGGCCGAAAACGGGGATAAAATCCGAGTTACGACGAAAAATATATGTTATTTTCAAGATTTACGACAAAAACTATATTTTCTGAAATATGAATCTGTCCCGATTTTCTAGCTAGGAAAACTGAGATTTAATGATATCTTGACTAGCCGAGACCTTGAGAAACCTAAAGTATACTTGATTACCTTCGCGGGGATATAAAGAACATAGAAAACGGGCTTATAACGAAAAAGATACAAGTGTTTGAAATCCGACGATATATATATATTTCCATCAGCTTTGTACACTAATAGAGTTTTGACGTAAACTGTCTTTGCAAGACACCACTTTCACGGCTGTTTTTCTTTATGATCGGATCAGTTTGAGTCCGAGCCGTAGTTTTATGAAATCAAGATCTCCCAGCAAGCTTTTCAAATCAATTGGCCGTTTGATCATTGGACTCGTAACTAATAAACTACAACCTCATCTATATACCCGATAAACTATATATATTTTGACAGCTTTTGCTATAATGAAATTTTCTAAGTGTTGAACATAATATTTTCAAATAGCAACAATAAGAGTCGATTTTCTCATCGATCAAGACCCGTATAGCCAAAAGTTAAATGACACGACTTCAAGATATTGTTACAAGGTTTTCAAAAACGCCGAGCTTGACCATTAACACTTAACGTACAATATTTCGCGACTAGTTTTGCGAGGCCATTTTGGTCATATTTTCAAGTAATGAAAATGTTATTTTTGCGACGAAAACCTTATATTTACCGATAAAACACCAAACGAGGATCGTGGAGTACCTTTTCAACACAATTACATGAAAAGTGGTTATTAACTTAACGAGACGTCAAAAGACGTATTTGTCGACGATAAACGTTATTTTCCAAACTAATGAGTGGTATCGATAACATACGTACTTGCATGTGTAGCATCATTTCATTTCTTACATTAGGAACTATCATTCATATTAGGTTGCGATTTGAGATTGTGCCTCATTTCAGTGTATCCACTTTTGTCATCATAGCTATCGCACCAGGTGAGTTCATACCCCCTACTTTTACCTGTTTTTATAACTGTTTTGGGGGAGAATACATGCTCGTTTTTTTACCAAACTCAAGGATTGAATGCGCAATTGTGTACTTAAACGCTACTGTTTCTTTGAAGGCTTGATTGATTATTCAAATGCACCTATGTATATACTGGTTGCATGCTTGATTATTTTCTCACATACACAAATGCTTTATAAACATGCAACACACTTTTTGAACTTTTGCTTTTATGCAATACACTTTATGAACTTTTGCTTTTATGCAACACACTTTATGAACTATTGCTTTTATGCAACACACTTTATGAACTATTGCTTATATGCAACACACTTTATGAACTTTTGCTTTTATGCAACACACTTTATGAACTTTTGCTTTTATGCAACACACTTTATGAACTTTTGCTTTTATGCAACACACTTTATGAACTTTTGCTTTTATGCAACACACTTTATGAACTTTTGCTTTTATGCAACACACTTTATGAACTTTTGCTTTTATGCAACACACTTTATGAACTTTTGCTTTTATGCAACACACTTTATGAACTTTTGCTTTTATGCAACACACTTTATGAACTATTGCTTATATGCAACACACTTTATGAACTATTGCTTTTATGCAAACACTTTTATGGACCACACTGAAACTTATGCTTTATTTACACTATTACGCGGATTAGCCTAAGCCCTTGAATCCCACTATGCCCAAACTCATGAACCGTCAATTCCTGCTGGGAAGCGCGAATTTTATAAATAGATCTATTGGTGGTGACTCCCCCGTTCGGTTTGACCGGATAGGCAAACGCGAGCATATAACATGTCAAATTACAAGTGTAACGGGATAAACACTTGTCGGGCCTTTATATTTAACATGCTTCTAGAGCATGCACACTGTTATAGCTTCGGTTGCATGAACTTAGCGCTAGCGTAATAGACTATTTTTCTATGTGATATTATATTTGTTGTAATGATCACACACTCTACTCATGGTCCACAGTCCTGATTTTACTGTAAGGTAAACTTTATTTTTATGACATTGTGAGTTACACAATGTTCACAAAACTCTCTGTTGTACTCAAAAAACTATTGTTTTAATACAAACTTATGAACTCACCAACCTCGTGTTGACACTCTTTAGCATGTATTTTCAGGTTTTAAGCAATGGCACGCTACTGGAGGTTTTGGCAGGGCATGGCATGGTCATAGAAGACTCTGATATTCACTTGGGGACCGTTTTAAACTATTTTAAGGGCCTACTTCCGCACTACTATTAAAAATGTAAATTCAACATTTTTGATTAAGCTATTTTATTCTAAATGATTCAAGTGAAAACCCTTTTTGAACTTGTGTTGTAATACCAATTGAGTTACACCCCAGCTACACGTATGCTTCCGCTGGACCCGATTTTGGGGGTGTGACAGATTGGTATCAGAGCTTTGGCTATAGCGAACTAAGTGTTTTTAAAACCTAGACTATAGCTACTTTCAAGAAAACTTAACCCTATGACCGTCACATGTCTGCCTGCCAAGCTGAAGCCTCATTTGTGGTTAGTTGCTGACATAGGTGATGAGATTTGTGTCTCATTATCTGATATATTATATTCATTTATTATAGTTGATTACTATAATTGTCTTTTATATAAGCATGCTCATGTATCGTATATGTCACCACGTTATGCTCTTCCTTGCATAGCTTCATAAATTGACCTCGAGTTTGGTCACTTGCTTTTGTCTTTCAGAACGTCTTGGTATTTGGGAAGGACATAGTCTTAGTATAACTGAGCTGAGTATTTCAAAATTCATGGAACCTCGGTGGAATATAGACTGGTCATCTATATTCAACCCGGGATTGTGAGATATAGGCTGACCACCTATGTCTGACTCAGAAATGAATTTTGCAATACTGAGAATGGTTATAATAAAATTCTGTCTGGATTGAATTCTCTACTCAATTTCCAAATGTTTCATGTACGTGTGTGTAAACACTCGTTGGCAGAACATTCATACTTTTCACCATCTCGTTAACCACCGATTGGAAGCACGCCAACTAGTCATTTCATCTCATGGACATTTACGTCTATGCACGATACACTTATATCACAGTATTTTCTTTTATCACAATCTCATTTTGTCGCAGTTGTCACAATCTTTTCCCTTCTCACCATCACTATCATTTCCTTTCCCCATGCCCATATATATATATAAGGAATTAGCTAACACTCTATAGACTCTGATGTCACTCATCCCTCACTACTCCCTATATTGATAAGTGGATATTATCAAAGACCTCCCTAGGAAAGAATTTCCATACCATCTATAAGGAGGATCCCGCGATACATCGAAACCATTCAAAACTCAACATAAATCGCAAGATATCACAAAACTATTTGAACCACTATCATTGGCCTGATCACCAAAAATTCCATCATCTGGGAAAATATCGGCTTGATCGAATTACAAGATTTGTTTAGATGCAAATGCTCACTAAGCAACACCATAGAGATAAATCCAACCTCCTAACCAAGACTATAGATTGAACATGTCCTCACCAATAGACTTTATTTAAACATGTTACACACCTATGCATTTGTGCAGACATACATACCTGACTATTTTATTCTCTTAATACTTTCAATTTTAAATGGATTTTTCTCCAAACTACCGTTACACAAAACATATATCTTGTGAGAAATACTTTTCTGAGGCACTTATTTTAGCAAATTCCTTTTGGTTAACCTTTCACAAAAGTATTGAATGTTAGGAAATTTTAAACATAAATTTTTGGTAAACCATATTATCCACCTTATGTTGAAAATTGTCCTATCTTGCATAACTATTAAATTTTGAAACATCAAGAAAAATGTTACCTACAAAACCGTTTGCTTAAAGTTGTAAATTCATTTATTCAGGGAAGATTTATGAACCAAACACACAATCTCAAAATAAACTTTGAAAAATCAATCACTATATTACATCTCGTATACCTTTAGGAGTTTGTGATTTGATGACATATAACTTGGGGAAAATCTTAGTAATGGAGACTAAGCATCGTAGGTGGAGAGAGACTCAATTCATGACATCCTGCGGAGGATCGCAACCTTATCCTAATCTGTTATTTTCAACAACACCCTTTGACGGACTTAACCCTGTAAGTCTTTCAAAACAAGATTCATGATACCCATTTCAATTATTCCTAATAAAGGAATTTGATTCACCTCAACTCCTAGCGATTTCATTATGATCTCTTTGGAACCACACCACCTATCATCTGTAGACCAATGGTCAGAATTTGAGATCGATTCAAACATAGGAAGATATGCTCAGGACATGAGTGATTGACTCTAGAAATGGTTGGACTTACCATTTGCCATAAATCGGACTCTTTTACAACCATAGTTACCACACGAGCTTAGAGACCACATCATTTGAAGCACTCAACGGTCGAAGTGTCAACATCCATTGACGGATTGAAATTTGGAAAAAAAAAAAAAAAAAAAAAAAAAAAAAAAAAAAAAACCCAACTCACTAGTCCAGTAAGCACTCATGAACCCGATATACACTGGATCATTCAACATTTCTGACAGAGTAGGCCTGGTGGCCGTCAGACTTGAACCTTGTTAGAGCTCAATAGCTTACACAATAAGAATCATCACCTTTTCACCAATACAACTTCAGAGACCAACACAAACTGAACTTCGGGACGAAGTTCCTTTTAAGGGGGGTGAGACTGTAACAACCCGCATTTTCGGGACATTTCTCCTATTCACTATTCATCGGTTACTATTCATCATTTACTATTCACCGGTCACTATTCATCATTTTACTATTCATCGTTTTCGGAGTCAGTTTGTGATTCCGAGAAGCGTTCAAAAATTTTACTATTCATGTGACACTATTCATTTCCGGAGGGAAATCACTATTCATGATCATCGTTTGTCATTTCGTAAACTGAGTTTACGAGTCTTCAAATTCGCGTAACCAGTTAGGTTTAGCTGCGAATTCATGCATCATTCATTAATGACACTTCATATAGACTGATATAGTCTACACATTATCATCATCACTTGAGAACCTACATGGATATGCATTATTTCTATATACGTATGCTTAATTTATAATTAATGATACCACTCAGTTTTACTATTAACGTATACCTAATACTCCCGACTATGATCCTAACATATTTACATACTCATAATAATAATATAAAAATTATATTATTAATTTACCCGGTGTTTTAAAATCAATGGCTATACTTTACGGTCGGAGCTTATAACTCCGTCGGTTTGCGCTATTTCAATTCAATAATTATTTTAACACCCGATTATCATCTGGAATAATATTTTACAACTTTTACAACTTCGTCGTATTTTAATTCACCTCGGTAACATTTATTTTTAGTTAACTCGGTACCTGATAACACCTAAAATACAAAATATCTAACCAATACTTACACTTCGGGGACAAGCTCAATTAATAAGCCACCAACAAGCCTCCCCTTTTTACTCCTTGTTTCCCTCCTTTTGCCACCCATATGTCCCCCCTTGACCAACTTTTTGACCACCATTAATGCTAGACCATATATATATACTCCTTCCCACCACACTTCTCATTTAACACATCAAAACACTAGCAAAATTTGCTCTCATCCCTTCCTCATCTCTACCATTTTCGATCACCATCAAGAACCAAGAAGAAACTACAAACTTTCAAGATCTAAGTGCTAAATCAAGTCCTAGTTATGATCTAGTTGGGGTTTTGTGGTAAAAACCCTAGATTATTAATCATTTTCTCCTCAAATCACTCCAATATTTCAAGTAAGCTTCAAAAATACTTTTGATCTTTTCATACTTTCAATTACTTTATATTTTTATGTATTTTCAAGATATATTGGTAAAACATGCAAGTATGTAAGATCCATACCACTTGTTACTCATTTTGTTTTTATAAACACTAGATCTACAATTTTCACTAGTAATCTCATGAGATCCACCAAGATTGGTGATGTTTGGGAACCCATGACACCTTAAGAAGGTGTATGGTAGGATTGGGTACTTTTGGAATTGATTTGAGATAGTTTGGTTAAGCCTTGAACTAGTTACAAACTAGAAAAGTTGATTTTTACAAACTTTCAAAGCTGCTGTCCATTTCTGTAAAACGTGGGAAACTCAGGGTCTAGGGTGTAACTTTGGACCAAATATTTAGAAAATACATTCCAAGACGGAACTATGGCCGAAAACGGGGATAAAATCCGAGTTACGACGAAAAAGATATGTTATTTTCAAGATTTACGACAAAAACTATATTTTCTGAAATATGAATCTGTCCCGATTTTCTAGCTAGGAAAACTGAGATTTAATGATATCTTGACTAGCCGAGACCTTGAGAAACCTAAAGTATACTTGATTACCTTCGCGGGGATATAAAGAACATAGAAAACGGGCTTATAACGAAAAAGATATAAGTGTTTGAAATCCGACGATATATATATATTTCCATCAGCTTTGTACACTAATAGAGTTTTGACGTAAACTGTCTTTGCGAGACACCACTTTCACGGCTGTTTTTCTTTATGATCGGATCAGTTTGAGTCCGAGCCGTAGTTTTATGAAATCAAGATCTCCCAGCAAGCTTTTCAAATCAATTGGCCGTTTGATCATTGGACTCGTAACTAATAAACTACAACCTCATCTATATACCCGATAAACTATATATATTTTGACAGCTTTTGCTATAATGAAATTTTCTAAGTGTTGAACATAATATTTTCAAATAGCAACAATAAGAGTCGATTTTCTCATCGATCAAGACCCGTATAGCCAAAAGTTAAATGACACGACTTCAAGATATTGTTACAAGGTTTTCAAAAACGCCGAGCTTGACCATTAACACTTAACGTACAATATTTCGCGACTAGTTTTGCGAGGCCATTTTGGTCATATTTTCAAGTAATGAAAATGTTATTTTTGCGACGAAAACCTTATATTTACCGATAAAACACCAAACGAGGATCGTGGAGTACCTTTTCAACACAATTACATGAAAAGTGGTTATTAACTTAACGAGACATCAAAAGACGTATTTGTCGACGATAAACGTTATTTTCCAAACTAATGAGTGGTATCGATAACGTACGTACTTGCATGTGTAGCATCATTTCATTTCTTACATTAGGAACTATCATTCATATTAGGTTGCGATTTGAGATCGTGCCTCATTTCAGTGTATCCACTTTTGTCATCATAGCTATCGCACCAGGTGAGTTCATACCCCCTACTTTTACCTGTTTTTATAACTGTTTTTGGGGAGAATACATGCTTGTTTTTTACCAAACTCAAGGATTGAATGCGCAATTGTGTACTTAAACGCTACTGTTTCTTTGAAGGCTTGATTGATTATTCAAATGCACCTATGTATATAATGGTTGCATGCTTGATTATTTTCTCACATACACAAATTCTTTATAAACATGCAACACACTTTATGAACTTTTGCTTTTATGCAATACACTTTATGAACTTTTGCTTTTATGCAACACACTTTATGAACTTTTGCAACACACTTTATGAACTTTTGCTTTTATGCAACAAACTTTATGAACTATTGCTTATATGCAACACACTTTATGAACTATTGCTTTTATGCAAACACTTTTATGGACCACACTGAAACTTATGCTTTATTTACACTATTACGCGGATTAGCCTAAGCCCTTGAATCCCACTATGCCCAAACTCATGAACCGTCAATTCCTGCTGGGAAGCGCGAATGTTATAAATAGATCTATTGGTGGTGACTCCCCCGTTCGGTTTGACCGGATAGGCAAACGCGAGCGTATAACATGTCGAATTACAAGTGTAACGGGATAAACACTTGCCGGGCCTTTATATTTAACATGCTTCTAGAGCATGCACACTGTTATAGCTTCGGTTGCATGAACTTAGCGCTAGCGTAATAGACTATTTTTCTATGTGATATTATATTTGTTGTAATGATCACACACTCTACTCATGGTCCACAGTCCTGATTTTACTGTAAGGTAAACTTTATTTTTATGACATTGTGAGTTACACAATGTTCACAAAACTCTCTGTTGTACTCACAAAACTATTGTTTTAATACAAACTTATGAACTCACCAACCTCGTGTTGACACTCTTTAGCATGTATTTTCAGGTTTTAAGCAATGGCACGCTACTGGAGGTTTTGGCAGGGCATGACATGGTCATAGAAGACTCTGATATTCACTTGGGGACCGTTTTAAACTATTTTAAGGGCCTACTTCCGCACTACTATTAAAAATGTAAATTCAACATTTTTGATTAAGCTATTTTATTCTAAATGATTCAAGTGAAAACCCTTTTTGAACTTGTGTTGTAATACCAATTGAGTTACACCCCAGCTACACGTATGCTTCCGCTGGACCCGATTTTGGGGGTGTGACAATATCCCACAATCTTTCACTTTAGACACTATAGAACTAAACAATACAATACAAGTACGAGAGTCATAAAGTTACAAATAATGGTAGTATCAATCCCTGCACTTTATAACCATGAGTTTGCATATTCCAGCTATACTTTTAACAATTTTGTAGATGGAAAATATGATATAACCTCAAAATTTGTACTACGAGATAATACAAATGGATGAGGTTTTCCTTGTTTAAGTTATTCATGAAGGGTGAGTCTTTTTCCCTAAATTAAGTGATTATCTCAACGGATGAGGTTTCTTCTGTCATAAGAGATGTGCACGGGTTAACCATGGGACCGTTTTCAACCTTTATCTAGTCACTCTTAAATATACATATTTAGTGAGGTTTGAAACTTTGACCTCGTGTGAGTAAATCGATGAACTTACTATTTGGCCATTTGGTGGTGGTTTACTAAGAGATAATTATTGATAGTATTTTGTGTATGTATTAGTTTAGCATTATACAATTATTCTAGATGGAATATAAGTTATACAACTTTCTTAAAGTAGAACATATTTTAAACAATAATGCTTTCGTAATTCTGATCATGAAATCACATTGTAATAAAATAATGAATAGATAAATACAAAAGCTGCTAGGGTATTGATTGTTCTTTTGGCAACTTTATTTTTTGTTCCATAAAAACCTGAACATAGAATCATAACAGCATAACTTGCGAGAAGCATATAGGTGAACTGAAGACAAGATCCAGAGTGTCTCTTATACTTTTCTTCCTATAACTAAGGTACGTATCTAGTCTCCCTTTTAATCCTGGAAATACATGCTGATATTAGAATTATCCTTGTCTATTTCATCAATATGTATAATCATAAAAAAGTTTGAAAGCCCTATATCCATTCTCTAAACATGTCGAAAATCAGATTCTTGAGCAAGTCTTTCTCGATATACAAATCCTGATCGGTTTTGGCTTGAAAAGCTTGATGTCAATTTGGTATTTAGATCTAAACGAATTCATTTTCATCTTACTTAGATCACTAGTCCATGTCGGCCTCTAAAGGGATTCCTTGTGTTTGTGTTTGTGTTTGCGTTTGCAATCACTCATTTGACATAATTTATTTTGCAAGAAACCTCATCAAACTAAGATCACTTCGGGATTATTTTTGTTCATTTAAAAAAAAGGAAATTAAAATAATTTGTCGGCTATACTTGTGAGGTCCTAAACATTTTAAGCTAGTTTAATTCTGATGTACTGTGTGTGTATGGATTGATTAGTTAAAGTTATAATCTACATAAGCATTTGCCATCAGAAATGAAATTTCTCATTGTTGACCCAAAGATCAGTTTAGAATTATTAGTATGGGTTAATAGACAAATATTCACGTATAAAGGCAATGGATACAGTCAACATGGCTAGCGAGAAGTTATATATGATGTATACATATATGTATATCTTAGATATTTAACTAATTACCAGTTTGTGTTGGTTTTTAGGATATGCAAGATCAAAGCTTTATGAATCATGAGTATCAGATGATGAAACCTTATCACCTGGTACCTGGCTTCGGTACTATTGATTCATTTTCTTCAGGAAGCAACACCAATAATCCATCTTTTGTAGATCACGAGTTTCAAATTCCAAAAAGCATTAACGAAACTTCCTTTATCAAAAGGCAGCCTAGTTACAAAATGACCAACAATACAGTGAAGAAACTTACCACAGATGAACACCTAAAGCCGAAGCCAATACCACTCTCCAGTAATCCCAACACTTTCACTATATCTTTTGGCGATCTAAAACCAAAAGACGAGGTCATCACTTTATGCGACTCATTTGGTAACACACCCGGTATGAAAAAGGGGACCGTGATTAGGAATCGGATTCAGCTTCAAGATCATATGTTGGCTGAGAGAAAGAGAAGAGAAAAGTTGAGTCGAGGGTTTATTTCTTTGTCTTCCCTACTACCTGATCTAAAGAAGGTACAAATCATCGATCTCATATGTAACTGGAACATTATGTTTATTAGGCTACACTAACTACTACGCATAGCCTATATTAATTTTAACATCTACTCTGTAAGAAACCTTTTGGGCAGAGTGTGTTATAAGCTAGTTAACTGTTTGATTGTAGATGGACAAGGCAACTGTGTTAGAGGATGCAGCTAACTATATACAAGTACTTGAGTGTCGGGTTAAGGAACTAGAGGGATTACCGTACTTGAAAACAGGTGCTATGGAAATGGATATATCTGCAAAGAGACCAAAGCATAGTTTTAGTGATAATAATTCCTTGTATGATGAAACAAACGTTGGAGCGAACCATATTCCTCACAACCCAGAGATTAAAGTGAGAATTTCTGGGAGCAGCGTGCTAGTAAGAATCTTATGCCAGAAAGATTATGTGTGTTTAGTAAAGGCAATTAGCGAGGTGGAGAAGCTAGGTCTTCCTGTCTCCAGTAGCAGTGCTTTGCCATTTGCCAATGTCGCTCTCCTAATCAACATTGTTGCGAAGGTATGTACTTTTTTTAATCAGTTGGTTAAATATTTTTGCCTATTACGGAGTATCATATTAAAGCTATTGGTTTATGAAAATTGAAACAAATAATTGGTTTGTCGATAGTTTTATGCTATCGATTTGTGTTTAGTATTTAGTAACATAAATTCGTATACCAAAACTCACATTCAGTCTGTTTATCCTGAATTTTACAGAAGACGGATGACTTCTCGATGACTTCAAGCGATCTAGTGAAAAGCCTGAAGCTAGCTATGTGAGCTTTTGATGGCATTCAGTACTGGAAGTTAAGGATTGCATGTGCTCCAAGATAATTTGTCCCTGATGTATTCATTTTCCTTTTTCCTAAACTCAATATTCTATACCTAACTCGACGTAAACGAGAGTGAATACTTTGTCTTTCATAAGACCGTACGTGCTCTTTCTCAAATATATCTCTCTACATGAACAGATTTCTACTGTAAACAAGTTAGATCGTCCAAAAATTACGGTGGTAAAACCAAAAGATATACCATACATAGATAAGATTTTCGACCCACTAAAACCCTTTACTTTATATCTAACCCCAAAGAAAAGGTGTAGGATGTTTAAGGATTTTTCTATTTTAATCTTCCTACGTATGATTAATTTTATTTACCCTCGTGTGGTATATCATATGCATGAAACCCTTTACTTTATTTCACGTAGACGTTGTAAACAGGGAAAAGATCATTTACTTTTTGCCTTTGAGAATTATGCTCTCATGTTTCTTACTGCATGAACGGTTACTCTTGTCTGTAGCACCTTGTATGTGTTTGCGCTACATTTATGCTTAAAAAAAAAATTATCGTCGGAACAGGCCCGTCAAGGTTTTAGCAACAACAGTCAAAGTGTTTTACCGATGACATGTGACCCCACAAAAATTTCTCAGTTATATGAGCATTAGGTGTAGATGAAGAAGGAGGGTTCGCCGTCCAACGTGGAGCCGTCAACGGCGAGCCGTTCCTCTTCACTACACCATTTGATGCTCGCCGTTCTTCCCCGTTGGCTTCCTCCCCGTCGTGACGACGAGCTTTCAATTCTGACGTTCATGTTTTTTTTTTTTTTTTTTTTTTTTTTTTTTTTTTTTTTTTTTTTTTTCTTTGAATATTGAGATTGTAAAATTTGATGGTTATTAAAATGTATGTTTTTATTTGTGAAAGTAAAATGCATATGCAGTTTCAAATAGATAGTTTTTATTTTATTTTATTTTATTTTATTTATTTTTTTTTTCTAAGAATGTAATGTGTAAATGCTAATGCAACTATATTAAACATAGGATTGAAATAACTTGAAACAACATACAATTATTCTACAAATACGATAACAACATTAAACTAAGAAACGAAAATTAAAAACCATAAACTACTATACGATAATAAAAACTATGATTCAATAAAATGAATCATCTGACACATATCCCTCGTGACTCGAGTAGGAGGCACTTGAGTCGTCCTCACTCGATGGCACAGGTGGAAGTCCCTAAGCCCAACGCCATTCTGCTCTTCTGTTCCTCCGATCCTGTTTTCCTTTGAGGTACGCCTCACGCTCCCTTTCCTGACGGGATTGCTCAGCTTCATACTCCAAAAGCACATCCATATCCAGCTCATACTGTTCTTCCTCAGTCAATTGACGAATGATGGGTTGGTTTTCAGGTGGAAAGTTTGGTGGTTGATTGTTTGGTTGTTTGGTGGTTGGTTGTTTGGCGGTGGAAACATAACTTCTGGTGGAGTTGGAGGTGGTGGGTTGTCGTACTGAAACACCGGAAATATATCTTCTGGCGGTGTGTTTTGTTGGGAATTGTCTTCAGGTGATTCGTTGTGAGACATTGTGCTGGAAGAACAAAGGAGAATTCTTTGATGATTGTGGGTGTGAATTGTGTGTGTATTCAGATTTTGAATATGTATTTATAGAATGATTTTTAGAAGTATCCCGCTCTCTAGTTTGAATTCAAATTTTGAAATATTCCCGCTTTCAATTTGAATTCAAATTTTGAAATAATCCCGCTTTCAATTTGAATTCAAATTTTGAAATAATCCCGCTTTGTTATTTTTAAGTATTTATGAAATGAATTTAATTTATTTAATGAAATGAATAAAAAAATAAATGTGTAAGAGGTGGGGCCCTAATGGGAAAGTTGAGGTTTGTTGTTTGGTGGGGGGGGGGGGGGGGTTTGTTGTGAAGAGTTGAAGTTGAGGTGTTGGGTGATGTGGCAGGAGTTGGACCCGAATGAGGAGGCTTGCCTCATTCACTACACCTAATGCTCTATACGAGGTGGTACCACATGCTTTTAGCGATAACACGTGTCTGTCGTCTCCATTTACTAAATATGAATCAAATATATAAATACTAGTAGGTGATTTAGGCCGTGTTAAGCACGGCCCTCAGAAGTTGATGTGCAAGGTTTATAAAAATAGAAATAGCCCGGTCATTGTGTTAAAATATTGTATTGATAACATTATCGTCTAAGGTGTTTTTAAAAGAACCTAAAGACACTACAAAATTTGTGACATTTACTTACTAAACCTTTTGCCCACTAAAATCTATAAAAGTAACAAAAGTATTCCATAAAACATTTACCCACTAAAACCTACTGTATAAATAGTAACCAAATTAAAAACTTTTACCCACTAAATAATCAAACCAAAATAAAAAATGAAGCACGTTATGGAAATCAAATTTGTCAAAAGAGTAAAAACCGGATCTCACCAAAACCCACACACAGCGGATCTCATCAAAACCCTAACTCCGGTTAACCTCCACCTCCACCGCTTCACTCCACCGCTTTATCACCGAAACCCTGACTCCGGCACCACCACCATCGTTATCCACCACCACCGTAATTGTTTGATTAGACTAACTCCGGCACCACCACCGTCGTTATCAAATCAGGTATAAGCAATGTTTCCTTTATGTTTGTTGTTTTGTTAATAAGCTTATATGATAAAGTTTTTTTGGAGGTGATACGTTTGTTTGCTTATTAATAAGTTGAATTATAAGCTGAAGATTGGGGCATTGTGAAATTCTATTGCTAGTAGGATATTGTTAGCTTGGAGCTGATAGGATTGTATAGTTAACTCGACTTGTACTATTGCTAGTAGGATATTGTTTCTAGCTGAAATGTATAAGCTAAAGCCTAGCTAATTTAACGAGCTTGTGTTGGTGCCGTTTAGGGTTTGGATATGCGGTTATGACGTGCAGTGTTGTGTTGGTGTGGTTGGAGTTTAGGAAGAGGAATCGGATTGTTTCGGTTGAGGAGAGTTTGATTAGTAGCGGTTCGAGTTCGGAGGAGGAGGATTGTGATGGAGATAGTACTGGACATGGTTGGCGGTTTCGTGATGTGGTGTTTGGAAGTCCTACAATACATAGGTTGCGTTTAATTGTTTAGAAATTATTATTTGTTTATGCGTAGAAATTGTATATAAGATGGATAGAAGATTGTCGATTTTGAAATAATTGGCGTTTAGTTGGATATTAATAAGTTATGTTGCGTTTAGTTGTATAGAAATTATTGTTTGTTTCCTAATATCGTGATAGATGCTAGTTTTGTGCTAGATAGGTGATTGTCGATTATGAATTGGCGTTTAGTTTACTGGATGTAGTTATAAGATGAAAACGAGGAAGTAAATTTTATTTGTTGAATGTAATGTAGTTCAATATATGATTTCTATAACAACCCACAAAAACCTATTACTAGCATTCCCATTACAAATACATATAGTAGGTATTTCATAGGTAAATTTTTGCTTTTTATATACATTATTACTTGCATGACTCACTAGACCTGCTCACGTATCTAAGCCAAATACCTCAACACTCACATCCTATAAACCCCAGGTATGTCAAGCATAAACTCATAACAACACCATAATAAGTAATTCACCAATCTAAAATACTAAACATAACACAAAACCCTAATAAACCTTAAACTAAAACTTAAGTAGGATTATGTGCTTATCTGAACCTATATGCTTAGTTAAACTAGTATGAATGTGTTCAAGGCTTAAGTAAGAGTTTCCTTAGGAATATTAGGATATATTAGGACTATTAGGCTATAGAATAAACCCTTAGAACTTAGATACAAACCCCCTAAGCCCTAAACCATAACTAGGTCATAGATAACTAGAATTAGGTCTAAACCCTCCCAAAACTTCCCCATAGGTCACTACCACTTAATATAAGCCTTTTAGAACTTAGGAATAGTTATTAGATACCTTTAGGACACTAACCTAGGCACAAAACCATAGGATAAACCCTAGTCTTTTACTAAACCCACTTACGTCATTTAGGTTACAAAACTAGGTCAAACATTCCCAAAACTTTCCCATAGGTTACCCACACTTAGAATAAACCCTTTAGGTCTTAGGATTAGTCACTAGACACACTTTGGAACTTAACTTAGGCACTAAACCTTAGGTAAAACCTTAAACACTTAATAAGTAGAAACTAGGTCTAAACTTAACTAAAACTTAGTAAAACCTAAACATAAGCACCTTAAACACCTCAACCTAGCACCCTAACACCTTAGTCATACCCAAGCACACACCCTAACACCTCTAAGCACACACACAAGTAGGTGCATCACCTACTTGACTAATCCACCATTAATCACCACTAATCCACCCTAAACCACCCCTAATCCACCACTAAACCACTCCTAACCACCCTAAACCATCCCTAAACACCCTAAGCAGCTTACAAGCAGCTCTAAGCTACCAAGCTAGGAGGTGTGTAAGCTACTTGTCACCTCCTTCCCCTAAACCGCCTCTACGGCTTCACCTCCTCCATAAACACCCCAAACCGCCATATAGACTAGCCTCATCACCATGGTAGCTTCAATTAGTCACCATGTAGCTGTGGTTAGTCACTCCCCCTCCTCGTGACACCATGACTCCCCAAACTTGGTCACCAAGGCTCGCGACCCTATAAATACTGCGACCCCCTCTCCGTTTCATTTACCCCTCTCCTCTTCTTTTCACCTCAAATCTTCTGTAGTACTAGTAGTATACGAGTTGTAGTAGACATAGGAGTCGAGCAAACCAATCCTTGAGGCCTTGTTGAGTCGTGTTGCCATCGAGAAAACCCTAAAACCCTCGTAGAAACCCTAACACAAGTTCTAACCCACGTAACCCCCCTAGCCAAGTAATTCTTACATTTAGTTAATTTAGCTTTAGTATAGTCTTAGGATAGATTTAGGATACCTTAGATAGCTTAGATACCTTTGCATGAGCCTTGACCCATTTTACTTGCTAGTTTACGTATTAAAACCCTAGATCAAGTCATATACTTGCATGCATGCTATAAGTCATTAATGTAGGTCATACACTAGTTAAACATAACTTAGATAAGCTAAAATAAGTAAAACATAGGCTAGAAAACATAATTACTAGATAAAATATAAGTTACATGCATATTAGGACTAGTTTTGCAAAACTTTACATGCATAAGGGTATATATCATAAATTCCTGAAATTATAAAGTCTAGGGACTGGTTTTGATATTTCCTAGAAGTTTTAAGTAGTAAGGACTAGTTTTGCATAATATTAAAACCCTAGGATAGATAATAACATAAGTATAAACTAAAAAGGACTAAAAACATAAATAGTATAAAGTTAAAGGTCTAAAACGGTAAATATAGAAAACTTAGGAGTCTTAGGTTAATTACATAAAATATAGAAGTCTAGGGACTAGTTGTGTCAAGTATAGATAGTTAGTAGTATAAGTAATATAAATTTAGGGTAGAAAACGTAAATATATAAACTATAAGGGTAAAAAGTGAAAATATCATATAAGTATAAAATCTAAATAAAGTTAGAAGCATAACAGAATACTAGGGAGCTTCATGCGAGGAGTACTATCTGGATATTTCGTTTTTGACGAGTTTGTTGGGTTTACGAATTAAAGTGCCCTGACTCCTTGAACGATTATTGCATATACTTTTGAGATATGATGGCTCGAACGGTGATATGATTATAACTAAACCCTAATAACAACATAACTCAATAATAGGGAGCTTTGTTTGAGGAGTATTAACTTCTGAATTATGATGGCCCGAACGGTATTATGATAACATAGTACAATAGTAGGGAGCTTCATGTGGGGAGTCATATACTTCTGAATTACAATGGCCTGAACGGTGTTATGTTATATCTAAAACATTAACAAACCTAAAAACAATAACTTGAGAAACATAAACATGATAACTAAAGCTTGACATACATACAAAACCAACAACACACTAGGATACGTGAGTAAGGCGGTCTAGTTCCTGAGTCACTATTTGCATCACTTAGATTACTCAACACCCATGTGAGTTTTCGTAGCCATACATCTTTTTAAAACTTTCACTTTAAATGCTTTACAAACCCTGTAAGGGGATACATGCTAAATGCTTTATTAAAACCGAATACAAGTCTTTTTCTTTGGTTGTTTGCACGAGTAAACTAACAGCCACTACTACATAACCAAAATTCATGAATCTAATCATTTGGGACGTTTTACCCAAGCGAACGCGAATATAGTTGATAGATCTATTGGAGTTTGACAACTCCCGTTGGTATTAACACCCCACTAGGTGGTACCAATAAGTACTATATTTGAATCCACTCAAGGAATAACTTTGGCAAGTTATCCTTCTATCTCCTCATGTTGGGTCTGCATTAAGGTGTGATTCATGAGCTTAGTGCAACCTACTAAACTCCGGATAATTGTGCATGCATCACAATTATCACAAAAACTTGCATTTTCCCAGATGGGTGTAACAACTGAACCCAGAGAACTTGTATTCACTAACCCCTAAACCTATGATTCTCACTCAACACCTAGTGTTGACTTTTTAAGCATGTATTCTAGGTATATTACTTCTATGGATCCATGGTAGAAGGAGGTATAAAACTCGGAGGACTTTTCATGGTTATCATTCAAACACAATGATTCGTGAAAATCAAGTTATATATATATATATATATATATATATATATATATATATATATATATATATATATATATATATATATATATATATATATATATATATATATATATATATAAGTATTTCTCATGAGATCCGCAAAGAAATACGGATAACCCGAGGTCGTAGTCCGTGTGAAGGGTGAATGGAATTCTCAATTCCCGATTTGTGAAACGTGTCGTGAATGTGGTAAAAAGTGATTTTGATGATATTATACTAATGAAATAACAAATGAAGCACAAATAATCACTTAAGCATGTATTTCAAATAAGGTAACTAAAAACGTAACGTAAAATCGAAAAAGTAAGTTTATACGTAAAATAAACGTTAACGTACGAAATAAAACGCGAATTTTGAGCTACACTACTCCTACGGACTTCAAAATAATTTTGAAAAGTTAAAAATGATCAAAAAAAAAATTTAAGAAAAAGAAAAATATTTTTTTGACATTTTATTTATTTTTTATGAATTAAAAACTAATTAATCTAATTAATAATTAAAAGAAAATGCAAATAAGGTGAGAAAAATGAAAAATAAATTTTGAAAATTATAAAATAACTAAAATGTAATTTTAAAACTAAAAACTAATTTTTTTGGCCTCTTTGTGTAATTTTTGGGACTTAAAAACTATTAAATCTAATTAAAAATTCAAATTAAATTCAAAATTAATGGGAAAATGCAAATTAAATGTCTAAAATTCTAAAATAAATGAAAATAAATTTTAAAAATATTTTTGGATTTTTCTTGGCTTTTTCTGATTTTTTTTTTGATTTTTTTAGTGATTAAAATGTATTAAAAAGTGAATAAAAATAAAAATAAAATAAGAAAAATAGCAAATCAACTTGGAAAAATATGAAAAATTCAGGGAAATTCTAAAATAATGTTTTAAACTTAAAAAAAATTAGAAAACTTGAAAATAAGCAATGGAGCTACTATTTGCTTTGAAATCAGCTTATAGGAATTTGCTTATTGATAAGCAGTTTGACCAAAAGTTGACCAGACCTTTACCAATTGACTTTTTGACTTAGAAAAGCTTAAATGAACAAAACTTAGGCCAATAGATACACAGAAACACAGGTTTGGGTGCAAACAAATACAATAAGCAAAATAGGAATGAGCAATAAGCACAAACAGATAAGCAATAAGCCAATTCTCAACTGAAACAGCAACTCAGGAACTAATGAACTCAACTCAACAAATAATCTCAGAGAATGAATAGAATTAAGCACTTGCAACCCTAATTAGAATGATAGAATACTAGTCTCAACCTCTCAACTAAATAAGCTAAAAAGCTTGATCAAAGCAGCTAAGAAATAGAAGCTTATGGGGGCAAATTAACTTATGACCAGCTGAGAACTCAATTCCACCAAATATTTTAATTCCCAAACCAATTAGCTAACCTAGAAGTGGTCTAGAAGTCTGACTAAGGACTGATGCACAGGGTATGCTTAAGTTCACACATGCAACCTTCAACAGCTTTTATGATAAGCAAATAAAACCTAAAGTTGAAATTTCCTTTTGATATGAATTCCCTAACTGCCAAAGTCTATAAATCCACTTTTAAAAGTTATTTCCAATTAAAGTTGAGCCTTAAAATTACTCACAAAGTTGGGACAAAAATCTGAGTCCAAGTGGTTTTTGACTTTTTTATTGCAAATAAACTTTGACTAAATTGAACTTAAACCTGTCCTAGATGATTGCTTGTGTAATTGTAAGCTAACTTGCAACTTATTAAGGCAATATGAACAAGTTGTGTGACTGTTGACTTAATTGTTCACTAAAAACTTCTAAAATTTAACTGATATGAAGAGAGAAAAAATGGATTTGACTTAAAATGGAATATCTACTGATTTTAAGTTTTACCTAGCCTAAATAAAACCTTAATGAAATGCCTAAACCAAAGAACACCTCTGAAATAGTGACTATACCAGCAAACCTCAGTTAACCAAACACCCCTAATATATGACTGTCACTACTCAAAACCTTCTCAAATCAAGTCCAATACAAACCACAGTCAACCTCAGTACTCAAAATGATTCAATGATACTAGAAACACAGATCTCAGATGTAAATACACTTAGACACTCAACAACACAGTTCAATTTGAAATAACAATGAAACAGTAAAATAAACTCAACCTTAATTGAAATGATAAAATGAAATTATCTAGTATGCAAATATTACTAATAGAACAGAAGTAAGTAAAGTAAAACGAACTATGCTACTAATTAAACTACTAATGCAGAATTTGGAATTTGAATAAGCTGAACTTACAAACCAAAACCCCCTCAACTCAAACAGAGGGGGATCACTATGCTAGCCTGTCTTTTGACAGGCCAAGGCTCCTCTTGGCTGCCTTGATTCCACAATAAGCTGAAGCTTTATCCAATAAGCAAATAGTTTGACTTTATTTGACTTTTGAAGATTTAGATGCAATTGATTGAAAACTTAAGAGAAATCTTATATAAGTTTATTGAAAACAGTTATTAAACTAAATGAAACCAGAGATTTAAATTGAAGCTATATTTTTTATTTATTTTTTTTATTATTTTTTTTATATTAATGAAGAACAATAACAGAAATATGAAACTAAATTTAAAACACTACTGATAACAGGAAATTAAAGGAAATTAGTAAAATTAAACTTAAAACAATAATTTGAAATGAAAATGAGAATGATATTAATAATAGAAAATTTGAATACAATGCTTGAAATGTGAATTACAATAGAAATTCAGAAACAGAAAACTAAATTATACTTAAAACCTACACACTCTAACTGTGATGGAGGGGGTATTTATACTTGAAGCATGAGGCCTGTGTGAAGGTTCTAGCAAATCCAGCTCAGCAATCCTTGTGAATTTGTGTTAGTTTGGATGAATATGAACCCTTGGATACGCCTTGGCCACCAATCTTTAATCCACAGCCCTAGGATCATGATTTCCCAATGATGAGGTGCTAAATTTCACACGGATCACTGACATAGCAGGCCTGCCATGTCAGGGTTTTCTAGAAGCTCACGTACAATGACCACAGTGCCCTTAATTGTAGTTACTTTGGGATTTACATGCGTGAACAGTAACCTAGGGTTTATGTTTCTGGGTTGGGGGGTAAATTGGGGCGCGGGTAAAAACGGTTTTGGGATTTGTTTTATTATTTTTGTTTGACCGGGTGGGTTTTGTTTGACTTCGGGTTAAAGGTATAGGGTGGTGGGCTGGGTAAATATAATAAGGGAATGGGCTTAGGTGTTTTGATTTTGGGCTTAGGATTGGACTAGTGAATATGTTGGATCCGGTTTGTAATATTATTAAGTATAGGGACCAAGTTTGTAATTCAAAAACCTTTAGGGGCTGAAACTGTCATTCTTCCAAAGTTTCTTCCAAGGGCTTGAATTGCCATTCTTTGATTTATGAAGGACCAATTTTGTCTTTTCTTCAAATATTCTTCAAGGGATTATTTTTGTAAATATCTGAAAGCTGAAGGACTAAAATTGCCAATTTCTCCAAACTTTGACCAGGGACTAAATATGTAACTTTGTGAATTCTTGAGGACTTCTAATGACTTTTTGAGCTTTCCTTGATCATTAAGCTTCCCCGGCTCTGGCTTTTGACCTTTTTCCAATCCCATGCTCGTTTTTGTCAGTTTTGGCTTTGTTTTTGTTGATTTTTCTCATATCCGTACCTGCACATACAAAAATACAAAAACATACATTCTCTTGGCATATTTGGTTAGTATTTGGTTATTTGGTCTGATTTAAGGCTAAAAAAGATGTGTGAATAAGCACACATCACACAACCAACCTAACACTTAGATTTTTGGGACCTCATCAAATAAAAGTATATCTTTTATAATTAAAACTTTGATAATTATGAATGATAACTAAATTTCCAAAACGTCTCTTTTCGAGTTGTTTTCTATTACTGTATCTGTGATTCTATGAAGTAATACCCCAAACACTTTATCCGCTGCGATCAGTGAAAAATGGGGGTGTTACAGATTGCATCAGAGCTTCAGTTGTAGAGAACAAGGTCAAAACCTAAACTACAACTATTTTTCCTAAACCCGAGGAAGTCCTCAGTACCTCTGCCATCCTCCATAACCATATGTGCTAAGGTAAGTATAATAATTGCCTGCTTAACTGCTAGATGATTTACAGTATTTTCTTTATTATATAGTTATGTCTACTCCCCTCTACTTTACCCCTATCTCATCTAGTCTACATCCGGAGAATGATCTTTCCTCTCCGAATGTACTAGATTATTCCCTTAAACCCTATAACTTAGAAGACTCTAGGAATAGTTTAGATAACCCTCATTTAAAACACATAAGAGATTTCTATGCTAAGACATCACCCCTACCTCCCCTAAACCCTATTATACATCCACTTTTTCCTACCCATAAAACAGAACCTCATGGTTTCTTTCTCCCGAGAGAACCATATATACCTAAACACCCAATCCCCACCTATACCCCTAGATTTGACTTTAGGCAACCATATACCTAAAACCCTACTCCTTACTTAATAAACCCTCCCATTCCATCTTGGAAAGATGAAATTGGAGAAAAACCCTCTAGGTTGACTCTAGAAGATGAGGAAAACCAATTAGAGGGGATTTTAAATAACTTAGATGAAATTTTTCTTGATCTCCTTGAGAAGATAGAAAAAGGTCATAATAATAATAACTTAGATAATCAACCTGACTATAGTAGTTTAAGAAAGAATTTACAAGAAAACCATTTTAAAATAGCTAAAATACAGAAAAACCAAATGAAACATCACTATAAAATAGCTTTTGCCCGCTTTAGGATTTGCACTTTAGAAAAGATAATAGATAATGACGAGGAAAACTTAGAAAACACTAACACATGGAATTAGGTAATTAGGAAACTTTAGAAAATCTTACATAGATAAATAACCCTAGGAGACATGCCTTAGAATAGTTAGAGCCTTTAGGATAAGTTGAATAGGAAATAAATAAAATAAGTTAGGATTTAGAAATTAGCTGGTACCCCTCATTTAGGGTAGATTAGATAACTAGACTTAGGACTACCCTTCACCTTAGAAAACCCTTAGGAAAACCTATAACCTACCCTTAACCCTTACCCTTAGGATCTTAGGAAACCTACCCCGATGTCTTAGGTATATAGAATCTCTAAACTGTTTTAAATTTCTCTTACTCTAACCCTTTTCAACTCTTTTTCCCCTTACCGATGGTGAGAATCCTCATTCTTCACCATAGAGATCTGAATTCTTTCTCCTCTGATCTCTAAACCTTCGCTTCTTTCCATAGCTTTCTTAAGCTATCTTCGTTCTAGTTAGAGATCTACCCCTAACTATTCCATATGCAAATATATGATCCTCATATATAAGCATATTCCTACTCTTTATTTCCCTATATTACTATGATACCCGAGCTAGTTTTCCCCAATCCCCTTTAGTAAACCCCAAAACCTAAGTTAGGATTTCCACTCTTGAGGTTAGAAATACTATTAGGATTAGAAAACCTTAGACCATTAGGATTAGAAAACCTTAGACCATTAGGATTAGAAACTAAAACCCCTACCCCAATAGACATAGGATAAGACTTAATAGGAAAACATTAGGATTAGAAAATAGATTAGGAAAAACTTAGGATTAGATAACCCTCACCCTAAGCCTTTAGACCCCTAGTTTAGGATAGACACACTTACCCCATAGGAATAAGTAGATTTAGGTCATAGATTACCCATACCTAGCCCTTAGGATAACCATACTTAAACACTTGAGGATTTTAGATTATACCTTAGGATTTGACAATTTTTAGAATACCCATTAGGAAATTTCACTTAGGAGATACTATGGATAGTGCCCTAGCTGGTTTCAAATCCCTAGGAATAGTAATACTCATAATAATAGTAATAATAGACAACCTAAAACAAAAGAGAAAACCTGAAACAACACCTAAAAATAAGGATATACCTAGTCAACCCTTAGGAAAGAAAACACTTAAACCTAATCCCTCTTTAGAACCCTCTACCTTAATGGGACCAAACACCTCACCCTTAGAAATTAGGATTAGTTAGAAGAACCTTAGGGGGAAAACAAAACTCTGGAAAGAAATCTAGTAAATCTAAAACTCCGATAGGATATTCTCCTTCAGGTATCCTATACTCTTACTCTTCCGTTTAATCTCATATTTTCATTTCTCTCTTTCTACCGTTTAAATTCTTTCCTCTCACTTCCTCCTACTCTTCCATTTAAAATCCCATTTTCCCGTCTTTTTCCCCACTCCACAAATTAAAACCATACTTTTCCATTTTCCCCACTCCTATACTTTTCCCCACTCCACCCACTCCAAACTTCTTTTCCTTTTCCATTTCTCCTACTTTACCCTTTCATCCTTTTTCCTTTCTCACTCCACTCCATTTCCATAAATCCTTCACTCTATTTCCCTTCATTTTTTTTCTTCGTCATTTTACACTCTATTTTTTTTCTCTCTATATTCTCTCCTACCTCATCCTGCAATGCTCTATTAGTTAGAAATTGCATTTCTCGTCATAACGCAAGTTTTTATTAGTTAGAACTTGTAAGAATATCTACATCGAACTTTAATCCTCATTATGTTCGACTATGATATTAAATCTCGCTTTGAAAGAAATTGTAAAAATGAGATCTTCTACGTCCGTCATTCTAGTCTTAACATGGGAATCTACCATGTGACAAGTTGCTAATCCGGAGAACTTTAGAACTTGTCTCTATCATGACTAAAACTTGTCTCTATCATGACTAGAACTTGTCTCTACCTTGACTAGAATATTCCTCTACCGTATCTAGAACTTGTCTTCACTGAAATGAAAACTAGCTGTCATATCAGTTGAAACTTGTCTCTAAAAATTTCCTTACCATATATCCTTAAATATGGTAAAACTCTCTTCATTTTCCACCGATACTACTTAAGGATGATTTATGATGACTATCCTCTTAAAATGAATTAGGATGTTCCTACATTTTAATGAAAAAGTTATAAGTAAAATAGGTTAAGAATTTATATGCTCTTGTTTTCAAATATTGGGACGCCTTTATTTGCAAATAATGAGATATAAAAACCTAAGTATCTGGTATCTGTACAAGCAATTCCTACTCCGCTTGTGCAAAATCTTCTTCCTTTTTACATCATTTTCCTCGATAATCCTCTTCTTTCTCTACTTTCTCGACTTATTCTCTCCCCTACTCCAATAATCGTCAAAATCTCGGGACGTGATTTTCTCTAAGGGGGTAAGACTATAACAACCCACAAAAACCCATTACTATCATTCCCATTACAAATACCTATAGTAGGTATTTCACAGGTAAATTTTTGCTTTTTATATACATTATTACTTGCATGACTCACTAGACCTGCTCACGTATCTACAAAAAGCCAAATAACTCAACACTCACATCCTATAAACCCTAGGTATGTCAAGTATAAACTCATAACAACACCATAATAAGTAATTCACCAATCTAAAACACTAAACATAACACAAAACCCTAATAAACCCTAAACTAAAACTTAAGTATGATTATGTGCTTATCTGAACCTATATGCTTAGTTAAACTAGTATGAATGTGTTCAAGGCTTAAGTAAGAGTTTCCTTAGGAATATTAGCATATATTAGGACTATTAGGCTATAGAATAAACCCTTAGAACTTAGATACAAACCTCCCTTAGCCCTAAACTATAACTAGGTCAAAGATAACTAGAATTAGGTCTAAAGCCTCCCAAAACTTCCCCATAGGTCACTACCACTTAATATAAGCCTTTTAGAACTTAGGAATAGTTATTAGATACCCTTAGGACACTAACCTAGGCACAAAACCATAGGATAAACCCTAGTCTCTCACTAAACCCACTTAGGTCATTTAGGTTACAAAACTAGGTCAAACCTTCCCAAAACTTTCCCATAGGTTACCCACACTTAGAATAAACCCTTTAGGTCTTAGGATTAGTCACTAGAAATACTTAGGAACTTAAATTAGGCACTAAACCTTAGGTAAAACCTTAAACACTTAATAAGTAGAAACTAGGTCTAAACCTAGCTAAAACTTAGTAAAACATAAACATAAGCACCTTAAACACTTCAACCTAGCACCCTAACACCTTAGTCATACCCAAGCACACACCCTAACACCTCTAAGAACACACAAAAGTAGGTGCATCACCTACTTGACTAATCCACCACTAATCCACCCTGAACCACCCCTAATCCACCACTAAACCACCCCTAATCACCCCTAATCACCCTAAACCATCCCTAAACACCCTAAGCAGCTTAAAAGCAACTCTAAGATACCAAGCTAGGAGGTGTGTAAGCTACTTGTCACCTCCTTCCACTAAACCGCCTCTACGACTTCACCTCCTCTACAAACACCCCAAACCGCCATATAGACTAGCCTGATCACCTTGGTAGCTTCTATTAGTCACCATGTAGCTGTGGTTAGTCACTCCCCCCTCCTCGTGACACCACGACTCCCCAAACTTGGTCACCAAGGCTTGCGACCCTATAAATACCGCGACCCCCTCTCCATTTCATTCACCCATCTCCTCTTCTTTTCACCTCAAATCTTCTGTATTACTAGTAGTATATGAGTTGTAGTAGACATAGGAGTCAAGCAAACCAAGCCTTGAGGCCTTGTTGAGCCGTGTTGCCATCGAGAAAACCCTAAAACCCTCGTAAAAACCGTAACCCTAGTTCTAACCCACGTAAACCCCCCTAGCCAAGTAAGTCTTAAATTTAGTTAATTTAGCTTTAGTATAGTCTTAGGAAAGATTTAGATTGCCTTATATAGCTTAGATACCTTTGCATGAGCCTTGAACCATTTTACTTGCTAGTTTACGTATTAAAACCCTAGATCGAGTCATATACTTGCATGCATGCTATAAGTCCTAAATTTAGGTCATACACTAGTTAAACATAACTTAGATAAGCTAAAATAAGTAAAACATAGGCTAGAAAACTTAATTACTATATAAAATATAAGTTACATGCATATTAGGACTAGTTTTGCAAAACTTTACATGCATAAGGGTATATATCATAAATTCCTGAAATTATAAAGTCTAGGGACTGTTTTTGACATTTCCTAGACGTTATAAGTAGTAAGGACTAGTTTTGCATAATATTAAAACCCTAGGATAGATAATAACATAAGTATAAACTAAAAAGGACTAAAAACGTAAATAGTATAAAGTTAAAGGTCTAAAATGGTAAATATAGAAAACTTAGGAGTCTTAGGTTAATTACATAAAATATAGAAGTCTAGGAACTAGTTGTGTCAAGTATAGATAGTTATTAGTATAAGTAATATAAGTATAATAAATTTAGGGTAGAAAACATAAATATATAAACTATAAGGGTAAAAAGTGAAAATATCATATAAGTATAAAACCTAAATAAAGTTAGAAGCATAACACAATACTAGGGACATGCGAGTAGTACTATGTGGATATTTCGTTTTTGACGAGTTTGTTTGGTTTACGAATTAAAATGCCCTGACACCTCGAACGATTATTGCATATACTTCTGAGATATGATGGCCCTAACGGTGATATGATTATAACTAAACCCTAATAACAACATAACTCAATAATAGGGAGCTTTATGTGAGGAGTATTAACTTCTGAATTATGATGGCCCAAACGGTATTATGATAACATAATACAATAGTAGGGAGCTTCATGTGAGGAGTCATATACTTCTGAATTACAATGGCCTGAACGGTGTTATGTTATATCTAGAATATTAACAAACCTAAAAACAATAACTTGTGAAACATAAACATGATAACTAAAGCTTGACATCAATGTTATAAATGGCGTGAGGCGTGGCGTGGCGGCAAGGCCACGCCTCAAGCGTTTTTTGCGGCGTGACTAAGGCGGCGAAAAAATATTTATATATTTATCATTTATGTTATAATATCATCTTTTATATGCATATCGAGTTTACAAAAGGCGAGTTTACAAAAGGTGAGCTTACAAAAAGTGATATGCATAAGAAATAAAGTGAAAATTTGAACTATGTTTAGAAATTACTAGGCCCAAAATTTAAGCTCACATCATCCCCTTCTAAAAATGGCGCCACGCCATACGATAAGGCGCGCCTTGGCACGCCTTTTCGCGCCTTATTCCACGCCTTTTCATACGACGCCTAGACTTCACACCTTGGTCCATTTCGTGGCGCCGAGGCCACGCCTCGCGCCTTGGCGACGCCTTGGCGGCGCCTTGGCGCGCCTTTTAGAACACTGCTTGACATACATACAAAACCAACAACACATTAGGATACGTGAGTAAGGCGGTCTAGTTCCTGAGTCACTATTTGCATCACTTAGATTACTATACACCCAGGTGAGTTTTCATAGCCTTACATCTTTTTAAAACTTTCACTTTAAATGCTTTACAAACCCTGTAAGGGGGATACATGTTAAATGTTTTACTTAAAACCGAATACAAGTCTTTTTCTTTGGTTGTTTGCACGAGTAAACTAACAGCCACCACTACATAACCAAAATTCATGAATCTAATCATTTGGGACGTTTTACCCAAGCGAACGCGAATATAGTTGATAGATCTATTGGAGTTTGACAACTCCCATTGGTATTAACACCCCACTAGGTGGTACCAATAAGTACTATATTTGAATCCACTTAGGGAATAACTTTGGAAATTTATCTTTCTATCCCCTCATGTTGGGTCTGCACCCACATGACCCGGATCGTTAAGGTGTGATTCATGAGCTTAGTGCAACCTACTAAACTCCTGATAATTGTGCATGCATCACAATTATCACAAAAACTTGCATTTTCCTAGATGGGTGTAACAACTGAACCCAGGGAACTTGTATTCACTAACCCCTAAACCTATGATTCTCACTTAACACGTAGTGTTGACTTTTTAAGCATGTATTCTAGGTATATTACTTCTATGGATCCATGGCAGAAGGAGGTACTGAACTCGGAGGACTTTTCATGGTTATCATTCAAACACAACCAACCTAACACTTAGATTTTTGGGACCTCATCAAATAAAAGTATATCTTTTATAAGTAAAACTCTGATAATTATGAATGATAACTAAATTTCCAAAACGTCTCTTTTCGAGTCGTTTTCTATTACTGTATCTGGGATTCTATGAAGTAATACCTCAAACACTTTATCCGCTGCGATTAGTGAAAAATGGGGGTGTTACAATTTCGTACTGTTATGTTTGGAAATTCCACGATGCATAGTTTAATAACTGAACATGATAATAGTAGAAGCACGACTGTTTCATCATGTCAAGACAATAAACAATGTTCAAGAAATGAGTCTTTGACACTTTTCTTGCTATCCTTTTTAGGCATACAACTATACAATCAGGCACATTAATTAATCATCCCAATCACTTTCCTATATGTAAATTGGAGTTTAACTGTTATGTCTTGATTTTATTCTGATTCTCATAGGATTTTGCTCAGGTGAGTTGCGTTACTGGAAGTACGACTGTGAGGGATCCGATTTCCAAAAAGAGAAAGTTTAGCCCAATTTCTTATTGATGTTATCAGTGCAAAGAAAATTAGCAAGTTTAGCAGTTTGTTAACCTGTCTTTGTTTTTTGTTTGATAGGGATTGCATATGATGATTCAAAGGATTACAATGAACCCGTTTCCATAAAAGAAAGACTGTGTGCGATAATGGTATGCATTTCTTTCTATGGTCCAATTTCTCGTTGACGTTATCTGTAGTTCTGTACTATAAGAAATAACAAGTCATAATGTTCTTTAATCTGTCCTTGATATTGTTACAAAGAAGATTTTTGTTCTTCCTAGCCATGTTAGTCACAAGGCTTTTTACTCCTTTCCATCTACAATTTTTTTTTATTTGGACATAACGAGGCTGTCAAGGGCACATAAGTTGTGTTTTGTTTTAGATGGTGTTACTTATAGAGAAGTGGATTTATCAATCAATGATCATATAGGTTGGTTCTAGTAACTAAAAATTGCATTTTGTCATTAAAATTTCAGGTGCAATATCGTATGCATCCATCCCTTTCAGAATTCCCTTCCAATAAATTCTATGAAGGGACTCTCCAAAATTGTGTGACTGTAAATGAAAGGCAAACAACAGGCATTGGATTTTCCATGGCATGTTCCAAACCATCCCATTCTTTTATGTTCAGGTGTGTGCAACTCTTCTGCCTGCTTTCTTTTGGAAATCAAATGTTTCTTCTAGTAACATGATGGTAAGAAATACAATATACAACTTCATATGTATTCTGACATTGACGGCTTTCTCGTAAATTTATTGCAGATCAGACAAGAAGAAATCAGTGCTAGTGGAACGTCCTATCTCAATAGGACAGAGGCTGCAAATGCTGAAAAACTGGTGAAAACTTTCTTAAGGAGTGGTGTAGTTCCAAGTCAGGTATATACATTTCTCCATATTCTTCTTTGACTTGCTGGCATTCTCAAGATATATTGATTAGAGTAAATGTTATGTAGATTGTGGTTTTTATGATTCTCGAGTAACATTCTTCTCACTTTTTGTAATAAGTCGATTGGAGAATCCAATGGTTCATTGTAGATGTAGAAATTTTGACCCATATATACCTGTATGAATGGGTCGATTTGGATTATGCGTTCTGTCAAGCGGGTTAACGGGCTACCCAAAGTCAGATTTTTATTACAGTACAACTTCCTAAATAACATATACTACTAACTAGTTAAAAGTATTTTCGTGAAAGATGTTGAAGAATGTAACATGGGAGTAGTGTATGTCGGCTCTGGAGCCACCTGGATGGTCCTTCACAAGAACATTTATAGCAAACGGCAACAACTTATTTTTGTACATTTCAGATTGAGATTGAGATTATTTTAGAGATTGATGTGTTTGAACTTATTTTGAGAAATGCAATTTGTATTTGTGTAATCTTTGAGAAATGCAGAATGTATTTGTACATTTATATTGCAGTTTCTATTTGTATTTCTGCCAGATAGTGCAACCTTTACTGACTGAATTAACTAAACATTTATGCCATTTTACTGATTTTTATAGAAAGCTGGTTTACCTTTTAGTGACTAAAAAAGTTTAGACACTGAATGTTTTGAACTTTTGCTCACTAAAATTTTAGTGACAAAAGACTTTTAGTGATCCCTTTGTTACTTACTCTTTTTCTATTTAGTGGGAGTTGAATATATAGCTTTTAGTGATTGTTTTGTATCTTTTACTCACACTTGATTTAGTGAGCAAATGTCTAAAATTTTGTAGTGAGACTAAGGTGGTGTTTGTTTTTTAAAAATTGCCTCTTAACAGCCTCTTAATCTGACTCGTTTAGACGCAGTCAGACATTTGAATCATTAAGTGCGTTTGTTTTTTTCTTCTCGTTCAGAGGCAATTAAAGGCTCAAACCTCTTAACCAACAAGATGTGTACGGGATATTTTGCTGCCTCTTAATATTTTTTAATGTTTTTGTATCGTAAGAATAAAATTGCATCATATTCATGTCATTCAGATATTTTTCACAAAAAAAACTATCAATATTATTTCATTCAGATTCAGACATTTATGCCTCAGGTTCAGATTCAGATGTGCGAATCAGATTCAGATTCAGAGCCTGTTAATAAAAAAAACTGCACCTAAATTTTTTTCTTAAGCTATGGGAAACAATAAACACTATCAACTGACAATGTTTCATGTTTAATTTATAGCAAACATTGGTAACTTTTTTTTTTTCTTTTTTTTTTTAACACAAACATTGGTAAATTATATTGAACATTATCAAAGATTTGACATTCATTATACTCGTGTAAAAGTATGAATTCAAATCAAAAGTGATACACGAATATATAAATAATCGCCAATGTCCACCTGCTCCCAATGGCCTTGCCATCTCCCTACATCTAGTCTAGTTACAACTCCCATCACTTTTGTACAACAAGTCCATACACTCCCATCTCTTTGACTTTTTCTTTGTCTATCCATCACATTTTGCTATAATATTAATTACTTTTCTTTTTATTTTTCTAGCAGCTAAAATGATATTTTTCCTTTATAAGTTATGCAACGTAATTTTTTCGACGCATTCCTTATTTCCTTTTTCTGCATTGTTTCTTAAGTTTGTGAATAACTCAAATATGCACCTGCACCTGATAAAATGAAAAAGATAGTAAACATCAAAACTCATTCCGACGTAAACTCATACTTTGTCTAACACGTAAAAAAAAATACAATATCAAACATGTAGTAAAATATGTAAATTTTGAGACAATATGCAAAAATTACACCATTATTAACACTTAGTTGTTGTAATGTTGCAAAAGAACATAAACATTGGTCATTATGCATAGATGAAATACTGGATCAACATACAATATGCATGTTTGAGGTTTAAATAAAAAGTTATATTTTTGAGCAAACTACTTCAATTTTACAGTAGTAAATTGAAGCTTGCCATTTTATAATGGTAGCAAATCCCTTTTATAATATCATAACTAAACAAGTCTCGTTTACATAAATGTGGTGTTGGAAAAGTCACACTATTCAAAAATGATTATCACTTAATTTTGTTATAATCAAATCAGTGGTGATTATATTTATCCCAAAAGAAAGTAACAAAGTGCACCATCGTTTCTTTTTTCTTTTTTTTTTTAAATAAATAAATTTAAGTTTTCAGTAACCACAGCCACACAACCACACCAATAAATAAAACAAGCAAAAACACTATAACAATATATATGAATTCTTTTACTTTTACACCCAGATACGGAGTATGCACCAAAGAAAAGTAAAAAAAAAAAAAAAAAAAAAAAAAAAAAAAAAACCTTGCACATAGCGAAATATGAATCTTGAGAAAACCACAAATAAGTAAAACAGAAAATAATAATCATACCGTTTCTTGGCTTTCTTAACAAAGCACTATTGTCACTATTTGACTCATATATATCTCGTATAGTTAGATGCATCACGCCGTTACCATCAAGGCATCAATACTCCAGAGATTTAAGCACAAGAAAATGGATCTACATAAATTATATGACAAAATTCAAATACTGTACATGATAAGCAAAGAAAGGGAAGATTGTGCTACCTTTGGTTGATGAGTTGCCGAAAAATGGCTCGATGAAAGTGGATAGTGGGAGGTTGAGACCAAATGAAATGAAATGCGGTGAAATGATGCTTAATTGAGTAAATAGGATTGACAGATAGAAAAGAGTACATGATTGTTAAACCTCAAATCAGGTAAATATTGAGTGTTGAGTTGTCAAAATTTGGGCTGCTGATGGGTCATCCCCAGAGGCAACTACAGTAAAAGAGTCTTTTTTATATAATAGGTAGAGATATAAATCATTCATTAATTGATTTGATATATTAAATTAAAATACATTTAAATATATGTTTTTCAACTTGGCCTTACCTTTTTACAAAACCTGCAGATTTCGGCAATATTTTTAGATTTTTTCTAAAAAATCTACCATAGATTAACCAGAAAAATATCCAAAGATACAAAATTATTCAAATTCATCCGTCCATTCATTCATTCCAAACAACCTACGAAGGCATAGTTGTCGAAAAATAACAGTCTATACAAATAACAAAACGACATCCATACAAATACTATCACAAACACACTCCTTACTCATCATCATCACGTCTCTCATTCTTGCTAGGGGGAGGGGTAGAAGGAGGAGACACTTAGATAAATCCAAACCTTGTGGATTGCTAAACAAAGACAACAAAAAATGATTAAAGCTTCTTTACATTTGTTCAGCTGCCCTTCTGGCAGTCGCAGTTTCTTCCGACACCCTTGTTTTTTCCTTCTACCACAACCGCTGTTGTTGTGCCATCATCTCATTATCTTGTGCCTGCAAGTATGATGACATCACTAGGCAATGTAAGCTCCTGCCCAAACTCGAGCCAACACCCCGATAATTTTCTAGCCCTACCAAGAGTATACCTATGTCGTTTAGCAGTCAAGACTTCACTCATAATTTCCTCATTTGTTATGTGTGGGAAGATGTAATACTTTGTAATTTACCAAGTCATTTACTAAAACTAAACACTAGATAATTCTATTTGAAAGATGGATAACCACTTTTTACGAGTTAATATATATATATATATATATATATATATATATATATATATATATATATATATATATATATATATATATATATATATATATATATATATATATATATATATTTGTATGTATGTATGTATGTATGCATATTTGGGGATGGGTTATCCTAAAAAGTTTTTTTTTTTTTTTTTTTTTTTTTTTTTTTTTTTTATTATTATTTTTTTTAATCATGGGTTTCCGACTCTACATTGTAAGCCGACTAATCCCACGGCGACTATCCTTTTTTGATAGCCCGGAGTCGGTGCAGGTGAACCTCCGTGGCCACAAGGATTATTCTAAAAAGTTTCTTGTAATAAAAAGTGTAAGAAGGATTGTGGGAGCGATATGTGTCACCTTGTCACATCATCATGCCACATCATATGACATGTGTCACCCCCCCCCCCCCCCGCACCCCAAAGAAAAAAAAAAGAAGCCCGCCTGTGGAAAACTAGAAGGGGGGTTGAATAGTTTAACGGTTTTTAACGTAATTATCTTTTAAAACTTTCCGTGTAATCAAAGATCTAATCTAAAAGACAATATGTAATATGTAAGAATAAAGAAAGAAACGATCAAACCACAACACGATAGTTTATCGTGGTTCGGCTACAAGGACTCTTTTTCCTTGCCCTACTCCACGCTCCGAGTATCCAACTCGAGAGTTTCTTTCACTAGTCAACAAGCTCCTTTCACCAGCGGAGAAAACCTTACACGTCGCTTACACAAGATTACCGACACAAAGCTAGATGTCGAGTTCTTTTACAAGGGTACACCCACTCCCGTCACACTATGTATTTTAAGGCCTAAAATACTAACCGATCACTACTGAAAGTACACAATGAATAGATGTATAAACCTCACTAGGTTACACAAAACTAAGCTAACAAGACTTGCAACGTTATGTTGCGACTTGTAACCTCTGGTATGAACTTGTGATCTTATTTTCTACAAAGATCTCACAAATGAAAGGTTAATGAGTTAGATGAATGTAATGAGCATGTATGTGTAAAATATAATGAGAAGTGATGAGAGATTTCTTGCAAGTCGCTTGGTATTTATAGCCAACCAAACCAGCAGGCTGGCGGATCCAGCGGAACCAAAACAAGGGTTTCGCCCTTGTAACCCCAGGGTTCCGCCAGGTCTATCAGTCAAAGTCTTCAAGAAATCTTTTCATATCTAGCAATGTTAAATCAAGTTTATTCAAATCAACACACAATAGATAGAGTAAGAGACTTTCTATAATGTGTAAGAGATCTTTTGGAAAGTCACATCCTAGATTTAGTAACCTTTCCATAAATGCACATGATGTATGCCATGATGTCATGTTACATTTTCTTTATTTAGAAATATGAAAATGTTATGTTTAATATGAAATGTAAATGTAGCAAATAAAATCTAGTTATGCAAGACTAAAACTAAAATTATGTTTTATGAAAAACTAAAGTTTACACTTTGTCGTTAACAAAACTTAGCAAATATCGTAAAATATAAATAACGTTTTTAGGCGATATTTCTATTAACAATTTCCCCCTTTTTGTTGATGACAAAACATGAACTTTATTTTTAAGTAAATCACTAATTCTAGTATTAAGTCTTTAAAAGTTGTATTTAAACTTGTTTTACTTAATTGATGAAAATCATTTTAAGTTTATAAGTTTAAATATATTTTATCCCCCTTTTTGTCGAAACAAAAAGAAGAGTAGCAAAGCGGAATAATGCAAATGCTCCCCCTTGGACAATGCTCCCCCTAAATAGAGTACCAATTTAGGAAACATGGATTTTAAACCTACAACAAAAGAAGTTAGTTGGCGATAATGACACACGATAAATCGTCTAGCCACACCACAATATGAGAATATAAGCAATCATATCACAATCAAAACTCATATATGATCAACCAACAATGCAAATAAAATAACATAAAAGATGTCATTCCTAGTAAAATTTGACTTTGTAAAAGTCAAAGACAAGAAATGAAAAATTCCATCCTACTTCTAGAAAAAATAATAATAAAATAAAATAGAAAAATAACTAAGAAATAAAAGTCCTACTTCCATAAATGGAAGTCTCCCAACAAATTCTTAAATGGGGCAAAGCCTCCATAATATGCTCTAGGAGTCGTTTGGGTGTGAGAGAGCATCCAAACGGTGAAGAATGTGTTGTAGATCAAAGCGGGTTTCATCTTGGACTTGGTGGAGCATGATTTTTATGCTCTCACTTATTTTAGTCACCCGCTCACAATGTGAGCAACCATGGCGGGGATTGGGTAGGATAGGATCATTTGATGATGGTTGTGGTGGTGGAATGGTGGCGGTTTCTTGAGTGGAGGATGGGTTTGTAATGGAGGCAAGCAAGGTGGTTTGAAACTCCATGGCTTGATGGAGATGATTGTCCACCATGCTTTTGAAGGCATAGAAGTTGTCAAGGCGGTCGTTGATCTCTTCGTGGGAGTTTGAAAGTTTGTTCCATAACGATGCTTCAATTTCCTCATAAGACGGAAAGAGAGACTCGAAGTGTTGGGACTTGGATTGTGATTGTGGTTGTGACACTTGAGGTTGTGGTGGTTGGTTTTGTTCAAAGTAGGCTTCTTCATAGAGAGGCCCATGGATCTCTTTGTAGATAGGGTGAAACAACAATGGTTTAGGTTGTGATGGTGGTTCTTGTTCAAATGGTACATTTGGCTCAAAGAATGCCTGGGTGTATTCATGTGCCATTCTTTCGTTAGAGCCAAACGAAGGCAAGGGTGGTGGATTTTGTGATCTAGGTGGAAGATCCTCAAGGTCCTCCAGAAAAGGATTTGGTGATGTTGGTGGAGTTCCAAATAGTTCCATTGGTTCAAGTTTTGGTGATTTGGGTGGTGATGGAGACTTGGATGGTTGAGTTGGACCCAGTGGTGGACTTGGATCAATGGGTGTCTTGGTTGGTGGTAGAGTGGTGATAACATGATTGAACTTTGGTGATGGTGTAGGAGTTGCAAGATTTAGGAAGTTTTCATCTTTGATTGGTGAGGAGATGATTAGTGGCGATTCATCCGAAGATGACGAGCTAAGATTGATGGTGGTGTTGCAACAAAAGGGTTTTACACTTATGCGTGCGGTTCTCCTAATGGGTCGAGATGGTGGAGAGGTGATTGTTGACTTTGTCATTGTAAAAATGGTGGTTTAGAAGATTAGATTCATAGATTGAGATGGTGATGGTGTGATTTGAAAGTGTTCTAAGATGGTCAAATTTATAGAGTTGAAGAAATGTGGAAAGGAGTGTTTGGATTTGAAGTTCTAGCATACAAAAATTGAGGTTTCTAATTATTTGGAAGAGTTATGAAGGTTGTCAAATCATTGGAGGTCAATCCAATGAAAATGGTGGAGTAAGAAGACCAAGATATGCACTAAATGCTTAGTGGTCTTGTCACAGTGATTTGGATCAGGTGTCCTGATGCGATGTTTGTTAGTGCAAGTTTTAAATTTATAAGGGTGAATTACCAAATTTAGAAACAACACATACGAGCAAGTGTACTCGTCCGTTATAGCAAGATATGATGGTAAGTCGGGATCGTTCGCAGGGATTTGTGAGTGAATCGAAATATAAGTCTAAAAGTAAATCTCTAATGTACGCAAATATTATAATAAGCAAATTCAATAAATTAAAAACTACACTTGTTTAGACTAGTTTTCTACTTAATGACACACATGATTGTGATAACTTTTGATGACATGTTGGTTGAGATAAATAGATGGTGATCTAATCTATTGTTTCTACAAGTTAAACCTTCGTCAAGATTTTAGTTCATAAAAACAAGCTTTAGGTGTAAACCAATCAATTCAAGATCTATCCAAGGTTCATAAGGTATGGTGGATATATTAAACACAAGACAAACTTTTATTACCAATCAAATACTCTTAAGAAATGGTCAATACAAAAGGTAACCTCTTCATAGACAAAAAGGTCACAATCGTTTATAAACATTTAAACTTTCGTCGTACTAAAGGTTTACAAACAATCCGATTTGACGTTATAAAAGAATTCTTATTACAATCATACTTCTTGTTTCTTTGTTTAGTCAAGAATAATTATGGTGAAAAACAATCATTCATAGACAAATGATTATAACTAGTTGAGTAATAACAAATCTTTCGACCTTTGAAACTATTATCAATTAGTTAACCTTGGCTAAACAAATGTCACGATGAAACTTAAGGTACAATTGGTTCTTAGGATTGACTTGAAATTGAATTAAAACATGTTATCACAATCATCACTATCAATAAGTATAAAACATCATCAAAACAACTGTAAAAAGATTACTAGCCACTCATGGCAAACATGCAAATAAACTCAGAATATTTAACATAAGAATCCATGGTTATAAGTCTTACAATTCTTTGAAATTGATAACAAATGACAAGGTATTGATAACCTAAAAGTTGGTGATGATTTCTTGAGATTTTCGGACTCCAAATGTTGCTTCCTTTGTCCTCCAAAGTTCCTGGTTCTTTCTGCACGAATTTTCCTCCTTAGAGAGCTAGAAGATGATAATAATTGTGTGTAGTAATGAGAGTAAATGGTATCTTCAAATTGTGTGTTGAATGGTGTTGAGTTATGCACTTTTGAAGTCCCTCATAGGCTTGTCCAACACTCTTGGTCATAAATAAGAACTTAAATGCTTGAACTTGGACAATAAGACACTAAAAAGGGCCTAGAACCTTGGGACAAAAGACCGAGATTCGTGCACAAAAGTTGGCAAAAACATGCAGAACTGACCATCCGATCGGTTGCGGGTTGGCACCGATCGGTTGGTGAAAGGTAATTATGGCCATCCGATCGGTTTCACACCAACCGATCGGATGGTAACTTCTGACAGCTTTGGACTTTGACTTTGACTTGTGTAGCTCTTTATGTACTATCCAAACTTGATTAACTTCTGAACTTGGAACTTTGAGATGACAAAACTTAGGTTCTCATATGAATTATTTCATAGATTGGACTTTTGAGCTTGGGAATCTTCGTGTAATCGCGTATACTTCATTTCCTTCACTTTTTCTCCATTTTTCCTGCATTTGGCTACATATGCTACAAAAACATACTTTGATATGATTTAGTGGCAAAAGCATATAAAAACAACCAAATAACATACACAAAAACACTAATAACGCTTATAAAAACATGTTAACTTTGAGCGTTATCAAATCCCCCACACTTAAACTTTGCTTGTCCTCAAGCAAATCTAGAAGAAAACTAAATATCCACATGGTATCCAAAAATGATTAGAAAAATGTGATGCAAATCCACCAAGTACAAGTACAAGATAAGATTCATCGTTTTAAGCTTTAGTAGTGAAAAATCGAGATGTTTGACAATACCAAATGATTTTCTTGCTTGATTAACATTTCTAAACATCTCATGAAAAAGGAACGAAGTATAATTCACTCAATCACTCATTATTTAGGTGGTGGAGTATATATAATATAAATCACACTCATTGCTCAGTCATGATCTAATTATTACCATAAGCTTGTACAAGAAACAAAACTACACCGCAATGGCATAAGCACCAAGTCTACATATCAAAGAGGTCTTTTATTCGGGTTATAATGTAAGGCTTAGGGTTGTACCAGGCTTATGTTTAAACATCTCATACAAAAACATAATAGATTACTGGCGCGAGTTCTTGATTACTCAAAAACCGGATGGTCACTACAATATTCATGCACTTGATATTCTCACAAAGCCATTACAATACCTGGATAGATAAAGTAATTTGGTAAAGGTAGGGATAAGGCATGGGAATATTTACGAAATTGGTTTTAAAGAAAAATAAAGTAAAGTCTAAGTCTCATTGTTGCTAGTCACCAACAAACCACGAACCCATAAATGATTATAGTTACAGTCTTCCTCTTCTTCAAATAATGATACATCAATTCGCCATAACAATATTCTTCATACTTAGCACATTAGCTAACAACATATCACAAGATTTCCTTTATTCACATATATAACACATTTGCTATAATTGTCACCTTATAGTTGCGATGACTTTTTTTTTTTTTTTTTTTTTTTTTTTTTTTTTTTTTTTTTATCACTTTACAAATAAACTCTCTCACACTTCGCATAAGCATCACCACAACAATACAAATAAGAAGCTGCAGTCTCCGTCTTTGTCGGAATGACACACACATGATTGGTGAAGTGTGGCTAACTAATAATCATCAGATTCTATCCAACAACCAAGCAACTAGCAACCCACCATTTAGACTTTGACAAGGGTTAGGCTAAGGTTTAAAGTGTAAAATATTTTTGTATTTTTCTGGATTTAAAAACGAAAAGGATGGCTCGAAGGGTGTAACTAAGGGTATCTAGCGCTAAAAATAAACGCTAACAAAAGGGTTAAAAATTGGAAATTAACTAATCAAAGTGACTAGCTAAAAATCAATAATGAAGGCTATTTGGTTAAAATCCTAAAGTTGCCTCTTATCACGTATGTATACTTATATTACAAAAATGTAATCTCACAACGGTCTCGTAATTATTTACAAGCACAAGTTCTAGAATAAATAAAATCACCGGCACACTCATAACAAAAGATTCAAGCATAAAAGATGTATGCTAGATATGAAATAGGCCCAAATCCTCACAATTTAGTGGAAAGGGTTATAATATGCGCTAGCAAATGTTATCAATCCCAGAAATGGATTGCAATAATAATCAGGACACATCTCAAATTTTTCAAAAATTACTAATTTTTACCATTGGATTGATCCAGTTATTCTAATAAATTATTCCTAAAAGTGTGAAAACAACTAGATTACAAGGACAAACAAAATTTAAAAATTAAATCGATATTAGACTTAATTTCTTATTTTACCTACTCACCCCCCCCCCCCCCCACACTTAAGTTAAACATTGTCCTCAATGTGATAAACGAAAAAGCATAAAAGTAGGGAAAATGAGAAAATAAACCGTGATATCCGGTGTTATCCAATCTTCTGTTTCTTGTAGTCAACATCTGTATTTATTAGAAACAAAAACAAACAAACAAAAAGCATTGCAGTTTTATTCAAATTAGTGGCACACCCCCACACTTAAGTTCGACCAAGTAGTAAAACTTTGGGGTATAAACACTGAAAATCAAAAACAAAAATAAAAATAAAACACACGGGTTGCCTCCCGATAAGCGCTTGTTTTATTAACGAGTCCTCAGCCGGACTCAAACTTTGAAATAGATTATGAAGTTTTAGTGTTATGTTTCCTTTTAGGGATATACAACACATTTCCTATCACAATTCCCTCTCCTGTTTCATCTATGTTTTCCAATTTAACATTTTCCCATGCTCTAGGAAGAGCATCATAGATAAAACCATTACTGTGTGCCCAAGGAACCATTTCCTTGTGTGGAGCCATGAATGTGATAGCTTCATATTCAAATTCGGATGAAATTTTCTCATTAGAAATCATGTTTAATTTCTCCTTATCATAATAAAGTTTAATTCGGTGCCCATTTACAATGAAACTTCCACCATGTTTGTCATAAAGTTCAACATAACCTGATGGAAATCCATGTTTCACTATATATGGTCCAAACCATTTTGGTTTGAGTTTCGGAGCTTTAAACTTGTATTTCATATTGAAAAGCAGAACTTTATCTCCAGCTTTGAATTGCTTTCGAATTCTCAGCTTCCTATCGTGATAAGCTTTGGTTCTTGCTTTATATAGCTTGAAGTTTTCATAAGCTTGAAGTCTTAACTCATCAAGTTCATGTAATTTCAAAAATCTCTTTTCTCCAGCTATTTTTAAATCAGGATTACAGCTTCTTAACGCCCAATAAGCACGATGCTCAAGTTCGAACGGTAGATGACATGTTTTCCCATACAAGAGTCTGTACGGTGTCGTACCAATTGGTGTCTTATATGCCGTACGAAATGCCCATAGAGCGTCATCTAATTTCCTTGACCAAACGGAACGATTGTCTTTAACCGTTTTTTCAAGTATTCTTTTTATAGCTCTATTTTTATTCTCGACTTGACCACTAGTTTGTGGATAATAAGCTGTAGCAAAACGATGATGAACTCCATATCGTTTCATTACTTTCTCCATTTGTTTATTACAGAAATGGGATCCTCTATCATTTATTAAAGCTTTAGGAATTCCATAGCGAGCAAAAAGCTTTTTGAGAAAGTTGACAACAACTCGTGCATCGTTAGTAGGAAGAGCTTCAGCTTCAACCCGTTTAGAAACATAATCGATTGGAACGAGGATATATTCGTATTTGTGTGATTTAGGGAAGGGTCCCATAAAATCAATTCCCCAAATATCGAATATTTCACAGACTTGAATGCTCTTTTGAGGCATTTCGTCTCTTCGAGAAAGGTTACCGGATTTTTGGAACGCATCACTGTTTTGAACAAGAGTATACGCTTCTTTGAAAATTGTAGGCCAATAGAATCCAGCATCAAAAACTTTTCTAGCTGTAGTGGAAGGACCATAATGTCCCCCAGTTGGGCCATGATGACATTCATCAAGAATTTTTCTTGTTTTGGCACCCGAAACACATCTTCGTATCATTCTATCCTTGCACATCTTAAAAAGATAAGGTTTCTCCCAATAATAGTGTTTAAGTTCTGAAAAGAACTTACTACGTTGGTAGTGACTCATCCTTTTTTTAAGAATGTCTCCTGCAAGATAATTTGCGTAATTTGCAAACCATGGTATTTCTTCATCATCGTCTTTATCTATCGTCATGAGAGTTTCTTCTGGAAAATAATCATTAATTTCATTTTTTTTTAATTCTTCCAAATTTGGATTCTCGAGACGTGATAAATGATCAGCTGCAAGATTTTCTGCTCCTTTCTTATCTTTAATTTCGATATCAAATTCTTGCAGTAATAGAATCCATCTGATAAGACGTAGTTTTGCATCTTGTTTGTTAAACAAATATTTGAGTGCGGAATGATCGGTAAAAACTATCGTTTTTGAAAGCACAAGATAAGATCTGAATTTGTCGAATGCAAAAACTACGGCTAATAATTCTTTCTCCGTAACCGTATAGTTTTGTTGAGCATTCTTGAGTGTTTTACTAGCAAAGTAAATAGGACGAAAATGTTTTCCTTCACGTTGTCCTAAAACAGCTCCAACAGCGAAATCGCTTACATCACACATGATTTCAAATGGTAGTGACCAATTAGGTGCAACCATAATTGGGGCACTAGTCAATTGACTCTTCAATGTTTCGAAAGCTTTAATGCAGTCAGCATTGAAATCAAATACAGAATCTTTTTCTAAAAGTTTAGTCATAGGACGTGATATTTTTGAAAAATCTTTGATAAATCGGCGGTAAAAACCGGCATGTCCTAGAAAACTTCTAACGGCTTTAACGTTAGTTGGTGGTGGTAATTTGGTGATAACATCTATTTTAGCTTTGTCTACTTCCATCCCTGAACTTGATATTTTGTGTCCTAACACAATTCCTTCAGTCACCATGAAATGACATTTTTCCCAATTAAGAACTAGATGTGCAACTTCACATCTTTCAAGCATTTTATCGAGATTGGAAAGACAGGTTTCAAAAGAATCACCAAAAACTGAAAAGTCAACCATGAAAACTTCCATAGATGTTTCAAGCATGTCTTGAAATATTGCGAACATACACCTTTGAAAAGTTGCAGGTGCATTACATAGACCAAACGGCATACGCCGGTAAGCGTAGGTTCCAAAAGGACATGTAAATGTGGTTTTTCCTTGATCGGCTGGATCGATAGGAATTTGGAAATATCCCGAAAAACCATCAAGGAAGCAAAAGTATTTGTTTCCAGCTAATCTTTCGAGCATCTGATCCATGAACGGTAAAGGAAAATGATCTTTCCTGGTGGCTTTATTAAGTTTTCTGTAATCAATACATACTCGCCATCCAGTGACAGTTCTAGTAGGAACTAACTCATTCCTTTCGTTTGTCACTACAGTCATTCCTCCTTTCTTTGGAACACAATGCACTGGACTCACCCATGGACTATCCTCGATAGGCTAAATAATTCCTGCGTCAAGATGTTTAATGATTTCCTTCTTAACAACCTCTTTCATATTTGGGTTGAGCCGACGTTGTCTTTCTACAACGGGTTTAGAACCTTCTTCACAATTGATTTTGTATTTGCAAAAATCAGGACTAATTCCTGGAATATCAGAAGTTTTCCACGCAAAAGCGCGTTTATGCTTCTTAAGAACATAAACGAGTCTTTCTTTTTGATTTGTTTTGAGCAACGACGATATGACTACTGGAAAAAGTGAATTTTCTTCTAAGTAAGCATATTCGAGATTATTGGGAAGGGTTTTTAGTTCCAAATCAGTGGGTGGTTCTTCTAGAGATGATTTGATTTTCAATTGATCTTTATCAATGATATCTTCAAATTTCTCTTCTTCCTCTTCTTCTACTTTTATTTCCATGAATTCCTCAAATTCTTTATCAGAATCTGTTTCACTAATCTTTTCTGAAGTAGTCATGAATGGTTTTGAATCGTCAAGTAATGCATCCAATTCTTCTTCAGTGACTTCATCAATTACATCGATGTTATAGCATGTGTCATCACCGGAATTTGGATATTTTATTGCTTTATCAATTAAGAACGTGATTCGATCTTCTCCTACTCCAAGATTTAGTTCTTTACCTTTAACTTTAATCATTGCATCAGCAGTGTTTAAGAAAGGTCTTCCTAAGATTAAGGGTACTCGACTATCTTCTTCCATTTCTAAGATGACAAAATCCACAGGAAAAACAAATTTACCAACTTGAACAAGCATATTTTCAGCAACCCTAACAGGATATTGGTATGTATGGTTGGCTAATCGTATACTCATCTTAGTAGGTTTTAATGTATTGATGGAAAGTTTAGAATACAACGAATAAGGCATCAAATTGATACTTGCACCTAAATCGGCTAAAGCATCACATGTGATGTTGTTTCCTAATGTACATGGTATAAGAAAACTTCCGGGATCTCCAAGTTTTGGTGGAATTTTGTTTTGAATTATAGCAGAGCATTCTTCATTGAGAACGGTAGCGGAAATTTGTTCTAACTTGTTTCGATTATTAAGAAGTTCTTTCAAAAATTTCCCATAATTGGGTATTCCAGCTAGAACATCAACAAGGGGTACGTTAATTCTAACTTCTTTGATCATCTCTAAATACTTCTTATTTCGCACCTCTCTTTTCTCTTTTCTTAGGGCTTGTGGATATGGTATTTTTGGTGTATAAGGCTTTATTGGTGGAACGGTTGGTTTTTGATTTGGTTCTTTTTCAATTGCTTCTTCCTCTTCAGCTTCTTCCTCTTCTTCTTGAATAAGAGTAGTATCGGTAGAAATGGGTAGTGGATCATATGAGAGACCACTTCGAGTGAATACAGCATTGATATGCTCATTTCTGTTGTGTGGTGGACGATAATTCTTATCGTTTGATCTAGATGGTTTTGGATTGGATTGGGTGTTACTTGGTAATGTACCAGGAATTAGAGAAGAAAATTGATCAGAAAGTCCACCAAATTTTTGTTCAAGATCCTGAATAGAAGCTTGACGATTTTTCTGACCTTGCTCAACTTTGGTTTTGAGATTGAAAAATTGAGTTTTTACAAACTCATTTGTGGTTCTTTGAGCATTTACGAATTCTCGCATCATTGTTTCGAAATCAGATTCTTCCTTTTTATCTGAATTTGTTGGGTTTGGATTTTCTGTTCTAGGTTTAAAATCACGGTTGTTATCCCTTTGTTGGCGATCTTGCCAATTTCCAGAACTTCTTCCGTAATAATTACCACAAAAACCTCCTCCACGATATCCTCCTTGGACATAATTGGCTTCCCCTTCGTTGGGTCCATTCATAGGTTGGTCATCACACTCGGATGATGTGTGATTTCCTCCACAATTATTACAGCCATCTCGCATTTCTTTCATTTCTCCTTTTATATCTTTGTATTGCGAGTCCATTTTAGAAGACAAGGATTCTATTTTGTCCATGAGTTTTGAATTATCTGAACTTTCGACAAAAGCAACGGTTTTCCGTAAGGGTTTGGTTTTGGAATCTTTTGACCAATCGAGTTTAAGAAGTACTCGATCTTCAAGAAGTTGATATGCCTCGTTTGGTGTTTTGTAAAGGAAAATTCCTCCGGCATCAAGGATTGCTTGAGATGCTTCATCAAGACCATGATAAAAGATTTGGATTATTGTTCCTCGTCCTAAATTATGACCATGACAACTGCGAAGCAAATCTTTCATGCGAAGCCAAGCTTCAACAAGAGATTCATTAGGATTTTGTGAAAAATCACGGATTTCTCCCATTAACCTATCATACATGGCAGGTGGAAAGAATCGGCTTACAAAAGCTTGCCTCATCTCCTCCCAAGTATTAATAGTTCCTGGGGTTAATTCGTTATACCATACTTTGGCATCTCCGACGAGTGATGATGGAAAAAGTTTGAGCTTGATAGCATCGACATTAGTGTCTCCATAACGAAACATGCCACAAATTTCAATGAATTCGGCAATGTGTTTATGCGGATCGGCCCGCGAATGGCCATCGAATTGACGGTCTTTGATCATAGAAAGATGGTGACCTTTAACGGTAAAGTTTTCACCAAGGTCGGCGACAACAATAGCAGCTCCAGGAGTGGGTGCTACGGTTCTATTGGCGGCCCACATGGGTAAATCGTCAGCCATGGGTAATGGTTCAAAAAGATTAGAAATCGGATGTTCTTCGGAAAGATTATCAAACCAATTAAGAATAGTTGAAGATCTCTTCTTACGAAACAAACTTTCGAGATCGGAAAAAGGTGTACTAAGCTTTTTAGTAGTAGAACGAGTGTTCATACAACTATCAAGAGAATCGAATTAATAACCTAAACAAAAGAACAAGAAAAATAAAAAATAAAAACAGAAAATTTTCAAACCGATCGGTTGGACGCTACGGTAAAATTAAAATGTGAGAAACCGAATCGGTTGGAAGAGAAACCGATTGGTTTGTTACTACGGATTTTTTTTTTTTTTTTAGAAAACGAACACGAAAAGAAACGGGCTTTTAAAACTTAAAGAAACACGATCAAAATACCCGGCAACGGCGACAAAAACTTGATGCGATGTTTGTTAGTGCAAGTTTTAAATTTATAAGGGTGAATTACCAAATCTAGAAACAACACATACGAGCAAGTGTACTCGTCCGTTATAGCAAGATATGATGGTAAGTCGGGATCGTTCACAGGGATTTGTGAGTGAATCGAAATATAAGTCTAAAAGTAAATCTCTAATGTACGCAAATATTATAATAAGCAAATTCAATAAATTAAAAACTACACTTGTTTAGACTAGTTTTCTACTTAATGACACACATGATTGTGATAACTTTTGATGACATGTTGGTTGAGATAAATAGATGGTGATCTAATCTATTGTTTCTACAAATTAAACCTTCGTCAAGATTTTAGTTCATAAAAACAAGCTTTAGGTGTAAACCAATCAATTCAAGATCTATCCAAGGTTCATAAGGTATGGTGGATATCTTAAACACAAGACAAACTTTTATTACCAATCAAATACTCTTAAGAAATGGTCAATACAAAAGGTAACCTCTTCATAGACAAAAAGGTCACAATCGTTTATAAACATTTAAACTTTCGTCGTACTAAAGGTTTACAAACAATCCGATTTGACGTTATAAAAGAATTCTTATTACAATCATACTTCTTGTTTCTTTGTTTAGTCAAGAATAATTATGGTGAAAAACAATCATTCATAGACAAATGATTATAACTAGTTGAGTAATAACAAATCTTTCGACCTTTGAAACTATTATCAATTAGTTAACCTTGGCTAAACAAATGTCACGATGAAACTTAAGGTACAATTGGTTCTTAGGATTGACTTGAAATTGAATTAAAACATGTTATCACAATCATCACTATCAATAAGTATAAAACATCTTCAAAACAAGTGTAAAAAGATTACTAGCCACTCATGGCAAACATGCAAATAAACTCAGAATGTTTAACATAAGAATCCATGGTTATAAGTCTTACAATGCTTTGAAATTGATAACAAATGACAAGGTATTGATAACCTAAAAGTTGGTGATGATTTCTTGAGATTTTCAGACTCCAAATGTTGCTTCCTTGGTCCTCCAAAGTTCCTGGTTTTTTCTGCACGAATTTTCCTCCTTAGAGAGCTAGAAGATGATAATAATTGTGTGTAGTAATGAGAGTAAATGGTATCTTCAAATTGTGTGTTGAATGGTGTTGAGTTATGCACTTTTGAAGTCCCTCATAGGCTTGTCCAACACTCTTGGTCGTAAATAAGAACTTAAATCCTTAAACTTGGACAATAAGACATTAAAAGGGCCTAGAACCTTGGGACAAAAGACCAAGATTCGTGCACAAAAGTTGGCAAAAACGTGCAGAACTGACCATCCGATCGGTTGCGGGTTGGCACCGATCGGTTGGTGAAAGGTAATTATGGCCATCCAATCGGTTTCACACCAACCGATCGGATGGTAACTTCTGACAGCTTTGGACTTTGACTTTGACTTGTGTAGCTCTTTATGTACTATCCAAACTTGATTAACTTCTGAACTTGGAACTTTGAGATGACAAAACTTAGGTTCTCATATGAATTATTTCATAGATTGGACTTTTGAGCTTGGGAATCTTCGTGTAATCGCGTATACTTCATTTCCTTCACTTTTTCTCCATTTTTCCTGCATTTGGCTACATATGCTACAAAAACATACTTTGATATGATTTAGTGGTAAAAGCATATAAAAACAACCAAATAACATACACAAAAACACTAATAACGCTTATAAAAACATGTTAACTTTGAGCGTTATCATGTCCCACGGATACCAAGGAACCTTTAGGAGGGTTCCTTGCTTTATGAGGAAGAGTCCCTTGGGTTGGTTATGATTAAATTTTAGTTTTGGCGGGAAATGGGTTTCTATTGCTTTTTATGGCTAAGAATGATTCTAATATAGTTAACAACTAAGAGGAATGAGTTTCAAACCAAAAAGGATGTTTTGGTTTTGTGTGGAAGTTGAAATTTGAGAAATTGAAAAAATTTCTACAGGTGATCAGTGAACCAAACGAAAACAAGGGTGGAACCCTGTTTTGAGTTCCGTCGGGCCAAACTGGGTTTACCCAGAAAATTGACTGGCGGAACCCAGATTTTGGTTCCGCCAGTTCCGCCAAAGCACAAAATCAAGACAGAACAGGTTTTTCGGGGTCGAGACGAAATCCAAAATTTCCGAAAACTCTTGGAACATAAAATTTAAGGTGTAACTGATTAGGAAATGCAAAAAATAGATAATGAAACACTCTTACCGTTAAACTTTGGCCGGGGGCTAGCGAATTTCACTATACTTAGTGAAATTTTCCATAGATTTGAAAATTTGACAACATACCAAATGTTGTCATCCTTCATAATTGTTAGTACAAACAAGTCCTAAACATAACCAAATATCCCTACGAATACACAAATCCATAAGACAAAGTGTTTAAATATACAAATTGTTCAAATGACATCTAGTGCCAAACACTCCCCACACTCGCTCTCATTGGCGATCCATCTTCTTGTTGAGCTTTCCAAGGAACCTCCCAAGACATTTGAACATCCCCTTAGTTTGCTTGTACTCCTCGGACTCATTTGGAATTCTTGGAAGTTGTGAAAGGTATTCAAGAGTTGGAAGCCTAGAGATGGGTAGCCCGTCATCTTCACTCATTGATGATGATGATGATGATGATGAAGTAGGAGGATAAGGGCGTTTCCCTTGGGCTTTGGAGACTCTTTTATCACTAAGTGGTACAAACGTATATGGGATGAGAGAGTAGTCTAGGCGAAGACCTCTTGGAGTTAGAGGAATATGAGAGATGTGCCTAAAGAGACGTGTTAGGAGCATTCCATAGGGCATAGCCATTGTGCCTTACATGGGAATGTCGGCCATCCTTTTGGCAATGTAGTAGGCCAAGTTGAAGGGTTGCCTAACGGACAAAGAGTAGAGCATGTAGCAAAGGCAAACATTTATACGATCCCGGTTTCCTATGGTGCTAATGGCATTGGCTCTAAGGACTTCTTCCCATTTCTTAAATTGAGGCTTGAGTTCATTGAGTTCCATACCATAGGGGCCTTTGTTGACCTCGTTTCCAGTACGGGTTCTCCTAGTGTCAGAAGTCCTAACAAAGAGATGTTCACGAAGTACATCCTTAGAAACGAGAGGAGTGTCATAAGGATGGATGCGGTCCATGAGAGTGTCAAGAGTTGTGAGTGAATGTTTGTCGGTGTAGATACAAGTACCATGGTTTGAAACCCCTAGGATTTGAGCAAATTCATTGAGAGTGAAGGTGTATTGGTTGCTACTCACCATGAAGTTTATAGACATGTAACCATAATCATCTGAAGAAAGAGTAACGGATGCTTAGAACTCTAGAATGAACCTAGGACAAATAGGCTCGTTGATTTCTAAGAGACAATCAAAGTTGATGGTGGCTAGTCCCCTATGGAGATTGGTTCCTGTTAGGAAGGATGGGTCAATGGTTCTACCCTCGTGGACATATCATTTTTCTAAGGCTTTAAAAATGTTCCTTTGAGTTTCGGTGAGGCCTTTGGTTTTGTGGTGTTTGGGTAGGTAGTGAATGGTCTCCTTATGGTCATAATGAGTTGCGGGAGGCATGATGATCCCTAGAAAACACAAAATTGCACAATTTTAGTCTAAATTAATGATTTTTTCAATGTGGATGTTCTAGTGTGTGCCTATATGAAAACAATGTGGAGGTGCGTTTATCTTGACTCTTTTTGATGCGTAAAACGTTTTATAATGCAAGTTTTTGTTTTAAACAAAAGATAACCCAAACGCTCCTAATTCAATGTAGCTTCGTTTGAAGTACCCGAAAATACATATTAGTTATGTATTCCCTTTAGCATTCAAGAGACATTATGCATTTGATGTTTTGAACATAATGTTTTTATTTTGTATTTACAATATGAGACAAAAAAATATTTGTCCTATGTGTGAGAAATTTTTGCAAGAATTTGACATGGGGTGTTTTAGTAAACATGCAAATATCTTATAAGGATGCAATTCCTAACTATGGGAAACATGATTAGTTTAGTTTTAACAACTAATGTTCTACATGATTTACTTAAGTTGATGCATAACCCCAAGTTTTAGTTTTTGTGCAAAAATAGAATTCCTAGACGTAGATCAGGAGTATAATTATGTTTAGAATACTTATAATGATGATTAGGGAACAATGTGTATGAAGAAAGGACCAAATTTTCGTTGGTGTGGATGAGTGATGAAGTGAATAGTAGCAGGTTGGAAGTGGTGATATAATATAAGTAGTGTTTGGTTTAATATAAAATAAGAAAAAGTTCATGAAGGTCGGCGGATACGGCGGAACCAAAAGGAGGGTTCCGCCCGTTATGGCTGAAGGTTCCGGCAGATTAGCAGAAAGAAATAATTGTTTTGATTTGTTTTGATTTATGTGATTTTATTCTGTTGTTCCAAACTACAATGTAGGTTCCATAAGTCCTAAGCCAATCCTAAGAAGGTTGAATAGTTCTCGTTTAATAGGTTTTGTAAGAATGTCGGCAATGTTGTCTTCGGAAGAAACTTTCTCAATTGAGATGTTTCCTTTTAGAATATTGTCACGAAGGAAATGATAACGGATTTCAATATGTTTAGTGCGAGCATATTGAACGGGATTCTTACTAAGATCGATGGCTCCTTTTTTGTCACAAAGGATGGGGATGTCGTTAAGTTGAATTCCGTAATCTACAAGAGCTTGCTTCATCCAAAGAGCTTGTTGACATGCTTTTCCAGCCGATACGTATTCGGCTTCAGTTGTTAAGATAGCAAGAGCTGTTTTCTTCTTAGAGAACCATGAGGTGAGACAATGTCTAATAAAAGTACAAATACCACTTGTACTTTTACTATCGACATAGTCACCGGCATGGTCCGAGTCGGCAAACACTATGGTGTCTACTCCCGTTCCTTTGGGATACCATAATCCTAAATGTGTAGTGCCCTTAATATATCTAAAAATCCTTTTAACGGCTTCAAGATGAATTGTTTTAGGATCTTCTTGAAAACGAGCACATAGACAAACACTAAACATAATGTCGGGTTTACTAGCCGTTAGGTAAAGTAGACTACCAATCATACCTCTATATTTAGTGCTATCTACGGATTCACTTTCCTCATCCTTTGTGAGTTTAGTTTCCGTGGACATAGGTGTTTTGATTGGTTTCGAATCTTCGAGACCAAATTTCTTAAGCATGTCCTTAACATATTTTGATTGGTTAAAGAAGATACCATCTTCTAATTGTTTGATTTGGAGTCCTAGGAAAAAGTTGAGTTCTCCCATCATACTCATTTCAAACTCATCATGCATGATTTTTGAGAAATCAACACATAATTCTTGACAAGTTGATCCGAATATAATGTCATCAACATAGATTTGGACTATGATAATGTGTGAACCTTACTTTTTAGTGAAGAGAGTATTATCGACTAAGCCCATGGTATACCTATGGTCAACTAGGAAGGTTTTAAGTCGATCATACCATGCTTTTGGAGCTTGCTTAAGTCCGTATAAAGCCTTTGATACGTGGGAATCGCACCAGGCTTTACCTCTCGAGGGATCTCGAGAAGCTTACAACCCCCACCAGGCAGTGTACCTGATCGTTGTAGTATAATATAGTGACAAGTACCGGGGGATTGATCGTTAAACTCAGGAATAGTGTCGTTAGGATTGAAATTAATCTAACTAGGTCTAAAGGTGAAGGATGATTCTCTTTGTGTTTTTATATTTTATGAAAAGCAAGTAAAATTCTCGGGTATTGGAAGAGTGGGCGGAATTAGTTGCTAATCAACTAACCCAAAAGCTACTAATTTAAACTAATAAACAAGAAAAGTAAACTAAGGTTCTACAAGGGATGTGAAGCATGTCTACCTATGATATGTTACTCCTTGCTAGCTATCCAATTCTACCTATTGAATTGTCACACCTTGTTTTAATTGATGGGTTGTATTCCTTAATACTAGTCGTAGGGTCGTGTACAATATTCCCTAACTCTATAGGATCCTACTTCACTCCTATGTCGAGGCGTTAGAAGCTCCTAACATGGGATCATTAGAATTCTCCTACGCATTAAATACAACCAAAAATCGTAGTACACCTCCGATCATGTTTCTTAAGATGTTCAAGCAAGTTACCAATGGAAGTCTGCCAGTTTTCGGAAGCCTAACATCGAATACAATCAACCAAACAAGAGACAATAGGAATCAAGAATTATAAACTAAATCAATTAGACCTATCGAAGTGTCACACCCTAATTGATGAAGATAGACACAAACATCAACAAGAAATCGATAAGATCTAATCAATTATATACAAGTTTCACACAATCATAAGTAGACACAAGGTGAATTAGCAAAACATCATCAAAGAAGAGCAAGCAACAATGATAATGGAAAACATAATTAAGATAGAATCAACAAACCAATACATGATGTTTATGGAGTGATTGAAACCCTCTAAGTTGCTGGAAAAAGACCTACCTAAACCCAGGAATCGACCTTAGGGTTTAGGGCTTACAAAAAGTGAAGTTATGATGTTATATTTATAGGCTATTTTCTGCCCGGCCCAATCGTGACGGTGTCAGACCAACTTTGACGGCATCACGACCAACTTTTCTTCACCAAATTGTAGATCTCTTCGCCCTCTTCGCGTGGACTCTTCGCATGGACTTTTGAATCCCCTAAATCCGAGTTCATATGCAAAAGTTATGACCAAAACAATATCAGCTACTCCGCGCACAAGTTGTGACAAGTTAACACGTGATGGCCTACGTGACGCCTTCAGGAAGTCTTCTGGGCCATCACTCTTTAATTTTACACGTGACAGCCTTGGGTGACGCCGTCATGTGCCTAGTACAAAACTCTCTGGACCGTCACGGACTTTATCCACTTCCACCTCTTGTATTACTCTTGACGCCATCATGTAGAATCTTGTGACGCCGTCAGGTACTGTTCCCAGCAAGGAAAATTAAGACTTTGCCGTTTTCTTCACTTTTATGCTCCAAAAACGTCCAAAATGCTTCCTTTTCCAAAATTCACTCCAAAAGTACCTAAAATGACAAAAGGAATGATTTAGGGCAATATTTGATCAAATAAATTCGAATTCGGGCTAAAATGACCCCCTAAAAACGGTTCATTTTTCGCCTCATCAAATACCCTTACACTTGAGATTTGCTTGTCCTCAAGCAAATGCGCTTTTATTCTAATCAAAATACAAGTTAGGGGTCATTTAACACTAATATAAAAGTAATTACAACAAATAATCGTTCCACTAAAGACCAAAGACAAGCACGGAGGTCATACACTAGCACCTCACAAATAGTGTTTAGATACTCACATCTCTCGGGTGTAATAAAGTATATATCACAATATGGAAATGGAAAACATCTCTCACTACCTGTCATAGCAAAATAGATTACCATAGGCTTGGGAAATGATCAAACCTCCACCACATGGCATAAGCACCTAGGACAAACTATCAAAGAGGTCTTTCAAAGGGTTATAATGTTAGGTGTAGGGATATGGAATACACGGTTTTGTTGGATAAAGACAATCTTTACTGGTGGCGAGTTAATCATCTTGGTTAATTACATGTACAATATGGCGTTGCTAAGCCAAGACTAGACTCGACTCAAGCTCATAAATGAAAAATAACAAAAACTTAAAATAAACATAGAATGAAACGGGATGGTAGTCCGTATGTTTTTTTCTCTTTTTTCTTTTTCTATTTTTTTTTTCTTTTTCTTAATTTTTTCGATTTTTTTTTCATACACTCTTACCCTACCATCCAAAATAATACATCATAGGGAATGTACATTCCCCTTACACTTGAATTTTTACATACTTTACAATAAACTAATCTAATGACTCGAATCAAGATAATCAAAACACTTGGAGTACTTTTAAGATTAACGTACATATGGGGGTAATAATTGATGTTCTTCCCCATTACTCCATAACACAAGTACTTTACCCATGAGTCCCAATCGTCCCAAAAAAATATGTACAAGGATATGACTCGACTTAGCAACCATGTAATCAATTAGATAATTAACTAAGGGTTTAAACAAATAACAATAATGCACTAAAGATGAGTGCATACACGGAAGGATAAGGCGATTTGGGTGTACATTTAAGTGGGTTGTAACAAATTCTTCCTTTAAGTAAGATGCTTAAAGTTAGAAACGAAAAGATAGGCTTGGAGGGGTGTACTAGGGGTTTCGTGTACTAAAAATGAGTACAACGCTAAGGTGTGGGAAAAATTAATTGACTTTACTAGCCAAGTAATATGACTTAAATGGTCAAGTAATTATGATACGGGTTTAACACAAGGGTGATCCTAATGCCTCTTATCATGTAGTAAATTCTACTACACGAATGTAGTCTCACTAGCGGTCTCGGGATGCATCACTAACGCAAGTTCTAGAATCTAAATGCTACCGGTATACTCATAAGCACTAATAGTAAATGCTTTTCCTATCAAATCTAAAGGCGAACCTCACATATTTGGGTGGAAAATTTTTCTGAATAGTATGGTTTTGTGCTAGTCATACGACTCCTATCCATGAGACGCTTGCTAAGGCTAAAGTTTCACTCCTAAATGTTGTAAAAAAATTTAAATTTGGCGCTAAAATTACACTAACAAGTATTTCTCATAGTTTTATTACACACCTACCATCAAACAAACAAACTCAAGTGAAAGTGTATCGTATAAGGTATCAGCATTTACCTTCCCCTTACACTTAGGATGAACATTGTCCGCAATATTCAATTAAAGAATGTAAAAGTGAAATAGGTAAAAGAATGAAATCAAATACTCTCCTGATTCGTTCGGTGTGGATAGTGTGGTAACAAGGTTAGATCTTCCTCCAAGAAAATGAACATTCAAATCTTCCCTTCTAGAAAATAAATCATCTTCTTGTCATATATAACCTGTTAAACCTGAGAAAACAAACAAGGCAACCTCGCGTAAAATCGGCGGCATACTAACAAGTCCTAGAAAACAATGTAAGATATAATGCTTGTGGAATGAATGTTTGCAGATTTCCTGGAGTTTATAAAACTAAAGAATTAACAAAAACTTTAAGACTCCGTTAGAAAAACATAACTAGCAAAATTTCCAGAATTTTACGCATGACGCCGTCAGGAGTTAACTCCTGACGCCGTCAGAAGTGACCTGCAGAAATCTTTACGTTAAGTTTCCGGAAAATTTCTGGAAAAACTTATGTCCTACTTCCTGGAAAATCCTGCAAAACATCATTATGACTCGATACAAGCATTTGACTCTAACAAATACTAATACACATGTTCATTTAATATTGTGGAGAATCAAGATCAATTTCGTTCTTAGAAACAAATTTGGGGTTTTCCCTTACACTTATCTTTTGCGAAATACCTTTGTATGAAGTTAAGACGAAGTCAAACAACAAAATAAAGTATTTTCACAATTTTAGTTTTGAAACATGATCTACCAACAATAAAAATAAAGCATGCATACAGAAGCAAATAACAATCAAACAAATAAAAATCACACAAAACATGGGTTGCCTCCCAAGAAGCGCTTTTCTTTATTTACGAATCTTGTAGCTAGACTCAAGGTCATGGACAATTACGTGACCTCATTGTTGGTCTCATTTTCTAGGTCATCTCCAATATTAGTTTTGTATTCCGGACCTAGTTGTAAGCATTCTTTGTAGAATCCAAGTATTCTATTCATAACATATTCTTCTCCTCTACGTCTATCCTCATCATTCCTATAGTAAACCGCTTGTTTGTGTTCCTTTTCTATGTTTGATAAGAGGCGGTATTGTTCAATCTTATAGGGCATTTGGTAAGCAATCTCATCATTCTCTTCCTTGAATCTAACTATCCCTAGGGTCGGGTCATAACTCATCTTAGAGGCCTCAACAAATGGTTTTCTGAACACTACTTGACTTAGGCAATCATCTATTACCGGACGAGTATCCTCCACTATCACAAAGTCGGTAATATAAGTGAAGTTTCCTACAAATACATGAAATCCTTTCACTCTTCCTACAAAATTACTTATCAAATTCTTGATGGGCATCATCCTATAACCAAGTTGCTTCTTCATTACCCAATTATAATAGGTCCTAGTCATGATGTTTATAGGAGACCTAGGATCGATATAAGCTTTCCATACATGCATATGCCCAATGTTGCATGGTATGTTGATGTTAGAGGGATCACCTACTTTAATAAGGGGTGAACCAAGGATATATAGTGTCTCGGGATCATCGAATAAATCCTTGTGATATTCCCGTTCTTCCTTGGTGGGCAACTTATCAAAGTATTCTTCTACGTTTTCTACTTCCTCTAGCTTTTCTCCCTTATTAACCTCAACTTCCTTAATCTCATCCCTAATCTCGGTTTCTATTCCAACTCCATCCTTGTCACTCTCTTCTATGTCCTTATCTCTTGGCTTAATAGTGACAATATTGACAAAGTGGACGTGTTTGGATGACGAGGGGTCCTTAATTTGGATTCCGCTATTGGCATCCCTAGTGTCCTTTCTAGGTGTAGTTAGCGCTTGGTTGTTGAGGGCTTTCAACAAGTTGTCAATCTTATTGGTCATCTCCGTTTGTTGTTGATTGAATTCGGTTTCAAACTTAGATATGCGAGCTTCTTGAGATGCCATAAACTTGGACCTCAACCCTTCAAGATTATTGGTACTACCATAGTTATTGGAAGGATTGTTGTTGAAAGTACGGTTAGAGGGTGGACCGTTTGGTTAGTAATGATTAGGCGGATTGGAAGAATTGTTTTTGTTTTGTTTCCACCTAAGGTTCGGGTGATTTTTCCAAGAAGGGTTGTAGGAATCACTGTAAGGGTTTGGCTCGGGTTTGAAAGTGTACCAATTGTCTCCCGCTTCATCGGTACGTGAGGATGCATAGTCTGCAAAAGCTGTTCCAGGGAGTTCCACGCAATCACGAGTGTCATGGGGACCACTACATAATTCGCATGAAGTGATTTTGTTCACTTGGCTTGAAGGCTTAGGAGCTTCGTAAGATTTCATGAGAAACTTGACTTGGTCCTCAAGTTCCATGATCCTACGGTCGGGAGTGCTAGAATTGTTCAAAGGCAAAGATATTGCCTTGACCGTTTTGTTCAAATCACGGGGATCATTCCAACTTTCGTTGTCATAGAGAGCAAGATCTTCTATGAGTTCCTATGATTCTTCCGTACTTAGATCACGTAGCTTGCCACCGTCCGATTGGTCAATGGTTCGCCTTGTGGAGAGATCGATATGGTCATAGAAGATTTGGACTTGGATCCAAAGATCTATGCCATGATAAGGGACTTTTTGGAGTAAGTCCTTGAAACGAGTCCATGCTTCATATAGAGTTTCACCTTGACGTTATTGGAACATCAAGATATCATTTCTAAGCTTGCTAGTTCTCCCCGGTGGGAAAAATTGAGCAAGGAAATGAGTGGTGAGATCATCCCATCAGGTGATGGATCCCGCAGGTAGACGTTCAAGCCATTCATTAGCTTAATCACGTAGAGAGAATTAGAATAGGCGTAATCGGGTCGACTCTCTAGTTGTAACATCAAGGTCTATAGAATCTACGATTTTAAGGAAATCCTTGAGATGTTGGTTAGGATCTTCGGAACGAAGTCCATGGAATGCACATCCGCTTTGCACCAACCGGATGGTGCTGGATCGCAAGGGGGACACATTGGCTCCTTGAGTGAGCTCAATAGTGTTTCGATAGCCTTGGTGGCTAGGACAAGAATACTCTCCTAGGGTTCGGGGCCTAAGAGGTTGGTTTGCTAGTGGTAGGTTTTGTGGGTGGTTTTTTTGTGGAGGGTTAATGGGTTCAAAGATGTTACCACCTTCCATGATGTCGGATGGTAAAGATTACGAACAAAGACATGAAGAAAAAAGATAGACTAAAGAAAACCTAAAAATAAAAATAAAATCTTACTAGAAAGGAATCTAGCAAGTAGACCTAATAAAAAGAAATCATAACCTAGACAATAACTATTCCCCGGCAACGGCGCCAAAAACTTGATACGTGGGAATCGCACCAGGCTTTACCTCTCGAGGGATCTCGAGAAGCTTACAACCCCCACCAGGCAGTGTACCTGATCGTTGTAGTATAGTATAGTGACAAGTACCGGGGGATTGATCGTTAAACTCAGGAATAGTGTCGTTAGGATTGAAATTAATCTAACTAGGTCTAAAGGTGAAGGCTGATTCTTTTTGTGTTTTTATATTTTATGAAAAGCAAGTAAAATTCTCGGGTATTGGATGAGTGGGCGGAATTAGTTGCTAATCAACTAACCCAAAAGCTACAAATTTAAACTAATAAACAAGAAAAGTAAACTAAGGTTCTACAAGGGATGTGAAGCATGTCTACCTATGATATGTTACTCCTTGCTAGCTATCCAATTCTACCTATTGAATTGTCACACCTTGTTTTAATTGACGGGTTGTATTCCTTAATACTAGTCGTAGGGCCGTGTACAATATTCCCTAACTCTATAGGATTCTACTTCACTCCTATGTCGAGCCGTTAGAAGCTCCTAACATGGGATCATTAGAATTCTCCTACGCATTAAATACAACCAAAAATCGTAGTACACCTCCGATCATGTTTCTTAAGACGCTCAAGCAAGTTACCAATGGAAGTCTGCCAGTTTTCTGAAGCCTAACATCGAATACAATCAACCAAACAAGAGACAATAGGAATCAAGAATTATAAACTAAACCAATTAGACCTATCGAATTGTCACACCCTAATTGATGAAGATAGACACAAACATCAACAAGGAATCGATAAGATCTAATCAATTATATACAAGTTTCACACAATCATAAGTAGACACAAGGTGAATTAGCAAAACATCATCAAAGAAGAGCAAGCAACAATGATAATGGAAAACATAATTAAGATAGAATCAACAAACCAATACATGATGTTTATGGAGTGATTGAAACCCTCTAAGTTGCTGGAAAAACACCTACCTAAACCCAGGAATCGACCTTAGGGTTTAGGGCTTACAAAAAGTGAAGTTATGATGTTATATTTATAGGCTATTTTCTGCCCAGCCCGATCGTGACGGCGTCAGACCAACCTTGACGGCATCACAACCAACTTTTCTTCTCCAAATTGTAGATCTCTTCGTCCTCTTCGCGTGGGCTTTTGAATCACCTAAATCCGAGTTCGTATGCAAAAGTTATGACCAAAACAATATCAGCTACTTCGTGCGCAAGTTGTGACAAGTTAACACGTGATGGCCTATGTGACGCCTTCAGGAAGTCTTCTGGGCCATCACTCTTTAATTTTACACGTGATGGCCTTGGGTGACGCCGTCATGTCCCTAGTACAAAACTCTCTGGACCGTCGCGGACTTTATCCACTTCCACCTCTTGTATTACTCTTGACGCCGTCATGTAGAATCTTGTGATGCCGTCAGGTACTGTTCCCAGCAAGAAAAATTAAGACTTCGCCATTTTCTTAACTTTTATGCTTCAAAAACGTCCAAAATGCTTCCTTTTCCAGAATTCACTCCAAAAGTACCTAAAATGACAAAAGGAACGATTTAGGGCAATATTTGATCAAATAAATTTGAATTCAGGCTAAAATGGCCCCCTAAAAACGGTTCATGTTTCGCCTCATCAGCCTTTTTAAGTTTGTAGACATGATTTGTTTTTTTCAAAATCGATGAAGCCCGGTGGTTGAGCAACATACACTTCTTCATTTATATACCCGTTTAAGAATGCACTTTTGACGTCCATTTGAAAGAGTTTAAAATTGTGTGCGCATGCATATGCAAGTAAAATTCTAATTGACTCGAGCCTAGCAACCGGAGCAAAAGTTTCATCGTAGTCAATGCCTTCTTGTTGATTATATCCTTGTGCAACTAGCCTAGCTTTGTTTCTAGACACAATACCATTTTCATCCATTTTATTATGAAAAACCTATTTGGTTCCAATTATGGTTTAACTTTTTGGTTGAGGAACTAATGTCCAAACGTCATTTCTAACAAATTGGTTTAATTCTTCTTGCATGGCTATTACCCATGACTCGTCTTTTATGGCTTCGTTTATATTTTATTGATTGTGCTACAAAAAGATTCATCAAGTGCTTTAAGATACTAAAGGAACAAGCTCATATCTCTTAATCTAACGTACACTTAATGAATGTGTTAGCCCAACTCGATTATTCACAAGTTAATAAAACTAGTCGACTGAATAAACTAAGCTAATAAGCTCTTATACACTACATTTTAACCTAAAAGCTCTTATTCACTACATTTAAACCTAAAAGCTCTTATACACTACATTTAAACCTAAAAGCTAATCTATTTTGGTGATACATGTTGAACAAGCTGAATTTATAAGCTTTAATAAGCTACAAAAAGTAAATTTTATAAAATAAAAACTAAACTTTTAAAAATATTAATTTTAGACTAACTTTGCAAAATTTGTCAAGTTTGGGCACAAATTGTACAAACTAAAAAGATAAGGATTAAAACTGAAAATATGATTTTTATCTAAAAACTAAGGGTACAAACTCTTATTAGCATAAAGTTTGGGTAAAAAGGGTAATTTGATGATTTTGGACTGAAATTGCAAATATTTTAACTTTCGGGTTAAAAGTGTAACTTTTATAAAGTTAAGGGTAAGTTTTATAATTATACTATATTTTTGAAAAACTTTTATTTTTAACTTAGATTTCATTTACATTTTATAAACAAGCCGATATCAAAAATATAACTAACATTATTTTTCTCAAATGATTAATAACATTTAATAAACGATAACAAATAAATAACACAAGTATTTTAAATAACTTAACTTTTACTAACTAAAATATTTAAAGTAAATATTTTAACTTATCATTCACTAACTTGTGTTAAATAATAATTTTCTAAAAAACGCTAAATCAATAACACTTTTCACAAAACATCGATAATACTTATAAGACGTTATTTTTGAACTTTAAGCATTTTAATCACACAAATTCAACAATACCACACTTGAAGATTTCCACTCTTATAATTTCTCATCGAACCCTAAAACCAAAAAAACTAAACTTATCACATTACTTTAGGTTGCAACTCAGGAGCTATTCAATTATGTCACTCAATCACTACTTAACTACTGCGCCACTAAGGTGAGTCGTAGCCCCATTTTCTATCATTTAACTGTTTATTAAATTCTTTGGAGGAGATACATGCTCAACTACTTGTTTTTAATTTTAATAAGTACTCTAAACTTTTACTTACTATTGTGAGTCATAGCCCTTCTTTTACCTATTTTGGGGGAGATACATGCTATTTCACTTACATATTTTTACTCATTTATCTTAAACATTTTACTCAAATTGATGCAACCATTCTAATTTTTTATTTAAAACATTTTATATGCTACAAATTAGAACACAAGCACTTTCTGTATACTAAACTATTTATTATTGCCTAAGTACTTGTTTTGCCAAAAGCCCCTCATATCATGAACCATTAATCACTTGCGGGTGAACGCGAATTTAGTGAATAGATCTATTGGAAGACGGCGAACCATTTGAAGTTAGCCTGGAATGGTAACCAAATGCACTATATTCGAATTTACTAGGAATATGGCAAGCTCCTACTACGAGGGCATTATCACTTATATCACTTTGTGATGTAGGTAATTATATCATTTATGATATCACACGATGTTAAGGTTTGAGTGTCGGGGCAATAATTATATTCACCCATAATTGTATTCGTTGCAATTATTCTATCTAATTAGAAAACTTGTGTTCAAATGGTTTTATACAAACAATAGGGAATCACCCAATCAAATGGTTTTATACAAACACTAGAGAATCACCCAATCAAATGATTTTATACAAACAGTTGTGGAAACACTTAACTAATTTTTGTACTATGGGATCACTTAACTAATGATTTTATACAATCAACATGGATTAACTCAACAATTGACCCGATCAGGGCAAACAAACAAACTATGGGCGTATAACAACGTAGTCCACTATTAATTTTTATGGAAATTGTCTTTTAAACTCGAAACTCATTAAACCAACTGTTTTACTTATAAAACTCTATGAACTCACCAACCTTTGTGTTGACACTTTTAGCATGTTTTATCTCAAGTAATTAAGAAGCATAGATGGCACGGAGCTGGCATTGGTAACCATGGGTCGACCTTGCAAATAAATGATATCATTCTTTTCAAAACTCATCGCTATCTTTTATGAAAACTTATTTCTTTTGAAAACATATTTTAAACTTCAAACATTGAGTTATCCATGAATGATATTAACTTTTTTAAAATGCCTTTTTTCGGTCGTTTTCTATGATTATGACTATGATCTAAGAAGTAATACACCGATTAGTCTTCCGCTGCTCATCAAAAATTATCGGGGTGTTACAGAAGACTTTGGTCAATACAGGGTCTTTTAATCTTCACATTAGATTCTGTGTAGTTTTAAAGAAACAAGAAAGTTAATATAACAATGACAAAAAGGAGTTTAATAATTAGTGCAGCAGTTACAAAACTACATTTGACGCACCACCAAGGGTGTTTGGTAATTGGTGCATCAATTACCAAACATGCTACCGCTGCATCAAGGGTGTATGGTAACTTCTGAACAGAGTACCAAACACCCATTTTGTTGTGTTAGGGGTGTTGATAATTGGTGCACAATCAATGAGTCGGGAAACATGATAAGAAAATGTGTTAGGAACTAAAATTACTTACATAGTTCGTCTCAGCAACAGGATCATCAAAGCGGTTGCCATGCGTATGCACACACCAATTGTAAAACCCAGATATTTTTGAACATCTAAAATACCCAAATACCCCTACGATTTTGAACTTTCGAAGAACGGATAATAATTATAACCTAAGTATTAAAACAATAACACTTGAACCTTTCGCGACATATTAAATCTATAATACCTATGATATAAAAAAAAATTACTAAACTTATGCACAAAACGTGCATCACACGCCTAACAAATTGTGTAGGCCGAATATTTACTAGAAAAGTACAAACGAATCAAAACCGAATACTAGTCAAAATACATGATTGATCTAATTTTGGAATAGGCTCATCACAATCCCTGACTTTGTGGCATTTTCCCTAGTTTGACTCATCACAATAATCGGTTTCCATTCATCCTCTATAACCGAATATCACATCTTAATTATCACACACAGAAAACTAAAACAAAAACAAAAAACCCTAAACTAAAATACTTGGCGGCTACATGCTCCTGTTTCTCTCTTCCTGATCGACCAAGGGCAACAATGAAGTCGTGTGTGGTGTGACTATGGTGGTGTTTTCCTGTTCGAACAAAGTGTGAACGTGGGATGATAGTTGCTGGTCGAAGGTGTTTGCCCGTATGTTTCCTGGGTCGACAAGGGTAGCTTTTGATTGTGTATTTTCTGGTTCGAAGGTGTAGCTAAATCGTGGCTGTTCTTGCTTGACAAGTTGGGTCGTATGTGTGGATTTTGGCTACTGTTGATGGGCTTTCGATCATGATTGTTTTCCTTCTTTTCTTTGGCACGCATCAAGGGTAAGCCTAGCAAACCTTGTTCGATCCTTTTATTCATTGTGTTTCGATTATGCCATTCCAATTCTTATTCGGCTGCAAGCTTTTCGTTTAAAAAGGGTTCACACAAAATCATTCGTATTATCACGTAAAATATCAAACGTACCACATAAGATAATGAAGTGATAACATATATGGTCGAGTGTGTTCGTTTCCCTTCAATCAGACCTTGTTCAAGACTAGTTTGTTAATCGTTAACCTTCACTTATAGTACGACTAATATGCTACGTTAAATATTAGAAAAATACAAACGAATATTACTTTTAAAATGGGTCGAACAGGTTAAGAGTAAATATGGTTTTATAAAACAGTTTGGAGATGTTACTATGGCTCATCTTATTCGACATAAGCATGTTTTAATCTTACGAATATAAGAAGCGATATAGACGTGGTTGTGCTTTCTTTTTCCTCTTTTTGTGTTCGAATTAAAATAAAAGCCACGAGATGATTTTTTGAAGAGGTTCTCGACTTGTTTATGACTCGTATAGAGTTCGTGTTTTTCAGCTGGAAAAGGGTGGTTCACATAAAGGTTTTTGGAGTTAACTGGAATGTTGTGTTTGCGTCAAATTGTGTTTCATGCCACGTTAAAACCATGCAACTTAAGTGAATTTTTATAAGTCTTGCCTTGTGACTGCTTATGTCGTAGTCTGATTTCTATTAAGGTCTCGTATTTTTTTTTACATGGCGAGTCATGTACAACCTGTTGTGATATCGGTTGGTTTATAGGTGTCGAAAGCGTGGTTTCAAAATGGATTATATGGACTAAAGCCATGGTGTAGGTTTGGTTAAACTTGGGACGTTTCGAACTCGTTTTGTCTCACTAAATGTACTGCAAGAACGAGTTTTATTTAGTTGGTCTCGGCATGCATAGCGATATTGAGATGGGGTCTTGTTTAGTTTGGTCTCAGTATGATTTTACCCTTTCGACTACGTTATGTTTTTTTCGGGTTCGATACGAATTATAAAACAGTATACGTTTTGGTTTGGAGAAATTTGAGAAATACATGCATGCATCTATAATACAGTACGTATTTTCAAAAAGAATGAATGAAAACAAGTTGATACATTTAACAATAAACATTGTTAAATTGTCATTTTTAAATCCTAGACTTTATTAATTTGACAAGTGAAACCTTAAACTTTGATAATTTACATTTATAACCCTAAACTTTACTAAATTGGCATATTGAACCCTAAACTATTATTTTGTCATCATTAACCTTTAAGATTATTGAATTGTCATTTATAACCCTAAAAGTATAAAGTTACAAATTTAGGAAAACATACTTAATTCAGAAAGTTACTAAAAAAAAATAGAATGCTGACTAAAATGAGTAATCTGATTTAAAATAAGTTATTAATAATAAGCCGATCATTAATTCATGTAGATTCATTGAAGAAGGAGTAACTTCCTATTCTTATGACATGGTTTCGTTGGCGGTTTAAGGTACAGATATTCCGTACTCTTTCAGTAAGAGTGCACACTTCCTCTCTCTTGACTTTGTCTTTGATTTGTTATCGTATTGTGATTTCGTTTGATCTTGATTATGATCCTTCGTACTTGGCTCTATGATTGATGTGTTTCACCGGTATTTGTGATCCTATTGTTATTCGTTTGGACTCTTATGGTATGGTGTTGACATGACCCGTTCGATAACCTTTCGTGACCTCAACCTTCGAACCCTTGGGGGACTTTGAATGTTCTTTGGGATATTATAACGGGAGGTGAAATCTCTTTTCTTAAAGTTATGACATGGAAACATTTAAAGGAGAAATTATTTTATAACGACACTTTTTAATATGATTAAGACTAATCTTATATGGGATTTTATAAATTCATGAAGACCACTTTTAAAGAATATCTTGTGAAAACCGTTATTAAAGAATCACCTTTATAAATGTCATCTTTTGGAAGATCTTTTCTAAATGAACTTTTGTTATAAACCTTTTAAATGGGATTGTACTACGAACCTTTTTAAACAAGTGATGAGAACCTACTAAATTGATCTTTTGTTTTAAACTCTCATTATGACCCTTTTGATCATGAACTATGGGACTTTGGAACATGGAATAATGAACCCTGTGGATTGGAACATTGGCTTAGACCTCTCCATTTTGGCCCGTTGATATCACATCTTTGATTGATCCTTTGATATAGATCCTTTGACATTGATCCTTGATATTAATCCTTGATATTGAACCTTTGACATTGAACCTTTGATTATGACTTGGCACTTATACTTGATATTGAACCTTGACTACATGACCCTTCAGTATTTACCCAGGTATTACTTGTTGTGGAGTAGCCACAACCATAGCATTGATGCACCAATGTTATGTACTCTAGTGTGGTTGGAGAGATGTACCACACCGTCCCTGATTATTGTTATCGACTACTGCTATAATTGTTATTGGCCTGCAGGGGCGTATGGATGCATCCTAGATTTGATTGATTGATTGATTGATTGTGACTATTGTATTGACTACATTGATATTTGCTACATTGATTGGCGACTGGGTGTGCGTGCATTGCAACCCCTCACATATTGGGAGCTAGCTACTCTATATTGGGCTACTATTGTATTGCATTGATTGATTGATTGGGCCTGGGGAAAATACTGAATTCCACATACATTACATCTTACATCTTACACTTAACCTTTATACTTAACCTTTGACAACCTTTGACTACCCATTGACACCATATGTGAACTATCTTCGTATTCCTTTGTTTATCTTATCTCTTTTGCATTGTATTGTTATTCGATTGATATCTGTTCACTGAGCTTTGTAAGCTCAGCCGCATTTCTTTTCCTGCGGCAGGTTTAGTAGGAAGCTGGGTTATGTACGAAGGTTTTGCTTTTGGGCTTAGAAGACTTCACCCTGTTAGATACTTGCTGGATTTAGAGATGATTAGAAGCATCTATTTTGGGCTTAGATTATTGTTTCCCTTTTGTACCTTGTATTTTGATTAGTTTTCTTTTGTTATCTTGTAAGTTTTGAATTAGTATTGTATCTCCGTTTCACTTGTGTTCTGAATTAACTCCATAATGTTGCACTTTAGCCCTTCTCGGGTTGGGGTGTTACACCAATATAAAACAGATTAATAACGACTCATCCAACACCTTCATAATATTATTAAAAATAATAATTATAAAGTTTCTTACATAATTATTTTGTCCAACCACATAAGATTGAGATCCATGATAGCTCGACACTTCATTAATGGCTTGGTTTTTAGAATTAACCTCTGACACTTGTCGTCATACACTAAAAGCATTTACTAAATATATATAAAAATACAAATACGTAAATTATTAATTAATTAATTTAATATATTTAATTAAAATATTTTTACTATACGCTTTCAGTTAAGGCCGTGCAGATAACTGTCATAGCTAAAAGTGTCTAATTCATTATCATTTGGTGGTCATCTTTTTTCGGACTCTATGAGACCATGGAATCCTCTACTCCCTTGTATTCTTTTATATTCTCATAACAACTTAATGAATCGAATTCCTGGGTAGAATTAGATGGCTCTATCTAATTCGTAGGAAGAAATCTAGTCCTATACTCCTTCACACTTTGTGTATATTATAAGTAAGTTTCAAAAGATGTTTATAAATCGTCATTAGTTTAGATGTTTTACTGGGATTAAAGGAATGACCATATTCATAGATCTAGGGTCTTGTTTATTATTCATTGATAGTTTTAGTTATTCAAAATAATAAAGGTACAAATACCTATTTTCCTTTCATTTTATATGTGTGTATCATGTGTAAGCAAACAACTCTCTTTGAACTAGCAATGAAAATGCTTTCATTATGAAACATCTCTCTTTCTCCCTCTCTCCCCCTCCCTCCCTCTCTCTCTCTCTCTATCTCAATATCTCTCTCTCTATCTCTCTATCTCTCTCTCCCTCCCTCCTTCTCTCTCTCTCTCTCTCTCTCCCTCCCTCCTTCTCTCTCTCTCTCTCTCTCTCTCTCTCTCTCTCTCTCTCTCTCTCTCTCTCTCTCTCTCTCTCTCTCTCTCTCTCTCTCTCTCGACTTTCATACATATCCTCGCCTGGGTAATCGCTTTTATTTTTTGCCAGCCCTGACATGGTCGGGAGCTGCACGTAAGACTTGATCGTTAACACCTCCACACACAGTTGTTGTATTGCTGTCTTGCCGAACAGTATGTTGGACCTGGAATGACTCCATCAAGTATGGACCTCTCGAACGGAGAATCCTATGAGTGGAATAGTCGCCGGATGGATTAGCTTTCTGACATTATCAGGTATCTATTTGAAGCAATGATCATACATGATGTTGACTGAACTGCCTTCATCCATGTAGATTTTACTTATTTTGCATGAAGCGATTACTGTCGTAATGACTACTGTATCCTTTGCCGTAATGCTTACTGGATCCTTGCAAGTACCTTGCTATTCCGTTTTTTGCCCGCTATCCAATTTTGGATCATGTGGACGTCTAACGGTTGTTGAGTATCATGTTTGTGTTCAATTTTTGGATGGTTTTCTTGATTCATCATGGTTGTAAAGCGACATTTGTAACCGTGAATCAATGTTTTTGTATTGAAATGAATGTTTTTTTGTATGTTGTTTTATGAAAAGGACCTTAGGTTTTTGAAGTTTTATCGCCAAAAAAATATAGATTTTCGCGTTGAAACTTTTATTTTAATGATTTGATGGACAAATGATGTGAAATCAATTTAGTATATATAATATTATATTAAGAAAAACCCGGCCTCTTAGCCAAATCACTCTTTAACCAAGATATAATTAACTAAAAAGTCAAAGAAAGTCAAAACACAATATTTCCGGAAGTATATGATATTCTCGGGTCGGTTAGGTCCCAACGAAGGTTGAATGGAATTTTCGGGTTCGGTTCGTGATTGTGTGATTTTAATAGAAAAATATATTTTAGGATTTTAAGACTAAACTATAGAACATAAACTAAAAACCAACCAAATAAGCACATAAAACAAGAAAGAAAAGCACAATAAAGTAAAACCCAATTAAACCAAAAAAAACTGATCTCGGAAAATAACCCTAGAAATTCAAATATATTTTTCCTAAGTCCTAACTGACCAAAAAGAATTTTAGAAAATTTTTTTTATATTTTTTTGACTTTAATTTTATTTTTGATGAATTAAAAACTATTTTAAACTAATTAAATGATAAAAAAATATTAAACTAAAAGAGAAAAATCTGAAAATTTTTCTAAAAATACTTTATAGTAAAACAAAGGTGGAAAAAATAAGAAAAAGATCCCAACTTATTTGGTAAGCTGGAATTAAGCTACAAGTTGTAATAAACTAAAAAGGAGAAAAGTAGGTTAAGTAAAAAGTTGGGTAATGATATACCCGAAGAAGACCCAAGGGTAGTTGGTTGAGGGGTGTTGTGTTGAGGCGTTAAAAGGGTAGAGATTGGTTGAGGTCAGGGGTTCGAGCCCTGCTCACCCTGACTTCCTAATTTCCCCTTTTTATAATTTTTCTTTTTGAAATTCTTTTATAAGCTAAAAAAAGACTTTTTTGTGAAAAAAAATGGAAAATTAAAAATAAGCTAGGAAAAAGCTGAAACAAGTAAACAGCTTAAGAAAAGCATGAAAAGCAAAAAGATGAATCTGATTTAGCTACCTAGATGCAATAAGCTGTAAGCTAGGGCTAAATAAGCATATCTAAATGGCTAAAAAGCTAAAAAGCAAATTAAGCTAAAATGACTAAACTGATACACCAAACAGTCATAATAGCCTACTTTAAACTAATCAAAAAGCTGTTAAAACAATAAGCCACTCTATTCAAACCTCAAAACATCATATCTTAACCACCAAGGAACTTGTAGAACAAATTTTAGGCATTTTGAACGTATTAATAAGCGTTAAATTAAGCTGATAAGAAGGACTGTTAGACACTTTTTTTGAACTTTAGAGATTTTTATGACACAATGATAGACTGAGATACTACTTTTAGACCCTTAATTAAGTTATCAAATGACTAGGAAATAAGCTAAATACTACAAAACAGTAAAGACAGCCAACCAATAAGCTTATAAATCAATTTTGAGACAATCTGAATTAACAATAAGCAATGAAAATAAGCAAATAAGTAGCTGACTCAGACATTGTTTTTGGATTTTTTAGATTTTAACCTAGACACATGGAAATGGTAAAATAAACTAGAACCTTTTGACACATGACTCAATCCTTTAAACAACTATGTTAGAACCTATTTGAATAAAAATGTTAGGAATACAAATATTCCTGTAAAAGTCTCGGTCACCTAATGATTGTAATAGCATTAAGTTAGCTCGTAGTTAGTTTGTTTATTAGTTAATTAGTATTAGATTAAGTAACACCGTGGAAGAAGGAACGGGTCTTCACCCACTGTATGCCTGATCCACAGCCCGGGAGTGGGCGTAATATTGTAACTATAAATACCCCTCTCCACATGTGGAGAGGGTTGGAGCTTCCATTTACCTTAATCTAATTTTCTCATTTTTCTCTCATATCTTTCTCTCTCTAGGAATCCCTCCCAACTCTCTTTCTCTCACTAAATTCTAATACAATTCAAATCATAATCACATAAACCATTCTAGTTATTATTATGAGAATCCTACAATTGGTATCAGAGAGCCATGGTTACATTTTTGGGGCTTGGAATACTCGAATTTTAGTGTGGTTTTTGTGGTTTCTTGTGTGGTTCGTATGGTGTTTATTTTAAGTTGCCACTCCATACGTTTTGTTTAATCCATAATATTTTTTTTCTCTTGGTAACTGTTTTAGACAACTTTCTTGCATCCTTTTTGTCAAACACATAAAAAGTCTTATATCATTGGTTTTAATGTCCTAGTTTCTTTCCTGCCATTTTTCTTGTTCTTACCTGCGGATACATATCTCATAACTGCGGTTAGTTCATGTTTTTGTACTGATTTTGGCTTATTAGCAAAAGTGGGATAAAAACAAAAAGGGTGTAAGTGACAGGTTTGGCTTGTTTCTGTTGCGGTTCACTTCTTTTCTCTGTTGCGATTACCTATTATCTGTTGCGATCATCTTTCAACAAATGTTGCGATTAACTGGGTATTGCGTTTAACTCTATGTTGCGGTTACCTTGACTTGTGGTTAGTACTTTTGTGTTTATCCAAAGACTTGCGGTTGGTCCATATCTTTGCGGTTAAATCTTTAAGTTAGCGGTTAGTCCCTTGTTTGTTTACGGTTAATGAGAAAGAAAATCAAAGAAAAATAAATCAGCACCTCAGATTCTCGTTACCACTTATTTCTACAAACTTAAGACCTTAAATAACTTAAACACGTCAAACATACAACCATCCATCACTGATCCGTTCATTCAGCTTAAATGAAAAACGAAAACAAGATAAACGAAAATGAAACCAAACGATCTCAGGCATCTCTTTGTGCAATCCAAGATTCGTCCTTAGACAAACTCACAAGAGATTAACCATCATCGATCCATCTTGAAGTCTCAACTTCAGTTAATTTCCGTCCATCTCAAGAAAAGAAAATTAACAACTTGTGTTTTCATTCAACTTTTTCATTCGGTTTAAAAGTAAAACACTAAACGTAAATGATAAAAAGGAAATTAATCTAAACAACAATCTCAGTTATTTCCTCTAAGTACTCACTGATTCGAGCACAAGAAAACTTCATCATTGATCGTGTTGAGGTTTATCCTCATTGATAATATCCTTCCTTTCATTCGGTCTGAACAAAAACAATAACAAGAAACACAATTAAGACCTACCGTGTTCAAATCTCCTGTTGGTTACTCAAGTTAGTAATATCGATCAACTTTGTTTGTTGTTGGTGTTCGAATCAGTTGTATCACAAGGGACGATTTTTCTTGGAGTCTGATTGATGATAAGTTTGGTGATAAGCTTGGTGACTGCGCACTTATTTTATTAGGGTTAGTGTTATCAATAATCAGGAAGGGTTGTGTTGTTAAGTAGTGATTTATACCCGAAAATTAGGTTAGAGGGTTGTTAGTGGACTTGGGCCTGAAATCTTGTAATCACTTGGGCTTTTATCACAAGGACGAATTGGGTACTATTATTTGTGTGGGCTGTCAATTGGAAATCACAAATAATAAATGTGACGATAGTGGAACTGTCTTGGTATGATTTTTAGACAAACAGTTTTGACTTAGCTTCGTTAATCCAATATCGAGAATTATTTTGGACTGAGATATTTTTCTGATTTATTGGATATAATTACGGAGGGTACTCAGATTTCCACACACTAACGTTGTCTGAAATTCGCGGTGACTTGTCTAAATCTCACCTCAACCGATCAATCCTACGATAATCACATACAACCTCTAATTATTGTACCGATCCAACGGTTATCGTCATACGTTCATCTCAATTCCTCAATGTCTCACGGTTTCTTCTTGATTTTGTAAAATCCCGCGAAAGAAACGATTTCTCGGTTTAAATCATAGAATTGTAAAATCCCGTGAACGATCACAACATGTCAAAATCTTCCAACCCTGTACAACAAATAAAGGTGTTTGATTCTAATATTGCTAATATGGAATCTTTGTGCTCTAATTCGCAAGGGAGAGAGTTGCTTCAGCCACAACAAGTGCTTCACAATGCAAATGAAAACTGCTTAGAATGTTTTCGACAACTTCATTCACATCTCTCGTCACTTTTAGAGGGAATTGGATTCAAGATGGGATTCGAACGCGCATTTGTAACACTCTTTGGTCAAGATGTTCAGACTTTCACATGCACAATGATTCTTAACTTAGATCAACTACAACAACAACTTGACCAAGGAGAATTTTCCAAAATGGGATCCATGGCTGCCCTTTGTGTGATCAACAAACAACTCCAAGTGTTCTTTGATTCGAAATTCACTCTGGAGTATGACCATTATAGTGAGATGACGAAAAGGTGCTTTGCTGATCACACGGGAATTGAGGTTGACACGTTCAGAGACACACTTGTCCAGCTTATGGATAAAGTGAAAAGATTCATTAACGAAAAGGCACAACATATACCTGCATATGATGACAAGGTGAAGGCATATCGGGTGCAATCATGTGATGGTGTTGGTGACTCGGGTATAGCATCAGATGTTGGGTCAGGTGTCACGATATGCAAAGAATCAGAGACTGATAAGCTTGACACACCCTGCGACTCAGTAACTAGAGATACTCTAAACATGGGCACTGAATTAAAACCAGTTAAAGAGCAAGTGTCATGTGCTGAGGTACCCCTTACTGAACATCATAATGTGCTTTCTGATGAACGACTGCATACTGATCAAGTTATGCCCAGTTATGACACATATTTGTTGAAAAAGACTGATAGCCATACCATTTCTGATTTAACAAATATGTATCATAAAGGGGGAGAAAGTGATCAGGATGCTGAACGTGATGATGTGTCAAGTTCTTTGTTTAAGGCTGAGTCTTTTAAATCACATGATGTGGTTGATAAAGAAGTTTTTAATGAACTTTCAAACAAATTTGCACAACTTGAAAAACATTGTGTTAATCCTTTGTTTGTTGCTCAAGATGTGGTTGATAAAGAAGTTTTTAATGAACTTTCAAACAAATTTGCACACCTTGAAAAACATTGTATTTCACTTGAAATTGCAATGCAACAAAAGGAAGAAAGTTTTCAAAATAATCAACCGTGTAAAAATCCGGAACTTCCTGATTTCCGCGAATTCTTTATGATAAATGATTTGAAAGCTCAGCTGGAAGCCAAAAACTTGACAATCAACAACCTAAAAAAACGTATTTCTGAGATGTGTGATATGTGTAATGAAGTTAAAGCTAAACATGATAGTGATGTGATTGCAACTAGAACGTTTGAACAAAAAATGGGTGAATTACTTGATGAAAATGAGTCTTTGAAAATTCAATGCAAAGAACTGTGCGATTTAATCAAAGAAACGAAAACTAAGAATATTGAGCAAACAACTTCTTTGATTGCCAAAAATGATGAATTCAAAGCTCAACTTTTGGAAAAGGGGTTCACAATAACAGCATTAAAAAATGAGCTAAGAAAAGCAACAGGGAATAGTGTGAACACTAAGTTTGCAAAACCATCAATCTTGGGGAAACCAGTTTCTCAATCAAATAGAAACCAATCCGTTGTTAGGCAACCGACTGCGTTTAGATCTGAGCGACCAAAACTTTCAAAAACACGGTTTGCCTCCCAAGTTGATGCGGAACAAGTTTTGACAAAACCAGTCACTACACATTATTTGTCTAAGATTATTGCTTCTAGCTCTGCTAAGCCTCAACAAGTAGTCACTCCTACACCCAGCTCCTCTAGGATTAGTTCGAAAACAGTGTCGAAACCTAGCATTAAGGTTCAAAACACTTATAATATAAATGACTTGTACAAGAACTATGATCTAGAAAAGGCTAGGAAAAGGGCACTACTTCATAAGGATGGAATCTTAGGTTCACAACCTTGTATGATCCCTCCTAGGATATTGAGGAACAATGCTAAGGTTCAACCTGTTAAGTCTAGGATTTACGGTAAGTCCTCCATAATGCATAAGAAGCAAAACAAACCTATGACTTCTCCTAGGTGGATTCAAACTGCTAAATCTTTGGAGACTAGGAATATCGATAAGCCTTCCACTGTGCATAACAAGCTTAACAATTCTAGACCTTGCCATAAGTGGATTCTAACTGGTAGAATTTTTAAGGACGCTGGACTTAAGTGGATACCTACCGGAAAGATACTTACCAATGGCAATACCTTGGTTGACCGTGAAACCCCCAAGGGTTTGGATACTTTTGTCACTAACCCATATATATGCAATCAAGTGTGTAATGTTAGTGCAGGTAGTCCTTACTCAGTTGCAGGTACATCAATCATTCACCACACAAGAAGACTCAAAGTCTGGAGGCCTAAAGCAAGCATATCTCCTACTTTAGGAGGTATAGAAGGTCAATGTTTATGTATGCTTACTATGACGTCTGTTCAGTTCAGTTCAGGCCTCGTTCTTCAACGACTATGACGTTTGAACACATCAGTTCAAGCCTCGGTCTTCAACTTCATCATTATGGCGTCTGCTGACATCACTTCAGGCCCCGTTCATCAAAGAAAAGAAAAGTGTACGCTTGAGTGTGCTTTATCTTTTGAAGAAGTGAAATGTTCTTGCTTCTGACCATTCTCATCAACAAACCTCATATTTGTTCCACACTTGTTCAGTCATCATGTGGATTACCTTCATCAGATTGTATTCGCTATTATTCACTCGTTCAAAAATGGCATCTTCTAATGCAATTTTTGAGGGGGAGAAGTGTGGACAGTGGATCAACCTCTTATGCAATTTTTGAGGGGGAGAAGTGTGAATAAACTACATGTATTTTATTCACTTGTTCAATCTAAAATCGCATCCTCATATGCTATATTTGAGGGGGAGAAGTGTGAATAAAATACATGTTGATTGATGCGTGAAATGACTCTCCTCTCCTCCAACACCTAATGTTCCACTAAGTAAAGATGACTAAATGTGACTGCGTAGTTGATTGGGTATCATGTATTTGAGATTGAAGTTGACTCTTACAAAGGTGTGATCTTAGTTTATCTTGAAGTCGGGGTTGGATGGATGAATGACTTTCAACGATAACTTGCTCGCGCTTAAGATCTTAGTTGAAGACTTGGTTTATCTAGTTACCAGCAGTCAAGGTGGATGGTTGAAGAGCTGGTTAACTATCACTTTAATGAGTTATGTTGTATTACTCAGTGTCACACGCCGATGTCATTGTGGATAATCGCAAGAGGTGGTAATGTCGCTTGGAGCATAAATTCTCTACACCGTTCTTCCAACATTAGTGCAAGCTTAAGACACAAGTGCAGGAAACTCTACTTCAGTTTCAAGTTTGGTATATCGGGTTTTCTCCATACGTGGTCATTTACCATTAGCCAGTGGAAGTGAAAAGAGGCTTAATTAGGGGTTGATCTGTAGAGAATTGTTGAAGAGAATTGTTATCGACATCTACTCATGGGGTAGTGATTTGTATGTTGCTTCCAGTTGATATGTTTATGTACACATAGTTATGATGATTCCGAGTGATCTTCATCATCATGGAGGGAGAAGAATGTGTACATCGGGGCTTTTATCGAAGAACTGGAAGCATTCTATGTGAGTTGAAAATGTCGAAATAACGTTCCCCAAACAAACTCGTGAAGAAGCTACAGATTATCAGTCTATGATCCACTTTAAGTTGTGGATGACATGTTAAGAGACTTAAGACATCTTGGGCAGAATTGAAAGATACTTCTTCAACAAGCATCAAGGTTATATCAAACGGGTTGTCAGTTTGGGAGGGAGCAAGTACACTTATGGGCTTACTAATTGGGAGGGAGGATTAACCCAATTAGTGAGCATTTCTATAGCAGTTGATTCTCGCTAGATATATTTTAGCTTATTTGGTTCTTCTCATTATTTCAAGTGGATGTGCTTAAAAGTTGTTGCTGATTTTGATGTATCAAAACCAGCAAGGGGGAAGGAGACATGCATCCGAATGCATAACGAGTACACGTGATGAACACAATACTTCTTCTTAATTGAAGTTATGCCGGGAAGACATATGTCATAACCGCAGAGAATATCAGTGTATTAACTTGTGGCATTTGGTATATCATTCCAACTATGTGGGGGAAGTGTTCTCTTGACACTTGTGGTATGTATTACTTCAGCTTTCAGTGGGAAGAAATATGAGAAGAACAATTGGAGAGTGAGATGATATTGCTTATCGACATCTTCATATGAGTTGATATGATTTATGATTAAGTGCTTCTAGTTAAAGCTTCATGTACACAATGTTATGCTGATTCCGATGAGATCGCAACCATCAGGGGAGAGATTTGTGTACATCAAGGATGCGCAACAGGTTCACGTGATCGGGCTTAATCATATATTCCGGAGGTGATATCCGCGAAGATGATCAGTGCTTCAACCTGTTACTTTGGTGTCATCGTTTCTTCTCGTGTTGGATACATGCGTACAAGATGGATTGAGTTGGTATGTGTAAGATAACTGGAAAGCATTTAGTGAAATGAAGATGCTGATATCTTATTCCCCTAATAGACAACTGCTCCAAACCTCAAAGTAATGTGTACATTGGGGATGCACAACATGGTCATGTGATCGGGCTTCATCATACATTCCGGGATTGATAACCGCAGAGATGATCCATGGTTCACCTTGTTACTTCGGTGCTATCATTTCCTTTGGGTCTTTGAGCGTCATACAATGAGGCTTTTTGAATTACTTCAACTACTTGGGGAAGTGGTCTCATGTAGGTGATTGTCGGTTTGGGGGGAAGCTACCAAAGCTTCACATTAAGGAGGCAATAAAAACTTTCAGAAATTTGGTGGGTGTCTAGCGATTAACTCAGTTGTGAGATTCTAGTGATTTGTTAACTACTTGTGTTTGGTGAATTGTTGTGACTTAAGTCGTTTCCATTAGTCTGATTGTAATTTGACGTTGTGAGTTAATCTTTACGACTTGACTTATTACGATCGGATCTATTGTAACTTGACTTGTCACGTCTTGACACTTAATGCTAATTGTTACTTATCCAAGATCTCTCTCTAAGTCTAACTCGCATATTAGATCTTTCGGTTTCTTTTGTTGACTTTAGTAAAATCCCGGGAGAGAATCGATCTCTCGGTTTAAGTCACAAGAGTTGTAAAATCCCGTTTAAGATTATATCATGGCATCTACGGATTCAGACAATTATTCAGGAGCCTCGAAAGCTTTGGTGGTGAAAGTTTAAGAGATGTTGACTACTGATTTCTACAACGTGCTGAACGATACTATCATTCTGGTACTCAAGTCAACATCTCCTTAAACCAATTAATATCCTTTGTACATATATTATACTAATACGTAAATAGAGAAATAAAAAAAAAAAAAAAAAAAAAAAAAAAAAAAAAAAAAACAAAACTGAAAAATCATAAAAAATCCAAAAATATTCTTCTCACGACATGTCTCTTGTGTAATCAATATTATGAACGTTTCTAGAAATGTCATTTAATAATGACACGGAATCATACATATGCTTGAGCAAGAGTTTTTCGGTTTCAAATAAAGTTTTTTTTCTAAAATATGTCGTTTCTCAAAACATTCTTAAAATTATGGCTTGTAGTCATTTCAGGCTACAACCCGAACTTAAAATTATGGCTTGTAGTCATTTCAGGCTACAACCCGGTCTTCAAAAATATGGTTTGCTATTACTTCAGATAGCAACCCGGTTTTCAAAATTAAGGAAAACACGTCGCCAAAAGGACGGTTGTTCCTAACAAAGGGTGCCGTTCATCCGAGCGTGAATTACTTTATATTCATGCACCCTCGATCTAATGTACGTTTCAGTGCATTATTTCTTGATAAAGAAGAGAAGTCTTATTTTTATCGCCAAATACTTTCTCTTCTTTGATTTTTCCGGAAAGTATTTGTGCAAAACTTGGTGGTACCACGAAATTTTGAATGAAAATCGATGTGAACTCAAAAGTTTGATAAAATTTACACTCAATCAATGACGTTAATCGTTTATGAAAATATTTATGTTTTAACATCCGTCATTGATTGAGGGGGAGAGTGATTTCTCAAAATTTTATGTATCATCAAAACTCCCCACACTTCGTACATATAACAGTGCAACAAAAAGATTTGTGATGGTTATGTGTCAGAATGTGTAAATTTTCAAAGAGTTTTCGTAAAAACTTCGAATATTTTGATAACTCTTCAAATCTGACACATAACAACCTCCCTCATAGTTTGAGGGGGAGCAAGAAAAAGTTCCTTTTTATCAGAAAATATTAAATTGACCACATTTCTCTCCCAAAAGCTTTCTAAATTATTTAAATCAATTGAGATCAAAAATCTCGAGAGATTTGAAATTTTTGATCGGGGGAGAGAATGTGATTTAAATATGAAATCTGATAATCAAATGTGATCTTTTCGACTCAATAATAGGCTCCCACATATGTGCTAAACACTTTCGAATATCGAAGCACATATTGAGGGGGAGCGAAAGGCGTTTGTGGAAGTAATACCTAAGACCGACCATTTACTTTAACGCATGGAGGTATAAGGATGGTTAAGGTTAGGTATGAGTTCCCATGATCCACCAGAACTGGAAGGATCTTCCCAGGGACAATCCATAGATAGATTAGAAGTCCTTAGGAATGATTATGAAAAAAGGAGTAAAGTGAGAAAGGGAAGAGTGCGGACTGAGATAGAGCTAGGACTGGAACAAACCCAACAAGGTTCTAGTGATGAAGTCTCGGTAAGCACTGAAGGGGTTGAAGAATGAAAAAGAAATGGAATTAGAAAGGGTGAAAAGAAATAGCCCTCCGTATATTCAACCTTAGGGCAGAAACCGGGTTCAATTCATAATCTACTGGCGGTTACTAAGGTAACGCCGGTATTGAAGTCAAGACATCATGGACCCAGTGACACACTGCACTAAAACTTCCCAACCACTCAAGTTCTCTTAAAAGAGCTTGTTTCATTCTCATGGGGAACCCTGTGCAATGTATCGATCGCTCATTGCGAGCTATGTTGATACCTAAAACAGGAGACGCCTCCCTAGTCTCTAGGAGCGGATCAAAACGCACTATTGAGTCTAGAGCCATGAGATCATCCATAAATCTCGATAGGACACATTCCAAATATGCTTATTGTTTCACACAATGTGGAAAATAAGGTAAAATATTTAGAGTCCTACGCATTATCCTTGTGGTATTGCCAGAACATCCGAGTGATATGAAAATATTCACAATGACGATGGAAATCCTTCTAGAGCGATCATCACTCAAGCTCTTGGTAGGTGACATGTGAGATCCATCTTGGATCAATGATCAAGTGACAACTGGAAAGCAACAATGGTGCGATTCAAATTTGAATCAAACTTGTTCCAGGATATGGATTGACAGATACTTTTGCCAAAACCTCTCAATGTGCTCACCAACCTTTCTTTCGAGCACATTGATTGTGTAATATCTTTCAAACAAAAGTATTTTTGATGGAAATGTGATTCAAAGTATAAAACTCTCGTTGTGTCTCAAAAATGTTTATCATATGACACGCGAGTGATTTCTATAAATCAATTTCTCATCAATCCGTGAATATCTATTCACCGATTCACTCTATCGTGTTGTCTGCTTTGAGACGTTCCGGTATGAGAACATGCTTAGTATGAAGATTCCAAAGTGGACTCTTTGGAAAATTCATTACTACAAGCTGGAAATTCCTGTCAAGGAGAGTCTTCTTTAAAAGAGACTCTTCCTGATCACAGGTCGGTTTTCACAAAACCGGAGGGTAGTCTGTCCTCGCAGAACGAATGACAAAGCCATATTTGTTCTCTATCTTTAGTGCTAACTGTTTTATTTCAGGGGCACATATAAAGATGGCGTTGATGGCTCCAGTTTCCAGCTGAATCGGGTCAATCCATACCTCATGCTCACACATTCTCCACACTATCAATGAAGATGAGAGACTTGCTACAACAAATGTTGAGAGACTACCAACAACGCTTCCTCAACTCTGATGAAAAAGTCTCCTGATCCATAACTCCAATGCAACGTCTCCAAATACAGAAGAGTGTGAGCATGATGGTCCTTAGTCACTACATCACATGAAGGCGATACTACTATGGATGAGCTTGGAGATTTACTTTGGCTGATGATCTCAAAGGAAGCTCAAAGATCATATATCACAAAGGAGCTCTAATCACAAGTTCATTTGCTTGAAGTACAAAGTGTGAAGAAAAGTGAAGAATCAGATCCTACGAGCTACAAAGACTAAAGAATGCTTAAAGACCAAAGAGCTTAATTTCAAAGGTGACCTCGCTTAGGGGGAGATTGTTAGGAATACAAATATTCCTGTAAAAGTCTCGGTCACCTAATGATTGTAATAGCATTAAGTTAGCTCGTAGTTAGTTTGTTTATTAGTTAATTAGTATTAGATTAAGTAACACCGTGGAAGAAGGAACGGGTCTTCACCCACTGTATGCCTGATCCACAGCCCGGGAGTGGGCGTAATATTGTAACTATAAATACCCCTCTCCACATGTGGAGAGGGTTGGAGCTTCCATTTACCTTAATCTAATTTTCTCATTTTTCTCTCATATCTTTCTCTCTCTAGGAATCCCTCCCAACTCTCTTTCTCTCACTAAATTCTAATACAATTCAAATCATAATCACATAAACCATTCTAGTTATTATTATGAGAATCCTACAAAAAAAAAAAAAAAAATAACACTTGAAAGACTTATGACAAAATTTTAAAATAAGCAGTTTGACACATTTTTAGATCATGAAACTTTGGTAATTAACTAATAAGCTAAAATACTACATGAAACAATCTGAATTAGCTTATAAACTATCACCAATACTAGATTTAAGCTTATAGAAATTGACTAAGTGACCAAATCTTTTAAAACAAGGTTGTGCTAAACACACCCTTAAGAAACTATTTTGATTTTTATAGAGTTTAAAGACCAAATTAAACTAAAACTTTTGAAAACAGATCAATAGTTAACCATTTTAAGACATAAAAAGTAGTAATCAACTGAAATTAAGCACTATTTAATAAGTAAACTAATAAGCTATTTTTTTTTTTTTTTTTTGATTTTTAAAGCAAAACTTTAAGTTAATAAGATTAAACTATAAACAAGCAAATATAAGCAATATAGAACAATAATAAGCAGATAAAAAGCAAATAAGCAACAGTAAATAAGCAATAAGCATTTTAAATAGTAATTAAGCTATAAAATAGAACTTACAAGTGGCTTTAGCTAAACAAAAGCTTAATAATGCTCGAGGAGCTACTCAACAAGCTTCAGCTTGTTGAAAACAAGCTGGTAAAGACCCTATAAGCTCTTTTTTTGGGTAAAGGGGAGTAATCCTGCACCCTGGTAAATATATTAAGACCAAAACGTTTGAGTACAAATGGAATGTGGCTGAATACCACATTAACCTCAAGCAAATACAGCTTGATAGACAACTAACCTAGAGCTTCTGACATGCCAAAAGCTCAAGACAACTCTAGAAACAAAATGAACCTAGACCAAAAACAAAAACAAATCAAGCTAACCAGCAGCATCATCCGTGAAAGAAGAACTTCCACCATAAGCAACATTAGGGAATAAATTAGCTGATTCATCAAACATGTTATCAACACAATCATCTTCACCATCTTCATCAGTAGCTAGAACATCATAAGGGTTGAATGTAGACACTTCACCCCCTTAGAGGAGAGACCTTTAGACTTCAACTTAGATGACGAAGTAGGCACACTACTAGTAGCTACCTTTTTAGGTTCACTAGTAGTCTTATTTGGCTCATACCTGATAGTCTGTTTGACAGAAGTACCAACAATACTAGACTGGCTTTTACCTTTTTTCTTCTTACGACTCACCTTTTGGAAACCATCATAAGCAGGAGGAACCACATTTGAAGTAGTAACAACAGGGGGAGTAGTCTCTTTTTTAGTACAATGCTCATAGATGTGCCCAAAAATCTTACATAAAGTGCACCTAGGAGGCCTCCATTCATATTCAACCCGGATAGATTCTTTAGTAAAACATCCCCTGTAAGGGAGGGGACACCAATAGTGATAACTTCTACGAGCTCATCCACTGAACCCACTTCAATTAAACACCGAGCAAAACTGCTTCTACCCCAAGAATCCTTGCACATAGAACTTGTGTACGAATCCAACATAATAGGTTTGCCAATAAATGAAGCAATCAAGTTAATACCATCATCTTCAAAGACTTAGAGAGGCACATCATGCAGTTTAACCCATATCGGAATGCGAGTCAACTCTTCCTTACATAAGCTAGTACCAATGGACCATTTCTTGAGAATGATTGGAGATTTACGAATCATCCAAGGTCCATTTTCCAAAACAGATTCTAAACCAGCTTGAGTATCGAATTTAAAAAAGAAAAAACCTTTGTCATTCAACATGATCTTTTTCAAACCATACTTAGCCCAATTATTCTTAACATAGTAATCAACCACTGGAAACGCCATTCTATTACCAATAAAATAGCCATAAAGAGTATGCTCTAGGCGTGCACTAACCTTTTCAACTATTCTTCAAGGAATAGACACATTAACACCTTCACAAACAGCCTCAGCAACCAAAGAACTAGAATTAGTTGCAAAAGTTGTATTAACCTCCACGTAGTCATTAGTTGTAGTAACTTTGCCACTGACATCAGAATTTGTTGCATTAGCCGTCATGCTAGGTACATAGACCTCCATTAAACCACTCAAAGCCTCATACACTTGTGAACGCATTTCACTATCCAAGTTAGGCCATATCGGATATTTACCCGCTTCAATACCCTTAAGGAATAAGTCAAGATCAATAGCAGATTTAATCGAAACACCCAACACCCCTTCAATAGTATCGTGTTTACACTTGATAGACTCACGGATGTTATCAACCTGAAAATGATAAGATGTATCACAAGAATTTACAGCTATAGGCTGCGTCGCCACACCTGTAACATCCATAGGTTTAGACTTCTTATGTTTCCTCATGGCCACCTTTGACAAATCAATAGTAGCATCCACATCAATGTTAACATCACCAGCATTCAACATATTGAAGAACAAAAAGGAACAACAAACGAAACCCTAACAATCCAAAAAGAAATCGCAAATAAAAACAAGAAGCACCACGTCCAGATCTTCAAAAACGAAAGCCTTAAAAGAATTAAGGCATGATATATAGCACAATTAATGAGCTAACCGACTTCCATAATGCAAAGATCGATTAAGTAAAAAGAAATCAGTTAGCGAATACCAAACAACCCTAAAAAGCGAATTAAGAAAAACCCAACAGAAAAATCGAAACCCTAATCCAACCAAGCCTAGATCCACATAAAAATAACGTTAATGAAGCAATAGCCGAAGCTAAGCAATCATAAACACGATCGTTATACAGATTAGAGCAAGATTAAAGATCAAGGAAGACGAATTGGACAAGATTTAGGGTTTTAGATGAAAAATCGCCATGGGGAAGAGAGAGAATCGTTTATTCCCCTATAAGCTCTTTGATTAGCCTGAAACAGTCAGATAATATTAACCAAGTTTAAATGGTTAACAAGTCAAAAACAGCTTAGGCCAATGCTTCCGTGGAATACAGTGTTTCCCCGGGTCGTAATGTCCTAACGAGGTGTGCGATGGTTTATTAAAAACGAATCTGTGATCGAGTGAATATGAACAGGAAAGGATATAAGTGTGAGTGAGTGATTACACTAGGGTTTTATAAAACAAAATAACTTAGATAAACTATTTAAACGATTACGTGAAACCTAGATATCTAAAAACGTTTAATAACTTAAAACGCGTACGTTTAATTTAAATCTACGTAAACGTGCGAAACAAAAACAATTTTAACTAAAGTAGTAATTTGCATACCTTAGGGGTTTAAATGCAAATTAAATAAACTTAAAATATTTATTTTATAATTACTAATTATTTAATTAATTATTATTATTTAATAACTATTATTAATTATTTAATAATTAACTAATAAATAGGAAAATGTAAAATAAGTCTAGAAATATAAAATTAAAATTTCTAAAAGTGTAAAATATAATAAAACTTATTTTAAAAATAAAATTATATTTTTCTTACTATTTATCTAATTATTATTAATTAATAACTATTTAATTATTATTTAACTATTTATATGATTTAAATTATTATAAATACTAAAAAGACTTAAATAATTAATAAGATTTTTATAAATCTAATTAACCATCACAGGAATCCTAAAAAATTATAAAAACTTTATTTTATTTATTTTTAAACTAATTTACTAATTATTATTTTATTTATTAATTAATTACCAATTAAACTATTTAAATTATAAAAACTAGTAAATGAATAGTAAAAATTACAAGAAAATTTCTAAAATTATATTATGACATATAAATGCTAGGAAAAATATAAAAACTAGGTGTTGCTTTATAAAAATTAATTATGCTATTTAAAACTTATTTATTGATTACTTATTAATAAAACTAATATTAATTCTAATAAATACTAAATTAAAAAATAAAAATCTGAGAAAATTACTAAAAATACTTTAATATAAAAGGAAATTAATAAAAATATAAAAATACAACTTACTTAATAAAAATCTAAAAATGAAAATTAAAATTAAATTATATTAAATAGAAACTATCACTTATTTTTATATTGTCTTTTCTGGATTTTTCTTTTACCAACCTATTTTATACCTAAAAATAACTAACTTTTGTAAAAACAATTAATTTAGAACTTAATAATAAGCTAGTTATAAGCTAATAACCTAGACAGTTGACTTTGTTTGACCAACTAAGCAAATAAGCTCAAATGAGCTGGTGTGGGACCCACTATGGATTAATCAGGTTCCAATAAGTTGTTTGAACTTGTTTAAGCTAAATTATGCTAAATAAGCTCAGTAGATAAGCTAATAAGCAAGGTTAAGCAATTTCACAAACCAAATTCAACACAGAATAGGGACAAAGTATAGGGTCTGATTCAGGTGGGGTCCACTGAGTACTAGGTCAAATAAGTGGTCAACTTATGATCCATGGTAGGAGGGGGTTGGAAGAACCTAAGTTTATGGTGTGGGACCCACTGAGATGGTTAGAAAACCACCACCAAGTGGTGGTGTTGGCTTGATATCTGCTGATGCAGGGGAGGTACCCTTCCCTGCAGGTGTCTTTGGAGGTCTGGTGGGGTCCACACAAAAATCTTAAAAATATAACAAAGATGGGATGATGAAGTTGAGGTGGTATACTAAGATTAGGATCAAGTATCAGGTCATGAAAGCAAACACTAAATTCTAAATAAATCCTTGAACTTTTGTAAAAATCTGAGAAATGCAATTTTGACTTTTAACCTAAACTACTTGGTTTGACTTTATTGAACTCTTGGTGATCCTAGATTACTAGATACGTTAAGTTATGCTAAAATAAGACTATATGGGGCTAGGATAACAACTATTGAACTAAATTGGAGGATTGTGGATCCTAAATCCACAACAGATGGCTGTTATGATGATCAAATAGTAAATTGGACTTTTCTACAAAGGGTCACTGAGTTTAATGGTATAATTGAGATATTAGAACATGTCAGGTTCTATATCAAATAATAACAACAACTCAAACACCCAAGAGACCAATGAAACAAACTGATCCAAACACCCCTTTAAGAAAGAGATTTAACAATTTTCAAAGCAACTTATTATTTTAGACCTCAACTCTGATTCAGAAGACTATCTAATGATTATAGAAGATCAAATGAGCCTAGAACATCCACAATACAAGCATATAATACTGATTTGTCAAGTGAGTATTTTACACTGTATGATTTCAATTACAAGCACAAATGAATTCCAAAGAACAAGTGACTGAGTTTGTGCTATATTATCAATAGCAAGTATCAAATAAACACATAAGAACTCTAATTAAACAGTAACAAACATTATCCAAGTAAAAAGCATAAAAAGGAAATATTTCTTACAAATGGTGACAAGCTGAGAAACACAGAACCATGAACAAGTAACCAACCTATCACCTCCCAAAAGGTTCTAAACCAGAAACCACCCATTTTTCATCTTGCTCCAGCTTCCATTCTTCATTACAACTATTTTTCTATTTATTTTCTATTTTCTTGTATTTTTTAGTATTTTTCTTTTTTCAATGAGTATTGCTGATTTATAGTTTCTAAAAGATTAACAAGCCTTGTCAAGGCTTTATATAAGCTCAGAGAATCCACAATAACAACTACAAACAATATTTAAGCTATTTGAAATTTTGAGATAATTTTTATCATATACTGAGAATCAGCCTGAAATCTGAAATTGATTATTGAAAAAGATGTAAAGTACACTGATACAACATAATTGATTACTCAAAAGCTTAAAATTACACTAGGAAGATTAAATTACACTATTCGACACTAATTTTCTCTAACTAATCTAATAATATCTCTCTTCTGCTTCTCTTTGGCTTTATAAAGACTTTTGAGGTTCCTAGCAGCTTTCTGACACTATCCCATCTCATCTGAGCCATTGAAATGGTCTGATTGATCCTAGCCGTTTAAATTAGCTTTTGGCGCCGAAATAGTCTTGGGACACTGTAGATTGCGTGGAGAGGTTATTCAGGGATTTGGAAGGTTGTGGAGGTGGAGGGTAGTGGGTAGGACAGGTGGTGGGTGAGCTGGTATTGAAATCTGTGGGTGTGCAGGTGGTATTGAGTTGCAGTGGTGGTGGTGGTTTTGGGAGGGAAAGGAGATGGGAGTGGTATTGGTCAAACGGGGGTTGACCCCGTTTATATTATTAAGGTTTGGGCTTTTGTTGGGCTGGACAAAAAGAAAGGGTGGGCTTGGTATGTGTTGGGTTTGGATTTGATTTTGGATTTTAATAATAAGGGTCCGTTTGATTTTATTGTTACACAAGGACCAATTTTGTAATTTGAGCAAAGTTGAGGGTAGGTTGTGTAATTTTCCAAAGTTTATCATAAGGACCATATTTATCATTTATGAATAGTACAAGGACCACTTTTGATAATTTTCCATTTTTTTATATCCGAGGACCTTTCCTGCCAAATCTACAAATTCCAGGGACCAAACATGTAATTTCACCAAACTTCATACCAAGGACCATTCCTGCAAAAGATTAATAGTACAAGGATCAAAATTGATTTTTCTCAAAGTTTTTTACATCCCAGGGACCATTTATGTCAATTTCCAAAGTATAGGGACTAAACTTGTAATTTTATGAAACTTTGCACCAAAGGACTAAATATGTAACTTTATGATTAAAAAGGACCTTTGGTGACCTTTTCATGTTTTTAGAATAACCAGGGACTAGTTTTGACAACTTTTGAAACTTGAGGGACTGAAACTGTCAATTATGCAAACTTTGTACGTTTTTCATCTGTTTTTGCATATTTTGCATTTGAAACATATAAAATACACTTCTAAGATATTTTAAGTATTATGATGCATATTTGAGTATTTTTGGATGTTTTGGCAGTTCAGATTGGTATAAAATGATGAGTATTTAGACACTCATCAATCCCCCACACTAAACTATTGCTAGTCCCTAGCAATCTTTTAAGAAAAACTTAATGGATTTGAAAAACTCTTTACCAAAAGCCATCACTTCTGGAGTATCCAGATGTAAGAACTGTGGTACACCTGAGAACCGTTTGATTTAGAGAAAACCACCAGCTGTCAACGGATTTGATTTGTCTTTACCAAAAGCCGTTTGCTTCTGGACTAGCCAACTCTTGATGGAATAGTCAACATCTTGGTGAGCTGATTACCAATTATGGTTTTTCCACTGCCTTTACCACAAGCCATAATCTTGCGGGCTAGCCAACTCATTCGCTTTATGGGATATGGCGAGTTGAGGTACCATACAATTTTGGGCAAATTGCAAGCCATCAACGGTTTTGAGATATCTTTACCAAGAACCGTTTGCTCCTGGATTAGCCAATCCTTATGTGGGTTAGACATGGCGGACTGATAACCATTTATTGCGTTCTAAGTGAGAAAAAATTTTAAAATTTGGGCTAAACTGGGGGTTCTTGATGGAACATGTGTTTAAATTCGTTAGAATAACGAATCTCCCCCCACACTTAGAACTGAATATTGTCCTCAATATTCAAAGTACCAGGTGTTAAACCAACACTTAGAACGTAAGAAGGAAAATACTCCATAGCCTTTATTTAAGTTTATGTACATTTTTTTTAGTGGATATATACATATATACAACATGTGGGTTAGTATTTCCCCCACACTTAGGGTGAAAACCCTAAGTACATGCTACTGTTTTTGATTACCGAGTCGCTAGCTTGACTCGACCCCGAATTTATTTGTCCATGGGGAAGCATGATGTGGAAGAGACAATCTGCATCGGACTTTCATTCAAGATATTTGGATAAACATTTGAAGCACATGAAAGTTCCACACCGATAAGATATAATGACCCTGGCTCAAAATGATACATGAAAATGATGGGGTCAAAGATAGTGTCCTCATTCCCGAAGGAGTGAAGAACAGGAGAAATCACCTGGTAGGTGAAGGAAAGTAGGGAGATCTGAATAGTAATTAAGATAAGAACTTCCTCCTCAAGAAATGCATATTCAAGTGGAGGAGGCAAGTCCTTAAGCTTGATCTCAGGAAATTTATCAGTTTCCTCAACTGATTTGATTTCCTCATTATGAAGTTGTTTGGGTGGAAGAGGGGGAAATGGATCTTCGTTTAACAAACTTTCTAGAAAAAGAATGTCCCCCTCAGGATCAAGATAATTATCATCAACTTCGTATGAAATTGAACTATCTTCAGTCATAAAAGCCTCGAATTCGTCCAAATCATTTTCACTTTCCGGAGGAAGTAGATTGATCTGAGTGAGTTCAATTGAAGGATCATGAGTAGGTAAGAATTCTAACTCTCTCAAATCCGCTTCAAAGTCAAAGACTTCATTTTCATTCCTTGGTGGGATGGGATCCATATGAGAAAGTTCATCAGCGAACTCTTCAAGAAGATAGTCAACATTAGACTCGGGAAGTGATGCCTCAACATACTCAATTTCTCCATAAGATGTACAATCATTGTTAGAATCGGAGAGAGTATCTACATGATCTTTTGAAAAATCAAGAGGAGGTGGGATATCACACATATGATCAAAAATTCCCTGTGACTCACTTGGGATTGAGACAAGGTTCTCAACACTAGACTTTATGAATTTGTCCGATTCCTTTGCAGGAATAGTGTCAAGATGCTCGTCCCCCATGCTCAGAGAGTGAGTGGGAACCTCGGGTATGAAATCAGTAGACTGAGGGAGATTAGAAGGACTAGCATACATGGATTTTATAATTTCCATTTGTTCAGCTGCTAGTAATTCTCCCATACTCTTTTCTCCCTGATTTTCCATGGAAGGAATTGCAACAGATGAACTCGATGAATCTTTTTGAATAATAACAACGTTATCATCATCACTGTCATCATCGTCATCAAGAAGAGCAGCATTGCAAAATGCGGCATGTATTTTAGCTGCATGCTCTTTGATCATTAATTCTTCCATTCCGTTTCTAACATCTCGTTTTTTAGTAAATAACTCAATAGATGTCTCACGAGAATTCTGAAATGATGTAGTAGCCAACTCCTTCTTAACTTCTTTTAATATCTCAAGAGCCTTTAAACAAAGGTCTTGCTGAGTTTCATGAGGAGTTGCTTGGATCATTTAGCACTGTGGAGGTGGGTCTTGAAACGAATAGTCGTAATTGTTACAAGGAAATTGATTCCTTGTTTGACAATCAGAGCTAAAGTGTGGACCTCCACAGTACTCACAACAGTTGAACTGATGTGGTTGTGAGTCAAAACTGTTATTAGGAAACTGCTCATAGACAAGCGTGTTTCCTGATTGACAATCAGAACTGTAGTGTGAACCACCACAATACTCACAACAGTAAAACTGCTGAGTCTCATGGTGTAGAAGCTGATGGAATGAATCAGTCGTGTCAGGGTAGAAATAGGGATTCTGGTTATAGACAGACCCGTTTCCTGACTCTACCATGCCACAACTGGGGCAATTACCACCATTATAAGAACTACCACACCATTGACAGACAAGAGGGTGAGAATAAGACATAGAAAGAATCAAAGGGTTTAGGGGATGAGAAATGAAGAATCAAATAGGTAGGAGTGTAAAGGTGAATATTTTTGGTATTTTTGAAAAAATTTTGTAGTACTAATAAGAAGGAAAATATTTTTGGTTTTTTATGTTCGCTGAAAACTGATTTTAAAAAGTTTTCGGGAACTGTTTTGGTTTTATATGATAATAATATGAATAAGTATGGGTAAATATACAATGAGCGTGTATTCAGGTTCACTAATACTCAAAATCGTTTAAAATAAGCGCACAACCTACCCGGCAGCGGCGCCAAATTTTGATTAGCCTGAAACAGTCAGATAATATTAACCAAGTTTAAATAGTTAACAAGTCAAAAACAGCTTAGGCCAATGCTTCCGTGGAATACAGTGTTTCCCCGGGTCGTAATGTCCCAACGAGGTGTGCGATGGTTTATTAAAAACGAATCGGTGATCGAGTGAATATGAACAGGAAAGGATATAAGTGTGAGTGAGTGATTAAACTAGGGTTTTATAAAACAAAATAACTTAGATAAACTATTTAAACGATTACGTGAAACCTAGATATCTAAAAACGTTTAATAACTTAAAACGCGTACGTTTAATTTAAATCTACGTAAACGTACGAAACGAAAACAATTTTAACTAAAGTAGTAATTTGCATACCTTAGGGGCTTAAATGCAAATTAAATAAACTTAAAATATTTATTTTATAATTAATAATTATTTAATTAATTATTATTATTTAATAACTATTATTAATTATTTAATAATTAACTAATAAATAGGAAAATGTAAAATAAGTCTAGAAATATAAAATTAAAATTTCTAAAAGTGTAAAATATTATAAAACTTATTTTAAAAATAAAATTATATTTTTCTTACTATTTATCTAATTATTATTAATTAATAACTATTTAATTATTATTTAACTATTTATATGATTTAAATTATTATAAATACTAAAAAGACTTAGATAATTAAGAAGATTTTTATAAATCTAATTAACCATCACAGGAATCCTAAAAAATTATAAAAACTTTATTTTATTTATTTTTAAACTAATTTACTAATTATTATTTTATTTATTAATTAATTACCAATTAAACTATTTAAATTATAAAAACTAGTAAATGAACAGTAGAAATTACAAGAAAATTTCTAAAATTATATTATGACATATAAATGCTAGGAAAAATATAAAAACTAGGTGTTTCTATATAAAAATTAATTATGCTATTTAAAACTTATTTATTGATTACTTATTAATAAAACTAATATTAATTCTAATAAATACTAAATGAAAAAATAAAAATCTGAGAAAATTATTAAAAATACTTTAATATAAAACGAAATTAATAAAAATATAAAAATACAACTTACTTAATAAAAATCTAAAAATGAAAATTAAAATTAAAATATATTAAATAGAAACTATCACTTATTTTTATATTGTCTTTTCTGGATTTTTCTTTTACCAACCTATTTTATACCTAAAAATAACTAACTTTTGTAAAAACAATTAATTTAGAACTTAATAATAAGCTAGTTATAAGCTAATAACCTAGACAGTTGACTTTGTTTGACCAACTAAGCAAATAAGCTCAAATGAGCTGGTGTGGGACCCACTATGGATTAATCAGGTTCCAATAAGTTGTTTGAACTTGTTTAAGCTAAATTATGCTAAATAAGCTCAGTAGATAAGCTAATAAGCAAGGTTAAGCAATTTCACAAACCAAATTCAACACAGAATAGGGACAAAGTATAGGGTCTGATTCAGGTGGGGTCCACTGAGTACTAGGTCAAATAAGTGGTCAACTTATGATCCCTGGTAGGAGGGGGGTTTGAAGAACCTAAGTTTATGGTGTGGGACCCACTGAGATGGTTAGAAAACCACCACCAAGTGGTGGTGTTGGCCTGATATCTGCTAATGCAGGGGAGGTACCCTTCCCTGCAGGTGTCTTTGGAGGTCTGGTTGGGTCCACACAAAAATATTAAAAATATAACAAAGATGGGATGATGAAGTTGAGGTGGTATACTAAGATTAGGATCAAGTATCAGGTCATGAAAGCAAACACTAAATTCTAAATAAATCCTTGAACTTTTGTAAAAATCTGAGAAATGCAATTTTGACTTTTAACCTAAACTACCTTGTTTGACTTTATTGAACTCTTGGTGATCCTAGATTACTAGATATGTTAAGTTATGCTAAAATAAGACTATATGGGGCTAGGATAACAACTATTGAACTAAATTGGAGGACTGTGGATCCTAAATCCACAACAGATGGCTGTTATGATGATCAAATGGTAAATTGGACTTTTCTACAAAGGGTCACTGAGTTTAATGGTATAATTGAGATATTAGAACATGTCAGGTTCTATATCAAATAATAACAACAACTCAAACACCCAAGAGACTAATGAAACAAACCGATCCAAACACCCCTTTAAGAAAGAGATTTAACAATTTTCAAAGCAACTTATTATTTTAGACCTCAACTCTAATTCAGAAGACTATCTAATGACTATAGAAGATCAAATGAGCCTAGAACATCCACAATACAAGCATATAATACTGATTTGTCAAGTGAGTATTTTACACTGTATGATTTCAATTACAAGCACAAATGAATTCCAAAGAACAAGTGACTGAGTTTGTGCTATATTATCAATAGCAAGTATCAAATAAACACATAAGAACTCTAATTAAACAGTAACAAACATTATCCAAGTAAAAAGCATAAAAAGGAAATATGTCACAACTCGTAAATTCTGGTCTTTTCCCGAACTTTCACATTTACTATTCATCGGTTACTATTCATCGATCACTATTCATCATTTTACTATTCGTCATTTTTGAGGTCAGTTTGATATTCTGAGAAGCGTTTTAAAATTTTACTATTCATAAAACACTATTCACCTCCGGAGAAAATTTGTCATTTATACATGGATTGCGTCATTTTTGTAAACGTACGATTTTTAACCTAAGAAACGTTATCTTATGAACTAATATTTTGGATAATTGATCCGACACTCCCAACTATGGTCCTAACACATTTTATACTCATAATAATAATATAAAAATTATATTATTAATTTGCCCGGTATTCTGGAAATTTATTTAAACTTATATCGTACGCCTAATATAATTACGACGGTTTTCTTAAAAACTAAACGATAATCATCCAAACACCCAATACTTGTATCCAACATATTTTTACAAATTTTATGACTTTATTATGTCCCGGTTAACTCCGATAAAATTTATTTCTAGCAAACCCGGTACCCGATTATACCTAAACTAACCAAATACTACATAATACTACCACTAAATCTCTAATTAAATCACCAACACAACTCCCCTTTTCCCTCCTTTTGGTCCTAATAAGCCTAAACCACACCAACTCAATTTAATGCTAACCTAACTTTTGTCCCCTAAATATATATTAAACTTTTTCACCCATTTCTCACAATTACCATTTTTACATATGCAAGTAAACTTTCTTTCTTTCTCTCCTCTTGGGTGGATCGGCCAAGGATGAACACAAGGAAGAAACCATGGGTTTTCCAAGATCAAGTTATTATCTTGTCCCTTTTGTTGTTCTTGTTTGGGTTTTGTGGTAAAAATCTAAGGGTTTTATAAGTTTTCATCTCCATAAGCTCACTAATCTTTCTTGTAAGTTGTCAAACTCTTTTTCATCATTTCTTCATGTTATTTTTATCATAATATGATTTTCATTCAAGATCTCTATGCATATGTTAGTTTATACCACTCATTTATATATATATCTAACTTTTGAACTCTAGAAATGGATTATAGTTAGATCCTTGTTAGATCCACTAGATTGATGATGTTTAGGAACCCATGACACCCTAAGAAGGTGTATGGTAAGATTAGACTAGATTTGTGGTGATTGAAAGTGGTTTGGTTGGATTAGAAACTAGTTTGGAACATTAGAAATGGATTTTAAACATATATACAAACCTACTGTCCTTAAAATGAAAACGTGGCCAACTCAGTGGGTTTGGGGTAACTTTTGACCAAATATTTAGAAAATACATTCCGAGACGGAACTATGGCCGAAAACGGGGATGAAAACGAGTTAATAACGAAGGAGATACGCCAAAAACGAGTTTAACGACGAAAACTATTTTTCTGAAAATCCTTTGCTGATGAACAGTTGTCACGACTGTTTCGAGGCGTAAAACTAAATCTAGCCATCCCGACTTATCAAAAATATGTTAGTATGTTGTCCCACGATTCCGGGAATATAAAGAACATAGAAAACGGGCTTATAACGATTAAGATATACACGTTTGAAACTAGACGAACTATATATATTTTTGACAGCTTTTCTAATAGAGAATATTTTGCGCACTAAACAATATACTTACACCAAACGAACAATGGAGAACCGTCCTTCCTAGCCGTTGAGGCACGTACCATCAAAAGTTTATTAACCCATCAATGAGATGACATCTCAAGGTTTTCAAAACGCCAAGACCAAACACTAACATTTTATATATTATTACACGACTAGTCTTTACGAAGCTAATTGGGCTTATTTTCACCAAGTATCGGAAAACATTGAATTTCAACGATAACTATTATTTTCAAAGTACGAGTGGTATAGACTTCATGTGCATGTGCATTCATTACATCCTTTCATGATCTAAGTAGATCACTATCATTCATATTAGGTTGCGGTTAGAGATCGAACCTCATTTCTGTGTATCCACTTTGTCATCGTAGTTATCGCACCAGGTGAGTCATAGCCCCACTTTTACTCTTTATACTTGTTTTAACTCTTTGGGGGAGATACATGCTCAACTATTTGCTTACTAGTATAAATACTCAAAACATACTTTCTTGATACACAAAACATTTATACTTGATTGTCTTATACTTGATTATACTTATACTTGATTTTATACATACGTGATTGTGTTATACTTAACTGTGTTATACTTACTTGATACTTGAAACGTTTAAACTTTTATACTTTGGGAAACGACACCCAGTAAACTTTTATGCTTTGGGAAACGATACCCAGTAAACTTTTATGCTTTGGGAAACGGCACCCAGAAATCTGTCAAAGGAGAGGTATTGATAGTACTATTATGGGGAAACACCCCCCACCCAAGTCCAAAACAGAGGCGACGTTGGGTGACAGGTACTATTTGGGATGGTGGTTCCCCGCCTTTGTGTCTATGCTTGACCTTGGGTGAATATAATCCTGAGAAACTATATATTGTAGCAGTGGGTTGTAAACACACAGGTTACAAGGCTCTTATGGCGGGACTTGTAACTGAGTGGATTTACGATGCCTTTGCTGGGAAACCTTCATACATATGCATAAACTTTATTTGTTTAACAAACTCTATGAACTCACCAACCTCGTGTTGACACTTTAGCATGTATTTTCAGGTTTTAATCAATGGCACACTACTGGAGGTTTTGGCAGGGCATGGCATGGTCATAGAAGACTCTGATATTCATATGGGGACCGTTCTTAACTATTTTTAAGGGCCTACTTCCGCACTACTTTTAACAATGTAAATTTAACATTTTTGACTTAACTATTTTATTCTAAATGATTGAAGTGAAAACCATTTTTGAACTTGTGTTGTAATACCAATTGAGTTACACCCCAGCTACACGTATGCTTCCGCTGGACCCGATTTTGGGGGTGTGACAGATTGGTATCAGAGCTCTGGCTATAGCGAACTAAGTGTTTTTAAAACCTAGACTATAGCTACTTTTACGAAAACCTTAACCCTATGACCGTCACGTGCCTGCCTGCCAAGATGATGCCTCACTCGTGGTTTGTTGCTGACTTAGGTGATGAGATTTGCGTCTCATTACCTAATATATTATATTCACTTATTCTAGCTGATTACTATATTTATCTTTCATATAAGCATGTTCACGTATCATATATGTCACCCTGGTATGTATCTCCTTGTATAGTCTCATCATTTGACCTCGAGTTTGGTCACCTGCCTTAGTCTTTCTGTACGTCTTGGTAGTATAACTGAGCTGAGTATTTCAAAATTCATGGAACCTCGGTGGAATATAGACTAGTCACCTATATTCAACCCGGGATAGTGGGACATAGGCTGACTACCTATATCCGACTCAGAAATGAATTTTGCAACACTAAGAATGGTTATAATAAAATTCTGTCTGGATTGAATCCTCAACTCAATTTCCAAATGCTTCATTTATATGTGTGTACACCCTCGTTGTTTGAACGCTTATACTTTTTCATCACCTCGTGAACCGCCGCCTGGAAGCACGTCAACTGGTCATTTCATCTCATGAATCTTCACCTTTATAACACTTCGGAGACCAACGTTAACTGAACTTCGGGACGAAGTTCCCTTATGGGGTAGAGACTGTCACAACTCGTAAATTCTGGTCTTTTCCCGAACTTTCACATTTACTATTCATCGGTTACTATTCATCGATCACTATTCATCATTTTACTATTCATCATTTTTTAGGTCAGTTTGATATTCTGAGAAGCGTTTTAAAATTTTACTATTCATAAAACACTATTCACCTCCGGAGAAAATTTGTCATTTATACGTGGATTGCGTCATTTTTGTAAACGTACGATTTTTAACCTAAGAAACGTTATCTTATGAACTAATATTTTGGATAATTGATCCGACACTCCCAACTATGGTCCTAACACATTTTATACTCATAATAATAATATAAAAATTATATTATTAATTTGCCCGGTATTCTGGAAATTTATTTAAACTTATATCGTACGCCTAATATAATTACGACGGTTTTCTTAAAAACTAAACGATAATCATCCAAACACCCAATACTTGTATCCAACATATTTTTACAAATTTTATGACTTTATTATGTCCCGGTTAACTCCGATAAAATTTATTTCTAGCAAACCCGGTACCCGATTATACCTAAACTAACCAAATACTACATAATACTACCACTAAATCTCTAATTAAATCACCAACACAACTCCCCTTTTCCCTCCTTTTGGTCCTAATAAGCCTAAACCACACCAACTCAATTTAATGCTAACCTAACTTTTGTCCCCTAAATATATATTAAACTTTTTCACCCATTTCTCACAATTACCATTTTTACATATGCAAGTAAACTTTCTTTCTTTCTCTCCTCTTGGGTGGATCGGCCAAGGATGAACACAAGGAAGAAACCATGGGTTTTCCAAGATCAAGTTATTATCTTGTCCCTTTTGTTGTTCTTGTTTGGGTTTTGTGGTAAAAACCTAAGGGTTTTATAAGTTTTCATCTCCATAAGCTCACTAATCTTTCTTGTAAGTTGTCAAACTCTTTTTCATCATTTCTTCATGTTATTTTTATCATAATATGATTTTCATTCAAGATCTCTATGCATATGTTAGTTTATACCACTCATTTATATATATATCTAACTTTTGAACTCTAGAAATGGATTATAGTTAGATCCTTGTTAGATCCACTAGATTGATGATGTTTAGGAACCCATGACACCCTAAGAAGGTGTATGGTAAGATTAGACTAGATTTGTGGTGATTGAAAGTGGTTTGGTTGGATTAGAAACTAGTTTGGAACATTAGAAATGGATTTTAAACATATATACAAACCTACTGTCCTTAAAATGAAAACGTGGCCAACTCAGTGGGTTTGGGGTAACTTTTGACCAAATATTTAGAAAATACATTCCGAGACGGAACTATGGCCGAAAACGGGGATGAAAACGAGTTAATAACGAAGGAGATACGCCAAAAACGAGTTTAACGACGAAAACTATTTTTCTGAAAATCCTTTGCTGATGAACAGTTGTCACGACTGTTTCGAGGCGTAAAACTAAATCTAGCCATCCCGACTTATCAAAAATATGTTAGTATGTTGTCCCACGATTCCGGGAATATAAAGAACATAGAAAACGGGCTTATAACGATTAAGATATACACGTTTGAAACTAGACGAACTATATATATTTTTGACAGCTTTTCTAATAGAGAATATTTTGCGCACTAAACAATATACTTACACCAAACGAACAATGGAGAACCGTCCTTCCTAGCCGTTGAGGCACGTACCATCAAAAGTTTATTAACCCATCAATGAGATGACATCTCAAGGTTTTCAAAACGCCAAGACCAAACACTAACATTTTATATATTATTACACGACTAGTCTTTACGAAGCTAATTGGGCTTATTTTCACCAAGTATCGGAAAACATTGAATTTCAACGATAACTATTATTTTCAAAGTACGAGTGGTATAGACTTCATGTGCATGTGCATTCATTACATCCTTTCATGATCTAAGTAGATCACTATCATTCATATTAGGTTGCGGTTAGAGATCGAACCTCATTTCTGTGTATCCACTTTGTCATCGTAGTTATCGCACCAGGTGAGTCATAGCCCCACTTTTACTCTTTATACTTGTTTTAACTCTTTGGGGGAGATACATGCTCAACTATTTGCTTACTAGTATAAATACTCAAAACATACTTTCTTGATACACAAAACATTTATACTTGATTGTCTTATACTTGATTATACTTATACTTGATTTTATACATACGTGATTGTGTTATACTTAACTGTGTTATACTTACTTGATACTTGAAACGTTTAAACTTTTATACTTTGGGAAACGACACCCAGTAAACTTTTATGCTTTGGGAAACGATACCCAGTAAACTTTTATGCTTTGGGAAACGGCACCCAGAAATCTGTCAAAGGAGAGGTATTGATAGTACTATTATGGGGAAACACCCCCCACCCAAGTCCAAAACAGAGGCGACGTTGGGTGACAGGTACTATTTGGGATGGTGGTTCCCCGCCTTTGTGTCTATGCTTGACCTTGGGTGAATATAATCCTGAGAAACTATATATTGTAGCAGTGGGTTGTAAACACACAGGTTACAAGGCTCTTATGGCGGGACTTGTAACTGAGTGGATTTACGATGCCTTTGCTGGGAAACCTTCATACATATGCATAAACTTTATTTGTTTAACAAACTCTATGAACTCACCAACCTCGTGTTGACACTTTAGCATGTATTTTCAGGTTTTAACCAATGGCACACTACTGGAGGTTTTGGCAGGGCATGGCATGGTCATAGAAGACTCTGATATTCATATGGGGACCGTTCTTAACTATTTTTAAGGGCCTACTTCCGCACTACTTTTAACAATGTAAATTTAACATTTTTGACTTAACTATTTTATTCTAAATGATTGAAGTGAAAACCATTTTTGAACTTGTGTTGTAATACCAATTGAGTTACACCCCAGCTACACGTATGCTTCCGCTGGACCCGATTTTGGGGGTGTGACAAAATATTTCTTACAAATGGTGACAAGCTGAGAAACACAGAACCATGAACAAGTAACCAACCTATCACCTCCCAAAAGGTTCTAAACCAGAAACCACCCATTTTTCATCTTGCTCCAGCTTCCATTCTTCATTACAACTATTTTTCTATTTATTTTCTATTTTCTTGTATTTTTTTAGTATTTTTCTTTTTTCAATGAGTATTGCTGATTTATAGTTTCTAAAAGATTAACAAGCCTTGTCAAGGCTTTATATAAGCTCAGAGAATTCACAATAACAACTACAAACAATATTTAAGGTATTTGAAATTTTGAGATAATTTTTATCATAAACTGAGAATCAACCTGAAATCTGAAATTGATTATTGAAAAAGATGTAAAGTACACTGATACAACATAATTGATTACTCAAAAGCTTAAAATTACACTAGGAATATTAAATTACACTATTCGACACTAATTTTCTCTAACTAATCTAATAATATCTCTCTTCTGCTTCTCTTTGGCTTTATAAAGACTTTTGAGGTTCCTAGCAGCTTTCTGACACTATCCCATCTCATCTGAGCCATTGAAATGGTCTGATTGATCCTAGCCGTTTAAATTGGCTTTTGGCGCCAAAATAGTCTTGGGACACTGTAGATTGCGTGGAGAGGTTATTCAGGGTTTTGGAAGGTTGTGGAGGTGGAGGGTAGTGGGTAGGACAGGTGGTGGGTGAGCTGGTATTGAAATCTGTGGGTGTGCAGGTGGTATTGAGTTGCAGTGGTGGTGGTGGTTTTGGGAGGGAAAGGAGATGGGAGTGGTATTGGTCAAACGGGGGTTGACCCCGTTTATATTATTAAGGTTTGGGCTTTTGTTGGGCTGGACAAAAAGAAAGGGTGGGCTTGGTATGTGTTGGGTTTGGATTTGATTTTGGGTTTTAATAATAAGGGTCCGTTTGATTTTATTGTTACACAAGGACCAATTTTGTAATTTGAGCAAAGTTGAGGGTAGGTTGTGTAATTTTCCAAAGTTTATCATAAGGACCATACTTATCATTTATGAATAGTACAAGGGCCACTTTTGATAATTTTTGCATTTTTTTATATCCGAGGACCTTTCCTGCCAAATCTACAAATACCAGGGACCAAACATGTAATTTCTCCAAACTTCATACCAAGGACCATTCCTGCAAAAGATTAATAGTACAAGGACCAAAATTGATTTTTCTCAAAGTTTTTTACATCCCAGGGACCATTTATGTCAATTTCCAAAGTATAGGGACTAAACTTGTAATTTTATGAAACTTTGCACCAAATGACTAAATATGTAACTTTATGATTAAAAAGGACCTTTGGTGACTTTTTCATGTTTTTAGAATAACCAGGGACTAGTTTTGACAACTTTTAAAACTTGAGGGACTGAAACTGCCAATTATGCAAACTTTGTACGTTTTTCATCTGTTTTTGCATATTTTGCATTTGAAACATATAAAACACACTTCTAAGATATTTTAAGTATTATGATGCATATTTGAGTGTTTTTGGATGTTTTGGCAGTTCAGATTGGTATAAAATGATGAGTATTTAGACACTCATCACTCTTCCAAGGCTACCTTATCTTCCACCATTAGCTTATTTGACTTTTAATTTGACTTTTGAACTTAAAAGCTTTAAAATCAAATCACTAACTAGAAACACTCATAATAAGCTATTAAGTAGCTTATACGAGCTTATGAGACAGAAATGAAAGCTTATTAACCATTAGAGAACATTATTATAAAAGCTAATAAGTAAATATTAACACGAATTTAAATGAAACTTGAAATTTTATTACTAATAAAAGTGAATTACAATATTGAAAAGAGAGAGACAGAAATTTAAAAGCTACAAGCTAATTTTTAAGCTAAATTACACTAAGACTCTACGAATTACATTAGACTTTGACTAAAACTACACACTGTGTGAATGAGAGGAGGCTGGTATTTATAGCCAACTGAGGTGCTCTTTAGGGTTTGGAGAAGCATCCGGAACTTTAATCATGACCTTCCATCATTTCTTTATCATCAATTCTTCAATCTCAGCCCTTAGATTGCTCTATGACGCGTTTCAGCCAATCAGACACCTTGGGATTGCCAAGGTGTCATTCTCCATGTCAGAAGTGTCAGGGTCCTTCTAGAAGTACTTTAATGTAGGATTAACATTAACACATAAACATGAATATCAAGGTGGTTTGGATCGTTGGTTTTAGAGAGAGAGACAAGAGAAAATGGGAGCCTTTAGAGAGAGAAAGAAAAGATGGAATGTTAGATTGCTTGAAAGGTCCAACCCTCTCCCTTGGTGGGAGAGGGGTATTTATAGTTACAAATAAAAAACCCACTCCCGGGCTGTGGATCAGGTGTACAGTGGGTAAAGACTCATCCTTCTTCCACGATGTTACTTAATCTAAACTACTACTAACTAAATATTAAACTAACTATGAGCTATCTTAATGCTATTACATCATTTGGGTGACCGAGTCTTCCATAGGAATATTTGTATTCCTAACAATCTCCCCTAGGCGAGGTCACCTTAGAAATTACGTTCTTGTTCTTCAAGCATTCTTGTGATTTTGTAGCTAGTAGTTTCTGATTCTTCACTTTGGCTCACTTTATACATCAAGCAATGAATAGGTGATCAATGTTCCTTTGGAATGTGTGAATTTTGAGCATTCTTAGAGATCATCAGCCATCGTAAATCTCCAAGCTCATCCTTAGTCGTATTGCCTTCATGTGATGTTGTGACTTTAGGACCATCATGCTCACACCCTTCTGGATTAGGAGACTTTGCATCAGAGTTGTGGAAGCTTTGATGGTGAGTCTCTTTTCATTCATGATCTTCATTGATAATGAGTAGGATGTGTGAGCATGAGGTGTGGATTGACACAATTCAGCTGGAATTAGGAACCACCAACGCCATCTTTATATGTATCCATGAAATAAAACAGTTAGCAATAAAGTTGGAGAGCGAATATGGCTTTGTCAATCGCTCTAGGTGGTTGGTTTAACCTTCGAATCCGTGAGGACCGACCGGTGATCAGGTAGAGTCTTCTTTAAAGAAGACTCTCCTTGACAGGGATTTCCAGCTTGTAGTAATGACTTTTCCGAAGAATCCACTTCAGAATCATCATACTAAGCATGTTTTCATACCGGAATGTCTCAAAGCAGACAACACGACAAAGTGCATCGGTGAATTGATATTCACTGATTGATGAGAAATTGATTTATAGAAATCACTCGCGTGTCACATAATAAACATTTTTGATACACGGCGAGAGTTTTATACTTCGAATCACATTTCCAACAAAAATACTTTTGTTTGAAAGATTATGCACAATCAATGAGCTCGAAAATTAGTTGGTGAGCACACTGAAAGGTTTTTGCAAAAGTATCCGTCAATCCATTTCCTGGAACAAGTTGATTCAATGTTGAATCGCCCCATCGTTGCTTTCCAGTTGTCACTTGATCATTGATCCAAGATGGATCTCACATGTCACCTACCAAGAGCTTGAAAGATGTTCGCTCTAGGAGGATTTCCATCGTCATTGTGAATAATTGCATATCACTTTGATGTTCTAGCAATACCACAAGGATAATGCGTAGGACTCTTAATATATTATCTTACTTTCCACGGTGTATGAAACCGTAAGCATATTGGAAGTGTATCCTAATGAGATTTATGGATGATCTTGTTGATATAAATAATGCCTAAAAACATTATTAACATTTATCGATATCTCTATGTTTTGATAATCACAAAACGTAAAACCATCAAGTCTAAAAAATTATGACGTAAACAAGTATTTAGTGATAAATATTCACTTTACATCCAAATCACTTAAGGTATGAATAAACAAAGTGTTTATTGCATTCTATGATCAAAGGAACATTTTTCTTAAACACTAGACTTTTTATAAAATGTCACAAAATATTTTATATCTTTTACAAAATCATTCTTGGAAATAAAAGAATATGTTTAAATCATTATAAATATATGAATTCAAAATTTTAACCAAAAATGGTAAAAATGTCCCAAAAAAACCTTCCCCAGTAAAAGACAAATTTTATGGCCGTTTTGGGAGGGCGGCGGCCCCCATAATAATTAAGGGGACCGGCCATGCTCCCAAACAGTATTTTTTCTCCTATAAATACTGGCTAAAATCTTTCATTTTTCCTCACCTTTTGCACTATAAACTTTCTGATCTAAATCTTCTATACCATTCTCTTAAACCCTTTGATCATATAATCATAAGCTTTTGTTTTCAAGTGATCCAAGCTTCAACCTTTCAAGTGCAAGAGAGGAATACTTCAATCCTTCAAGACAAGAAGTATTACAACTTGTTGTGACCTCCACATACAAGTTGTTTGTGCATCATCACTTGTATAGTATTCATCCATTTGTGTATTAGTTGTGAATATTGGTTAGATAGAAGTAAACATAAGGAGTTAGGCTAGTAAGGTGTGTAGGTAGAGAAGTTGGGAATTGATTGTGGTGTGCAAGTAGTATAGGTGTGAGGAAGAAGTAGTGTGATTAGGTGTGAAGAAGTTGTGAAGTAGTAGTGAAGTAGTTGTGTAGAAGTTGTGAAAAAGGTGTGACGAAGTTGTGGTGTGATAATTGGTGTGTAAGGTTTTCTCCGCCATAAGGGAGCTTGTTGACATAGTGAAGAAAACTCTCGAGTTAGGTGCTCGGGGAGTGGAGTAGGGCAAGGAAGGTGTCCTTGTAGCCGAACCACTATAAATCTCTTGTCTCGCGGTTAGGTCTTCCCATCTCTTACTTATTATCTTGCTTATATCGTTATTACTTTTGTAGACATAGACGTATATATATTTTGCTCATATAGTGCTAGTGTTGATTTCACTTAAAGATCAAACAAAAGTTTCATTCACAAAACAAAGTTTCTACAATCAAACTAAAAAGGTAACATACATATAATTGATCATTTCGATCAAGTATAGTTTTCATACAAAATATAATTAAGGATTACAAAATAAACATTTACTGACTTATCTCTCGTATATAGCAATAATTGTTTATATTATGCATGTGTTGATTTCACATACTTAGCTTACATTATTATTATTGTTCATACTTAGATATAATTGTTCATATTGTTCAATATTTGAGTTCACATAAGATCGAATCAAAGTTTTAAAAGTAAACAAGGTTTTAAAACTAAGCTAAGCTTTCATAATAAAATAAAAATGACGTAAAACTATTCAACCCCCCCCCCCCTTCTAGTTTTCCACAATTGGTACCAGAGCCAGGTCTAACAAGATCTTTAAAATATATTGTATTTTAAAACTTGTAACGATCTATGGAATCTGAAAAATATTTAGAAGGGCAATCTATGCAAAGGCCACCACTATTTGAAAGTGATGGATTTTTATATTGGAAAAATCGATTAGAAACTTGTGTGAAATCAAAGGATCTAGATCTTTGGCATGTTATTACTAATGGTGATTTTTTACCTACTCAAAATAATTCCGAAACAAATAAAGATGAAATATTACCTTTTGAAAAACAAAATGATGATTTAAAAAGAAAATTTTCTAAAAGTAATGAAGCAAAAATGGTTATTTACAATGCGTTACCACGTAAAGAATATGAAAGGATCTTTATGTGTGAAACCGCAAAAGAAATTTGGAATTCTTTACTAATAACTCACCAAGGAAATAGTCAAGTCAAGGATAACAAAAGAGATCTACTTGTGCAACAATATGAGCAATTTACAATTCCGGAAGAGGAATCAATTGATAATGCTTTTGCTAGGTTTAACACTATCATCACAAGTCTAAAAGCACTTGATGAGAATTTTTCTAGTAAGAATTTTGTCAGGAAATTTCTTAGGGCTCTTCATCCAAAATGACGAGCTAAAGTCACGGCTATTGAAGAATCAAAGAATTTGTCAACTCTACAACTTGACGAATTAATTGGGAACTTGAAAGTACACGAGGTCATAATAAAGAAGGACTCCAAAATAATCAAAGGAAAAAGAGAACAAAGCAAATCCATTGCTTTGAAAGCTAGGAGGGAATCTAGTGACGACGAAAGCTCAACCTCCGAAAGTGATGATGAAGAATACGCTATGGCCGTAAGAGATTTCAAGAAATTTTTCAAAAGATGAGGAAGATTCGTTAGACAACCGCATGATGAAATGAAAGTATCTCAAAGAGGTAAAGATGACAAGAATGGGAAGAATGAAAGGAAGTGTTTTAAATGTAGTGATCCAAATCATCTCATCAGAAAGTGTCCAATGATGTCAAGAGATCAAAATCAAAAGGCGTTCATTGGAGGTGCTTGGAGTGATAGCGATGGGGACAAGAAAGAAACCACAAAGGAGGAAAAGTGTCTTATGGCAAAGACGCCAAAAGAGGTACATTCTGAAACCGAATTCTTTAGCGATGAAAATTTATCATTAGATGAAAAAGGCCTAGCTAATGAATATAATAGATTATGCAAATTAGGTCAAAAAGAAATTGTTAAAAATAAAACACTAAAATGTATAAATACTCAACTAGAAAATGAAATACTTGCAGGATCTTGGATTTGGAAGAAACTCCTGAAGTATAGAGGTATAGCTCGAATGCTCTATAAGGTGGAGGTGAAGTGCGGTTATTCGGTATCGTTCTGGCATGATTCTTGGTGTTCTCTAGGCTGTTTATTCGACTTACTTGGACAACGAGGGTTTATCGACATGGGGGTTTCAAATCAAACAACTCTTGGAGAGGTAATGGAGAGAAAAAGGAGACGAAGACATCGAAATGCTCTTCTTAATCAAGTAGAGCAGGAAATCTTGATGTTGAAGGAACAACGGGTACATGGGCAAGATGATGGTGTTTTGTGGCACCAAAAAGATGATACTTACTCTAAACGGTTTCAATCGAAGGAAACATGGCAGATCTTACGTGCATCTCTCCCCACCTGGGACAGTCGTCGAGGTATTTGGTTCTCCTTTGCTACTCCCAAGTTTGCTTTTATGACTTGGCTCACAGCAAAGAATAGGCTAGCCATGAGTGAGAGAATGGAGTGTTAGAATATAAATGTACATATTGGTTGTTCCTTTTGTGCGGAACCGAGGGAGACACGGGAACACTTATTCTTCGAATGTCTATACTCAAGGCAAATATTGGAAGCATTAGTGGGGGGGCCTGATGGGTTATGAGTTTACGTGGGAATGGACGAACATATTGAACCAAATCTCTCGGGATACACGGATAGATATGAACCTCTTCATTGTTAGGTATGCATTCCAAGCAACCATACACTCTATATGGATAGAGAGGAATAGAAGACGACATGGAGAAAAACCGATCACCAACACTATCTTGGTGAGAATGATTGATGTCATGATGCGAAATAGGTTAAGCACGATTCGGAGGAATGGTATCAAGAAATACGAAGATGGCATTCGTATTTGGTTTGGCACAAGAAGATTGTTATGAGATCTCCACTTGTTTTTGTTTTCTTATTCTTAGATCAAAACGTTTCTAACTCGTTGTTAAAATAGTTTATTTTTCTTTGAATATAATTTAACATTAGATTTAAAAAAAAAAGAAAATGAAATACTTGAATTGAAAGCTAAAATACACCACTTAGAAAAGGGTAAGAAAATTTTTGAGGAATGTAAATCATGTCATGATCTCGAAAATGAAAATGAAAAAGAAAAACTTAAGGAAGAAATTTATAAACTTGATAAATTTGAAAATAGTAGTCACTCACTTAGGAAAATAATAAGTATTCAAAGAGCATCCGGAGATAAAACTGGTTTAGGATTTAACTCAACCGAAGCTTCAACAAGTGAAACTAAAAATGTTAAATTTGAAAGTGAACTTAATGAACTAAAACCTTTAGAATCAAATCCTAAATATATACTTATTAATGATAGAAAAATACCTCTTGACAACGATGAAGAAGTAAAAACCTTTTATAAACCATCCTTAAAAACCGAAGTAGAATCATCTAAATCCAAATTAAGATCAAAAACTCCACCACCAAGAAAACCTAACAATCATCATCCAAGATCTAAAACACCTCAACCTAGAAGAAATCAAAATAGACAAAATTACAATAGCACTAGAAATCAAATGTGGAATTATCAACCAAGTTACAATCCTTGGGGAATATTACCACCATACATGCATCCCAGCCAAATGTTAAATATGTTTGGACCAAACAACTTTGGACCAATGAGACAATGAGGACCAAGTGGCTAAGTTGTCATTCTTCGAAGAAGTTGGAATCTCATCTACAAATGACTTCTATAAGTCAACATAGTCTAAAAGGTACGCGTTTCTTTTAAGTTCATCGCTATAATTTGCATGCTTAGATAAATGATTAGTTATATTAATGCTTAGCTATACATATATATTGTTTGTAACACTTATTCATATATACCTACATAATAGCTTATATACTTATAACCTAGAAACATCATTAGTTGACTTTCCTAGGAATAAAATGAAATTATTCATTGTCGAACAAAATAGAAAATGGAAATCTTCTATATCCACTATTAGCAAACTCATGGTGATGAAGTGAAATGAGTTAAGTGGATCAATCTTCAATACAGAAGTAGGATTAGATCCCTCGCATAAGAAAACTATGGATGAAACAAGCTCTCGTAGACTATGCATTAAGTTAGATAAGCGTGCAAAAACAAAGGAAATATAGATGTTAGGTTATACCCCATTCAACACTCTCGCATCTAACATATAAATTTTCGCCATCACTTCCTTTAGGATCATATGATATGTAGAAACGATAGCATGAGATAATAATAGGCTTAACCAATCCTCTTGAGCATGAGATCTCTAATAAACATCTTTTAAAATATATGATTAATGATATTTGTTGTCAAAAATCTAATATCTCTAAAAATATGCAAAAACCTCACATTTTGGAAAATAGGTTTTCAAATGACTGTCCCACTTTTCAATAACATGTTTTCACTATCAATATCCACAATTTTGTTTTGATAAAATCCAAAGATTGGGAAAATTTTCTTTATCTTTCATTAACACATTTTGAAGTAAAACCCAATCTATTTTATTTAAATAACTGTCACATCTACGTGAAAACCTACTTTCAAACATTGTTGAATAATGCTAAAAACGTCTCTTTAAATCATGCATGGTGATCTCATATTTGTCATCTATATTTATATAAATGACACTTATAAGTGAACTAAATCAAATCAAGAAGACTATGGTTTGTCTATTAAAACTTTGTTTGTAACAAGTCTAGAAATCCATGCTATCATAACTACCCACTTATTGCACATTGATACACATTAGGATTAATTCTCATAGTTATGTAGTTATGAAATACTTGATGTTGCTTATTGTTTCCTAGCACTTATATTTTACTTGGTTGATGAGTATGTTTGCATGCTAGATGAAATTACTTGTTTACTTAATCTCTTTTGTTAACATGCTTTGGCTACATAATTACCTACATAATTAGAATGTGCTTAATTGCCTCAAAGAGTTGGACTTGTTTGAAACCAAAAACACAACCTTTCTGCAATTCACTACCAAAAACCCTTTTCTGGCAATATGGGAATCACCAGATGGGCGGCCCCCTTAAATCATAAGGCGGCCCCCTTAATTATTAAGGGGACCAACCTCCAATTAAGGGGACCGGCCATCTGATGGTCGAATGTGTTGTTTCCTTTTTAGCCCATTTCATCCTATACTTCCCAAAATTCACAAACTTATTTTATCCTAAACCTTCTATCAAAGTTTATACATCCTTAATCCCACCAATCCTACATTATAAACACTCTCATTCCTCTCAATCTCCACCATTTCCTCTCCCATTAAACCAAAACCACCAAGAAATCCGTTTGGAGAAGAAAGCCTAACTTCCATTAAAAGCCTGTCAAACCAAATGATGTTGTCAAACAACCAACACCAAATTCCTCCTATGTCTTCAACATTACATTCCTAACACCTCACATTTTGTTCAACCTACCAATCCACCATCCAAAACATCCTCCACTCATGAAACATCCTATTCTTCCACAACTTCATTCTCATCCATTCATGAATACCCAAACTCACAAATATCTCCACCACCACCTCCTACCAACACACATGTTATCCCTATGTTGCATGTCCAATCATCCATCCCTAAATAACAACCACACTCCACCATCATCACCTTCCTCCGAACACTTGAAGTTCATTGAAGAACTCAAGGAAGCCCATGAGCTTTGTGCTCTTCTTGCCTTACACCTTGCTCAATGCAACTTGGAATAATTTTCCTCTAGCTCTCCTTCATCACCCCACAACTTGAAACAAGTTGCAAAACATGTCAACAATTTTCCTTGTTGCATCTTTCTCTAAAAACAAACCATTTCATTGAATGAAAATTTCACTTGGATTGAGTATCTTCTCACTAGATCTCATCCAAAACCCTCGCTTGAACAACATCTAAACTCTCAATCAACCTCTTCTGCTCCTAACTCTACACCTCTAAACTCTCCACCACCAAACTCTCCAACACTCATGCACCCAAACATATACCTCCATTAATCCAACAATCTTACCCTAAGTTAACCATTTTCATTCCAAACACTCAATCATCAACCATCTAAGCATAATATATGCTTATGATTCTCACTTTCAAATAAGAATCAACCAACCTTTTGTTACAAGCAAGTCCGATGGCTCTCTTTGGCAAATTAGGATCTTTAACATAATCACTTTGTATTAATTGTTATGTATCCTTAATATTTTTTTGCTATGCTTGTTATTTGTATATTGCATATTTTTCTATGTATGCTTGTGCTTCTAATATTTTTGCAGCCAAGATTCCCATTGCTCGATTCCTTGGTGCCCTCGAACGAGGGGGAGCACACATCAAGGGGAGCTTTCACCCCGTCTAACTTCATTTATGAAGCTAGTCAGCGTAACCTTTTTGATTCTACAAAAAGGAGAGAAGTGAATATAAACTCACTAAATACATGTCTAAAAATTAATTTTTAGACTTGATGAGTTTAGGTTTTGTAATCATCAAAAAGGGGGAGATTGTTGATATAAATAATGCCTAAAAACATTATTAACATTTATCGATATCTCTATGTTTTGATAATCACAAAACGTAAACCCATCAAGTCTAAAAAATTATGACGTAAACAAGTGTTTAGTGATAAATATTCACTTTATATCCAAATCACTTAAGGTATGAATAAACAAAGTGTTTATTGCATTCTATGATCAAAGGAACATTTTTCTTCAACACTAGACTTTTTATAAAATGTCACAAAATATTTTATATCTTTTACAAAATCATTCTTAGAAATAAAAGAATATGTTTAAATCATTATAAATATATGAATTCAAAATTTTAACCAAAAATGGTAAAAATGTTCCAGAAAAACCTTCCTTAGTAAAAGACAAATTTTATGGCCGTTTTGGGAGGGCGGCTCTCTTAATTATATGGGCGGCCCCCTTAATAATTAAGGGGACCGGCCACGCTCCCAAACAGTATTTTTTCCCCAATAAATACTGGCTCAAATCTGGCATTTTTCCTCACCCTTTGCACTATAAACTTTCTGATCTAAATCTTCTATACCATTCTTTTAAACCCTTTGATCATATAATCATAAGCTTTTGTTTCCAAGTGATCCAAGCTTCAACCTTTCAAGTGCAAGAGAGGAATACTTCAATCCTTCAAGACAAGAAGTATTACAACTTGTTGTGACCTCCACATCCAAGTTGTTTGTGCATCATCACTTGTATAGTATTCATCCATTTGTGTATTAGTTGTGAATATTGGTTAGATAGAAGTAAACATAAGGAGTTAGGCTAGTAAGGTGTGTAGGTAGAGAAGTTGGGAATTGATTGTGGTGTGCAAGTAGTATAGGTGTGAAGAAGAAGTAGTATGATTAGGTGTGAAGAAGTTGTGAAGTAGTTGTGAAGAAGTTGTGAAGTAGTTGTGTAGAAGTTGTGAAAAAGGTGTGACGAAGTTGTGGTGTGATAATTGGTGTGTAAGGTTTTCTCCGCCATAAGGGAGGTTGTTGACATAGTGAAGAAAACTCTCGAGTTAGGTGCTCGGGGAGTGGAGTAAGGCAAGGAAGGTGTTCTTGTAGCCGAACCACTATAAATGTCTTGTCTCACGGTTAGATCTTCCCATCTCTTACTTATTATCTTGCTTATTTCGTTATTACTTTTGTAGACATAGACGTATATATATTGTTGCTCATATAGTGCTAGTGTTGATTTCACTTAAAGATCAAACAAACGTTTCATTCACAAAACAAAGTTTTTACAATCAAACTAAAAAGGTAACATACATATAATTGATCATTTCGATCAAGTATAGTTTTCATACAAAATATAATTAAGGATTACAAAATAAACATTTACTGACTTATCTATCGTATATAGCAATAATTGTTTATATTATGCATGTGTTGATTTCACATACTTAGCTTACATTATTATTATTGTTCATACTTAGATATAATTGTTCATATTGTTCAAGATTTGAGTTCACATAAGATCGAATCAAAGTTTCAAAAGTAAACAAGGTTTTAAAACTAAGCTAAGCATTCATAATAAAATAAAAAGGACGTAAAGCTATTCAACCCCCCCCCCTTCTAGTTTTCCACAGATCTCTTGGCTCTAGACTCAATAGTGCGTTTTGATCCGCTCCTGGAGACTGAAGAGGTGTCTCCTATTTTAGTATCAACATGGCTCGCAATGAGCGGTCGATACACTATGCAGGGTTCCCCGTGAGAATGAAACAAGTCCTTTTAAGAGAACTTGAGTGGCTAGGAAGGTTGGTGCAGTGCGTCATTGGGTCCATGACGTCTTGTCTTCAATACCAATGTTACCTTGGTAACCACCAGTAGCATATGAATTAAACCCGGTTTCTGCCCTAAGGTTGAAAATATGGAGGGCTATTTCTTTTCACCCTTTCTCATTTCATTTCTTTTTCATTCTTCAACCCCTTCAGTGCTTACCGAGACTTCATTACTAGAACCTTGTTGGGTTTGTTCCAATGCTAGCTCCATCTTAGTCGGCACTCTTCCCTTATCTCACTTTTCTCTTTTTTTTGTTTAATCATCCCTAAGGACTTCTACTCTATCTAGAGGATTGTCCCTGGGAAGATCCTTCTGTTTCTGGTGGATCAGGGGAACTCATACCTAAACTTAACCATCCTTATAACTCCGTGCATTAAAGTAATTTGCCGGCCTTTGGTATTTTTCCACAAACGCCTTTTGCTCCCCCTTAATATGTGCATCGGTATTATGAAAGCATTTAGCACATATGAGGGAGCCTATTATTGAGTCCAAAAGATCACATTTTATCAGATTTCATATTTAAATCACATTCTCTCCCCCGATCAAAAATATAAAACCTTTTGAGATTTTGGATCTCAATTGATTTAAATAAGTTAAAAAACGTTTTTGGGAGAAGATGTGTTTAGGTTAAACTTTGTCTGATAATAGGAACATTTTTGAGCTCCCCCTCAATCTATGAGGGGGACGGTTATGTGTCAGAACAAATAAGTTTATAAATGATTTGGAGTCAACGAGAAACTCGTGAAAAAAATTCATGTATTGACGCATAACCTTCACAAATTTGAAAGCTGCTTGACATGTACAAAGTGGCGAGTTTTGATGATTCATAAAATTTTTGAAATTACTCTCCCCCTTAATCAATGATCCATGTTAAAATTAAAAGAAATTGTTGTCATTGATTGGTGATAAATTTTATGAAAATTTGAGTTCAGATTGATTTCCAAAAAAAATTTCATGGTACCACCAAGTTTTGCACAAATACTTTCTTGAAAAATCATAGAAGGAAAAGCATTCGTGGTAAACAGAAGATTTCTCTTCTTATACAAGAAATGACGCACTGAAGCGTACATCAGATCAAGGGTGCATGAATGTAAAATAATTCGCTCTCGGATGAACGGCACCCTTTGCTAGGAACAACCGTCTTTTTGGCGACATGTTTTCCTCATTTTAAAAAATGGGTTGCTATCTAAAGTAATAGGAAGCCATAATTTTAAATCCGGTTTACAGTCTGAAATAACTGCAAGCCATATTAGAAGAATGTTTTGAGCAGTGTTGCAAAAATCCGCTGAGGCGGCCGATTAATCGGCCTCGGCCTTGGAACTTGGAGGAAATTCCAAGGTAATCGGCCGATTAATCAGCCGAGGCGGCCGAGGCGGCCGATTAATCGGGAAAAAATCGCAACTCGGCCCCCGACCGCCTCGGGACCGATTCACGATTTTTGCAACATTGGTTTTGAGAAACGACATGTTTTAGAAAATCATTATTTGAAATTAAAAGAAAAACTCTTGCTCAAGCATATGTATGTTTCCGTGTCAGTATTGAATGACATTTCTAGAAACGTACATAATATTGATTACACAAGAGACATGTTGTGAGAAGAGTATTTTTGGATTTTTTATAATTTTTCAGATTTTTATGGTTTTTATAGGTTTATAATTTTCTATTTTCTTTTTGTTTTAAGCTATGTACAAAGGATATGTGAAAGCAATCCTTCACTCTTCATTTTCTTCCTGAAGACATTTAAGAGTTTCTGGTGTGAGGCTCTTCATCCCGAGTCGTGGAAGAATGAACTGGAATCTTTCTCGAGAGAGAGCCTTTGTAAAGATATCAGCCAGTTGAAACTCTGTCCTCACGAAGTAGAGTTCCACTACCCCTTTCTCCACTTGTTCTCTAATGAAGTGATGACGGATGTCAATATGCTTGGATCTGGAATGCTAGACATTGTTGCAGCACAAAGCAATGGCACTTTTGTTATCACAATACATCAGGATTTTATTGAAGTCAAACCCATAATCTGATAGTTGAGATCTCATCCACAAAATTTGAGCACAGCACAAGGACATGGCAATGTATTCAGCCTCTGTGGATGATATCGATGTACACATTTGCTTTTTAGATGACCAGCTTACACGTTTCTCTCCCAGAAATTGAGCACCTCCTGACGTACTTCTACGAGTATCTTGACATCCCGCATGGTCAGCATCTGAGTAAGCCGTGAGAGCCATTGCATTGTCTTTAGGGTACTAGAGACCCATGTGAATGGTCCCTTGAAGATACCTAAATATTCTCTTGACTCCTTCTAGGTGCTTTTTGGTAGGCTTGGATTGATACCGAGCACACATACAAACTGCAAATAGAAGATCTGGCCTACTGCTGGATCGTCATCAAGTTTGGATCTTTCAACCATTGGAGTGTCAACTGAGTCACTTGAATCAAAACCAAATTTCTTCACAATGTGGTGAGTGCTTATTCACTCACCTTTTCTTTACCAAAATATGACTAAATAATCCAAAAACTAACCCAAATTGCCAAAGAAAATGTGTTTTTGTGATTGTGAATATGCAGGTACGAATATCTTATAAAAAGACGAGAAACAAACGAAATCCGGCAAAAACGAGCACGAAAGTGGAACGAGTCAGAAAGTCAAGCTGGAATCAGGAAAAAAAATTAAATATAAGCTTAAAAAGTCCAAAGAAGACCTCAAAGTTTGGAGATGTGACAAAGTTGACCCTTGAATAAAGTTTGAAGAGATTGTCAAATTCAGTCCTCCAAGTTTCAGAAGTTGTCAAATGTGGTCCTTTGAATAATATTTCTGAAAAATTACAAATTTGGTCCTCCATGAATTACAATATCACGTTAAAGGCACGTGGATCACATTTTGGAAGAATTACAGAACCAGCCCTTGGAATTCTGAAGTTTACACAATTGGTCCTTGCTTATTATTTAGTACTAAATCTTGAATTACAAGTCCTGGTCCATGTATTTAGTCCAAATCCAATCCCATAAATAAAAACACCAAGCCCATTTCTAAATCCTAAAGTCCATTACCAACAAAACCTTTACTGAGCCCATCTCCCTTAGGTCAAACCTCATATTACTCTCGGTCAAACAAAGAGGTAATAAAATATTACCTTAAAACATTTCCCACCCCCTTTTTACCATAAACCAAGAAATCCCAAATCGTATGAACCCTAGTTTATTCTACCTTCCAATTAACCCAAGTTAATTCAATTAACCATCATTAGCCACTCATTGGAGCTTCTAGAACCTTTATCACGTGCTCAGAATGTGACAAAGAGAATATTGGAGATAAAAGGACATGTGGCAGAGTTTGATTGGTGTTGACACATCATTCCCTTATCATTGGATTCGTTTTCTAGAAGTTTTCGACAAGGACAAAGGGTATGTGCACGAATGGAACAGATGGCAGCTTATCATTGGCTATGCCACATCACTAATCATGATCCAAGGGTTGATGTATGATCAAAGAAACACAGATGTGATCCAAAGGCTATGAGGAGCTGTGAAGAAGCACAATTCACCTGGATTGCCGGCTTGGCATTTGGAGACCCCAAGCCTTACTCCTCACTTATAAATACCTCTTCATTTTCACTCATTAGAAAGTAGCTTTTAGGTACTGTTATGCTGTAGGATTAATGTTAGAATAGTTATAGATTTAAAATTACTTGTATTCTTATCTCTCAAATTGTATTTTCAGCTTTAATCAATAAAAATTTTAGTTAATTTTGTTTTAAATTCTGTTTTATTCCTTTGCTTATAGTCTTATTTAGCTTCTTAGTAATTTTTCAAGCTTTCCTGTTTGTTCATTCAGCTTATTTTAGAAGTAAATTCTAGATTTCATTAAGTCAAAGTTTTAAACTATTACATTCATTCTTCATAAAAACTTTTTAAAAAATCAGTAAAACAAATATAAAAAAAACAAAAATATTTTAGAAATTCCTTTTTCAGCTTGCATACAAGCTCATTAGTAGTATAGAATCATTCATTTAAGCTTTGTAGCTTTAGTGAATGATTGTTGAGGCTCATATCAGTTTTGAGTTCCAATATCAACATCAATCAACATAAGTCAACTGTATCAGATGAAGTGATGATCCAGTGTGTAATTGATAGTCAAAGTGGAATTGTGGAAGCCATTTGCCTATCCAAAGATAGGCAAACTTAGTGAGCCCCCTATGTTCAAGCTGAGGGGGAAAGCTTTGTAAGTCTAGCTTCTTATTCATAATTACTCTTTGAATCTGTTAATAACTAGTTAAGATCTATTGAGTTACTGTTACATTGCTTCTATTTGATATTGTATCAGTTAATATTGAGATACTTGAGCTAATTTGGGCAGTTGTACACTTAATTGATTATAATTGAGTTTATAGGATTAGATTAATTCATTCTATGGATCTGATCTGTGGTGGTTCATTGTGGAATTTTAGAGTTTTAAAGGATCATTTAAGTGATATGTAACTGAAGTTGAGCACCATTTGTTATATTTGAAGCTTAGATCAATGAGTAGTAGTATAAAGTGGAAGTTATAGGGGTGTTTGGATCTGCTTGTTACTGAGCTGTGTAGTTGTTTGTTTACTGTCATAGCTTCACTCTAGTTTACATTAGGTTAGTGTTAGTCAAATAGAACATAATAATGGTAGGATAGTATACTTAATAGTCAAAATCAAACTTAAAATTGGTTAACTGTTGGATTAATTGGATTTAGTTAGAGTAATTGTAGTATTGGTTGTAATCTTGTATAAGTTAGTTTAATCTAGTATAATTTTAGCTTAATATTGCACATAGGAGTAGATTTAAGTAGTAGAATTTGGATTTGGTCAAAATTATATTAGCACTATAAAATCAACTGTTTCAGATTTTGTACTCAATAGGTTGCTAAATTTAGGTATAATTAGGAGTGCAATTGTAGGTTTATGATAGAGCTTTTGGTGATTTTAGATATTCAGTAGTGCAAAGTTACGTTTGCCCCTCTGAGTTTATAGATTAGAGCTTATTTTGACAACTTATTCTAGTCTGCATTTGAAGAGTTTAGCACTAGTTTTCTCATTTTATCTTAATTTTAATCATTTTTTTAAATACTTTTTAATAAAAAAAATCAAATAAAAATCAGAAAAAGTCTTAAAAATTCCAAAAATATTTTTGATAATTCTTTTCTGTTATTTTAGATTTCTCAAAATTAATTTTGTATATTTCTCCTTTATTTTTACATTATCTCTTATTTTTAATTACTTTTAATTTTCCAAGAATAGAAATAAATTCATAGAAAATTAATAAAAAGTCAAAAAAAATATTTTTCTTTTTCTCAAAATTATTTTAAGTAGTTTAAGATTTTTTGAAAATTATTTCATATTTTTAGGATAATTTTTCATTAAAAGTTACGTTTTAATTCGTTCGGTACGTTTTAAAATTCGCGTTTGATTTTCCGTTTTTAGATTTTAGACAATTGTGCTTTATTAGCTTGTACCATCTGCATAATTTGTGATTTTTTATCATAATTTGAATTTCATAATCACAATTTTCACTTTTCCACTTTTCACGACACGACTTCAAGAATCGAATTTCACGATTCCATTCACTCCTTCACGGGATACGACTCCGTTAATCCGTATTTCTTGCGCATTTCCTTGAAATTATAAATATATAATATAAGTTGGTTTTCACACAATCAGAATGTCATTAGCATATTTGGCTTGATTAATGAAGATGCCGCTTGGATTTTGTGAGATTTGTAACCCCAAGAAGAATGACATTTGTCCCATCATAGACATTTGAAACTTGTAACTCATTTCCTTTGCAAATCAATCACATTCGTTGGAATTAGACGATGCAAAGATGATATCATCTACATAAATTTGAACGTGGAGCAGATGGTTTCCAGTCCTCTTAGTGAATAAGGTAGGATCAACAACACCCTTGGTGAATCGGTTTGCCAGAAGAAACTTGGACAAAGTGTCGTACCAAGCTCTAGGAGCTTGTTTTAGACCATACAGAGCTTTCTTCAAACGATACACATGATTTGGCCGTTCAGGGTCCACGAAGCCTTCAGGCTGAGTAACATAGACCACTTCTTTCAAATCTCCATTCAGGAAAGCAGTCTTAACATCCATCTGGTAAACAATCATGTTACTGCTAGCAGCATTGGCAAGGAAGATTCTAATGGCCTCGATACGAGCAACTGGTGCAAACGATTCTTCAAAGTCAATTCCCTCTTGTTGACTGTATCCTTTTGCAACTAGACGTGCCTTGTTTTTCAAGACAACACCATGCTCATCCAGTTTTACTTTGAAGATCCACTTGAGAGCGATGATCATTGCACATTCTAGTGGAGGCACCAATTTCCATACATCAAGTCGATCAAACTCGTGGATTTCTTCTTGCATTGCTGTGAACCAGCATTCTTTTGATAAAGTATCCTTGAAATCTTTGGGTTCGGTTTTGGATAGAATGGAATTAAAGAAGCACCACAAGGCATCGGTAGCAAGTTGTTTTCTGGTGGACACTGGTCGTGAGAGATTTCCTATGATGTTGTCAATAGGATGATCATTGGTCCATTTTCTGAGCTATTCATGAGGTTGAGGGTAGTGTACCGATATAGCTGTGTTGGATTCTCCTGAGGATGATGCTTCGTTGGAGAATTCAGGAGCGAATACATTTTCAAATGGTCCATCTTCTGGTGGAGCAAAAGGATTAACTTTACATGAATAGTCTGCTGTCGTTCTTTGATGTTCTGAAGATGATTGTACATTTGACGCATGTTGAGAGTGACTAGATTCTGGAGCATCCAGAGCAATGGATATGGAAGTGGATGGACCATTAGTGGTATGAGGAGCATCTACAACCATAACATTAGCATCTGTAGTGTAACCACCCGTAATTTTCCAAACTAATTATCATAATAAATTATATTTATTGTTACCTATCTATTTGTATTGAGCATCTTTGAGCTCACGTGATTATTTCGGGAAGATAACCCGCTCATTTTAGACACTACGGGAAATTATCCCGCTCACTGTGGCATACAATGACATTACAGTCAATTTGTTTTTATAAAAAGAAAATGTGAGATATTAACTTTCTGACACTCGCGAACTATTATTTTAATAGTACACATATTTATTTTTATCAGAAAATGCACATTTTATATTTTCTGACATAGACTGACAATTTAATATTTAAAGACGAGAGGTTATCTTGCAACTCCTAATACAATGACCCCACACGCGTACCGACACTTATTAGTTATGGCAATAATTTAATTAACACATGTTCAAGTACACAAAATGTTTTTAAAATACTTGTATAAAAACGCTCACGAAAATAAACCTTATACATATTTACTTGTAGTGTCAAACTGGAACACCGCGACTCATATTTAAACTCACCGGGACACAAAATACATTTTATAAAATCTTAAATACTCCTTTCCGATTTATTTTTTAATTTTATATATATATATATATATATATATATATATATATATATATATATATATATATATATATATATATATATATATATATATATATATATATATATATATATATATATATATATATAAATTGCAAAAATGGTCTTTGACGTTCCACGAAATAGCAAAAATGGGACCGAGACAAAAAGTAGCGCAAAAAAGACACCAACGTTCCACATTTTTGCAAAATCGCCACCGAGAGGCCTTTTCCGTTAGCTTCCGTTAGTTTTCCTCGTTAAGTGCAGTGAAATGACTAATATACCCTCGTCTTCTTCCCCATTTGAATTTCTTTTTAATTTATATTTAACTTTAATAAAAAATGAAGAACATCAAGAGCAAAAACCCAGACATTCAAATCAAAACCCAGATCCAACAATATATAACTAACACTCTTTTCCTTAATCTCATAATCCATAATACTTTAAACTGATCATTTAATTCTCGAACATTTCACTGCAATTAAAAAGAAATACAACTAATTTTGCTCAAGAACACTCATGCTGAAGCTACCAATCTCCATAAACCTAGATCACCAAGTGACCGTTTCACGGATCAAAACTTGGTGCGTTAACTTTATCTAAACATGATCTTTTACACAGTTATTGGTGCGTTTCCATTATTATTATCTTTAATATGTATGTGAACTTACGAGTGATACTAAATCGATATGGTGATTGTAGTTCTCATATGACCTTGGGCAACCCTCTTCTAAACAAGTTCACGGGACATCTATGAAGACTTTGTTAGCTAAAGAAATGTTGAATGAAACTTCGTCCAAAAAGCGATCACCAAGTCTTATTGCGAAGTTGATGGGTCTAGAAGGACTGCCATCTCCCCAGACTAGTCACAAGCAACAAAAAAAGTTATCCGACAACTCTCACAAGAATGCGGGTTCCGTAGGAAGCAAAAGGAATGAAAATTCATTCAATCGTTCATCAGTTGGATAAGAAGATCACAACGGAGCAGCAATATTGCAAGGATGTTTATGAAGATCCAGAAGCATCACGCGTTGGAAATCAGCTATATTTATCACCAATGAGTGCAAAACGAAGATCTACGAAGCAGGAACTGGGATACATCCAGGAAAGATGCGATGAAATGCTTAAGGAGTCGATTGCAATTAAAAATAAACTTGAAAGGGTTGATTCAAATTTGGAATTTATGTTGAATTATCTCCACAAGCCAGATTCCATGTATGGAAAGCATCTGCGTGATCCGCACAATAATTCTTCTGTTTCACTCTGTACCCAAATAACACTCTTGAAGCCTTCAAGTTATGTCAGACACGCAACCCAAGATAAAGGCTTGAAAAAAGAGAGAGAAACGTTAGACTATCATGTCCCTGCTTCTTGTCAAAGAAATGAGAATGGGCGTATAGGCTACTGTCATAATGCTAATAACTTGCGTAGATCGTCCAGATATCAGTTAGATAGGAAGGATGCAGGTGACATTTCTCCAACACGGAGATCTATGTTTATGGAGATTGGTAGCTTCAGCATGAGTGTTCTTGAGCAAAATTAGTTGTATTTCTTTTTAATTGCAGTGAAATGTTCGAGAATTAAATGATCAGTTTAAAGTATTATGGATTATGAGATTAAGGAAAAGAATGTTAGTTATATATTGTTTGATCTGGGTTTTGATTTGAATGCCTGGGTTTTTGCTCTTGAAGTTTTTCATTTTTTATTAAAGTTAAATATAAATTAAAAAGAAATTCAAATGGGGAAGAAGACGAGGGTATATTAGTCATTTCACTGCACTTAACGAGAAAAACTAACGGAAGCTAACGGAAAAGGCCTCTCGGTGGCGATTTTGCAAAAATGTGAAACGTTGGTGTCTTTTTTGCGCTACTTTTTGTCTCGGTCCCATTTTTGCTATTTCGTGAAACGTCAAGAACCATTTTTGCAATTTACCCATATATATACTTGCCGCCCCTTCCCTATTCTCCAAATAGTGACACTAGAACCTATTTTGAATTATTAAATATCACCTCTTTTGACTTTGACCATATTAATTAGGATATAAGATCATAGGGGTGAGCATCGGGCCGGAACCGATCCCGTCCCGACCCGTCCCGACGAAGCCCGATCCCGATTGTGGCCGGAATCCTAAACCGACTCCCGATCCCGATTGTGTTCGGTTAGTCGGTATCGGAATCGGTCGGTATCGGTTAGTCGGTATCGGTCGGATTAGCTTGTTATTGATCGGAATCATCCCGTCCCGACCCGTCCCGTCCCGACCCGACTCCCGATTTCACCGGAATTGCAAACCGACTCCCGAACCGTTTGATAGTCGGGATCGGAATCGGGCCGGCGGTTTGGTCGGGATCGGGCCGGAAAATGGGCGGCGGGCGGTTTTGCTCACCCCTAAAAGATCATGAACTCTTGGACATTTAGTACATGTGAAACAATGAAATGACTACTCGTTTGCTTCTCCTTTTCTTTTGGCTGAGACCAAACCAGACGACACCTTCATATAAATATTTTTTTTTTTCATGTAGCTTAAGCTTGTTAATTTTTTTTTTCCACTAGTCCTCACTAGAGTCTTATTCAATTGGTTTAGAGTTTAGACCATTACTTGTGTCGCTTCTTTTTGCCACTCTCGGCGCGCACACACACCCATCCACATTCCCCTGCTATTTATTAATAACCTAGTCTTTAGAGTCTTATTATAATGGTGTGAACCATGCTTTGTCCTCCTTTAATACAATGATATTTGTAGACAACACTTACACAAGGCATGGCATGCCTATTCCTTTCTTTCTTTCTTTCTTTTTTCTACCAAACACCATCACCACAAGTTACCACTTTGAAAATTTGCAACTAACTGTGTACTACTTGAATAAATTAATCAATAGACCATGTTTGATTTGCATGTAAAAAGGAGACTATAGATCGTAAATTTTACACAAAGAAAGAAAACAAAACTCTTCCTTTTCTTTGCACCATATAACCCACGACCAACACAGTGCACCATCACTTTTGCAATCACATTTCACTTTCAAAACCTCATTTAAAACCTCTAAGTATATGCAAGAGGGTTGAAGCTTGGAATTTTGGGTTAATTTGGAAGCTTGGGTTACTAAGATTTTGATTAAAAATTCTTAGACACTTGGATTCTCTTCTTTGTTTCTCATTCGAACCATCTCCTCATACTCACTGTAAGGATCAACCAACATCTTTAACTTGTTACAATCTCGTTTTTGAACTTTAAACATCACGTATATATTAATATGTGTAGTTATGAAAAACTAAAAATGTTTTACTTGATTTATAATTCTTGACATGCATACATACGATCGAATATACTTGCAAGATCGACTATAGTTGTGTTTAAAATGAAGCTTGTGTGGTGACCTTTTTAATCTTGCATAATACGTATAAGCTTAAAGAAATAAACTAGTGTTTACTTGCTTATTAATCGACATACACTTAAACATTTCAAACTCATTTGAGGTCTTTAGACTTAAAACAACATAAGAAACACAAGTATTGGCTTACTTTTGAACAAGTGCTTAGTTTCTTATTTTTTCTTATTGGCTTATCGGCTTGTTTCGCGGTTTATTCACTTGAAAACTTAGCTTAAAATACTTATATACAAGCTTATTGACACGTTACACTAAATCGGTTAAGTTTTGGTTTAATTTGGATTTTCGAGTCGTATAAACTCAAATAAGTCAAGACTTATTTGAGCTTATTTTGGTCACCTCTTCGTAACTTGAGGTTATTCATAAGTTTGAAAAACTTATGTAAATATTGGCTCACAAAACAGTTCTGAAAAGGAAGTGAAAAACACGAACCAAAAACGCATGCAAGACACAACTCCGAATGCACTGAGTGAGTTATATCTATGTATTCTAATATAATGCACTTTTGTACCACCCTTTGAAGCTTCTAAAAATTCAATGCGCTGATGTGTCTTGAAGGAGAGACCATAGATATTTTTGTAAAGTACAATCCCACTTGAGCCAAGCAATAAAACTTCCTCTATACTCTGCATTCATGATTTCAACTTATCATTCAATTGGCAGTTTCATTTGCTAATTTAATGTTAATGTTTGAAAAATTCAATCAATCCCTTTTGATTTTACAGTTTCAACTCAACAATTAATGTGGATTTATTCAATGAATCGGTTACATTCAATCCCCAAAAAATATACATCCGGTTTGTTCCAGAGATTCAACATCCCCAAGAAGTCGATCTATGCAATTGGGTTTTTTGGTGTCCAACCCTTAAAACCGGTAAGTATTGCTTAAATTCAAATTCAATTTAGGGATTGTATTTTAATCACAATTTGGATGTGCGTTTTTTACTTTGATAAGTATGTTTTGTTTGTTTTAAGTAGAAAGTAGAAATTATGGTAGTGTTTTGAATACGTGGATGAATATACAATTGTGATGTTTGAATGTTGTTTTTTCATCCATTCAAATTTATATGTTCAAAAGAGGAACGTCACTTGAATATTTTTTGGGAAATCATCTAGATATATTTTGATTGATTATGTTATAATTTATTTTTGTAGGTAGAATGTGATTGGGGAAGATTAACCAGGTTTGACAACTTTTATCTCTTTTCATTCTTCAATTTAATTGTTAGTAGATGATATGGATGATGAAAAAGATTATTTGTAGTTTATGTTCTATGTGTGTTTTTATGCCTAAACTTATTTAGTCGTTGAAAGGTTGTAGGTGCTTGATGCATATCAGTTGGTTGTTCGGCAAAAGTACGGGGATTCTCTATTTTGATAATTGTAAGTCATTGTTAATTGCTTATTCATAAAGTACTGAACTTTATTTTCTTACCAGGCATTTTAAGGGAACATGTTACAATACTCATTTCATTAGTTATAGTTTGTGATTATGTTAGCATTCATCAAGTTCAAGAGCTTGACACCCAGCCGAATTCTTGCAGATGAAATATTTGAAGATAAAGTAACCATAAACGGGGTGACTATAAGAGCAAGCAGGTAATGATTGAATCGGAACCACCCTTTGAAGCTTCTAAAAATTCAATGCGCTAATGTGTCTTGAAGGAGAGACCATAGATATTTTTGTAAAGTACAATCCCACTTGAGCCAAGCAATAAAACTTCCTCTATACTCTGCATTCATGATTTCAACTTATCATTCAATTGGCAGTTTCATTTGCTAATTTAATGTTAATGTTTGACAAATTCAATCAATCCCTTTTGATTTTACAGTTTCAACTCAACAATTAATGTGGATTTATTCAATGAATCGGTTACATTCAATCCCCAAAAAATATACATCCGGTTTGTTCCAGAGATTCAACATCCCCAAGAAGTCGATCTATGCAATTGGGTTTTTTGGTGTCCAACCCTTAAAATCGGTAAGTATTGCTTAAATTCAAATTCAATTTAGGGATTGTATTTTAATCACAATTTGGATGTGCGTTTTTTACTTTGATAAGTATGTTTTGTTTGTTTTAAGTAGAAAGTAGAAATTATGGTAGTGTTTTGAATACGTGGATGAATATACAATTGTGATGTTTGAATGTTGTTTTTTCATCCATTCAAATTTATATGTTCAAAAGAGGAACGTCACTTGAATATTTTTTGGGAAATCATCTAGATATATTTTGATTGATTATGTTATAATTTATTTTTGTAGGTAGAATGTGATTGGGGAAGATTAACCAGGTTTGACAACTTTTATCTCTTTTCATTCTTCAATTTAATTGTTAGTAGATGATATGGATGATGAAAAAGATTATTTGTAGTTTATGTTCTATGTGTGTTTTTATGCCTAAACTTATTTAGTCGCTGAAAGGTTGTAGGTGCTTGATGCATATCAGTTGGTTGTTCGGCAAAAGTACGGGGATTCTCTATTTTGATAATTGTAAGTCATTGTTAATTGCTTATTCATAAAGTACTGAACTTTATTTTCTTACCAAGCATTTTAAGGGAACATGTTACAATACTCATTTCATTAGTTATAGTTTGTGATTATGTTAGCATTCATCAAGTTCAAGAGCTTGACACCCAGCCGAATTCTTGCAGATGAAATATTTGAAGAGAAAGTAACCATAAACGGGGTGACTATAAGAGCAAGCAGGTAATGATTGAATCGGAACCATGAGTTTTATATCTTACAGCATGTCTTGGTTTTTGTTTACCATTTCAGAGATGCTGGTACAAGATCTTATGCTGATCACCATAAGTTCATGTAACACAAGTCTTGGTTTGGAACTGTAGCTTAATCTATGTATATGTATGCCATTTTGTTGTAGTTCACAACCTGTAGTTCTGATGATACCCAATTGATTATGCTTCACTCTGTGATTTGTTTAGATGCTGCTTTATATTGGTGGATTCTTGACTTATAAACAGATAATTCCGTGTATGATCAGTTGGGATATTTTGTTTATATAAGCAACAAATTATAGCTCTTGATGATGCTTATCAACTCTTTCATGAAACTGAACCCATATGATACTAATATAGTTTGAATGCAAGAACAAAAGGAAAAAAAAAGGTAATCGTTAATTGTATTGTATGTTTTCCGCTACAGTTAAAGATGTTATCTTGCAGCTAAACAAGCTCCTTTTTCTAAGCACCCGTTCCCAAAAAACTGTATCTAGACTTGATATCAGATGGGGTCAAGTAATACGTAGTAGCACATTTCTTTGAATGTTTAAAGCGTCTAAGTTTTGTCCATACACTTGTCTCAACATACTGAGTGTTTCTATTCTAAATGTTACATTAGTGAAGTCTGAATAAATGCTTTATTGCTAAATATGTTGGTTCATTGTAGAAAGTTCCATTACAATATGACGAGAAGCACGATTCATGGATTCTTCAGAGCGTTTTACTGGTAATTATCTCATAAAAAATGTAATGTTGTCACTTCCCAAACCATCATGAGAGTATCTATTAAGTTTGTTATATTTTTTAGATAAGTTGTACGTTGTTAATTAGATAAATAGATTCTAATTAGAGGATAATACAAATATGTTTATCCCATGTTTTGACAGATAATGTAACCCCTTTTAGTGGATTACCATATGATGTTAGCAAACTAAATAGTAGTATATTTTATTAGTAGTGCCAAATAGCATGTAAAAGGTTAAAGGTTCCAGGTCTAAAATGGGTAATACTAAAGCTTATAGTTAATGCATTGTTTATAAATGAAATGTTAATATTCTTAGGAGTTTAGTGCCTCCATGACGTGTGCCTCCCTAACTTAAAATTGATTTAATTATAAACCTCGAATACCATGTCCGTTATATTTCAGTTACATCCTATAATATTATCTAAATCATGTTTTGCCGACTTTAATGGAGAGTTTCGCTAAAATCACCATCAGAAAACCTATATGCAGACTTCCACATAACACTACGGTTACTATGCTATGCAAAGTGAGTTTCAGAATCGGCCAAGGTGACAATGTCTATTTGTTTACTTACTTAAGCCGGGAATTATGTAACTCGAATTTTGGTTATTGTACACTTTTGTTGTTGTTTCTTTGTTCGCAGGTCTCGGGACTAAATATTGTTCATCAGTGCGATGAAGTTTCTTAAATGGACTTGAGGATACCATGAGTCTATGACATGGTAGGACCTCCTCTATGTTAGTAAGGTTTTCAAAATCTGTGGTTTTATATAGTAGAAGTGCCATCTCAAATGGGAACATAAGTATATGGCTTTGCATATACAAATGTACTACTAGGCATTATTTAATGTTAACTAGCAAGTATATATTGTTTACCTAATAAATTTAGTTTTTGAAAATGGCTCAATTGGAAGATACTATGGTTCAATGTATTCTTTATTTGGTCTTGAATGTAACAAGTGTTAAAGTAAGCCCAATTAGCCCTGTAGGATTAGTATAGTCTCTCTTACATTAAACTTTGCTTAGTTTGAAGTTTGTAGCAGGCTCAGAGGGTAGAGTTGTGCATTCATAAACTTCAAAGATGAAAAAGGAGATTCTTAAAGTGGCGATTTGGACCCATTGTGAATGGGTCAATTTGGGTTATTTCTTTTCTAATGGGTCATAAAAATAAACGGCTAAAAGTCGCACAAAGTGTATTTGTAACCAAGAAGATGACCATTTCTTTTTATGTGGAAAAGAAACAACTCAGACTCTTATCTCTAACATGTCTTTGCTGCTCAAATTATAGGTAATGCAGATGATTCATGTTTATACAAAATTTGCGTATGAAGAAGCTGCAATACCTGTAATACCAGGTCGAAAATCAACGGTAACTTATAAAATTGAAGTTTTGATGGGTGATCGTAAGGCCGTGGAGGCTGGAACCAATCACAATCTAGGGCAAAAGTTTCACTTTTAGTACACAGGTTTCTTTCTAATTCAATCCATGTATGTTGCTTTAATGGTGATATATTTTGGAAATACAGAATATTGTTGTTAATAACAAGGTAAAAGTGAAGTTTTGCTGGTAGCTATTTGCTCCACAATGAATTGTTTTTAGCTTCAACTTGATGTATTTTATTTACTATAAAACTGTTACAATTATATAGCTGACAGGTTGATGATTCTAATAACCATAAAGGTTCACCATCACAGCTTAAACTTTGTGGTAATGATAAGCTTTTGGTTACTATGGGGTATTTGGCATTGTGTTTTGAAGATGATTGTTTGATTAGTGTGTTTTAAATTAGTAGAAAAACAATTTATAGCGTTTGTTTATAATCAAATAATATGCTTATAGTGTATCTTATACAACAAAATCTTATTAACTATACGCTAATATTGATTGCATAGCGTGTGTTTTAGTAAAATCGTATTGCCAAATAATGTTTTTGTTAGTATTATGTGTTCAAAATCATGGTTTTATTAATCTAAGTTACTTATTTGTATTTTTGTTGTGTAATATACCCGGTCCTCAGTTACATTTAATGAATATCAATCTCAGTTTCTGTTTCTTTAGTTTCGACAAGTTCAATGTTTGTGATCTCTTTACAATCAGATCCCTTCATTTCTTTGCAACAGGCTCGATATTATTTGTTTGCAGACGTGGTTCTGGCTTGATACCAGAAGTTTCTCTATTGTTAAGTGGACTTCGAGGATTATTAGTAGTGACATCATATGATATAGGTGCAGGAGGAGGTTTATAAGTGTTGGGTCTAGATGTTTCAAGATTAGTATTATCTAAAAGCCCTGTTTAGAGTGCAGAAGCTAGACTACTGTTTGATGATAAGGGTTGGCGCTCCTTATATGATACTGCATAGCGAATTGGATTTTAATTCGAATTTAAAAAGGTAATGTAACTACAAGTAATACTGGAGACATCATAAAGTCTAAAATAGTGTATCTCCATCTCACAAGACTTGAAACATTTCATTCTACATGCAAAATAAAATGTTGAAATGGATGTTGAAATGGTTGTTGGACATCCTGATATTGTATCTTAATTAGCATTATATTATATAGCACCTCAGATTTTTGTATTATAAGGAATATCTAAGCGTTGTGAAAAATGTTAAATTTCGTTCGATGACATAGACAATGTTACAGTTATCAGGAATTTACCTTTGTTTATCTAAGAGAGTCAGATATCTACTAAATAAGTATGCATTAGGTACTTTATCTTAATTATTTTAATATTGGAAGCTTAGTGCTATAATGCCTGGCACCACATGAGATCCCTTTAGTGATAACCAAGCAACTGTCTATGGATGAACAATGTGATTCAAGACTTTGGGACCAACGATTCTATTCAAAACTGAAAGGTACCAATGTGATGAGCATTAGGTCAGACCGCAAGTAGAAGAGAAAATAAGTGTAACAGAATTGTCAAAGAAGGTTGGATTGTCACGCAATTGAAGACACCCTTGAATTAATAAATGTTTTGTCCAAATACTCAACTTTAAAATGGAGCGTCAAGTATGAATCCAATGTGTTGCTCCATGTAGCATCTAATCGACCCATATAATTATAGTTTTTTCTATCATTGTTATTTGTAGGTGTACTCAATTATATTGACTAACTTATCCTATTATTGTGAATATATATTCAAGAATTTTTTACACTTACATGTTTGCCTGTACATTGTAGGTTTCTTCGTGTAAGTCATCATTGTTTAAAGGTTAGCAATTAAGTAATTCGAAGAAAACTAATCTTGCGACTTTCATTTATGAATTAAGCATGGTTTCCAGTAAAGTGAGATGATGCATGCGAATTTGTGATTTTATTTTTTTCTTTTGATTATTGTTAGATACGGTCTTTAAAGAGAGGCATATGGATGATAAGTATCCAATAAATTTTAGCCAAGATGAGAAGACAAATCAAGTCTATGGGAGGACGAGAGTTTGCAGACATGTGGAAGGAATGATCTATATTTGTAGCCAACTTGATCTTTCTACTCTTTATGAGCTTTTATAACATGGTATGTTATATGGTCGATATTCCTAATGACCATACACCAATGTTTGTTACACAAACAAGAAAATAAAAACTGTTTTCCATGATACAACTTTTAGGATGATGAACCTAGAGCAATGATGCATTTGAATATGTTTCTTTTTGATGTTATTACAAGTGAAGTTAACAACAGTTTCATGATAAATCTATTTCAATGTTTTTGTTCTGTAACCGAGTTTAGGAATACGACTTTTCTCTCAGAGGGCATTTCAAGTGGTATTATTTTATATTCCTTCATGTTTACAATGGCTTTTAATAAACTCTTGATTATAAATAGTTATCATTGGAAATAAAGTTAGGTGACATAAAATTGAGGGTTTGCATATTGGAAGTAGGAGACGGTGAACTTGGAGAAGCAAACGGCAGAGATGATCCGTCATACTTCCAATAAAAGGCCATCCTCTCTCCGAAGATATTCTAATAGATGAAGCTGATGGTAATCTATCAAAACACTGCTACAATTGTAGTTTACAAAGAAGCTTTTCAAGGTCTTTGACCAAGTTTCAAGAGGTACGTACCAATACATATGATATCTTTTATGCCATATTTTTATTTACATGTATTATCAATCGCAAACACCTTTTACATACACTTTTTTTTACACTTATTAGATGTTCAACAAATGTTCATTGGCTTATCACTTAATTCGCTCTCAATACATACATTTGCTTTCCAAGACCATGAAGATTGTAGGCCACGTGCATGAATGTTTATTAGATTAATAGTTACATCCATATTTTTTTATTGTATCATTGACTTTATATATTATTCCATTAAAAAATTTTAACTATTTACTTTCGTTGTTTTTTCTTACTTTACTCACAAAATTAATTTCTTGATAAATTCACTCTTCTAAAACCCCGTCAATTTGACGGGTCTATAAGCTAGTAACAAAATATATCACAGTTGAAAAATCCTTTAAATACAATTAAATTGTCTAAATAAAGGAGTAAGAGCTATCGGCTCTACTGGTTGTGTCGCTTAGTTACTAACATACCAAAGTTCGATCCTTGTCATGGTCGCTTTTTGATTTTTTTTATTTATCGACTAATATTTTTGGACCCGATCTAGCACATTTTTATATCACTTAATAAAAATATAAAAACTAATATTTTTCAACACATTTTGTCCAAATTTTCGTCAAACTAATATATTTAGTATTTATTTCTAAAACCTGACTAAAAGACGAAAATTAAAAATGATAAGAAAATATTTATAACAAAAATTAATATAAATATTTTCTAACTTATCATCCACTAATTAAATATATATATAAACACTTTTATATATACACCGTATCACGTAACCGTTACTAATATAAATACTTAGCGTAAAGTATTTATTATTATTTTACAAAACGTTTATTTTTCACAAACACTTTTATTGTGAATACTTTCCGTACATAGTTGTCCGATTACTCCTAAACCGGAGACTTATTCGTCACGAAAACTTTTATATACTCGTGTGTGTATATATATTTGTACATTTGTCCAAGAGCCAATACTTAAAAGCACTTTGAAATGATTTAAACGTAAACTCTGGCACACAAGCAACATTAAACACAACCACTTGTAAACACTTCAATTTATTTAAACTCTTTGAGTCATGAGTACACAAAACTGTAAACTAAGTATTGTCATACTAATTTAAGTCGCGTGTCGGTGCCGCACACTTATACCATTTAACTTTACTCTATCAGACTGCTTTACTAAGGTGAGTTCATGCCCCTACATTTTTGTTTTTAAATTATTTTGAGGGAGAATACATGCTCATTTTTAACTAAACACAATGCTTATTTTGTTCGAATGCGCGATTGTTTACTCAAATAGTACTATTTTGCTGAAATACTTGATTGATTCTTCAAATGCACCTATGTGTATATTGGTTGCATACTTGATTATTTTCTCATGGACTCAAGTGTTTTATAAACATGGACACAAGTGCTTGAAACATATATATGGGCTTATAGCCCCACTGTTACTCTCATTACTTGTTTTACATAAATTGGGATGAGAAAACCTTGAAACCTCTTTTATGGACCAACACTGATAATCTGTGCTATTTAGAACTATTACGTGGTTTAGTCTAAGCCTTGAATCCCACTATGCCCAAACTCATGAACTGTCAATTCCTGCTGGGAAGCGCGAATGTTATAAATAGATCTATTGGGGGTGACTCCTCCGTTCGGTTTGACCGGATAGGCAAACGTGAACGTATAACATGTCGAATTACAAGTGTATTGGGATAAACACTTGTTGGGCCTTTATATTTAACATGCTTCTAGAGCATGCACACTGTTGTAGCTTCGGTTGAATGAACTTAGTGCTAGTGTAATAGACTTTTACTTTTAAGTGACATTATATTCGTTGTAATGATCACATACTTTGCTTACGGTCCAACTTTATGTGTAATACTTATGGTCTACTTAATGATGCTTTTCATGCGCTATGAGTAAAGCAGTGGTCACTAATACTAAACTTGATTTGTATGTGAACAATTATTCATACTCGAAAACCTTGTGGTCCACTTTATCAATTTACTTGAAGGTAAACTTTATTTCTTGACATTGTGAATGACGCAATGGTCACAAAACTTTCTATTGAACTCACATGACTTTTACTGCTTTATTATACAAATCTATGAACTCAGCAACCTCGTGTTGACACTTTTTAGCATGTATTTTCAGGTTTAAGGCGATATCTAACTATTGAAGGCTTTTGGCATGGCATGGCATGGCATGGTCATAAACAACTCTGATAAACATTTGGGACCACTATATTTCTTTTATAGGCCTATTTCCGCACTACTTTTGAGCAATGAAATTTGACACTTTTTGTTAATGACTTTTGTTCTAAATGATTGAGGTAAAAATCGTTTTTGTACTTGTGTTGTGATACCAATTGAGTAGCACTCCAATGACATGTATGCTTCCGCTGGACCCGATTTTGGGGGTGTTACATGTAGCCTGCTGTTCAGGTTCGTGAGGTTCCTGTGACTCAAAGTACTCATCAAACATGGGGTCAAATAACTTCTTTGTTAAGAACTGATCTAGGCTTGACTAGGATGAACAATAACAAAGAACAATAGAATGCACAACTGAATATTAAGAACAATCTTTGTTATTGCCTAACAAGGTTTCATCATCATCTTTATACAATGACTACTACAAGCCCCAATCTTACCTGATCAATGGTAAGACGGTTATATCAACAGGATCAAACTAATGATCTTGGGGCTAAAACATATGAAACAAATAACCTGGATGTATTCCCCTAATGCCAGATTCCCTCACACACATACCTTTGGTGTTTTACATTGTGACACATGAAGGACAAAAACCTGTACCCTATGTCTCTTTATATAATAGAGACATTAGGGTTTACAAAATACTACAAAGGACTATAATGCAAAAACTTCTTTGTAAAGCAAGTCCTTGTCTTTTGCAGTTTCTTCATTCTTCACTTTGTCATCTTTAGTCCTTCATCTTTCACATGTTTTGTCTTATCAACTCAAGTATAATTCCCAACATTATTCAATTCTTCACTAGTGGGAGGAACATAAGGAGTGACAGGGTTGGTATTCTGTACAAGTCCCGAACTAATTGGTCCAGGAGATAAAAGATTTGGTGAGGGTCCAGAACTTGTGTGTCCTGAAGCCATATGCTCAGTCAGCTCATCAAACGTGACATGCATTGTTTCCATGATTTGTCGGGTTCTTTTGTTGTAGATTCGGTACCCCTTTCGATCTGGCGCATATCCAACAAATACCCCAATATCAGCCTTAGCCTTGAGCTTCCCTAAGTCTTCACTATTGTTGGTTGGATAACACAAAGCTCCAAACACACGAAGAAATGAGAGATCAGTCTGAGATGCACCAGCTCATAAGGTGTCTTGTTGTGGAGAGGATGTATCAACGATCGATTTTGAGTCATGCAGTAGTAATAGCCTCAACCCATTGAAACATTGGTGTTTTACAGAATATCAGCATAGTGCGAGTAGCTTCAACTAGTGTACGATTCCGTCTTTCAACAACTTCATTTTGTTGAGGGGTTCGAGGAATACTCTTTTGATGATTGATGCCGATACTTTCATAAAATTGAGTGAGTTGTTGGTTGACAAACTCAGTTCCATTGTCAGTGCGAATGATTCTAACAGTCTTGTTAAGCCTTACTTGCAGCTGCTTGATGATTTTAATGATGATTTCGGGAGTTTCATTCTTGGATCTTAAAAACTTCACCCATGTAAATCATGAGTAATCATCCACAATTACAAGAATGTATCTTTTCCCATTGAAGCTCTGCACTCTCATGGGTCCGCACAGATCCATGTGAAGGGTATGGAGAACTTCTGTGTTAGAATTGGAAGGTTTCGGTTTGTGAGTGTGCTTCTTGCTTTTACCCAATTGACATGCTAAACATAGATGGTCTTTTTCATACTTCAATCTGGGCATACCTCGAACAAGATCTTTGCAAGAAAGTTCATTAATGGTGCCGAAGTTCAAGTGGTTAAACCGTCGGTGCCATAACCATGATTTGTTCTTTGAGGCCTTAGAGAGCAAGCAAATAGGAGAGGACTGCATCATATCTTCGATAGAGATGGTATATAGATTTGTGCCACGACTTCCCTTAAGAAGATCAATTCCATCCAATTCTCTAACAAAACAGGTGTGCTTTATGAAGGCCACTTCGAGGTCGGAGTCACAAAATTGTCCAACTGAGAATAGATTATGCCCAAGTCCTTCCACATAGTAGACTCTAGAAATCACACTGTCACCAAACACATAATCACTATAGCCCATAATGGCACCAAAATGGTCGTTCCCGAATCTGACAGTCCCGATAAACTTTTTCACGAAATTTCTGAGCCAAGAGCGATCCCCAATCATATGTTTAGAGCAACCTGAGTCCAAATACCACAGGATGATTTGTACGGCCTTCATTTGAAAACAGACGGAAGAAGAGAATTTGGAGTGTCGGATCCAAAATTTAAGTTGGGTTCCAGTTGGTTAGTGCAAACAAATTCTGGAGCAACTGAGACCTTAGGTGCATTCGTTTCAATGGTAGAAATTTCACCAGTCGATGCAATGGGTCTAGTTAAAGGATATTGGGCCTCTAAAGGGAAAGTTCTACCAGTTGGCTTCCATTTCTTAATAGGCACTACTTCAGAGTTAGTCATCCTAGTTAAAGGGCACTGTTCTCCTAAAGTGAATTTCCTTCCAGTGGGCTTCCATTGATAACCAACCATTGGCAAACAGTTTTCCTGTTGCTTTTCAAATTTGCTTAATTTGTTTAGCTCTCCAAACTTTCTTAAAAGGGGATTTGTTGAATGACTTCAGAAATTTCTCAACACATTTAGCATTATTACTCGAAATTAAACATTCATTACATGTTTTGCAAAGTGAATTAGGGTTTGAATTATGATCCCTTTTGCTCAACTCAGACTTATAGTTCCTCATGTGGTCTTCTACATTCTTCTTAGGAACACTTTTAGCTAGAGAAGTCCTATAATTCATTATATTTCTCCTAGATTTTGATTTGCTAGCTTTAGTGTCACTGTTAACTCCTGTAGAAGGACTGATGGGAGCCTTAGTCCTTTTCACTTCTAGTTGCTGAGCATGTTTTGATGTGTTGGGATCTAAAGTTTCTAAGGGTGCCGCAAAGGTTACATGCTTGTTCTTAATCATTGAGGATGATGATGTAAACCTATCTCGCTTGTTATCATTCATAGGACAAGTGCCAATTACGCATTCAAAGAGTTCCTGGGATCGTTTAGTGAGGAAGCAGGCATCTATAACAGCACTATCCAGTGGTTTCTCTATCATGTCCTCTTCTACGGTCTCACGAAGCATGTCAAGACTACCCTTAAGATGCGTAAGATAATCATAATGAGGAGACCTATTCTTCCTAAGAGGAAGCGGGATATTCACAGTATCAACATCATATTTCATATAAGCAGTATCACTAGTGATGATTGACATTTTCCCTTTCACCAGAGTCTTTAGATTCTCAATCTCTTTAAGCAAAGAAGTTATATTGTCATTGTTTTTATCACGTGTGATCTTAATTGAATCATATAACTCTTTGTAATGCTCTTTAACTTTCGAATTTTCAGCACGAAACCAATCATTTTCATGTTGCAATTTATTGATGGTATCTTCAAGTTGAAAATTCTGAGAATCTATAGACTGTGGTTTTTAGGAGCTAATCACATCACTTTTGTTTGACTTCAATTGGGTAATTTGGACCCTTGGTTTTCGAATCGTGTTAGTGTGAGCTTGAATCTTTTCATCACGTTTGGCTAATTCAATATACGCATCAAGTTCAGGAGCATCCGAAGATGTCTTGGCATTTGAGATTTTAATTCTTTCTTCTAAATATTCACATTTTAAATGCAAATTAAGATTATCAACCTCTAGTTTTGACAAATGCCTGACCATGTTATCATGGTCATCGTTTTGAATTTTCTCACGCAACTTTAAATTCTCCCCCTCAAGCTTCACAACACGATTCTGGAGAACGTTCAATGCAATAGACATCTCATGAAATTGGCAGGCAGATAATGCATAATCAGTAGCAGTATAAAATACATCCTGTGCAATACATTTAGCAATCAAATTCTCATTCATGATGAGAATATTTTTCCTCTCAATTTCACTGCATTCAAGATCCATTTTTAGTTGTTTTCCCTCGTTTTCCACTTCTTTAAACACCTTTTTCATATTATCAACATCTTTATTTAAGGTTTTTTCAAGACCCTTAAAATGTTCCTTGAGAAGTTTAAAGAATGGCATAACCTCAGTTAAATAACAACTTTTGTTTGTTCAAAACCCCTTTCCCCTTCAGTAATACCCGTTGGTGTAATTCTCTTTTTACATGTTTTATCAAAATCAGTGAATAATTAACCAAGAACATATGGAGCAATTAGAGTATTATTTTGTGTGGGGAGAGTTAAAGGGACAAGATGCCTGGGTGTATTTAGTGGGTATAACGTTGGATCAGCTATCTTAAACATGGTACGGGTTTCACCCACAAGTCTTTCTGCATTCATTTTTTCCATATCTATACTCCAAAATACTTGCTCTGGAGTGAACCTTTTTTGAGGGACAAAGGTTAATCGATTATCTTCAAAGTAGTCATAAGCGTACAGAATTTTATTAGAAATGCACCAGGGATCCTTTAATTTCTCAGCTAGTTTTTCTCTGGTTCTATCTTCTATCTCATTGCCCTCATAATCGGATGTAGCATTAGGAGGGGCTTGATTAGGCTTAAGCATAATGTTTGCATCATATAATTCAGGCTGTGCACCTATACCGTTTTTAGGGAAATTGGTTTTTGGCTTACCTATATCCTTTTCACTATGTTCATCACTTAACTTCCTATGCTTTTGAATCATTTGAGAAGTTTGAATGCTTTGACCTTGAGTGTACAACTTGTCTTCGAGCTTATTCTTCAATGTTTTTAGACAGGAAAAATCATTTAAGAGTTTTGTTTCTTTATCTTGAAAATCAAGTTTTAGTGTAATTACATTTTCCTGGATTTCCTATTCTCATTTAACAGACTGATCAAGTTGTTTTTGTAAAGAAAATAACTCCTTTTTCAACGTTTCTTCCCTTAAATTACATTTTGTTATGTGTGCACGCATATGCCAATCCATTTTTTGTTCACGCTCAGTAAGTTCAAATTTTGCACGTTGTTCATACATGGTCACCTGATCTTTAAGGATGTTAAGTCTAGTGGTCAGGGTGTCATCAGGGATATAAACAGTGTGCTCATGCAAATCATAATCATTATCAACAACAGAAGATGCACTACTAGGTACAACCGACTCTTCGTTGTGTTTCACATATTGTTCACATGAGAAAACATCGCTATTTCCCATATTAGCAGTATCTGAACCAACAACGTTTGTCAGTTGTACATTGTTGGGAATCTCATGTTTATCAACCATGTCATACAGTTTGAGTACCTTAGCACATGATACCTGTTCTTTTACCGGTCTAATATATGCATCCCCATCATGTGTAACAAGAGTCATTGAGCTATTGGTAGAGTCAAGCTTATCAGTCCCTGATCCTCTGTCGTCGGTGACATCTGACCCAGCATTTGATGCTTTACCCGAATCCACAATACCATTACTTGATTGCACCCGACATGCCTTCACCTTGTCTTTACATTTTTGTTTGTGTTGTGCTCTTTCCATAATGTACTCTTTCACACTACCCATGAGTTGGAGTAGTGTGACTCTGAACACGTCAACTTCGATTCCCGTGTAAGTAGCAAAGCTCTTTTTCGTCATTTGACTCTCATGATCATACTCCTCAGTGAATCTCGAACCAATGAATGCTTGGAATTGGTTGTCGATCACACAGAATGCTGCCATAGATCTGTCTTCAGAAAATTCACCTTTTTCAAGTTGTTGTTGAAGTTGATCTAAGTATAGAGTCATATTGACTGTGAAGGTCTCAACATTTTGACCAAAGAGTGTTGCGAATGCACGATTGCAACCTCCCAAGTATCCAGGTTGTGCAAAGAGAACCTTGATATGTGAATGAAGTAATCAAAAACATTCAATGCAACTATCCTTTGCATTATTGGGCAATTTAATTGGCTGATGAAGTTCATTCTCTTGAGACTTTGAGCACGATGATTCCAGTGCAGCATTATCAGACTCAAACACGTTAATTTGTTGTGAAGGGTTAGAAGTCTTATGTTCATCGATCATTTCATACAGTTTGAGTATCTTAGGTATGACTGAATCTGAAGAATTTGACATGATGTGGACGTGCATGGGATTTTACACTTTTAAGATTTAAACCAAGAAATAGATTCTTTCGCGGGATTTTACAAAATCAAGAAGAAACTGTGAAATGATTCTGAGTACTTAAGTGATTGAGTATGAGATGATAAACCTTGCAAGGTATAGTAAGTAATCTAAGTCAAGTCACAACGAGTCAAATAACACCAATTCAAATTACAATTAGTCAATTTGCAGGAATAAACTTGCAATGTCAGATTGTAATTGGAAAAGTTGCAACAACTCAAATCACAACAATTCTCAAGTCACGGAACTATTCAACTCAAAGCGTATTATCAACTCACAACAACTTGATCACCTAGCAGTGAGTTATCAACTAGCAGTGTGATTTGGTTCGGTTGATGCAAATTGCAATGGTGAAATTATAGTCCAAAAACTTAAAACCTCATAAACTTCACTCCGGAGGTGATTTGGGCCTCAAAAAGTTCGTTTCACAACTTCGGGGTGAAACCTCACAATATTCAGCCTGTTTTGGTTGTTTTGACAGGTATTTCACTAAAAATGGAGTTACGGTTCAAAAGTTATGGCCGTTTGAAGTTTTAACGTAAAAAGTCAACTTTGGTCAAACTGCAACTTTCCGAAATCGCAGAAAAGAGGTAATCGCTAGTTGGAGCTAATCACTGAAGAGAGGTAATCGCTAGCTGGAGCTAATAACTGAAGAAAGGTAATCTGATGAGGCGAAAAATGAACCACTTTTAGGAGGTCATTTAAGCCCGGAATTGAATTTATTTGATCAAATATTGCCCTAAATCGTTCCTTTTATGATTTTAGGTACTTTGGGAGTGAATTCTGGAAAAGGAAGCAATTCGGACATTTTTGGAGCATAAAAGTGAAGAAAAAGGCAAAGACTTAATTTTCCAAGCTGAGAACAGTACCTGACGGCGTTAAGAGGAAGATCCTGACGGCATCAAGAATAATAACCATGACGACCCAGTGCAAACCTGAAGGCGTCACAAGAAGGGCGTCAAGAGTTAATTTGGTGATGGCCTGCACAAGGGGAATAGATGACGGCGTCAGACCCAGATCTAGGCAGTCCGAGAAACTATTTGGCGGCGAGATGACGGCGTCAGACATTTGCTCTTGACGCCGTCACCTATCAAACTCTATATATAGTTTTCTATTTTTCATTCATTAAGGAGGAACTTGTGTGGAGAAAACTAGGGCCGAACTTTGTAAACCCTATGTCATATTTTATAGTGTTTTCAAGGGTTTTCATCCCTTGAATCCTTTCATGTTCAATTGAGATAAGTCTTCTCTTAATTCAATCAATATGTCTATGTGTTGGTTGATTATATCTTGTGCTTGTCTTGATTTTAACATTCTAGGCTAGATCTATCTTGTGTTTGCTTAGATCTAATGAAACCTAGATGTTAATTATGTGTTGATTACTTGTTTATGGTTGTAATGGATGAATGATTTCAATGTTAGGCTTAAGAAAACTGGCAGATCTCCATTGTGTAACATGCTTGAACGTCTTAGGAAACATGAACCGATGTGTACTAGGTTTTATTGGTTGTATTTAATGCATGAGCAAATTCTAGTGATCCCATGTTAGGAGCTTCTTAGCCGGCTCGACATAGGAGTGAAGTAGGCACTCATAGGATTGGGGAAGTAAGTACGCCACCCCATGAATAGTATTAAGGAATACAATCCGTCATCCACGCAACTATAACAAGTAATTAACGTGTAAAAGATATCTAGGGAGTAGTGAAATCTAAGTAAACACAATTCTCCCACATACTGCTCACAACTCTAGTTTAATATAGTTTATTTTCATTTTAGTATTTTATTTTGATTGCATCTTTAGTATTGGGTTAGTTGACTAGCAACTAATTCCGCCCAACTCCTTCAAAACCGAGATTTTTAATTGTTTTTATAAAATATAAAAATACAAAAAGAATCATTCCTCATCTCTAGACCTAGTCTTTAGGTTTTCTAATCCTAGCGACACTATTCCTAGCTGAACGATCAATCCCCCGATACTTGTCATTATACTATACTACATCGATCAGGTACACTGCCTGGTGGGGGTTGTAAGCTTCTCGAGATCCCTCGAGAGGTAAAGCCTAGAGCAATCCCTACGCATCAAGTTTTTGGCGCCGCTGCCGGGGAATAGTTGTTGTCTAGGTTAGAATCTCTTTTTATTAGGTCTACTTGCTAGATTCCTTTCTAGTAAGATTTTATTTTTATTTTTAGGTTCTCTTTAGTCTATCTTATTTCTTCGTGTTTTTGTTCGTAACTCGTCACCACCCGACATCATAGACGACGGGAACATCTTTGAACCCGTCATCCCACCACAACAAAACCCACCACTAGAACCTCTTAGGCCCCGAACCATAGGAGAGTATTCCCGACCTTGCCACCAAGGCTACCGAAACACCATTGAGCTCACCTAAGGAGCCAATGTGACCCCCTTGCGATCCGACACCATCCGGTTGGTGCAAAGCGGATGTGCATTCCATGGACTTTGTTCCGAAGATCCAAACCAACATCTCAAGGACTTCCTTAAAATCGTAGATTCTATAGACCTTGATGTTACAACTAGAGAGTCAACCCGATTACGCCTATTCCAATTCTCTCTACGTGATCAAGCTAGCCAATGGCTTGAACGTTTACCCGCGGGATCCATCACCTCATGGGATGATCTCACCACTCGTTTCCTTGCTCAATTTTTCCCACCGGGGAGAACTACCAAGCTTAGAAATGATATCTTGATGTTCCAACAACGTCAAAATGAAACTCTTTATGAAGCATGGACTCGTTTCAAGGACTTACTCCAAAAAGTCCCTCATCATGGCATAGATCTTTGGCTCTAAGTCCAAATCTTCTATGACCATATCGATCTCTCCACAAGGCGAGCCATTGACCAATCGGTCCGTGGTAAGCTACGTGATCTAAGTGCGGAACAATCATGGGAACTCATAGAAGATCTTGCTCTCTATGACAACGAAAGTTGGAATGATCCCCGTGATTTGAACAAAACGGTCAAGGCAATATCTTTGCCTTCGAACAACTCTAGCACTCCCGACCGTAGGATCATGGAACTTGAGGACCAAGTCAAGATTCTCATGAAATCTTACGAAGCTCCTAAGCCTTCAAACCAAGTGAACAAAATCACTTCTTCATGCGAATTATGTAGTGGTCCCCATGACACTCGTGATTGTGTGGAACTCCCCGGAACAGCTTTTGCGGACTACGCATCCTCGCGTACCGATGAAGCGAGAGACAAAAGCAAAGCAAAGCGAGATGACCACCAAAATTGACACATTGTTGAAAGTTCTCAATGACTGAGAAATGGGAGCACTCCCAAGCGACACGGTCAAGAACCCGAAACTAAACGTTAATTCCATATCATCAGTTTCGTTACCTACTTCTTGTCCACAATACTACTCGGTTAAATCTATGAGTACGTGTTTCAAGCAAAACCAAATTCTTCAAAAGGACCAATCGAATAAAACACCCGATATAAAACCGGTCAAAAGCATAGTTGAAACACCTCCTACACAAGACCTTGACGATGAATTCAAGGAGCTTCACCTTGAACGCCCCGTCATTGATGTCTTAGCCCGTGCTCCCTACTATAGTGCCCTCCTAGAAAAGTATGAGAAGTTTAAACTAGGTAAAAATGGGACCGCCTTCGTTCAAAACAAGTTGCCTAAAAAGCTTGATGATCCGGGTATATTTGTTTTACCTTGTAAGATAGGAAGATCCGAAGCTTTCGATACACTAGCCGATTTAGGGTCAAGCCTCAACTTGATTCCCTTATCCCTTTTCACCACTCTTAAGCTAGGAAAGTTAGAGGAGACGGAGGTATTGATAGGTCTAGCGAATGGGAGTATTGCCCACCCGGTTGGAATGATTAAGGATGTAGTTGTTCACGTAGGAAGTTAACTATTTTAGCGGACTTTCACGTCCTAGACATGGTTAGTGACACTACATGCCCATTGTTGGTAGGAAGAGGATTTTTAGCAACCGCTAGCGCCATGATAGATTGTAAGGATCTAAGATAGCGGTAGGTGAAGGCGATACTTGGTCGGTATACGATGTTAAGAAACATAGCTATGATTGTGAGGACGAACCGACACCACATTGGGTAGAGATGAATAGGAGACCATCTAGATATGGACCTTGGATTGAAAGGAACTTTATAGGACCTCAACGCCCATTCTATCTAGAAAAAGATTTCATCGAAAAGACACATTAGGTGGAACAACTCATAGCTAGAGATGAAGAGCTAGATCCTTTTGAGGACCCCTTAGTCTTTAGGAAGATGATTAAGTTCTTAAGCATAATGCCTATTAATATAGAGATGAATAAGTGGAAAAGAGAGGGAGATAAGTGTAAATGGAGGTGGGACAAGCCACCTAAGGAAGGTGACGGATCATGGCATATGAAGATGACTTTGTATGATCCGGATGGAGAAAAGTTTGAAAGGTCATACCGTACTAAGAAAACCGATAGGAAGCTAAAACCTAAGTTTGATCCCAAAGATGTCCTCAATGAGGAACTCACCCGTATCACGTAGTAACCCATGACCTTGAGTCTAGCTACAAGACTCGTAAATAAAGAAAAGCGCTTCTTGGGAGGCAACCCATGTTTTGTGTGATTGTTATTTGTTTGTTTGTTATTTGCTTCCGTATGCATGCTTTATTTTTATTGTTGGTAGATCATGTTTCAAAACTAAAATAGTGAAAATACTTTACTTTGTTGTTTGGCCTAGTCTTAACTTCACCCAAAGGTATTTTTGCAAAAGATAAGTGTAAGGGGAAACCCCAAATATGTTTTTAAGAAACAAAACCGATCATGATTCTCCATGATATTAAGTGAACATGTATATTCGTATTTTTTAGAGTCAAATGCTTGTATCGAGTCATAATGAAGTTTTGCAGGATTTTCCAGGAAGTAGGACCAAGTTTTTTCAGAAATTTTCCGGAAACTTAACATAAGAATTTCTGTAGGTCATTTCTGACGGCGTCACGTGTAAAAATCTGGAAATTTTACCAGTTTTGTTTTTCTAACGGAGTCTTAAAGTTTTTGTTGAATTATTAGTTTTATAATCTCCAGGAAATCTGCAAACATCATTCCACAAGCATTATATCTTATTTTGTTTTCTAGGATTTTTTAGCATATGTAGATTGCCGCCGATTTTATGCAAGGTTGCCTTGTCTGTTTTCTCAGGTTTTACAGATTATGTATGACAAGAAGATGATTATTATTATGGAAGGGAAGCTTTGATTGTTCATTTTCTTGGAGGAAGATCTAACCTGACCACCTTATTATCCATACCGAGCGAATCAGGGGAGTATTTGATTTCATTCGTTTTACTTATTTCACTTTTACATTCTTTACTTGAACATTGGGGACAATGTTCATCCTAAGTGTAAGGGGAGGGTAAAATGATGATACCTTACAGATACACTTTCGCTTGAGTTTGTTTGTTTAATAGTAGATGTGTAATAAAACTATGAGAAATACTTGTTAGCGCAATTTTAGCGCCAAATTTAAATTTTTTTACAACATTTAGGAGTGAAACTTTAGCCATAGCAAGCGTCTCATGGATAGGAGATTGTATGACTAGCACAAAACCGTACCATTCAGAAAAATTTTCCACCCAAATATGTGAGGTTCACCTTTAGATTTGATAGGAAAAACATTTACTATTAGTGCTTATGAGTGTACCGGTAGCATTAGATTCTATAACTTGCGTTAGTGATGCATCCCGAGACCGCTAGTGAGACTACATTCGTGTAGTAGGATCTACTACATGATAAGAGGCATTAGGATCACCCTTGTGTTAAACCCGTATTATAATTACTTGACCATTTAAGTCATATTACTTGGCTAGTTAAGTCAATTAATTTTTCCCACACCTTAGCGTTGTACTCATTTTTAGTACACGAAACCCCTAGTACACCCCTCCGAGCCTATCTTTTCGTTTCTAACTTTAAGCATCTTACTTAAAGGAAGAATTTGTTACACCCCACTTAAATGTACACCCAAATCGCCTTAGCCTTTCGTGTATGCACTCATCTTTAGTGCATTATTGTTATTTGTTAAACCCTTAGTTAATTATCTAATTGATTACATGGTTGCTAAGTCGAGTTATATCCTTGTACATATTGTTTTGGGACGATTGGGACTCATGGGTAAAGTACTTATTTATGGAGTAATGGGGAAGAACATCATATATTACCCCCATATGTACATTAATCTTAAAAGTACTCCAAGTGTTTTGATTATCTTAATTCGAGTCATTAGTTTAGTTATTTGTAAAGTATGTAAAAATTCAAGTGTAAGGGGAATTTTCATTCCCTATGATGTATTATTTTGGATGGTAGGGTAAGAGTGTATGCACACAAAAAAAATAGAAAAAAAAAGAAAAAAAAAGAGAGAAAAACATACGGACTACCATCCCTTTTTATTCTATGTTCATTTTATGATTTTGTTATTTTTGATTCATTAGCTTAAGTCGAGTCTAGTCTTGGCTTAGCAACGCCATATTGTACATGTAATTAACCAAGATTGTTAACTCGCCACCAGTAAAGACTGCCTATATCCAACAAAACCGTGTATTCCATATCCCTACATCTAACGTTACAACCCTTTAAAAGACCTCTTTGATAGTTTATCCTAGGTGCTTACGCCATGTGGTGGAGGTTTGATCCTTTCCCAAGTCTATGGTAATCTATTTTGCTACGACAGGTAGTGAGAGATATTTTTCGTTTTCATATTGTGATATTACTTTATTACACCCGAGAGATGTGAGTATCTAAACACTATTTGTGAGGTGCTAGTGTATGACCTCCGTGCTTGTCTTTGGTCTTTAGTGGAACGATTATTTGTTGTAATTACTATTATGTTAGTGTTAAATGACCCCTAACTTGTATTTTGATGAGAATAAAAGCGCATTTGCTTGAGGACAAGCAAATCTCAAGTGTAAGGGTATATGATGAGGCGAAAACTGAACCACTTTTAGGGGGTCATTTAAGCACGGAATTGAATTTATTTGATCAAATATTGCCGTAAATCGTTCCTTTTGTGATTTTAGGTACTTTGAGAGTGAAGTCTGGAAAAGGAAGCAATTCGGACATTTTTGGAGCATAAAAGTGAAGAAAACGGCAAAGACTTAATTTTCCAAGCTGAGAACAGTACCTGACGGCGTCAAGAGGAAGATCCTGACGGCGTCAAGAATAAAAACCATGACGACCCAATGCAAACATGAAGGCGTCACAAGAAGGGCGTCAAGAGTTAATTTGGTGACGGCCTGCACAAGGGGAATACATGACGGCGTCAGACCCAGATGTAGGCAGTCCGAGAAACTATTTGGCGGCGAGATGACGGCGTCAGACATTTGCTCTTGACACCGTCACATATCAAACTCTATATATAGTTTTCTATTTTTCATTCATTAAGGAGGAACTTGTGTGGAGAAAACTAGGGCCGAACTTTGTAAACCCTAGGTCATATTTTACAGTGTTTTCAAGGGTTTTCATCCCTTGAATCCTTTCATGTTCAATTGAGATAAGTCTTCTCTTAATTCAATCAATATGTCTATGTGTTGGATGATTATATCTTGTGTTTGTCTTGATTTTAACATGCTAGGCTAGATCTATCTTGTGTTTGCTTAGATCTAATGAAACCTAGATGTTAATTATGTGTTGATTACTTGTTTATGGTTGTAATGGATGAATGATTTCAATGTTAGGCTTAAGAAAACTGGCAGATCTCCATTGTGTAACATGCTTGAACGTCTTAGGAAACATGAACCGATGTGTACTAGGTTTTATTGGTTGTATTTAATGCATGAGCAAATTCTAGTGATCCCATGTTAGGAGCTTCTTAGCCGGCTCGACATAGGAGTGAAGTAGGCGCTCATAGGATTGGGGAAGTAAGTACGCCACCCCATGAAAGGTATTAAGGAATACAATCCGTCATCCACGCAACTATAACAAGTAATTAACGTGTAAAAGATATCTAGGGAGTAGTGAAATCTAAGTAAACACAATTCTCCCACATATTGCTCACAACTCTAGTTTAATATAGTTTATTTTCATTTTAGTATTTTACTTTGATTGCATCTTTAGTATTGGGTTAGTTGACTAGCAATTAATTCCGCCCAACTCCTTCAAAACCGAGATTTTTAATTGTTTTTATAAAATATAAAAATACAAAAAGAATCATCCCTCATCTCTAGACCTAGTCTTTAGGTTTTCTAATCCTAGCGACACTATTCCTAGCTGAACGATCAATCCCCCGATACTTGTCATTATACTATACTACATCGATCAGGTACACTGCCTGGTAGGGGTTGTAAGCTTCTCGAGATCCCTCGAGAGGTAAAGCCTGGTGCAATCCCTACGCATCATAATCGCTAGCTGGAGGTAATCGCTATCTGGAGCTAATCGCTAGTGAGAGCTAATCGCTGGAAGCAGGTAATCGCTAGCTGGAGGTAATCGCTGGAGATAATCGCTGGAACAAATCGCTAGAGTTAAACGCAAGAGTTAAATGCTAGAGTTAAACGCTAGAGTTAAACGCTAGAGTTAAACGCAAGAGTTAAACACTAGAGTTAATTGCTACCACAAACTGCCAAACCAATCGCTATCTAGCGATTTGTCCTTTTGTCCAAATATAGTAAAACGAGATAAACGCTAGACTTAATCGCTACCTTTCTAGAGCTAATCGCTACGAAGAAACTCAAACAGTAGAGCTAATCGCTACTAAGAAAAACGACCCAAAATCCTTCAAAACTCCAAACTAACGAAAGATATAGCCTATCCAACTGAAGAACTAAGTAACTCTAACACCACTAATCACGAAAGTACACCCATAACACTTCATATATCATAAACAAGATCAAACCAAGATGTTTTCCTAGAAAACTATTCTAACCAACTAAAACCAAAGAAGAACCAAACCAAATCCGAATATCCAAGGCCCTAAGATGAAACCATGGCTCTTGATACCAATTGTAGGATTAACATTAACACATAAACATGAATATCAAGGTGGTTTGGATCGTTGGTTTTAGAGAGAGAGACAAGAGAAAATGGGAGCCTTTAGAGAGAGAAAGAAAAGATGGAATGTTAGATTGCTTGAAAGGTCCAACCCTCTCCCTTGGTGGGAGAGGGGTATTTATAGTTACAAATGAAACGCCCACTCCCGGGCTGTGGATCAGGTGTACAGTGGGTAAAGACCAGTCCTTCTTCCACGATGTTACTTAATCTAAACTACTACTAACTAAATATTAAACTAACTACGAGCTATCTTAATGCTATTACATCATTTGGGTGACCGAGTCTTAAATAGGAATATTTGTATTCCTAACATTTAAGTACGGGTAAGTTATGGGGAGGAGCAAGGTAAAAGAGGTTGGGGTTGATGAATAGTAAAAATGGGTTTGGCGGGTTTTTATGTTTGACCCTGGGTGAGTGGGTTTGACCTTCAGGTTATTAATAAAAAGGCGGGTCTGGATAATTAGGTTTGGTTATTAGGATCGGGTTATTTAAAAGGGTGAAAATTGGGCTGGTTATAGTTTAGGACCAGGTTTTAGATTAAGACATAACCAAGTTAGTGATAAGGACCTCTTTTGCAAAACTTAGACTAAATTTGCAAATGTGTTTCAAGGACCTTTGGTGAATTTTGATTTTGGTTTAGGGTTTCATTTGGCATTTTGAGATAAAGGCTTGATTAAAATGTAGAATTACTTCCCCGGCCTCGGCTTTTGATAATTGATACTCTTTCTAAATATCGTGCTCATTTTCGTTCGTTTTGTCTTTCTTTATGTCTTTTTTTTTCTAATATCCGGTACCTGCACAATAACAAACACAAAAACATACATATATTTGGCAATTATGATTAGTTTTTGGTTTTTTGGGTCCATTTTGTATAAAGAAAAGCTATGTGTTTTCACACATACCAACAGACAATGTAGTTTTTAGGTAAAACAGAGTTTTTCGGTGAAACAAAATGTTTTCCGATGAACGGAAAAATGAAAAATGTGTCTTGTTATTATGTTGCGTATAGCACGGATGACGCTATGTTTACATAATGTACATATTACGGTTGAGGATTGTCACTCGTTTTGTTTCCACGTTCGGTAATGACCCTAAGTTGTGACCGGTGTCACGAGTTGGGGTAACACTCACGAGGTGACTAGTGTATGTTAAGTTTTTAGCCGAGAATGACTTAGTCCATTTCAAGGAAATGGCCCGATATTTCTAAGGATTCATTTAGGGTTGTGCACAACCCGTTGATGTGATCCCATGGTTCGTGGGATATCCACGTGGTGGTCATCCAAATGAGGGGACAAGGATGACACGTGGTGTGCCATCCTTGGTTAGGACGGGTTCATAGGAGGTCCCATGTACGATATCACGTATCTGTGAAATGTTCACAACACTACCTCTACTCGAATGAGGCAATGACACATGGTGGTTGTTGCAATGGTCCTGGTTGAAGTTGCCAGGCTGTTCGTGTCCTGAATCATGTTTGTCAGGCCTAGCCCTAATTGTGTATGGCCTGGGAAGGTACTTCCCAAACATGTTATGACAGGGCATAGCCTTAGTGGGCTTGTTTTAGGACTGTTTCAAGTGTATGGGCTCAAGTCAGTTGAGATGGAGGTCCCATCTCACACGCTGGTGTCATCCGAAAATCCTAACCCTACTAGACTTATAAGGTTTTGAGTTTCTATAGCAAAAAACAATCTTTTTATATTCCTAAAAATCTCTCAGCCATACAATAGACTAAGGCCCCGTTTGGTTTGAAGATGGGTTTAGGATTTAGATTTGGAGAGAGAAAAAAATGTTATAATTTGAAATTAGAATTATAATTATGTGTTAATTTTGAATAAAAAAAAAGCAATAAAATAGAAAAGGATGTGAGAACTTGAGAAATCATGTGGTTGAGAACAATTGCATCAGAAAGCGTGCCTAAAAGGCTAAAACCCACAAAACTTGCTTGGATTGAATAGCCGGGTAATCATGATGCCTTAATATTCGTATTTGTATTTGTACCAAACAACAATCCATTGACATTAGTCCATGACTTTTACACAAAACCCATGTAACAAATATACCCATAATTCTTTGTCTTATTTAGATGAGAAAAGTCCAAAATACATCCCTGTGGTATGCCCAAATCCCGATTTTCCGGAACAAAACCATCCTCGTGTTGGCACAAATACATCCCTCCGTTAGTAATATCAGTTAATGAGGACTAACGATGCAAATGATTTTCCGTTATCTCCTAACAAGAGTTAAAATATTTGCATCGTTAGTCCTTGTTGAGTTAAAATATTTGCATCGTTAATCCTCATTGACCATTCTTACGTTTTTATCCTTTTTCATCCATTTTCATTACGCTTTCATCCGTTTTTATCCGTTTTGGTCCATTTTTCTTATCTTTTCACATGTTTTTATCGTTTTCGTCTATTTTTATACGTTTTCATCCATTTTTCTCATGTTTTTATTCGTTTCTTCCATTTTTCTCACTTTTTTATCCATGTTCATACACTTTTATTCGTTTTCGTCTATTATTCTACGTTTTTATCCATTTTTCTTATGTTTTTATCCGTTTTCATTCATTTTTATACATATATTATGAAATTTGGTCGAAAATCGCTTAAGTTTTGGTAGTAACAGCCACTGTTTTGCAATTTCAGGTTAAAATCTCGCGAGTCTTGATGTAAAACATTATTTCAAAAAACTTTCATGTTTTACACTTTTGATGATTCGGACAAAAAAGGGGTCAAAATCGTAATTTAAAATCGGTACAGAAACATTTTTATCAAATGTCAAGTTTTCATACGTTTTTATCTATTTTCATATATTTTTATCCATTTTCATACATAAGATATGTATAAAAATGGATGAAAACGGATAAAAACATAAGAAAAACGGACGAAAACGTAGAATAATATATGAAAACGAATAAAAGTGTATGAACACGGATAAAAACGTATGGAAAACAGAAGAAACGAATAAAAACATGAGAAAAACAGACGAAAACGTAAGAAAAACGGACGAAAAAGGATAAAAGCGTAGGAATTGTCAATGAGGACTAATGATGCAAATATTTTATCTCAATGAGGACTAGCGATGCAAATATTTTAACTCAACGAGGACTAATGCTGCAAATATTTTAACTCTATAGTCAATGAGGACTAACGATGCAAATATTTTAACTCAATGAGGACTAACGATGCAAATATTTTAACTCTTGTTAGGAGATAACGGAAAATCATTTGCATCGTTAGTCTTCATTAACTGATATTACTAACGGAGGGATGCATTTGTGTCAACTTTAAAACACGAGGATGGTTTTGTTCTGAAAAAAACACGATGATGAATAGCGGGACTTGGGCATACACAAGGATGTATTTTGGACTTTTTTCTATTTACATCTTCATTTAATATAACACTAATCATTTGCATCGCTAGTCTTCATTAACTGATATTACTAACGGAGGGATGCATTTGTGCCAACTTTAAAACACGAGGATGGTTTTGTTCTGAAAAAAACACGATGATGAATAGCGGGACTTGGGCATACACAGGGATGTATTTTGGACTTTTTTCTATTTACATCTTCATTTAATATAACACTAGTTATAATGCCCGCGCACGCGCGAGTTTTTTTTAAATTGTTTGAATCATATATTTTTATTTATTAAAAAATAAATAATTTAATCTTTATTTTGTTTGATTTATGATGTTTAATTATAGTTTTTTTTATTATTAATGATAACTATTTAAAAATTTTAATCATATTATTAATTGCATCTTATCTATATTTTTTGTATTTATCTTCTACTTGTGTTATGGATAAATATAAAATGTTACCTAATAAGAAAATAATCTTTTTTTAAAATAAAATTATTACTAAATAAGGTATGAATCCATTTTTTTTAAATGAAAAATTCTGGTTTTATTTTATTATATAAAATATATCTCATTTTTAGAGGAAAATTCAAATGCATACTCTTATTTTAGTGCATACCAAGGGATAAATCCCCACCATCCATCTAGTTTGATCTAATGCTGGTGATTAACCTAAGATTAAATGGGAAACATAAGTCCATATTTTTCCCCCTTTTTTCTTTGTTTTTTTATCTTTTTTATTATTCATTTTTTTTCTTTCTTTCTTTCCTTTTTTTTCTTTCTTTTTTTTTTTCCTTTTTTTTTCACGCTTCATTGGTTTTTTTTGTTTCTTTTTCTTTTTTTTTTGTTTCTTTTTTTTCTTTTTTGTTTCTTTTTTATTTGTGTCTTTTTTTTCACGTTTCTTTTTTTTTCTTTTTTCTTTTATCTTTTATCTTTTTACATTTTTTTTCTAATTCACGTTTTTTTTTTCTAATAAACATTTTTTTTCGCTTTCATTTATTTTCGTCTGTTTCCATACGTTTTCGTTCGTTTTCATACGTTTTTATTTGTTTTCGTACGTTTTCGCCCGTTTTCATATATTTTCACCCGTTTTCTTACGTTTCGTCCGTTTTCATACGTTTTGTGCGTTTTCAAACATTTTCGTCCGCTTTCTTACGTTTTCGCCCATTAACATCTGTTTTGATACGTTTTCATATGTTTTCTTACATTTTCATTCGTTTTCATCGGTTTTCATACATTTTCGTTCGTTTTAATACGTTTTCATCCGTTTTTCATACGTCTTCGTCCGTTTTTAGACGTGTTTTTACGCTTTCATACGTTTCCATCCATATTCGTCCATTTTTCTTATATTTTCGTTCGTTTTCATACATTTTCGTACATTTTTCAAACGTTTTTGTCCTTTTCATACATGTTTTTACACTTTTATACGTTTTCTTCCGTTTTCATACATTTTCATTCGTTTTCTTACGTTTTCGTTCATTTTTAAATGTTTTTGGCAATTTTTAGACGTTTTCATATGTTTCTAAATATCACAAGTGATATTCTGAATATCACAAGTGATTTTCAATGATATGCAGAATATCACAAGTGATACTATTAGTACCACCAATGATATTCTGTGATATTATAGGTAATATTCTGTGATATTCAAAGTATCACAAGTGATTTTCTGAATTTGACAAGTGATTTTCAACAAATATTTTGTAACCTGAAAATCACAAGTGATATTCAGAAAATCACAAGTGATAGATATTCAGAAAATCACAAGTGATATTTAGAATATCACATTGATATTCAGAAAAATACAAGTGATATTCTGAATATCAATTGTGATATTCAGAAACGTATAAAAACGGATGAAAATGTTAAAAAAAAAGGACTAATACGTATGAAAACGGATGAAAACTTAAGAAAATCACAAGTGCTATTCAGAATATTACAAGTGATATTTAGAAAATCACAAGTGATATTCTAGATATCACTTAATATCACTTGTGATATTCAGAAATCACTTGTGATATTCAGAAACGTAAGAAAATTGACGAAAATGTAAGAAAATGAACGAATACATATGAAAACAGACAAAAACGTATGAAAGCGTAAAAACACGTATGAAAACGGACAAAAACGTATGGAAAATGGATGAAACGAAAGATTACGGATGAAAACGGACGAAAGCGTTTCTGAATATCACAATTGATATTCAGAATATTACTTGTGTTTTTTGAATATCAATGGTGATATTCTAAATATCAATTGTGATTTTCTGAATATCACTTGTGATTTTCATGTTACAAAACATCTGTTGAATATCATTTGTCAAATTCAGAAAATCACTTATGATATTCAGAATATCACTTGTGATACTCTAAATATCACAGAATATTACTTGTGATATCCAGAATATCATTTGTGGTACTCATAGTATCACTTGTGTTATTCTGCATATTACAGAAAATCACTTGTGAAATTTAGAAAATCACTTGTGATATTTAGAAAATCACTTGTGATATTCAGAGTATAACTTGTGATATTTAGAATATCACAGAATATCACTTGTGATATTTAGAATATAATTTGTGATATTCAGAATATCAATTGTGATATTTAGAAACATATGAATACGTATGAAAATTTCCAAAAACATTTAAAAACGGATGAAAACGAATAAAAAATGGACGAATACGTATGAAAACGAACGAAAACATAAGAAAATGGACGAATATGTATGAAAATGGACGAAAACTTATGAAAGCGTAAAAACACGTCTAAAATGGACGAAGACGTATGAAAATGGACGAAAACGAAAGAAAACGGACGAAAATGTATTAAAACGAACGAAAACGTATGAAAACGGACGAAAACGTATGAAAACGAACGAAAATGTAAAAAAAAAAAAAAAAAAAAACATATGAAAACGTATGAAAATAGACGTTAACGGGCGAAAACGTAAGGAAGCGAAAGAAAACGTATGAAAAGGGGCAAAAACGTATGAAAAATGACGAAAACGGGCGAAAACGTAAGAAAACGGACGAAAATATATGAAAACGGGCGAAAACAGACAAAAACGTATGAAAACGGACGAAAACAGATGAAAATGTATGAAAGCGAAAAAAACGTTTATTAGAAAAAAAAACGTGAATTAGAAAGAAAAAAAAAAGAATAAAAAAGAAAAAAGAAAAAAAGAAGCGTGAAAAAAAAGACACCAAAAAAAGAAACAAAAAAAATGAAAAAAGAAATAAAAAAAGAAACAAAAAAAACATAAAAAAGAAACAAATAAAACTATGAAGCATGAAAAAGAGAAAAAAAAAAGAATGAAAGAAAGAAAGAAAAAAGAAAGGAAAGAAAGAAATAAAAAAAAAATGAATAATAAAAAAGATAAAAAGACAATATAAAAGGAAAAAAAACATGGACTTGTGTTTCTCCATTTAATCTTAGGTTAATTCTCTCTATTCGATCAAGCTAGATAGATGGTGAAAAATTATACCTTTGCACCAAAATTAGAGTATCCAAAATAAATTGATTCATCTTTTTTATTAATTTTTAAACAATTATTAATTTTCTCTCTATTTATTTACTTTAAAATCAAATCCGAATACAAATCTAATTTCAATCCCACTTAAAAACCAAACACACAAAAATAAAAATAAAAATGTAAACCTTAGAAAATAAGGAGTATATTTAGAAACACAATAAAGTAAAAGGTCAAAAATAATAAAAATTACTGTAAATAAAATCTTGCTCTTTGACATTCATCCCGACAATACTTATGTTTTGAGCTGTAACAACTACAGTAAAAAGTAAAATAATACTAATATTATTACACAACTACTCCGTATATCAAATAAAATAATAATAAAATATTAAGGGGCATATATATATCATCCAAGAAGTGAAGTGATAGCAAAAGCATACCGACTGATACTGACTAGCATTATCACAAATGCCACTCATTTGCTTCATGCTATCATAATTGAAGTGAAGAAATGGAAGCAAACGGTGGGTTAGTTGCAGGATCACATAACAGAAATGAATTGGTTAGAATTAGACATCATTCTAATACTTCTGATGGACTGGTAATTACCTTTTTTTTTTTTTTATTGTATTGAATTTTGATATGTTTTTTAGTATTGAAATTATTTTTTATGATGTGGGTTTTGTTTATAATTCCAAATTAGTGAGTGATTGATTGGTTTTCTTTTGATTTGTGAATGCATGGTTTTCATTCATACTTTTTATTTATTTATTTATTTTTATTTTATTGGTAGATAATGGGGTTTAGACCTTTAGTATTTAATCTAGATAATTTAATGAAAATTCACTAGTTGTTATCTTTTTGATAAATAATATAATCTGGAAAAAAAAAAAAAAAAAAAAAAAAAAGCTTCTGTAGTTTCTGATTCTCATTCTTGAAAGACTGAATAGTGAATAATGAAATCGAAAATGTGTATGTGATGCAGCCCAAGCCATTGAAGAATTTGAATGGGCAGATATGCCAGATATGTGGTGACACAGTTGGCCTTACTGAAACCGGTGATATATTTGTTGCTTGCAACGAGTGTGCGTTCCCGGTATGCAGGCCGTGTTATGAGTACGAGAGGAGAGATGGTAATCAGTCCTGCCCTCAGTGCAAGACTAGATACAGAAGACTCAAAGGTTAGCATAGCATAGATTTTCAGTCCTTATGAAAGATGAGTATTAAAGTTTAGATTTTTGACAATGAAAAATGATTCTTTTATCAGGGAGCCCGAGAGTTGATGGTGATGATGATGAGGATGATGTTGATGACTTGGAGAACGAGTTTAGTTATCCTCAAGAAAATAGCAAGGCTAGACGTCAGTGGCAAGGAGATAGTGATACTGAACTTTCTTCGTCTGCAAGACATGAACCGGTTCCACGACTCAATAGTGGCCAACAAGTCAGTCATGATTTTGTGAATTTACTTTACATGACATTAAATTTCCTTTTATCAATTCTACTAGAGATGGCAGTTTCGAACATCTACTTGTGAATGGTTCTATAACATAAATTGGTTATGTCGCTCGAAGTGTATAATTCATGCATAAAACTACCTATTGTCTCTGCATTGAGTTTTAATGTTCTATGATTTTTTTTGGGAAAAAAGTATTTTGCAGAATACCCAACCTGTTTTGACCCGTACTAAATATTTAAAACCTACTCATTTTGACCCGCACCCAACCTCTTTGAACATGTAGGTTAATACTCACTGTTCTATTGTCAGGTATCTGGTGAGATTCCAAGTGTTACAGACAATTTGTCTGTAAGAAGTACATCAGGTCCATTAGGCCCCGGTGACAAACATGTTCACTCACTCCCATACATCGATCCCAGACAACCAGGTGCGTTCAATTCTCAACAGTTACTACCCATAAAACACTCTATTTTAAGTATCAAGTATGTGTTAAAGATGTCATCTAACTTGTAGTATGTTTTTGTGTAGTTCCTGTAAGAATTGTGGACCCGTCAAAAGACTTGAATTCTTATGGTCTGGGTAATGTTGACTGGAAAGAAAGGGTGGAAGGGTGGAAGCTAAAACAGGATAAAAATATGATGCAAATGGCTAACAAATATGGTGGTGAAAGAAGAGGAGGAGAGATTGAGCGCACTGGTTCAAATGGAGAAGAATTGCAAATGTATGCAAATGTCATTACTGTTTATGTTTACACATTAGACATGCCATATCAGTCCTGTGACATGAGGCAATTATTGGTTCAATTCGGGTTCAGACCCATAATACTTTCTGTCCAAAATTTTCTAACCATTAGTGTATGGAATATGATCATGTAAATTTTATAATTTCAGTATACAGGTGGCAAGTTAAAAAAAAAAAAAAAAAAAAAAAAAAGGGCTATTTCTACCCATTCGACCCGTGTTCTATTAAGCTTATTTATTATTTGTATTAAAAACGATCAGTTTTTAACCCACATAAGAGTTTATGTGTTCTAGTATCTTATGTAGGCTTAATGTTTGTGTGGCAGGGCTGATGATGCTCGCCAACCAATGAGCCGAGTGGTGCCTATTTCATCAACTCATCTGACTCCATATCGTGTTGTAATTATCTTGCGTTTGATTATCTTAGGGTTCTTCTTGCAATACCGTTTAACTCATCCAGTGAATGATGCTTATCCCTTGTGGTTGGTATCTGTTATCTGTGAGGTCTGGTTTGCATTGTCATGGCTTCTTGATCAATTCCCAAAATGGTTTCCAGTTGAGCGTGAGACCTACCTTGACAGGCTTGCATTGAGGTAATTTGGATTTTGATTGCAAAGCTTGCATTTGTAAACTATGTTGTCGGCAAGCCTTTGAGCACTTGCTATGCTATCTTTATTGTTAGATATATATTTTTTCTGGGAAAATGTATTTAATCTTAAATATTTGTAATAAATGTACATTTTTTTGGGGGGGAATCATATTTGCTTCACCCTTGAAAAAGTAATATATACATTTTTCTGTAGAGGTAGCAAGGTGGGTGGGTCAGGCAGATTGGGTAACAGGTCAAAATAGGTTCCGGATTAAAAGGGTCTCTTTTCATTAAGTAATGGAGTTGGTTTGATGTGCAAACGCTTTTTTGTTCTTTCATAGATTTTTCTAGACCTGATTAAGGTGAAAATTAATATTGCAAAAAAAAATACATTAATTACAACAATCAGAATAATAGAACACATAGGAGTTAATATGCATAATAAATAACAAACTGACCCTTTCAGAAATGGGTCGAAATTACCACTGATGTTTTAAATTGAACCTAAAGAGGAAAGTGTGTTTTTGCAGATTTGATAGGGATGGAGAACCGTCACAGCTAGCACCTATCGATGTGTTTGTGAGTACAGTGGATCCTCTAAAAGAACCACCTCTCATCACAGCAAACACCGTGTTATCAATTCTAGCTGTGGATTACCCTGTTGACAAAGTCTCGTGCTATGTATCTGATGATGGTTCTGCTATGCTCTCATTTGAGTCCCTATCTGAGACTGCAGAGTTTGCAAAGAAGTGGGTCCCATTCTGCAAGAAACACTGCATTGAACCCAGAGCACCTGAGTTCTATTTTGCTCAGAAGATAGACTATTTGAAAGACAAGATTCAGCCTTCTTTTGTCAAAGAACGTAGAGCAATGAAAGTGAGTATTACCATCTATAACTTGACTTTTAAGGTCATACGGATGATTGTTCATCATTAAATTTACATGTTGAAGTGTTTAGTCTTTCATGAGACCTGAAAATCATGTTAACAGTTGAAGAGTTATGCTGACTTAAAAAATCATTAGTGGCTTCACTTCCCAAGTATATATTTTATTAAAACTTGTCGCAAGTTTGCTTATAGCGTACTTTTGATGACAGAGAGAGTATGAAGAGTTTAAGGTGCGGATTAATGCTCTTGTAGCCAAAGCACAAAAAGTGCCTGAAGAAGGTTGGACAATGCAAGATGGAACTCCTTGGCCTGGAAATAACCCCAGAGATCATCCAGGAATGATCCAGGTGGACAGTTTTCACTTTTTAAGAATTGCATAGGAGTTTAAACAATATTTATACATTTTAAGCAAAAGTTGCCTACTTGCTCTTCAATATAATTTATTTTATATTAAATGGTATTGAATTTATTTGACTAAAAGTCTTTTACTTGTATTGGATCAAGTTTTGCAGTTTTCATTGATAAAGGGGGGTATGAGGAGAGTTACTAATTGCTGATATGTATGTATCATAGGTGTTCTTAGGACACAGTGGAGGTACTGATACAGATGGCAATGAGCTACCACGTCTGGTTTATGTTTCTCGTGAGAAACGTCCAGGTTTCCAACATCACAAGAAAGCTGGTGCTATGAATGCTTTGGTTTGTACAAATTCCTTTCTTTAAACAACCTTTATTTTACTCTGAATTTATTATATACCACATTTAGGACCATACCTTCATTAGTTGTTTATTTGATCATGCCTTTTGTCATTGACAGATACGAGTTTCTGCCGTCCTGACCAATGGTGCATATATTTTGAATGTTGATTGTGATCACTACTTCAATAACAGTAAAGCTCTTAAAGAAGCCATGTGTTTCATGATGGATCCTGCTTATGGAAAGAAGACATGCTATGTGCAATTCCCACAAAGATTTGACGGGATTGATTTGCACGATCGATATGCTAACCGCAATATTGTCTTCTTTGACGTATGTTATTCCTTAGCACGATTACTTCTTAATCTTTAGGTTAACTAATCAGTTTCATAATAGCTATGGCAAAACTTATTATCTAAGGGTAAATTCGATAATCTTGTTTTTCGTTATGTAGATCAACTTGAAGGGGCTTGACGGCATTCAGGGACCTGTCTATGTGGGGACGGGTTGTTGTTTCAACAGACAAGCTCTTTATGGATATGATCCTGTCTTGACTGAGGTTGATTTAGAACCAAATATTATCTTCAAGTCTTGTTGTGGTTCACGAAAGAAAGGAAAAAATAGTAATAAGAAGTATACCGATAAAAATAGAGCATTAAAAAGAACTGAGTCAACTGTTCCCATTTTTAATATAGAAGACACGGATGAGGGTGTTGAAGGTTCGCTCTTTTCCTTCAATATTTTAATTGCTTTTCGATTTATTTCATGACTTCTTTTGGAAGACATCCATCTCATGCTTTTGCTTTTACATTTTATAAGAGGTGTGTGTGGTGTGATGAACATATTCTTGTTTCACAGGATATGATGAGGAAAAGTCGCTACTTATGTCTCAAAGGAGCTTAGAAAAGCGATTTGGTCAGTCATCGGTATTTATTTCTGCTACATTTATGGAGATGGGAGGCATTCCACCCACAACAAATCCTGCTACCCTTTTGAAAGAAGCCATCCATGTTATCAGCTGTGGTTATGAGGACAAGACCGAATGGGGTAAAGAGGTAATTCTATACATCCCCCAACCATTGCATCCTGAGATTTCATGCATGCAAACTCCTTAAAAAAATCATTCGACCTTTCCCTGTTGTACCAAAACGACATCTTTTTTGTAAGGCCAAATTACCATTTTTTACCCGTCTGACAATATCGTTACAAGCAACTTGGTCCATTCTACCAACAACTTACTCCCTCCATCCCAAAATAGAAAGGACAACAAACACACAACTCAACACAACATTACAAAGTTAACTAACAACATATTAAGTTAACAAAAGACATAGAACAACATTTATTTTCACAGCATGAATGTTCACTTCCATGGTAGTTACCAAGTTTCCCCTTCTACCCATAATTCACAAAATCACATCAGCTATGCATTCCTAGAACTTGTTTTGAAAAGAGTAAAATTGTATATTTATCTGTAAGTGCATGATTTTTCCATGTGGAAATGTTTTTGGAGCAGAGGGCATGTATAGTATCAACTACTTATGGCATCAAAAACTCTTTCTACCACCGAAAAGATCATCTTACTCTTCTAGTAATATTCATACTGTTTCTAGGAGGCGCCATTTATTATTTGTTTAGAGTCATCTTCTCCTCTGCTAACCGGAACTTTCTGACAAGTGTAATTTTGAACTATGCAAAACGCGTTCAATTCATGGAAAAAAGCTTTTTGAAATATGTTAAGAAACATACTAGAAAGAGTTATCATCCTCAAACCTCGTGGAACTGATACTCATAGTGCACTATCTTGCCTCAATTCATAACGAAAGAATTTCTTCCTACAAAAAGTCACTTCTTCAAAAAGTCAGTGTTCAACTTCCTTTCTAATATTAAAATGATCGTTTTGCCCTGCTAACGCTTAATTTAAAGTACTTCTTGTTGCCTGGACTTGCCATTAGTTATTTAATTTGAGATCTTGTCCTACTCGATAAGGGTATTTTACGGGTTATATGATTGTCCATGCCACGTATTTCATAATATTTTGAAAATGAGTTTGACTATTTTTGGTTGTGTTTCTTGACATTCAGATTGGATGGATTTATGGATCGGTGACAGAAGATATTTTGACAGGATTTAAGATGCATGCAAGAGGATGGATCTCTATCTACTGCATGCCTCCACGCCCAGCCTTTAAGGGTTCTGCTCCAATCAATCTTTCTGATCGTTTAAATCAAGTTCTTCGGTGGGCTTTAGGTTCAATTGAGATCTTACTGAGCAGACATTGCCCTATTTGGTATGGTTATAATGGTAAATTGAAACTCTTGGAGAGGCTCGCCTATATCAATACCATTGTCTATCCTCTCACCTCCATCCCGCTACTTGCTTATTGTGTACTTCCAGCTGTCTGTCTTCTCACTGGAAAGTTTATCATTCCCGAGGTATCAAGTTTCGCGCACAATGTCAAGCATATTAACTTTTTACATCAAAATTCCTGCAAAATCTGTAGATATCCAAAAGAGTAATCTCACAATAATAATAGCAGTAATAAAATAACATTTGTCTTTACTTTGATATAATAATATTCATGCTAAAAAGTTTTACTGTCATGTGGTTTCCTACAGATTAGCAACTATGCTAGTATCTGGTTTATTCTTCTTTTCATATCCATTGCTGCGACCGGAGTCTTGGAGCTACGGTGGAGTGGTGTAAGCATTGAAGATTGGTGGAGAAATGAACAATTTTGGGTCATAGGTGGTACCTCAGCCCATCTTTTTGCGGTCTTTCAAGGTCTTCTCAAAGTTTTTGCAGGAATCGATACCAATTTCACCGTCACATCAAAAGCAAATGATGAAGACGGTGATTTTGCTGAACTCTACATTTTCAAATGGACTGCTCTTCTCATCCCTCCAACCACTGTTCTTATAGTGAACTTGGTAGGAATTGTTTCTGGTGTCTCGTCAGCCATTAACAGCGGTTACCAGTCATGGGGCCCCTTATTCGGGAAGCTGTTTTTTGCCATATGGGTTATTGTTCACTTGTATCCTTTCCTAAAAGGTTTGTTGGGTCGGCAAAACAGAACACCGACAATCGTTATTGTGTGGTCGATTCTTCTTGCTTCCATTTTCTCGTTGCTTTGGGTGAGAATAGACCCCTTCACAAAAGATGACAAGCTTGACGCTATTCGAGGGCAATGTGGGATCGATTGTTAGTTGTTGATGCTTTGCTTAGGTATATAGTATATACAATAGAATGGAAAGAATACCTGAAAGACATTTATGTTTATGCATGTATTTATTTGTGGCTTTTTTTTTTTTTCAAGCAAGTGTGCAAGTACATATCGTATAAATAAAAATGTTGCTTTTGTGGAAGTTGTTTCTGGGTATCTTTTTGGTTGTATTCGTATGTTTATAGTACTTTTTTGTCTTCACAATTCACATAAAAAATGGTTAATATGCAACATTCGTATTAGTTGTGAAGTTATACTGTGTCCATTTTTATTTAGGTTTGATATAATTATTTTGTGTCATGCATTTATATTGTGTCCATTGCGACAAACTTTTATACACTTCAAAAACTCTTTTTTCTTTATTTGTTCTTTATAATTTTGCCGAAACTTGCATCATATATCATACTAGCTTCATAGCCTCGAATGGGCGGGCTAGCTTCATAATATTACTTGACGAATGCGCAAACATATATAGATCATGAATGACACAAAATATCTTGAACACAATTTAAAAAAAAAAAAAAAAAAAAAAAAAAAAAAAAAAAAAAAAAAAAAAAAGTTGGTCATGTATAACTTTAAAAAGGATCAAACAGCTTAAAACGAAAGAGGTCCATTTGGTTTATGTTAAATCCCCCTAAAACATAAAAGACAAACAAGGATATCATGTTTACTTCAATCCACAAACATGTGCAACAAATTTATCAAAAACTACTGTCGAGAGATTTATGAACCGCAAGGTTAAATGATCATCTTTTTCCTGCCCGTCAATGCTTGAGGATGATGTGACCATGGGGGCGGTGAGCAATGAAAAGGGATAGACAACAAGATGAAAAATGCAATTTTTGGTGTAACTCGAACAAGTTGAGTCGGGTCGGGTTAAGAGTAAAAACACTCTAATTTAAAGGCAATTAATACTGGTAAAAGGTGCTCGTGTTCATTAAATGAAACCTGATAAATGCTAAATTTAACGAATGAACCGTCTGACATAAATGATTTTTATTCTCATTGGTAAATCTTAATTACTTGACTAAAAACTAAACACGTTTTAAATACCCACTTGCTGCTTTCAAAACATTAGTATTATTGAAAAAAATAATTTTTATATGAAAACCACAATTTAAATCTTTGAATAAGCAAATTTACTTCTACTAAAAAACTAAAAACATTGTTATGCTAAAACAATAAAGTAAGTGACGTTTACTGTAATTTCTTATAAAAAGAATATAGAAAATTGCTTAATCCATTGGTCTAAACTTTAACATGGGTCTCTCAACTATATATCACTCTTCCCAATTAGTCTATCTTCTCCACATCTTTACCTACTTAGAGGAAGGGGGGGGGGGGGGGGGGGGGGGGGGGGGGGGGGGGCATTTACATGTCTGCTTAAATGACGAAATAAAATTTTAGAGCAATTGTTGTTGGAAGTCAAGCACCGACGAGGGCACTCGGATTTCTGAGCCGAGGGCACCAACCATTTTTTATGTTAATTATACTTTCTTTCTTACTAGTTTACCCTTTCCACAAGAGCTTGGTAGGGGCAATTCCCCCCGCTATTTCCCACATGGCTCAGCCCCTTCATGTAAGAATGATCAACTTTTGCAACTTAAAGAAGGTATCTATTTTCTTTTAGGATTTCAATTGCATTTTGCTAATGTTTTAATAGATAAATAGTCGTCTTGTGGGTTACTTTTAAGGCACCTACTTATTAAAAAGGGGGGTAATAACTTTAAGGGATAATTACCAAAATGGCCTCTTGCCCTGCGGTTTATGCATTTTTAGCCCGATTTTGAAATATTCTTGATTTAGCCCGGGATGCCCTAGGCAACAAGTGTATAGCCAACCGCATGATGCCACGGTCCTCTAGTTGCCCAAAAATTACAAAAGTTGCCCAAAAAACACAAAAGCTGCCCCCAAAAAATGACACTTGTCATCATGCGGGTGGCTATATGTTTGTTACCCAGGGCAACTCGGGATAAAACGAGAATATTTCAAAATCGGGCTAAATATGCCTAGACCCAAGGCAACCGGGCTATTTAACTATTTATCCCAACTTTAAAAGTATTATACTTGTTCAAAAATACTCTTACGAGTAGCAAAAAAAACAAATATACTCTTGTGACTATTATTGTTGACATCTTGTCTTTATTTGAGTATTAATGTTGACATTTTTATTTATTTATTTATTTATTTTATCAACTCCTTATGGTTTTACCCGCTATTTTTTATAAACGTTTTGTCTACTTGTTTTTATATACGTTTTCGTTCGTTTTTATACATTTTCGTCCGTTTTTATATGTTTTTATACGTTTTCATCCGATTTTACACGTTTTCGTCCATTTTCTTAAGTTTTCGTCCACTTTAATTCATTCGTTTTTATACGTTTTCATCTGATTTTGTATGTTTTCGTCCGTTTTCTTAAGTTTTGTCTACTTTAATTCATCCGTTTTTATACGTTTTCACCCGATTTTATACGTTTTCACATGTGACGAAAAGAATTCAGAATTTTTTTTCACATGTGACGAAAAAACATTCTAAAAATAATAATTCAGAAAAAAAAGTTTTTCGACAAAAAAAAATCCAAAAAAAAAAAAGAAAGTTGAAAAGAATTTCGAATAAAAAAATTCGGGAAAAAAAGTCCGAAAAAAGTTTGAAAAAAGAATTTCGAAAATAAAATGGAAAAACAAATTCCGAAAAAAGAATTTCTGATTTTTTTTAATGGACCATTTATGTAATTTACCCTAGGGACGGTGGCTGCAGTTTCACAAACCCACGGGGATCATTTATGTAACTTGAAAAGGTAAAATAGTCAAACTACTAACATAAAGACAATATATCAACATTAATACTTATAAGAGTTTTTTTTCGCTACTCAGAAGAGTACGTTTAGACAAGTATGACGCTTTTTAAAGGTATTATCCCTATTGAAAAATAGCTAGTTTCATAGAGTTAGGATGAGAAGAAACTACAGCCACATATTTTAGATGCATCTTCATATAAATTCTTCTTCTTATTTAAATGTGTAAGTAGAAATCCTTCTTATTCTTTTTATTATTTTGAAGAGATAAAGTTGGAGGTTGATAAAGAGAATGGGTGGTGGAAAGAAGGAAAGAGGACGGAAGAAAGAATAATTTCATAATACTTCGTAACACGTCGTATTACGAAATACTTCGTAACACGTCATATTATGAAATACTTCGTAACACGTCGTATTACGAAATACTTCGTAATAGAAGGGTAGGAGGAAGGAGGAGGTTCAAGAGACAATGGAGGAATTTTATGAGAGCAACTAGGGGGTGTTCAGTGTTTGGTTTGACATCAAACAAAACGAAAAATAAACCAGACCGAAACCGAATAAAATCGAAGCGAAAATTTAAATTGGTGTATGGTTTGGTTTGAAACCGAACCGAAGTATTTAATTGGTGTTTAGTTTGGTTTATGGTTTGACAAAAATATAACCAAACCGAACCGTAAAAACCGAATATCTCTATATTCATAAAAATTAGTAATGTAGAAACTAGAAGGGGGGGTGGGGGTTGAATAGTTTCACCGCTTCTTTTAAACTTTCTAAAATGTTTCTCCGGTTTTAGGTCCGGTTAATTTACATTTGCAAACTTGTTGAATTCTACTTGTTATGTGATATCTATTTAGCTACTAGCAAATATAAACAAACAAGTAATATAAAGAGTAGGGAAAGAACACAACCAAAGAGACGCGGCGATTTATAATGGTTCGGCACGAAGCTCACTCCTCCGTCCTACTCCACTTCCCAAGTACCACACTCGAGAGTTATCAATCACTATATCAATACACTCCTTCAGGCGGAGCAATCCGTACACAAGCTTACACAAGGTTTAACGACACTAAGTGGAATGTCGAGTCCTAATCCTAGCTAGAACCAATCTATACCAAGGCCCACCTGGCCACACGAACAAGCATTCTTGTCCCACTTAGATCGACACATGATCTAAGCCTTCTCGCGAACGAGCACTCCCGTTCACTAGATTCTTCATATTAAGACACACTTGGATCTTCACCCAATACTTCACACAAGACACACTTGGATCTTCACCCAATCCAAGTCTTCACACATGACACACTTGGATCCTTTCCCGATCCAAGTCTTCATGCAAAGACTCAACTAAGTCCTAACCTAACCACTAGGACATCACTCTCCTCACAACAAATACATGAAATACTCTAGTTACAAGACTTCTTGGATCTTCATCTTCTCCAAGTTCACACACATATATCTCCATCCTCGACTCACATACAAGTCGGAAGTATTTACAATATTTACAAAACCTATAACCGTACCACTTGTTACGTTGGTGTGTGGACACCTATAACATCTCGAATCTTCATCTACATCGAGAGTTCTTATCTTGCACTTTGGGAAGAGGCATTGACTTTAACTTCTCGAATCTTCATCAACGTCGAAAGTTCTTCTCTTGCACTTTGCGAAAGAGGAAATCACTTATAAACATATGCCGACATGTTATAGTAATCAAAGATAAAAGAAAAATAAAACAGAAAGTTTTTGTGTGTGTGGAAACTTATTTTCTGAAAGGGAACAGTTCAGTATTTATAGACGACATAAAAGGAGGCGACGATCCTTTAAACAGGTGACGGTCTTTTATCACTAAAGGACCGCCGACCACTTTAAAGGACCGTCCCGACAAGACGCTCCCATTTTTGTCCTGACGTGGTGAAAACTTATCTAGTGCAAGTTGAACTGAATTGGGGGAAATATAGCTGTTATAAGTTTGAATTTGAATATATTTTATTAATAAAACATTTCTTTAAAAAAACACAAAAATACTTTTGTGAAAATGTTGTGTCAAACTTAAAAATGTAAGTTTAGGAGAAAATAAAATTCTTTGATCACTTAACTAATGACGGTATAAAGTTTGTTCATACCTGAAATGACGTTGTAGTAGCTACGTAGAAGAAACGAGTTTCCTCAATTAAAAACTTATAAACCGTAACTTTACGTAACATGTCTTTATATTTTATGATTATCAAAACACGAGAAGACCGAATAATGCGAATAACGTTTTTGACATTATTTGCATTAACAAGTAATATAACTATACATAGTTTTTGTCTTATCATCCTAAATAAGAATTATGATATTCAACTAGGTTTGGATGTTTGAATATTGAATGTTCAAGCTAATAGGACTTCTAAATACTTGTGTTGAGGAAAATTTCATCTTGTTACGCTTTCATTTACTTCTTTTAAGTTGTGAAACCTTTCGGTTTTTTTTAAACTCTTGTTTTGTTTATTTACTTGAGCACTTTGTGTGGCCTTTTGGTTTGTTAATTTTATTCGAACTTTTAGGTTTTTATTTATGATTTCTAGATTATATTTTTATGTTTACTTGAATTTAGTTTAATTTGGTTTTCTTGGTTTTAACCGAAACCAAACCGAATTCTAATTTGGTGTATGGTTTGATTTTATCTGTTCTATAATTAGTATGGTTTGGTTTTGGTTTTAACTTTAAAAATTTTCAAATTGATAAACCCGAACCATATAACCTACAAACTCGAAAACCGAACTGATGAACACCCTTAAGAGCAACGGGTAAGAACCGAACCGACCAAAACGGAACTGAAGCAAAAACTGAGTTTGTGGAAGACATGAGTCGAGAACCGAACCGAAGTGACTCGCTTCGGTTCGGTTTTGTGTCGGTCCATTCGGTTCGGTTTATATGGTTTATGTGTGTTTTTCTCGGTTTTGACTCGAACCGAATCGATCCGAACCAAAACCGCAAATCATAAATATATAGAATCGAAAACCAAACTGAATATGGTCGATTTGGTTTCGGTTGAACTGGTTTGGCTGGGTTTTTCGGTTCGGTTCGATTTTCAGTCTATTTTGCTCAGCCCTTCATGAGAGAATGGAGGCCGTTCATGAGAGAAATGAGGGGGTTTATTTAGAGGTATTTTTCACTATGAATATATTGTGAAAAATTTTAAAATATATATATACACAAAAACATAGCAAAATCTTTTTGACGAAAAACTTTATAATCTTACATATACACTACATGAGATTAAAAGACGTTAGTGGTGTTTTTTGTATGAAAAAGAGTCACATTTGGTAATATGGCACAAATGACCATAGTTGTCAGGATCCTGATCCTGATTCTGATCTTAGGATCTTACGATACTACAGAGCAAAAACAATCTGGATCCTATGTAGGATTTTAGCACACTTAAGATCTTATAAGATCTCGATCTTGACCATAGGATCTAATGCAATCCGATCTTACTTTATCGAATCGCAAACTAAAAAACTAAAAAGTTATGGATCATGTTTTACAAAATTTTAAAATCAATATGTTAATCTTTTTAAACATTGTCATATTCATAATTTAAAACAACATTTTCATGAAACATTCATATAATTTTGTGTTAATGATATATAACAAATTGTAGATTTTAATAATATTACAAAAACTATTAAGAAAATGACATTATAGTAGGATCTTAAGATCCTATCCAAACTTACGATCACGATCTTCTAAAAATAAAAACGATCCAGGGTAAGATCCCGATCTTGAAAACCTTGCAAATGACCATTCTCATGTAAAAGTGAGGACAATTTCATCATTAAAAAAAATAACAATCTTTTTCCTAATAAAACAATATCCCTAGTGAGAAATTTTCATTTCAAAATAATCAATTCATTCCTTATTTAGTAATAATAAATTTAGTTGAGTTTTTTTTTAATTAGAAAATAAAATAAAAGCAAAATCTTCCTTTATATGGATAAAATAAGAAAAAAAAAACGTTTTTTAGTTATGTTTTGAAAAAGAAAAAGAAAATACACATGTACTTTCAAGTTATTTATTAAAATAAGGGGACTAGACCAATATATATATATATATATATATATATATATATATATATATATATATATATATATATATATATATATATATATATATATATGTGTGTGTGTGTGTGTGTGTGTGTGTGTGTGTGTGTGTGTATATATATATATATATATATAACAAGAGGAATTTGAACAATATGCCATATATCATGAAATTCTTAAAAAATATCTCATGGCAAGATTGGAACCCTGGGCTTGGCTACCACAACTAAACACCTCAACCAATGGATCCTCCACAAGTTGTGGCTAATAATTAAAAACAAATATGTCATGCCTAAAAAAATTATCTCCTGAGAGAAATTTGGAAATTATCTTGAGAAGATTTGAAAATAAACGTATAATCTTTTAATAGGAGATAATCTTTAACATATTTGTAAATTATAACTTTATTCATAAACCCTAAAAACCTCTGTTAATCGGTATGTATAGTTTCTGTTAACATGGCACCAATGACAGTATCCTTGGTATCCAAGGCATTACGACGTTGAAAAGAAAGGCTCGAGCCCATGGATCAAGCTGTTTCAGAATGCTAGAAAATGGTGTTCGTAACAGGTTTGGTTTTTCTTTTTTGGTTCTTTTTTTAACGAGATGGTATAATTTGCTCAATCTTCTATATATACAGGTATAAATCAAATTACGAGGTTAGTTTCTCAGTGATTTTTTTTATAATGGATCATTATTTTTTAAATCGATGTTTTATTTTGTGTTCTTTTTTAAAAGAGATGATAGCTTAAAGTTATTAGGGTTTTTATGATGAAACTTTGGTATGGTACAATTTTTTTGAATTCTATATTTTTAATTCTCTTTTTTTTGCTTCTTCTGAAGTTCCAACATGACAGGAACAAGATGAAAAACCATGGCAGCAGTTTCATCTGTGGAACACCTGACAACTTCATTTAAGGTCTCATACGCAGCGGTCCTCAATTGAGACTCTCCAGCATCTTCTCTGTTAGTAACTATCAGCAAAGACTGCACGAGTGCACGATGTCTTGGAAATAGGGAGTCAAAGGAGATGAGTAGGTGGGAATATTATATTCGGTTCTAAGCTGCTCTCTACTAATTGATTTATGTTTTTAATTCAATATTTGTTGCACGCCATGTAGTATAATGTGTGTTTTATGATAATCCTTCTTAACATATGATTAGCAGGTATTCATATTCATTCCTATGTCTTGACACCAATAATAATTGCATGAATCTAGTTAGCCATTTTATATGTCAGTTTGATTTAGTTTCATATCGCTTTGTGGTAAAGATTATGTTTGATTGGTTTATTATGGTTTCAATTTCTTTGTATTAGGGTTCAGGTTTCTAGAATAAGGTATGGTTTATTATTTGATCTTCAAATCTTTACTTTGTTAAAAAATCAAGAATTTGATAGCGCTTCTCCTTCATTTTGCAGATTTTTGACTCATCTTTGGTCTATGCTGATGGGAAAAGGATGTCAAGTCAATCAGGTAGTTCTTTTTTAATCCACAATCTATCTCACGTAAACTCTATGATTCGTGTTTCTCGCATTTTTCGTCATTAGCAGATAACTATGAGTATACAATCCAAATATCACAGCATGTTAAAAGTAGGGGCCACTTCGGCACAAAATTACCAATCATTTGTTGTTTATTGTCTTGCTTAAGTTTAATATGTACATCAAATGGTCTTTTGCTGATAGGTCGTACCTATGGTCTCAGCTATACAGTAACAATATCAATAAAAGTAGCACAACCATTAGGTGTAACACAACCTTTATAATGATGAAATGATGCACAATTTGTTTGTGGAATTCAGGACTCAGGGTGAACAAGTTACATCTCAATGGAGTTGAAGAAGCAGGGCCTGATGGAATACATATTGTTTCTCGAGAAGCTGAGCCCTTAGACACTCCTATACGAATTAAAGTAAGCCTAACTTTGGAGCTTAATAAATATTTTGATACTTATTAGTACTAATTTAGGCATCATTTGTGTTAAGTAGGTAATTCCAGTAGCAATGGTAGAAGGTGGACGCGAAAATATAAGTGTAATTTTTTTGGTCGTTTCTCATTTTCAGCATGATATTTATGTGAACTCAAGAGGTTGTTTTTGTTTGACCCGTATCTCTCTCTCTCTCTCTCATACATTGAAATACTCTTAATTCCAGAACCATCTCAACCGGCTAACAACACACACAATATAAGTCGATCACATTACAACTATTTTGAAGTTGACTACTTACAAGACACTGACACTGATATTGCTATGGATGTTGTTGTCTTATAGTTTGGGTCTGCGAATGCTTTTGGGATTTCAATCTGTTCACGTTGTGTTGTTATTATAGATTATCCACAACTTTGATATGAGTAATCAGGTTCTCCCCACTTATGTTTTACTAATTTAGAGAAACAAATAGCATTATCGTTATGTTTTTGGAGTTCAGTTCTTAGTGCAATACAATAACAAATATTTGTTATTTTTCTGTGCAAGTGGAACCTACAAAGAAAGTCAAAAAATCCAGGGGAATAATGGAAGAGGGAAGAGTAATGGAAATCATATACTATAGTATAGAATATAAAACCTCACTTATTTTTTTTCTTCCCATTTAGCTCCATCTGACATCATTTTTTTTTTTTTGGTAATGCACATAGCAGGTTTATCATTGTGGATTTTTTGACTGATCTCTGTAAAGGGTTAAAAAGGAGCCGGGTAAATATCAAGTAACTGTAGATTATGAAGTTTTAGGAATGTCCTCTAAGTCTGATCACCGCCAGAGAAAAAGGCGTTCTGTGGCCAATCCATCAGTTTTCAGTCATAATTTGTACTCATACCTGTATATAAACTGATTTCTTGATGGTTTTACCTCATTATTATTGATGTCACTAAAAATTTCATCAAGTACTTTAAACATTTTTGCACTTCTTCCTAAAGTACTTTGTAGTTCAGTTAAATGCAGTATTTCTTGCTCACTTTTTAGCCTAAATGGCATCCACTATATCATGTTTACTATTTGATTTGATATTAATAAAGTGTAGGCTGTTTTAGCTTGCCCTTCAATCCAGAATCTTACTTGAAGATAAAAACTAATGAGTCGAATTTTCAAGGCATTATGCTATGCCCCATTGTAAGGTATTGGACAAAAAAACAAAACTACCCATTTTGACGGTGTCTCGATGTTGAAAGATTTGTACTCTACTTATTGAAGGTAATTGAAGTTATTAGTATCATGTTATGATTATTAACAAAGAAAATGTGAATATGAATTGAGAACTTATGAGAACCGGGAATGAGCATTTCTTTGGAAAACCCGAAAAAGTTGTAATTTTTCAGGAAAGCGAAATTGTTTTGTAGAATTTGGTGTATATATCATGACAAAATAGTTCCTGATTCGGTGAATACACAGAAACTGTTTCGTGAGCTCAATCCCACTTACCTGGATTTTTATTTTATTTTTATTTTTGCTGAATACACAGGCCTTTACGCGGTTATTGTATGGAATGTAATTGTTCTATGTCTAGAGGATCACCTCTTTTCCTATCCATCTATTTACCACTCAATGATAGAAGCTGAGAAGAAGGTATACTTTGTTACTTTTTGTTCTTGATTAATCAAAATTTTGAAGTTTATGCTTCAACTCACTTTAATTGACATGCATATACCATGTACATGAGCAGCAACATTCATAATTGCATGCAAATAGTAGCTCTCTAAAACATAGAAAGCAGGTTAAGGTTTTAGAAGAAAGTGTACCAAAAAAAAAGACCATAAGTTTGTTCAAGAGGATGTTCTTAATGGTATATTCAATGTATGGAACTGCTCTCAATACTCTTCCTTCAGTACCTTCATTGATCATATCGATTAGTATTTTTCTTTAACTTGCATTTCATTTACTTTTTCTGATTTCATGAATTTGCTTCTAATATCAGTACGACTCTTACAAAAACATACCAAACTGCTGCTATTCTGTTTGAGGTTTAAAAGGATGTTAATCTCACAGAATTTGTGGATGTGAATGAAGAGGTAAGTGTTGGATATCTCTCTTTGTTTCAGAAATAAAATTATCTCTTAATTATATTTGTAAATGCAACTTTTTGTAGGTCGTTTGGATATATTTTGTAAGCACACAATAAGGTTGCTAACAAGACCAATATGTATGCTCCTTATAATATACTGCCACTAGATCCTAATAGTAAAAATCAAGCAATTATGAGATATCCAGAGGTATGTGAAAGAAAGAAATAAGATGAATACATTTTGGATTGGCTACAAGCTATGTTTGTTTTTTAGGTTTCCAGCTATGTTATTCATATATGTGGCTAGATGAGCATGTAATATGGCAATGGGTCAAAATGGGGTTGAAACGGGTCAATTTTGATTGTCAATATGGTGAAATGGCTTGGGTTGAAACGGGTCAATTTTGATTGTCAATATGGTGAAATGGCTTGGGTTGAAACGGGTCAATTTTTGAGATGGAAAGACTACACAATGATAGCTACATCAACTATGGTTAGTAATAACATTTTGATATTTTTTTAACAACTGAATTTGCCTATTATAGTTAGTCGTTGCATAGTATGAACCAGTTTGTGATGCCTCCTGTAGGTGTGTTGACTCGTGCAGATAGTAAGGATGTTGCTTTTGTTTTGACATTTGTTAAACAATAGTTTTGCATACATGATTTTTATATGATTTCATTGATTTTTAGCTAAAACAATGTGCCTTTGGTTTAGTATCACCAATTGCATGAGAGTGTGTGAGACTGAAAGATAGCAAGATTAGAGGTACGATTTTCACTTGTCTCTCCTATCTTTTTTGTAACCTAAATCAGTTCCACCTATAACATAATAGGCAAACACGTAAAGCTTCTATTCATTTCCAGTTGTACAATTATCATTTCCTTTGTGTTACCCTGCTTTAATACGATGATTGCCACAAGTAGATAAGTGGGATACATTAAAATCCAGCTACATGTCTCTACATTTAATCAAGTAGTTATTGATGAGGCGAAAAATGAACCACTTTTAGGGGGTCATTTAAGCCCGGAATTGAATTTATTTGATCAAATATTACCCTAAATCGTTCCTTTTGTGATTTTAGGTACTTTGGGAGTGAAATCTGAAAAAGGAAGCAATTCGGACGTTTTTGGAGCATAAAAGAAAAGAAAACGCCAAAGACTTAATTTTCCATGCTGAGAACAGTACCTGACGGCGTCAAAAGGAAAACCATGATGGCGTCAAGAGTAAAAGTGGTGACGACCCAGTGCAAACCTGACGGCGTCACAAGAAGGGCGTCAAGACTAAATTTTGTGACGGCCTGCATAAGGAGAATACATGACGGCAACAGACCCAGATCTAGGTAGTCCGAGGAACTATTTGGCGGCGAGATGACGGCGTCAGACATTTGCTCTTGACGCCGTCACCTATCAAACTCTATATATAGTTTTCTATTTTTCATTCATAAGGGAGGAACTTGTGTGGAGAAACTAGGGCCGAACTTTGTAAACCCTAGCTCATATTTTACAGTACTTTCAAGGGTTTTCACCCCTTGAATCCTTCCATGTTCTATTAAGATAAGTCTTCTCTTAAGTCAATCAATATGTCTATGTGTTGGTTGATTATATCTTTTGCTTGTCTTGATTTCAACATGCTAGGCTAGATCTATCTTGTGTTTGCTTGGATCTAATGAAACCTAGATGTTAATTATGTGTTGATTACTTGTTTATGGTTGTATTGGATGAATGATTTCAATGTTAGGCTTAAGAAAACTGGCAGATCTCCATTATGTAACATGCTTGAACGTCTTAGGAAACATGAACCGATGTGTACTAGGTTTTATTGGTTGTATTTAATGCATGAGCAAATTCTAGTGATCCCATGTTAGGAGCTTCTTAGCTGGCTCGACATAGGAGTGAAGTAGGCGCTCATAGGATTGGGGAAGTAAGTACGCCACCCCATGAATGGTATTAAGGAATACAATCCGTCATCCACGCAACTATAACAAGTAATTAACGTGTAAAAGATATCTAGGGAGTAGTGAAATCTAAGTAAACACATTTCTCCCACATATTGCTCACAACTTTAGTTTAATATAGTTTATTTTCATTTTTAGTATTTTATTTTGATTGAATCTTAGTAATTGGGTTAGTTGATTAGCAACTAATTCCGCCCAAATCCTTAAAACCCGAGATTTTTAATTGCTTTCATAAAAATATAAAAATACAAAAAGAATCACCCCTCATCTCTAGACCTGGTCTTTAGGTTTTCTAATCCTAGCGACACTATTCCTAGCTGAACGATCAATCCCCCGGTACTTGTCATTATACTATACTACATCGATCAGGTACACTGCCTGATGGGGGTTGTAAGCTTCTCGAGATCCCTCGAGAGGTAAAGCCTGGTGCAAACCCCACGCATCAGTTATTGATAAATTTCTTATTCTTCAAGCGGCAATTATCACTTTAAAAAGGCACGTCTAGATTGCCCCAAGAAAGAGTGAAACTACTCATTTGATATGTTACGTTGTTTCAGGTACAAACCTTTTGTGTTTGAGTAAGTTTTAATATATCTTCCTTTTGATTAACACAATGTGTTGGTGCTTCTCTAATTTACATTCATTATTATTTTTTATAGGTTATTTGGATATGGATGCTCGAATCATGTCTGCCGAAGTTGATCTGATAAAGACGGATGTGGAAAAAGAAAGGAGTATCTCATCTCAAATGGCAATTAAGTGTGCGCGATTGGAAAAAAGAACTTTTGGGAAAAATGGAGAAAGTCAATGTTTATGATAATTGCATCTATATTATAATAATGGAGGAAGTTTAAGATACAATGCAGGGTAAACAAGTTCAACTTGCTTAGGTTGGTGTTTCTTTTAGTAAACCACACTTACATGCTTACAAATTAATGGGAAGATTCAATTTATATATTAAATCTAAACATGTAACTGATAGAACATTTGGCCAACAAAAGAAAAAATATCATTTTGTTCAAAGTTAAATCCACTTAATTAGTGCTTTTTTGTTGTTTAAATCTTCTAAATAGTTTTATTTATTTCTAAGACCAGTTTCTATATTTCATTTTACAAAATTGGTAAATAAAAATTAAAAAATGGTCCTCTGAATTGTGAATTTTCTAATCTGTGATTGGTTATACATGTTGTATCAAGACATCTCAAATTGTGAAATTTTAATAAACTCAAAAGCCTATCAAGTATATATATATATATATATATATATATATATATATATATATATATATATATATATATATATATATATATATATATATATATATATATATATATATTAAAGATTTTACGTTAAACCTCTGTAACTGATAGTGGCGAACATTGGTGTTAACACATATAGTAATAACCAAAATCCGAAAGCGTGGATGGGGGTGGCATAATTTCTTTAAGAACTGGTCACTTCATAGGTAAATTTTCATTATATTCATTTTACTTCATATATTTGTTGAAAGTGTTAGACGTCACTTTTAAGCTTCCAAGGTTATATAACATGCATAAGAGCAACGATATGTTACTCTTTCATTTTTCAGAATAAACTCAAATCCAAACCTTTGTGTTTGTTAATAAATTAAACATTCAACACTTAAGGCACGATGTTAACCTTAAAAATTTCATTTATTTTTATGGACATGATGCAAACATTAGATATATAAAATCTTTAATACAACCACTTGGAATGAAAAAAAATGAAGGACCACTGTATTAGGACGGGTCATCTTAGTATTAGATGGCATCATGTCCATGCACTATTAGAGACCACATGTGGTTATGGTTATTAGCGCGAACACATTATTGCTGTTACACCCAGTCTTAAGCTTACATGACTTAGGTTTATGTATTTATCTATTTTAGTTTACGAAATTGATTTGTGTTTGGCATTTGATGAAGTGAAAATATACATTTTAGGTCGGGAAGGTGGCAGCAACAATGGCAGTGTAGGGGACAATAAAAGTGGTCGCAACAGTGGCAAGGGCAATGGTTCAATAGTTGTTGTTTAGTTGATTTTTTATGGATCCTCAAGTTTGATTATTAGTGATTCATATGTAAAATGACCTTTAGATGATCAAATCCATTTTATTGCAACTATTGGTGTTTGAGATTCCTTATATAAGACCATACAGGAAATTCTAAGTGTTTTTGAATAAGTGTGTATCTAATTTAATTTTAGGGAAATAAACTGTATACGATCGTAATAAATCACAAACACCCAGTAAAATTTGATTATTTGACTACACAAGCATCCGTTGTTCATTTCAGGTTTGTAGAAAAATACATTTCTAATGATGTGGCTCTATATTATTGCAGGTAAATACATATATGAACTTTAATAAGTTTGGAGGATCGTCTTGGGTATGAGCAACATGATAAGAGTTGGACCATTATGTATGAAATCTTATCTACAAATTAAACAAGAGATTTATTTGGCGCCTTGGATGACATATTTCACTTGGGTAATATTTCATTTGTGTTTCTTTGTCTTACTATGTTGTATTCTGATCCTTGCATGAAGTCAAGATATTTTACAACTTAAAGACTATATTCTTTCAAACACAAGAAGTCAGAGGTGCAATAGTAGATAGGGCCTCTTATAGTATTAATCATTCTCGATTCCTCACTTTGTAGGTAACAAAAATGATAACACCATAGTCAGTTGGTTTAACGAGTAAATTGGGCGGGTTGGGTAACGGGTCAAAATGAGATGTTCATTTGTATGGTTGGAAACAAGTCGGGTTAGGTCGCCCAAAATACTTGTGTCCATTTTCTGCTGAATGATACTTTATATTTATATGTCATAGCAGGTTAAAATCTGTTCATCTGCAGTTTGCATTACATTGGAAAGGCGAGCATGTTGCAAAGCCAGAGGCCGCACTTTAAATCTTGTGGAGGTATTGCCAACGGAAAGAAAAATATCAATCATGTTTTTATTGTACATTCTTGATTTTTGATAATTCTTTTTGCGTTTACAGGGACACTTATGTGATAGTTATAACCTGTGATAAAGTAAAATGTTTAAAACAAGAGCAACAGGATGAAGATACTAAAAGTGAAGAAGAGGAAAATTACAATCATTTTGCTGCGAAAATGAGCATGATTTACATCAGGTACTCCTAGAAGTTTAACCATCATGGACAGGGTATGTCGAATTAACTATTCTTTGTGAAATGTACAGTTTGAACTCATACTAATAAAATCATCACATTGTGGCTTACAGGGTATACGTAACTCGGTTACACTGAGTAGAGAAGGCTTTTTGATGGATTGTACATACTAAGACATGGCTCAAGACACAAGTCATATGGCAATGAGAAAGTTGCAATAAAGAAAGTACATAATGCTTTTGATAATTGTATTGATGTCATGATAACTTTACATGAACTTAAGCTTCTTACGCCATCATAAACATGAAAATGTTATTGCTTTGAAAGATGTAATGGTGTATGTTCATAGAAGAAGTTTCAAGGATGTTTATTTGGTTATGATCTTAGGGATACTGATTTGCAATTACCAAATAAACTAATAGCCAAAAATAATTAATAAAAACAAACAAATAGCCTAAAAATAATACTAAACTTTCTCTCTTAAAATCATAAACTAATAGCCTAAAAAATAAAATAAAACAAACGTCCTAAAACATGATTTTACGTTAACTAAAACCATCCAAACTATAATTACAATTCATGACCACCCATCGGGCGGGCTTAGAAGTCTAGTGTATATATATATATATATATATATATATATATATATATATATATATATATATATATATATATATATATATATATATATATATAAGCGGGTCTGTAAAACCAAAGCTAGAAAAGCACCCAATTTCTCTTTCTAACACAAAACCTTCGATTGAATCTTCAGTCTCCAATCTTGTCAATCGATTGTACGTTCTGTGATAAGTGATAACTCAATTCAACAATCATGGTATGATTTTATCAAATTTACCTTCTCAGTTTCAACAATGTAATGCTTTAAATCGAATTAATAGAAACCCTAATCCAATTTTTTTCCACTTAATTGATTGACTTAGTTCGCTAATGTAATGTGCTTATTGTTAGTTTTTCTTTTGCAGGCATGATAAATTTGAACTTGATTTGTATATCGGTGTTGTTGTTTTGCGGATAATTTAAAATTTATTGTTGGTTGTGGCTAAAAGTTCTTTTGAATTAATTTATTGTATTCTTTGATTACTTTTCCATTGCTTAATTTATGTTTTACGTAATTTTCCTAAAAACAAATAAATGTATTGCTCTTTAAAGTATGTCTTTACTCTTTAGTTTTAAGCTTCTACTTAGATTGGAGATAGAGCAAACATTAATGTTAGGACAATATTTTAGCTTTTGAATACAAGTACTCGGGTTTATGTCGTAGAATGTCCATGTTACTAATAGGCCACTCATTTTTTATATAATCACTTTGAATTACTTTTGTTTAAGTTTGCTATGCCATGAGAATCAACAATATTATAGAAATACATTGAACCAATTTCACGCTGTCGAGAGATACACGAGCTACTTACGATAAATAGCAAGATAGTCCAACACTTTGATGTATTGTTGCTATTTTCTTTTGGATTGTTATGATTATAATTTTTATGATGTATTGTTGCTACTTTTATGATTATAATTTTTGCAGGGAGATGCTAATACTATAGCAAATTATAGTGATAAAGGCTACTTCGATTCTTTGGTCAAGGTTGATACATGCTACCACTTAAGCAACTGCAACACGTGAGATTGGCAAGACATTCATGATAGTTGTTCCGCTTAAGACTTGGAAAAGCAGCAAATTTTCATGTTTACTACTTCAACATATCTGGAAAAGGTACCTTGAACATGGCCCAATAACTTATTTGTGTCAAGAAGCAAATATATTTTAAAACACATAAGAAAGGGACTAATTGTTTCCGTAAGTCTTTATGATATACTATGTTTATACTATGGACTATGAATGGGTTAATAATAGCTTCACAAAAGCAGCAATGGTAGGTTATATTATTTTTGTTGATATAAAGGAAAAAACCCAAGTGGTGACTTTCGTATTTCAGAAAAAAGAATGTTTCTTTATTTGGTAATAACTTGATTATTATTATTATTTTTAAAAAAGATGTTTAATAAAAAAGTTTAAATATTTCTTGATTTGGCAAAATAGTTTACAAAAATTGTTTTTATATACAACATATATATGAAAAAGGTTTATACGCATGTGCTTGTGAGTTATTATCTGATATTTTTTTAACTAAATTGTAAAATTAGATGGAAAAGAACAAGCTCTCTTCCTGAATTGTTAATTGAAGAAAAGAAACGCCATGCCCTGCATCGATACAAGAAAATCAATCTTACCCAAAAACAACCCATGAACAACAATCAATAGACAACGAGAGTTTAAATATTTAGTGTGCTTATGCGTGTGTGTTTTAATGTCCAATGTTTATTTGTACAATCATGGGCTACCATCGGTAGGGTGCAACAAAACTTTCGGAAGCTTCATAGTGCTACAAAAAACTTTGACAAAGCATTAGCAAACAATGTACATATTTTTAATGCTAAAATTCAGTAATATCACAAATGTGGCAAAAAAAATATGCGACAGTTTCGTGTTGGGATATAGGATTTAGTACAATTAGTTCTCAATGAATATTGAATGGAATCTTTTAATGGTATCAAGATAGGTTATAAATTGAAATTTTCAGATTATTTGAAAATGGCCCAAAACTTGTGTATTGGTTTAGGTTTTGTGAAAGAATCCATGCATTGTTTTTTATTTTATGAAGTAATCAAGTTAATATTTTCAGTTATTGTTATTTATTTATTTCAATTTATGGACTTTAGGGTATTACTTTTATCCGACATATGTAAGTGTTTTAATCTACTTTTGTTATAGGTGGTTTGGGTGAGTTAAAAAGAATATTTGATGTGTTTACATGGTTAATTATGTTGGTATATTGCAATAGTTTTTGTACTAAACTTCAATGGTCTCCTCATATATTGGACTGTGTGTGTTTAGGCTAATCATTTTGATAGTTATACATGCTTCATATTGTTTTTTTCTATAACACTTTGTTTAATAAGTTGATAACAAACTTGATAAGCTGATATCATACATAATGAGAGGGCAACATTTAGTTCAAAACAATATTATGGAAATACCTTTTGGTTACTTCATTGGGTAAGTGTAGAAAGAATGGGTTGGTTGGGATATTGATGGTCATTGATGGTTGGGAATGGATCCTTGACTGTGATAAGTTGTTGAGGAACTTGAAGAAGCTTACTGCATCTTCCTAGGAAGAGCATAATCTTATACATGTGAAAAAATTATATCAGTTACGAGATGAACATCAATTCTTTGTACAAAATTGTGCATAATCTATAATAACTCACGCCTAAATGCAGCTTAAAGAATATCTTTATAATCTGATACTATTTTAGGTGTGAACCTTTTTAATTATCGAGACAAAGATACTTTGAAATAAGTAGCTTCAATGCATTATAATCTCATGGTCTTAGCTTTGAACCACTTCATAAAAAGAATGTGTCATTTTTTACATTGCTATGATTTACTTTCTAACAACACTCCTTAAAAATGCTTAGCCAAACCAGTTATCATTACTAATTGATGAGGTTTTTACCTATTACTTTCCTTTTATTAATCTCAAGAAAGCTTCAATTGATGGCTTCGTCCATGGAAACTGTCAAGGTTTGGATGGTTTCGGCTCTTCCGTTTTACTGTACAACTTGAGAACAGTAAGTAATTCAAGTATCCATCTTTTTTTTTTTCTATTTATGCCAGCATAATGTATATTTAATAATCTTTCAAATTTTGTGCCTGTTGCAGCTATTTCACCAACACCTTAATATGCGGCACATATCTTTACATCTATGGTCAGTATGTTACTTTAAAAATTCAACATATGCTTTTTGTTCAGTGTGACAAAAAATATATTTAGATGATCATTAGATATATGCATAGGTGGATTTTGGGACGTTTATTCCCCTACTCAGTTCAGTTCCAATTATAAATGGTTTCAAGTAAGCAAATATCTTTTCATCGTAAAAAAAGCTTCACTATATCTTGACCTGAGCTGCTAAATAATATTGACTTGTGATCTCTATTTAGCAAAATTAATGTCTGATTAAATGATTAATTTATTGAGTACTGAATGTTTTTATGTGTCATCACGTCATTTTTCTTATATACTGAATTTGAAATGTAACTAAGAAGCTGGATACTTGCTAATTTGACGCACTGAACATTTTTTTGTTAGTTATAATGTTAGTTACATGATAACGAATACTTTACTGTGATTTCGAATGTGTGTGGTATGTTGTATGTACAGTTACGGTTAGATCTATTGTTAATTTTTGAAGGTCTTGATTATATGCTTACTAGATAGAACAAAGTTGTGTTTATTTGTAAAAAAACGGATTAGACACTCTTTTTGTAGTTTTTTATTTGGCGTATAATTTTTATTAGAAGCTCATTCGACCATATGATTGACCTAAAAACTATATATGTACAGGTTGCAGCAAAAAGGCGGTTAATTTGAAAGTATTGAAGGTTCCCGAAGTCGAACAAAAGATACTACAAAGAAGACGGGCCTTATGTGCAGAATCAGCATACCCGATGCTATCAGGCTGGGAATAAAAATAGAATTAGTTTTTCAAATGAACAAGTCTATTGTTCAACCTTAGGGCTACGGCTCAAAGCCATCAACAGTTATTAAATTGAACGGGTTACTTATGACATAAAGTTTTATAGTTTATTGTTTCTTGGTGGTTTATGATTGGTTGGTAGCTGTTGAGATAAATCTTCGGTCAGTTTTTGTGATCAACCTACTTTGACTATTGTTGCCCTTGATAATTCCTAAGAGGACCTCAATTATGATCAGGTAATTGTAGTTTCTTTTTTGTTTTTGAAGTCTAATGTTCGTAACATTTCCATAATATTGATATGTGCTTATGCATAATGGCTAAAGTTTAGAACTTTAACTAAAACATAAATGCAATACTCCTAACGTTTGCCTATAATGACGACACAAGTTTGTTAAGGTTTTATGAGTCACATGGGTCACGTTAAGTCGATGAAAATGTAGTTTTTTTTTAATAGGTATCAAAATGGGTCACATTGGTCAAATAGATAACTGTTAATTGCAAGTTGATACTAGGCGATATGTTTTACTCATATGAAATGAGGCATACGCATAGATGACCATACTGTTGTGGCTTTAGATTCCCTTATTTGTATGTAGTTATCTTACTAATATTACGAATGAATTGTTAAGTTACTCCTCCATTATTGATCCGGTTATGGTAATAATGTAGCACCTCTTCTCTTAAGCATTTATAATGGGCTTGCAAGATACAAAAACACAAGAAACGGCCCACTTTATACTTAAAAAATAAAAGATAAAAAAAAATCTTGTGCAATGATCAACGACGTGAAATGACGCACCGCTATAACGTGGCGGCCCGTCGCCCACCTCAAATAAATAAAAATACATTATTCAAAAAATTAGAAAAAATCTGACGCGTACGCAGACATTATAACTTGTATAAAGTCAAATCAAGTTGGAAATAAAGAACATCTTAGGTGGCATAAATGCAAATTTCCCTAACACCTTAAATGTACCGCATGTGGTCAAGTTGTTTTCTGGTTATCAAGTTGCAGTGTGGATCATGGGGACTAATTTGCTAGTTGAGTGGGCTAACGCGTAAACGATGGTCCCAATTCTACTCAACATCACGATGACTAGATTCTCACTTGAATTTGAACAATTGAACCACTCAAATGTACTTTATAATTAATAACCAAAATGGAAATGTTTATGAATGAAGATCAGGGCATGAACTGTATTAATCAAAGATTCTAAGGGGTTTTTTTTTATACAAAGAATAATACAATAGTAATGATTAAAAAAAAGGTATTCGGGAGACTTAGGGTGCGTTTAGTTGAAGAAAAAATTCTCTTGTTTTCTATCTCTAGTTTTATAAAATTTGAAAAGGAAATTTATCTCCACAAAACACTTGAAAATATAGAAAACGCGTTTAGCTGATGTTTTCATTTTCTATTTTGAAGAAAGAAAGGAATGGTTGTGGGTTACAAAAGAAAACAAGAAAAACAACTAAAATTTGTTTTGTAATTTTCCTTGTTAGGTTAGGAAATAGACGATTTTGTGTTTTGCAAAATATTTTGTTGAAAAACGCTTATTTGAACAGGATCTCTGTTTTTCTTGTTTTTCACAAAATATTTTATGAAAAACAATGGTGCTTTCCCCCAACTAAACGCACCTTTAGAATTTTCCGCGACAAAATAAAGGTATTGGGGAAAATTTGCTGAAAGAGTTTTCAAGTTTTAATATTTTATGCTTTTTCTGTTGTGAAAAAAAAAAATGATATTTTTTTACGGAAATCATGCCTACTTTAAAGTAGACATGATTTCCTCTATTTTTTTTTTAAAGAAATTGCTAATTTAATTTTAAAAGATATATGTTTAATATATTCAAACACACATCAATTGTTTGTACCTTAAATAATAACTACCCATCTATACAATTAAACTATTTTAATCGACTTTATATAACACTAAGGGCATCCACTATGGTAGTTTTATCAAAAGGTCTAAAACCAATATAAAGCTTTATCTTTCATTTTAACCATAGTGATCAATTGTTTCATGTACATGTGGCATGAAGAGGTCCATATTCTTGAACCTATTCATAATTTAATGCATATGTTATTATGAATCATTTTAAGAGTTGTAAAAAGTTTATGCATAGTGAACATAGGTTTATAACATCAAAAGGTTTATAAATTAATGCTTATGGACCTATACAAAGCTTCACCATTGTGGATGCTCTAATTATGCATATTTTTGTATCTTAAATTTAACCCTCCTTAGTCCTATTTTTAGCAAAACCCTTTTTGTATCCATTAACCTCCTATTTATTGTATCATTCAGGTATTGCCTAGGTAGTATCACTTTGCACCGAAGACATGCCAAACATAAAGTTGACCAGTTAAGAAGAGTGGGGAAATAAATCCTCGGTTTAATTCTAAATCTTGACTAAAGGTCACTGAAATATTAGTTATTGTATGGGGCTAACTTTTTAAAGAAATGTAAGTCGGCATCTATGAAGAATACGCAGGCAATTCGGGTCGGGTTCGGGTTGGTGGGTTCGGGTTGACAAGTTGGCGGGTCAAAAATCTCAACCCGAACCTGACCCATTTAAATCTTCGGGTCAGCTATGTCAACCCTAACATGTTTACACATAACCCAAACCTGACCCATTTAACCCGTATATTATACTTTGGTTGGAGGGTTAAATAGGTTACACAGGTTGAATAGGTTAAATAGGTTTCGGGTTGACCCATTTAACATATTTTATATACAAAAGTTGGCACATTACATGAGTTAAACGGGTTTATGGGTCGACCCTTTTAACCTGTATAATAAAATATAAAAAATTTTAATTTAAAAAAAAAACTTAAACGGGTTGACGGGTCGACCCGTTTAATTTATTCCCAACCCAAACCTAACCTGTTTAATAAACGGGTCAGATAAGTCGACCCAAACCTGACCCGAAATATATTATACTCAACCCAAATCTGTTAATTTTCGTATCAGTTTCAAGTTGGGTTTCGTGTCGGGTCAGAAATTGCCACCCCTAAAGAATACAGATACTCAGGGTTTTTTCGCCGATCTAAACTTTGTGCGAGTCTCTTTTTTAGAACTTTTTTTTTTGACATACATACATATTTGATAAAAAAATTATAATAATAAAAATAAAAAAACTAAATAAAAAAATGACTTTATATACATCCTTCTCATAATAAATTGTTTTTTCATATAAAGGCTCGTCACATTTTTTATTATTATTATTATTATTATAGTTATAGATATATACTAAAGAGTGGGCTGTTGGGCCAGATTTTTTTTCCAACCCGCTCCATCCCAACCCGAGCATCACAAAACCGGTTATACCCAAAACCCATAGCTATTCATTGTCACTCACAGTTCTGGGATCCGAGAGCCTCAGCTCCGACCAACCAAATCCAACGTTGTTCCACGCTGCCCCGATCCGATGAGGTGAACCCGGTTGCAGCTACAGTTGCCTGTGAGGGGGTGTACAGTGTTATGAACAGTAATAATAGTTTTTTATTCCATATGTGGTTGTTAAGCTATCCAAGTGTTGTGGTTGTGCTACAAACCCATTTTCAGCCACATCTTAGAGTTGTTTATCTTCAAATACTGTGTTGTGCCAAAAGAAAGCTAAAAAAAATCTCCCCATTGTGATAAGGTTTGGATTTCCTTTTTTTTTTTTTTTTTTTCCTTTTTGTTTATTGTTTCTTTTTCGTGTTTATATGTTATTGATATTTGATGTATGCTTCTGATTAGTTCAATTGTGTTACGTTTGACTCTTGCCTATCATCTAAGTAAATTAGGGTTTTTAGGGTTTCGTTGAAGCTGAGTAAATTATGGTTTTCCATTTTTGTTTGTTAATCAAGATGATTTTTGTGTTTCTGATTCTTGGTTAGTCAAGATAATTTTTGTTTGTTAATCTAATTTGGGGTGATGTTTTGTGGTTTCTGTTTTTTTGGCGGTGACGATCGCCGGTGTTTAGGCATCTGTTTATCCATGGGTGTAGTTTAAAGTTCGGATTCTGAATAGTTTTTCGGTAATAATACTATAAGGGTGTTTGGTTTGGTGATAAAAATTGGTCGTTAGCTTATTGTTACGTGAATTATTTGCATTCGATGACATTTTGCTGCCAATATGGTTTTGGTTTATGTTGTTTGTCTACCGGATATGAATGAAGCTAATGTTGCATTAGCCTTATCCATCCCTATCTTGGCAAGGCAGCATGGTAGCGTTTTTTGCACCCATGGGGGGTGGACTCATATCTTGGCAGGGCAACTAAGTTGGTTTACAGCCGTGTCGTACGTCGTGCGCATGGCAACAATATAGGCTGCTTATTGTTTCTGTTGATTTGTTGCTTACGCTGGCCTGCATTAACCTTGCAGGTGTGACCAAGTTGCATAGAATTCAATGTATACTTCTTTGCAATTTAATTTAGATTGCTATCTCGAGGCTATGATGAGTTTAACGGGTCATATTAAAAATGAGATTACCCGTATCTTGGCACGGCAGCCTCTTAGAGTTGCAGCCTTGACGGGTGCGTCCATTCTTTCCTAATTGTTGTCCTATCTGAGCCTATATTTGAAAGCCTGATATCATAAATGTGTGGGCAATGATGAACATTCTGCATATTAACTATTTCATGAGTGTGACTAGCGCGTTCCCGCAACTTGCCTCGGTAACCAGGCCTGTTATGTGGTTGCAACCATAGCGGGTGCGCCATGTTGCCCAAAAAAAATGTAGAATCTGAGCCTCATTTTAGTGTGCATTAAGCCTTCTTTATCAGCTTGGAAGAAAAACTAGAAAAGGTATATTGGCTTTCAACTTCTTTTATTATTGTCATTTTGGTCTAAGGGGGTGTTTGGGATAATTTTTTTTTATCTCATTTATGCTTATGTACTTTTTTTATTTGCTAAGGTGACTAAAAGTGATGAGAAGGTGAAAATGCTTGGTTTTTTTATCCCGTCCCACAACTGTTATGATGCTTGGTTTATTAATACTTTAATCACATTGATTGTGGTGGATGATCGTACGCCGCACCTTGGCACGGTAGCACCGCAGTAGTGGTGTTTGCAGCCATGGCGGCTAAGAAAATGTAGAATTGTCGTGGGTGAAATCGGCCTGTATCTTGGCGGGGCAGCACGTCATTGTGCTTGCAGCCATGGCAGGTCGCATACCATTTTACCCTGTCCCACAACTGTTATGATGCTTGGTTTATTAATGCTTTAATCACATTGATTGTGGTGGATGATCGTACGCCGCACCTTGGCACGGCATCACCGCAGTAGTGGTGTTTGCAGCCATGGCGGCTAAGAAAATGTAGAATTGTGGTGGGTGAAATCGGCCTGTATCTTGGCGGGGCAGCACGTCATTGTGCTTGCAGCCATGGCAGGTCGCATACCATTTTACCCTGTCCCACAACTGTTATGATGCTTGGTTTATTAATGCTTTAATCACATTGATTGTGGTGGATGATCGTAGCACGCACCTTGGCACGGCAGCACCACAGTAGTCGTGTTTTCAGCCATGGCGGTTAAGAAAAGGTAGAACGTTTGTGGTGTGTAAATCTGGGCAACCAGCCGGCTTTGCAGCCATGTTGGTACATTATTTAACATGTCTGGTCCCTTGGCGGGACAGCACCACGAGACTGGTGTTTTCGGCCATGCTGGATTGGATACTTTTGTTGATGCTTGGCTACCGCTGTGTGCTTATACACTGTTTTCAAACTTGATGTATCTGTTGTGGACAATCACGATACTGTTGCGTTTGGGGTGGACGGATTGTGGTGAGTGAAATCGACCCGTATCTTGGCGGGGCAGCACGTCATTGTGCTTGCAGCCATGGCGGGTCGCATACCATTTTATCCCCTCCCACAACTGCTATGATGCTTTATTTATTGATGCTCTAATCACAATCATTGTCGTGGTAGAATGATCTAATGTTTTATATCTGTGAGTGATTGGAGAAAGGAGTTTTGGGGGTAGCAATTCACCATTGGTATTCATGTGCGCCTAAACACAGGCAATTGTAGCTGGATCTACCAAGTGTGGAGGCATCAATTAGGGGATACTAATCCCAACAAACATTAATATGATATAATGGTTTGGTTGTTGGTTGGATCTTGGTTCGGTAAACCTGAGAATGTCTGCATCTTGGTGACGCATTTTATTATCATTGCACCCATGTCGGATGTATCCTCTTTATTTGATTACCTTTCGGTGGCGATGATGATTGTTGTAATTTCAGTGATAAGTTATGGCCATAAATTAGCGAGGCAATTACCGGATGGCATAGCATATATGTCTACTATGCAACCGGATATCTTTGCATCCAAATCGTGATTAGCCTACTTCTATGACCTGATCAACATACAAATCTGAGCCTAATATTTTTTTGGATTTCGTAAGTAACTGTGGTTTCCCAAAAGTAAGCTTAGAAAGACACCCCTTAGTTTTCTATTCTGATTGTAATGGTGATAAGGTTATGTTAGCCTATAGGTACAAAAACGTATCCACCTGTTTTAGTTTTATTAGGTTTCAGGTATGGAATAAGAGAATTCAACTACTGTGCTAGAGGTTATGAATTCAACTACCTGTAGAGAAACAATTTTCCCATTCTTTTAGTGTCATTGTAGATGAAGAACAAGCTCGAGTAGGAATCATAGTTAGACCTACTTCATCCTCGCAAAGCAATTTTAAGGTACTTAAATTTGTTGGTTTTTTCTGTTATATATTTGTAGGAAATGAAAATAACGAACTTGGAGATTTACCTTGATAATTTAATGATTCAACAACATCCAGTACATCACAAACTTCCGAGCTGGGTCCAATATGTGGTGTACTATACAATATTGCGTACTAATTCGGATTGAAGCTGACGGTGGGTACTAATTCGCTTCAATTATCATACTGTCACCTTTTATGAATGAACCATATTGTTGGAGTGTGAGTATTTTTTTAAAACTTTCTTTGTTTAGCTAAACAATAAAGATTGCATATCTAGCCCAATTGAACAATTTTAGATGTGAAAATGACAAGCAGCCATTTTTTCCATTATTGTAGGCTATTTCTCTAAGAGAGATGGAAGATGTTGCATCTTTAGAGGGGGAGCTTGGTCCGTCACTGTCAAAGCAAGAAAGGAACAGCAATGGAGTGAGCCGTCTTAGGTTTAATGTTTTCGTTTTTCTATAGGTACAAATAATGTTTAACGTTTTCTCTTTTAGTGTTTAATGTTTTTGTTTTTCTATAGATACAAATACACTGTTCAGAAATCTACAGATAGTACATCTGGAAATGCCTGTGATTCGATGAAACTATTTTTTTGACATGAGGATCGTCTCGGTAGTCAAAGTAAGTTGCACGTCATTTATTTTGTTGGGGGGGGGGGGGGGGGGGGGGGGCTTTCACCACCACGGGTGATGGAAATCATGTTTATATAAGCTGTCAAAGAAGATCAAGAATTGTACAGATGATAAATTTTAAAATAGAGCAAGTATACACTATTGTGCATATGAGTTAATATAATGTTACTTTTTATATTAGACGTAGTTAGATCATAGGGATGTGCTGATTTGTCTACTCCTGTCTCTAATATGGCTAAAAAAAACTAACATGAAGCCATGAACTTTCTGTTATATCATATCTTGAGGGTCCATATTTTTTAGTGCAAGGATGCTTATTTTGGTATTTATATTTGATTATTGAGTGTTGCATATATTGGTAAACTATGAATAATATACTCAATTCATGTTGTAAAATGTGACAACAAAAAAATTTGATGCTACATTGTATGGCCCATTGTCACTTCAATTCAACATCTGATGGTTTTCGGCAAGCCCATGCTGCCAAAGGAGCCAGGTGCTATCAAAGGGTTGTTGCCGTATCATGGAAAGTGACATAGTGACAAAAGAAGATGGCAGGTTGGGCAAATTGAGATCAGAGAGGTTCTTTGACCATGTTTCTTCTGATCTCGCTTTGCCTACTCACGTTATAGTTCAAGTATTATCATTTTATCAATAGTAGTTGAATAACTAGAAATATATAATATTACTAGCATTATATCGAATATGCGTACTAAGTAACTTTTAAAAATGACAGGTGCCATTGGCATATGGTGCAGACCCTTTCATAGGATGGCACGGGGCTGGAGCCTGAACCAGATAGACTGCACCTAAAAATAGTCTTACACGGTTAGGGTTTTTTTTTTTTTTTTTTTTTTTTTTTTTTTTCTCACTCAAAGATAATCAATTAAACAACTACTTATTGTGTTAGATGTTCTTATAAAAACAGTTTTATTAATCATCTAAATCCTTCAATAAATAATGAATCCTTGAACACTATACAATCGTTTATAACTCCTTTACAACCGATTTACGTACAATAATGATATGGGGTGTTGAATGAAAGCTTTGAGATTACTATGTTTTGAACAATCTATGGGAGTTCTGGTATTTTTTTTGCCCTGCTTTTTGCACCAGTAAAGGAATGTTCGGGTTGTTTTTGTAACTGCTGGAGAAATAGGACTTGGTTTTAGAACACCATCAGCTGCTTTCACTGTTTTATCAGTTGGTTTGTTGCTGGTGGGCTTTTTCTTTTTTTGTTGTCGTGTTACTGTATTAATTACTGCAGCGTTATGTTCTGACATTGAGCTAATACTTAGAAAACAAAATTCTTATTTGTAGATCATCCCATTCTAGAATCGTAGCAGGTCATTATGCTCTCAAACGCGTAGACTAAATACCCCCCAGCTCCTTTGGTATGCTTTATATTGTGAAAAGATATGAAGATTGCACAAGACTGTAAGCTAGACAATTGTAGGCTCATTGAAGACTTCATGTTTGGCCTGAAAAAAACCTTTTTCATTTATTACCTGAAGTAAATTGCCGGCATCGTTGTTCTTTTTTGTGTTCCACTTCAACTGTCATGTATAATACCTTATATTTGATTGATTTCTCAAGTTTGTATGTGTATACATAATGAAAAATTATATTACAGAAACAATTACAGGCTGGATCATGGTTCAAAACCGTACTCTGACACAACGTTTCTATACAAACTTTGTTGCCAAAAACCCCGCGGCAACGCGCGGGTTTTCAACCTCGTTATTATTATACTTGGTCACTTTTCTCTCTGAGCACTATATTTATTTTTAATATGTATGAGTAAGTGTTTTTTCAAGTATTTATCATTTTAATTACTCTACTTAGTTATTCATGTGTCTAAAATTGACATTCACTTGAAACTTAAAATGAGTGACAATACATGCGACTAAGTTAGAGATGTATCTATTTAATCAGCTGCCTCATGATAAATGTATTAAAAGACCAAATTATTTCATCTCTTGACTTATAAATTAATATTTAATTTTTTTCCCACTTTTTTAACTCTTGTTAGGTTCTTTCTTCTCTTTATGCTCATAAACATTTTAGTATATATCGCAAGAGCCAAAAAAAAATAATAAAAAAAACATTAAATATTGAGATGGTAAAGACATGCGACTCATATAAAATCTAATCATTAGTCAATTATCATGATTACTAACTTTGCAAATTCTCATTCAACCTATGGAAAGCTTATAATCGAGTTTGTCAAAATTTGCATATTAATAAAAGTAAGAAATCACTGAACGCCTTCGATAAAAGTGTAGAAATCTTGCTTGAGAATAATGTCACTTCAAATCGTGTATTTTGATTGAGCATATCAAAACAAGATGATCTATTAGGCAAGAGATGAAATAATTTGGTTTTTTTTAGTTAGAAGCTGTTAATTAAGTATATATAACTTAGTCGCATGTATTGTACTAATTTCAAGTTTAAGGCAAGTGAATATTAATTCTAGACACATAAAATAAGTAAAGTACTTAAAATAATAAACTCATAAAAGTACATTGACTCATACATATTACAAAATTCTAACTTTAATGGACTTTAACGTCACATCGGGCTTGGCCATATCTATTATTTAATACTTCCTTAATCTGAGCGGCGAAATAAAAAAAACTTGGATCGGATGAGAAAGCTATATAAACATTAAAACAGACTTTTGTTGATGAAGATCCGTCAGCAAGTGGAGACAAATCTACATTTATAGCAGCGAAAACGAAAACAAGTAGCAAAAACATAAAAAATAAAATAAAAATTAATTTGTTGTTGAAGATATCCGACATCAAGCAGTAGCAATCTTCTAACAGCAGCAGCAGGATTTGACGGGGTGGCTTAGAGGAGGCGGCTCAACGTAGCCACCTAGGTTTGACCCGCTCCGATACCATGTAATGATGTAAACCCGTAGGTATAACTTTATTATTTATCATTATTTATAGACTACAAATGCATAACTTTACCCTAATTAATCTTAACCTTGCATCGAGCTTGTGCCATATCTATCATTTAATAAGATATACATTCGATATTCGTTACGATTCCGTGTTTTAATTTTTTCTATAAAGTTTTCAGTCGTTTGACTTTGAAAAAAAACTTGGTCAAAAGTTTGGCTATTGAGTATTAAGAAACATCATGGAAACACCAAACCCACTATGAAGCATTTAGTATATAACATGTAAAGGATATGTTGTCTCAGAACATCAAATATGGATACTAAGCTTAATGAAACAATTGAAATGCAAACACGAGAAAATCTAATGGAAACCGGTGTTTTACGAGCAAATGGTGTTCACCCAAAACCACAACGAAAAGGGTTACTATCCAGAACATGGGCTCGATATGTGAATGATGATCAAAGTTGGCTCGAAAAGCAACGTGGGATTCTAATACTAGGCGCATTAGTTGTAGCAGGGATGGCGTTCCACTCAGGAATCAACCCACCAGGGGGGACTATTACAAACACTCAAAATGGTCGATATCAGCTTGGAAATGCTGCTCAAACGGAAGTAGACATGGACCAGTGGAATAGGTTTGTCATGTATAATACGTTCACTATGATATTATCATTGGCCATAGTTCTTGTGTTGATCAGTGGATTTCCACTAAGGAACAAGTTCTTGATGTGGGTGCTAACCATTGCAACATTGTTCACGGTCGTGTTCATGGTGGCTACTTATCTGCAATCCTTGGCGATGATGGCTCCTAATATGTATGTGGACGTGGCGAGTGTTTGGGTTTGTTTGATATGGATGTTGGCTTGTGGGGTGATCGCGTTTATTCATACTATCTTTTTTGTTGTTTGGGTGGTGATGAAGCTCTCAAAGCGTAAGATGGAGATCGAAAAAACAAGGAACAACATTGTAGCTGAAGTTTAATGCTTTTTACATGATATTTTTATTGTTCTTCGTGTTTTTTTTTTTTTTTTTTTTTTTTTTTTTTTTTTTTTTTTTTTAATTTTATTTTAAATTGATCATGTTAATACTCTTTATTTTTTTTGAACGGCATTTTATCAATAAAAAACTAGCAAGATACTAGATAAGAGTACAAGAGGGGATAGAGCGTTACAAGGGTAATCAAACCACTCTATCCAATTTAAAGAGTATTTTCTACATCTACTAGGTCGTTGAAGATGAGTTCTTTGGAGGGTATCGTGGTGGAGAAAATGATGTTGTTTCTATATCACCATATGGACCAAATGGTAGTCTGGATTGAAGAAACCAGAGAATTTGTCTTCAAGAGGAGTGTGGTATGCCAAATGAATCAAATCCTGTAAAGTGACGAAAGAGACGTTCGGAATCCTCCACCATTTTAGAATTTGCTCTTCTGTTTCGATGCCATCATCACACAAGGGACACCTCACAGAGTCTAGGTCTATGCCACTACGATCAAAGTTGGAGCGAGTTGCCAGCCTACCATTCAAAACCCGCCATGTGTTGATGTTGATATTCAATGGGATGGCAGCATTCCAGCATGTTGCTGGAGATGGGACATAAGGGTACATGGAGGTGATGTAGGAACGCATACCCTTAACCATAAAGCCTCTCGAGTCATCTATAATACACTCCCATGCATCATCTATGTTTGAAAGGTGTAAGTGTGACAGCAGACTAATGAGATTGGTAAGCTCCTCCAGTTCAGGAGATGTTCTCCGCTCCCTACGCCAAGCCCAGTTAAAGAGTAGACCAGGAGGGGAATTCGGGTTTGCCGACCCGACATCTAAATGGTGAGAAACTGGAATAGCATGGGCTGAAACAATAGATATTGGACATCTCTCACTAACATAGAAATTCGGGTTTACATCAAGCTTGTGAAATCGGGGGAATAAGACATGTAAGGTTGGACCTCCTGACCAAGTATCATGCCAAAAGCTAGTCGTTTGGCCATTGCCTAGCTTAATCTTGAAGATCGAAGAGAGATTGATGTTTACTTTGAGGAGATTGTTAATACAAATATCGCCTAAAAACGTTATTTATATTTTACGATCTTTTCTAAGTTTTGTTAACGACAAAATGTAAACTTTAGTTTTTTAGTAAAACATGATTCTAGTTTTAGTCTTGTATAACTAGACTTTACATTTCATATTAAACATAAACATTGTTATATTTCCTAATATAGAAAATGTAACATGACATCATGGCATGCATCATAAGCATTTATTGTAAGGTTACTAAATCTAGGATGTGACTTTGCATAAGATCTCTTACACATCTTGGAAAGATTCTCACTCAAACTATTGAGTGTGGACTTGTAGAATCATGATGTGACATTGCTAGATATGAAAAGATTTATTGTGGTCTTTGACTGTCAGACCTGGCGGAACCCTGGGGGTACAAGGGCGGAACCCTTGTTTTGGTTTCGCCGGATCCGCCAGTCTGCAGGTTTGGAATACCAAGCCATTTGCAAGAAATCTCTCATCACTTTTAGCTATAGAATATATACATACTCTCAATACTCTTATCTAACTCAATAGCAACTCACTTGTGTGATTCTCTTTTGTAGCTAAGAAGTTCACAAGTTCATCCGAGAAGTTACAAGTTTCAACTCAACGTTGCGAGACTTGTTAGCTTTGTATTGTGTAAACTCTTATAGTTTATACTTCATCTGTATCTTGTATTGAAGTGATCGGTTAGTATTTTAGGCCTTAAAATACATAATGTGACGGGAGTGGTTGTACCCTTGTAAAAGAACTCGACATCTAGCTTAGTGTCGGAAATAGTGGATAGGCGACGTTGGGTTGGTTATACCTTGAACTAGGACCCGGTATTTAGCTTTGTACCAGATAAAGTGTAAGTGACGTTTGTAAGGGTTTCTTCACCGGTGAAAGGAGCTAGTTGACTAGTGCTTGAAACTCTCGAGTTGGAAACTCGAGGCGTGGAGTAGGGCAAGGAAAAAGAGTCCTTGTAGCCGAACCACGATAAAAAATCGTGTTGTGGTTTGATTGTTTTTTTCTTTATACTTGCATATTAATTATTGTTAATTAGTTAGATTCTTTGATTACACGTAAAGCTTTTCAAAGATTAACAAGTTAAAAAGCGGTAAACTATTCAACCCCCCTTCTAGTTTTCCACAATTGGCATCAAGAGCTACGTTACTCAAGATCTTTAAAATATATTGTATTTTAAAACTTTGATCGATCCATGGATTTTGAAAATATCAAAGAAGGGCAATCCATTCAAAAGCCACCGTTATTTGAAAAAGAAAATTTCCTTGAATGGAAAAGTAAATTTGAAAACTATGTGAAATCAATTGATCAAGATCTTTGGCATATTATTTCCATTGGTGATTTTAAACCAACTAAAACAAGTTTTGAAAATCAAGATGACTATCTTAAAGATGATAAAAACACTAAAGTTAAGATCATGATTTATAAAGCTTTACCAAGGATTGAATATGAAAGAGTGTATTTTTGCCAAACGGCTAATGACATTTGGAAAAATATATTAAATTTTCATCAAGAAATATGTCAAGTCAAAGATGATCAACTTGATCTTACATATGACTTGGTAGTCTTAGAAAAACTAATAGATAGACATTTAGTTGAAATAAATACATGTGCTACGAGTTTAAATGTTTTAAATGAAGGTATAAGTGAAGATGTAAACTTGTGTCAAGCTTAAAGAGGACTTGCTTATGAATCATGGAGTGACACGGATGAAGATGAAGATGATCATCCTGTTTGTAGTTATGAATTTGATAAAACTACAAACAAGGTACAACTTGAAACTAAACACTTTTGCTTTGACACTTTTATCTTAGAATTCTCCAAACTAGAAAATGAGTCTAAACATTTGGGTGACATGAACCTAAAAACGATCTTTAACAATGAACCTTCAAAATCTCTCAAGAACAATTTTGAAATGGAAATCATGTGGAAGATAAAATGTCTAGGCTTAAGAGTAATGTTGAAATTGATTTAGAATGCAAAAATATCAAGATTACAAACATGAAATTAAAAGACAAAATGAAAAAGGAAAAATGTTAGTTAAATTTAAAGAAAGTTCGAAATCTATTGAAAGATTGTTGATAAGTCAAAAGTCATTTAGAGATAAAACCGGATTAGGATTTAACTTGAATGCACCATCAACAAGTGAAACAAAGGAAGTGAAGTTTGTTAAGCCTAGAAGAAAAGTTTAGAAGTTGCTCAATCTTAAATAAGAGCTTATGTTAAATAGACAAAGGTCATTTTGTTATATGCTTTTATATGTTTGACTAACCACCTCGGATTCATGAGTACTTGAATTTCCAAGCTTTCCTACAAGTTAAGATGAAACGTATTATGTATATCCTTTTTGGTAGCATCTCTTTGGAACTTAAAAGGTACACTTTTCTTCAAACTTACCTAGTGTTGTCTTGTGCTTTTTGCTTAAGATTTATCGTGTGTGGTATTAGTAGTTCATACCTTAAGTTGTTCTTTCTTTAGTAAGTTATAGAGAGGATTGGATCCTCTGTGGTCAAAGGATTTCCACATAACAATAAATTGGAGACATAAGGTGCTTCGTCTTATTTAGCCCTCGGACATAGAAAATTGGAACTCTTGAGTGAAATAACTAAGAATCACCTAGGTGATAAGATGACCATCACTTTTATGAGGCTTGCAAATTTAATTAATAAAATGCTCCAAAATAATTTATGATAATATCATCTAAAGTCAAAGACTTGAATTTTCAATCATGTCCTAAACTCCCGTGTAATAAATCTTCACATGAAGCATACAAAAAGGAATAGAGTATATCAAAACAGTTTAATAGATTTGAAGAAAATTTTGTATTCTAAAACATCAAGGTTTTGCACATAAAAATTGAACTCCAAGTTTTATGGAGACATAACTCTTGGACGATTTTATAATAACAAAGGTTATATTGTTCTAAACAAATAAACCTAATGTATCGAGAAATTGTTAAACTTAACACTCAACTAATGACTATCTTCCTTTAAAACATCACCTTCGGTTGATGATGACTTAGTGAGAAATCGAATAATGATAAGATAAAAGAGCTTAGGAAAGGACAAGGAAGATGAACTATTAAATAGAGAATTTGCTAAAAGATTTAAGAGTCATTTAGTAGATTAGTATCATTAGGAAAACTAATAAAAGAAACCATAAAGATATAAGCTAAAACTGAAATTAACATATGTGTCTCATGACAAACATTGGTTTAAAACAAACATCTTAGGTATAAATAAGCATATCTGATTAAAATGAAGTTTTGACCTTAGCGTCTAAATTGAAGAAGTAAAATCATAATTGGATCTTACGGAATAAATAAAGATGTTGGAAAGAAAATAAACAAAGTCAAACATACTCTGAAAGACTTTTCGCAAGCTCTAAAAAATAAGGAATAATCACTTAGAAGACATTCCTAGTTCCTCACCAGTACAAAATGAATTACATGTCCTATGTCTCACTAAGGATGAGAAAATTGAATCCGTAGATAACACTAAATAAAGTGGTATGATTGAAAGTCTACTTTACCTCACGGCTAGTAGACCCGAAGGTATGTTTAGTATTTGTCTATGTGATCGTTTTCAAGAAGATCCTAAAACAATTTATCTTGAAGCCGTTAAAAGGATTTTTAGATATATTAAGGGCACTACACATTTAGGATTATGGTATCCCAAAGGAACGGGAGTAGACACCATAGTGTATGCCGACTCGGACCATGCCGGTGACTATGTTGATAGAAAAAGTACAAGTGGTATTTGTACTTTTATTGGACATTGTCTCACCTCATGGTTCTCTAAAAAGCAAACGGCTCTCGCCATCTCAACAACTGAAGCCGAATACGTGTCGGCCGGAAAAGCATGTCAACAAGCTCTTTGGATGAAGCAAGCTTTTGTAGACTACGGAATTCAACTTAACGACATCTCCATACTTTGTGACAACAAAGGAGCCATCGATCTTAGTAAGAATCCCGTTCAACATGCTCGCACTAAACATATTGGAATTCATCATCATCGCCTTGGTAAAAATGTTCATTGAGGGACATCTCATCCAAGAAAGTTTCATACGAAAGCCACATCGTCAACACTTTCACAAAACATCCTAAACGAGAACCATTCAACCTTCTTAGGCTTGGCTTAGGACTTATGAAACTTACATTATAGTTTGGAACATTAGAATAAAATCACAAAAATCAAAACAAATCAAAACATTTTTCACCTCTTCTGATGTGGCGGAACCCTCTTTTTGATTCCGCCAGGTCCGCCAACTCTGCAGATCAACTTATTCTTAGGATTAAACCAAACACTCCCTAACCCACAACTATAACTCACAAATAGCCATCATTCACTCATAAACACTTAAACACTCGAAAATTAGGGCTCTCTATCAAGTACTCTCCTTGTTAATCATCATTGTAAGTTTTCTTTATATTAATTACATGTTTAATCCATGTCTAGGATTTCCACTCAATCACAAAAACTAAAATCTTAGGGTTTATGCACAAATTTGTTCATTCATGAAAAATCTTGGTCATGAACTAATCATGTTTTCCCTTAGTTAGGAATTGCATCTTCTTAATTATTATCACGATTTGCCAAACACCCCAAGTAAACTTTTTGAAAATAATCTTTCACACTTAGAACACAAACCTTTATCACATTGTTAATACAAATGAAAAACGTCACAAAAACATCATTTGCATAAAATCTCTTGAATGCTAAAGGGAATACATCACTAATATGTATTTTCGGGTACATTCAACCGAAGCCACATTGAATTAGGAACATTTGGGTTATCTTATCGTTTATGACAAAGACTTGCATTATAAAATATTTTGAGCATCAAAATGAGTCAAGATAATCAAGTCTCCACATCGTTTGCATATAGACACACACTAGAACATCCACATTGCAATAATCATCAACTTAAACTAAAAATTGAAATTTTGTGTTTTCTAGTAATCAACATGCCTCCTGCAACATTCTCCGATCACAAGGACACCCTTAAGTATCTACCCAAACACCATATGACCAAAGGTCTTACTACAACCCAAGTCAAAATATTTAAGGGCTTAGAAAAATGGTACGTCCATGAGGGGAGAACCACTGATTCATCATTCTTAGAAGGAACTTCTATTCGTCAAGAATTAGCAACCATTAACTTCGATTGTCTTCTAGACATTGATGAACAAATTTGTCCTATGTTTATTCTAGAGTTCTATGCTACCGTGGTTCTCTCTAGTGATGAATACGGTCAAATCTCCTTAAACTTTACAACCAACCACCATCAAAACACCATTCCTTTGGAACTATTTGCTTAAATTCTTGGTATCCCAAGTAATGGAACGTGTGTATACACGGCTAAGTGGCACCTTACAAGTCTTGACTCCATTAATTTCAATCCCGTTTATGCCTCTCTTCTTATTCGTAAAGAAGCACTTCATGACCATCTCTTCGTAAGAACCTCCAACATTAGGAAAAATCGTTCGGGAAGTGAAGTGAACAAAGACCCGTTTGGAATGGAACTTAATGAACTTAAACCTCAATTTAGGAAGTGGGAAGAAGTTCTTAGAGCTAATGTCATATGTTCTGTAGGAAATAGAGATCATGTGAACACATGTCTTTGTTACATGCTCTATAGTATCTCCATTAGACAACCCTTCAACTTGGCTTATTACATGGCTAGAAGAATGGCCGACATTCCTTTGGATGGAAAAACCGCTCTTCCGTACAGAATGCTTCTCACCCGTCTCTTTATAGCCATCTTACCAATTCCACCCAATGACAAAGGAATTCGCCTTGACTACTCTCTAGTTCCTCACATCTTTGTCCCTCTTAGTGGTAAGAGAGTATCTAAGACCAAAGGAAAACATCTTCGCTCTCCCTCGCCTTCATCTTCATCTTCATCAATGAGTGATGATGATGGTCTTCCTAACTCTAGGCTAGCCCCACTTGACTACCTCGAAGAACTTCCCCCTATTAAAAATGAATCCGAAGAATTCAAGCAAACAAAAGGAATGTGGAAATGAATTGGAAGGTATCTTGGAAAGCTCAAGAAGAAGATGGATTGCTTTTGAGATAGTTGCATAAGGAGCGTTTGGACTTACTATGTCTTAGAACTATGTAGTCGTTAAATTATGAGAATTGTGATGGTTTATGGTCTTAAATATTTCCGTATTCTAGTATTATCTTTAGACAATGTATTGGCTTAACATTTATGCAGGATGACAACATTTTATATGTTGCTAAATGTTCAAGTACATGGAAAATTTCACTTAGTATAGTGAATTTCGTTAGCCCCCGGTCAAAGTATAACGGTAAGAATGTTTCTACATCCATTTTTTGCATTTCCTAATCAGTTATACCTTAAATTTTATGTTCCAAGATTTTTTGGAAAATTTGGATTTCGTCTCGACCCCCGTACACCTGTTCTGTCTCGTTTCTGTGACTTGGCGGAACTGGCGGAACCAAAAACAGGGTTCTGCCAGTGCATTTTTTTGGGTAACCCAGTTTTGGCCCAACGGACCAGACGGAACCCAAAACAGGGTTCCACCCGTGTATGCGTTGGGTTCCGCCAGTCACCTGCAGATTTTTTTTTTTAATTTTTTTTTATTTTACACTTTCTCAAACACCAAGTCATTTTCTTTAGTGAGAAACATCTTCCCTAACTTTCAATAAACATATTAGGATCTCACCCATTAAAACACATAGGAAGCCACTTCCCGCCAAAATTCAAATTCAAACATACTTTACCCAAGGAACCCTTCTACACAAAGAAAGGAACCCTTTGAAAGGTTCCTTGAAATCCGTGGAATATCTAAACCAAATCATTTGACATGACCACATAGCATTTAGTGTATATCTTGGTCATCTAACTCTATCAAACCTCATTGGGCTGACTTCTAGTGAAGTGACAACATTCATAGCCCTTCTAAATAATTATAAACCTCCATCTTTGAATGGATGAATATCAAATCCAAACACACTTTTCGAAACTCTCCAACTCTAAAAATTAGTTCATCTTGGATAGTTTGTAATCACATCTCACCATCATTCTCTTACATCTTTGTCATCTCCTTAACATCCTTGTTTCACCATGACTAAGTCAAACCACTCATCACCACCATCTCGACCCATTAGAAGAACTGCTAGGATTAGTGTCAAACCTTGTTGCTTCAACACCAAAACCAACTTAAGTTCATCATCTTCGGATGAAACACCCCTCATCATCTCATCACCAATTCATAGAGAAAATTTTCTTGACCTTGTAACTCCTACATCATCTCAAAGATCACAAAGTCTCACAATCACTTCACCACCAACAAAATCACCAATTGATCCAACATCACCATCGGCACCAACTCAACCATGAAAATCATCATCACCTCCAAAATCACCCAAGAGTGAACTCATGGAACTTTTTGGTACGACACCATCATCACAACTTTCATTTCTTGAAGGCTTGGAAAATCTTCCTCCAAGATCGCTAAATCCACCAACAATAGAACCACAAACACTTCAATCTTCATCATCTCAACCATTCAAAACACAATCACCACCTCAACCACAACCAATGTTGGTACATCCCATTCACAACAACACCCATGGTCCTCCATATGAAGAACCTAATGTCCAAAGAAACAATGAACCTCAAATTCAACTACCAGCTCAAGAACCTCAATGTCAATTACATCACTTTGAATCCTTGTTTTCTTCATTTGAGGAAATAAAGGAATCCTTATGGAATGACCGACCTAACACAAACCCACAACCAACTAGTATTCCACCTCCACCACAATCAACCACAAATCCAATCCTACCTAATCCTCATCATGGTTGTACGCAATGTGAGCGAACAATCCAAATTTGTGAAAGCATAAAATCCATGCTTCATCAAGTTCAAGATGAAACCCGCTTTGTCATCAAACACATTATCAATAGTCTAAACACTCTTTTTCATCCTCACCAACCATAGACCTTAACTTAGGAGGATGTTTCTCATCAAATACAATGTTGATCTTTTTATAGACATAAGATTTTTTCTCTTATAAGTTACCTTTTCACATTTATATTTCTTAAAGTAGGATGGAAGTTTTCATCTCTTGTCTTTGACTTTTACAAAGTCAAATTTTACTTGGAATGACATCTTTTCTACTATCTTGTTTGCATTACTAGTTGATCATATATAAGTTGAGAATGTGATTGCTTATATTCTCATTTTATGTTATGGCTACATGATTTATCATGTGTCATTATCGTGAACTAATTTTCTTTGGTAGGTTCAAAATCCATGTATCCATTCTTGGCACTCCATTTAGGGGGAGTATTGTCCAAGGGGGAGCATTTGCATTATTCCGTTATGTAACTCTTCTTTTTGTTTTGACAAAAAGGGGAGAAAAATATATTTAAACTTATAAACTTAAAATGATTTTCGTCAATTAAGTAAAACAAGTTTAAATACAAAATTTCATAGACTTAACACTAGAATTAGTGATTTTCTTAAAAATAAAGTTTATGTTTTGTCATCAACAAAAAGGGGGAGATTGTTAATACAAATATCGCCTAAAAACGTTATTTATATTTTACGATCTTTGCTAAGTTTTGTTAATGACAATGTGTAAACTTTAGTTTTTTAGTAAAACATGATTCTAGTTTTATTCTTGTGTAACTAGACTTTACATTTCATATTAAACATAAACATTGTTATATTTCCTAATATAGAAAATGTAACATGACATCATGACATGCATCATAAGCATTTATTGTAAGGTTACTAAATCTAGGATGTGACTTTGTATAAGATCTCTTACACATCTTGGAAAGATTCTCACTTAAACTATTGAGTGTGGACTTTTAGAATCATGATGTGACATTGCTAGATATGAAAAGATTTCTTGTGGTCTTTGACTGTCAGACCTGGCGGAACCCTGGGGGTACAAGGGCGGAACCCTTGTTTTGGTTTCGCCGGATCCGCCAGTCTGCAGGTTTGGTTGGCTATAAATACCAAGCCATTTGCAAGAAATCTCTCATCACTTTTAGCTATAGAATACATACATACTCTCAATACTCTTATCTAACTCAGTAGCAACTCACTTGTGTGATTCTCTTTTGTAGCTAAGAAGTTCACAAGTTCATCCGAGAAGTTACAAGTTTCAACTCAACGTTGCGAGACTTGTTAGCTTTGTATTGTGTAAACTCTTATAGTTTATACTTCATTTGTATCTTGTATTGAAGTGATCGGTTAGTATTTTAGGCCTTAAAATACATAGTGTGATGGGAGTGGTTGTACCCTTGTAAAAGAACTCAACATCTAGCTTAGTGTCGGAAATAGTGGATAGGCGACGTTAGGTTGGTTATACCTTGAACTAGGACCCGGTATTTAGCTTTGTACCGGATAAAGTGTAAGCGACGTTTGTAAGGGTTTCTCCACGGGTGAAAGGAGCTTGTTGACTAGTGCTTGAAACTCTCGAGTTGGAAACTCGAGGCGTGGAGTAGGGCAAGGAAAAAGAGTCCTTGTAGCCGAACCACGATAAAAAATTGTGTTGTGGTTTGATTGTTTCTTTCTTTATACTTGCATATTAATTATTGTTAATTAGTTAGATTCGTTGCTTACACGTAAAGCTTTTCAAAGATTAACAAGTTAAAACGCGGTAAACTATTCAACCCCCCTTCTAGTTTTCCACAGAGATCATCTCTAAGCCTCACAATATGGTACCAAACACCAGAGTTGGATCTAATGGGAGAGTTATCATCAAGGCAACCCGACGGGCCATATATAGAGCAAATAACTTTGCGCCATAAAGCATGGTTCTCATTACGGAACCTGCACCACCATTTTGTGAGCATTGCTTGATTACATGAACTAAGACTGCCTATACCAAGACCACCACGATCTCGAGGAGATAAAACTTTATCCCAAGCAATCCAAGACATGCTGTTTCCATCCACCGAACCACCCAAAAAAAATTTTCTCCTGATACTTTCAAGCTTACTGATTATCTTCTTAGGAGCCTTGAAGGAGGAGAAGTAATAGACACACAAACTACCAAGAACAGATTTAATCAAAGTGAGGCACCCACCAATAGATAGAGACTTGGATTTCCAATTAGAGAGCCGTTTATGAAATCTCTCAACAATGGGTAACCACGGGCTATATCTTGACATTTTGGCTCCTATAGGAAGACCCAAGTAGATACAAGGGAATTGAGACTAAACAACCAATAGTAGAAGCAAGGGAGTTCAATTCAACATTAGAAACACCAATACCATATAGCTTACTTTTGTTGAGGTTGACCTTAAGGCCGGAAGCGAGATGAAAACAAGTGAGAATCCTCGACAAATTCAAAGCATTAGATCTTGACCACTCACCCAAAATTAGAGTGTCATCCGCAAATTGTATATGAGAAACATGAACTAAGGGTGCGTTTGGTTTGGTGCTATGAATCACAATGGGTATGGGTGTTGGTATAGGGTGGAATGATAATGGAGGGTATGATGAAATCACCCACACACATAATATATTAGGAAACCTTTACATTTGGATATCCTCAATCTATTGTGGTGGGCCCTATAACCAACCAAACAACATTAATGACTTTCAAAGTTATAGATTAATACCCATACACCTCAACCAAATGGGCCCTAAGTCTTTCCCTACTTTGATACCCTTAAAGATGTTATTGTTAGATGCTTCAAGAAGAGCCACATTGAGAGCTTCCACCGCCAATGTAAAAAGGAAAGGAGATAGGGGGTCTCCTTGACGAAGTCCTCTCTCTATCTTAAACTTCTTTCTTGGCGAACCATTAACAAGCACCGAAGCAAAACACGACTTAAGGCACGAGCGAATCCAAAGTCTCCATTTATAGCTAAAACCCATTTGTTCTAGGATAGAGAATAAGAAGTCCCAACTTAAAGAGTCAAATGCTTTTTCAAAATCAACTTTGTGGAACATTAGGCGTTTTTTGTATTTCTTTGCCCAAGCAATAATCTCATTAATCATGAGGGGACCGTTGATGATTTGATGATCTTTTATGTATGCCATTTGGACCTCTCCAACTACTGACGATAGAACACGTGATAGACGGTTGGCAAGAATTTTGGCAATGATTTTGTATTGGCTACCAATAAGACTAATTGGACGAAAGTCACTAATGACTAGGGGGTCTTCCACTTTAGGGACAAGAGTGATAAAAGAGGAGTTACAGCCCCGTGGTATATGAGGCCCGAGACTTCAAAGTCTTTGACAAACGAAACAATATCATGTTCGAGCATTTTCCAATATTTCTTGAACGTTAATAGACTCTTTGTATGAACGTTAATTTGTATATTAAACTGTATGAACTGAACCTTTTTATTACAATTGTTTTCTATGAAAAAAAAGAAAAACAAAAAAACAAAAAAAACAAAAACAAAACTCTGGGTACAAAGCTTTGCTTCTTTTGTTAAAGATTGTCATGCGAGCTTTCCAAGTTTGGTTTAAAGAAAAGTCGCAAATCATCCGCCTAACTTAACGTGGTCTAGCCAACCCAAATGGCACAACTACCTTTAACCTCTCCTACAATGTGTGCTTATAAACTTGTGAAAAGCCTTACAGAAATATACACAATATCTCCTTCATTTACTCCTTAAAATCTAATCTCTATTGTTTACCAACATCTAGATTTTATAAATCTTACTCACCCTAATCTCAGAAGAAGTAACTAATTATGTTCACAAGGTAATCAAATTCTTGTGACAGTACGTACTCCTAGTCCTAGGTGGATCTCAACTATCGTAAATAATTTAACGTGAGGAACCCTTCATAAGATAGAATAGCGTCCACAAAAAGTGCGTTAAACAGTGTGAAGACATAGGCAAAGATGTCTTTTTAGTGAGCTGAGTACTCGAGTTACTTTATCCAAGCTTAGCTAGTCTAGCTAGGTATTCCCTTTCTGTGTGATGTAACTACAAAAGGAATTAGTTGTTAAGGTGAGCTACTTCTGATCAAGAGAACCTTTATAAGATTATAAAGATCAAAGTGCACCGGAAGTTATCCGTTAAGTTACAGGCGCGTCAAATTTCGTCCCTGTGGTTTACATCTTTTTCCACCTTTTGTCCTTAAAGTATAAGGAGCTACACCAAGTTCTCTAAAACAGCTCATACTCATACTCAAGTTTACTCTACTTAGCTTAACAACTCAGACTTATAACGGAGCTGATATACATCTAATTAATTAATCTGAGTAATTGCTCAAACTTACCAGTAAGTAATATTAAACTCCGTAAAGAATAGTCCTAACTCCACTCAACATCACGATGAGTACTAGATAGTAGATACTCCAACTTGAACCATTTAAATGCACATAAATTAAAATGGAGCTGTTTGATCAATAGTCAGTAAAAAGTTTCGTTCATCAAACATATGTTAAATTTCTTTTTATCGTTAACGTTTCAACTTTAGAGGTTAACTAACATAATAGATATGATCAAAAAAGCGTAAATGCATAACAAATAGAACCTATATTGTAAGCAAACACTCGAGTGAAGATTGCAAATACATTTTATTTTCGCTAAATATATATGTATATGTCAATGAATGAATCTAACACTGTAAATGTCTAAGGTAATTGATCGCTAAAAACAATTGTACAGTTGTTGTCATATATAATAAATAGAAATCGACATACATATTAAGACGTTATCCCTTGCATAAAGTTTTGAGTCGTTTGACTTTAAAAAATTTAGACTTGGTAAAAAAATTGACAATTCATGTTAGAAGCATAAACACCAAAAACCCACAAAAAATTTGTATATAACATGTAAAAAGGTCTTATTGTCTCATCACATCAAACATGGATACAAATACTAATGAAACAGTCGCAATGCAAACACGAGAAAATCTAATGGAAGCCGGTGTTTTGAGATCAAATGGTGTTCTCCCTAAACCACAACGAAGGGGGTTACTATCTAGGACATGGGCTCGATATGTTAACAATGATCAAAGTTGGCTTGAAAAGCAACGCGGAATTCTAATACTTGCAGCATTGGTTGTAGCAGGGATGGCGTTCCACTCAGGGATCAACCCACCAGGTGGGACTATCACAGACTCAAAATGGTCGATATGAGCTTGGAAACGCAGTCCAGACCGAAGTAGACATGGACACGTTTAATATTTTTGTGAGAGATAATACGTTTACTATGATATTATCATTGGCCATAGTTCTTTTGTTGATCAGCAGATTTCCACTAAGGAACAAGTTCTTGATGTGGGTGCTAACCATTGCAACATTGTCCACGGTTGTGTTCATGGTGGCTACTTATCTGCAATCGTTGGCGATGATGGCTCCTGATATGTATGTGGATGGAACGACTATTTTGATTTGTTTGATTTGCATGTTCAGTTTTGGGGTGATCGCGGTGATTCATACAATGTTTTTTATTGTTTGGGTGGTGATGAAGTTGTGTAAGTGTACGTAAGATGCCAGGATCTAATTTGATCATGTGAATATGTTTATATTGTCATTTGTCCATGTGAAGATGTTTGATGTTTTGTGAATATGTTTATATTTTCAGCCTTGCCTATCTTTGAATTTTATCAAGTTTAGATACTCTTTGCATGAATATCAATGTTTTAAAAACCGGTTTTTTTATCGACCCGATTTAGTCGCCGATTTACCAGGTCATCGGTTCAACCCGTTGAACCGCCGGGTCAATCCGGTTCTATACATGTATATACTTTTTTCTATATTTAATAATTAGTATTGCTTGCTATTATAATTTATCCGTTTTTATTCATACATTTGATTAAACCGATGAAAAGACTATACCAATAAGTTTTGCTTTTTAAGTCTTATATTTTATAATAATATGGCAAAAATTTTCAACAATTGATTCTAAATTATAATGGTATATAGTAAGACTATATTAATTGGTGATTCTTAGATAGTGTTTAACTATAATTTACTATCTTATAAAATTTTAAAAAATATTAGTCGTCACCACTTCAACTTTTTAATTAAACTTAGAAAAGTTAATGGAAAAAAAAATCATTTTGTTAATTTTTTTTGATAAAAAGTCATGACCTGGCCGGGTTTATCAAACCAGGTCAACCTGGGTTAACGAAAAACCGGCGGTTCAATCCGTTTATCAAATAAGCAAAAACCCGGTCTCATCCGGCCCGGTCTTCGAGCCGGTTCCCGGTTCAACCGGTTGAATTGGCTGGGTCAAACTTGGGTTTTAGAATATTGATGAATATTTTTATTCTCTCTCTTCGAAAATAAATGCACTTTTATATTGGGTTGTCCTGAATAAGTATTGACTTTACGGTTCAACTAAGTAAAAAGAAAAATTGTAGTAGTATCTGGAAAACTCTTCTGAATTTGAGGGATACAGTTAAGAATCACATTCATTACAAAGTTGGGGATGGAAAGAAGATCTCTATGTGGTATGACAAATGGTGTAGTATTGGGCCTTTGAACCAGTTCATAACACAGAGAGACATTTATGATGCTAGGCTTTCTAGTGGAATGTGCATTTCAGATATGATTGAAGATGGGGTTTGGAAGTGGCCTAGTGAATGGTTGATCAAATATCCTGTCATTCAGAATATCCAGGTTCCACAGTTATGCAGTAGTGTAAATGATGAAGCAATTTGGATAAACATGACTGGTGTACAGAAGGGTTTCTCAACTAGCAATGTGTGGAACGATTTAATGCCAGTGGTACAAAAAGTGGAATGGAACTCTTTGGTATGGTTTAGTCAGTTTATTCCAAAACATTCATTTGTGCTTTGGATGGCAATTCAAGAAAAACTGATGACCCAAGACAAAGTGTTAAAATGGAAGCTTAATGAAGTTATGAAATGTGCTATGTGTGATCTCTGTATTGATTCTCATGAGCATCTCTTTTTCAAGTGCCAATATGCTAAACTGGTTTGGGATGCAATGCAGAACCTTATGAATATGAAGTGCCCCAATGATTGGAGGAGAATTGTCTTAATTTTCTCTAAACTGCCTGCAAATAAGAGCATTTGATGTATTATTAGAAAACTGGTATGTAGTGCTGCTGTTTACTACATTTGGCAAGAGAGAAATGCCAGATTGTTTGGCAAAGTGAAGAGAGATGCTGCTGATCTCATCAAAGTAATCACAGAAGTACTCAAATTGAGGCTCTTGAGCTTGAAGGTGAAGGAAAGTTCTGCTATTAAAAAAGTTGAGGAAAAATGGTCTATAGTCTTCAAAAATAAAGTGTCTGTATAGTGAGGAAGTATAATAGATACTGAATATAGAAAAGTATAGTATAGAGATTGAATGCTATTGTCTGGTATAGCATGTTTTATTTGTTGTTGAGGCTGTAGGATAATCACACGTAATGTCTGTGGATTTCCCTATAGTCATGTAAATCTTTTGTGATTTATAAAATTGTTCACCTTGAGGAGAAAAAAAAAAAAAAAAAAAAAAAAAAGTAAAAAGAAAATTTTTAATATGTATAAATGGTACTCCCTCCGTCCCAAATTTATTGTCCAGTATTGACTTTTTTAGTTTTTCTTCTTCAACTTTGATCTTAAATATTTTTGTGGGTGTTATATAATATTTGATGCAAAATATATAAATGGATTGGGTTTTAAGTCTACTTTTCAATGATATAATTTTTCATCAAGTATTATATGCTCCCTTCATCCCAAATTTATTGTCCAGTATTGACTTTTTTAGTTTTTCTTCTTCAACTTTGACCTTAAATATTTTTGTGGGTGTTATATAATATTTGATGCAAAATATATAAATGGATTGGGTTTTAAGTCTACTTCTCAATGATATAATTTTTCATCAAGTATTATATAATAAAAAAATATATATTTGTGGTCAAAGTTATACCATTTTAACTTTGAAAATTCAAAGTAGACAATAATTTTGGGACGGATGGAGTAATAAAAAAAAATATATTTGTGGTCAAAATTATACCATTTTGACTTTGAAAATTCAAAGTGGACAATAATTTTGGGACGGATGGAGTATTTGGTAAAGAGTGTAGTTAGTGTTAATTTCTAAAACACTGTACATTCACAAAATAGACATTTATTTTGAATTAGAAGGACTATTAAATTGTATTACGTGTACTTCTTAAATTAAAAATGGCAAATAAACTTATTAAATTAAAAATGGCAAATAATATGCTTAACCTGGCCAACTCGACCCAAATTGAACACCTAGATTAGTTAGTGTAACCAGGTAGTGATGCCTAGAATATCGTTTCATTTAGTCCGATGATTAAATGATTGTTAAGTTTTTCCTTTATAGAACATGCATGATTTCCCCGCAATATCATATCGCCATTTGTATGTGTTTCCTACTCAGTAGTCAGTACTCAGTAATTAGAAATTTAGAATACAAATGGTGCCACTATGAGTCATATAGCCGTAAGGGGGTGGCAACCCATCGGCAAAATGGGTTCGGCAACACATGCCGATCGGCAATTCCCATTGCCTTCCATTCGGCAAGCCAAATTCGGCAGTCCATTCGGTAGATTTCACCGATTCGGCACAAGCCATTTCCAAGAAATATTTGAACGTTACATTTATAATTGTATATAGTTATTGATAAATGTAATTAACGCTTGAGTAGGCAAGATTGCCACTAAAAAAGAAGGTTTAGGTAAGATTAGGTAAAAAATGTGTTGGACAAACTTGATTGGTTGTTTGGTTTAAAAGAGGAGGCATTGTGTGGCAAGGTTGTCACCCCTAAGTAACTATCAGAAATCTAGTCAAGTGTCAGTATTAGACGACCAATGAGTTAATATCCGTGAGTCGACTATATCTAGATGCCTTGTTTTTTACAATGTATGTTTGTTTATCACTAAAATCTAAACTAAGGGAAGCAAACCAATCAACTAATGGATTATGTTAGGTAAGCTAATATTATAATCCATTCGATTGATTTATTATATTATCATTATTTAAGTATTATTACAAATTTTAGAAAAAAAAATTAATTAATTAGTTAACGATAAAATTATAACTCCAAAAATGATAGAAAAGAAAGCACTTATGATTATGCTTTTCTTAAGCTTTGTGTTGCATGTCACTTGTCACTGAAGAGAATGCAAATGTGATAATTAGTACGAGTCACAACGTAAATATCACTTTCGGTATCGGATGACGGTGAATGAGATTCGTGACTTTAATTTGATGCTTAATTTGGAGAAAGACATTAAAATGACCCTTTAAACTGATAAAAGAGCCAAAAGATGAAAGAAAATAAATCGAAAGATGATGCAGGCCTTTATTAGTAAACTAAATTAAGAATAGTTCTAAACTTCTAATTCAACTCAACACCAAAATGACTAGACACTCCAACTTGAAACATTTAAATGCACATAAATTGAACCATTTAAAACCATATCCTATTGAATATTCAGAATGAAGCTGTTTCAATAGTCTAGTTCCAAGTTTCATTCATGCATTGAATATATGCTAAAATAGATTATTTAAAGCATCTCCAATGTTTGCATTGTAGATTGCTAATTGCAGATTTTTTTATTTATTTTTTATATTTTTTTTAGAAATAATCAATATAACTTTATTCCATCAAAATAGAATTTACATAGTGGTTGAAGGCAAACGAGCAACAAGCTGCGCCGCTAGATATTTCTCAATGAATGAATATGACAATGTATCCTGAGTCCTGATTGTCTAACATTTAAGTTAATTAATTAATCTTTAAAAACATTTGTAGTTATTTTTAATAAAATAATCAGTAACTCTTTTTTTTTTTGAACATAAATAATCAGTAACTCATTCCACCCATATTCTTAAAAATTAGACTTGGTCAAATTAGACTTGGTCAAAGTTGACTATTCATTCGTAACATCATGGAGAAACCTTGTTCTCTATACATGAAACTGTTTGCTCAAAAAAATAATAATAATAAAAATAAAAATAATGATCCATGAAATTGATAGTATATAACATGTAGAGGCCTTATTGTCTCCTCACATCAAATATGGATACAAAGATTAATGAAACAGTCGAAATGCAAACACAAGAAAATCTAATGGAAGCCGGTATTTTGAGATCAAATGGTGTTCTCCCTAAACCACGACGAAAGGGGTTACTATCTAGAACATGGGCTCGATATGTGAACAATGATCAAAGTTGGCTTGAAAAGCAACGTGGAATTCTAATACTTGCAGCATTGGTTGTAGCAGGGATGGCATTCCACTCAGGGATCAACCCACCAGGCGGGACTATCACAAACACTCAAAATAATCGATATGAGCTTGGAAACGCAGTCCAAACCGAAGTAGACATGGACCAGTTTAACAGTTTTGTGATGTATAATACGTTTACTATGATATTATCATTGGCCATAGTTCTTTTGTTGATCAGTGGATTTTCACTAAGGAACAAGTTCTTGATGTGGTTGCTTACCATTGCAACGTTGTTCGCGGTGGTGTTCATGGTGGCTACTTATCTGCAGTCGTTGGCAATGATGGCTCCTGATATGTATGTCGATGTGACGAGTATTTGGATTTGTTTGATTTGGATGTTGGCTTGTGGGCTGATTGCGTTGATTCATACAATCTTTTTTGTTGTTTGGGTAGTGATGAAGCTGTCAAACCGTGTTTGATATTTTGTGTCTAATATGTTTAATTATATTGTTCTTTCAACGTTGACTTTCTTTGAATTAGATCATGTTAATATACTCTTCGTATGAATGTTCGATCAAAAGCCTGAGACAAACTTTACTAGGATATCTCCTTCATTAAATTAGCTTGTCTATATTGTTTGCCGATATTATTGGTATTATATGAAAATATATGCATCATTTTTGTACATATTACCAAAGGAAAAAGGGACAATTCGTTACAAGTGAGGTTCTTAGAACAAGTAAATAACTATGTATGCAAGATAACCATATTCTTACATATCTCTTATCTCCATTTTGAGGAATTAGTATCTTGAATACGCGATAAACCTTTGTTGAAAAGATGTTTTTTTGTCAAATTCTTTGGCATTGCCGTTTCAAATAATAACACTCCACCTTGCTTCATTCCTCTATTGCGAGCCCTCCACCTTCCGATGTTCCCATTGGCTCCTAAATGTGAGATCTTGTACCTAGAAAAATTTAGGTGAAACTTCTTTTGGTGGTGGCTCGCTTGTGCATAATGTACAATATGTCTTTGACTACTTTTATTAAATTAGAGTTTGTTTTTCACATAGTTGTGGAGATCGATCTTGTGATTGGTAGTCTACATGCTTCTAAAATAGCTATGTTTACAAAATGTATAGTGGTGGAGATTTAACGTTGAACCTAATTGTCTTTGGTAGAACTTAAACATCGTCTACATTCATGGCCCTCAAAGTGATGGTTTCATAAACCCTAACTCGTCTACTACTTATACCCCCATAAGTCCTTGACAAACATAATGGATTTCAACAAACATCTTGAAATACTATAATGATTTGTTGTAGGCGGCAGTAGCCTAATAACAACTTTCCCTCGTTTGTATTCACTGGAAGTTAAAAGGGGATGTGCCTGCAAATATATATATACTCTTGTAGAAACATTATGATCTATTCTCATACATTGATCAAAATTAAAATCGATCCTAATTGGATCGATTGGATGGGTGACCTGATAAAGTCCGGCCTGTAAGAACATTTTGTAATTTTTTTACACTAGCTCTCCTTGCTAGTATTTTTAATGATATTGTCGTATATGCCGTTAAATTAAACATATTCTAGTGACAACACTACTCATGGCGTACAACTTTCATGGTCCTCTGAAGTACTCAAGGATATGATTAGCTAGCTCATGTGATGTACTCAAGTATGATTAGCTCTTCCGAGGTACTCAAGTAGTCAGTAATTCTTAAGGTATGTGCCCGCGAATGACCCAAACACGTTTAAGTGCAGATCCATTTCTAATGGGTTGTGCCTATGAATTACCCTAAAACGCCTTTTATCGGCTAGTAAGGCCAAGATATTACTTGAGTTCTTGTTATACCCTTGTTTGTCGACCCATGTGTGGATGGGTTATCTGCATGATATATAAAGCCACTCTTCTTGGTACCAGAGCATAATTTACAAACGCGAGTGAAAAGACAGACTGAGATTTTGGGGTTAAATTATAATTTAGAGTTGCTCATACTTGTTCAAACGCATTTGATTCAGGGGCGGAGCCAGAAATTTTTGTTCGAGGGGGCACACTTTGATAATTTTTAGAAACTACACTACAAATTGGTTCTTAACACTACAAAAATGGGATCGATTTGGGTCGACAATGTCGACCCAAAGGTTGAAGTGGGGTCGTACCAAACGGTTTGGGTCGACAATTTCGACCCTTTCGGGTTGTACCAATTTCCTCGTCCCAAAAACGTTTGGAACGACATTTTTAAAACCAATGGGACGACTTCCATTTACCGGTCAACAATGAATATTTCCTTTGGAACGACATTGTCGTTCCAAATCTCTATTTATTTTTTGCAAATCATTTATGTAAATACACGAAAATATTTTGGAAAATACCCATTGGAACGACAATGTCGTTCCAACACTTTATTTATTTTACATGTTTTACTTATTTAAATACTAAAAATATTTTGGTAAATGCCCAATGGAACGACAATGTCGTTCCAAAACTTGATTTATTTTCCGTTTTTTAGTTATTTAAATACTAAAAATAATTTGGAAAATACCCTTTGGAACGACATTGTCGTTCCAAAGTTTTTAAATATTTAACAATTTTGCAAACTGGAACGATTTTTTCTTTTAATTTTGGGACGACAATGTCGTCCCATTTTGTGAAGTATGCAAAAAAAAAAATGCAGCAGCAGCCTGCATTTCCAGGTTTTTTCCGGAATATTTTCCGGAAAAAACCTACCATTACACAAGCTGTAAAAAGGCATAATTATGAACTGTTTTGATTACCTAGTGCAACTATGGAAGGCATTCCTAATTCTAAATAGTAAAACAGTTATACGCATCCATATCCTAAATGCATTACTAAATGCACATAAGTTTAACAACACAATATCATTCCAATAACAAATACATTACTAATTAAATTACATACTAATAAACAAAAACAAAATATGGAAATAAAGAAAACATACTAGCTGATGTCACGGTTGGTACAAGGCTGAAAGAGAAGAATTATACAAATTACAATTTCATAAACCAAATTACAATTCACATAAGTTTAACAATTATACAAACAAAATTACAATATCATAAGAGTAATTAAATTATATACCTAGTTCGCGGCTAAAATAGAGGAAGAGAAGAAAAGAGAAAAAGAGGTGATGTCCCGGCTCTCCCGGCTGTCCTGGCTAACCAAAAACATACACATAAAAAAAACAACCTAACTTAATACCAACTTCATTTTAGCACATCAATACATCTAATACTTCTAAACTATACTATCTTAATTACACAATCTTACATCACCAAATTAAACACTTTAACAAAATAAAAAAAAAAACACAAGCGAGAGGTGGTCCATAACTTTGTCCCGGCTGTCCAAAACACTTTGTCCCGACTGTCCATAACTTTTGAGGACTACATTGTCGTCCCAAACCACTTTAACATAATAAAAAAAAACATAACTTTAAATTAACAAAAAAGAAATATATATATATATATATATATATATATATATATATATATATATATATATATATATATATATATATATATATATATATATATACCTCTAAGGTGGTGGTGCTGCTGCTGCCGCCGCTTCACGGTGGTTGTGGTACTGCTGCCATCTAACACCTACACAAACACGACACAAAATATCAAACCAACATTAAACAAAACAAATTAAGACAATGAAATTAACAAAAAAATCATACCTTTACACAAAACAAATTAACAAAAATTAAACAAATTGTGCACAGTGGTGAGTGTGTAATTGGTGTTTTGAGGTGATTGTGGTGTCGAATGTGGTATTAATTTGGTTGTGTTGGTATTAATTTGGTGATTGTGATGAACAATGGTGCAAGTGGATGTTTTTTTTTTTTTTTTTTTTTTTTTATTTGCGTTTGATAGAAGATGGTTCAGATCGACTGGGTTTTGTGAATTATTGAGCCCTTTGGAACGACATTGTCGTCCCAAGGGTGTACGATATTTTTTAATCCCTTTGGCGGGCTGTTTAATTTTGGGGAAATATTTTGGGGGTAAACGTTTGGGTCGACATTGTCGTTCCAAAGGTATTTTTTTAGGGAAATATTTTGGCGGGTTGTTTAATTTTGGGGAAATATTTTGGGGGTAAACGTTTGGGTCGACATTGTCGTTCCAAAGGTATTTTTTTACTTTTTTTTAATTGTAAGTATTTATTTCAATTTAATTTAGTTAAATTAGTAATTAATTCATATTAAATAGGATTTTTGTTAAAAAATTAATTTTCTTTTTTTAAAAATTTTCTTTTATCATTAGGATTGTAAGAAAATTGTTTGTAGGGCCGTAGGACTTGCGTAGCTAGAATTTCACATTTTTATTTGCGCGTTGACGTTTATTTAGAATAGACATCACGTTTCTTTGTTTAATTGCAATTTAGAATAAACGAACGAGCCGATATGATGTGTTATACACGAGAAGTTAAACGAACGAGCCGATATGATATGGTTATACACGAGACGTTAAACGAACGAGCCGATATGATGTGGTTATACACTAGACATTAAACGAACGAGCCGATATGATATGGTTATACACTAGACGTTAAACGAACGAGCCGATATAATGTGGTTATACATGAGACGTTAAAACGAACGAGCCAATATGATATGGTTATACACTAGACGTTAAACGAACGAGCCGATATGATGTGGTTATACACGAGACGTTAAACGAACGAGCCGATATAATATGGTTATACACGAGACGTTAAACGAACGAGCCGATATGATGTGGTTATACACGAGACGTTAAACGAACGAGCCGATATGATATGGTTATACACGAGACGTTAAACGAACGAGCCGATATGATGTGGTTATACACGAGACGTTAAACGAACGAGCAGATATGATATGGTTATACACTAGACGTTAAACGAACGAGCCGATATGATATGGTTATACACTAGACGTTAAACGAACGAGCCGATATGATGTGGTTATACACGAGACGTTAAACGAACGAGCCGATATGATGTGGTTATACACTAGACGTTAAACGAACGAGCCGATATGATATGGTTATACACTAGACGTTAAACGAACGAGCCGATATGATGTGGTTATACACGAGACGTTAAACGAACGAGCCAATATGATGTGGTTATACACTAGACGTTAAACGAACGAGCCGATATGATATGGTTATACACTAGACGTTAAACGAACGAGCCGAGATGATATGGTCATGTCCTCTTATATACATTATATCCTCACAATATAAACACATATACATTCTATCCTTAGAATTTTCCCACCTAACAACTTATCCTCACAATATAAAACACACACACACACACACACACACACACACTCATCTAACTAATAAAAACTCTCTCACACACTCATCTCACTATATCTCTCTCTTTCTATCTCTCTCTAGCAGTTTCTGTTTTCCGGCGACACAAGCAGTTTCCGGCCACCGTAATCTTTTTCCGGCGACCACCTTTTATCACCTCAACTTGTAGATCGGGCCACCCCAGTCACGATTCTACCACACACGCGCCAACACACCCTATCCACCACTCACAACCACTAATTAAACGAACGATGTATCGCAAAGACTTCTCCCAGCAATTTCCAAGCCACCATGACTTCTCCCAGCAATTCCTAAGCCACCATGACTTCTCCCAGCAATTCCCATATGACAATCAACAATCCAACAATCCACCACAAGATTTGTTTCCTGTTTTCCAGTATGACAATCCAACACCAAACACTCCACCGGAGTTTCTTTTCCCACCGGTAAACAATCCACCGACAAACAATCTACCTGCAAACAATCAACCGGCAAACAATCCAACACAAAACCCTCGATCTAATGCTGAACAACGGTATGAGCAAGATATACAAGAAGCGTTACGTGCTGAAGCAGAGGAAGAAGATGAGAGAAGAGCTCGTGAGGAGTACTTACGAGCTAAACAAGCTCGGAGAAACGCTCGTTGTGTATGGCGAATCCAACATGGATTACCCCGTGTGCTAACGAGTGATGACGATTCGAGTGCTTCGAGTAACGAGAGCTATGTGTCTGATGATTCCTTTTAGGTGACATGGATAATTTTCATATGTAGTACTGTTGTTGTTATCGTTGTTGTTGTTGCTGTTATCGTTGCTGCTGTTATTATCGATGTTATTGTCGTTGTTTAATAAAATGTTGTTGTTGTGATAAATGATATGGTTGTACACAAGATGTTAAACGAATGAGCCGAGCAATTATGGAACTCGTGCTCAACAACAAAGTTCCAGCTTATCTTGTTCTAGTTTGAAAGATGCAACTCCTAACTATGGGCCAAGTGTTATGCATATCCGTAACAACTCGACTCATCCGTTAAACATGTTATGCATATCCGTTTAACGTGTTATGCATATCCGTAACAACTCGACTCATCCGTTAAACATGTTATGGATATCCGTAACAACTCGACTCATCCGTTTAGCATGTTATGCATATCCATAACAACTAGACTCATCCGTTAAACTTGTTATATATGCATATCCATAACAACTCGACTCATCCGCTAAACATGTTATGCATGTCATAACAACTCGACTCATCCATTTGACATGTTATGCATAGCCATAATAACTCGACTCATCCGTTTAACACGTTATGCATAGATTATTGGATTTAATTTTAAATTAAATTAAATAATTTTAAATATTTTTTATTAAAAAAAAGATTGTCTCGTTTTTGGTATTTATTTAGTATTAATTAAATAATTCAAAACAAGATTACAACATCTATTTAAATAATTTTAATTTATTTAAATATTTTTTTTAATTAATTTAAATCATTATATATTTATTTAGTATTAATTAAATAATTTAAATCATTTTTAATTTATTTAGTATTAATTAAATAATTAAAATCATTTTTAGTATACAAAAGATAAATTAAAAAAAAAATCCAGAAGGAACGACAATGTCGTTCCTTTGGTTTTTTAAAATAAAATTGATATTTTCTCCAAAATTTTTCACAACAGATAAATAAATAAAAAAAAAAAACCCAGAAGGAACGACAATGTCGTTCCTTTGGTTTTTTTAAAAATAAAATTGATTTTTAAACCATTGGCACGACATTGTCGTTCCTTTGGTTTTTTAAAATAAAATTGATTTTTAAATTTGATTTTTTCACAACAGCTAAAGGAAAAAAAAAAAAAAAAAAAAAAAAAAAAAAAAAAAAAAAACAGAAGGAACGACAATGTCGTTCCTTTGGTTTTTACATAAAATAAAATTGATTTTTAAACCATTGGCACGACATTGTCGTTCCTTTGGTTTTTTTTAAAATAAAATTGATTTTTAAATTTGATTTTTTCACAACAGCTAAATGGAAAAAAAAAAAAAAAAAAAAAAAAAAAAAAAAAAGGAACGACAATGTCGTTCCTTTGGTTTTTACATAAAATAAAATTGATTTTTAAACCATTGGCACGACATTGTCGTTCCAAAATGTGTGGGCCCAAAATGTTCGCGTTGACTGCTATATTTGTTGAAGAAAGTGGGACCCTTTGTCCAAATGGAACGACAATGTCGTTCCAAATTTTTGCCCCGTCCCAAAGGTGCTCATTTGGTGTAGTGTAAGGGGGGCAAATTACAAAAAAAATCCCGATATTTTCGAAATTTTACACTACAATTTTTTTCGTAGGGGGTGGGGGGCACATGCCCCTTGTGCCCCTCCCCTATCTCCGCCCCTGATTTGATTGCAGGTTTGATGTATGGTACTTGTGGGAGGTTGTTTAATATGGATAATATTAGCATCCATTTGCACACAGGCACCGTACTAGTAAACAAATACTTGTACAATTTATGCTCCATTTCCGTTTTCCTTCTCTACAACAGCTTAAGAACACGTTTTATTTCGATCATCTCTACAACTTTAGTCTCACCCTGCTGCCATCTGTCAACAAGTACATTTCCGTATTTCTAGTTGTTATATATACTAACAAAATCATTTCATTCAGTTTGGCGTCAGTAATCTGCTTAAATGATTTATTTCGGATTACTCTGCTCAATTTGTGCTTGCCTATGTTCAAGTGCCTAATGAATAAATTTCTCAATATCTTCTCCTTTCATTTGATTGTCAATTATTTTCCTCATATCTTTTTCGTATGTTTAGTCACCTAAGAGAAAAATGGATAGTTTGTTGGAAGTGAGGTTTAGAAGAAGTATATATAGTTAAGTTTGCAAATTGCAAATTAACCATGTTCATGTGACAACACTACCGTCTTGCTAGAATAAGAATGTCAGGCAGACTGAGGACATGTAAACGTAAAAAAGACCATCCTGTATAATGTAAATGATCCAACAGTTACTAGGTTGCATTATTTAAGACAGGCTGTTTAAGTAACGCATAATATAGATGGCCGTTTTACGACACTAAACTAACAAGTACTATATGTTCATGATAAATTTTACAAGCACAACTGTTTTTGATTCGTTTTATTTGATAAACAATAATCTGGGATAGAATGAGCACAAGCAGAAACATATCTGTATATGTAGCAGTCAGATATGTTGCCTTTCATCTTCTATGGTTTTGTTGGTGGTTTTAGTTAGCTCACTTTGTGTCAAAATTCGACCTCATCGAGTACTCCTTAATTAGTCTTGAGAAGAATGAGTTTTCTCTTTCCAATAGCCTTGCAGGGCTGTCATACTCCGCTATTTTTCCTGTTTGAAATCACATTAGAGTAGTTCAGTTTTTAATCACTTGCATAAAGTGTGACTTTAAGAGTGTCAACCTTAAGCTGACAATTTCAATTTTGAGACAAACCAATTAACAAACTCGAAACTAAAGCTTGTCTCTAATTAGACATATGACGTTTAATACTTACTATCCTAGTTTTCTTTAAAAAGATCTAGTAACGTACCTATTAACTTTAATCACCTTATGACTTATCATTTTGACCTTAAGTTTCAAAGTTCACGATAAAGCAGTATGTGATGAGGCTTACCATCACTAAGCACCAAGACTAGATCACTATCTATAACCGTGTGGATTCTGTGGGCTATTGTGACAATAGTCCTTTCCTTAAATTCCTGAGTAATAATCTTTTGTAAAATTCCATCGGTAGCAGAATCAATGGATGCCGTTGCTTCATCCAGAACAAGAATGCTGCTTTTCTTAAGTAATGCTCTACCAAGACAAAACAATTGCCGTTGCCCGACACTCCAGTTTTCTCCTCCCTCAACCACTGCAAAAATCACATTTGTTTCTTTTTTCAAATACGTCGAGTCAAAACAAAACTAAATTCGTCATGATAAATTCTAAATGATCCCAGTCACCTGGAAATTCCAGTTTCTTTTCCTTCCCACGAACTATATCTCCAAGTTGACACTTGTCCAATGCCTGTAACAGTAAACTTTTTAAGTTAGGGTCCCTTTATTGCAGTTTTACTATATAATGATTGTGTTAACTTTAAGACACATAACCTACCTCCCAGATTTCCGCATCAGGATATTGGTCTAGGGGGTCAAGGTTTCCTCTAACTGTTCCTTCGAACATGGTGGGATCTTGAGGAATTATACTAAGTCTTGATCTCAAGTCATGAAGGCCTATCTTGCAAATATCTACACCATCTATTGTGATGAATCCTTCTGTAGGCTCTACAACTCTAAAAATGGCTTGAATTAGTGTGGACTTTCCGCTTCCCGTTCTACCAACAACACCAACTTTCTTTTTCCCTGGAAATGTGCATGTAATGCTTTTCAAGACAGACGGCAGATGATCTGCATATCGAATCTGCAATAAGATGTATACAATCATCAGAAATATTGAGTTAGTTCAGTTTTATGCATCTTAAAATCGTATTTTTCCTTGTCTTTGCTTGTCTTTATTTACAAGATGCAGAACAGGGTTACCTTCAGATTTGTAAAGGATATTGTGCCATTTTGTGGCCATTCGTTTGATGGTCGAGAGTCTTCAATTACCAAAGGTGCCTCACTAGTAAGTTTTGAGTACTGCAACACTCTTTCCACTGATATCATTTTGTTTTCTGCATTGCATATGTTCCATATAACAGCTGCTTGCTGAACATTCAAATTGATTCCATAAGTCACCGCCAATCCCGCAATGCCTGAAAAAAGTCAGAAACAAAAACTTTTCAGTTTCATAACCTTGAATGGTTCTTTTTTAATCCCAATTAAGCAAATGAGTTTATAAACGCACTTGGATCAATGACTCCATCTGGAAGAGTAACAAGGAGAATTAATGAGAAGGCAAACACGAAATTTGATAACTGATTGAGCCTAAAGCAAAGCCACTCGATTGCTGCGACATTATGAAACCATGGTCTTGAGTGATTGTCAATAAGACAAAGATTCTTCTCAATAAACCGGTCTTGTTGTTGGAAAGCACGGATTGTTGCAGCACCCGTGAGTGACTCTGCAAAATGATGAAGGATTGGAGCTCTTTCTATGCCTGCTAATCGTGCCAATTCTCTTGCTGTTGGTAGGTAATACCTCTGAAATTGTAAAGAAAAAAATGGACTGTTGAGAAAATTAATGTATTTTTATGATCTGTAAAAGTCAGTCTGGAATGAAAATTCTTACTTGGTACCATACACAGACAGCTGTCACTGGTATAAGGATGGCAAATACTTCCCATGCTACTTGTGACATAACCGCCATTGTTCCAATAAGCTGAATTGTTGAAAATGCACACCATCCTATTCGGTTTGCTATCTCCAAATCTATCACACTTTGATCTGTGGATGCCTGTGCATTGAGAAGTTAGTCTGTTCTTGTATTAACAAAACTGGTAACAAAAGGAGTCGATTTGGGTTATGTGAGGTCTCAAACGGGTTAAAAAATATATAGTTAAACTGTGAGTATGTAACTCGCCTAATTTTTTTAAATGCGCACAACCTCCTCTATAGTCTCATTATAATATTTAGATTCCTAGTGCAAAGTTATGTTTTTGTAACATAGCTAGCGCATTAGTTATTACAAGAAAAAAAATGTTAGTAATATTATGTAAGAATATTCTGCGGGTCAACCCGACCCGGTGTATTTGTCCTGTACCAAAAATGACCCATTTCATACAAAATGTGCTTTGACCCATCATCTAATTCCTTTGATCCTCCAATGTTGCATGTGCTATTTATGAACTACCTGAAACTATGGATAAGCTCAAAGTTGCTTACCCGGTTTAAGATTCTTCCAGTTGGAGTTGAGTCAAAGAAGGCCATGGGTGAGCGGAATACACTATGGAGCATTTTATTGAAAAGCTTTTCTGAAGTCAGAAGGCCTGTTACAGCAACAAGTGAAGCTCGAAGTAGTATACAGAGTGCACTTCCAACCGCTAAAAGTGTGTAAATAAGTAATATGAAGCCCATCCCAGTCACTATCTCAGTTGAATCTGTTGGACATGCCCATGCCATCCAGTAATTACTACCAATCTGCAGCAGCTGGAACGAAGACTGAGCCAGAAGTATGAACGGGACTAGAAGACCACCTTTAACTAAAGTCAAGTAAGCCCAGTAAACTTCTTTCCCTATGCTTCCTTTTTCCCTTTCTTCTTCATGCACCAATCTACCTTCCTTTTTCGACATCTCTGTGCATAAGTTGTGCTCAGAATCTTGCCTAGTTTGCTCCAGTTCTGTGATCAAAGTAGCTTCTTCATCTCCGACTGTCTGTTCAAATTCTCTACTCGAACTCTCAACTGCTATCACTGACTCTAGTGCTTGGTTATGAGCTCCAACTAGAACTTCAAATCCTATGTTCTGTGTCAACAGTTCCTTAAAAGTTCCGGATTGAGCTATTCTTCCATTTTGCATAACCTGTTTAGAATCTTTTTTCAGTACATAACTAAAAACTTTAAGATAATATAGCAGGAAGATTGTTTGCTGTTTATTGACTTACCAGAATGAGGTCTGCGGCTGGAAGAAATTCGACTTGATGTGTGACGTAGAGCACGGTCTTTTCTTTTAGCATGCCGAGAAGGCATTCCTGTATAATTTCAGAATTTTAGGTATAAACATGAATTTTGAATTAAGGTGGTATAATTTCCTTCCTAAAATGTAATAGTTTTTCTTTAATGCATCTTATGAGCTTCATCCAATTTCAAGAACATCCAAATGTGTATCTAATGATGGAAATATCTAATAGAGTTTACGAACCTGAAACAGTTCGGTTCCTGTATGGGCATCAACAGCACTGAAGGGATCATCAAGCAGATATATATCTGCATCATCATAAACTGCACGAGCTATCTGAATCCTTTGCTTTTGGCCTCCGCTCATGTTTATCCCTCTTTCTCCAATTTCTGTCAAATCTCCAGTGGAGAAAAGCTCAAAATCTTTAGTCAATGCACAAGCTTTGATTGTCTTGTCATACCTTGTTTTATCATAAGCATTCCCAAACAATATGTTCTCCCTGATGTTCCCTGTCAAGATCCATGCAGACTGCGGAACATAAGCCTTAGTACCACTGATCTTTAGGTTTCCTGATAATTTAGGCATCTCACCAAGTACGCATGACAACAAACTAGATTTCCCTGAACCTACGGTTCCACATATGGCTACCTTCATTCCCCTTTTCACTTGAAGCTGAATTTCATCAAGATTAGGAGTTCTTGATTCAGGGTCCCAGCTAAATCTTCCATTTTCGATTGTGACATCAAATTCTGTTTGACATCTTGGAACAAACTCAACTGTATCTGACTGAATCTCTTCTTCCTGGAGGTAAGAAGCCACACGATCCGCAGATACTTTCCCTTGTGCAATTACATTTAGTAAATCGGGTAGATTAAATATGGGATCTTGTAACATTCGAAATGTGGCTAATGCTGAAAGAACTCTCCCAGCTGTTAGTGGAATCCCCATCAAAGCACACCCTCCAAAAGTCAGCACAGAGATGAAAGTTGGTGCACCCCAGAAAATAAAAGCACCAAAGGCGTTCAGTTTAAGTGATTTCCACAGCCAATTGTACTCGACTTTCCTGAAACCTTCGAGTTTCTGTAGATAATGAGTGTCCCATGCTTGAAGTTTTAGTGTCTTTATGTTTCGCAAAACTTCTGAAGTTGACTTCATTCTGGCATCCTTTGCCTCCATAATCTTCGATTGGTACCATTTCTGTGCTCTAGTCAGAGGTATGTTCCCGCTCATTAACGCTATTGTTGCTGCTAATCCAACAAAGGATCCCGATCCAAGATTTATGTGAAGAATAAACATTGCTAACGAGATTTGAATAGGTAACATAAAGAATGTGTTTATGTACCACATGAAATCTGTTATTCGTTGGATGTCGACACTCATAAGGTTAATAATCTCGCCACTTGTGTGGCTTTGGCATGAGCGACTTGATAAGACAAGCCCTTTTTTGTAGATATGTGATATCAAAGCCGCCCTGAGCCGGAGTCCTAGTTGACGAGCACCAAAGATCCATTGTCGTTGTGTTAGTGTCTCAACAATTTTGGCAGCCAAGAAACCGAGCACGATTAGGTACCCACTGGTTAAACTTCTCGTTTTCTTATCGTTCAGAAAATTCACAAAGTCGCTGATAAGATATGGCCCCACATATGACGCAGCAGCACTTGTAATGGCAAAAAGGGCATTGATGGCAATTTTTTTTCTTGTGAAAAAATATATTGCTTTGTAGATAGAAGGATTGTCAGTTTCACATTGCTTTAAGCTTTTGTCAAAGTATTCTGATGTGAAACTAGCCGAATCCATGGTGTCAACATCTGGGACTTCATCTTGGTCAAGTGGTTTCTTGTTTCCAACAACAAACAAAGGGTTGATCCACGAAAATGTAATGAGTTGAAAAACTGAAGCTTTCCCATACGGGCATTCTAGTTTTTCTTGTAAAAGATGTTTTCGGGTCCCATCTAAAAATGGTTCAGTGATAGGATTTTGAGTAGCTGAGACTATGCCTGTTTTTCCTAGTATTGCTAGAAACAACAAGCAGGTTGAGGAAACAAGTCCAATAAAGTCGATATATTCGAGTAGTCCTGGATGACCATGATAGGAAACTAGAAACTCGACATCTAGTGTAAACCGGGAGACGGTTAGCAAGAAAGTGCATAGCCACCACGTTCTTAGAATCCAAGGGAAGTCAATATTTTTGTGTTTTGGGATCATGTACAGTGCAATCAAGGTCATAACCCAAGAAACAATTTGCATGATTTCTGAGGATATTATCGGGATTTCTAGTTTGCAATGTGCTTCAATTCTTCTCTTAAAAGTTAGCGGGGTCATAATGTGTGTTCCTAGTAACAAAACGGAGCAGCATAGACTTAGTTTGTATGACATGCCGATCTTCATATTGGTGGTGTACATTTCCCGCCTCTTGACTTCTGTTTTGTTGATGCACCATGACTCGATGAGTCTTTTCACAAATCCGATTAGCAGGACTGCAAGGAACCCAAGCTGGAGAATAATGCTGGCACTTTCCCACAAGCAGGGTGAGCCTGGTTGCAGCCATGGTTCAAAAAACTCAGAAAGCTTGAAACCTGCTATATACCATAACAACTTTAATTTGACTATTTAGGTCAAATGGTGCTACTTCTGAATTTATAAGAGTTACTAATCTACAAAATTAATTTGACTTTGAAAGTAATAGTGGTGGTGATTTATTGAGACCATGTTATACATCAACTTTTTCAGTCAATCCAAGGGGTGTCTGGAATTGCTTAAACGTTTATCTTTTTTGAAATTTAATAGATGAACAATTTTATCCCACACTCGAATTGCTTATATGCATTATAAATTACAGTGAGCACGTAGCAATCCTAAACACCATATTAGTGTTATTTTTCCTGATTCTAAAATTCGCATGAAATGGTTTCAGCATGACCAATAAAATGCCATAAATGTTGCCGCGTGGTTTGATGCAGATTATACTTACAAATTAAACTAAACATAATTTTCTATTTCATCTGGTTTTTTGTGTTACATCAAACAAATATAATTGATCTTTTTAGTAGCGGCGTTGACCCATCTACTTAAAAATTGGTCGATTGGAGTTATATAAAAGGTTTAGTGGGACAAGATATTTGAACTAAACAACTTAGATTAAAACAAAATGGTTGAAAATGTGTCCGAAGTTTATTAATACCCTTACAACATCCAAGTATCTTATTTATATTTTTCTGTACAATTTTCATAGTCATCTTCACTATGTAACTTATTTGTAAACTTCAGAATACACCAAGTGCAGACAGGTTAACTCTACCCAACCCATCAGAGGTACTCATTAATTTGAACATGGAAATGCGAATATAGCACATAAAGACATCGAATTTTTGCTAAACACACAACCAAGGAACCTTAATTAATTGTATTTTATTTGTCACTTGGTTTGAATATATACTACAGTATTTTGGCATTCTAAGAGCATGCAAGATACTTCCTACCGCATCACATTTCTTAATTAGTATTAAAACTAAAATAGTAAACAGTTGGATGATAAAAAGGGAATTGCATAATTTCCATCAAAAACATACTTTCGGTTTTCTTTCCAAGTAAGCGTTATCAAGTCCTACTGTGCCATTACTTTCATTTTACTTAACTTCAAACTCGCATATACAGACCTGGAAACATTACTCCAGCATTGTTTTGCATGAAAAAACCGAATTTGAGCTTATCTTTTTTAAGCTTAACCCAAACTAAATTAGAACTTATGTGGGTACGATTATCAAATATATAACTAACCTATTATGGTGCCGGAGTTGAGCATGGCCTTAGAAAAGAGCTGAATCATGACCGTAATGGTTCTGAACCGTTCCAACAAATACTTCACTTATAATAACTTGGAGAGTGATTTTAAACTATATAGCATCATCACTGCACATGCATTTACGAATATAAAGTGATGTATTGTGGCTAGTTTTAGTACACTAAAGTACTCGAGTACGACAAAAACTACTCGTAAGTGATATACAAATAACACAGAAAACAAAAAGATACATTTACCGATGTGACATAAAAGGCGAAGGACTTATATATAGAAAGAATGAAAAGTACAAGTAAGTGAATGATGAGTATGCTTGATTGTAATATATGTTCCAAATATCTTTTGTATGGAGGATGTCGATTTTTGAGTGGCTTAATTTCAGGACATCTTTAATGTACTACACTCCTGCAATTTCAAATTTAAGCAAAAAGTGCTTACTTGTTGAAGATTGTTTCTACATTTTCGGTTCAACTTGAATGCAATGTCCAAAGTATTTAAAACTAAAGTATTTTTTTGCTTTCCACGGTATATACGAATCCAATCAGTTCTTATCAACAAAACAGAATTATAAAATAAAAAGAACGATAACCAAAAGTGGTAAAAGGCAAAAAAAAAAAGTTTTAAAGCAAATAATAATGCTTTTCCAAATGTAAAAGATTATGATACATCTTTTTAAAGTAGTTCTTTACAGATAACTGTTATTCGTCACCATGTTCTTGGTACCGTCGCCTTTCTTTAACATGTTTGTCCTTTTGTAAGTGTCGTTCACAATCAACAGTCATTAGACCATAAAAGGAATTTATGTTGTTTATTCAAGTATTTGCAGGGTGTCTTGTTAGTTTCACTTTGTAAGTTTTGACATGGCATCAAGTCATCAACTGTGAGTTGGTCCATTCAAGTAGGCCACTCAAGGCTCCTCAAGGCCCAACTCGCTTTAAGTGTAATTTAGGGTTAGCTAATATGATAGAGCATGTGTGTATGGTTTCATATTGTTCAAGTTTTTAAGTTGGTATTGTTGTTTTTATGGTGATGCTTTGAGAACCAAGTAGTATTAATTATATGGTTTAAAGCCAAATGTCTTAGGATTTCAAGGGTTGTATTTGTATTCATTGCAAGATATTATGACTTCCAAGTGTAATTAAATCTCACATAATATAACTTCTTTTGTCAAAAAAAAAGTCTTACAATAGACACGAACTTTTACAAGTGTCTCGTTATGATACATGTATTGAAAAACTACTAATCTCATCGTTAACTTTCATTTTGATAAAACTATGGTTGGGTTTTTCACCCGCTACCGACTAACCAACTAAAACCGGAAAAGGTTCACATTGTTATGTTTTTTTACCCCACGTCACTTAAACTCAAATCCAAGCACCTTATTTACACATGTACATTATTCTAGATTCCTTTTCTTCAATCTTTATCATCGCCACCGATCCACCACCTCATCCCATCACCCCTCCATTAACTCGCCACCACCCTACACCCACCCCACCACCACCGCACACCCTCGCTACCAACCTACCCCACCACCTTACACGCACCCACCATCACCCCACATCCTCACCACCACCTCGCCACCACCCTACACACACCTTACCACCACCCCTCACACACCCATAACACCGCCCTTTTCTAATATGTTTTGAATGATCTTTGACAATTGTTGCAAGGTTGTGGGTTATGATGTGGTTGTGACAAAAAGACAATGGTTGTAGGTTACGGGGCAATAGTCATAGTGGTAGTAGGTGGTGGTTAAAATGGAGGAGGTTGAAGATAAAAGGTTAAAGATGATAGAAAGAATTATATATATATATATATATATATATATATATATATATATATATATATATATATATATATATATATATATATATATATAATACCCCATAAGCAGCAACTTTAGCAAAAGTAATTGTGACATAAGTGGACACTTCAACAAATATAACGTGATAGTTTTACCGAATAAATAAGTTTTCATGTATCATATTTGCACGAATTTGAAAGTTTACGTATCAGATGATTAGTTTTCGCAACAGAGCGAATCCAGAATTCAATGTTAGGAGGTGTTGCTCTATTACGAATTAAGAAAATAAATTTTGTGTTCGGTTAATATAAAGGATATTTTCGCTGGTTAAGAGGTGCTAAGCACCCAATAGTCACCTACTAGCTTCGCCCTTGATTTTTGGTACACGTATTATAATGGACATTTGGAAAAATACATGTTTGTTATATGTCTTAAACCAAAAACTTTAAAAAAGAAGTAAAAAATTATACTAGTTATAAAAATAGAAGAAAAACAAAAGAAGAAGAAAGGGAACAATGCTTACGTGTTGGGGACCACACATTATCAAAAGATGGAATACAAAAATCAAAATGATTGCAGATGCGAAAAATGGATGATTGTAGTTCAAATGTCGTCAGTTAATCACTAGGAGGATATAATATTATTCTTAATTGAATCAAAAGAGTGCATAGTGTAATGTGGTATTCTTCAGCCATGATGCTACCACCAACTCTCACATCACTTCAGATTCTACCTCAGCGTTACATTAGCTTTCTCTCTCTTTCCCTATCATCTCACTTTTCACCTTCAACCATTCACACCATTTCACCTTTTAACACATTTTTTTTATTTATTAAAATACCAATATATATCTCCCACACACTTACAATTCACAAACTAAAGAAAAATAATAACAAAATACCCACTATGCACAATCCCAAAAAATTAGTACTTCACTTTTAGTCTTCCTTGCCATCACCTCACTCCACCCACCCAATGTTACTTGTTGCGTGAGAAAGCTTGCTGATGCCTCTCTAGACACTGGTTGGGGGTAGCCTTAATGAATGGTGCTGCCATTCGCACCATGGTACACCGGTTCCATTCGACGTTCGTCCCTTCGCCATTCCACCGGCGGACGTCATTGCTAGGGAGAGTATTTTAGTTATTGGTGGGGTGTTTTGTGAGACCTTCACGTATTAATAACAGTTATTAGGTGTTATTGCTAGGGAGAGTATTTTAGTTATTAGGGTGTTATTGATAGGATAATAAGGTGGCGCTAAAGTGGCACACCAATAATGGTTATTGGTATCTTCCTTCACTTAACTCTCTAAGATCGAAATACATATGAATGAACACCAACATTTAACTATTTATTGAAAAGACACAAAGTGATACAAAGGAGTAAACAACGCGTAGTTGGTGTAGTCAATCAAAGAATCGATGAAATGTGTAGCATAACATTGTTTGTCTATTGATCTCAATTTGTCAATCGATATGGTTTTTACAATTCGACGAATTGGTTAACCTGACTATAAGCAGTAAGACATATGCTAGAGAAAATGTTTTTTCGATTAAGGCATTCTCTCTCGGTACTTGTTATCTCTTTCTGTCAATTTCAACTTTTCAATTGCTCACGCCTTCTAAACGGATTATAACACGGTGCAAGATTGTACTTGAAATATATTAAAGGAAAAAAAGATGCATCAGTTTAAGACTCTTGAACAAACTCGTTTGAGTTTTAATATTCTAATGCCTAATCTTGTGCATAAAGGATTTTTTTTTTTTTTTTCTTTTTTTAACTAATGGTTTATTTTGTTGCAGAAATCTCTACATTATATATAACATGAGGCATTTGATGTAAATGCCACCTCATTGCCCAGTAATTCAATTTCTGCCCTGTCATCAGCCCTGTCATCATATGTAAACATTTTTTTTATATAATTTAATTTATTTTAATATTTTTCGTTTTTTTAAATATAATTGATTTTATTTTAATATTTATGCCGAAATTTGATATATTAAAATTTTAATATGCAGGATTCAAACCCTTGATTTGTAGATCAATTAATAAGTAGCCTTACCAACTGATCCACTTAATTTTTTGGTTATATCTTTCAAAGCCAAATATATAATACTCAATAGAATTTTAATACCGGATTCCCTAATTTATCTATTCCATAATTATAGCTCTACAATCAAATTAATATACGGCTGTTTATTTATTTATCATACAAAACCCTAATTTTTTCCTCAACCATCTTCCTAATGATCGACAATTTTTATTTTGGTTCTTTAATGCTTTATTATGTTCATAATTGTTGGATAACTTTTGTGCATATTATGTGTTACGTGACGTGTAAGTACAAAATTTTTGTTACAAACAAATCGTCGACAAAAGGAGACATAATCATTCGACAATAAAATCGTCCCAATGTTAACACGTAATTTTTTCAGTTTGCAGCTACTACTGCCGCTTCATCGGGACATATAAAAGACAAGATGATGAAAACTGACTTGGCGGTTGTATTTGCTTCCACCTTGGCGCAAGTGGTAAAATTTCTAATCGTCTGCCTATATATCCACTTGAGGTTAAATTGTTGTTTAAATCTATTTTTTTTTAGACAAGTGAAAGTTTGTATAGCCTGAAGAACCAGTAGTACAAGTGTCCACCTCAACCAGCAACATACCAACACATTCAGCTGCAACACCTCACATCTCTTGCTTTGACTTAGTTGTGCAGCCTATTATGAGTATGAAAATTGATTTCGAGCAAAAAGTTGTGCAACAAGAGATTGTAGACACGTATTTGAAAAGCATACAGCAGTTCACCGCAATTGATCACTGTCTTTGAAGCAACTCTGATTATCCATATAATAGACTGTTGGTTCAGAACATGGATGGTAAGCCCAGTGCCCACCCCTGCCTCTTTTGGTTGGCATCTATTTATTCTAATTTGGTTTATTTATTATGTTTTCAAAACCTCACAGCCTCATTGGGATATTTTGGACATCAAATCGGGAACTCAGGAGTTCAACTCCAGGCTCCACAGCACCAACTCTCAAGAAATCTCAAATTTTTACTACCTACCAGGATCAAAATACATTGTTGTCCCCAGTGAAGTACCATTTCTTTACTAATCAGGACAATAAAGTTTGAGCACACTTTCCTCCGATTTGTAGCTCATAAACTAAACTTTACATTTTTGTAACAGGTTTATAAATGTGAAAGGAGTCTCACAATGGGGTGTTGGCTACTTGCAACATATGATTTTTCTTCAATTACTCCAACTCCAAGGTTTGTGAGTTTCAATTCTGAATTCGGAGTGTTAACCCATGTTTATTACGAGTATTATGTGAATTTCACTTTTAAATTTGGAGTGCTAAACCATGTTTATTCTATTGCTAATTCATAGGAATCTGTATCCTAAACATGAAGGCAGGACAAGGCTTTTCTAAAATCAAAAATATTAGAATCACCATTGAAAAGGGTAAAAGCATAGGAGTACGCTGAAGAAGATAAGAAGGTGAAAGAAAAGATTGATGCTTGTGTTGTTACATCCAACAAACTTACATTTACAGAAACCAAGACAGCGATAAAGATGAGTTGCTGACAAACTTGAACTGATAAGAAAGAAAAGATTGAAACCGCAACAAAGGAGACATGATGAGAAAAAAATGACACATTAGAAGACACAGAATTTAGAGGACAATGGGCCATACTCAATCAAAGCATTTTTGTTATGGGAACTTCATGGTGCCTGTTTTCTGTTTTTGTAGATTGAGGCCGGACATGTCACGAAGCAGTAAAGCATCTGCAGTCTTGTGCCAGACTCCAAAGGTTCTGGTATGCCTATCCTTTACGCAGCTAATAAGTTTATTTATCCATAAATATTTATCAGTCTGTATTTTTAAGTTACTTAATGTAGCCCTTTTTTGGAGCATGTTGAAAATATCAATCAAACTATAACACAAGGTACATTAGAGTTTTGTCATTACAATAAATTTAGTTTTAGTTAGGATCTGAAATTTAACGTACAGTATGAATTCAATATTATATTTTCGTTATTTCATATATTATTGGTTGGTAATTTGAAGTATAACTTTTCACTTTTGGTTATACTTCCCCCTGATAAATATATTGGATATCATGAAACCTGGAAAATAGTTGTATTAGTATCTGTTGAGCTCAGGTTTGTGATACTTTTAATGCACTTAAAGGGGAAATGGCCATTTTCGCTTAGTCCTCATCAAAACAGTGTTTGTTCCTGTCTTGAAAACCTACGGATCACATGTACTTTCATTTGAATCCTTCATTTGCTTTCAACAACTACATGTAATATAGTTGCTATCATCATTAAATTAGTGTTTAACTCATTGCAGGTAGGAGAAGATTCATAGAGTGGGTTGCCTGACATTGTTACATCTCACAGTATTACGTGTATAATTTTAGGTAATGCACATGCATGCTGACATGAAGGTTACACTCAAAATACTGAAAACGTGGTTGGTTTTTTAATTATTGCTTATTTCTTAATTTTCTCCAACTTCCACGTATGCAGTTCACGGGGAACCATTGCTAAGTGCAATTAGAGTGTGCTATATAATATTGCTCTTAATAGGTAAATATTTCTTATTTCTGAAACGTACACTACAGCCAAGTATATAGCATCTCTCTTTTACCTATTTCATATTGTGATTACAGATTTTATTGGATTTGTTTCCTTTATATGTGCATTCAGTCTATAACTACTTAATGTTGTCTCTTTGATCATTTGAAACATTGTAGGCGTAAGGAAACTGTTGGCATCATCTGTGTCGCGACTGGGTAACAATATCAAAAGGGATCGCACTTTCCCACAACCTACGCTTACTATTTATTTTATCTATTTTTGCGCAATCTCTTTTTAAACATATAAGTCTATTGTTATCTTTTTGTTTTTTACATGTTGGGTATTTTCTTGCCTCTGCAAGTGCTGGTGCACCAGCACATACGATGTCAGGCCGCTAACGCAGGCATACAAATGATACGTAACAACCTGATTGAGGTAACTGTGTATCCGATTTTCTTTATCTGTTTTTGTACAATTGGTTTTAGCCGTATGCATCTATTCTTATCTTTTTAGTTTTTTACATGTTTGGTATGTTCTTGCCATTACAGATGTTATCGAACCACCATGCATGATGGCAGACCACTGATGTACGCGTGCAAAAGATAGACAACAAATTGATAGAGGTAAGTGTGTAACTGTAAATTTTTATTGTTAATGAAAGGGGTGTTTGGCTTTACATTGACTAAACAAAAAATAAATTACATCCTGGTACCACAGTCACAAAAAACTCTATACTCAGGAGACCCTATACTAATTACTAAGCCACATACGCCAAAACAAAGTTGTAGCTGTAGAGAGCCACAACATATGTACCAGCCGTAGGGACCCTATACTATCCATAAAATTTCACAGTCCGTTCCATGACAGAGATGTAGCTATAGGGAGCCACAACAATCACACGTTTAATGACTTTAAATCAATAACCACTACAATAAATTGCCAGAATGAAGCCCTGTTGCAACAAGAACTGAACCAAACACAAACCAACTTTCGCATAAATATTTCAAGAGAAGACTGAAACTGAGCTTTTACTATTAATGGCAAGCATTCACACATCTAGATTACTTTTGAGTACTGCATCTTATAGGATCACATGTTTCTTACACTTTAAAGTGTGGAGATTAAAAACTTTGAATATGCTCTCTTCATGTGCAATACAGGAAAAAAAATGTACATCAGCGGACTTTTATTAAAGATCATTAATAAGTGGGATGATTATGATACAATATAATAGACATTTATTAGAAGTTGTAACAAATAGGGTTGTAATGATATACTATGTTGGGAGTGTTATTGTGTGAGTATCGCATTCTAAATATGGGTTTTAGTAAAAGAATCTCAGGTCGTCAAGTCATGAGCTCCACTTCTTAAGGACAGTGATTGGAATGTGCACTTTTATTCTATAATATGCTCTCAGCATCACTGTCACTTTTGTGGCAGTATACTATGAGACCTTTATCTTGAAATTGTGGCTAAATTTGATGTGTTTATTCTAAATTGGAGTGTGTAGGAGAAAATTGTTGTTTTGTGGCAGTGTACTATGAGACCTTTGTCTTTTTTAAATATTTTAAGGCCATCTTATGATATATAAACAGAGATTAATTGTGACATGATTAGAAGTGAATTGGTCAAAATGGGTTTCTTTTATTTCAAACGGGCCGAATAAATTTCTTTTAGCGGAGATGTTTGAATAGCTTATTGCAACAGCTAATTAACCTTAATTCGTGCTTATTAGGGCTTTTTGGATAGCTTATATCAGTACCTATTTTAACATTGACAAGTTCTTATTAGGGGCTGTTTGGATAACTTATTTTAGCAACTAATAAACCTTAGGCATACTCATTCCAACATCTCTAAATAACGTGTTTAGTTAGGGGTTATTTACAAGATCAGGTAGAGGTGCAGCCACAGATCTACAAAGCCTCTATGAAAGGGTGAGTGTCTATATGATGAACACTTGCTTCCATTGTTTCTTTTACTATTCGATGAGTTTCTTCTTTTATCAGATGCTAATGATTAAATTAATATTCTGTTTCTTTTGGTTTACAGAAAAATAAGAGAAAGGATCAATGACATATTAAGTACTTCATCATCTTAATCCCTTAACTTCCACTTATATCAAACACAATGTTGCTACAATCATTCAACATAAAACTCTCTGGCTTGAACTCCATCGGATCATCCTACACCTTTAGATCCATACTTATCTCAGCCACCATGAAATTGACGGTTTCACCCAGCAGAATCACATACCCTTTTACCTCTACATCCTTTGTAACTTTATGAGGCAAAACGAAATGCCCAGGAGGGTGTAATTAGTTGTTTTTAATTAATTTTTGCTTAGTATGTTGTATATGTGTTTAAGTCCTAATTATTGGTTTCGTTCAAGATATTAATTCCATGTTTAACAATAACGCATTTTATATTGGTTTAACTTTTTTGCAGTTTCAATGTCAGGTTCTTTCACAATGTAGACAATCAAAAAAGTATACAAAGTAGTACATACTGTTTGGCGCTATTACAGGTACATGTTTAAGGTTATTTGTTCTGTGTTTTATCTCATAAACTACAAAGTTATGCAGTTTATTAGATTGTTTAGGCTGTAAAATAAGTTTGATAAACATATTTGCTATTTTTGACTGTTTAGAAAATTATGAGTGTTTAGATTCTGATCTAGGTGTATCGCGCTTAGAGACGGATTCTGAGAGAACACGTGGTTTTCCATAAGTTACGTTAATTACTTATTATATGTATATTCTGCCATTCGTTTATAGGCGTATACATCTATTTCTACGGTTTAGGTTTCTTACATGTGTAATGTTTTTGTTAACTGTGTAGGTGTCGATGTACAAGGTAGCAGCATGTCGGCTGGCGTACGTGCCTGTGCCGACCATACGCGGCCACCTGTTAAAGGCAATTACCCATACAGTTTTGCTTTACAATGGATTCTACCGTTGGATCCATTCTTATTCCTCAACACCTTATACCTTTGAGGTACCTGTTATAATATCTAATACTAATTCCGAACACTCACAGAGTAGTTTTCCAAATTCACATGCACATTAGACAAATACATCAAACGACAACTCAAAACAACACCGAAATCCCACGCTTAAGAGTCCCGCCGCATAACTAAGCTTAGTGGACAAGAAATAACAAATGGTCTAGATGTCTCCACGTCACTCCATGGCATCAATAATAAGCTCATCCGTATAAGAAAAAACATGGATCGCTGGAATGGATCTTGATGGGTTGCAAACTAGGCTATGGACTTATTTAAGGCTTGATAAAGTAGTTTAGTTTCTCAGAGAGATATAACGTGTTACAAGTATATATATTTTTTTATCAACTGGAGTTTGTTGTGCTTAAATGCCGGCTTTGCTTATCAAGAGTAAGACAATGCAGTTTCCTGACTTTGTTCAGCCTAATGTTGAGGTAAAAATATTTTATTTGTGGAAGAATGTGGATGCTATTTTATAAATAATTTATGAAAGTTTTGCATGCGAATGCTAAAGGCTCGAAACCGCAAATGAAAATAAATCGTGATTTTATTATTTGAAGTAATGTGCATAGGTTAGTTTTTAATACTATTGAAAGTTTGGATGTAAGATCTCCAATGATGTATTGTTATGTCTCCACTCTTATAACGTTAAATTAAGTACCTACACATGGCTATACAAGAAAATCTTATAAAAATTCGAGAATGTTGTATATACCTTTTACTATTTTCTTCCATGAATATTGCAAATGGATTATATTATTTCAATATGATGTGGTTTTGATTTTTTAATTGTAGCGTGATTGAAAGAATCTGGTCATAAGGGACTCACAAAAGTCTGTTAAGCAATCTAAAACACCCCTTATATTAGCAGTTAACAATGAGCAGGTTGGTAGCTGCATGATTTTTAAACCAATGGTCAGTCTAATATTAGCAATCTTAAAAACCCCTTAAAGCAAAATTGTGACTCCACGTGAGCAAAATTAAATAGATAGTCTTCATTCGGTTTCTTTTTTTCTTCTCTTTTTAACTGGTCGAGTAGATTATGATTGACATTTTTATCAATTGTTGTTATCAGTTCTCTTTAAAGTGCTTGGTGCTTATGAAACTATAAACTTTAGTGATAACACTTATCTTTATTTCCTTACCGTTGGGTTTTTTATATTGCAATTTGATTGATAAAGCACGGAAGCTATCACAACTTTAAATCGAATGACATATAGCTTAATATGGTAAGCTTAATTCGAGTTTCAAAGATTGATTTCTCATTGAAGTACCCATTTCATAGAGTGGTACTAACTGATATTTTGTTCCACGGTTCTTTCAGATAGTGAATCATAGTATTCCAGTTACACTAATTGATAGTGTGCTTAATGATACAAAGAAGTTTTACGAGCACTCAACGGAGTATAGGATGCAATTTTATGGAAGAGAAACTGAAAATGGTACAACATATGCTACTCGGAACAAGCTTGTGAGCAACTTACGAGTGGAGAAGAAAGAAAGGAAACAGCATGAATCAAGTGAGAGATCGATGTGGAGCAAGATGGTAAGCCAAGCCCGAATATAGAACTGCTTAGAAAAGAAACTAGCTGGATCAAGTGACACTATTGAGGTAGAGCAAGATGGCGAGCGAATTCCAAGTGGAGACTTGGAAGTAAAGAGACTGGGTGCTAACTCGGAGAGATGGTTAGTGACTTGCATATACGTTTACTTATCTTAATCATTAATGGGTAAAATATGTATGAGTGATAAAATTAGCGTAAAAGATTAAATACCACATTTGTCTTTAATGGGTTAAACGGGTTACTAACTACCACATAACATTTTTTTAGGCATGTATTTGAACAAAATTCATATACTTTGTAATGGCGGATAATCTATTAAGTTTTATTTTCTCTTATCAAATTACCATTCATTTCTTTTTTGTTCTTTATTCACTGTAAAATATTTTACGATGTTCGTACTTCATTAAATGTTGCTTATTTATTCATTTGTCACCTTTTTAGCCTTTTTTAACCCGTCGGTCGGCTTTTTGATATACATGAAATTATAACAAACAAAGATGGAGAAACCAGAAATAACTCAAACTACTTCAATACTTTGCTTAATACGTGAATATCGGCTTTTTTTTAAATCTTTTAGACATACACTAATACCATAACAAAATAAAATATACTCTACGTCCTTAAAAATAATTTTCCGTTAACTGACACCACAAAAATAATAATTATAAGTCATGCCCGCCCATCGGGCGGGCTTCGACATCTAGTATATATATATATATATATATATATATATATATATATATATATATATATATATATATATATATATATATATATATATATATATATATATATATATATATATATATTAGTTTTTCAAGAACATAGTAACCCGTTTTTTTCCCGAGAGCTCTAAATTCAAGTTCTCTAACTTATTTATAATTGTAGAAAATTGTTTTTTCCGTTTTCAGTAGAGAAATTTCAAAAAATGCTCATTTTGAATACGTTTTATGTTTTATGTGTGTTTCTTAGAAAACTTTTTTGGGAAACTTGCCATTTCAACAACTAAACACACATTAAGGGCATGTTTAGTTGTTGAAAAAAAAAACATCCAATTTTATCTGAAAATTTTTCATAAGAAATTGAAAAAAATAAAAACCTATTTAGTCACATTTCTTTTTCAGCAATTTTTTTTTAAAAAAAAAAAGTGAAATTCATTTTTCAAATTCTAACTAGAAAAATAAAAACATCAATCTACCATTCTCCAACCTTTTTCTTAAAAAAAAAAAAAAAAAAAAAAAAAAAAAAAAAAAAAAAACAAAAAAAAAACCTCATTCTACTATTCAAGTATCTCATTCTAACTCTAATCGCCATTGGTAACATCTCCACCTTCCATACTCCCCGTCCCCCGTCGCCGCCCATCGTCGCAATCCGAGAAAATCTTTTTATAAAGAAAAAAATATGACTCTATCTAAATGGGTTTTCAAAATTCTCAATTTTTTTTTTAAAGAAGAAAAACCATTCACTTATCAGGAATCTGGAAACGAAAAAACAAACGCTACCTAAAATTGCCTTTAAAAAAAACGCTGCCTAAAATTGTTAGTGAATTGAAAATGAAATGGTTGCAAATTTCACAAGATTGCACGCATTTTTCAGAACATGTATAGTGATTGGCGTTACTTTCACTTAATGCCTCACGCTTGCAGCTAGCTAGTTTCAGGTTGAGATTGATCATTGGTGATACATCGCCATATCAATCATAAGCTTTTCAGGAGAAACAAGAAACCCGGCCAAACAATTACTTTCAGGGAGTTATTTTACCAGACGACCATATATATAGCAAATGAGCAACAAGCGAATTAGAAAAAAATTTATAAGTTATCTTACAACAAGTTACAAGTTATGTAGTGCATGATGATATGATGATGAAGCTGTTTTAATTCAAATGATACTAACCTTTCATGGTGCTTGCGAAGACCATGTCATAAGAAAGAACGTGCCTTCTTCTCCGGCTTGAAGGTATTTTGATCGCTACGAACAAATGTTTCTCTTAATTGATACCACCTTAGAGAGACATTCTACACTATACAACATTTGTTAGTGATATAATAACTTTATACATAAGAAAGTACGTACGGAGGAGATGCATACTAAGCATTTAAAATGTTTTCACGGGATGAAAATATTGAGAGAGAATGAACGTTAGAGATAATCTAAATAAAGCGTGTGCTCCAACAGTTGTCCAATAAAGACAAGAAAATATATGTAGACGAAACACTTTGCATGATTTTCTCATCAAATTGTTTTTAAAATCTATTAGTAGTAAATAAGCTTGAAACTATTTATGAAGAGTACAATTGCAATATTCTCTCTGTCTTTCCAATTCTCGATTGTGGAAAACAAGAGTATAATATATTTATCAACTATAGTTTTACCCAATTAGATCTATTGTATTCCGTGTAACTTAAAGAGTAAATCTGCTAAAAACACAGCTTAATTTAATTCACGTATTATCCAGTGGACTTTGCTCATGTGATGTCGATCTAGCGACTGCATGACTGCTACCCGTAAGTCAATCTCCGTAGTGCGTATTATTTTTCTTTTGTTTATATATTCTCTTCATTCGAAAATTTTAATTTGATGCAAATTATGTGGGTTACTCATAAGTTATAAAAGAATGTCTCGATGTGAGTTATTACGAATAATAATGCAAAAGTAAGATCTCATTTCGTCAACCACATAAATAAGAGGAATCTTGATGAATGCGTCCGATTCATAAGGAGAAAGTGAGAAACAGAGTGAATTTGGACAATAGTCATAATGAAAACAAAATATTTGTCCTTACTAGATCAATTATTGTGCGTTTTCTATACATCAAACTTTAGTCTTAATAATAATAATTGTTATAAGTACCGTGCATTTATTTACGTGCAGTGTATCCGATCGTGTGTAGTCTATTGTGATGTTTGAAATCAGTTTTAAGTTTATAAACATAGAATACTTAAGATTTACTAACATTCACATGGAGTATATCCGGTCGTGTATAGTCTATCGTTGATAAAACCAAGTGTCGAACCTTAAAAGCAGGTAAATTTGACAAACAAAAGGAAATTAAGCTATAGAATAAATAAAGCAAGTAAAATCTCAGATCATACTTTAGATCCAAGTGATCTATTAATTTGATAGTTAATTAAAAATAATCAGAACATAATAAATACTTGAAAATAAAGAAGAGTTTAAATCAAGAGGAAAAAACTTGTCAACCTCATCAATTCCTTATAATTCTAACGACGTGATCTTTGTGTACAATGTCTAACTCATGACTCTATCAGTGGCTCTAAATTCATAAAAATCCAAATTGTTCCTTGTGATCTATACCTAACTAATCATAAGTTCTTAGTAATTAACTTGTCTAGATTCCAATCATTAATTATGCCAACTAGCTTATATGATATGTTGGTGTTGAATTCTCAACACATAACTCTTATAAACATTCGTTTAAATTCGTTATCTAGCGCTTTTAAAGTTGTCATTCTTGATTCAGCTAGGTTAACTGTAATAACTCTAACAAATAAGCAAGATTTGGTTATAGTCAATCTTACAATCTAGTGTTTAGCTTATGACCTAATAACTATATTATTATCAACTAATTAATCTTAACAACTACCAAAACGCAAGGATTGGGAACACACGATATAAATGAACCAACAAATTCAATTATTAAACTAGAAAACCATGTCATATGCATTATAAGTTCATAAGGCTAACACATAAATGGCTGAGCCTAAAATAACGTTTGAATCACCAAAAACAATAAAAACTCTAATGATAGTCAAAGTCATAATGTATGATATTCAAACCGAATTAAACTAATGATGATGATGATGATGATCTTGATCTTCTTCTCTTGATGATTCCACCATCAAAAGTAGTAGAAAAACCCTAAAGAACCTCTGGAAATGGTTTAGGGGAAGTGGGATAACTTTTAGGTCGATTTTGGGTTTATTTTTGTAGGAATTTTAACCAAAATCGACTTACTGCATTTTCTCTACACTGTAGAGGTTACGGAATTACGATTTTTCTGTTGATATTCATGCTTAGTTCAAAACACGAAAATTGTAGATATCTTTTTTCTCTTTTCATGGAAACTTGAATCACCTAAAACGAAGATAGTATGAAGGAATTATGGCCAAAATACTACCACAACTTTTTAGAGACACCACGTAAACATGTTCTTCACTTTTTTCTTTCACGAGCCTTCCATAATAAACTTAAAATCAAACGTTTATCAATCATTGAGTAATTTTCCTTAAATATCCTCCAAAGGACTTCAATTCTTCATGCCCTTTTCTCCTCGATTCATCTTTAAATCTTGATTTCTTCATTTTGCTTCATTCGTGGTCTTTTTCCACGTCTTTCCGTTTCATCCATTACTCTAACTAACGTATTTGAATTTTAGTTTATCATGAACGTACATGAAGGGTAGGCATTTTTCAGGTGTTTTGTTATACACTGTTATAGCCCAAAAGCTGGCATGGCGATGTTATGGATAAGGGTGTTTAAAAATTCTGAAATCGACGAACCGAGTTGTCCGCTCAATCTAAAACCGTAAAAAACTGATAACAAAATAAACCTAACCCTGAAAAACTACTTAGAATGGTTCAGTTACAAATTTTAATCTTGCATAATTTGTGTGTAGATTTAGTTTAAGTGCTTTTAAATTTGTACAAACATCAACTATACTACTACGCCACTTTTGTAGTCAAGTGGCGGAGCTTAATGAGGACCATGAAGGGTCTCACCCCCTAGGCCTAAGTTCGTTAGTGTATTTTTTCGCGATTTCAAGTGTTACATTTTTTTCCTCTCGGCCCTCCATCTGATATTTTTCTGAAAAAAATTTATTTCGGCCCTCCCACAAAATCTTTTCTAGCTCCGCCACTGTTTGTAGTATACCCGTTTTTTACTTATGTTATATGAACATTCAGTGACACCTATGTGTGATATTCGATTACTAAGATCATAATGTATAAACATCAAATAGATATTCCTAGTTAGTTTGTTATATTTAATGAATGTAATTATTGTGATCGTACAACTATATAAAAACTTAGGGTGTGTTTGTTATCCTACTTTTGAGTAGGTTTGGATTTGAAAAGACATTAATAAGTTGTTTGGTAAGCATTGAGTTTAGACTTTACCTCAAATATTAAGGAGTGTGCAAAAAATGAGGGGTAAGGTGGGATTTATGACACAAATGGACCCCACTCATATTTTCTATCTATCTCTCTCATCTTACTTCATATAAAAATAATTTATAAAACATATTTTAAAATATAAAATAACTTTAAATATTTTTATCTCTCCTACATTAAATCTAAATCCAAATTCAAATTCAAATCCAAATCCAAATCCTAAACTCGTCTACAAACCAAACGGACCCTTAAATCTTTTCAATTTAATTTTTTACAGTGATACCTTACGTTCTAGATTATCTTATTGTTTATCCGGTTCAGTTCGACTAAATACCTGAAATTGTTAACTATGATCCTAACCGCTTATTTCAAGTACTCACGTGTTTGATTACCCGCATAATACGGTTTGATCTCGAATAGTTAATTAACTACCTACCCGCCACATGTAGTTAAAATTTACAACGACTCAACCTTCTCATAAAAACCCTTAGCTATAACAGACTATAACACCATCCGCATGTTGCTCTCAACCATTTATAATAAGTCAACGATTTGTATCAGTACTAAATAGCAAGAACATATGGTACAATTCATTTTTAATTTCGTGCCATACGAAAACGCCACCCCATGGCGTCAAAAGCCATACTGCCTGTCACATTTTCGTGTGTTGCGTTGTTACCACCAGCACACGTTGTGAGTTTTTCTCTATTTTTTGTGTGTGTTGTATTTGTGTTTTATTGGGTTATGTACTCATAGTATTACTTTTACTCATAACATCACTTTTATATTAAAGATAGATGGATGTTTTGTATTTTCTAGTGTTATAGAAAAAAGTGCTAAAATGACAACACTTTTTTTATGGCATCAACACGACGGCAACAATTGTACTCATTGCTCTTATGGCATGTTGCATCATTAAGTAACTAGCTCATACTTTAGTTTTGATTCTTCGCTCCATCAATGGATCAAGTGAGAAGAATAATTAAGATAAAGAGGATGAAAAGTAATTCTAACTACACATTTTAAATTAGGAGAGAAAATTTGAAAAAAGATACATTTACTTTTATATGTGCATCAGAAATGTATGGTTATGATTATTTTTTTATCTTTCTCATTTTAATTATGTTTCTCATTTGATCCTAACTCCGATCACCGGTACCTAATTTGAAGACGTGTAAACTTTTCATTTTAAATGGAAAAGTATGTTTATGGCATTAAGGGTCCGTTTGTTATCCACCTTTGGCTTGGGTTTTGGAGTGAACAGTAAAGAAACCCATGTTTGTTTGAAAATCCGGATGTAAAAATCAGGTACAAAACCCACAGGTCCCACCAATTTGAATTCCAGGCATATGGGGTAGGTTTTCTACAGGATTTATAATTTTGGTGGCCCTATGATTACCTTCTCTCTTTCTCTTTCTTCACCTTATATTAAATTATCATTTTTTTTATTAATAAATTATATATTAAATTTTAAAATAATTAATTTTATACATATATCAAATTCAAATCCTAATACTAATCTACAACTTTACATTTAAATCCAAATCCTAATCTAAACCCATCTATAAACCAAATGGGCCCTAAATAAGAAATCCTCCAAAAGAACCCATGCGAGATGCGACAACTTTCAGAATGTCACAAGTAGTAAATAAAATAGAAAGAAGATGGCAGATGACAGAAACAAGTTTTTAGACTAGGGACGAGCATTTTGACTTGAATCCAGGTATTGAATCGGAACCGTACCGGTATGGTATTGAAACAGTACCGACTCTCAACCCACGGTATAGTACCGGTACCATGAATTGAGCCCAAAAAAATTCAGTACTACTACTACGGTACCGGTATCAAAGCGGGAAGTACCGAAAAAAAATCCCGAAAATTGAGTAATCATATTTTTAAATTAAATAACTTATCCAAACACCCATTTGGCCCGTTCCATGTCAAACAATAGTCATGTAAAACATATAAAAAGAAACCAAGCATTCGAAAAACTTATTGTGGCAACTATGGATCCTTCATAAACGCTCCCAAAAATTAAACCCGAACCTATTTCATAAGTTTTTGAACGTTTGTATGTTACGAATATCTTGGTGATGTATTTATTTAAGTGTTGGTTGCGTTTTGCCCCACGCCGTGGTTTGAAATCACTTGAAAATGCATGTTTTTTCCTATTTTTTGTTGCATTTTCTTGAAATCCTATTTGGTTTGACAAAAAAAGGGGAAGAACCGTATAGGTACCGATTTCCCGGTACCGAGTACCGGTACCCGAATCCCGTCCAGTGTGGTATCGGTACTAACTTTTATGCTCGAAAAAAAATCGACACCACCAATTCGGTACCATTCTGGTACCGTGCTCATCCCAAGTTTAGATCATTTAATAAATAAAATTTTGAAAATTTGCTTATTTTATCATGTTATATATATTTTTTTGAATGGCAAGTTTATTAATAAAGAAAAACTAGCAAGAAGCTAAAAAAAATTACAATGGTGTTTTTAGCCAATCATGCCAAGCTAAACATATAGAACTTCTATTTTGTAACAAAGAAAAATAATTAATTCTAATGCTATCAAACAAGTCACATTTTCTCAAATTTTGAGAATTGAATGTAACTGAATTTCGAAATTTCCAAATAGTCCACCAAGTAGCTGCCATGACCACCTGGATACGAGTCTTCTTATCCTTTGATAACTGCATACTAACTATCTATGATGTCCATTCTGAATACTAACTATCCATGATGTCCATTCTGACGATGAAATAAGGTTCGGGAAATGCAAGTCACACCAAACCTCAATTAACCGCCTAAAACTTGACGCCACTTCACACGTATAAAATAAATGATCATTTGATTCCACACCGTTCGAGGCTTCGAGCATAGAGGGCACGTTATAGATTGAATATCCAATCCTCATTTCGAAAGATTTAGTCGAAGAGGGAGACGATCTAACCTAAGTCTCCATAGGAAAATGTTCACCTTTCTAGGAATACATTTGCACCAGATTGTAGGAGATTCATGCATTGGAAGAATGATATCGTCAATGTGGTGTCTCGTGTCTTTAACCGTGAACGTGCCATCACATCCAATGTTCCAACGTAACTCATCTTGGCCTTCAAAACTCGGAACCTGTTCCAATTCAGTCGTTAAACATGCTAGGGAATCAAGATTTCGGCTTGAGATAATTGGTCTTATCCATTTGAAGTTCCATTCATCATTTACAAACCGATCAATAACCGTACAATTAGGCTCAGGATCCAATCTAAATAATCTATTATAACGATAGGCAAATAGTGTATCACCATTCCAGTGTCCTTCCAAAACCATACCTTCGTACCACAACCTAGTTTATAATGCAAGGTATGTTTTGGAACAATGCCGCTTGAGTGTAGTTGGTTAATGGAGCCAACGATTTTTGACCAAATGCCATTACTTTTACACCTATTTTGATCGAAGCCAACTTCCTCCCCATGTATAGCTTTGATAACTTGAGCCCATAACAAATTCGAGTGACAAACATGTTATATTGTTTGTTATACGAACATGGAAATGATCAAGTAATTTAATTAAGGCTTTTTCTAAAATGTGCTCTCATGTACATGTTAAGATGTGATAATCAAAATGATATTTTCCAAAAAATGATATTTTCCAAAAAAAAATCATAAAATGCAATTAACCACATTAATTATACCTAAAAATTGCTATAATTACATGTAAGTTTCTATTTAATGAACTAGTACTTGACTTTTATATTCGCTCAAACATGTGACACATTTTAGGAAATCCCATTAATTAAATAAACTTACCTAATTTGATAATTCTGATCACAATCCGAAATTGCGATCACATCCGTATCAATTATTGTGAAATCAAATGTGACAACTTTACACAAATAAATAATTTAAAAACGAATATTTTTGAAGAGCAAAGACAAAATAAAGACGTGATGTTGTTGATGCCCTTTAAAAAAGAATATTGTTGAAGGGATAACGTAATGACAAAATATAAGCAAATCGTGGTTAATGCATTTCATTTAGCATTTTGTAATTTAGAAACCAACATAGTGCTTTGGCAATACAGCTTGCACCTGAGTTTCTCACCACTTAAAAAAAAACTAGAGTGTGTTTGCCGAATTAACTAAAATTGTAGCTGAAGTTAGAGCAGGAGTTGAAATTTATTATTTTAAGTTAGGAGCTCACGTTTTTATTTTCATATATGTGTTTGGCAAATTTGTTGCGGTTAGAGCTTATTGCATAAAATGACGTAGAAAAATATGAATTAAGCTCACACAATTTTAAGTTTATACATGCTTCTTCGTAATACCTTGAAAGGAATTTAAGCGTATTAGAACCTCAACTCATCTCTATTAGCTTGAAATTAAAGCTGATTTCTTTTAGCTTGAGATTATAAAAGCTCGATATGACAAAATATAACTTATTTAATACTAATCTCTATACTATATACGTCCAAACTCTAATAATCCAAAATAGTCATATTAGCGACTATGGTGAGAGATTAAATAAAAAGTTACGATTAATCTAAAAAGTTTAAAAAGTACTCATGTGTTGACACGTAACTCTGTCACTGTCCATTTTCTTCATTTTCAATTTCTGCAATCTTGATCAAATACATCAATTCGACATTTAATTACTCTACTTTGTGATTTAACTACATCAATTCAAATCTAATTATTTTCATTCGAGATCCAATATCTTCAATTCCACAATACTTTTTTTTTATTTTTTTTTCTTTTTTTTTCTCTCTCTCCTCAAGTTTTACTTTCAAATAAGATTAGTAGACCTAAAATCATTGTCAATTATTCATCTTTTGTGGTTCTTTTAAGTTTTTCTTTCAAAAATTTAAATATTGAAGTGTTTATGAAAATGCCTCCGACCAAGGTGTTTAATGAAATGTATCAATTAATTTTTGTTCTTCAATTCAATTTTGAACTTTTAAGGTTTACTATCAAAGTAAATACTTATTATTTTATATATTAAAAAAATAGTTATTGATATTTAATAGCCAAAATCACGGATAAACAACCTTTTCAAATATGATGAACAATGTATTATTGGTAAACAACGTATTATTGATCAACAACAATTTAACATTGGATGAATTTATGTTAAGAGAACACATTTATGCTTTTTATTATTTATTTTCTTGAACTTTATTTTACAAAAAAAAAAAAAAAAAAAAAAAAAAAAAAAAAAAAAAAAACCCTTAATAAAGAAGATATTTATGTAATAAAAATAATGTGCTCATCATAGATGTTGTTCATCAATAAAAAGAGTTGTTCATTAATAAAAGAGTCGTTTATCAATAAAAAGAGTTGTTTATCAATAAAAAGGTGTTCATTATAGTCGTTGTTTATCAATAAAAAGAGTTGTTCAGCATATGCATTGTTTGTCAAAAAAAAAAAAAAAAAAAAGGGTTGTTCAACATAGATGTTGCTCGTCAATAAGAGTTGATAATCCGTATAATGAGTGCTCATCATATACGTTGTTCACAGTGACGGAGCTTGGATAAGTTCACAGAAGGGGCCAAAATGGAGTTACATATGTTATTTTGGAGGGGCCTTATTTTAGTTTGTTTGTAGGTTGGAAACAATGAAATTTACATTTGAAGGTCAAAGGTGTGTGCATGTGTTGGGGTGTCTGTGTGTGCGTGTGTGGGGTGGGGTGGTGTTACGCACAATCCACCCGCATCGGCTGGTCAAACAACAACAACAACAACATACCCAATCCTGCCGGGGCGGGGTATGGGGGAGGTGAAATGTAGACAGATCCTACTCCTACCTCAGGATACACCTGAAGGTAAAGAGACTGCTTCCAGAAAGACCTCCAGCTGGTGTGTGCATTAGGAGCCCAAAGGGACGACATATTCATATATATATATATATATATATATATATATATATATATATATATATATATATATATATATATATATATATATATATATATATATATATATATATATATATATATATATATACACATACATACACATACACAAACACCTACACACACACACACACACACACACACACATATATATATATATATATATATATATATATATATATATATAATTACATACATACATATATATACACACATACATACAAACAAACATACATACTATACATACATACATACATACATACAGACAACACACACACGCGCGCGCGCCCACACACACACACACACACACACACACACACACACACACACACACACACACACACACACACACACACATATATATATATATATATATATATATATATATATATATATAAGAAATTAAAAAAAACACGCAAAAGCAAGACAACAAGCGTAAGCAAGAAAGCAAACAAAGCAAAAGACAGGCTGCTTGGCCTCAAACGGTCAGATAATTATTGGTCAACCACTTGTGAATGGTCAATTATAATAGTCAAACAGCTGAAGCAAATGCTTCCGTGGAATACAGTGTTTCCCCGGGTCGTAATGTCCCAACGAGGCGTGCGATGTTTTATTGAAAACGAATCTGTGATCGAGTGAAAGTGAACAGGAAAGGATATAAGTGTGTGTGAGTGTTTACACTAGGGTTTTATAAAATAAAATAACTTAAATAAGCTATTGGAACTGTTACGTAAAACCTAGATATCTAAAACGTTTAAACGTACACCAAATTAAAATCAAACGCGACTGCGTACTGAGAAAAAAGTGAGTTTTAAGAAAAATAAACTACAAGGGTTAAAAATGAAAATTCTATAAACTAAACCTTAAAATAAAATTAAATTAAAAAGAAAACTATTTTTTAGATTATTTTATTATTTATTATTAATTATTTAATTAAAAACTATTTAACTATTTAATTAAAATTAACTTAATTAAAACTAAAAATGATAAATACTACAAATTAAACTAAAAACTTATAAAAATAATTTTTAAACTTAAAATGAACTTGAAGAAAGTATAAAAAATAAAAAAAAATGTTTTTGTCTTTTTATAGATTTTCTATTAATTAAAAACTATTTATATTAATTATACTAATTAAACTATTTTTAATTACAAATAATACTAAATTAACTTAGAAAATTATAAAAAAAATTTATAAACTATTTTATGACTTATAAAAGCTAGGAAAAATATAAAAACTAGGTGTTACCTTATAAAAATTAATTATGCTATTTAAAACTTAATTATTGATTAATTACTAATAAAACTAATATTAATTATAATTAATACTAAAAGACAATATAAAAATCTGAGAAAATTATTAAAAATACTTTAACCTAAAAGGAAATTAATAAAAATATAAAAACAAAACTTTCTTAATAAAAATCTAAAATTGAAAATTAAAATTAAATTAAATTAAATAGAAACTATCACTTATTTTTATATTTGTTTTTCTTGATTTTTCTTTTACCAACCTATTTTATACCTAAAAATAACTAACTTTTGTAAAACCAATTAATTTAGAACTTAATAATAAGCTAGTTATAAGCTAATATCCTAGTCAGTAGACTTTAGTTGACTGAAAATGGAATTAAGCTCACAAGAGCTTATGTGGGGTCCACCTAGATAAAACTTGATTCCTCTGAGTTAAGTAGACATGTTAAACCAAGAATAAGCAATTTGTGACCTCTAAATAAGCAATGGGCAAAAACCAAAAGTAACTCAGAAATGGGACAGAATTGAGGGTCAAACCCAAGTGGGGTCCACAGGTATCTAGGTCAAACTTATGGTCAAAACCCCAAGCCTACCAGGAGGGGGGTTGAGGGGAACCAAAATCAAGGGCTGTGGACCACTGTGGAAGGCTGTAGCCACCACCAAAGTGGTGGTGGTGGTGTAGTATCTGCTGCAGCAGGGCAAGTTGCAGCCCTGCAGCCAACTTTTGGAGCTTGTGAATACTTAAAAAAAAATTGTAAAAATAAAGTGACACAAGGACAAGGAAGCTGAGCTGGGGGGATATCTAATGAAACAAGTTTCAAGCCAAGAAAGCACACACAAAATTCAAATTAAATGTTGCAATTTTGGAGAAAAACTGAATTCATGCATATTTGACTTTTTCAAGTTTTGCTACAAGTTGACTAAAATGAATTTTATCCCTACACTAATGATTGATTGGTGTATATAATGCCTAAATGAAAGTAAAACTGCTAACCTAAACCATTTCTAACCTAGTCTACAAGATTTGGCCCTCTAACACTTAAACAATGAACTGTGGGAATCTAATAAGAGCAATTTTGACTTTTAACCTATGACTAGTCTGTTTTATGCCTTAGTTACCCTGTAGTTGACCTAGGTAAAGTTTCCAAACCAGAATTACACTCATAAAACCATTTTAATACAGATTTATACACTAATCCAAACACTCCTATATTAGACAGTTAACACTAAAACTTTTAATATTAAAACTACAACTATGATTTTAAGTTTAAAAACAGGTTAAACAAACTTAATTAAAGTTAGTTAAACTAATTTTACACTACAAATACATTAACAACTAATAAAGCTAAAAATTGAGATTTGCTTACAATTGAAGAAAAGCTGAAATAAGGATAACCAAGGATCAAAACACTTCCAAAAGCTTGTCACTACACCAATGAAACTATTTTTACCCAAATCAACACTCTTGTCCTGCCTCCTCCTTATTCTTCACTTATTTTTTATTTATTTTCTATTTTCTATTTTCTTGTTTCTTTTTTTAGATTTTCTGTTTTAAATGAAATTGATAATAAAAACTAATTAAAGCTTTTGTCAAAAGCTTATATGAGCTTTAAGAGCCACAACAACAATAATAAACAATCTTAAGCAAATTTGTCAAATTTTCTTAAAATTGCTAAAATTGAAATTAATAAATAAAACTTGAAATTTAAAACTTGCAATAAGTTTAAATTACAAAAATAAGACAGATTACAACTAATAAGAACTTGAGATGACATTAATTTAAATATTACACTACTCTACACTACTTTTACACTAAAAAAAACTACTCTATTTCCTTCTGCTTCATCTTCTCTTTATAAGCTTCCAAACATGTCTTGTGGGTCCCATAAGACTTTCCCACCACCATTGGATGAGTTTGAAGTGATCCTGGCCTTCAATTGAATTTGGCGGGAAAACATATTTAAAGCAATTGGAAGCTGTGAAGGGTTTATTGGTGGATTTGGAGGTGGAGGTGACATGTAGGTGAGCTGGTGGGCTGGGGGTATGGAGTTGGAGTGTTGAATTGAGTTTGCAGGGTAGAGGGGTGGTGGCAGGGTGTAGGTGTGCAAGGTGTCCTCTCCTGAGGTAAACCCAAGGGTGGGTTTTGTTGTGGAGGTGACAGAGGGTGAAGTGAGGTGGAGGTTGAGGCAAGTGGTGTTTGGGTGAGGTGGAGTTGCAAGTAGCAGGGGAGTAGCAGGTGGAGTGGAGGTTGGGGAAGGGTCAACGCGGGTCAACGCGTTTAATATCAAAGGGTTGGTTTTGGGCTTGTTGTACATGGGCTGGGAAAAAGATTTGGACCAGGTTTTATTTTTGGTGGTTTGGATTTTAGAAATTGGACTTGATAAATAATAGGTCCATTTGTTTTGTAATTGTAATAACCTTAAGGACCTAAAATGTAATTTTCTAAAATCCGAGGGACTGAAATGTAATTTTCCCAAAGTTATCAAAAGGATGTATTTTGTCAATTATGAATAGTACAAAGACCTCTTTTGATATTTTCCATGTTTTGAATTTCCAAGGACCAATTTTGCCAAAACTGAAACTCCAGGGACCAATTTGTAATTTCTGAATTTGTGAAGGGTTGAACCTGTAAATTCTCAATAAATACTACAAGGACCAATTATGTCATTAATGAATAGTACAAGGTTTGTTTTTAATATTTTTCCATTTTTTTAAAACCTGAGGACTAACTTTGACATTTTTGAAAGTTTAGGGACCAAAGTTGTAATTTTGCAATTTTTAACTTTAAAGGACTTATTTTGACAACTTATGAATCCCCAAGGACCTTTGATGATATTTAACATGTTTTGAATAACCAGGGACTAGTTTTGCCAATTTATAAAACTTGAGGGACTGAAACTGCCAATTGTGCAAACTTGTTCGTTTTTTCATTTGTTTTTAAACATTTTGCATCTAAAACATATAAAACACACTTTTGAGATAATTTCAGTATTTTGATGCATTATTGGGTGTTTTTGGATGTTTTGGCAGTTCATATAAGACAAAAATGATGAGTATTTACACACTCATCAATCCCCCACACTAAACTATTGCTAGTCCCTAGCAATCTTTTGAGAAAAACTTGGTGGATTTTAAACTCTTTACCAAAAGCCATCACTTCTGGAGTAGCCAGGTGTAAGAACTGTGGCACACCTGATAACCGTGTGATTTTGAGCAAACCACCAGCTGTCAACGGATTTGATTAGTCTTTACCAAAAGCCGTTTGCTTCTGGACTAGCCAACTCTTGATGGAATAGTCAACATCTTGGTGAGCTGATTACCAATTATGGTTTTTCCACGGCCTTTACCACAAGCCATAATCTTGCGGGCTAGCCAACTCATTCGCTTTATGGGATATGGGGAGTTGAGGAACCATACAATTTTTGGCAAATTGCAAGCCATCAATGGGTTTGAGATGTCTTTACCAAGAGCCGTTTGCTCCTGGACTAGTCAATCCATTTGTCATTTAGACTTTGGCGGACTGATTATCACAAAAGTTTTGGAGCTCAAGTGAAAAAAATTTAAATTTTTGCCAAAAACGGGGGTACTAGAAGATATAATGTGATAAAATTCGCTAGAATTTCCCCTCCCCCCCCCCCCCCCCCCCACACTTAGAATTGAATATTGTCCTCAATATTCAAAGTCCCGGCTATTATGCCGACATTTTGAACGTAAAAGGGCAACATTGCTAGCTAAGCGTGGAAAATACCATTTTGTATTTTCACTTCATAAGTAACTATAGCATGGGGGACTCCCCCACACTTAGGGTGAAAACCCTATAAGCATGCTACTGTTTTTGTTTACCGAGTCGCTAGCTTGACTCGACCCCGAATTCATTTGTCCATGGGGAAGCATGATGTGGACGAAACAATCTCCATCAGACTTTCATTCAAGATGTTTGGATAAACATTTGAAGCACGTGAAAGTTCCACACCGATGAGATACACAGACACCGGCTCAAAATTTATAAATGAGAATGTCGGGGTCAAAGATAGTGTCTTCATTCCCGAGGGAGTGAAGAAGAGGAGAAATCACCTGGTAGGTGAAGGAAAGTAGGGAGATCTGAATAGCAATTATGATAAGAACTTCCTCCTCAAGAAATGCATATTCAAGTGGAGGAGGCAAGCCCTTAAGCTTGATCTCAGGAAATTTATCAGTTTCCTCAACTGATTTGATTTCCTCATTATGAAGTTGTTTGGGTGGAAGAGGGGGAGATGGATCTTCGTTTAACAAACTTTCTAGAAAAAGAATGTCCCCCTCAGGATCAAGATAGTTTTCATCAACTTCATACGAAGTTGAACTATCTAGGGCAAGGAAAGCTTCGACCTCGTCCAGGTCAGCTTTGAGATCGAAGAGATCATCATTACTTCCCGATGGAAGTGAATCAATGTGAGTACGCTTATCAGTGAACTCCTCAAGAAGGAGGTCATCATCAGAATGAGGAAGTGAAACCTCAACATACTCAATGTCTCCATAAGATAAACAATCATCACTGGAATCAGAGACATTCTCAAATTGATCATTTGGATTATTAAGGGTAAAAGGAATATCACACACTTGATCAGAAATTCCCTGTGACTCTCTCGGGATTTGGACAAGGATCTCAACACTAGACTTTATTAATTCGTCCGATTCCTTATTAGGAATAGTGCTAAGATGCTCATCCCCCATGTTTAGAGAGTGAGTGTGAACTTCGGGTGTGATAACAACAGACTGAGGGAGTTGAGAAGGACTAGCAGTTATGGATTTTACAAGTTCCATTTGTTCATTTGCTAGTAACTTCTCTGTATTTATATCTCCCTGATTTTCCATGGAAGGAATCACAACCGATGAACTCGATGAATCTTTTTGAATGATAACAATGTTATCATCATCATCATTGTCATCATCGTCATCACAAAGAGCAGCATAGCGAAGATTGGCATGTATTTTGGCCGCTCTTTGCTCAGCAAGTAATTCTTCCATGCTTTTCCCAGAATCACGTTCTTCAGCAAGTAATTCAGCGATAGATTTATCACGAGAATTTTGAATGAGTGGAAACTGTGGGGGTGTGGATGTGTCAAAACCGGAAGGTTGACATTTATCATCATTGTGAGGACCCCCACAATATACACAAGAAGAACTTGGATCATGGCAAAGAGAAATATTAGCCAACTCCTCCTTAAGATCTTTGAGTTTCTCAAGAACCTCTATATAAGGGTCTTGCTGGATGTGAGGAGTTACTCGAATCATTTGGTACTGTGGAGGTGGGTCTTGAAACGAATAGTCGTAATTGTTACAAGGAAATGGATTCCTTGTTTGACAATCAGAGCTAAAGTGTGGACCTCCACAGTACTCACAACAGTTGAACTGATGTGGCTGTGAGTCGTATGTGTTTAAGTCATAATTGTTATTAGGAACCTGTTCATAGACAAACTGATTCCTAGTTTGACAATCAGAACTGTAGTGTGAACCACCACAATACTCACAACAGTCAAACTGTTGAGTCTCATGGTGTGGAAGCTGGTGGAATGAATCAGTCATGTCAGGGTAGGAATAGGGATTCTGGTTATAGACAGACCCGTTTCCTAACTCTACCATGCCACAACTTGGGCAATTACCACCATTATAAGGACTACCACACCATTGACAGACAAGAGGGTGAGAATAAGACATAGAAAGAATCAAAGGGTTTAGGGGATGAGAAATGTAGAATCAAAAAGGTAGGAGGATAAAGATGGATATTTTTGGTATTTTTGAAAAAATTTTGTAGTAATAATAATAAGGAAAATATTTTTGGGTTTTTTTTTTTTTTTTTTTTTTTTTTTTTTGTGTTCGTTGAAAACTGATTTTTAAAATGTTTTCGGGAACTGTTTTGTTTTTATATGATAATAATATGAACAAAGGTGGATAAATATACAATGAGCGTGTATTCAGGTTCACTAATACGCAAAATCGTTTAGAATAAGCGCACAACCTCCCCGGCAGCGGCGCCAAATTTTGATTGGCCTCAAACGGTCAGATAATTATTGGTCAACCACTTGTGAATGGTCAATTATAATAGTCAAACAGCTGAGGCAAATGCTTCTGTGGAATACAGTGTTTCCCCGGGTCGTAATGTCCCAACGAGGTGTGCGATGTTTTATTGAAAACGAATCTGTGATCGAGTGAAAGTGAACAGGAAAGGATATAAGTGTGTGTGAATGTTTACACTAGGGTTTTATAAAATAAAATAACTTAAATAAGCTATTGGAACTGTTACGTAAAACCTAGATATCTAAAACGTTTAAACGTACACCAAATTAAAATCAAACGCGACTGCGTACTGAGAAAAAGGTGAGTTGTAAGAAAAATAAACTACAAGGGTTAAAAATGAAAATTCTATAAACAAAACCTTAAAATAAAATTAAATTAAAAAGAAAACCATTTTTTAGATTATTTTATTATTTATTATTAATTATTTAATTAAAAACTATTTAACTATTTAATTAAAATTAACTTAATTAAAACTAAAAATGATAAATACTACAAATTAAACTAAAAACTTATAAAAATAATTTCTAAACTTAAAATGAACTTGAAGAAAGTATAAAAAATAAAAATAAATGTTTTTGTCTTTTTATAGATTTTCTATTAATTAAAAACTATTTATATTAATTATACTAATTAAACTATTTCAAATTACAAATAATACTAAATTAACTTATAAAATTATAAAAAAATTTATAAAACTATTTTATGACTTATAAAAGCTAGGAAAAATATAAAAACTAGGTGTTACCTTATAAAAATTAATTATGTTATTTAAAACTTAATTATTGATTAATTACTATTAAAACTAATATTAATTATAATTAATACTAAAAGACAATATAAAAATATGAGAAAATTATTAAATATACTTTAACCTAAAAGGAAATTAATAATAAAATAAAAACACAACTTTCTTAATAAAAATCTAAAACTGAAAATTAAAATTAAATTAAATTAAATAGAAACTATCACTTATTTTTATATTTCTTTTTCTTGGTTTTTCTTTTACCAACCTATTTTATACCTAAAAATAACTAACTTTTGTAAAACCAATTAATTTAGAACTTAATAATAAGCTAGTTATAAGCTAATATCCTAGACAGTTGACTTTAGTTGACTGAAAATGGAATTAAGCTCACAAGAGCTTATGTGGGGTCCACCTAGATAAAACTTGATACCTCTGAGTTAAGTAGACATGTTAAACCAAGAATAAGCAATTTGTGACCTCTGAATAAGCCAATAAGCTGAATAAGCAATGGGCAAAAACCAAAAGTAACTCAGAAATGGGACAGAATTGAGGGTCAAACCCAAGTGGGGTCCACAGGTATCTAGGTCAAACTTATGGTCAAAACCCCAAGCCTACCAGGAGGGGGGTTGAGGGGAACCAAAATCAAGGGCTGTGGACCACTGTGGAAGGCTGTAGCCACCACCAAAGTGGTGGTGGTGGTGTTGTATCTGCTGCAGCAGGGCAAGTTGCAGCCCTGCCCTGCAGCCAACTTTTGGAGCTTGTGAATACTTAAAAAAAAATTGTAAAAATAAAGTGACACAAGGACAAGGAAGCTGAGCTGGGGGGATATCTAATGAAACAAGTTTCAAGCCAAGAAAGCACACACAAAATTCAAATTAAATGTTGCAATTTTGGAGAAAAACTGAATTCATGCATATTTGACTTTTTCATGTTTTGCTACAAGTTGACTAAAATGAATTTTATCCCTACACTAATGATTGATTGGTGTATATAATGCCTAAATGAAAGTAAAACTGCTAACCTAAACCATTTCTAACCTAGTCTACAAGATTTGGCCCTCTAACACTTAAACAGTGAACTGTGGGAATCTAATAAGAGCAATTTTGACTTTTAACCTATGACTAGTCTGTTTTATGCCTTAGTTACCCTGTAGTTGACCTAGGTAAAGTGTCCAAACCATAGTTACACTCATAAAACCATTCTAATACTGATTTATACACTAATCCAAACACTCCTATATTAGACAGTTAACACTAAAACTTTTAATATTAAAACTACAACTATGATTTTAAGTTTAAAAATAGGTTAAACAAACTTAATTAAAGTTAGTTAAACTAATTTTAAACTACAAATACATTAACAACTAATAAAGCTAAAAATTGAGATTTGCTTACAATTGAAGAAAAGCTGAAATAAGGATAACCAAGGATCAAAACACTTCCAAAAGCTTTTCACTACACCAATGAAACTATTTTCACCCAAATCAACACTCTTGTCCTGCCTCCTCCTTATTCTTCACTTATTTTTGATTTATTTTCTATTTTCTTGTTTCTTTTTTTAGATTTTCTGTTTTAAATGAAATTGATAATAAAAACTAATTAAAGCTTTTGTCAAAAGCTTATATGAGCTTTAAGAGTCCACAACAACAATAATAAACAATCTTAAGCAAATTTGTCAAATTTTCTTAAAATTGCTAAAATTGAAATTAATAAATAAAACTTGAAATTTAAAACTTGCAATAAGTTTAAATTACAAAAATAAGACAGATTACAACTAATAAGAACTTGAAATGACATTAATTTAAATATTACACTACTCTACACTACTTTTGCACTAAAAAAACTACTCTATTTCCTTCTGCTTCATCTTCTCTTTATAAGCTCCCAAACATGTCTTGTGGGTCCCATAAGACTTTCCCACCACCATTGGATGAGTTTGAAGTGATCCTGGCCTTCAATTGAATTTGGCGAGAAAACATATTTAAAGCAATTGGAAGCTGTGAAGGGTTTATTGGTGGATTTGGAGGTGGAGGTGACATGTAGGTAAGCTGGTGGGCTGGGGGTATGGAGTTGGAGTGTTGAATTGAGTTTGCAGGGTAGAGGGGTGGTGGCAGGGTGTAGGTGTGCAAGGTGTCCTCTCCTGAGGTAAACCCAAGGGTGGGTTTTGTTGTGGAGGTGACAGAGGGTGAAGTGAGGTGGAGGTTGAGGCAAGTGGTGTTTGGGTGAGGTGGAGTTGCAAGTAGCAGGGGAGTAGCAGGTGGAGTGGAGGTTGGGGAAGGGTCAACGCGTTTAATATCAAAGGGTTGGTTTTGGGCTTGTTGTACATGGGCTGGGAAAAAGATTTGGACCAGGTTTTATTTTTGGTGGTTTGGATTTTAGAAATTGGACTTGATAAATAATAGGTCCATTTGTTTTGTAATTGTAATAACCTTAAGGACCTAAAATGTAATTTTCTGAAATCCGAGGGACTGAAATGTAATTTTCCCAAAGTTATCAGAAGGATGTATTTTGTCAATTATGAATAGTACAAAGACCTCTTTTGATATTTTCCATGTTTTGAATTTCCAAGGACCAATTTTGCCAAAACTGAAACTCCAGGGACCAATTTGTGAAGGGTTGAACCTGTAAATTCTCAATAAATACTACAAGGACCAATTATGTCATTAATGAATAGTACAAGGTTTGTTTTTAATATTTTTCCATTTTTTTAAAACCTGAGGACTAACTTTGACATTTTTGAAAGTTTAGGGACCAAAGTTGTAATTTTGCAATTTTTAACTTTAAAGGACTTATTTTGACAACTTATGAATCCCCAAGGACCTTTGATGATATTTAACATGTTTTGAATAACCAGGGACTAGTTTTGCCAATTTATAAAACTTGAGGGACTGAAACTGCCAATTGTGCAAACTTGTTCGTTTTTTCATTTGTTTTTAAACATTTTGCATCTAAAACATATAAAACACACTTTTGAGATAATTTCAGTATTTTGATGCATTATTGGGTGTTTTTGGATGTTTTGGCAGTTCATATAAGACAAAAATGATGAGTATTTACACACTCATCAATCCCCCACACTAAACTATTGCTAGTCCCTAGCAATCTTTTGAGAAAAACTTGGTGGATTTTAAACTCTTTACCAAAAGCCATCACTTCTGGAGTAGCCAGGTGTAAGAACTGTGTCACACCTGATAACCGTGTGATTTTGAGCAAACCACCAGCTGTCAACGGATTTGATTAGTCTTTACCAAAAGCCGTTTGCTTCTGGACTAGCCAACTCTTGATGGAATAGTCAACATCTTGGTGAGCTGATTACCAATTATGGTTTTTCCACGGCCTTTACCACAAGCCATAATCTTGCGGGCTAGCCAACTCATTCGCTTTATGGGATATGGGGAGTTGAGGAACCATACAATTTTTGGCAAATTGCAAGCCATCAACGGGTTTGAGATGTCTTTAACAAGAGCCGTTTGCTCTTGGACTAGTCAATCCATTTGTCATTTAGACTTTGGCGGACTGATTACCACAAAAATTTTGGAGCTCAAGTGAAAAAAATTTAAATTTTTGCCAAAAACGGGGGTACTAGAAGATATAATGTGATAAAATTCGCTAGAATTTCCCCCCCACACTTAGAATTGAATATTGTCCTCAATATTCAAAGTCCCGGCTATTATGCCGACATTTTGAACGTAAAAGGGCAATATTTCAAGCTAAGCGTGGAAAATACCATTTTGTATTTTCACTTCATAAGTAACTATAGCATGGGGGACTCCCCCACACTTAGGGTGAAAACCCTATAAGCATGCTACTGTTTTTGTTTACCGAGTCGCTAGCTTGACTCGACCCCGAATTCATTTGTCCATGGGGAAGCATGATGTGGACGAAACAATCTCCATCGGACTTTCATTCAAGATGTTTGGATAAACATTTGAAGCACGTGAAAGTTCCACACCGATGAGATACGCAGACACCGGCTCAAAATTTATAAATGAGAATGCCGGGGTCAAAGATAGTGTCTTCATTCCCGAGGGAGTGAAGAAGAGGAGAAATCACCTGGTAGGTGAAGGAAAGTAGGGAGATCTGAATAGCAATTATGATAAGAACTTCCTCCTCAAGAAATGCATATTCAAGTGGAGGAGGCAAGCCCTTAAGCTTGATCTCAGGAAATTTATCAGTTTCCTCAACTGATTTGATTTCCTCATTATGAAGTTGTTTGGGTGGAAGAGGGGGAGATGGATCTTCGTTTAACAAACTTTCTAGAAAAAGAATGTCCCCCTCAGGATCAAGATAGTTTTCATCAACTTCATACGAAGTTGAACTATCTAGGGCAAGGAAAGCTTCGACCTCGTCCAGGTCAGCTTTGAGATCGAAGAGATCATCATTACTTCCCGATGGAAGTGAATCAATGTGAGTACGCTTATCAGTGAACTCCTCAAGAAGGAGGTCATCATCAGAATGAGGAAGTGAAACCTCAACATACTCAATGTCTCCATAAGATAAACAATCATCACTGGAATCAGAGACATTCTCAAATTGATCATTTGGATTATTAAGGGTAAAAGGAATATCACACACTTGATCAGAAATTCCCTGTGACTCTCTCGGGATTTGGACAAGGATCTCAACACTAGACTTTATTAATTCGTCCGATTCCTTATTAGGAATAGTGCTAAGATGCTCATCCCCCATGTTTAGAGAGTGAGTATGAACTTCGGGTGTGATAACAACAGACTGAGGGAGTTGAGAAGGACTAGCAGTTATGGATTTTACAAGTTCCATTTGTTCATTTGCTAGTAACTTCTCTGTATTTATATCTCCCTGATTTTCCATGGAAGGAATCACAACCGATGAACTCGATGAATCTTTTTGAATGATAACAATGTTATCATCATCATCATTGTCATCATCGTCATCACAAAGAGCAGCATAGCGAAGATTGGCATGTATTTTGGCCGCTCTTTGCTCAGCAAGTAATTCTTCCATGCTTTTCCCAGAATCACGTTCTTCAGCAAGTAATTCAGCGATAGATTTATCACGAGAATTTTGAATGAGTGGAAACTGTGGGGGTGTGGATGTGTCAAAACCGGAAGGTTGACATTTATCATCATTGTGAGGACCCCCACAATATACACAAGAAGAACTTGGATCATGGCAAAGAGAAATATTAGCCAACTCCTCCTTAAGATCTTTGAGTTTCTCAAGAACCTCTATATAAGGGTCTTGCTGGATGTGAGGAGTTGCTTGAATCATTTGGTACTGTGGAGGTGGGTCTTGAAACGAATAGTCGTAATTGTTACAAGGAAATGGATTCCTTGTTTGACAATCAGAGCTAAAGTGTGGACCTCCACAGTACTCACAACAGTTGAACTGATGTGGCTGTGAGTCGTATGTGTTTAAGTCATAATTGTTATTAGGAACCTGTTCATAGACAAACTGATTCCTAGTTTGACAATCAGAACTGTAGTGTGAACCACCACAATACTCACAACAGTTAAACTGTTGAGTCTCATGGTGTGGAAGCTGGTGGAATGAATCAGTCATGTCAGGGTAGGAATAGGGATTCTGGTTATAAACAGACCCGTTTCCTGACTCTACCATGCCACAACTGGGGCAATTACCACTATTATAAGGACTACCACACCATTGACAGACAAGAGGGTGAGAATAAGACATAGAAAGAATCAAAGGGTTTAGGGGATGAGAAATGTAGAATCAAAAAGGTAGGAGGGTAAAGATGGATATTTTTTGTATTTTTGAAAAATTTTTGTAGTAATAATAATAAGGAAAATATTTTTGGGTTTTTTTTTTTTTTTTTTTTTTTTTTTTTTTTTTTTTTTTTGTTCGTTGAAAACTGATTTTTAAAATGTTTTCAGGAACTGTTTTGTTTTTATATGATAATAATATGAACAAAGGTGGATAAATATACAATGAGCGTGTATTCAGGTTCACTAATACGCAAAATCGTTTAGAATAAGCGCACAACCTCCCCGGCAGCGGCGCCAAATTTTGATTGGCCTCAAACGGTCATATAATTATTGGTCAACCACTTGTGAATGGTCAATTATAATAGTCAAACAGCTGAGGCAAATGCTTCCGTGGAATACAGTGTTTCCCCGGGTCGTAATGTCCCAACGAGGTGTGCGATGTTTTATTGAAAACGAATCTGTGATCGAGTGAAAGTGAACAGGAAAGGATATAAGTGTGTGTGAGTGTTTACACTAGGGTTTTATAAAATAAAATAACTTAAATAAGCTATTGGAACTGTTACGTAAAACCTAGATATATAAAACGTTTAAACGTACACCAAATTAAAATCAAACGCGACTGCGTACTGAGAAAAAGGTGAGTTTTAAGAAAAATAAACTACAAGGGTTAAAAATGAAAATTCTATAAACTAAACCTTAAAATAAAATTAAATTAAAAAGAAAACCATTTTTTAGATTATTTTATTATTTATTATTAATTATTTAATTAAAAACTATTTAACTATTTAATTAAAATTAACTTAATTAAAACTAAAAATGATAAATACTACAAATTAAACTAAAAACTTATAAAAATAATTTCTAAACTTAAAATGAACTTGAAGAAAGTATAAAAAATAAAAATAAATGTTTTTCTCTTTTTATAGATTTTCTATTAATTAAAAACTATTTATATTAATTATACTAATTAAACTATTTCAAATTACAAATAATACTAAATTAACTTATAAAATTATAAAAAAATTTATAAAACTATTTTATGACTTATAAAAGCTAGGAAAAATATAAAAACTAGGTGTTACCTTATAAAAATTAATTATGCTATTTAAAACTTAATTATTAATTAATTACTAATAAAACTAATATTAATTATAATTAATACTAAAAGACAATATAAAAATCTGAGAAAATTATTAAAAATACTTTAACCTAAAAGGAAATTAATAAAAATATAAAAACACAACTTTCTTAATAAAAATCTAAAACTGAAAATTAAAATTAAATTAAATAGAAACTATCACTTATTTTTATATTTGTTTTTCTTGATTTTTCTTTTACCAACCTATTTTATACCTAAAAATAACTAAATTTTGTAAAACCAATTAATTTAGAACTTAATAATAAGCTAGTTATAAGCTAATATCCTAGACAGTTGACTTTAGTTGACTAAAAATGGAATTAAGCTCACAAGAGCTTATGTGGGGTCCACCTAGATAAAACTTGATTCCTCTGAGTTAAGTAGACATGTTAAACCAAGAATAAGCAATTTGTGACCTCTGAATAAGCCAATAAGCTGAATAAGCAATGGGCAAAAACCAAAAGTAACTCAGAAATGAGACAGAATTGAGGGTCAAACCCAAGTGGGGTCCACAGGTATCTAGGTCAAACTTATGGTCAAAACCCCTAGCCTACCAGGAGGGGGTTGAGGGGAACCAAAATCAAGGGCTGTGGACCACTGTGGAAGGCTGTAGCCACCACCAAAGTGGTGGTGGTGGTGTAGTATCTGCTGCAGCAGGGCAAGTTGCAGCCCTGCAGCCAACTTTTGGAGCTTGTGAATACTTAAAAAAAATTGTAAAAATAAAGTGACACAAGGACAAGGAAGCTGAGCTGGGGGGATATCTAATGAAACAAGTTTCAAGCCAAGAAAGCACACACAAAATTCAAATTAAATGTTGCAATTTTGGAGAAAAACTGAATTCATGCATATTTGACTTTTTCATGTTTTGCTACAAGTTGACTAAAATGAATTTTATCCCTACACTAATGATTGATTGGTGTATATAATGCCTAAATGAAAGTAAAACTGCTAACCTAAACCATTTCTAACCTAGTCTACAAGATTTGGCCCTCTAACACTTAAACAGTGAACTGTGGGAATCTAATAAGAGCAATTTTGACTTTTAACCTATGACTAGTCTGTTTTATGCCTTAGTTACCCTGTAGTTGACCTAGGTAAAGTTTCCAAACCAGAATTACACTCATAAAACCATTCTAATACAGATTTATACACTAATCCAAACACTCCTATATTAGACAGTTAACACTAAAACTTTTAATATTAAAACTACAACTATGATTTTAAGTTTAAAAACAGGTTAAACAAACTTAATTAAAGTTAGTTAAACTAATTTTACACTACAAATACATTAACAACTAATAAAGCTAAAAATTGAGATTTGCTTACAATTGAAGAAAAGCTGAAATAAGGATAACCAAGGATCAAAACACTTCCAAAAGCTTGTCACTACACCAATGAAACTATTTTCACCCAAATCAACACTCTTGTCCTGCCTCCTCCTTATTCTTCACTTATTTTTGATTTATTTTCTATTTTCTATTTTCTTGTTTCTTTTTTTAGATTTTCTGTTTTAAATGAAATTGATAATAAAAACTAATTAAAGCTTTTGTCAAAAGCTTATATGAGCTTTAAGAGTCCACAACAACAATAATAAACAATCTTAAGCAAATTTGTCAAATTTTCTTAAAATTGCTAAAATTGAAATTAATAAATAAAACTTGAAATTTAAAACTTGCAATAAGTTTAAATTACAAAAATAAGACAGATTACAACTAATAAGAACTTGAAATGACATTAATTTAAATATTACACTACTCTACACTACTTTTACACTAAAAAAAAACTACTCTATTTCCTTCTGCTTCATCTTCTCTTTATAAGCTTCCAAACATGTCTTGTGGGTCCCATAAGACTTTCCCACCACCATTGGATGAGTTTGAAGTGATCCTAGCCTTCAATTGAATTTGGCGGGAAAACATATTTAAAGCAATTGGAAGCTGTGAAGGGTTTATTGGTGGATTTGGAGGTGGAGGTGACATGTAGGTGAGCTGGTGGGCTGGGGGTATGGAGTTGGAGTGTTGAATTGAGTTTGCAGGGTAGAGGGGTGGTGGCAGGGTGTAGGTGTGCAATGTGTCCTCTCCTGAGGTAAACCCAAGGGTGGGTTTTGTTGTGGAGGTGACAGAGGGTGAAGTGAGGTGGAGGTTGAGGCAAGTGGTGTTTGGGTGAGGTGGAGTTGCAAGTAGCAGGGGAGTAGCAGGTGGAGTGGAGGTTGGGGAAGGGTCAACGCGGGTCAACGCGTTTAATATCAAAAGGTTGGTTTTGGGCTTGTTGTACATGGGCTGGGAAAAAGATTTGGACCAGGTTTTATTTTTCGTGGTTTGGATTTTAGAAATTGGACTTGATAAATAATAGGTCCATTTGTTTTGTAATTGTAATAACCTTAAGGACCTAAAATGTAATTTTTTGAAATCCGAGGGACTGAAATGTAATTTTCCCAAAGTTATCAAAAGGATGTATTTTGTCAATTATGAATAGTACAAAGACCTCTTTTGATATTTTCCATGTTTTGAATTTCCAAGGACCAATTTTGCCAAAACTGAAACTCCAGGGACCAATTTGTAATTTTTGAATTTGTGAAGGGTTGAACCTGTAAATTCTCAATAAATACTACAAGGACCAATTATGTCATTAATGAATAGTACAAGGTTTGTTTTTAATATTTTTCCATTTTTTTAAAACCTGAGGACTAACTTTGACATTTTTGAAAGTTTAGGGACCAAAGTTGTAATTTTGCAATTTTTAACTTTAAAGGACTTATTTTGAAAACTTATGAATCCCCAAGGACCTTTGATGATATTTAACATGTTTTGAATAACCAAGGACTAGTTTTGCCAATTTATAAAACTTGAGGGACTGAAACTGCCAATTGTGCAAACTTGTTCGTTTTTTCATTTGTTTTTAAACATTTTGCATCTAAAACATATAAAACACACTTTTGAGATAATTTCAGTATTTTGATGCATTATTGGGTGTTTTTGGATGTTTTGGCAGTTCATATAAGACAAAAATGATGAGTATTTACACACTCATCACAGGCACACAGAGGGACCAGAAAAGAAAGAGAAAAAGCGAGCAAACAAGCCAACAAAGCGGACATGCTAGTAAAAGAAGAAGCGCTAAAAAGACACATGTACAAGGGCAAGGCCAAAAAGGCAGCAAAGACCATAGAAAGCAACGCAAAGGGCCTAAAGCTAAGGCAAAGCAAACAGGGCAAGTAAAGGGAAAAACATAGAGGCCTAAAGCCACAAGACTAAGCAAAAGCAAAACCAAAGACAAGCAAAGGGCACAAAAAAGAACCTAGCGCCTAAAGGGGGAACAAGCAAAGAGACCCTAAAAACAGAAAGCAAAGGGCAAGGCAAGAAAGAGTCACCAAAAAGCCTAAAACTCCACGGCAAACCCAAGCCTAACCACACATACTAATCCTATCTCTCCACGCCTTCCTATCTGAGATCATGTCCTCGGACAAGAGAAGCTCCTCCAAGTCGAGCTTAAGTCTATCCTCCCATCTAAGTTTAGGTCTACCCCTCCTTCTCCGCCCGTCGACTATAAGCGTTTCTACTCTCCTTACTGGCGCAGTTTGTGGTCTTCTCCTGACATGACCGAACCACCTCAACCTTCCTTCTCTCATCTTCGAAATAATAGATTCTACTTCGAGTACAGATCTAAACACCCCGTTCGGAATCATGTTAGACATAGTTTTACCACAGGTCCACCTCATCATTCTCAGTTCTGCTACTTCCACCCTGTTTGCTTGAGCTTTTGTGATAGGCTAGCACTCTGACCCGTACAACATAGCAGGTCTAATAGCCACCCTATAAAATTTTCCCTTTAACTTAAAGGGTACTTTCCTGTCACATAGAACTCCTGACGCCGTTCTCCATTTCGCCCGGCCTCTTCCAATACGGTGGGTTACGTCGTCGTCTATCCTCCCCGAGTTGTGGATCACCGAACCCAAATATCTAAAAGACTCCCTAGGTGAGAGGATCTCGTCTCCGATACAAACTTCCATTTCTTTGTTGTGGCCAATCTCGCTCCTACCAAAAACACATCTCAGATATTCCGTCTTCTCCCTGCTTATTCGAAGGCCATTGGCTTCAAGGGCCTCCTTCCAGTGCTCAAGCCTGTTGTTTAACCCGTCTGCAGACTCTGCCACCAGCACAATATCGTCTGCAAATATCATGCTCCAAGGGATGCCCTCTTGGATCCCTCGTGATAGCTCATCAAGAATCAAGGTAAATAGATAAGGGCTAATGGCAGATCCCTGGTGTAGTCCTACTCTCACGGGGAAAAACTCTGTGGTTCCCACTGTGTCTTCACCCCCTCGTACATATCCTTAATGACTCTTAAGTAACTCCTAGGGGTTCCCTTTTCTATCAGAGTTCTCCAAATCAACTCACGTGGGACACTATCGTAGGCCTTTTCTAGGTCGAGGAAGGCCATATGCAAGTCTCTTTGCCTTTCTCGATACTTCTCCATGAGGCTTCTGAGGAGGTGAATAGCCTCGATCGAGGACCTACCTGGCATAAAACCAAACTGGTTCTCTGACACCCTCGTCTCCCTTCTCAGCCTTCTCTCGATAACCCTCTCCCAGAGCTTCATAGTGTGGCTAAGGAGCTTAATACCCCTATAGTTGCTACACACTTGTACGTCGCCCTTATTCTTGTAGATGGGGATGACTTCACTGAGCCTCCACTCTTCTGGCATCCTATCGCTAAAGAAGATCTTGTTGAAAAGGGAAGTCAACCATCTTAACCCATCATCTCCTAAGCACCTCCAAGCTTCTAAGGGTATTTGGTTTGGGCCTACCGCTTTTTTCCTTCCCATCTTTTGTAATGTGTCTTTCACTTCACCTTGGCTAATATCCAAGTAGTCGCACTCGGGAAGCCAATCTTGGCTAGTGATCCCACTCTCTCTACTTTCTTCCGTACCCCTCTCGTTAAAGAGAGAGGAGAAATATTCTCCCCATCTTATTCTAATGTCCTCTTCGTTGACAATGCTACGTCCATCTTCATCTTTGATGAATCTAATGTTCCCAAAATCCCTACTTCTCCTCTCTCGGGCTCTAGCAATCCTAAAGATATCATTTACCCCTTCTTTGGAGTCCAAGTTCTTATACAGAACTTCGTACGCTTTGTCCTTAGCCTGGGCTACTGCCTTTTTCGCTTCTCTTTTGGCTACTTTATACTTCTCCTCTGCATCGACCCTATCCGCTATATTACCCCCTCTACACACCAGGAGCTCTCTGAACCTTGACTGTTTCGCCGCGACCTTGGTTTGTACCTCCTCACTAAACCACCAGGATTCCCTACGATTTGTCCGAGTTCTCACTGTCCCACTAGTCACACCTAAGGACTCCTTAGCTGCATCTTTAATGATGCAGGCAAGGGTGTTCCACATCTGATCCGCTCCCATAGCATTTAAGTCCTCGGACCGTGTAGCAAGTCCCTCTAAGACTTTCGCTGTAAACTCCTCAACCTTATGACCGTTCAATTTCTTCCACAGAATCCTCAGCACCCCCGTCACCCTCCTCCCACGTCGATGCTTCTCAAAAAGTGCATCCAAAGTCAACAATCTGTGTTGGGATGAGCATGTCTCGCCTGGAAAGACCCTGCAATCCCTGCAATCGGCTGGTCAAAGATCACCCCAAAAATTGATTCAAAAGCTGCGGTTGGCATGGCAGTGTGGGGTGCTCGTCGATCTTTCCAAAATTCGAATTGGTTCCTGGTCCTGGTCAGAGACCCCTGTGTTCGCGCCGGCGATCCAACAAAAAAGCAAAGTAGTGGTCTCTTTCTTTCCATTACGAACGACACGCTTCTTACTTATGCTCCCTCCATGGGTGTACATCAATAAAAAAATATGTTCATCACACGTGTTGTTCGTAAATAAAAAAAGTTGTCCATCAATAAAAGTGTCAATGAGAAATGTTATTCATCAATAAAAATAATCAATAAAAGAGTTGTTTATTATACGTGTTGTTCATCAATAAAATGAGTTGTTCATTAAAAAATAAATAAATAAATAAATCATTGTTCATTAACAAAAGAGTTGTTCATTAACAAAAATAACTGTTTATCAAATAATATAGTTTTTCATCATATGCGATTGTTCATTGTTCATTAATGAAAATAGTTGTTCATCAATGAAAAAGTTGTTTATCAATAAAAAGAGTTGTTGATAATTAAATGTTGTAGTTATTCATCAGTAAAAAAAAGTTGCTTATTGTAGACGTTGTTTATCACATATAAGTTGTATCATCAATTTAAAAACATCAAACAAAATTTTAAATTTATTAATAATGACAAAAATTGATATAAAATAAAAAAAACAAAAAAAAAAAAAAAAAAAAAAAAAAAAAAAGAAAAAAAAAGGGTGAAAAGGAAATAAGGATATTTGATCTCTTGACTTTTTAGACTTTGTAAACTTTACTTAGACTTTTCTAATCCATTTTTCATAAGAGTAGACGAGTACTTGTGCATAGTAACAAGATTTTATAGCGGCAGATAGTTGTAGTGATATTTTGATTAAACAAAACATTTAATCAAAATATCATTATAACTATATGCCGCAATAAAATACTGTTGCTATGCACTCGTACCCGCTCAAAGCGACGTTTATAGTGGCAAATAATTATACTTGCGAGATCGTGATTTTGGTTCGACACTTTATGCAAAATGTGTGTTTTTTAAATACAAAGTTTGTGTTTTTAAAAAATTAATATAGTGTATTTAGACAAAATATTAATTTAAGTATCTCACTTTTCAAGAAAAAGGTATACACCCCTAAGTCTATAACCCAGTAAACCTGAACCGATTAACACGGCCGACAACCCCGTAAGTCTGCCGAACCAGTAACTCAATAAACCCGAACCAACCTGCTTCCTCATGTTTGAGTCATATTTTCTAACACCAGTACGCGAAAGAACCTGACCCGACCAACCCATTAACCCGACCCTAGAACACCCCTACTCGGTAGTCTATATATATCAAAGTACAAGAAGCAAGAGAATGAGAGACAAGAAACAAACATACTTTTGGTGTGTGATATTGCATGTCTTTAAACACCATCCTTCTTGTATATATAATTTGTTGATCTTTTATTACAATCAATAGCATAGAGTGTTTCTATTCAGGGCAATAACAGTTTTCATTAAGCCCACATACAATACTACCTGAGATTGTATTATACAAAAATAATTTTAATCAAGCATATCGATCACTTCAAACTTGTGCGTCTCTGTAACCTAGTGAAACTTGTCTCCATTGTTACAAGAATGCGATCTCTAACAGTATTAAAGAGCCCAAAATAAGCATGTCTCCAAGAGTCTTTGAGAACCAATGAACCACATAACCCCCAGAACCCAATAGCAAAACCAACCACAATGCTAACATAAAAATCTTTATCTATAAGGTTGTCATTAAATTCTTCTTCTGTAACATCTTTATCTTTGTTACTTCTTGGCTCGTCATCACCAAGGCACCTGTTTGGTAACGGAACCCCACAAAGTGCTGGATTTCCTGCATATGACGATACATCAAAACTCTGTAACTGTGTGCTCGTTGGGATTCTTCCAGACAAGTTGTTAAAGGACAAGTCCAAGGACCCGAGATTACTCAACTGTGATAAGCTTGTAGGGATCCCATTAACCAGGTCGTTTCTCGACAAATCAAGAAAATCCAACCGCCTCAACTGACCGATATCTTGAGGTATGGGTCCGGTTAAGCTGTTTCTTGAGAGATTCAAGGCGACTAGAGCCAAAAGACTTGTGATCTCACTTGGAATTTCGCCGCTAAGTTTATTGCTAGAAAGATCAACGCTAACGACAAGACCCAAAGTCTTTTGGTACTCGGATTGCCTTCCTTTCCATTGCAGCAATGCTTTAAACACGTACCTGGCTCGGTAAGTTAGCCTGGTTCGTTCCAACCCGACTGCATTGTACTCAATTGTTGAATCCGGGCTTCTTGCTGTCATTCCTGAAATATTTTCAAGGCACTTAGGTATGTTCCCAGAGATATTGTTAAGCGAGAGATCCAAAATTTGGAGCCTGTCAAGACTACATAAATTTCTAGGAAGGGTTCCATTAAACTGATTTGATGGTAAGCTGAGAACAACCAACGTCGACAAGCTTTCACCAAACCATTCCGGTATCTTTCCTGCCAGTCGATTTTCTCCAAGATCAAGAAGTCGCAACGAAGTGCAGTTGTTTAGTGACAACGGAAGCTCTCCAGTCAAACTATTGCTTCGCATACTCATCATACTAACATATACCAGAGCTCCAATTGAGTCTGGAATTGGCCCGGTGAATTCATTAAATTCAAGGTTCAGAATAGTCATTCTATCAAAGTTTTTCCAGCAATCCGGAAGCTTTCCCGAAAGCTTGTTCTTGGAAAGATCAAGATGGCTTAAGATAGTCAGGTTACATAAGGAAGAAATCGACCCCGAGAACATGTTATCATTGAGCATTAGAGTAACAGTGTCAAGAGGAAACAATGGTATGTGACCCGTGAAGTTATTTGAGCTCATATCTATGATAGGTAAGTTTCCAGACAAGAAATCCGGAACCGTCCCATGAATCTGATTTGAGGAGAGATTTAAGAAACGAATACCCGGATTTAGCGAATCCCAAAACCAAGTGGGAATGGAATCAATGATTCCGGCATTAGATACATCAAACACAGAAAAGTTCTTTTGAGTTCTCAACCATCCTGGAAATGAATCCCCAAGTTTGCATGATGACAATGAGATGACATCGAGTTGAAATGATGGAGACCATTGGGCATTAATATTTATAGCTAGCGAGTTATACGACAGATCAAGGTATACTAAACTAGAAAGATTGGTGACATGTGTTTCAGAGATTATACCTTGAAAGAAGTTAGAAGAGGCACTCAAAGACTTGAGATTTGACATTGGTGCCAACTTTTCAGCTAGAGTTCCATTTAGGAGATTTCTCTCAAAATACAACTCCTGTAATGAACTTAAAGCAGAAAGATCCGGAAGTAATCCGTTTAGACGGTTGTCCGCTAAATCAAGAATCAAAAGATTCGATTTTTTCTCGAATTCTTCTGGGAAAGATCCATTCAGCTGATTTAGTCCAAGGTACAGTTCCTTCAGAGCTGTAAAGTTTGTAAAATCAGGTAAAGAACCACTTAGCTGATTCCCATATAAATCCATCACTTGCAAAGATCTCTTGGGAAGGTATTCAAACAAACTCCGAAGATCTTGATTCAGATTGTTCCCAGGTAGATGAAGTTCATGTAAGCTGATCAGGTTACCAAAAGAGCTCGGGATACCACCTTCGAGGCCATTGTTGGTCAAATCTAAGGTTTGGAGGTTTCTCATTGTGCCAAGAGCTTCAGGAATTGTACCAAATAACTGGTTGTCAGATAGGTTGATATCAGTAAGGCTGCCATTAAATTGAAATAACCAAGGGTATATTGCGTATGATGGAAGATAGTTAGAATCGAGATCAAGAACAGCAAAAGAATTGGATGAATTTTTCACAGGGCTTAAATACGATTTAGCGGTATGATTAGGAAGCAAACAGTTTACTAGGTGCAACTCTACAATGGAAGGCAGTCTGACAGCATTATTTAGTAAGCTAATAGATTCACTAAGGTCTATATAGCTAAGGTTTAGGTACTTGAGTGAGGAAAGACGAGAGAGCCACTCTGTGTTCTTGATAACGACTGATGAAGATGTGAGATCGAGAGTTTGTAAGTTTGAAAGGTTACCTATTTGATAGGGAACTTTGGGTGAAGTAAACTCAATACTAGCAAGCTTGAGGTGCTGCAGATTTTCGAAGGAACCAATAAAGTCGGGGATACGGGTGAAACTGTTCCCACTGAGGTCTAGATATACTAACGAGCTCAATGAAAGCAATGAAGAGTCGATATCACCACTTAGACCAAGTATTTGTTCAAGTTCTTCAGACCAAATTCCAGGTATATTAAGAGTAATGACTTGACCTGTGTCGTTGCTGCAGCCAACACCTCTCCATTGGCAGCAATCTTGTGAAGTACTAGTATTCCGCCATGACTTGAGAATACCGTAATCATCTATGAGCCCTTGTTTAAATTGCAAGAGTGCTCTTCGGTCCTGCTCAACACACTTTGTATCAGCACAGTTTCTTACGGGGCTGCATATGATAATTATAATCATATAAAGAGGTATAGGAAGAATAATCGTTCTATGATGTTTCATTTGTGATGAATTTGATTTTGAGAAACTCAAAAGATTTTAGTACCAGATTCCAATACTTCCTTATCACGTAATTATACTGCTAAAATTCCCAATCCTTATTTAATTATATTTATAGTTGCATTATTATCTGCAGAGTCAACTTAAGGTGTGGGCAAAAACTTTTCTGCAATAAAATATCAACAAATAAAAATGTATGCTTAGCTGACTTTGACTCTGGATATCTAATGTCAAAAGCGGCTTAAAAGAAACAAAAACAAATATCCTTTTCATACGGATAAGATCTCTTCCTATTTTTTCGCCCTATAGATATTTTGACAGATTTGATATTTAAAAGATAGGATTATTAATCATATGCTAAGTTGAACCATCTGTTGTCTTGGATCAAGTGTTACAGCTTTCATTTAACTGGACTTATCAGCAGAACAAAACATAGAAAAATTAACTCTTCCAGAAAGATCAGTATACTGGGTTTTCATGTTTACAAGATTCGACAAACATAAACCGTTAAGTCCACAATTGCTTATATCAAGATTAGATACCTGGTCTATGAGTACAATGACCTTTGTAGATCATAGGTTTCATGGTATCAACTTAGATCAGTTCATTATCTCTATAGACACCAAAATGCAAAAAGTCACCATGGATAATGATTAGCATGCGGGTAAGACATCGCATAAAAAATTAGAAAGTAATATGAAAAGGGATCAATTGATAAGCAGCACAACAATTCATGTCAATTAATAGGCTACAAGAATATTCTAAAAATAGAACCATATACTCCATATTGATTGTGTATTAATAGTGGAAAACATAGACTAGTATAAAATACATAATACAGAAACGGAGATGGATAATAAACATTGAATATACTAGTTAAGGTGGTGCTGCTGAATAGAAGGAACCGCGGTAGGCCAAGAAGGAAGCACAAACGGGAAGAACATAGGACTCAAAAGACTGATAATCTTTGCATCTCGATTAAAATTTGGCAACCGCAAAACCCTATTTTCCATGCTGTATTCCACAATTCTAAACGAGGAACGACACCAAAAGAAAACAATATCCTGATTAATGGAATGAGGTGACAACAAACTCATACAATCCTTATCAATACACTCAACCGCCGACTTCATTTCATCCAAATGAACCTTGTGCAACAACAACCACTCACCATCCTTAAGCTCCCACACTCGGTAATGCGTATCATCCCATGAAAAATTAGCATACCTAAGCTGACCATTACACTCCCCTAAACAATGCTTAAAACCCCATACAGGCTTCATCACCTCACACGGAAGCTCAATGGTCCTACACTCACCGCTACAAGGATCATAAGTAAAGACACCATTACTCGAAAGCGTATCCCAATGAAGTAAGCCATCACAAACAACAGCACTAGGACACCTATAATTCCACCCATAAAACAACTCATCATCACTCGACATAAAATACTCCTCAGTCCATCTCCCCGACACAGAACAAAAAATCTCCAACTTCAAAGTCCTAGACACCTGCCTACGCGACTCTACGTTAACAACCTCAATCCTAACAACCTTAAACCGCGCCTCACTCGGATAACAAATAAACCCGATATATAACGTCTTAACATTACTAAACAGAGCAGGCAAAGCAACCCATTGTTTCGTTAACGGGTTACAAACAAAGTACACAATAGGACAACATAAAGGGGCACAACATAAAACCAACCCATTATCCGAACCTAAAAACTGCAAAGTTTCCCCTAGTTGGTTTTCAAGAAATGACAATACGAAGCCCGGGGAGCCGAAAACAGAGTCGTCGAATGCGATATCGAGTTTCATTAAGGAAGGATGGATCAAGTTGTGGTAAGATGGTTTGGATTGATAATAAAGTGCAAATGAAGTGTTGTTTTTGTGTTTGTTAAAGTTGATGTAGGATTTAATGAAATATTGGGATGTGATTATGTTAAGGAAATGGTGTGAGAGTGATTTGCAAAGAGTGGTTTGTTTTAATGGAAGGTGTGTTAGGATTAAGATTATGAGTTCGTCTGTTAGTTTATCGAATGATGATGATTGGGTTGGTTTTTGTTTTGATGTCATATTGGATTGTGTTTTGTTATTGGAGAAGTGCAGAAATGAGTTAGATCGGTCCTTGAAGTGAAGCTGCTTCCGGTCAATTGTGAAAAATGAGATTGGTCTGAAAAAGCTACACTAAAATAAAGAAAGGGAAAATGATTATTATCGAAAAACTCAATATACTCATGAAACTTTCAAGGTTTTGGTAAATTGCTGAAGCATCTTCAAGCCAGGTTCATGTTCTTGAAGATTAGTTAGTATTTTTTATGGGTATAATAACTTTTTGGATAAAAATCGGTTCTTTTGTCATTTTTTCATTTTTTTTATAATCATAAAGTTCACTTTATAAATTTATAACTAAGAATCCAGAAATCATAATTTGTATAAAAAAAATTGTAGCACACGTTTTCTAAATTTTCTACACCTTTTGAGTATGTTAAAAATTGTCTAGTTTTTATATATAAATAGTAACTATAACTATTTTTCTTATTTTGTCCTTATAATCAAAACTTGCATTAACTACTTATTTTCAATTTATTATAAAACTAGAAGATTACCTGTGCATAACAACGAGATGTTATAACAGTAGATAGTTATAGTGATATTTTGGCACAAGATAATAACTTCAACATTAACATTTTTTTTATCATTCATTTACATATCCATAAAATTAACTATAAATTAAGAGAAGAGAAAAAGAAGTGTATAACATTTGTATATTAGAGAGTAGTATGATTTTTTGGAAATTATTATTAATTAATTTTGTGATAACTTGTTATTTTAAAAGATTAAGATATGTGATGCATGCTTTATAAGTAGTTAATGAGTGTGGGGATATAAATGACTTTTAATAACATATTTATTGACAAAACATTTTCTATAGATATTGAGATGATTTTAAAAAAATAATAATAATAAAATAAAAAATAAAAAAATAAAAAATAAAAATCTATAAATGAAATGAACATAAAAAAAATGTGAGAAAATTATTATCACCTCTAATATTAGTTAAGGACTTATGACTCGTTTAAATTCTTACTTCAAATACAATTATTTTCACAACACTGCTTCATGAAGATTTTCTAATGTATATGGTATGTAAGGGAAAATATCGTGTCACATCTCGCAAAAGCGGAAACATAAGGTGTAACAGCTCAAAGTATTACAAGGTAGTGAGGTACAACACATTTTGAAATATTTCCAAAAGATCAAGACATAAATAAGTTTAGAAATAAGTTCCCAAAAGTTAAGTCATTGTTTTAAAGATAAAGAGGTGATCTAGTGGTAAGAGCTTGTAGTAACTATTGAGAGGTTTCAAGTTCAATTCCTGCAAGGTGCAAACAACTCTAAGTGGCCATGACAACCTTCCTGAAAAGGGGAAGGTTTTACCCGGTTTGAGCCTGTGTTGCGGTAGGCTTAAATCTCGTGGATTAGTCGGCTAAAATATCAGAAACCATTGTTACCCAAAAAAAACATTTGAAAACGGTGTCCACGTAATGCATCCATAAATTTCTACCTTACTGATGGTCGCCTGAAAAGCATAATAAAAATGGGGCAACTATGGCCATAGTTGGTGAGTTCACAGGAATTACTATACAAAAATAGTTCAAATCAAAAGTAATCAATTGGTTGTATAAGTGCAAAAGGTAGGTTAGTATGCTTTAGAGTTACTTCAATGAGGCCATTACTAAACCGGTTCCGCCGCTGTCATGCCCCCAGGTCCCCTATGTTCGAGGCGCTAACATGGAGTAAGGTGATAGTGTATTCCGTGTTGACGGGGAATAAGGGATCAGCCATCCCTAAATAACGTTATCCATAAAATATAAATAGCACAGGGTCCCGAAGTTACTCCCTCCGTAGGGGAGTGCGGGTTTGAGTTAATAAGTAGTGTAGTGCAGGGGCATAAAATACAAGAGTTGAGGCAACTCACTAGATACATACCAATTTGTGAAAATAGTGGATAACAGCTCAGTAAGTTAAATAAGTTCATAAACGCACAACCAATTCAGTTCAAGTCTCAAATCATGTTTTTCACCCCAAAACAAATAAACATCAAAACGGGGCTGTAAAAACTCATCTTAACAAGCAAAGCGTGAGTACAAGAATGCGTGCAACAAGATATACTAAGGCAATCCCTCGGACGTAACCCTTCCTAAACGCAACCTAAGGCAAGCAAAAGTACTTATTAATAACTAAATGATGTGCTCGGTCAAAAAGAACGTCAACTAGTTATGTCACCCATATTTAGACTCGTCAAAAACCAAAAACGTGCAATTTCTCTAAAACGCTTGCACACTCTACGTGTCTATCGACAAACCTCAAAATCACAAGGACTTGGATTGTAATCACCTTCACTTGAGTAGCACAATGGCTCGGTATAGGGTATTTAAGTCACTTAAAATCAAAACATCAAACTGATACCACTTACTAACACTTTACAAAAATCATAAAAGCTGCCAGATTTTTAGGGTCACTTAGGGTTGACTTTTACATGCCTTAACAAAATATTTAGGCTTAGTAATTATAGCACAAGTTTATTTACTGACTTAGGAAGATTTTGGCATAGGAATCATAATTTTACACTAAGTTTAAGTCCGTCAAAAAGGATTTACAAGACAAACTACCACAAAAGACAAAACTAGGGGTGTCCAAAAAAAACCGCCGTATATTAGAACCATGGTACGGTTCTTGGTTCGTAAAATTCCAAATTTTCGGTTCTCGGGATTGTTTGGGTTGGAACCGTCCGGTTCTGGTACTTTCCCGAAAGAACCGACTCTTTTTAATATATGAAATTTTATAGGATTTATTTGAGACATTTTGTAATGTGTACGGCCCAAAAAAAAAAAAAAAAAAAAAAAAAAAAAAAAAAAAAAAAAAACTCATTATTAAGGTGTAACATAAAAATCTGAAACCTAACATATACTAGTAATAAAATTAAAACACTAACTTTTAATCCATTCAAATATCATTATTGTAATTCATCACTATGAAAGTAAGTTTATCTTGAAATCATTATCGTAAATTTTAAATCGTTAGTTGACAATGGTGCATATGAGATGGCTCAAATCGAAGAGTTGCAGTTATTTGAATCTTTTTCTTTTGTATGTAGTTTAAACTCTTTTAGTGAGTTTTACATAAGTTAATTCACATATATCAGTGGCACTGGCATGTATGAGATTAATGGGTTATTTGAATATGTTGGTAAAACTGATAACTTGAAACGATAGAAAATTGAATCATTATCATAAAACTAGAATATTGAGTTTTCGGTTTTGTAAAACTGATACATGAAAAAATTCGGTTATAATGATAAACTAGAATATCGAGTTTGCGTCTTTGCGCATAGCCGCATATTGTTATAGCATTATTAGAATGTCCTTTATGAATGATCAACGACGAATAAAATAAATTTTTAACACTTAGGTACTCGTCGGAATTACCGAAAATTCCCGTACAGGAACCGAACAAAAGAACACAGTTCTTGGTTCCACTTTTTCTTTATTTTCGGTTCTCGGTTCTTTCGGTTCCAGTTCTACTACCATGGGCACCCCTAGACAAAATTGTTTGCACACTTGACTTGTGACAACTGTTTGAGGGACCAAAACTTTGAGTCTTTAGGCGGTAAGACCACCTGGACTTGAAAGGTAACTCATAAACTAAGTTCTAGAAGTGGAATCAATAATTTTTACCATGTTTTGAGGAATTTATGGTCATGCAAAGTGGGAAAAATAAATATGTCCAAACAGGTCAGTTTTACACCTTGATTTCCAACCACAATTTGAATAACCAAAACTCACAAGACCACATGGGTTTTAAAGCTAACATAACAAACTAACTTTCAGAAGAAAAATCAATAGATTTAAGTACCAAAATGAAAGAGTTATGGCCATGCAAAGTTGAGTCAAGAAATATGCCCAGAAATGATTGATTTACACCTTGTCTTACAACCACAATTTAGGGTTCCAGAACTCAAGATCTTTTCATGTAACCACTTGGATTTGAAAGACAACTCAAAAACCTATATCTTAGTATAAAGAACAAGACTTGAGGTTGAGTAATGAGGGAGATATGGCCTTATATCTTCATGACAGAAACTGTCCCAATATCATTACTCTTTCACAAGCACTTTCTTTATACCAATCACTAGAAATCATAACAACCAAGACTAGATCATTTTAACAACTTTATGAGTGTTTCTAAAGACTCGTTAACAAAACTCAACAAATCTAAAACTCTTTTAACATGCATATTTGAAAAGACTTGATATACAGCAAAAACTAGGGTTTTTGGTGCAAGATTTGACATCATGTCTTCTTACACCAAGTAAATACATTATTTACTTGGATTTTATGATGAGTATGACTTGTTTACTGAGGTTTATGAGGATCGTAAGGAGGTTTCTTGGTAGAGAAATGATTGGTGAAAATGGTAGAGAAGGGTGAGATATATGTGAAGAGGGTATTTAGTGTGTGTTTTTAGTGTTTGCTAGACTTTTGATGGTGGTGGTGTGGTGGTGCGGTGGTGCCATCCAACGGGGAGGAGAGGGGAGAGAGAGAGAGTGTTATTTTGCGTGTGTGAAAATTTTGATGTGAAGTGTGTAAGTGGAGAGTTGAGTGGTTTTGTGGGTTTATGGGAAAGTTATCTTAATGTGATGTGGTTTGCATGATAAATGGTTGGGGAGGTTTGTTGGTGGCTGGTTTTTAGGGGGGGGGGGGGCTTATTTAAATTTTGTATGTTAATATTGTTCACAAAATGCCTTAAGTCTAAAATGTAATAAATAAACGCATAGGTGCATTATTGGGTTATTAGAAAGACAAGTACAAGTAAAAATGTTAATGTTATTTTTTTTGCCGTTCCAAAAAAAAGTACAAGTAAAAATGTACTATATTTTCAATTACGGGTGACACTGACTACTTTAGAATAACTAAGCATATCATTTATAATTTTGTTGACGTTAAATAAAATCGTAGGTCGAAGGTACATTCATAACACGAGGGTGCTTAAGAAAGTGAACACAAAGTGTAAACATGACTCGACTAATACAAGACTAGCTTAACAAGCATTGTTTTAGCCAAAGACGTTATAAATTATTATTGGTCACTAACCTGAGCTTAGACGGTTGTCACACATCGCGTGGTTTTATCTCATACCCATTTTCGCAACACATAATGAAGATTTTCCCTTGGTTCAATGTCTCAACCATTTACAAAAATCTTTCGGTCACCTAAGTGACCGATGATGGAACATTTTTAGGTCGCTTATGGGTCGCAATCTTTGTATCAAACATGGTACTATCAAACTTTCCTTTCGATTAATGTATCCTTTCTTGTCTTTGTAATAATAATACAATCTGTTGTTTAACAAAATGGTAACTTATGTGTTTGTTTCTTCAGTGCTATTATATTAATGATTCCGGAGTATGAAATTCACCAAAACATTTTGCCTAACATCAAACATTGAACACAAATAACACTCCTTTTGATTTATAGAAGAAAAAAAGACGCTGCATAAATGTTTGATGGATCTTTAAAATCAGTTGAGCATATGTTCTATGTTTTGAACTAATTAAATATCAGTTCTTTACTCTTAATATAAAGAAACTTAGTTAAAAAAGAATTCAATCAACATGATCAACCTACCTTTTAAAATCACCACTCTATTTAAACCAAACATTACACTGATCTCACTATCACCACCAACACCATGGACACCAATGTGATTGGAGCCTCTGAATTCATCCAAGTCTTTTCAGACGGGTCTGTGGAGCGTTTCATACCCATAACAGCTCCGGCATCTGTTGACATGTACAATGGTTACAAATGCAAAGATGTGACCATAGACCCTTTAAAGCCAATAACCGCACGATTGTTCATCCCTATCACTACTGACGACACCATGTTACCTGTCATAGTCTATTTCCATGGTGGCGGTTTTTGCATAGGGTCCACCACATGGTTAGGCTACCACCATTTCCTGGGAGATCTTTCCGCCAGATCCAAATCTATAGTGCTTTCAGTAGATTACCGCCTCGCCCCTGAAAATAAGCTACCAATTGCATACCAAGACTGCTACACTTCTCTCATTTGGTTAAGTCAACAAAAACAGTTGGAATCATGGCTCCAAAATGCAGATCTTTCACGGGTTTTTCTCTCGGGAGATAGTGCTGGAGGTAACATAGCTCACCAAGTAGCAGTTACAGCCATTCGGGATAAGGAATGTCCCGTTGTAATTAGAGGACTATTACCAATTCACCCTTACTTTGGTAGCGAGAAAAGGACGGAGTTAGAGATGAAAGAAGGTTCAGAAGATGAGGTGAAGTCCAATGATATGTTTTGGAAGCTGAGCATACCTGAGGGCTTGAACCGTGATTATTATTCTTGCAACCTCGAAAAGATGGAGGTCTCTATCTCAGAATGGAGCCGGTTTCCAAATGTGCTCGTTTTTGTGGCTGAGTTGGATTTCTTGAAAGAAAGGGGAGTGATGTATGCTGAGTTTTTGAAGAATAAAGGGGTAAACGTGAACCTAATTGAGACAAAGGATGAAAAACATGTTTTTCATGTCTTTCGCCCTGATTTGGAGCCGGCTCGATTGTTGCAGAAGCAAATGAATGAGTTTATACACAGCGTTTGAGTCGAACAGTTACAAAAAAGGCATGATTATGCTATGAATTAAATTTCTATTCTGTGGGAAGAATCCATATGAAATATGAAACATGAAATATGAAAGATGAAAGATGAAACATTAAATATGAAAGATGAAACATTAAACGTGATTTATTTACAAATGTTATGTTCTGACAAACTTCTGCATATACCTACGGGTGAATCTAAAGATCGAAACCACTCAAGAAGCCGCCTACAAAGCCTGCTCCATTGCAATTACCGCATAGCATTTCTTTCCTTCCTCTGCAAAAAGAGTGACATGACAAATAGCATAAACCAAAAGGGAAAATGAAGAAACGCATGACTACAAATCAAGAGAAAAAAGAACTCAAAACACTTAGTTGGGTCCTGATTCCGTACCAGATCTTATCGGACCAAGAACTAATTTTTAGAAAGTTTAAATGGCGAGCTAGCTTTTCATAAGTCTAGAACAGATACCAAAGCGAGTACATACAGCCTTAGGAAGTTAACACTCTGGCAAATAAGTGGAAATAGAGAAAAGCAACTCCATTCAAGAAAGATAAGGAACATGAGGAAGAATTAAGTACCCGCAAAGCCAACATGAGTCTCCAACTTTAAATTGTCCATTAAAGAAATCTTCAGTATTAACACCTTTACCTTTGCATTGTGAACATTGAACTGCGCCTGGTATTAACACGAACAAACATTGTAAATGTGTAAAACAGATACAAGATTATGTAAATTGCAACATTTTCTTCATCTTCCATGATCGAAACTGGATTGAAGTGCATTCATACTAAAGAGTAGGTATCTCGAAAGCCAAGGATAAGCGAAGTTAGCAAACAAGATAACATCCTATACTCGAAAATGGTTATTGTTTAACTGTCAAAGATACAGGTCCACTTTCGAGAGTTTGACCAACCCTCCTAATGATGTTGACTCACTTAGTTGTTCCCTGTCTTTTTTTTGGGTAAAAATACTGACTTTTCCCTCTCTTTTAATTTTCCTTTAACAACAACGCAGTCGGATTGAAATGTAAACTAGCACCTAAGTACCTATCTACATCAAGAAGCACGTAACACACGTATTTTCTTTGGAAATCCAATTAAGTCCTTGATAATGGTTTTGTGTGAAACAAATACCATATACACTATCTGAACAAATGATAATGCGCATATATCTTGATGTTAAACCAACGAAATTACAAAAAATTAATTAACAAATGAAGTGGTTTTTTCTTGAAAATTAAATTGCAGGGGAATACAACAAGTTTACCATTTCCATCACAATCTGTACATAAGACACTGTTCGTTTTAGGCTTTGCTTCCTTGTCCCCTGTAGCCTGCATTTGCCAACCAGAAAACAATAGATGAGCCATACTTTCCAACCATTGAAAATACGAAAACGATACTTTTGAACTTATAAACATGTTTCAAGAATCAGGTAATAGCATTTAGACACTAAAAAAGCAATTTCACCCAAATGTGGAATATATATATATATATATATATATATATATATATATATATATATATATATATATATATATATATATATATATATATATATATATATATATATATATTTTGGGTAACCATGGTTTTCGACCTTTTGGCCAACTAATCCACGGGGTTTGAGGCCACCGCGACAAATACTCAAACCAGGTAAAACCCTCCAAGAGGTTGGCTTGGCCGCTTCAGCCAATATGGATATTTAATCCTAGAATAATCAAGAAACTGCTTTTGTAATCACGCTAGCAAACAATAATAAAACTAATGAAGAAAACTATGAAAAATAGACCAACCTTAGGTTTCAAAGAGTGGAATTTGAGTGTTTTCCTATGAAGCTTGGGATTGGCAATAAAAACCCCTGGAAATGAAAATCCATGAGCTAAATGGAACCAGAATGTGATAAAGTGAGATTAAACAAAAGACTATAGATATTTTGGGTTGGTGTTAGTGAAATTTACCTGGGTTGTGAATGGGTATGTAGTGTGTGGTTGCAAAACAGGGAGAGAAGGCCATTCTGATGGAGCAGTAGTTCTTGCTATGTTGTTTTAGGATATATATATATATATATATACAAGGCTCCTAGAAAATATAAGGTAAAGGGTAAACTACAAATTTAGTCCATCAAGTTTTCATTTTTCGCACACCGGTCACCAAAACCAAGTTTTTATAGCAAATATCCCTGAAGCCACGTTTTTGTTGCAAAATAGCCATTAGGGTTAACGAGCGTTACTTTTGCTCATTAAGTTCCATCCAATTAAGGTCAACTATCACAAACCCCCTTATTTCATTTTGATCTCATTTCTCATTTCATTTTCTTCCCTAAAATTACAAAATCACAAGAAAAATCCACAAGATCATAAAATGGTAGCACCTACATTTGGTCAAAATCGAGCACATAGTTCCTTGATCCGTGATTTAGGACTCGTTTATGGTAAGCTTTATTTCCCTTTAATAAAGGTTCCCATGCATAGTATGAATAAAATTAGTTTATGTTTTAGTTATAGACATTAGTGTGTGTATGTATGTTTTTTTTCGTGTTTGATTATGTTTTATGTTATTACACATATTCATATCACAAACTGTTTACGCTAAAAATCCATCACAATGGAGCTTTTACCTCATCACCAGATAGGAGATATCGTTTGCAGAAATTGATTGGTATGATTTAGTTGAGAGTGACCACTTTTCCATGAAAGCATTTGATGCAATGTTAGAGGACTTAGGTTTCAACGATGGTAGGATTTCTTTCTCACATTTTAGGATACATAGCAAATCCTTAAATGAAGGATTGGTACCACTAATGTCTAAATAAGATGTGCTTAGTCTGTTAAAGTATGTTCCTTGATATAGAGAAATTAAGGTGTATTTTAAAAATGGTGTTTCATCAATTGAAAAGCACATGATGGAGGTTATGTTGGGTAAGGGTGTGGTTATTGAAGAAATTGTGGAGGACAATGAGGTCAAGGAAGCTAGTGACAGTAAATTATTGTTGTTAGAATGGAATAGAAAGGATGAAAATGATGTTGAAACTAAAACTGAACCTTCAACAAGTAAAAGTAGCAACAATTTTTTAAGGTAGAAATGATTGTATTTTCGGGGGTTTCTCTGATTTTGACATTAGTGAGGACCCACCATGGTCTTCTGAAAGCATGAATGAAAAAGGGCAAAAAACTGGAGTGATGAATTCGAGTTCAGAAAACTCTTATTTGAGATTGACTGTGACTTTGATTTAAGTCAAGATCTTATATAGATGACAATTGAGGTCAAAGTTGAACATGGGATGGAAGTGCATGTGCATTGTGAGTTTGATGGTGTAATGTATCACACTAATAATGATGCTAGCATAAGTGGTAAGGAAGGGGATTTAGTGACATAGATGGATGATGATGATGATGTGTTGCAGCAAGAGGATCCAGTTGATTGGCAACAGAATTCTTACCATGGAGATGATGAAACTGAAGAGACTGCAGAGTTGTTTACTGAGCTAGATTAAGTAATTCAGCATATGGCTTATCTAAGTGATGAGCTAAGAGAAACTGTGGTAGTTGTTGATGCTCCAGTTGTAGTTGTTGATGCTCCAGTTGTACCTGTTGATGCTCAAGATGTAGTTATTGATGCTCAAGTTATACCTATTGATGCTCTAGCTATAGCTGTTGAAGAAGTGTTGGAAACGGTAGAGCATTTGGCTGATGAAGAGATTGGAATACCAAGGAAGAGGAAAAGAGATAACGAATATAAGAGTGCATTTGGCAATGTTCCCTTTGGAAGACCAAACCCAACTGAGAAGGTTGAGAAGGCAATGGAAAATTATGGTTTGGGATTTCATGTTTAAGAGACTTATCTGTTGTTATGGTTATGTAGTATCTTTTGTTACGGTTATTTTTAAGACACTTATCTTTTGTTGTTTACTACAATAGGTAGTTATGTATTTTGGCAAATGTATTCCATCTATTTGTAATTATTTTACTACAAGAGTCAAACTTGTGTTCATTCTAATTGACTTGCGATAGTCAAACTTGTGTTATTTGTAATCATTAGTTGGTTTTGTGTTTAAATCACTTGGATTGGCTAACAAAAGTTAAACTTTTGGACAATTCACCTGGATTGACTAGCAAAAGTCAAACTTTTGGACAATTTGGTAATTTTATGCATTGTAATTGACTTGCAATAGTCAAACTTTTGTTAATGAAGCTCCATTATTATCAGCCGCACTCAGTCTCCGAAAGGTATATGACAGTATAAGTCGATGAGTCGTGCAACCATCCATACGGTACTACAAAACAATAAACAGCAAATATAAGTACTTACAATATATGGAAACTTGAATTCTCGTTCATGGTTCACAACAGCAAAGAAAAAGTATAAGAATATCAGGTCACGTCACAACAGATATCACACACACATATACACAACAGTTTATCGGACTTCTATTATTCCTGAACCTAAACACACTTAGCTTACTCTCTACTTGAATCAATTTTGTATTTTATACATTTAATTTCGGATTTCAAAATCATAGTAGATAAGTAAATAAGTATGTCAGCAAAATAATCAACAATCCCAACTCACAAACACTACCCATCTGGAAAATTAGATGAAACAGAGGTAATCATAGGGCTTGCGGATGGAAGTGTAGCGTATCCGGTTGGGGTAGTGAAGGATGTGTTAGTACATAGAGGGAGGTTGACAATGTTAGCCGATTTCCACGTCCTTGATATGGTTAGTGACACTACATGCCCTTTATTAATAGGAAGGGGATTTTTAGCTACCGCAAGTGCGATGATTGATTGTAAGGAATCTAGAATAGAGGTAGGAGAAGGAGAAACTTGGTCGGTCTATAATGTTAAGAAACATGCCTATGATACTAGTGGAAAAATCATAACTTTCTCGTCGTAAGTCCGTTTTTATCCGTTCAAAAGGCCACGGTTTCGTTTTTCAGTGTATTTTCTAAAAATATAAGACACAAAGACTCCAGGTCTACTGATTTTCCCACGTTTTACAAAAATGGACAGATCTATATATATAGTGTTTAAAACTCATTTTCTTGGTTCTAAACTTGTTCAAGACTTAACCAAACTACTTTCAATCAACTCCACAATTACTCAATCCTACCATACACCTTCTTAGGGTGTCATGGGTTCCTAGTCTTAACCAAAAATGGTGGATCTCATGAGATCACTAATAAAACCCTTAGATCTATTTTTATAAAGAAAATGAATAATAAGTGGTATGTTTAACATAGATATATGCATGATTTGCTAGTAGGACATCAAAATAGGTTAAATGAAAGTATACAAGATTAGAAAAGTTTACTTGAAGCTTACTTGAAGATTTGAAGAGTTTTGGAGATGATTATGTAAGAAACCTTGGGATTTTTATTTCAAAATCCTAGTAAGGAGTACATATGTGACTAGATTATTACTTGATCTTCAAAACTCTATGGTTTCTTCTTGGTGTTCTTCTTGTGGCCGTGGGTTGGAGCAAGAGGGAGCAAGAGATGAGATTTTTGTTAACTAATGAAAGTTTGCTTGGAATGTGGAAGTAAATAATAGATGTATGTTTTATTTTTCAAGGACATAAAGGACATGAAATAAATGAAGTAAGTAAGATATTTTCAAAGTTGTGTAAGAAAGGATGGGGGAGCGGCAATTGGTATGGAGGGTGAATAATTTTTGGAGATCTTGTAAGATTTGTAAGATATTTGTTGTATATTTAGTGTTTTAAGTGATACCGGGTACCGAGTTTACTAGAAATAAAGTTTAACGGTACCAAATAAAATGTGACGACGTTATAAAAATTATGAAATTACATTCCTGATGAGAACCGGGTGTTAAAATAATTGTCGTGTTGAGATATCGTAATCTGACGAGATTATTAGCGTATACCGGAAAATATAGCAACAGGTCTCAAAACACCGGCAAATTAATAATATAATCTTTATATCATTATAATGAGTATGAAAATATGTTAGGATCATAGTTGGGAGTGTCGGGTATATGTTAGTAGTAAAAACTGAGTGGTAATCGTTAATTACAAAATAAGCATACGTAAATTGAATGATGCATAACCGTGCATGATCTAATGTGCTGATGAGGTTGCTGAAGATATGTAGACTGCTCTAGTCTATATGAAGTGTCCTTACTAATGATGCAGGAATTCGCAGCTAAACCACATTGGTTACGCGAATTTGAAAATCCGTAAACTCAGTTTACGAGAAGATGCATGATTATCATGAATAGTGATTTCCCTTCGGGAATAAATAGCGTTTTGTGAATAGTGAAATTTTGAAACACTTCTCAGAATCTCAAACTGACTTCGAAAATGATGAATAGTGATTGGTGAATAGTAACTGATGAATAGTAACTTTTCGAGATGAATAATGAAATTTCGACGTTTGAAAAAGGACCTGAAATTACGAGTTGTGACAGTCTTCTCCCCTAAAAGGAACTTCGTCCCAAAGTTCAGTTTCTGTTGGTCTCTGGAGTGTACTCGGTGAAAAGATGATGATATTTTAGTTATCTCCGGTCTTCCCGCTCCCAAGTGAACTCGGGATTTGTTCGGGAATTCAGGGGGATTTCATGATAGTAATCCGACTTTGTTTTCATTTGCTTGACCTCTCGGTCCATGATTTCAGTTGGTTGTTCCACAAAAATGAATTTTTTTATCTAGTTGGGTTCCCTCTATTGGAACGACGAGTGGATCATCTGACAAGCCATACCTGTGAATTGGAATGTGAAATTTATTGTGTAAGCTACTGAGCTCTAATGGGAGCTCAAGTCTGTAGGCCACTAGGCCCATACTGTTTAAAATATTGAATATATCTCTCCATGTTTGAATCGTTCTCTAATTCTGACCATTGGTCTGAAGATGATAGGTGGTGTGGTTCCAAAGGAATCTTAATGAAATTTTCCAGAATGTTTGAGGGAATCAAATTCCTTTATTAGGAATAATTGGAATGAGTATCATGAATCTTGTGGAAAAATCTTACAAGGTTAAGTTCGTCAAAGGGTGTTATTGGAAAGAATAGATTAGGATAAAAGGTTTGATTCGCCGCATGAAGGTTATGAATCAAGTCTTTCTGCACCTACGATGTTTAGTTTCCATTACTAAGATTTTTCCCATGCACTATATCGTCAAATCACAAAACCATAAATGTATAAATGATGTAATAGGTCAAACATTTACCGACATACTCTGCAATGTCAGCTTTCATGTTTGGCCACCAATACAACTTCTTAAGGTCCTGGTACATCTTGTCTGAACCGGGATGAATGAAATATTTAGACTTGTGGGATTCATGCATGATGAGGTCTCATAATGTCACACCCCCAAAATCGGGTCCAGCGGAAGCATACATGTAGCTGGGGTGTAACTCAATTGATATTACAACACAAGTTCAAAAATGGTTTTCACTTGAATCATTTAGAATAAAATAGTTTAATCAAAAATGTTGAATTTACATCGTTAAAAGTAGTGCAGAAGTAGGCCCTTAAAATGGTTTAAAACGGTCCCCAAATGAATAATCAGAGTCTTCTATGACCATGCCATACCCTGCCAAAACCTCCTGTAGCGTGCCATTGGTTAAAACCTGAAAATACATGCTAAAGTGTCAACACGAGGTTGGTGAGTTCATAGAGTTGTTTAACAAATAAAGTTTATAGAAAATGATCACACAGCAAAGGCATCGTAAATCCACTCAGTTACAAGTCCCGCCATAAGAGACTTGTAACCTGTGTGTTCACAACCCACTGCTAATATAGTTTATGTCTGGTAGTCAAGCACATGAGGTCAATAATAAGTCACAATATAAGCACCACATATAAAATAAGTCAAGGCCGCTCCGAACAAGGGAGACTTTATAATGTTGCTCCGAACATGGGAGACTTGAAGTCACTCCGCCACCTAGGCAAAGAATTATTAGTCACTCCGCCGACTTGGCGAAGAATTATTAGTCACTCCACCATGGCGAGATTTATTAAGGATGCTCTGAACATGAGAGACTTTATAACGTTGCTCCGAACAAGGGAGACTTTAAGTCTTAGAACGTACGGCACATTAAGTCTAAAAGTTTAAGTCAAGTTCAAAAGTCAAGTCAAGTTCAAAAGTTCAAAACAAGTTATAAGGTCAAATGAGTTCATAATAGTTCAAGGTTCAAAACAATGTTCAAAGAGTCAAGTAGTAATTCATGTAAAAACGAGCATGTATTCTCCCTCAAAAAGTTAACAAAACAATTTAAAAGAGTAGGGGCTATGACTCACCTGGTATGATAGTTACGAAGACAAAAGTGGTTACACAGAAATGAGGTTCGATCTCTAACCGCGACCTATAATGAACGAATGATACGATCTACTCAAATTATGAGGGGATGCGATGAATGTACATGCACATGAAGCCTATACCACTCGTAGTTTGAAAATAAGTGTTGGCGTTGAATTATAGTGTTTCCATAACTTAATAGAATATGTGCTATTAGAAGTTGTCAAATATATATATAGTTCGCCTAGTTTCAAAAGAGTATATCTTGGTCGTTTTAAGCTCGTTTTCTTCGTTCTTTACATTCCCGGAATCGTGGGACAACATACTAACATATTTTTGATAAGTCGGGATGGCTAGATCAAGTTTTATGCCCAAAACAGCCCGTGACAACTGTTCATCAGCAAGCAGTTTTTCAGAAAATATAGTTTTCGTCGTTAAACTCGTTTTTAGCGTATCTCCTTCGTTATTAACTCGTTTTCATCCCCGTTTTCGGCCATAGTTCCGTCTCGGAATGTATTTTCTAAATATTTGGTCAAAGTTACCCCAAAACCACTGAGTTGGCCACGTTTTCATTTTAAGGACAGTAGGTTCTTATATGTGTTTAAAATCCATTTTTAATGTTCCAAACTAGTTTCTAATCCAACCAAACCACTTTCAATCACCACAAAACTAGTCTAATCCTACCATACACCTTCTTAGGGTGTCATGGGTTCCTAAACATCATAAATCAAGGGGATCTAACAAGGATCTAACTATAATCCATTTCTAGAGTTCATAAGTTATAAAAAGTATAAATAGAGTGGTATAAACTAACATATGCATATAGATCTTGAATAAACAATATGAAACTAGAAAAATAAAAGTATGGAAAGATCAACAAGTGATCTTGAAGCTTACTTGATGATGGGATGAGTTTTGAAGATGATGATGTAAAGAAAACTAGAGTTTTATCACAAAACCCTAACTAGAAATACATATGAGACCTAATTAACACTTGATCTTCAAAAATCCATGGTTTCTCCTTGTTGGTTGTTCTTGGCCGATCACCCCAAAGAAGGAAAGAAGAAGAGAGAATTTTGCTAGTTGTATTATTGTATGAAATGAGAAAAATGAGATGAAAAGTGTACATTTAGATTATATGTATTATAAGAGTAGACAAGATCCATAATTTAGGGGAAAATTAAATGGGAAAGGAAGGGGGGGCGGCAATAATGGAAAGTAGGAAGGAAAAATGAAATTTTGTGAAAGATATCTTGGACTTTTGATGTAGTTTAGGTAGTTATTATTAGTTTTAGGTGATACCGGGTACCGAGTTAACTAAAAATAAATTGTAACGAGATAAAATAAAAAAAATCAAGTTGTAAAAATTGTAAAATAATGTTCCTGATGAGAATCGTAAGTTAAAATAATGATCGGGTTAAAATATCGCAAACCGACGGAGTTATAAGCTTCGACCGGAAAACGTAACAGTTGATTTGAAAACACCGGGTAAATTAATAATATAATTTTTATATTATTATTATGAGTATAAAAATATGTTAGGACCATAGTTGGGATTTTCGGATCAATTATTTAAAATAATAGCTCATAAGATAACGTTTATTAGGTAAATCACCGTACGTATACAGAAATGACGCAACTCACGCATAAATGACAAATTTTCTCCGGAGGTGAATAGTGTTTTATGAATAGTAAAATTTTAAAAAGCTTCTCAGAATCACAAACTAACTCCGAAAAAGATGAATAGTAAAATGATGAATAGTGATCGATGAATAGTAACAATGAATAGTAAATGTTGAAAGTTCGGGAAAAGACCAAATTTTACGAGTTGTGACAGTCTCTACTCCTTAAGGGAACTTCGTCCCGAAGTTCAGTTAACGTTGGTCTCCGAAGTGTTATAAAGGTGAAGATTCATGAGATGAAATGACCAGTTGACGTGCTTTCAGGCGGCGGTTCACGAGGTGATGAAAAGTATAAGCGTTCAGACAACGAGAGTATACACACACATAAATGAAGCATTTGGAAATTGAGTTGAGGATTCAATCCAGACAGAATTTTATTATAACCATTCTCAGTGTTGCAAAATTCATTTCTGAGTCGGATATAGGTAGTCAGCCTATGTCCCACTATCCCGGGTTGAATATAGGTGACTAGTCTATATTCCACCGAGGTTCCATGAATTTTGAAATACTCAGCTCAGTTATACTGATACTATGTCCTTCACAAATACCAAGACGTTCAGAAAGACTAAGGCAGGTGACCAAACTCGACGTCAAATGATGAAACTATGCAAGGAGAAACATAATAGGGTGATATATATGATACGTGAACATGCTTATGTGAAAGACAATGATAGAAATCAACTAGAATAAGTGAATATAATAAACCAGATAATGAGACACAATTCTCATCACCTAAGTCAGCAACAAACCACAAGTGAGGCATCAGCTTGGCAGGCAGGCACGTGACGGTCATAGGGTTAAGTTTTTCGTAAAAGTAGCTATAGTCTAGGTTTTAAAAACACTTAGTTCGCTATAGCCAAAGCTCTGATACCAATCTGTCACACCCCCAAAATCGGGTCCAGCGGAAGCATACATGTAGCTGGGGTGTAACTCAATTGATATTACAACACAAGTTCAAAAATGGTTTTCACTTGAATCATTTAGAATAAAATAGTTTAATCAAAAATGTTGAATTTACATCGTTAAAAGTAGTGAGGAAGTAGGCCCTCAAAATGGTTTAAAACGGTCCCCAAATGAATAATCAGAGTCTTCTATGACCATGCCATACCCTGCCAAAACCTCCTGTAGCGTGCCATTGGTTAAAACCTGAAAATACATGCTAAAGTGTCAACACGAGGTTGGCGAGTTCATAGAGTTGTTTAACAAATAAAGTTTATAGAAAATGATCACACAGCAAAGGCATCGTAAATCCACTCAGTTACAAGTCCCGCCATAAGAGACTTGTAACCTGTGTGTTCATAACCCACTGCTAATATAGTTTATGTCTGGTAGTCAAGCACATGAGGTCAATAATAAGTCACAATATAAGCACCACATATAAAATAAGTCAAGGCCGCTCCGAACAAGGGAGACTTTATAATGTTGCTCCGAACATGGGAGACTTGAAGTCACTCCGCCACCTAGGCAAAGAATTATTAGTCACTCCGCCGACTTGGCGAAGAATTATTAGTCACTCCACCATGGCGAGATTTATTAAGGATGCTCTGAACATGAGAGACTTTATAACGTTGCTCCGAACAAGGGAGACTTTAAGTCTTAGAACGTACGGCACATTAAGTCTAAAAGTTTAAGTCAAGTTCAAAAGTCAAGTCAAGTTCAAAAGTTCAAAACAAGTTATAAGGTCAAATGAGTTCATAATAGTTCAAGGTTCAAAACAATGTTCAAAGAGTCAAGTAGTAATTCATGTAAAAACGAGCATGTATTCTCCCCCAAAAAGTTAACAAAACAATTTAAAAGAGTAGGGGCTATGACTCACCTGGTATGATAGTTACGAAGACAAAAGTGGTTACACAGAAATGAGGTTCGATCTCTAACCGCGACCTATAATGAACGAATGATACGATCTACTCAAATTATGAGGGGATGCGATGAATGTACATGCACATGAAGCCTATACCACTCGTAGTTTGAAAATAAGTGTTGGCGTTGAATTATAGTGTTTCCATAACTTAATAGAATATGTGCTATTAGAAGTTGTCAAATATATATATAGTTCGCCTAGTTTCAAAAGAGTATATCTTGGTCGTTTTAAGCTCGTTTTCTTCGTTCTTTACATTCCCGGAATCGTGGGACAACATACTAACATATTTTTGATAAGTCGGGATGGCTAGATCAAGTTTTATGCCCAAAACAGCCCGTGACAACTGTTCATCAGCAAGCAGTTTTTCAGAAAATATAGTTTTCGTCGTTAAACTCGTTTTTAGCGTATCTCCTTCGTTATTAACTCGTTTTCATCCCCGTTTTCGGCCATAGTTCCGTCTCGGAATGTATTTTCTAAATATTTGGTCAAAAGTTACCCCAAACCCACTGAGTTGGCCACGTTTTCATTTTAAGGACAGTAGGTTCTTATATGTGTTTAAAATCCATTTTTAATGTTCCAAACTAGTTTCTAATCCAACCAAACCACTTTCAATCACCACAAAACTAGTCTAATCCTACCATACACCTTCTTAGGGTGTCATGGGTTCCTAAACATCATAAATCAAGGGGATCTAACAAGGATCTAACTATAATCCATTTCTAGAGTTCATAAGTTATAAAAAGTATAAATAGAGTGGTATAAACTAACATATGCATATAGATCTTGAATAAACAATATGAAACTAGAAAAATGAAAGTATGGAAAGATCAACAAGTGATCTTGAAGCTTACTTGATGATGGGATGAGTTTTGAAGATGATGATGTAAAGAAAACTAGAGTTTTATCACAAAACCCTAACTAGAAATACATATGAGACCTAATTAACACTTGATCTTCAAAAATCCATGGTTTCTCCTTGTTGGTTGTTCTTGGCCGATCACCCCAAAGAAGGAAAGAAGAAGAGAGAATTTTGCTAGTTGTATTATTGTATGAAATGAGAAAAATGAGATGAAAAGTGTACATTTAGATTATATGTATTATAAGAGTAGACAAGATCCATAATTTAGGGGAAAATTAAATGGGAAAGGAAGGGGGGGCGGCAATAATGGAAAGTAGGAAGGAAAAATGAAATTTTGTGAAAGATATCTTGGACTTTTGATGTAGTTTAGGTAGTTATTATTAGTTTTAGGTGATACCGGGTACCGAGTTAACTAAAAATAAATTGTAACGAGATAAAATAAAAATAATCAAGTTGTAAAAATTGTAAAATAATGTTCCTGATGAGAATCGTAAGTTAAAATAATGATCGGGTTAAAATATCGCAAACCGACGGAGTTATAAGCTTCGACCGGAAAACGTAACAGTTGATTTGAAAACACCGGGTAAATTAATAATATAATTTTTATATTATTATTATGAGTATAAAAATATGTTAGGACCATAGTTGGGATTTTCGGATCAATTATTTAAAATAATAGCTCATAAGATAACGTTTATTAGGTAAATCACCGTACGTATACAGAAATGACGCAACTCACGCATAAATGACAAATTTTCTCCGGAGGTGAATAGTGTTTTATGAATAGTAAAATTTTAAAAAGCTTCTCAGAATCACAAACTGACTCCGAAAAAGATGAATAGTAAAATGATGAATAGTGATCGATGAATAGTAACAATGAATAGTAAATGTTGAAAGTTCGGGAAAAGACCAAATTTTACGAGTTGTGACACATAATCCTCCATACAGTGGAATCCAATTCCTATCCTTGAAACACAGCCTTCCATCTGGTTTCTTTATAAATCCATTCTTGCTCTCAGGCATACCGTAATCCTTTCGTTTGGTCTATTCTCTTCCTTAAGTGCCTCAGCTTGCACTTCAAGAATTTGAGTCGGTAGAGGTGATCTGATTGTCATTCCCAAAGATCTGACTCTAAGGGTGTTAGGAATACAATTATTCTTATAGAAGACTCGGTCACCTAATTGATGTAATAGCATTTTAGTTAGCTCGTAGCTAGTTAATTATATATATTAGTTAGTTTAGTTTAAGTAACACCGTGGAAGAAGGACGGGTCTTTACCCACTGTATGCCTGATCCACAGCCCGGGTGTGGGCTGTAACACCCCGCCTTATAGACCATATATGTACCTCTCGATCCTCTTGGACTCAGGGGTAACTAGATGTGGAACTAGTCTGGCTAATTCATGGAATCGATCTGTATAGGCTGCATGTCCAGCCCCTATCATAGAGTGATGATAAAGTTCATCCTCCAGCTTCTGCATTTCGTTGTCCGAGCAGTATTCCTCCTTCAGTAATGCCTTAAAATCGTCCCATGTCATACCTACAGCTGCCTCTCTACCCCTAGCTTGAACCTGCATATTCCACCATGTCAATGCTTTTCCTGACAGTAAGCATGCGGAATACTTCACCATTTGATGTGCTGCACAGTTACTAATGTCGATCACCGACTCCATCTTTTCAACCCATCGAGTATACACTAACGCGCCTCCTACACCATCGAAATCAATTGGCTTACATGACGTAAATTCCTTATACGTACATCCAGTCCTAATGTTGTTGTTGTCATTACCATTCTGGCCTATACCATTGGTGTTGTTAATTCTGCTTTCGTGGTTTGCCAAGTTATTCATATGATCGCCAACTTGAGTGACAATAGTGGGAAGAAAGTTTTGAAGTTGTCGAGCGATGATGGCTTCAAAATCAGTATTTCCACCGTCGTTGTTATCATTGTTTTCAATGCCGCGACCACCTCCTCTACCTCCACGTCCACCAGTTCTTCCACCATCGTTACTTGGGTTACTAGTGTCATGAGCAGCTCTTCTACCTCCTCTACCTCCACGTCCACCAGTCCTTCCACCCCTTGGTGTTGCGCCTCCTCGACCAGAGCTACGAGTCACTCTCCTTGGTGCCATGATTTCCTGATAGGAAGGACATTTAGTGAACGTTAGAGATGAGGGAAAACCTTTGATTAACCAAAGTCTATACTTAACATCCTCATATATAATACCGCGCCACCAGTTGTTTCCTAAGTTGTGTCAACACCGATCTACATATGCATAGTCATATGTCCACGTGTGTCGTGAAGCACTTATAATTATGTTGGCCACCACAATTATAAATGTTTCCTTTCACAAGTGTACATATCACCAGGCACACATATCTCAGTGGTAGACGTTGCTTAAATGGGAATCTAGGGAATGTCACGCTCAGTACGAAGGAACAAAGGATTCTCCCTTAAGTGCTAAAGTCACTGGGTAGTCTAGTTTCTAACGGTTTCTAAAGAGTATCTTCAAGAGAACTCCCATCCTCGGGCAAATCATCAAATCTCTACAGCTAAGTAATAACCTTCATTTAACTTAGTCTCATGTCTCATCAAACAAGAACTGTTACAAGATTAAGTTAAATGATCAGTTATTACCGAGCTCCATATTTCTAATAACTTGCCTAGATTTTGGGACTTCCCCATCGGTACCACAAAATATCTAATAGCGTAGGTCTAAGAAAATTATCAGCAAGCGTACGTGTATGAAAAAAAATGCAAGGCGATAGGGAGGAGAGTCTAAATGTATGTAGTTATAGTCTAGACTCTAAAAACAACCTAGTTCTCTATAACCAAGGCTCTGGTACCAATCTGTAACACCCCCAAAATACTGTAGCGGAAGACTGTGTCATTGGGATGCTACTTCAGGGCACAAACTACAAGATATAGAAAACGACCTCTAAATGAGACGTTTTGAAAAGTTACCATTCGAATAGATAAAAGTCATAGTTTACAAAACTAAAAGATCCCAAAGTAGAATAATACATAAGTTTTTAAAGAGTATCGAATGGTAAACGATAAGAGCTAAAGTCTCCAAAAGCATGCCCTAAGACTCTCAGCTCCATAAACCTGCTATCGCCCTTCTAACCTGAGATAAACATGCTTAAAAGTGTCAACACAAAGGTTGGTGAGTTCATAGAGTTTGTTTAACAACTAAAGTTTATAGAAAAATGGTCACACAGCAAAGGCATCATAAATCCACTCAGTTGCAAGTCCCGCCCATAACAACACTTGCAACATGTGTGTTCACAACCCACTGCTAAAAGATAGTTTACACAATGCACCGGATTATATTCGCCCAAGGTCAAGAATAGACACAAGGGCGGGGGCCTCTTCCCAAATAGTACTACGACATCCAAGGTCAAGTATAGACACAAGGGTAGGGGCATCTTCCCATGAGTACTACCAATACCTCTCCGATAGTATAGAGTATTATGTATGCACGTAAATACGAATCTGGTATTTAAGTTAAGCAAGTATGGTGTAACAAGTATGTATAACGCAATCAAGTATAATGTCAATCAAGTATAAATGTTTAAGAGTATTTGTACAAGTAAGCAAGTAGTTGAGCATGTATCTCCCCCAAAGAGTTAAAACAAGTATAAAAGGAGTAGGGGCTATGACTCACCTGGAGTGAAGATACAAAGATGCGAAATGATAAGGACAACAAGGAGCGAACACTATCCACAACCTAATATGAATAATAACGATCTACTTTAGATCTCGACGTGATGTAATGAATGCACATGCACATGATACCTATACCACTCGTGACTTGGAAATACTTGTTATTGTCATAGTAAAATAGTTTCCATACTTAGGAAGGATAAGTCCAAACATAGAAGTATAGAACTTGTCGTATTATATCGTATATAAAAATGTTAGTGTTATATTCCTTACTTTGGAAAACCTTGAAATAACGTCTAGTAGTTGTAAAAATAAGTCTTGGGTCATAAGTACTTCATTAGTTAAGAATATAACTCCTTGAATGAGAATCTAGAAAATATATTATTTTGTACGTAGTTATATTATTTTCTAGTAGTGAATATATATATATATATATATATATATATATATATATATAGTTTTGACGATATTAATACGTGTATAACTTGGTCGTTTTAAGCTCATTTTACTCGTTCTTTATATCCACGGATTCGTTTTAGTATATGCTAATATATTTTCAATAGCTCGGCTCCACTAGGTTACGTCTAACGCCTCTATTTGCCCATCGAAAACTGTCAAACAGCATGCAGTTTTTCCAAAAATAGTTTTCGTCGTTAAATTTACAAAAATCATATCTCCTTCGTTATAAGCTCGTTTTAATCCGTTCTTTCGCCAAAAGTTTCGTTTTTGAAAGTATTTTCTAAATCTTTGATCAAAAATTACCCATCCTCCACTGATTTTCCCACGTTTCAAAAATAGGGACAGTAGGTCAATTTGTAGTTTCAAAAACCATTTCTAAGGTTCTAATCTAGTTCTAACTTCAATCAAACCACTTTCAATCACCACAAAACTAGTCTAATCCTACCATACACCTTCTTAGGGTGTCATGGGTTCCTAAACATCATAACCAAGTAGATCTAACAAGGATCTACCCAAAAATCATTTCTAGGGCTCAAAAGTTATAAGTTTGTAAAAATAAAGAGGTATAACTAGTTTGTGCATGAATCAAAGCATGAAAGCTATAAGATATTAGTAAATACTTGATGAAAACATGAAAATTAACTTGGTAACTTACTTTGAAAGGTGGTGTGATTAGATGATAAAAACCTTAGTATCCTTAAGTTTGTATTTCAAAACCTTGTAAGAATAACTTAACTAAACTAGGTGAACACTTGATCTTGAGAAAAATTTTGGTCTTGCCTTGTTCTTGTTGTTGTTTGCCGTGAACCCAAGAGAGAAACAAAGAGAGGAAAGTGAAAATTTGCTAGTTGAGAATGAGAGAAAAATATCTAGTATTCTTGATATGTATTATTAGTATTAATATTATTATATAAGGTTAGTATAAGTCATTTATGAGGATAGAGTGAGTAAGTAATATTTGTAAGTGATTGGCATGGGAAAACAGGGGGGGGGGGGGGGGCGGAAAATGGAGGGGGGGGTTGGAGTGTGTAAGAATTTGGAAGACTTTTTGTATTATATTGTGTTTATTTGTAGTTTTAAGGTGTATCGGGTACCAGGTTAACTAAAAATAAATTTTAACGGAGTTAACCGGGATAAAATAAAGTTATAAAAATTATAAAAATAGGTTGGGTAAAATATTGGGTGTTTAGATAATTATAGTTTAATTTCTACGAAAACCGTCGTAATTTTAGAGATCTTACGATAATAATTAAAATAAATTTCCAAAACACCGGGTAAATTAATATTATAATTTTTATATTATAAAAATGAGTATAAAAATATATTGGGATCATAGTCGGGAGTGTCGGACGTGTTAGTCACATTATAGATCGTTTGTTAACGTTTATTTAAAAATAAACATACGTAAAAAGTCAAATATATCAAAAGTATTAATTTGAATATCCTACGAGTAGAATAGTATGCAAGTGCCATAATGATAATATGAAGACTATTCCTAGTCTGTATGAGATGTCCCAAATGATAATGCATGAATTCGCTCTTGAACCAATACGGTTACGCGAATTTGAATACTCGTAAACTAAATTTACGATGACATGAGTAATGCACATGAATAGTGGTTTGGCGAAGTTTGGAAAATGACCTAAAATTACGAGTTGTGACATGGGCGTTTTGTAGGACACTATAATACCCCTCTCCACATGTGGAGAGGGTTGGTGCTTCTCATTCAATCTAACATTTTCTCTTTTCTCTCAACTCTCTCTCTCTATAGAAATCACCCAATTCTCTCCAACCCCTCTCTAAACTCTCATCTTCATCTTCTCTCTTTCTTTCTTCTTCCTTTAATTATATCTAAACACAAAAACCATATAAGATATAATTATTTGATATATTACAATTGGTATCAAGAGCCAAGGTTACATTCTTGGGATTGAGTGAGCTCGAATTTCTATTGATTATTTTGGTTTTTGTTTTGGGTCGAATTTATGCATGACAAAACTGAGTTCGGATATTTTTTGTGATTTGATTTGATAAAGGGTTGTAATTTCGTGATTAGTAAGGTCCTTGAAGCTTATTTTGGTGACTAGTATGCTTATGTCATAAGCATAGTGATTAGTTTTGGTCTATTCGTGAGTTTTTCCTTTTGTTATTCTTATTTGCGATTTGTTTGTTGGTTGTTACTTTCATTGTAGCGGTTAGCTGAGTTTTTTTTCCACTGATTTGGCATTATTGTCTCAAAGAGGGAATAAAAACAAAACAAGGGATAATGACTGTCTTGGCAGTTTACATGTTGCGTTTATCTCTGCTGTCTAGCGATTGCCTTTTAGCAATTCGTTATTTTTGCGATTACTTTTAGTTGGTCCTACGTTTAGTTTACGGGAAAATGACAAAAAGGGAGAAAGTCATTGTTTTGGACTTATTCTATTAGTGTGTATCTGCTACTGACTGCGGTTACCTCTTGGTAGCTACTGATTGCGATTACCTCCTTGTAGCTCTAATTTGCGATTATCTCCTGTGATTTGTTGGTTGCGTTTAACTCTTGGTTCATTTTGCATTTAATTCTGGTCCTATTCTTGCGGTTAACTGATCCTTGCTATTAGTTCATACCTCAAGGACTTGCGATTAAGGACTAGCTATTAAGTTCAACTTTCAAAATAGAGTTTAATCTATATCACCTAGTTACGACTATCTCAAATGGTTGCGGTTAACTTCTAACAAACAAACAATCCTTCATTGATCCTGAACTTAAAAACATAATGAAAACCACAAGATTCAAAACCTTCAATCACCTCATCCCAGTACCACAACCACATCAAGAAACGAAAAGGAAAATGATTTAGATCTCAGCGTGTTTAATTTTTCTTTTCCGTATGGCAAAGCAAAGGTCATAAGACCTTAAGAGAGATTAATCACACGTTTTGAACATCACCATCATAGATCTTTCTTTTCTCTTCGGTTTACAATTACTAGAAATGCTAAAGTAAAATTGATCTCAGTTGGTTTCATATTTCGTGTTAAAATGAGAAATAGAGATCGGTTAAGATCTTAAACACGCGAAAGAGACAAACATCATAGATCGATTTGATAACCTTGTCTAATATTCGAACCAATTTGAAGAAAGAACAAAAATATATCAAACATTTTTCAGTCCCCTCTTGTATCGGTTATGGAAAATCAAGAGTTAAAACATAAAACATTTCACTTCAAACCAAACCTACCTTTGATCTCTCATCAAAATCGTGAAGCCTTTTTGCTGCTGGAAACACTTTAAGGGACGAGTCATTTGTGCTTGGTGGCTGGTGAAAAAGTATGAGCAGGGTTGAGTGGAATTAGGATTGTGGCATTATATAGAGGGTGATTAGATTTAGGATAATTTGTGAGTTAGTGGATTTGGGCTTCAGGTTATTGAACACGTTGGGCTAAAATTTCACAAAGGTCCGAATTTTTCTTTTTGATTGAATCACTTGGGCTTAGTGTTTGGACTTGAACTGTCTTGGATTGCTAGTAATATAAAGGGAAGAATTTGTGATTAACTCTTGGATTACGTTTTATTGGTGCTGATATTGGGGATATAATTTTTGGACAACAATTTTGAGTGTGCTTCAAGTATCCGAGATTGAGAATTAATTTGGGCTGTGATATTTTCGAGTTTATTCAATATAATTTCGGGGGTTATTCAGATTTTGCTCATACAACCATCACGTTCATCAAACTATCATCTCATCATTTACCGATCCAATGGTTACTCATCATTTCACGGTTTCTTCTTGATTTTGTAAAATCCCGCGAAAGAATCTATTTCTCGGTTTAAGTCATAGAATTGTAAAATCCCATGAACGATCACAACATGTCAAAATCCTCCATCCTTGTACAACAAACAAAGGTGTTTGATTCTAATATTGCTAACATGGAATCTTTGTGCTCTAATTCGCAAGGGAGAGAGTTGCTTCAGCCACAACAAGTGCTTCACAATGCAAATGTAAGCTGCATAGAATGTTTTCGAAAACTTCATTCACATCTCTCGGTACTTTTAGAGGGAACTGGATTCAAGATGGGATTCGAACGTGCATTTGAAACACTATTTGGTCAAGATGTTCAGACTTTCACATGCACAATGATTCTTAACTTAGATCAACTACAACAGCAACTTGACCAAAGAGAATTTTCCAAAATGGGATCCATGGCTGCCCTTTGTGTGATCAACAAACAACTCCAAGTGTTCTTTGATTCAGAATTCACTCTGGAGTATGACCATTATAGTGAGATGACGAAAAAGTGCTTTGCTGATCACACGGAAATTGAGGTTGACATGTTCAGAAACACACTTGTCCAGCTTATGGATAAAGTGAAAAGATCCATTAACGAAAAGGCACAGCATATACCTGCATATGATGACAAAGTGAAAGTATGTAGGGTACAATCATGTGTCACGATATGCAAAGAATCAGCGACTGATAAGCTTGACACACCCTGCGACTCAGTGACTAGAGATACTCCAGACATGGGCACTGAATTAAAACCAGTAAAAGAGCAAGTGTCATGTGCTGAGGTACCCCTAACTGAACATCATAATGTGCTTTCTGATGAACGACTGCATACTGATCAAGTTATGCCCAGTTATGAAACATATTTGTTGAAAAAGACTGATAGCAATACCATTTCTGATTTAACAAATATGAATCATAAAGGGGGAGAAAGTGATCAGGATGTTGAACGTGATGATGAGTCAAGTTCTTTGTTTACAGCTGAGTCTTTTAATTCAAATGATATGGTTGATAAAGAAATGTTTAATGAACTTTCAAAGAGATTCTTACAACTTGAAAAACATTGTATTTCACTTGAAATCGCAGTGCAACAAAAGGAAGAAAGTTTTCAAACTAACCAACCATGTAAAGATCTGGAACTTCCTGATTTCCGCGAATTCTTTTTTATTAATGATTTGAAAGCTCAGCTAGAAACCAAGGACTTGACAATCAACAACCTGAAAAAACGTATTACTGAGTTATGTGATATGTGTAATGAAGTTAAAGCTAAACATGACTACAATGTTATTGAATTGGAACATAATGTGGCTAAATTACGTGATGATAATGAGTCTTTGAAAATTCATTGCAAAGTACTATGTGATTCAATCAAAGAAATGAATACTAAAACTGTTGAGCAAACAACGTCTTTGATTGCAAAAATTGATGAACTCAAAGCTCAAGTTCAGGAAAAGGGACAACAATAACAGCATTAAAGAACGAGCTAAGAAAAGCAACAGGGAATAGTGTGAACACTAAGTTTGCAAAACCATCAATCTTGGGGAAACCAGTTTCTCAATCAAATAGAAACCATTCCGTTGTTAGGCAACCTACTGCGTTTAGATTTGAACGACCAAAATTTTCAAAAACACGGTTTGCCTCCCAAGTTGATGCGGAACAAGTTTTGTCAAAACCAGTCACTCCACATTATTTGCCTAAGATAATTGCTTCTAGTTCTGTTAATCCTCAACATGAAACTACTCCTACTCCCAGCTCCTCTAGGATTAGTTCGAGAACAGTGTTGAAACCGAGCATTAAGATTCAAAACTCTTATGATATTAATGACTTGTACAAGAACTACGATCTAGAAAAGGCTAGGAAAAGGGCATTACTTCATAAGGATGGCATATTAGGTTCACACCCTCGTATGATGCCTCCTTGTTTATTGAGGAACATTGCTAAGACTGAACCGGTGAACTCTAGGATTTGTAGTAAGTCATCTACCATGCATAAGAAGTAGAACAAACCTAAAACTTCTCCTAGGTGGATACAAACTGCCAAATCATTGGAGACTAGGAATAACGATAAGTCTTCCAGTATGCATGATAAGCTTAGCAAACCTAGACCTTGCCATAAGTGGATTCCAACTGGTAGAATTTTTAAGGATGTCGGACTTAAGTGGATACCTACCGGAAAGTTGCTCACTGATGGCAATACCATGGTTGAACGTGAAACCCCTAAGGGTTTGGATACTGCAGTTACTAACCCATATATATGCAATCAAGTCTGTAATGTTAGTGCAGGTAGTCCTTACTCAGTTGCAGGTACATCAATCATTCGCTACATGAGAAGACTCAAAGTCTGGAGGCCTAAAGCAAGCATATCTCCTTCTTTAGGAGGTCTGAAAAGTCAATGTTGATGTATACATGCCAATGACGTCTGAATACTTCATTTCAGGCCTCGTTCATCATCGACTATGACGTTTGAACAAATCAGTTCAAGCCTCAGTTCTCAATTTCATCACTATGGTGTCTGCTGACAACACTTCAGGCCTCGTTCATCAAAGAAAAGAAAGGTGTATGATTCACTGTGCCTTATCTTCGGAAGAAGAGAAATCTTCTTGTTTTGACCATTCTCAACAACATGCTTCGTGCTTTCTCCATGTTCGTTCAGTCATCAAGTGGATCTACTCATCTTTACTCGAATTCGTATTCACTTGCTCATTCAAAAATGGCAAACTGGGGGAGAAGGGTGAATAAACTACATGATTGAGTGTACTCTTATTCAGTGTATTCTTATTCACATGCTCAATCAAAAATGGCAACCTCGTATGCAATTTTTGAGGGGAGAAGTGTGAATAAAATACATGATTGATTGTATTCTTATTCACTTGCTCATTCAAAAAGTGCAAACCTCGCTTGCAATTTTTGAGGGGGAGAAGTGTGAATATACCACATGGTGAATGATGCTTGAAGAATGGTCATACGACTCTCCTCCAACACCTAATGTTCTACTTACTAAGGATAACTAGGATTTATGCTTGATGATTACTTCCAAGCTTCAATGAATGATGATTGATCAAGATGCACCTTCTAGAAGTATTACGAATGATGATTGATCACTTGCTCAAGTAATCCAATTTCTAGTTATTCCTCAAGGTGTTGATGATGACGATCATGATTATGAAGTTGCACACATGAATAATGATCCGTCTTTTCATTCTAAAATCAAGGATTGTTGTTTCTACCAATGTGCACTTTGTAAATCAACCCGAAGAACATTATGGAAAATGTCGGTTAAAATGTCTAAACGGCTATCAACTTGGACATGAAATGTCAAGTGATCACGGAGTTTATTTGGCATCCCTTAGTATTTTATGAAGGCGTCTACTTATTTCATCATCGAAACTTCATGTATCGATTGATGACTTGCGTGAACTCTTAAAGTTTATGATTGGGACTTGGATTATCTAGTTATACCCAATGGAAGGAGTTACATTGTAGTACTCATGGGCTATAGCTATCACTTCAAGGAGTTACATTGTAGTGCTCAGTGTCACACGCATATGCGGATGTGGATAGTCTCAAGAGGTGTTGTACTTATTCTTCTACATCGTTCTTTAATCAACAACAGTGCAAGCTTAAGTTACGGATTTGGGGAATTCTTCTTTAGTTTCAACTTTGGTATATCGGGTGTACTTCATCAGTGGTCACTTCAAATAGCCTACACAAGGGTTGGTAATGATTGTCATAAAGAGTTTCTACAGTAGTTGATTCTCACAGGATATATCTGAGCAAATGATGTTCTTCTAATATATGTTGCTGATTCTGAGGTATCAAAACCAGCAAGGGGGAAGGAGACATACATCTGAATGCATTAAGAGTACACGTGATGAATTTAATACTTCTTCTTAATTGAAGTTATCCCGGGAAGACAAATGTCATAACCGTAGAGAATATCAGTGTATTAACTTGTGGCGCTTGGTGTATCATTCCAACTACGTGGGGGAAGTGGTCTTCTGATACTTGTGGTATGTATTACTTCAGCTTTCAATAGGATGAAATATTGAGAAGAATATTTGGAGTGTGAGATGATATTGATTATCGACATCTTCATAGGAGCTGATATGGTTTATGGTAGAGTGCTTCTGGTTAATGATTCATGTACACAATGGTATGATGATTCCGATGAGATCGCAACCATCACGGGAGAGATTTGTGTACATCAAGGATGCGCAACAGGTTCACGTGATCGGGCTTAATCATATATTCCGGAGGAGATATCCGCAGAGATGATCAGTGCTTCAACCTGTTACTTTGATGTCATCATTTCTTCTTGTGTTGGATACATGCGTCCAATATGGATTGAGTTGGTATGTGTAAGTTAACTGGAAAGCATTTGGTGAAATGAAGAGGTTGATATCTTATTCCCCCGAATAGACAACTGCTCCAAACCATAAAGTAATGTGTACATTGGGGATGTACAACAGGGTCATGTGATCGAGCTTCATCATACATTCCAGGATTGATAACCACAGAGATGATCCATGGTTCACCCTGTTACTTCGGTGTTATCGTTCTCTTCGGGTTCTCGAGCTTCATACAATGAGACTTTTTGCATCACTTTAACTACTTTGGGGAAGTGGTCTCATGAAGATGATTGTCGGTTTGGGGGGAAGCTACCAAAGCTTCACATTGAGGAGGCTAAAACTCAGTGATTTAGTGGTGTCTAGCGAGTAACTAATTGTCACTTATCCAAGATCTCTCTCTAAGTTTAACTCGCATATTATATCTTTCGGTTTCTTTTGTTGACTTTAGTAAAATCCCTTGAGAGAATCGATCTCTCGGTTTAAGTCACAAGAGGTGTAAAATCCCGTTTAAGATTATATCATGACAACTACCGCTTCAGACGATTATTCAGGAGCCTTGAAAGCTTTGGTGGTGAAAGTTTAAGAGATGTTGACTACTGATTTCTACAACGAGTTGAACGATACTATCATTTTGGTACTCAAGTCAACATCTTCTTAAACTGATTAGTATCCTTTGTACATATATTATACTAAATTGTAAATAGAAAAAATATAAAACCTATAAAAACCATAAAAATTTGAAAAATCATAAAAAAAAATCCAAAAATACTCTTCTTACGACATGTCTCTTGTGTAATCAATATTATGTACGTTTCTAGAAATGTCATTCAACAATGACACAGAATCATACATATGCTTGAGCAAGAGTTTTTCGATTTCAAATAATGTTTTTCTAAAACATGTCGTTTCTCAAAACATTCTTAAAATTACGGCTTGCAGTCATTTCAGGCTGTAACCCGGACTTCAAAATTATGGCTTGTAGTCACTTCAGGCTACAACCCGGAATTCAAAATTATGGCTTGCTATTACTTCAGATAGCAACCCGCTCTTCATAATAGGGAAAGCACGTCGCCAAAAAGACGGTTGTTCCTCCCACTGAGTGATGTTCATCCGGGCACAGATTACTTTATATCCGTGTTTCTTCGATTTAATGTACGTTTTAGTGCATTATTTCTTGATAAAGAAGAGAAGTCTTCTTTTTATCGCCAAATACTTTCCCTTCTATGGTTGTTCCGGAAAGTATTTGTGCAAAACTTGGTGGTACCATGAGATTTTGATTTTAAATCAAATTGAACTCAAAATTTCGATAAAAATTTTCACTCAATCAATGACATCATTTATTTAAGCTTTAACATCCGTCATTGATTGAGGGGGAGTGTGATTTTTCAAAATTTTATGTATCATCAAACTCTCCACACTTTGTACATAAACCTTGCAACAAAATGATTTGTGATGGTTATGTGTCATAATGAGAACCTTTTCAAAGCGTTTTCGTTAGAACGTCAAATCTTTTGTAAACTCATCAAATTTGACACATAACAACCTCCCTCACAGATTGAGGGGGAGCAGAAAAAAGTTCCTTTTATCAGACAATATTAAAACTAACCGCATTTCTCTCCCAAATGTTTTCTAACTTATTTAAATCAATTGGGATCCAAAATCTCAAAAGATTTGAAATTTTTGATCGGGGGAGAGAATGTGATTTAAATATGAAATCTGATAATCAAAAGTGATCTTTTGGACTCAATAAATAGGCTCCCACATATGTGCTAAACTCTTTCGAATATCGATGCACATATTGAGGGGGAGCAAAAGGCGTTTGTGGAAGGTATACCAAAGACCGACCATTTATCTTTATGCATGGAGTTATAAGGATGGTTAAGGTTAGGTATGAGTTCCCATGATCCACCAGAACCGGAAGGATCTTCCCAGGGACAATCCATAGATAGATTAGAAGTCCTTAGGAATGATTGAAAAAAGGAGTAAAGTGAGAAAGGGAAAAGTGCGTACTGAGATAGAGCTAGGACTGGAACAAACCCAACAAGGTTCTAGTGATGAAGTCTCGGTAAGCACTGAAGGGGTTGAAGAATGAAAAAGAAACATAAATGAGAAAGGGTGAAAAGAAATAGCCCTCCATATATTCAACCTTAGGGCAGAAACCGGGTTCAACTTCATATGCTACTAGTGGTTATTAAGGTGACACTAGTATTGAAGACAAGACGTCATGGACCCAGTGACGCACTGCACCAAACTTCCCAACCACTCAAGTTCTCTTAAAAGAGCTTGTTTCAATCTCACGGGGAACCCTGTGCAATGTATCGACCGCTCATTGCGAGCTATGTTGATACCTAAAACAGGAGACGCATCCCCAGTCTCCAGGAGCGGATCAAAACGCACTATTGAGTCTAGAGCCATGAGATCATCCATAAATCTCGATAGGACACATTCCAAATATGCTTTTTGTTTTACACAATGTGGAAAATAAGATAAAATATTTAGAGTCCTACGCATTATCCTTGCGGTATTGCCAGAACATCCGAGTGATATGAAAATATTCACAATGAAGATGGAAATCCTTCTAGAGCGAACATCACTCAAGCTCTTGGTAGGTGACATGTGAGATCCATCTTGGATCAATGATCAAGTGACAACTGGAAAGCAACAATGGTGCGATTCAACATTGAATCAAACTTGTTCCAGGATATGGATTGACGGATACTTTTGCTAAAACCTTTCAATGTGCTCACTAACTAAGTTTTCGAGCACATTGATTGTGTATAATCATTCAAACAAAAGTATTTTGATGGAAATGTGATTCAAAATATAAAACTCTCGTCGTGTCTTAAAAATGTTTATCATATGACACGCGAGTGATTTCTATAAATCAATTTCTCATCAATCCGTGAATATCAATTCACTGATTCACTCTATCGTGCTGTCTGCTTTGAGACGTTCCGGTATGAGAACATGCTAAGTATGAAGATTCCGAATTGGATTCTTTGGAAAATTCATTACTACAAGCTAGAAATTCCTGTCAAGGAGAGTCTTCTTTAAAAGAGACTCTACCTGATCACAGGTCGGTTTTCACAAAATCGGAGGGTAGTCTGTCCTCGCAGAACGAATGACAAAGCCATATTCGTTCTCTATCTTTATTGCTAACTATTTTATTTCAGGGACACATATAAAGATGGCGTTGATGGCTCCTATTTCCAGCTGAATCGGGTCAATCCATACCTCATGCTCACACATCCTCCACACTATCAATGAAGATGAGAGACTTGCTACAACAAATGTTGAGAGACTACCATCAACGTTTCCGCAACTCTGATGAAAAAGTCTCCTGATCCACAACTTTGATGTAAAGTCTCCAGATCCAGAAGGGTGTGAGCATGATGGTCCTTAAGTCACTACGTCACATGAAGGCGATACTACTATGGATGAGCTTGGAGATTAACTGTGGCTGATGATCTCAAAGAAGCTCAAAGATCACACATCTCAAAGGAAATCCAAATCACAAGTTCACTTGCTTGAAATACAAAGTGTGCGGAGAAGTGAAGAATCAGAACCTACGAGCTACATGACTAAAAAATGCTTGAAAAACAAAGAGCTTAATTTCCAAGGTGACCTTGCTTAGGGGGAGACTGTTAGGAATACAATTATTCTTATAGAAGACTCGGTCACCTAATTGATGTAATAGCATTTTAGTTAGCTCGTAGCTAGTTAATTATATATATTAGTTAGTTTAGTTTAAGTAACACCGTGGAAGAAGGACGGGTCTTTACCCACTATATGCCTGATCCATAGCCCGGGTGTGGGCATTTTGTAGGAAACTATAAATACCCCTCTCCACATGTGGAGAGGGTTGGTGCTTCTCATTCAATCTAACATTTTCTATTTTCTCTCAACTCTCTCTCTCTCTAGAAATCACCCAATTCTCTCCAACCCCTCTCTAAACTCTCATCTTCATATTCTCTCTTTCTTTCTTTTTCCTTTAATTCTATCTAAACATAAAAACCATATAAGATATAATTATTTGATATATTACAAAGGGGTCGAATTCGTTCCTTTCGACTTAAGGCATCTGTTACAACATTTGCCTTTCCAGGATGATAACGAATTTCACAATCATAGTCACTCAGCAACTCTAACCAACGACGTTGTCTCATGTTCAACTCTTTTTTATCTAAAATGTGTTGGAGACTCTTGTGATCGGTGAAAACCGTACACTTGGTTCATCAAGTCCATAAATACAGCGGGTGCATTTATTAGACCGAACGGCATTACTTGAAATTCGTAGTGACCATATCTTGTTCTGAAAGCTGTCTTAGGGATATCCTTTGGCTTACAATTCCACTTATGATGTGTCTTCTAGGTCTCAATAAAAGCTTACTGGTCCATCGTGGCTTATTTCCATTTCCTTTCAAGCATTCTTGGGAGTCATTCCTAATAGGGTCAACGATTTAATCCTTGAATCATCCATTTAGGGTAGAGGCGATTTAGGGTGGAAAGAGAATATAGGGTTTCTAGTAGGGACGACCGCCTTATTGGTTTACGAGGTAAATCAGGAGAAATAAAATGTAATCATAGCGAATGCAAAAATACTACAACGAGTCGCTTGTTAGGTAGAAATAAATCCTTGATTACAAATGATCCGAATATTAGAGATAACATAAACTTAGTTTGGTACGAGGCCTAAGGAAAAGAAATTAACTACTAGATTCTAGATTTCATTGGGGTGGCTCTGTTGCGACTCAGGTGGGTTCCTTCTTCTTCTAATTTATGTGTTTCCCATAAACACTCTCAACTGGTTCACATGGGCACTGGTCTTGGTAGTGTCCTACTCTTCCCTGCTGGTTGTGTATCATGATTCCTGGGTATGTCCTAGTTTCCGGGGTCCTACAGTCTTGAGTTAAATGGCTAATCTTTCGACAATTCCCGCACTGAGTCATGGCTGTTTCGGGGTTTGCGGTTGCAGTGTTCCTAGGGGCCATATCTCTAAAAAATATCACAAAGGCATATGTCAAACTTGAAACTCGTAACTGTCAAGATCATCACATAATGTAAATCATACATTTGCAAGATAGTGATTCACACAGGTATTACAACATAAGATCAAACATCAATAGTAACATAGATCAATATTAATACATAGCGATCATAACTAACAATAATGTTTTAATAATTTTGTTGCATTGTTCATCAAAACAATACAATACAAGTTTATTAATGCCACACAGGGCAAGCTAAGATGTCATTGCTACAATGATATACGAATGATCCTTAATGTACCAGATGTATCTCCTGATCTGCGTTGTAGGTTTCTGGCTATCTGGTTTAGGGTTCCTGCTCCTCTATCCTTTTTATTGGGCATCCTCCAAGTTGGCGGGGCGTGCCTGGTATTCCTGGTTCAAACTTAACTGAGCACCTAACATGGCTTCTAGGGCGGTAATCCTCTGATTCTGAATCCTTATTGTGTCTCTAGTTACCCGTAGGGTTCTTTTCGTAGTCCCTACTCTATCCTGTAATCCTTGTGCTACCTCCTGAGCTGCAACCTGAGTGTGCTTAATCACGTCGATCCTAAAGCTCACATCGGAGATCTCCAGTCTCCTAACAGACATTCTCCTATATAATACACTGAGGTCTCGGTCGTAGGCATCAAAACGATCTAGTGGTAGTTCATCAAGGTAATCGGACTGAAGCTCTACTACTCTAGTTAGCGAACTCAACTGGGTCTGTATCCGAGTAACGAAGTCTGTCTCAATACTCTCTGATGGTACTTCTGGATGCGGAGTGTCCGTAGAGTCGATCGATGACAAGGGAGGCACATAGTCTGGGTTCTTAATACTAGATACGTTCCTCCATACTATGTCATTCTCTGTCTCTGTCTCGAACTTTGACCGATCTCGAAAGTAATAGGCACGTCCTCCAACATCCCACCTCTCCAGGGCATGTCGGCTATCTTTGACGGTGGTGCGTGGATAAGTAAGTGTGGGGGTAAAGGGGCGGATGGCGATGACGATGGTGCAGGTGGTAAGGGTGACAATACGGATCTAGGCGTAATGGATGTCTGCTCAAATACTTTGCGGTTGCTATGGAGTGGTAATAGCGGTGATGGTGAGAATCCGAATGGTTGACGCTGGTAAGTGATAGGTCAAGCATGTGGAATGGGTGATGTTAGTCGAACGGATTGTGCGAGTGTAGTCTCAAGGGTGTCGGGGTTTTGTGCATGGTAGGACTGTGATGCTAACATATAAGGGTCATCTGGGTTTGGCATGATTTGGATAACTGAAGAAGTGCGAGTTTCACGAGGGATTGTTTCGATAGAGTAGAATGGGTCAAAAGACATGGTACTGTAATAATCCCAATAATAGCAGTATAAGTCATTTAGTCTACGTAATGCTACACATGCAGTAGTTATAATGCTAAAACAAGACTTAGCATAATGCACCTAAAATCTAACCCTAAAGCATGATGTCGACAAGCGCTGGCACGGAGGGCACGAAGTAGTATGCTGTAAAATAGTTTGTTTTGAAAAATCATTTGGTTATAGTCCAAAATTTTAAAATCATTTGGTTCGCTATAACCTTGGCTCTGATGCCAATCTGTAACACCCCAAAAATTTTAGAACACAGCGGAAGACTTTATCGGGGTAATTACGTAATTGAATCACAGTCAAACTCTTAGAAACATAGTTCAAAAGATTGAGTTTATATCATTAAATGAAAACTCAAATATTCAGAGTACAAAACATTTTCATAAAGAGAATGATTTCAAAAGAGGTAGTGAGTTTGAAATGAATGATAAGTTATTTAATGTAAAAGGGAGGTCCCGTGCCCTTTTGCCAGCTCCGTGCCATCATGCCGCTAGTTACCTGAGATAAACATGCTAAAAATGTCAACACAAAGGTTGAGTGAATTCATAGTAGTTTAAGTTATGAAGTAGTTTAAACACAAGATAACAGTTTGAAAACAACGTGCTCGCGGAATTAGCACAGTAATAGATATGCATAAAAATTAATCTATACATATCGATATTGCTCCTAAGGTTTCACGAAACGCAAGCCTTGACAGTTATGTAATGCAATCACCTACACCACGAAGGATGTAGTTAACAAAGGTGCCCTTAGGGAAACTATGCTGGATTTCCCAAAAGTACGAATATAGCTCACCTCCTGACAAAAATTCTGAATTGCCTTAGGTGGGTTGTCGGTCCCAATAGATCTATTAACTATATTTCGCGCTCACTTGCAAGTGATTAAAGTTCGTGAAAGAGGGACTTGTAGCATAAGGTAACTTAGGCAATATCAGGAAATAATCGCATACTAAAAATACTTGTGTTCAGTTTATCGCATGTATCTCCCCACGGGGTTTAGAAAACAGTATAAAAATGTGGGACTATGAACTCACCTCGGTAATGTAGAATTCAACTAGTTCTCAAATGAGAACTATAAACAGTTATGAATAGCAGTGAACAGCTTCTGACCCGCGACCTAAATTAACGTGATATATATATATATATTATCGGTTTAATCATCTCTATGCGTAAATGACGAATGCGGTATTTTCAAATGAAGTGACGTTGAATTACTCGTTTTACTATGTCTCAAGTTCAAAAGTAATTTATAATATTAAGTATAACATTATCGTACTATATAAGTAAAAATATTTAATTTAAATATTTTTAGTTAATAGATTATAAGTTTATATTAATATATTTTGTAAAAGAATTATATAAAGTAAAATGATTTAGTGATTAAAAGTTATTTGGTTAAAGGCAAATAAAACCTTCAAGTATGTCAAAAGTTACACTTTAACCCTTATGTCAAAAATAATTACATTTTTAGTCCAAAATGGTACTTTTACACTTATCTTTCTCAAAATGACAGTTTATACCCATGTCTTTTATTAAAAACTTACTATTTCATTTTTAGTCTGAAAGTTTCCAAGTTTTGACAGTTCTAGTCCCTTAACGAAATATTTTACAAAAATAGTCCAAAGTTAAGTTTTGAAAAAGTGAACTTTTATATTTATAAAAGTTAATGTTTTAGCTTATGAAAAGTTACAAAATACGGTTTTTAAAACAAAAACGTGTTAAGTTCTCATGTTTTCTGTTTCGCGAATTTTTGTATCTATGAAATCAACCATGGGCTCGTTTGTCCAACTCCAAGCCCAAGTCAAGTTTTGAAATTCTTAGATATGTTAGAAAGGTTGCTCGACTGAGCTTAGGTTTAGGTCGAGATAAGCTAGCATTAAACGTTATATTCCTTGCATGTTTGTCAATCTTGTATTAGTTTGGTTCAAAGAATCGAGTTGATGAAAAATGTATATACGTTGCACGTAAAAATAACGAAATATGTGACCCTTTTCTATGGTGTCGTGTGATAGGTTATAAATAGAGATTTCATGTTTTTAAGTTCGTAAAGCCACGAGACATGTATGGTATGCATGGAAATGTGCTTGAAACTAAAAAGTATTGAAAATGAGTTAAGTTAACTTACAACACCTCAAGGGTGGTGAAGAGATTCGAATGAGAATGGTACGAGAGGGACAACGAACATGACTTGTACCCTTATGCAAAACAATAACCTCACGATTCAATATCAACCCAACGACTAGGAAACAACCCAAATACCTTGTGTAGACTTCTTGGTTTTTCAACAGTGATCAAATAGGGAGAAAGAAATGAAAGTGTTTCTTATTTGTGAGATAAGATTTTGAGTGTGGTGATGATGAGAGGAATGGTATTTATAGGAGGGAGACAAGGGTGGTTAGGTAGTAGACATGTGAACTTGTTGGGTGAGCCTTTGTGGTGTCAATCGAATGGAGACAAGGATGTCAAAGGGTTCATGGTTTAGTCAAATCGAGTGTGGTAGGATCAAGAGGGCTATAATGAGGCTTTTGATTTATTTATGCTTATGTTTAGTAAGTTGGTGGAACATGGTATGTACTTAATCGAATAAACAAAGGGAGGGAAGAAGACATGTGAGCTTTTGTTGGGTATAAGGAAACACAAAGTCCATTGGTTAATGAACTTTTAGAAAAAGCTTAGTAAACAATACTTGTTTATGGGTAGGCTAGGAAACTTAGGAGAAACATGTGAGTTTAGTTTATTTAATTGTAAAGTAGATTCTTTGTTTGTGTAAATGGAACTTAGGGACTCTTGGGTAATAAGTTTTATGAAAAAGGAGATTCCATGTTGGAGGTTAAAAGAACATAGGGACTCTTGGGTAATAAGGTTTAGGAAAAAAGAGATTCCATGTTGGAGGTTAAAAGAACATGGGGACTCTTGGTTAATAAGCTTTTAGGTAAAGTATGGAATCTTGATTTATTTAATGGCTAGGTTTAGGGGGGATGTCATGTTGTGGTTAATGAGACACATGAACCATTGGTTAATATGTTTTTAGAAAAAGTGGGATAAAGTATTTGTTTATGTGTACGTTACAAGGGTTTACAAAAGCTTGTTGTACTATAACAATATTCAAAAGAAGATGAAGGTTTCATGTGACCTTGGTTGGGGATAATGAGACATAAGACCCTTTGGTCATTAGTCTTTGGAAAGAGTTTAGGAATCTTGGATTTGTTTAAGTTTTTAGGTATAGGTGATTAGATGATACATAGCATGTACTAAATTGAGAATCAAAGGAGGGAAAGAAAACATGTGATCTTGTGTTTGTGGTTAAAGAAACATATGATCCTTTGGATAATAAATTTTAGGACAAAGAGGCATTAGTTTATGCGTTTAGGTTTAGTAACTAGGGTGGCTCATGTTGGTTCTTGGTGATCCTTACACGCAAAGAAGAAAAAGAAAATTGGTAGTGTCGAGTTTTTGGGAGACATGGGAAGCAAACTTGTTTCAAATGTATATGTTGTTACAATAGGGGACAAAGTAGTGTTGGTTTGGTCTCGACATTGATCCAACAGAAAAAAGAAAACAAGCCATCGTGGGCTTGTGGTTTAGCCCAAAGAGAAAAGAAAAAGAAAGGAAAGTTGGGCTCGTGTATGGTCCAAGAAGAAAGAAAAGAGGAAACGGGTGTTGGGCTTGCGTACGGTGTATCGGCCCAATCCAAATAAAAAGAAATATTGTAAGATGTATGGGCTTGCAAGTATCAAGGCCGAAGTAAAATAAATAATTTGAGTGATCAAAAGTTCCGGGAAAATAATATGTCGCGGTTTATATAGAAATAGATTACGAAGAATATCTCGGAAATGCTTGCACGTATATATACTATCATGTGTGTGTGTGTGTATATATATATATATATATATATATATATATATATATATATATATATATATATATAGTTAATCATAGTTTCGTTCGTATAGTATATATATATATATATATATATATATATATATATATATATATATATATATATATATATATATATATATCACTAGGTCGGTATTAGGTTCTGTTTCACGAGTGGAAGCTATTCAGGTCACATCAAGTTTCTCGGTATTCAGTAGTGACCAAACACACGTTTTGGAAATAAAGTAATAGTTCATAGTCCATGAAAAATTTAAATTGGCCCGCAAAAATGGCATAGTTATCAGTTATATGGAAAATCGTTCAGTGATAAGCATTACTAAATGACATGGGATTTTACGAGGTATTACAGTACCTACCCGTTAGACTGGATTCGTCCTGAATCCAAATTTGAATCAGTGTTTGGGGTTGACTTATCGAACAAATGAGGATATCTGGCACGAATTTGGTCCTCGCGTTCCCAAGTGAGTTCAGGTCCTCTATGAGAGTTCCATCTCACCTTCAAAATAGGAATGCGGCTCTGTTTAAGTCACTTGACTCCTCTATCCATAATCTCGACGGGTTCCTCAATAAAGTTCAACTTATCATCGATTCGGATTTCCTTTAATGGGATGACTAGGGTTTCATCCGATAAACATTTCTTCAAATTCGATACGTGAAAAGTGTCGTGTACCCTACTAAGTTCTTCGGGCAACTCAAGTTTGTATGCAACCGGACCAATCCTCTCAAGGATCTTGAATGGTCCAACATAACGCGGGTTTAACTTTACTCATTTTCCAAACCTAATCATTCCTTTCCAGGGTGATACCTTAAGCATCACTCTGTCTCCGATTTGGAATTCCATTGGTTTTCTCCTTACATTGGCATAACTCTTTTGCCGGTCTCGGGCGGCTTGCAAACGTTTCCTAATTTGCACTATTTTCTCGGTGGTTTCAAGAATTAACTCGGGACCTGAGATATGAACATCTCCAACCTCAACCCAACAAACTGGTGAATGATACTTTCTCCCATAAAGTGCTTCAAACGGTGCGACTTTGATACTGGCGTGGTAACTGTTGTTATAAGAGAATTCTGCTAGCGGTAAGTGCTTATCCCAACCTTTTCCATTTCCACATTGGTAGCTCTGGTTGAATCAATAAACCGGATGGCTTTTGATGCTCATCCTTTACTCTTGAGCAGGTCAAACATTTACCGACATACTCTGCAATGTCAGCTTTCATGTTTGGCCACCAATACAACTTCTTAAGGTCCTGGTACATCTTGTCTGAACCGGGATGAATGGAATATTTAGACTTATGGGATTCATGCATGATGAGGTCTCACAATCCTCCATACAGTGGAATCCAATTTCTATCCTTGAAACACAGCCTTCCATCTGGTTTCTTTATAAATCCATTCTTGCTCTCAGGCATACCGTAAATCCTTTCGTTTGGTATGTTCTCTTCCTTAAGTGCCTCATCTTGCACTTCAAGAATTTGAGTCGGTAGAGGCGATCTGATTGTCATTCCCAAAGATTTGACTCTAAGGGGTCTAATTCGTTCCTTTCGACCTAACGCATCTGTTACAACATTTGCCTTTCCAGGATGATAACGAATTTCACAATCATAGTCACTCAGCAACTCTAACCAACGACGTTGTCTCATGTTCAACTCTTTTTGATCTAAAATGTGTTGGAGACTCTTGTGATCGGTGAAAACCGTACACTTGGTTCATCAAGTCCATAAATACAGCGGGTGCATTTGTTAGACCGAACGACATTACTTGAAATTCGTAGTGACCATATCTCGTTCTGAAAGCTGTCTCAGGGATATCCTTTGGCTTACAATTCTACTTATGATGTGTCTTCTAGGTCTCAATAAAAGCTTACTAGTCCATCGTGGCTTATTTCCATTTCCTTTCAGGCATTCTTGGGAGTCATTCCTAATAGGGTCAACGATTTAATCCTTGAATCATCCATTTAGGGTAGAGGCGATTTAGGGTGGAAACAGAATATAGGGTTTCTATTAGGGATGACCGCCTTATTGGTTTACGAGGTAAATCAGGAGAAATAAAATGTAATCATAGCGAATGCAAAAATACTACAACGAGTCGCTTGTTAGGTAGAAATAAATCCTTGATTACAAATGATCCGAATATTAGAGATAACATAAACTTTGTTTGGTACGAGGCCTAAGGAAAAGAAATTAACTACTAGATTCTGGATTTCATTGGGGTGGCTCTGTTGCGACTCAGGTGGGTTCCTTCTTCTTCTAATTTATGTGTTTCCCATAAACACTCTCAACTGGTTCACATGGGTACTGGTCTTGGTAGTGTCCTACTCTTCCCTGCTGGTTGTGTATCATGATTCCTGGGTATGTCCTAGTTTCCGGGGTCCTACAGTCTTGAGTTAAATGGCCAATCTTTCGACACTTCCCACACTTAGCAAAGCAAGGCCCGATATGATGCAACTTGCACTGGTTACACAGAGGTTGTCTTCCAGCATACCCGCTTTTTCCAGTAGGTGGGGCAACATAAACCCTGGTAACTTCCGGCCCACAGTTTTGCTCCTTGCGATGGTTGTCGTTGAGTGTGGCTCTTTTGTCTTCAAACTTCTGTTGATGGCTGTGTTCCCTTGCACAGGACCACGTTTTATATCCTGCTCCAGTAAGTTCCGAACAACTATCATAGTTTCTCTTAAGGTCCGAGTTTCTGACGGCGCGACTTTCTTTTCCAGGCTCTTAGGCAGTCCTTTTCTAAGCGTCTCCTTGGAGTAAATGGGTTGGTATCTAGTGAAGCCCTTGCAGGTGCACTTGCGAGTTGCGATGATTCCCTTCCTGACGGTTGACTTATTTCTGCTTATGGGTCGGGTTAATGTGGCCACTTGAATTCCTAGTGCTGCAGCCACGATATCATTTACCGTCTTCTGGATTGTAGCCTGAGTCATGGCGGTTTTGGGGTTTGCGGTTGCAGTGTTCCTAGGGGCCATATCTCTAAAAAATATCACAACATATGTCAAACTTGAAACTCGTAACTGTCAAGATCATCACATAATGTAAATCATACATATGCAAGATAGTGATTCACACAGGTATTACAACATAAGATCAAACATCAATAGTAACATAGATCAATATCAATACATAGCGATCATAACTAACAATAATGTTTTAATAATTTTGTTGCATTGTTCATCAAAACAATACAATACAAGATTATTAATGCCACACAGGGCAAGCTAAGATGTCATTGCTACAATGATATACGAATGATCCTTGATGTACCAGATGTATCTCCTGATCTGCGTTGTAGGTTTCTGGCTATCTGGTTTAGGGTTCCTGCTCCTCTATCCTTCTGAATGGGCATCCTCCAAGTTGGTGAGGCATGCCTGGTATTCCTGGTTCAAACTTAACTGAGCACCTAACATGGCTTCTAGGGCGGTAATCCTCTGATTCTGATTCCTTATTGTGTCTCTAGTTACCCGTAGGGTTCTTTCCGTAGTCCCTACTCTATCCTGTAATCCTTGTGCTACCTCCTGAGCTGCAACCTGAATGTGCTCAATCACGTCGACTCTAAAGCTCACATCGGAGATCTCCCGTCTCCTAACAGACATTCTCCTATATAATACACTGAGGTCTCGGTCGTAGGCATCAAAACGATCTAGTGGTAGTTCATCAAGGTAATCGGACTGAAGCTCTACTACTCTAGTTAGCGAACTCAATTGGGTCTGTATCCGAGTAACGATGTCTGTCTCAATACTCTCTGATGGTACTTCTGGATGCGGAGTGTCCGTAGAGTCGATCGATGACAAGGGAGGCACATAGTCTGGGTTCTCAATAGTAGATACGTTCCTCCATACTATGTCATTCTCTGTCTCTGGCCGAGTTCCTCTCGAACTTTGACCGATCTCGAAAGTACTAGGGACGTCCTCCATCATCCCACCTCTCCAGGGCATGTCGGCTATCTTTGACGGTGGTGCGTGGATAAGTAAGTGTGAGGGTAAAGGGGCGGATGGCGATGACAATGGTGCAGGTGGTAAGGGTGACAATACTGATCTAGGCGTAATGGATGTCTACTCAAATACTTCGCGGTTTCTACGGAGTGGTAATGGCGGTGATGGTGAGAATCCGAATGGTTGACGCTGGTAAGTGATAGGTCGAGCATGAGGAATGGGTGATGTTAGTGGAACGGATTGTGCGGGTGTAGTCTCAAGGGTGTCGGGGTTTTGTGCATGGTAGGACTGTGATGCTAACATATAAGGGTCTTCTGGGTTTGGCATGATTTAGATAACTGAAGAAGTGCGAGTTTCACGAGGGATTGTTTCGATAGAGTAGAATGGGTCAAAAGACATGGTACTGTAATAATCCCAATAATAGCAGTATAAGTCATTTAGTCTACGTAATGTGATGCGTGGGAATTGCACCAAGCTTTACCTCTCAAGGGATCTCGAGAAGCTTACAACCCCCACCAGGCAGTGTACCTGATCGTTGTAGTATAGTATAGTGACAAGTACCGGGGGATTGATCGTCCAACTCAGGAATAGTGTCGCTAGGATTAGAAAGCCTAAAAACTAGGTATAGAGATGAGAGATGATTCTTTTTGTATTTTTATATTTTTATAAAAGCAAGTAAAATCTCGGTTTTTAGAGGAGTGGGCGGAATTAGTTGCTAGTCAACTAACCCAATAACTAAGATGCAATCAAAATAAAATAACAAAAATGTAAATAAACTAAACTAAACTAGTGGTGTGAGCAATATATAGGAGAATTGTGTTTACTTAGATTTCACTACTCCCTAGATATCTTTTACAGGTTAATTACTTGTTACAGTTGCGTGGATGATGGGTTATATTCCTTAATACCAATCATGGGGTGGCGTACTTACTTCCCCAATTCTATAAGCTCCTACTTCACTCCTATGTCGAGCCGGCTAAGAAGCTCCTAACATGGGATCACTAGAATTCGCTCATGCATTAAATATAACCATAAAAACCTAGTACACATCGGTTCATGTTTTTTAAGATGTTCAAGCAAGTTACACAACGGAGATCTGCCAGTTTTCTTAAGCCTAACATTGAAATCATTCATCCATTACAACTATAAACAAGCAATCAACCTATAATCAACATCTAGGTTTCATTACATCTAAGCAAACACACAAAAGATCTAGCCTAGCATGTTAAAATCAAGACAAGCGTAAGATATATTCAAACAAAACATAGACATATTAAATGAATTGAAAGAAAACTTATCTCAATTGAACATGAAGGGTTTCAAGGGGTGAAAACCCTTGAAAATACTGTTACAAACGACCTAGGGTTTATTAGGTTCGGCCCTAGAATTCTCCACACAAGTTCCTCTTTTAATGAATGAAAAATAGAAAAGTATATATAGATTTTGTGAGGTGACTGCGTCAAGAGTAAAATTCTGACGCGGTCATCTCGCCGCCAATAAAGTTCTCGGACTGCCTAGATCTATATCTGACGCCGTCATGTGTATTTCTGCTCCAGGCCGTCACCAAAATTACTCTTGACGCCCTACTTCTGACGCTGTCACGTTTTCTCTGGGCCGTCACCAAAAATGCTCCTGACGCCGTCAAAAAATCCTTCCTGACGCCGTCATCTACTGTTCCCAGCAAGGAAAATCAAGACTTTGTCGTTTTCTTCACTTTTATGCTCCAAAAACGTCCAAAATGTTTCCTTTTCCAGAATTCACTCCCAAAAGTACCTAAAATCACAAAAGGAACGATTTAGAGCAATATTTGATCAAATAAATTCCAATTCCGGCTTAAATGACCCCCTAAAATCTGTTCATTTTTCGCCTCATCATAATGCTACACATGCAGTAGTTATGATGCTAAAACAAGACTTAGCATAATGCATCTAAAATCAAACCTTAAAGCATGATGTCGACAAGCGCTGGCACAGAGGGCACGAAGTAGTATGCTGTAAAATAGTTCGTTTTGAAAAATCGTATGGTTATAGTCCAAATTTTTAAAATCATTTGGTTCGCTATAACCTTGGCTCTGATGCCAATCTATAACACCCCGAAAATTTTAGAACACAGCGGAAGACTTTATCGGGGTAATTACGTAATTGAATCACAGTCAAACTCATAGAAACATAGTTCAAAAGATAGAGTTTATATCATTAAACGAAAACTCAAATATTCAGAGTACAAAACATTTTCATAAAGAGAATGATTTCAAAAGAGGTAGTGAGTTTGAAATGAATGATAAGTTATTTAATGTAAAAGGGAGGTCCCGTGCCCTTTTGCCAGCTCCGTGCCATCATGCCGCTAGTTACCTGAGATAAACATGCTAAAAATGTCAACACAAAGGTTGAGTGAATCCATAGTAGTTTAAGTTATGAAGTAGTTTGAACACAAGATAACAGTTTGAAAACAACGTGCTCGCGGAATTAGCATAGTAATAGATATGCATAAAAATTAATCTATACATATCGATATTGCTCCTAAGGTTTCACGAAACGCAAGCCTTGACAGTTATGTAATGCAATCACCTACACCACGAAGGATGTAGTTGACAAAGGTGCCCTCAGGGAAACTATGCTGGATTTCCCAAAAGTACGAATATAGCTCACATCTTGACAAAAATTCTGAATTGCCTTAGGTGGGTTGCCGGTCCCAATAGATCTATTAACTATATTTCGCGCTCACTCGCAAGTGATTAAGGTTCGTGAAGAGAGGGACTTGTAGCATAAGGTAACTTAGGCAATATCATGAAATAATCGCATACTAAAAATACTTGTGTTCGGTTTATCGCATGTATCTCCCCACGGGGTTTAGAAAACATTATAAAAATGTAGGACTATGAACTCACCTCGGTAATGTAGAATTCAACTAGTGCTCAAATGAGAAGTATAAACAGTTATGAATAGCAGTGAACAGCTTCTGACCCGCGACCTAAATTAACGTGATATATATATATATATATATATATATATATATATATATATATATATATATATATATATATATATATATATATATATATATATATATATCGATGCGTAAATGACGAATGCGGTATCTTCAAATGAAGTGACGTCGGATTACTCGTTTTACTATGTCTCAAGTTCAAAAGTAATTTATAATGTTAAGTATAACATTATCGCACTATATAAGTAAAAATATTTAATTTAAATATTTTTAGTTAATAGATTATAAGTTTATATTAGTATATTTTGTAAAAGAATTATATTAAGTAAAATGATTTAGTGATTAAAAGTTATTTGGTTTATGGCAAATAAAACCTTCAAGTATGTCAAAAGTTACACTTTAACCCTTATGTCAAAAATAATTACATTTTTAGTCCAAAATGGTACTTTTACACTTTTACACTTATCTTTCTCAAAATGACAGTTTATACCCCTGTCTTTTTTTAAAAACTTACTATTTCATTTTTAGTCTGAAAGTTTCCAAGTTTTGACACTTCTAGTCCCTTAACGAAATATTTTACAAAATAGTCCATAGTTAAGTTTTGAAAAAGTGAACTTTTATATTTATAAAAGTTAATGTTTTAGCTTATGAAAAGTTACAAAATACGGTTTTAAAAAAAAAACGTGTTGAGTTCCTATGTTTTCTATTTCCCGAATTTTTGTATCTATGAAATCAACCATGGGCTCGTTAGTCCAAGTCCAAGCCCAAGTCAAGTTTTGAAATTCTTAGATATGTTAGAAAGGTTGCTTGACTGAGCTTAGGTTTAGGTCGAGATAAGCTAGCGTTAAACGTTATATTCCTTGCATGTTTGTCAATCTTGTATTAGTTTGGTTCAAAGAATCGAGTTGACGAAAAATGTATATACGTTGCACGTAAAAATAACGAAATACGTGACCCTTTTCTATGGTGTCGTGTGATAAGTTATAAATAGAGATTTCATGTTTTTAAGTTCTTAAAGCCACGAGACATGTATGGTATGCATGGAAATATGCTTGAAAGTAAAAAGTATTGAAAATGAGTCAAGTTAACTTACAACACCTCAAGGGTGGTGAAGAGATTCGAATGAGAATGGTACGAGAGGGACAACGAATGTGACTTGCACCCTTATGCAAAATAATAACCTCACGATTCAATATCAACCCAACGACTAGGAAACAACCCAAATACCTTGTGTAGACTTCTTGGTTTTTCGACAGTGATCAAATAGGGAGAAAGAAATGAAAGTGTTTGTTATTTGTGAGATAAAGTTTTGGGTGTGGTGATGGTGAGATGAATGGTATTTAGGAGGGAGACAAGGGTGGTTAAGTAGTAGACATGTGAACTTGTTTTGTGAGCCTTTGTGGTGTCAATCGAATGGAGACAAGGATGTCAAAGGGTTCATGGTTTAGTCAAATCGAGTGTGGTAGGATCAAGAGGGCTATAATGAGGCTTTTGATTTGTTTATGCTTAGGTTCAGTGAGTTGGTGGAACATGGTATGTACTTAATCGAATAAACCAAGGGAGGGAAGAAGACATGTGAGCTTTTATTGGGTATAAGGAAACACAAAGACCATTGGTTAATGAACTTTTAGAAAAAGCTTAGTAAACAATACTTGTTTATGGGTAGGCTAGGAAACTTAGGAGAAACATGTGAGTTTAGTTTATTTAATTGTAAAGTAGATTCTTTGTTTGTGTAAATGGAACATAGGGACTATTGGGTAATAAGTTTTATGAAAAAGGAGATTCCATGTTGGAGGTTAAAAGAACATAGGGACTCTTGGGTAATAAGGTTTAGGAAAAAAGAGATTCCATGTTGGAGGTTAAAAGAACATGGGGACTCTTGGTTAATAAGCTTTTAGGTAAAGTATGGAATCTTGATTTATTTAATGGCTAGGTTTAGGGGGGATGTCATGTTGTGGTTAATGAGACACATGAACCATTGGTTAATATGTTTTTAGAAAAAATGGGATAAAGTATTTGTTTATGTATAGGTTATAAGGGTTTACAAAAGCTTGTTGTACTATAACAATATTCAAAAGGAGATGAAGGTTTCATGTGACCTTGGTTGGGGATAATGAGACATAAGACCCTTTGGTCATTAGTCTTTGGAAAGAGTTTAGGAATCTTGGATTTGTTTAAGTTTTTAGGTATAGGTGATTAGATGAGACATAACATGTACTAAATTGAGAATCAAAGGAGGGAAAGAAAACATGTGATCTTGTGTACATATGATCCTTTGGATAATAGATTTTAGGACAAAGAGGCATTAGTTTATGAGTTTAGGTTTAGTAACTAGGGTGGCTCATGTTGGTTCTTGGTGATCCTTACATGCAAAGAAGAAAGAGAAAATTGGTAGTGTCGAGTTTTTGGGAGACATGGGAAGCAAACTTGTTTCAAATGTATATGTTGTTACAATATGGGACAAAGTGGTGTTGGTTTGGTCTCGACATTGATCCAACAAAAAAAAGAAAACAAGCCATCGTGGGCTTGTGGTTTGGCCCAAAGAGAAAAGAAAAAGAAAGGAAAGTTGGGCACGTGTATGGTCCAAGAAGAAAGAAAAGAGGAAAGGGGTGTTGGGCTTGCGTACGGTGTATCGGCCCAATCCAAATGAAAAGAAATATTGTAAGATGTATGGGCTTGCAAGTATCAAGGCCCAAGTAAAATAAATAATTTGAGTGATCAAAAGTTCCGGGAAATTAATATGTCGCGGTTTATATAGAAATAGATTACGAAGAATATCTCGGAAATGCTTGCACGTATATATACTATCATGTGTATATATATATTGTATAGTTAATCATAGTTTCGTTCATATATATATATATATATATATATATATATATATATATATATATATATATATATATATATATATATATCACTAGGTCGGTATTAGGTTCTGTTTCGCGAGTGGAAGCTATTCAGGTCACATCAAGTTTCTCGGTATTCAATAGTGACCAAACACACGTTTCGGAAATAAAGTAATAGTTCATAGTCCATGAAAAATTTAAATTGGCCCGCAAAAATGGCCTAGTGATCAGTTATATGGAAAATCGTTCAGTGATAAGCATTACTAAATGACATGGGATTTTACGAGGTATTACAGATCAGGCCAGTGATAGTGGTTCGAATTGTTTTGCGATATCTTGAGATTTCTGTTGAGTTTTGAATGGTCTTAATGTACCGAGGGATCCTCCTCATAGATGGTATGGAAAGTCTTTCCTAGGGAGGTCATTGATAATATTCACTTATCAATATTGGGAGTAGTGAGGGATGAGTGACATAGGAATCTATAGAGTGTCATCCAATTCATTATATATGGGAATGGAGAAAGGAATGATGGTGATGGTGAGAATGTAGGGCGGCCTCCTGAGATTCGGAGGTCACAAACTGTGACAAATGTGACATAATGAGATTGTGATGAAAGAGAGTACTGTGATGTAAGTGAATCGTGCATAAACATGAATGTTCATGAGATGTGATAATAGTTGACGTGCTTCTAAGCGGCGGTTCACGAGGTGAGGAAAGGTGTGAATGTTCTTGCAATGTTTGAGTACGCACACATGAATGAAGCATTTGGAAATTGGGTAGAGAATTCAATCCAGACAAAATTTTATTATAACTATTCTCAGCATTGCAAAATTCATCTCTGAGTCGGATATAGGTTGTCAGCCTATATCCTACTATCCCGGGTCGAATGTAGATGACCAGTCTACATTCCACCGAGGTTCCATGAATTTTGAAATACTCAGTTCAGTTATACCAATACTATGTCCTTCACGAATACAAAGACATTCTAAAAGACTAAGGCAAGTGACAAAACTCGAGGTTGAATGATGAAATTATGTAAGGAAAAGGCGTAACGCGGTGACATATATGATATGTGAGCATGCTTATAAGGAAGACAATTATAGTAATCAACTAGAATAAGTGAGTATAATATATCTAATAATGAGATACAATTCTCATCACATATGTCAGCAACAAACTACCAACGAGGCATCAGCTTGGCAGGTAGGCACATGGCGGTCATAAGTTTAAGTTTTCGTGAAAGTAACTATAGTCTAGGTTTTAAAATCACCTAGTTCTCTATAGCCAAGACTCTGATACCAATCTGTCACACCCCCAAAATAGGGTCCAACGGAAGCTTACAGGTCGCTGGGGTGCAACTCAATTGGTATCACAACACAAATGCAAAAAAAATGGTTTTCACTTCAATCATTTAGAATAAAATCGTTTAACAAAAATGTTGAATTTACATTGTTAAAAGTAGTGCGGAATTATGCCTTTAAAATAGTTAAAACAGTCCCAAAATGAAATCAGAGTCTTCTATGACCATGCCATGCCCTGCCAAAACCTCCAGTAGCGTGCCATTGCTTAATACCTGAAAATACATGCTAAAGTGTCAACACGAGGTTGGTGTGTTCATAGAGTTTAGTGAAAAGGATCTAATGTAAAACATTTGAATGAAGATTTCCCAGCAAAGGCATCGTAAATCTACTCAGTTCCAAGTCCCGCCCATACAAGACTTACAACCTGTGTGTTTACAACCCACTGCCAAATATGTTTTGGTTTGTGTAAACAAAAGTAATATGTGGACCAAGATTCAAAGATAAGTGTAGCAATGTCGCTATATAGAGTTAAGAGTGATAATGTAGCCATGGCGATGTCACCATATAAATGAATCTGACCATAAGCAAAACGCATAAATAATTTATCGAACAAAGTTTCATAACACTAGTTTAGAAAAGAATATTGATTGCACTATGTTCAAGGCACCGAAAAGGTTTTCTAGCTATATGCAAGAGATTACGCTCCCATGTAATGTAGGTAATCACACATACCTATGAAATGTAGGTAATCAAACATACCTATGAAATGTAGGTAATCACACATACCTATGAAATGTAGGTAATCAAACATACCTATGAAATGTAGGTAATCTAACATACCTATGAAATGTAGGTAATCAAACATACCTATGAAATGTAGCTACCGGTTCTTAACTTAGGCAATCTGTAAATAGTTTAAATTTATGCACTCATGTCCATGAGTTAATAGCAAGTAGGTAACAAGTGAATAGTATTGTACTCGGATAATCAAACAAGTATTTAGATAAAGGTGAAAATATTTAAGTAATCAACCTTGTAAAGCGAATAATGCGTTTAAGTAAAACGAGCATGTATTCTCCCCCAAAGAGTTTACAAAACAATTAAAAGAGTAGGGGCTATGACTCACCTGGTGCCATAGCTACGATGACAAAAGTGGATACACTGAAATGAGGCACGATCTCTAACCGCAACTTAATATGAATGATAGGTTCTAAGGTAAGCAATGAAATGATGCTACACATGCAAACACGTATGTTATCGATACCACTCGTGAAATTTGAAAATAATGTTTATCGTCGAAAAATACATTTTTGACGTCTCATTACGTTAATAACCACTTTTTATGTAAATATGTTGAAACGGTACTCCACAATCCTCGTTTGGTGTTTTATCGGTAAATATAATGTTTTCGTCGTAAAATGACACTTTTCATACCTTGAAAATATGACCAAAATAGCCTCGCAAAACTAGTCGCGAAATATTGTACGTTAAGTATTAGTGGTGAAACTCGATGTTTTTGAAAACCTTGTAACCATATCTAAATGTCGTGTCATTTAACTTTTGGTCATATGTGTCTTGATTAGATAGAAAATCGGCTATCAATGTTATGTCTTGTAAAAACACTAGTTTTTATACTTAGAAAATATTTCTATTAGTGCTGTCAAAATATGTATGATTTATCGGGATTCAAACGCGTATATCTTGGTCGTTATAAGCCCGTTTTCCACGTTCTTTATATCCATGGTTTCGTATTAACATGTACTAACATATTTTCAGTAGGTCGGCTCCTCTAGGTTATGTTTAACGCCTCATTTTGTCCGTCGAATCTCGGCTAACAGCATGTGTTATTTTCAGAAAATAGTTTTTTGACGTTAAACTTGGAAAAATCATAACTTTCTCGTCGTAAGTCCGTTTTTATCCGTTCAAAAGGCCACGGTTTCGTTTTTGAGTGTATTTTCTAAAAATATAAGCCACAAAGACTCCAGGTCTACTGATTTTCCCACGTTTTACAAAAATGGACAGATATATATATATATATATATATATATATATATATATATATATATATATATATATATATATATATATATATATATATATATATATATATAGTGTTTAAAACTCATTTTCTTGGTTCTAAACTTGTTCAAGACTTAACCAAACTACTTTCAATCAACTCCACAATTACTCAATCCTACCATACACCTTCTTAGGGTGTCATGGGTTCCTAGTCTTAACCAAAAATGGTGGATCTAATGAGATCACTAATAAAAACCCTTAGATCTATTTTTATAAAGAAAATGAACAATAAGTGGTATGTTTAACATAGATATATGCATGATTTGCTACTAGGACATCAAAATAGGTTAAATGAAAGTATACAAGATTAGAAAAGTTTACTTGAAGCTTACTTGAAGATTTGAAAAGTTTTGGAGATGATTATGTAAGAAACATTGGGATTTTTATTTCAAAATCCTAGCAAGGAGTACATATGTGACTAGATTATTACTTGATCTTCAAAAATTTATGGTTTCTTCTTGTGGCCGTGGGTTGGAGCAAGAGGGAGCAAGAGATGAGATTTTTGTTAAGTAATGAAAGTTTGCTTGGAATGTGGAAGTAAATAATAGATGTATGTTTTATTTTTCAAGGACATAAAGGACATGAAATAAATGAAGTAAGTAAGATATTTTCAAAGTTGTGTAAGAAAGGATAGGGGGGGAGCGGCAATTGGTATGGAGGGTGAATAATTTTTGGAGATCTTGTAAGATTTGTAAGATATTTGTTGTATATTTAGTGTTTTAATTGATACCGGGTACCGAGTTTACTAGAAATAAAGTTTAACAGTACCGAATAAAATGTGACAACGTTGTAAAAATTATGAAATTACATTCCTGATGAGAACCGGGTGTTAAAATAATTGTCGTGTTGAGATATCGTAATCTGACGAGATTATTAGCGTATACCAGAAAATATACCAACAGGTCTCAAAACACCGGCAAATTAATAATATAATCTTTATATCATTATAATGAGTATGAAAATATGTTAGGATCATAGTTGGGAGTGTCGGGTATATGTTAGTAGTAAAAACTGAGTGGTAATCATTAATTACAAATTAAGCATACGTAAATTGAAATGATGCATAACCGTGCATGATCTAATGTGCTGATGAGGTTGCTGAAGATATGTAGACTACTCTAGTCTATATGAAGTGTCCTTACTGATGATGCGGGAATTCGTAGCTAAACCACACTGGTTAAGCGAATTTGAAAACCCGTAAACTTAGTTTACGAGAAGATGCATGATGATCATGAATAGTGATTTCCCTCCGGGAATGAATAGTGTTTTGTGAATAGTGAAATTTTGAAACACTTCTCAGAATTTCAAACTGACTCCGAAAACGATTAATAGTGAAATAATGAATAGTGATACGTGAATAGTAAATAATGAATAGTAACTGATGAATAGTAACTTTCCGAGATGAATAATGAAATTTCGACGTTTGAAAAAGGACCTAAAATTACGAGTTGTGACACGGGGCACCCACGATGGGCTTCACCTTCTGCTTTCGTTTCTTGGAAATAACAATTCTCCGTGAAGAAGCACCTCTAGCCTGACCATCATTTGGGTTGCTAAGACCACCCCTAAAGACAACACTGGGTCCCAAACCATCACCTCCACCATCATTGGCTTCTAGATAACCTTCCGCATGATCATGCGCGAGTGGAGAAAGTGAAACAACACGATCACGATTCACGTCAAGGAGCCTGGGTTCACCCTACGCTAACCGCCTCGCTTCAACAATTACTTCACTAGGATCGACATGAGCGATAAAGGTGTACGCACTAATATCTGTAAAAAATGAAATGATGATGATGATGATGATGATGATGGTGATGATATGATAATAAAGGGGGAGAGAGAAAACAACAGTAAGTATAGCACACATACCTTCTCCACGAAGACGAAGAACATGGTACTCATCCTCTCCAAAAGGGTAAACACGGCTCAGGCCAACCCAACAAAGGAAAGCCTCCGGGAACCTACGAAACGGAGCAGGCCCCTCAATAATTATGCTATACTCCTCCGCACTATACTCATTAGGGTTTGGACCTGGATCACCCTCGACACTATCGGTTGAACACCAAGGAAAGTTAACATGGCAAGTAAAAGCGTCAACCCAGAAGAAGCGGTTCCTCCAACCCTTCACAGAATCTAAAGCTTTATCATAACAAGTTTCAGTGTTAGCACGCTTGCTAAAGAACACCCACCCATTCTTTATAAACTTGACATAAAGACGGCGAAATAGAGCCACCGACGGGGCAAAATTATGAGCACGACAAACAACCTCAAAGTGAGAAACTTTACACGCACCGAAAAGCAAAGCTGAGAAACATTAATTCGGTAATGCCTTAAAACATCAACAAAGAACACAGAAAAAGGCAAGCGGAGATCGGCATAATTAAAGAACCGACTGTATAAACCAATCTTCCCCGGAGGATACTGGTTGATAGCCTGATCGGGATCTGGTAAAACAGGGTTAACAACCGACGGAATGTGGTACTCACGACATAAGTCGTCTAGTTTCTCTTGCGACAAGTGACATTTGACGTCCGTGATTTTGGTTATTGCCATACGAGCAACCGGAGGATAGCAAAATGACAAGCTAACAAAAAAGTAAAGCTCGAAAGAGTTTCGCAAAGTGCGGAAGAAAGAGAAAGGAAAAGAGAAAATAACAACACGCCACCTTAGGTATTTACACAAGCGACTCTCCCAAGAGGCCGAAATAAATGCCGCGTGGTTTAAAGCGCCTAAAATCAATGGCCGCGATAAAAAATGAAAAATAAGGATGACAGCTAATAAAGCAAACATCCGCTCCCTCGAAGGGATAAAAAACGGTCGATCCCCCTACAATCTCGTCTGTTGGTAACCCAAGATCAGCAGGACAAAGGACCTACACCAAGAGTGGAATAACTAGTAGTCTAGTCTAGAAACATTCACCGCACGCTACCAAAACACGCGAACAATGAACGCACTAGACTAGCGAGACTTGATGACGTATAGTACAGATAGCAGGCCTACTGGGCCTCGATTATCTCATACGAATTGGGCTCCTGCCCTACAAACAAAATGGGCTCCGACCGAATGAACAAACTGGGCCCTAGCCCAGCAAGTCAATAAAGCCAGATATGGCCAAAGCCTATGCCACGAGCATGGCACGATCCGGACAAACTAGGACATATACGAGCGGCACTCCTGAAGTATGCTCGCGGACCGGACCACAGTCTGGAAATCCACCTACGTTCGCGAACATTGATTAAGCTGCGAATCCTTGTCCGACAAAGGTCCCACTTCGGCCACCACAACAATATGCGAAATATTAGGAAACCCTAATATTTCCACTACCTATAAAAGGAAACATCTATTCACACTTTCGAGGTATGACTTCCTCACTCATCCCAACATACGAATATTTCTCTCACAACATAAGTACTTATTCTCACGCCAGAGCTTAATCGTGGGGTCCGTCCCCACGGTAAGGCTAACGGTGTGCTCCTACTTGTGCAGGAACTTATTCCTCTACTTGGATTAGTGCATGAACTACACAACAGACGATACATCAAGGTCGGCCCAACGCAATCTAAGCCAAGTCTTAACCAAGCCACACTTTTTGCACTAATAAAGGACATGAAAGCTACATTCAAGGATCATTGTAATGCAAATTGTTCATATTTTTTGCAATGAAAACTACATTGAAGGACATGGAAGTTGCATTGAAGGATGCTAAAAATGCAGCCTGTTCATATTTTTTTGCACATTTTTTGCAATGAATTCGACATGAAAAATGGAACATGTTCATAATTTCAGAAATTAATTTCGCACATTAGATAGCTTGTACACTATGCAGTCTTGGAGCCTCCACATTTATAAGGGGACTCAATCTTATATTAGGATAGACAAATAGATAGATAAAGATTGAATGTCCATTCTTGAAATAATGAATTTTGAAAACTAAAATTAATGTGGTTTGCCTAAATTGTCCCTAAGTATCCCTTAATACAACTTGATCAATTATAAACGTGACAACTTTTTAAAAACAAACACTATATTAATTTTTAAAAACACACGCTTTGTATTTCAAAAAACACATACTATGCATCAAAGATCAAACCAAAATAACGATTTCGCAAGTATAAATCTTTACCGTTATACACCTTTGTGCGGGTACATGTCTAGTTTAAGAAACACTTAGAATGAGGTTTACAAGTGAAGTGAAGTTGATAAAAGTGTGAAAGTTGGAGGGTTGAATAAGAAAGTCACCCACTTGCGCAACCCTATCTCCTCCTCCTCCCTCAAAATAGCCCAAGTCCACAATTAATAATTTGCTACTAACATTTTTCTCTCTACAGCAGCAGCAGAAACCCTAAACCCCTCTTTTTAACAACAGATCTAAGGTCAGAACAGCGAAAACAACCTTAGACTACTAGTATTTTTTACTTCTTTATTGAATAATAATAAGATCTGATTTTTGAAATTTGAAATAATAGAAATATGGGTGAAACTGAGATTAAGGATAACGATGCTTACGAGGAAGAGCTTCTTGATTACGAGGAGGAAGATGACAAGGCTCCTGATTCTGCTGGTGTTAAAGCTAACGGCGAGTCCGTTAAAAAGTATTGCTTTTATTAATTAATTAATTAATTATTTCTGTTTAAAAATTGTTACTTTTTGTGTATGGATCTGAGCTTTAGATAGTGAATTTATATTATTGTATTTGTACACAGATGCATATGTAGTATAAGGGGTGTTTGTTTCGGCCATAAGCCTGCGATACAAGTCGAATCAAACACCCCCTTATGTTTCATAAGCTTCCTTTTTGTGGTTTGTTTAGAAACTTTTCGGCTGAAAACAAAAAGTGAGCTTATGAAGCATAAGCTGAAAACCAAATAAGCCATGAGCCCGTTATATAGGCTGAAACAAACACCCCCTTTAGAGGCTTTATTGGTCATATATGATGTTAGCTTTAACTGTGTTGGATTTAGAAATTGGTAGCATGATTGCATTCGTTCTCTTTAAGTTTGTTAGTTCATAATGTATTGTGATTGTGAAATGATTTGTAAACCACAATTTGTGAAAATATAATTGCTCGTTACGTTTTTTAGTTGATGTTTTTCATGCTCGTTACATTTGTAAACAACACTTTGTTAGTTAGCCTGTCTAGTTCACAAGCTGCACGTTCTCATTAATAGCACCTTAAACACCATAATAAAGTTTTGAATCACATGTCAACTTTATATATAATTTTTTAAATTAAGAGACTAAACCTTAAATCATGTTATAGGCTGGAAATTTTAGGTCTTAATTGACATATCGTCTAAAAAAATATTTTTTTCCATGTTATAGGATGAAAATTGAAACTAAATACTTAAACGTGTATTACTCTGTTCGACAGTCCTTTTGAAAGTAACAAAGAAATAAGAAATTATTTTACTAGCGTTTGGGGTTAAAATTGAGAATAATTTACTCAAAAGTTTAAATAGCAGTTAATATTTCATAAACAAACTACAATACAAACGGCTTTTTATTCTATTAAAATTTTCTTCTATATTGCTAAATAGAAAATACTGCAAACTCAAAGAGAAAGAAAGCAGGGGCACGTTATGGGCTGGATTGCTTATTTTTGTTACACTTGTAGTTATTATCTTTTTTTCATTAATGTGTAATGCTGTTACTGATTAATTTGTTTGTTTTAATGTAACCTATAATCAGGGGATATGTAGGAATTCACAGTTCCGGATTCAGAGATTTTCTTCTAAAGCCAGAGCTACTTCGTGCGATTGTGGATTCAGGATTTGAACATCCTTCCGAAGGCAAGCTTTTTTTTTTCCTCACATTTTAATAGAGGATTAATATCTGATTATATGCATTCATGATTTATTTTTAGCTTAATAATTGCACTGTAAGATATTTCCTACACTTGCATTTCTTGTGTGCGAATCACATTGTTCTTTGCGTTTGTGTACGCTTGGGATTTTTATAGTACTTTTCTTAAATTTAACTATGGTAAATGATAGCTTGAAATATGCACTTGCTTCATCATATAGCTATTGACAAAAGGGAAAGTAGTCTCATCATAACCAAACATTTTTAACGTCAAATGTAACTTTAAAATTAGTTATTAATCTACTCATTTACAGTGACTACTATGATATAACTTTTCAGGATTATAATGTATACATTTTGAGAAGCATACAGATTACTAACTGCTGCTAAATTGGGTTTATTTTGCACATTGTGGTTGAATACGTTTAAAAGTCTTTTATTTATTCTTGGCGTCCTGATACCAAATAGGCTTAACATTTTGACCCCTGGACACAGGGTATCGTTTTGTATTTGTCTGATTGATTGTTGAACCTAGTTCTATTTTTTGATATTATGTCCAAGCATCCCCCTTCCTTGTCTGATTAGTAGTAGTACCCGCAAAATAACTTTTGTTGTCTGTTTGCAGGTAAAAACAACTATTACCCTGTCATTTGACGAAGCGCTCTGTTTGGTAATTAATTTTTTAATTGAGGATTGCTTAGCTCCAATTTCTTTGGTTCTTCATCAGTGCAACACGAGTGCATTCCTCAAGCTATTTTGGGAATGGATGTTATTTGCCAAGCAAAGTCCGGTATGGGAAAAACTGCAGTGTTTGTCTTGTCGACGCTGCAACAAATTGAGCCCGTGGCTGGTCAAGTAGCTGCACTTGTTTTATGTCACACAAGAGAATTGGCTTATCAGGCATGGATCATATCTGTATCTTATAGATTGCACATATTGCTATCTTTCAGCTATTTCGTTTATTTTTTTCTTAAATTAATGTGGTGGATTGTTTCTCTCACTTTCAGATCTGTCACGAGTTTGAAAGGTTCAGCACTTACTTAACTGATATCAAGGTTGCGGTCTTTTATGGTGGTGTCAACATCAAAATTCACAAGGAGCTTCTTAAAAATGAATGCCCACACATTGTCGTTGGAACTCCCGGAAGGATTCTTGCACTTGCCAGAGACAAAGATCTCGCATTAAAGAGTGTTAGGCATTTTATACTTGATGAGTGTGACAAGATGCTTGAGTCACTTGGTATGCTTTGATTTATATGTGATTGTTTTAGGTTTTCAGAAATTGATTAAAGCTTTGATTAACATGTATTTTGTATGATTTCCAGACATGAGGAGAGATGTTCAAGAAATATTCAAGATGACTCCTCATGATAAACAAGTGATGATGTTTTCGGCAACACTGAGCAAGGAGATTCGCCCTGTCTGCAAAAAGTTTATGCAAGATGTAATGTCCCATGGCCAGCTCTACTTGAATTTTGAAGTCAATGTTTTCATTTTAAAAGAGGGATGGGGAACACACAGGATATATGTGTGTCTGATAGCAGTGGGGCTCAATTGGTTACAGTGCACAGCTCACTTTCTTTCCTTACTCGTGTCTTGTATTTTTTTTAGCTCACAAGTTTTTGGGGTCACTAGTGGCGGTTTTCTATAGTATTTTTTTTATTTAATCTATTAAATAGTAGATAGCTATGATCGAGTCCACATTCTTGGTCCGATTCGAAAGCGTATCTGCAAAGGAGACCAGTCAGATGGACCAGAATCTTGATTCGGAGGATGTTCATTTCGTACTGGATCCGTTAGCTTCTGAAGGCTGCTAATATGCTTTACTATGATATTTGTTCCTTTCAGCCCATGGAAATATATGTGGATGATGAAGCCAAGTTAACCCTACATGGTCTCGTACAGGTAACTTTCAGAAGCTTTTTAATACCCTTTGATAGAAGTAGGAAAATGTTCATGGCCTGTGGGTTGAAACGAGTAGTTGTGCTGCCCCATCTACAAAACTATTACATGAATCATAAAATGATACTATTGATTACAAAACGGTTTAGAAGGCTGCTAGACATTAAAATCAGGTCTCAAGCTTTTTTGAGAAAACGATGTAGAAGAACCTCTTTATCTTTATTATGATCTTATTCTTTCTTGACATTTATTCATGGCAGCACTACATCAAACTCAGTGAGCTGGAGAAGAACCGTAAGCTGAATGATCTTCTCGATGCGTTAGATTTTAATCAAGTTGTGATATTCGTCAAAAGTGTAAGCAGAGCAGCTGAGCTGAACAAATTGCTTGTGGAGTGTAATTTTCCATCAATCTGCATCCACTCAGGAATGTCCCAGGAAGAAAGGTTTGTATTAGCTTTTTTTTTGCATATGTGAATGCTTATACGTTATTTTTTGGATGAATAAATTTACATCAGCAGTCACAACATATTGAGTAGACAAGGTTTAGTTTTAGATGAATGCATCTAAATCTTAGCTTGTTTGTGGTGTTATTTATCCTGTTTTTGCTTTTTTTTAGAGCCAAAACCAATAATACCATAGGCACTATTTTTGATTTTACTTTTTTGTCATGAGCATGGTTTGTACGATTAACTTAAACATTTGGTATCTTTGTGTTTGTCACGGTTTAGACTTTAGAGTGCTTTCCTTTGTTCTGGTGTATGCTCAACACTATACAGCTATTGTAGCTAGAACCATGTGCAATATAGCAACTAGGTGGCATGAACAAATTTGGTATTTGTACAATATTTGAACTTATTGAGTCTATTAGTAAATAAATATCATTCGTGGCAGTATTTCAATGGCTGACCCATATTGTGCACACTCCAGCTGTTTTCACATCTGGTGCCGCTTCTTTTATTCTTCATTCTAGAAGCACTTAATTAGAAAAACCAATTTACTTTTTTCTTTTTTCATTTCGTTAGTCATTATATTGACTATGTAAGAAGTCCTCGGCTTAGTGTAAAAATGTTATTCTACTAGTGTTTTTCATTTATGAAGAAGTTTTGTAGTACGTAGTTTTGTGATGTTTTTGGTGTTACTGTAAAAATAATTCTATTGTTTATTACTTTAATGGTTACTTTATGATAATGATTTATTAAATCCTCATTTGTCTTGAGTTTTTAGGCTGACACGCTACAAAGGCTTCAAGGAAGGGCACAAGCGAATCTTGGTGGCAACAGATTTAGTTGGTAGGGGTATCGATATCGAACGAGTGAACATTGTCATAAACTACGATATGCCTGATTCTGCTGACACTTATCTCCACCGTGTAACTTTTCTTTTCATTTCATTTGTTTTTACCAACCGTTTATATTTCTATTGTTCCAATACTGAAGGTTATATTTGTTGATTTGACAGGTTGGTAGAGCTGGAAGGTTTGGAACCAAAGGGCTTGCAATCACATTTGTTTCATCTGCAGCTGATTCAGATGTTCTTAACCAAGTATTTACCCATCTATATTTCTTAAAAATATCACCATTTAGATTGTCTCGGCATGTGCTAATCATGTATTGTTTTGATGTTTATAGGTTCAGGAGAGATTTGAGGTTGATATTAAAGAGCTTCCTGAGCAGATCGACACTTCAACTTATAGTAAGTCCTTTATCTATACATGCATAACTTTCTGTGTTTTTGTATTTGTTGGCATCCCTGTTATCTCCTTGTATGTTAGGCAAAATGAATCGGTTGGGTAAACATATATGAGAACATTCCAGATGTATCAACTGGGTTGTACTGCCGACACACATATTTTGTATTTGAATGTTTAAATATATATTCTACATGGGTGATTGGGTCTCTATCAACAGTGGCGGCACTTAGTAGATTAATATTATCATGGTATCTTTTTTGAAAGGTAAATATTGTTATGATATAGTATTGGTAATTATACATAACACTGATTATTGATAAAAGAATATGAACAAAAAGCGTTGATCAATCTGACTTGTTTTGACCCAATTCCAGACCTTTTCATGTCGACATTTTCATAATTTAGCCACCCGCCTCCAGTGTCTGCACTATGTGATATTTTGTTGATTGCTGTCATGAACTCACAGCTGGCTTCTGTTCTTTTGCTTGCAGTGCCCTCGTAGAACCAGCACCAAAGTTCGAGCTTTTAGCTGTATGACTATGGGATATAATGTGATGGCCATTTGGAAGATGATGTTGTCTTATTATAAAACAATTTGAACATTGTCGAGAATCTTCAGGATCACAGGATGGTCCTCTCTTCAATACTTGTTTTGTTGAGTTTTGTAACATTGATAACTTTGTTTTCAGACTTCTGTAGCTTATTAGGTAGAGCTGACTTGCCTTTGTTGATCTGAAAATGTTATGAAACTTTTAATGCATGGAGTACTAGTCACCTTAGCATTTGGCCTTTTTTAAAAGGAGCCCCTTATAATAGGTTGTTTTCGCTTGATTTCTATTTTAGTGGTGGCCAACTTTTTTTGAACAAGTGGTGGCTAACTGGTTACCGACTTTTTACCTTAGCTGATAGCTGTTGCTAGAAGCTCAAGTCTTAAGCAAGGGCTCTGCCCTGCATTTTTTTATTTGGTTTTTTGACGTTATGTGCAGAAATTAGACATGATATGGTCTAAGACTTTAAATGCATGGACACGGTCTGTACCTCTAAGCTTTATACTCTTATCAAATAAATGTGGCAAAATAACAATACAAAAGGTAATTAGATCATACCCCCAGTTTCAAAATAGTCACCCGACAAAAAAAGAAACTAGTCACCCGACAAAAAACACACAAAGAAAACATAATTATTATTGCTTGTTACTTATTTTTTACTAGTAGAATGGAGCAACATTTTCACTTAATTAATTAATCAATGTCTTTCTTTAAAGCATCTAATAATAATTTTTAGATCATACATCTAATAATAATTTAAAGCGAGGTTAATATGTTAAACTCGATCAAACTTCTTTATCTATTTTTAGTAGTAGACAGTTAAATAATGACATTTCAAAAAGAAAACGTGGAGTTGTGGACTATTAATTTAGGAAAGATTGGTTAGTGATGTTGATCAAGTCGTTAGCTATCATTTATGTTCTTTACTTGACAAAGTATACAAGTAAATTGTTGGAATAGTTGTTTCCCGCCAGATATTGGAAAATTTTATAATACAAATACCCTTTAGGGCGGTTTGGTTCATAACCTGTTTTTTTGAAATTATAATTTGTTAGGAATTAGAATTTGGGATGACGGAGCCTCTTGGTAGTATGCTTAGTTATGGAGAAATGGGAAAGAACAACAGTTTATTACTCCTAAGTTCTCTTTAATGTCAATTAAGTCTCTTAATCGGGTCATCTAGCAGTTATGTTATGTTTATGTTCAAGTTATGTATTATGTATAATTCATTGTATGTTATAGCAAAAGTTTAAGACATGGTTTTATCATTTATATGTTATATATATATATATATATATATATATATATATATATATATATATATATAAAAAGTAAGAATTTGAAGATTTAACACTATTTAAACTGATTGACAATAATATGTGATATGTGTTATAAACGAAAATAATAATAAAAGTTTATGGTTTTCATATATAATTTTCTTACTTTGCCTACAAAGAAAAACGCAAAAATAATCTGTAAATTATAATTTGTTATTCTTAGTGTGTATGTCTGGTTTATCGTGAAAAATAATCTATAAATTATATTTAGCAACATGTTATGCTTAGAGCATTCTTATCTGAAGGTGTAATGGTAAAAACTAGTGTTGTCAACTTTTTCTTTTATAACTCACAACCTATAACTTAACCCAAAAACACCTTTACTCATCACTTAAGTTATAAAACACCCCCAAGCCCCACAGTTTTTTCATTTATTACACCGGTGCATATGAAAAAAATGGCCTATGGCCTAGCTAGTGATTTTGGAGCAATGCCCTATAACTTATGGTATGGACAGGTGTCACAGGATGGCGCGATAGGGCAATAATGAGTCCTATGATTTATCATACCATGTGCTCTTAGTGGATCTAGTTGTTTATCGTAAAAGAACAAACAAACAAAGGCTACCAAACTGACTTCTAGTATCAAATAAAATCATTAACTTTGTGTATCAAGCTAGCAACACAAACTTCACTTAGACCATGTTTGGATACTGAAATTTAATATCGATATAATCATGATAATAGTCATTAAACAAGATGTAGATTATACAGTCCATGACCAAACCAGCAATACTCAGGGTGATTAGTAAAAGTCAAGAAGTAGCAGGCAATCCCGCTTAATATATTCCATCTTGAATGAAACAAGGTGTAGAAGTGAATGCAAATGTTTTCTATTTGGGATGATATAAAATGAGACATGCCGCAGGCACCACGAAAGTGTCATGAAATTGATATTAGGGCACCAGGAAAATGTCATGAAATTGATATCAAGCACCACGAGAAAGTGTCATGAAATTAATATCATACCAAATATGTAACAATTCACATTTTCGGATTACTACTCATTTTTACTATTCACTTTTTACTATTTACTCCCGAAATTTTTATTTCATATTCTCGTAAGTTAAACTATTTTAATGATAATCCGAGAGTTTGACACTCGTCGGATCATTTGTGCAAAAATCACGAAACCGTGCCCGAGATTTACTTTTAGGTTTAAACGTCATTCAAGCATCCCGACATGTCCATAAAACACTATAAACAATAGAAATATGAATTTATCTCATTTTACGACAATTCCAAAAGTTTTGGAATTTTACGTTTTCCAATTCAGCGTTTTACGCAAATTACGCGTTTTAGGCCCGCGTTTCCAGTTTTAACAACGTTTAAGCAACCCGATGGAACTTACCACTAATTTAATAGGCTAATATAGAGTATATTGATAAGTTTTAACATATTTATAAGTTTCATATTTTTAGGATACCCGATTTTAAGTTTCGTGACTTAACGACTTACAGTTAGCAATTAACGGGACCAAAACTCACTCTGTAACATAAGATAATACCAAGACTAAGTATCTAGTCACCCTTATCTCATCTTGGCCGACTTAGAGGGGGGGGGGGGAGTCACCTAGTATGTGTCTTGATCTCATACTTGAAGACTTGGATGGATTACATGTGTTTTAGGTAGCAAAATTGGTAACTACTAGCCTACAATTTGCACCTCATAAAAGGAAACTTCCTAACACCTTCCTAGCACCTCCTCAAGGCCCTATATAACCCTCCTCATCCTCTCTTGGTCGTTCATAACCTCAAACACACAAACACACTCCTAATTTTCCCTCTACTTCAAGTTTTATCCAAGAAATCAAGTGCTACATCAACACATAAACTCTTGTTAGGTTTTAATTAATCCAAACTACTTCAAATCCTTTGAAACTCTTGGTGATTCTCTTGAGTTTAGATCCACTCAAGTCACCTAAACCCTCATCACAAATCCTTCAAGAATACAAGGGTGTAGAAGGATTGCTAAAGTGAAGTGAAGCTTGTCAATCAAAGTCCTATCCTTACTAGTTACTTTCCTTTCTTAGAAAGCCAAAAGTTGTAAGAAACCCTAATATACTTTCTTGCTCAATACCATTTTCATGCTATTTATATTTCATTCATACTATATATAGTCTTGTTATTATGTTCATGATGTATAAAAATTAGTAAAACAAGTTATGGAAACTATATATTAACTTATATTAAGTAAACAAGAAAACTAGTGACTTATATTGAGAAATTCGACCAAAATAGTATAAACATGATATTGGACAATTACATACTATGGTAGAGGACTTAACAAGGAAAACATAGCAATTTGAACCACCTAAAACGAGTACACAAGTCAAAAGTTATGGCCAAAAGAAGTTAGCGAACCTAAAAACCCGAAACTGCCTAATAACTTTCTGATCAAAATCCGTATTTTTTTAAGTCCCTTCTGGTCCGTTTCATCAAAAAGTTAAAACACGAAAGTTGTCCGGAACGACGTTTTCGTTCAGGAGCAAAGAAGCTCGAACCCTGAAAATGCATAACGAGTGATATTTTCTTCAAATTCTTAACAGCCCCTTTTAATACCCAAGTGACTATATAATGGTTATGGTTATATAAAACCAAGAGGTCTAATGACCTAAAGCCAAGACCACATCCATGGCTAAGGCCAAGGATGAGTCTCAAGCCCATGGTAACAATGACCAAGGTCACGGCAAAGCCACGACTAAAGACCATATAAACTTACCAAGACGAAAACATGAACTAAAGAGTTAATGGTACTGATACGTGCCACTGGAGCATAAGTATCAAAGTAGTCTATTCCTGACTTTTGTTTAAAGCCTTGAATAACTAATCTTGCCTTGAACTTTTCAACAGTTCCATCTACCTTCATTTTCTTTTTGAAAATCCATTTGCAACCAAGTGGTAGATCAGTCAACACATAAGTGTTATTGCCCATAATGGAGTCCATCTCATCATTTATTGCTTCTTTCCAGAAAGCAACATCCGGGGACTTCATTGCTTCTTCAAATGTTTTGGGATCATCCTCCACAATGAAGCAATAGGAGTATTGGTCAGATACCTCACTCCTTGTACCTTCAATTAAGTATAATTGAAACTCAGGTCCAAATGATTTTGGAGTCCTCACCCTATTGCTCCTTCTGAGCTCAGGTTCAGGTTGTTGTTCCACAACCTCAGCAGGAACCTCATCAGATACTTCTGAAACACCATTGTCATTGGTTCCATTTGGAATCCTTTGACTTGGTCTAGGGATAGATGAGAATCTGTTCTCATCAAAGAGTGCATCCCTTGATTCAATTATTGAGTTAATTGAAACAGACTCATTAGGTTCTATAACATAAAACCTATATGCCTTGGAATGCTCAGCATATCCAACAAAGATGCATTCAATGCCTCTTTCTCCCAAAGTTTTCTGCTTTGGATCAGGGAGTCTTACAACAGCCCTACAACCCCATATCCTAAGATAATTAAGGTTAGGTTTCTTTTTAGTCCAAAGTTCATAAGGGGTAACTTTGTTCCTTTTGTTGGGAACCCTATTTAATAAATAGCAAGTTGTTAACATAGCTTCACCCCAGAACCCTTGACTCAGTCCTGAATAGGACAACATGGAATTAACCATCTCCTTCAGCACCCTGTTTTTCCTTTCAGAAATACCATTTTGCTGAGGAGTATAGGGAGCAGTTGTTTCATGGATTATACCAACAGACTGAAAATATATAGTATCCATGTACTCACCTCCCCTATCAGTCCTTAATCTTTTGATCAGGGAACTTTGTTGCAATTCAACTTCAGTTTTAAATACTTTAAATTTATCTAATGCTTCATCTTTAGAATGTAATAAATAAACATGACAAAACCTAGAAGCATCATCAATAAAAGTCACAAAGTATTTCTTATTCCCCAAAGAGGGAGTAGCATGTAAATCACAAAGGTCACTGTGAATTAACTCCAAAACTTTAGTTTCACGTTTTACTCCTTGAAAAGGTTTCTTAGTTATCTTGTTCAACATACAAGTTTTACACTTTTCAGTGTTCATATCAAAGCTGGTATTAACCCATCCTTGGACATATATTGCATTCTTTTAAAATGTACATGGCCAAGTCTTGCATGCCATAAGTTTGAATCATAAAGTTTAGATGTAAATATAAAAGCAGAATCAATCTTATCATGAACAATATTAAGTCTGAACATTTGATTACACAAATAACCAAAACCAATAAACACACCATTTTTAGATAAAACAAACTTATCAGATTCAATAACTTGTTTATAACCACAATTATTCAAAACACTACTAGAAACCAAATTCTTTCTAATATCAGGAACATGTAAAACATTAAACAAAGAAACAATCTTTCCAGAACTAAACTTCAAATCAACACATCCTTTTCCATGCACCAGGGCAGTTGACTCGTTTCCCATATGAAGAATAGAACCATCATTCATTGACTCATAGGTCTTGAACCAGCTTCTATCTTTACACACATGAATTGTTGCTCCAGAGTCAACCCACCACGCAACATCATCATCCTGCACAAAGTAAATGTCAGATATATATGTAACATAATAAATCTCAAAAGACTTATTAAACACATTCTGACCTTTCAGAGAATTGGTGTTACCATTCAGTCCACCTGTGCCTGATCCATTGGATTTGTTTCCAACTTTACCACCCTTGCAATCTTTCCTGAAGTGTCCAGGTTTCCCACACTTCCAACAAGTCACCTTAGGTTTCTTGTTAAGATTAGATTTGGTGTTATCTTGATGCTTACGCTTGCCCTTGTTGTCATTGTACTTGGTGGAGTTGTTATGCTCCACCATATTGACAACTGATGGACCAGTAGCAGTGCTACTCTTTGGCTTGTCAATGTCTTGAGCTTTGAGTGAATCCTCAATGCGCAAGTGACTGCCCAACTCAACAAGAGTTAACTCCTCCTTCTTATGCTTAAGCATATGCTTGAAATCTTTCCAAGAGGGAGGCAGTTTATCGATGATACACGAGACTGAAATAGCCTCATCCATGTTCATCTTGTGTTGTGTGAATCGACCTAGTATACTAAGAAGTTCATTGTATTGTTCCATGACAGGTCTAGAATCAACCATTTTGTAATTGTTAAAATTACTTACAAGGAACTTCTTACTTGATGCATCCTCAGCCATATATTTGGCTTCCAAGGAATCCCATAGTTCTTGAGAAGTTTCAACATTCTGATAAATATCAAATAGAGAATCAGACATACCATTGAGAATTAAACCTCTGCAAACATAATCATCATTCTCTCATTTGCTTCTTGCCCTCATCTGATCCATAGTAGCATCTTCTCCATAATCTTCAGGAATCTCAGTTGTCAGAACATAAACCACATTCATACTTGACAACAAGAAGTGCATCTTCTTTTGCCATCTTCTGAAATCAACACCTTCAAACTTTTCCAACTTGGAAAAGTTAGCAGCCATTTGTCTCATAGCATCAGCCATTGATTATCACTAATAGTTTCTATTGATTGTTGGTTATTAAGTGTTAACAAGTTCCCAGATTAGGGTTAAGATAATCAATAAGGTACCGGATATTCACTTGAAATCGTGGTATCACTTTCCAATAGAAACTATTCGACCCTATGCCTGGGTTACACGAATATCTCTATGGGATAAGACCAAGTGATGTTCTTGTTTTAGGCACAAACCAAGAACCAGATGCGTATTCAACTGTTTAGGGTTTTGTGATTTCGTATATTCATGCAGATGTGTTATGACCTCTATTTATAATAGAGAATACTCAAAACCCTAGCCCATGGAATTATATATAATTAACGGCCCATTAATTATATCATAATATTTTCCATAATAGTAGGAATCAGTGGTTAAAAACGAGCAGCAGAATAACTGATGCTATCAACAGATTTACACTAGCAGCAGAATCATCAGCAGGATCAGTTGGCAGCAGAATCCTATCAGCAGGATCAGCTAGCAGCAGAATCCTAGCAGCAGATTCACAACACTAGCAGCAGAATCAGATTCATGCATCAGCAGAATCAGATTCACACTAGCACAACCACTATTGAGTCAGGGTGTTCATGGACCAAATGGGTGTACACTCCGTACCTCCAAACCCATTACCAGGTGTGAACTCACCCCTTTAGTGCACTAAATTTTCTAACATGTGTTGCCATTATGGTTGTGAGTTTTGTTTATGTTAGGTGAATTTGGCGGATATTCACCGTAAACCTTAACGAGACAACACTTGTTTACTAAGGATTGTCTAGGGTTCAAAGGCTTTTTTCTATGCTAAATGTAAAAAGTGAGTTAGGATCATATGCAATTCATTTTTTCCATTCTTTTCGGCTTGTGAATCAACGGCTTTTCTTTTATGTTTTATGGTTTTAAGTCTTGTTTATGTCAAGTGATTTTGTGGGTATATTTACGGCAACAAATCCGTTTGTTTAAGCTTGTCCTTGTGTTATCATGTCTTCCGGTTCTTGGGTTCTTGTTTTCCTGACCTTGTGCATGTACGTTCAGTTCATTACGGACCTGCCTAAACGAGCAGTGTAAATTCTAAAGTTTTCAAACTTAGGAACAAAATCCACAATCGATAAAACCAAAGAACTATGAATACAAACTCTTAAATATAGTTGCACACATCCCGCCCATGGAGCTGTGAATCATGGAAACTGGATGCATGAACTGTAAATCGTCTCATTCATCAAGGTCAAGTCTACTAATCTACCTCTCCAACATATCATAACCTTTTGTGTACCAATGACCACATCGATCCAACTACTGCTTTTTGGGATCTTGATTTCAAGTTGTCTGACAGTTTGACATCATTTGGCAAATAAACCAAATAACCAATACCATAATATAAGAAAAAGGACGCTGCATGAAACATAACAAGAAAAAGTTCTACTCATCACTCCATAATAAGGTTACATCCTTCTAGTATCTTATCCAAATAACTAACTAGCATTTAATAAAGATCCCATTGTATCAAAACATTTTTTTGACAACATAAATCAAAAGATATAATCACCAACACTATCAACAATATTACAACCATAACCGCCATCACTTTTGCTAGAATCACACACGCACATCTTCCTCTAACCGGGTGAAGAGCATCCACTCGTAGCAATCAGCATTTATGGTTGCCCATATATTAATATCTCACTTGTCGAGATCGAATGATAATTTTCTCCAGGTTAAAAGCACACACCTGGGAATTATAAGGACTCTGGACTTGTAGATGGTCTGATTCTCGAGGGCATCTGCATTTTTCGATGTTGTTCTTCGTATTTCAACATGGATGAATTCCTGGGCGTAATAGACATTTTATTCAAGTTCATGTCAAATTCATCATCCTCAAAGCTCATGGGGCCTCTTCCATTAGAGGCACCAGCCCCCGCTTCATCTTCATCACTAGTACCTTCCTCATCCTCATCTTCGTCATCATAAGTTGTTCTCACCATTGACCAATATATGAAATTTGGTCGGATAAATCTGTTGTCAGGTTGAAAGGAAAACATATCAGCATTATAACTTTCAGCCGCAAGCAAGCACAAGATTTTAAAAACAATTCTGTAACCTTTACGATGTTTATATTCTTAGGTAATAATTTCTTTTGGTTTATCTAAAGACGACATTTTTAAAGTATGACGACACTAGCTTGATTTGCCAAGCTTAATGATAATATGAAGAGAACTATCAAGACAAGCCCAAGAGACATTTAACAGGGAGATTGTAAATTTTGAGAAAGAAGTTACTCATGTTTGTTAGATTATATATATTTATTAATAGCGTAGGTTGTTTTTTTGTTTTGGGGCATGCCTTTTAATTATCTTGATTAGTAGGGGGTTGTCATTTCCTTTGTACTTTGTTCCGTTTTGGTTAATATATGCTGCCTTTCTAAAAAAATATATATATTTATTAATATATAAACTAATATACAACTTTTTTTTATTAAAATATCAAGCAACAAATGCCAGAGAATCCAAGTATTGTTTAGGGAGTTGAGAACTAACTTGTCAGACTTCTTCAATAGATATGGATCAAAAGGGAAGAACAAATCAAGCCTTTCAAAACCACCAAAAGCTCTAGAAAGGTCTGATTCAAGCAGACCATGAAAAGCAAAGGTACCCGATACATGAAAAAGCTGAGCTGCATTGCACTGACGGAGGAATTCCTCAACTATGGACGGTAGGCACACCTGTCCCAACATTCAAGTAGAACTTTATTTATAAATTTACAGGGTCTGAATTATTACAAAACATACAGTGTTTAATTTGTAAATGTATCGTTGGTTTTATACTAACAGCAAGTATCCCAATTTACCTCTAATGGGTTTAATGCATGCTTGAAAATTTGCTCCAAAGGCATTTGGCACAGCTGTGATTTAAGTTGAGGAGTGGCAAGAATTGATCTCAAACGAAAGCAAAGTACATACATAACAGCCTGTATATGATGAGCAAACAGATATCGCAATCACATTAGATTCTAGAAAACCTTCCATATATGATACAATATCCACTAGCTTAATAAAAGATCGTGTCATACCTGGCATCCGGCATAAAAAACTCGATGATTTTTTAGATTAATTTCGCCACTCTGATTTTCACAATAATCATTACACCAATCCACCAGGCTGAAACAACAAAGAACGCACGCACCATCTGATTAGATGTAGTCACAGCTAACTTTATACGAAAGAAAACAATCTGTTTCTTTAACAAATATAATTTTATCGAGTTTTATGAGCTGAATGATCTAAGCCAGATTGGCGAAAAAATTACCAAGTGCATTTCAGTTTTATGAGCTGAATGAAGATACTAGAAAGGAATTTGATATTCTAATAATCATCCTCACAAAGTAAGTGAGGTGTGGTTAATTATCGAGTACTTTGCCATATATTAAGAGAATTAAAAATATATGAATGTCATGTGAAATACATGCTAACCTTTCCAATATGATTGTCACATACGAAGCGGACAAAAACTTTGCCCGAGCCATGTAACTCGCAAGATAAGAAATAGCACTCATTCTGCAATGCATCAACAACATGTTAGCCCTACCTAAGTGATGACCTACATTAAAACAGGTCAGTTCTGGACTTCTGGTAGACCTTTCACTACTTTTCTTTTTTGTCTTTATTTTATAAAGAATAGATCAATTAGAATTTTAAAGGCCCAGAACAAGTGTTATATAAAGAAATTTTAATTGATTTCTGCTTTATAGAACACTTGTTCTGGGCTTTAGGAGAATCTTATAACATCGACAACTACTAAGCCGTTTGACCTTCCTCTTTTTCAGCCAGTAACAAAAAACATTTTGACCTATTAGCAATAGAGAATAGACCAGATTCACTTCCACATAAATGGTGTGCAAAACGTTCCTCTATAATCAAGTATTCAAGTGTAAAGCTAATGAAATGTAGTCTCACCTCCAATCTTGCGGATAGACGGTGCTTGTAAAGATTTCAAGAAGCTTAGTAACAAACTGTGTCCCACAATCTTCGGGGTCAAGCGAACAAGCATAGAACATCACAAACTACAATCACAAGAAATAAAGATTAGGCAAGTAGATTGCGTATATCATGCCATCATGTACCTATTGAAGAGAAAACGGATGGTCATAAATTGACCAGTTAGTTACCTGGGCAAATTTGGATTTGTATGCATTCAACACAGTACTTTGAAATGACTGAAGAAGCGCCTTGAATACCTATATAAAATATCCAATTGAATAAATAAGTATAAATAAAAGAATATTAAGCATACATCAAGTAAAAAATTCAAGCAGACAATCTACCTGGTCCAAGCGGCCACTTTGGTAACAGGACTGAAGGTGATCAAAGGTGAGAACCATTAAGGTATCCAACTTCTGAGCAACTACATTTCCCCAAAGAACTTTTCTACCAGAGTATTCTCTCCGAGGCTGGAGAAAGGCAATTATATATAAGTCCAGTAGAGCAAGAAACGATTTTGTGATTCACTTGTTTCAAATTTGGTACATGCTTGAAGATTGTATAAAATTAGTAAAAACATTTCAGCTGTGAACCTGACTACGATCGGTATTCAGTAAAAAGTGATTATAACCTAGCAAAATACAACGCTGATAAAACCCTTTTAAGCTATGAAGAGCTAGACGTTTGAAAACAGGCGTAACTACATTTATGTAACAAACGAGTCAGTTTGGATTTTATATTACTAATAACTGGCCACAGCGGTAAAATAGAAAGAAACAGCTTAACAAATTAAACTGGACAGTTTAAAAGGTCGCCTTACTTAAGTTTTTGCAACCTTCTTATTTGTTTTACCAAAAAAGGGGTCAATTTCATATATCCTCTCCTAAGTTTAATAATATCATATTCCGCAAATTAGCATCGAGTACCTTATACCTTGTCCGAGATACTCGTATTAATTGGGTAAATATGATATTGTCGACTTTAGGGTGGATATGTAAGATTCACCCTACTTATAAAAATGGAACATTACTGTATTAGATATCTTTGTAAATACATGATAACATTACTTAATAGAAATGGACAAAAAAGGTGGAGGATCCACACAAAGTAAACAAAATCGTTTCAAGTCTTTTGACACTTTAATGGACCTGCCTGACCCAGCCATTCACCTTCAAACTGAGCTGGAACAGCTAAAAAGCCGCCGACGTGCTTGCAACTGACATTGTACCAAGAAAGGGACCAAAAGGAATGACATGAAATTTATGACTTGAGACCACAAAATCTCAATACATGTACGCTCAAACAAAATATTCATAAAATAAACAAAATTTGATATTTGAAAATTGTGATGATGTATTCAGATTACCTCCTCCATCTCCATTTCGGATTCATCTACAGGCCGTGCCATATCATTAAGTTCCATTTCAAAGATGCCTTTACTGGGATCATCCTGTAAAACTTCATCCCATCCTATATCCACCTATAGCAAAATATATTGCTTTTATAATCAGTAATGGCCTCCTGAGTTCAACCCTTTAGATACAAAGAACTTTAAAATGACTCACATCTAGGTCTACCAGCCTATTCACCAGCTCGAAAATCATAGCGTCACGAACAAGGTGGCCCATTTCACCACCTGCCAACATTAGCATGTTCTCCACATATACAACGATTTGCTGAAAAAGTACAAATTATAAAAATTACCACCGTATGAGATTAACAACTACAAATCTAGGTCTGTGAATAAGCAATCAAGAGTGTAGTTAACGGTATAGTTTCCGAAAGGCAAACACACACACCCACTTATTATATACCAGGTTTTAAAAGGCACGCCATGGCGCCACTAAGGAGTGAGGCGTGACTTCCACGTTACAAAATAGACCAAGGCATCGGCTCTAGGCGTGGCATGAGATGAGGTGTGAAAAGGCGCGAGGCGTGCCACCTTTTTTAATTCAACTCCAATGAAGAAGGTTTTTTTTTAAAGAAATGAAGATTGCATGCAGGGATAGTTTCTTGAATTTATTCCTATGTACGACAGTTTTTGTAAACTCGATATATATGTAATAAGATATAAATAGATACATCTATAAATATTTTCATATTTTGTGCAGCTTTAAGTCGCGCCTTAAAAAACGCTATGGCTTTGCCATGGCTCCTAAGGTGTGAGGCTTGGCCATGCCGCCACGACAACGTCACACCACACGCTATTTATAACCTTGATATATACTACCACAACCACATAAATTTCACTTGTGTCCCTGACGGGAGTATAACCCACAACCTCTTGGTTCAGGACATAGGTTTGTCACGAATACCACTAGGCCAAAGGCCCTTTGGTATAGTAGTTGCGAAACACCCGGGGTAAAGGTGTGTATTTCGTCCCATTTACTTGCATGATAGTCAATCCGGTTTGTGTTATATCTCAAAAAGGTTTGATCATGAAAAGTAGCTAAAAGAGAAACGGGCTGAAAGCAGCCTAAAGTCTTCTTTTACTGCATGCAACCCCATAAATCTTTTTTACCAAAAGATACTACTATCTTTTCCCCATACTTAACACTTTAATTAATAAACTGTTTGCGCAGTTAAGCCCTTAGCTAATTACAAGTTGAATAACATTCGACCATAAATATAAAATGCCTAGCAGAATAAAAGGCATGCCAATCACTACCAAAATATATGGTTCAAATATGTATAAGACTTACAGCTTCTTTGGCAAAAACATTTGGAACCCTTTCCCTTACAATCTGTTCCAGTCTTGATGGTGCAAGAGGCACTAGATCAGCAATTCCTTTCAGGGCAGAATGTACACGTACAAGAACTTGGTCTTTCTTTGCTAGTCCACGTGGCTGCTTCAATATCTCCAAGAAATTGTAAGGTGGGATGAAGTTGCTTACAAGCATATCCAAACACAAATCGACAAATTTCCCACTTGATGCAGCCTGTTATGCAAATTAATGAAAGAAACTGAGAAAATTAAACAGATCCTGTTCAGTTACTAACTTCAGATTGTGTACATACCAGTGACACTACTAATTCAACCAAGGCATCCATCACATCTGGCCCGTAGTTCCATAGACTCATTCCACATATCTGAAAGGTGTACAACTTATCATAATCATAACTAAAACAGTAAATAAGCACACCCACCAGCCTACGGGTGGCCAAAAATGGGAGGCACTTAGGGTGACAGGTCAGAACAGAAACATTAGTGCGCATCAAGACAAAATCAATGTCTTGAGAAATACAAAAATAATCTTAACTTCTTTCTACATAGCACTTTATGAGGTTTTATGCACTGAAATACATTTCCAATATAATTTTAACCCGTTTAATCCACTTCAACCCTTGGACCTCTTTCCAGTTTAGTCAAATCTTTTAGCTTGCCCCATCTATCGATCTATTTTTTGTACATAAATGGGTCAAGATGGGCACCAGTACCATTCACAAGAGAGAAATAAAAGAACGGTAGTCTTACAGAAGAAAGAAGAGCCCGGTGGTGCACGACATCAATGTATGAAACTGCTCCAGATAAGGCCCTCAAGATTGTCTGGCAAAAAAAAGAGCACATACAATTACTATCAAATCAAAACTGATAATTTATCTTTATAATCAGACTTAGTTACAAATTAGGAACTTACCACAAGCATGGCCACATCATCAGGGTTTAAGCGCACATCGGTATGCATATTCCCAATGACATCATCATATGCTTCCCTATCACCCTGGAACAAGTCACACGACATATTAGCTCTATGTTTCACCAAGATCAGGCAATCACTTTTTTCTAAACTGCTAGCGAGTTTCTTTTTAACAAAACCTCTCCTTCTATTTATAAACTGATCTAAAGTATCACTGTAACAACTTTTATACAAGAAGATGATACTCCCTCCTCCATTACAGAAAATCGTATTGAGTTCTGCAGGTCTTTTACAAATTATGAACTTACCACGAGCTGTATAATGCCCCTTCCACGGGTCTTTCATCATTACAGAAATTCATGTCTTCTCTAACGTTTTATTATAATGTTAACGACCAATTAACATATAACATTAGTCCTTAACCAGGTTTCATTACAACATAAACTACTTATAGACTGGGTTTTGAAAACTGTGAGCCGCCCAGTGGAGCGAAGGGTAAAAAAGCGGAGGCTTGACGCGACTAGGCAAAAGGGCACGCCTCACGTAGGCGAGGCGCACACTTCTTAGGTACACACTTGCAATATTTTTTAACTACTATTTCATACACAAATACCGCATTAACAACAAAAACAAGCAAGCCTTCTCATTGTTAGCTGAAATTAATGCAAAAGTAGTCAAGCTATATCTAGGTTTGAAGTCATATTTTCTTTCTAGCTAATTAGTCTGAACTGGCTCTTAATTTCACTGACTTGTAATAGTAATAAGGCCCATCTAAAGAAGCATAAAATAAATCACAAGTTTATATTTATGTCATAAGTCCCAAAATAAATGTGGCACCAAAAACCATCCAGGGCTTAAATGGCCTTGAAGAGCTAGCCTTACCTGGCAGGCGCGCTTTTTCAAACACAGCTTATATACTATGAAAATTATATTAGCTATAGGCATATATTATATCGGATATGAATTATGGGCAAAGACCCTGAGAAAAAGTCATCTGCGAGATTTATTTATATAGATGGAAAGACACATGTTTCTTGTCCAAAGGTCATCTTCAAAATGTAAAACGCTGGCCACATTGTTAAGCACCAAAACTCAAGCTATGTCTTTACGCAAGAAGGTATAAGCATAACAATTCACAATAAACGGAGTTAAAACTTACGTGTTTCAAATACAGTTTTATAACTTGAAACTCACTAACAAGCCAAGTAAAGCTCTTTCAGCTAGTACTATGTTTAGTTTGCAACACAGCTACTACAAGTCTTATAGTGAAAAATCCATTCACTGATATTTCATAAGCCCTAATGTTCTATAAGTTTATTATTACTATATGATAAACTTACATAAGCCCAAAATTCTTAAAATAAGCCGGAAAATTGAGGCTTATGAAATACAAGCCGAAATCAAATAAGCTCATAAGCCCAGATAATCTGAAGAAAAAGCAAAGGTGTAGACAAGAATTGATACCAAGACAACAGATTTAAGGGCTTCACGAACATGATGAGTCAATTCATAATCAGTGACGTCATCTCCTCCTCCTTCTACCATAAGCTGACTATCTTCTTGTACATAATCCATAACCATCTTCTTATAATCTTGCAGAGGAAGTGTGTGTTTTGCCGGCAGAAGCAAACCAACAAAAAGGAGGAGGTAAAGATGATGTTTTAAACCCTAACCCCTAAAAAGGATATGAGAAGGAGGGCTATACTCGTGGTTAAGGGTTGCCCTAAGGGTATTATTGGAATTTCAACTTTACTTTCTTTTTCATTGTCATTTTGTTTTTGTACCAAGCTTATAGCTAAAATTAAGGTGGTCTTTTGTTTTTTTTTTCTTCTAAAAATTGCCTATTAATAGTCTTTTAATTCGACTTAGGCCTTGTTTCTTTTTTCTGTTAGTGAAAGAATTAGACTCAAAAAAAGTAATTTAATATTCTTTTTAGTGAAGCTTACCAATTTTCACTAATTCATCTATATCAGGTGGGTATAAAACTAGAGATCTTCTCAATTAAGAGGAACCAACAAACGTGAGACCCATATATAAAAGAAAAAAAAAATGAAAAGGGCCTTATTCATATGTAATAATAAGTTTAGGCCATATTCATATGTAATGAAAAAAAGGATGGGATAGCTATTGAACTTCAGTGATGGGGATAATATCAACCATTCCATGCATACCCGACCTCGTTGTCATCTCTACGCATTATGGGAGTGTTTCTTTTTCCATTATTACCTCTTAATTGATATATATGTGGGCCCAGAACCCTTGATCCCTCTTAATTAATAGACAAACAAAATATCTCTCTCTCTCTCTCAATTAAGAGGCTCATTTAGATAATATAAACTAACCACTTAAAAAAGTAAACACCCCCTATATTATTTATATATACTATTTGTTGGGATGTCAAGACAAAAAACTTTGCACAACTACAGTGTATTTAATATTTTGTATTCCCAGCTACAGTAACTAACGGTCGTTAGATATTTAACGGCTGTTAGCGAACGACCGTTATCTTTAACATTTTCTTTAAAATTCCGTACGAAATTGGTCCTTCATCTCAGAAGTTAGTTGCATATTTAGTCCTCTCATAATTTACATAATTGGTCCTTCATGTTATACGTCCATTGCAAAGTCAGTCTTTAGTCACTAAATTGACGTTAAGTAGCTACCGGCCATTGTTACACTTTCCCTATTCGGAAAACACCCCGCGGCAACGCGCGATTTTCCAACTAGTTTGATATACAAATATCCATGTTATATACCTATGTGTTTGTTTTAAATAACTTTGAGCCATAATAATATAACTATGTATTTCTTCATATGCATATGTCAAATTAAAAATTATAAAAACTCTTATAAAGTTAGTTATAAGTTGATCTAAAAATTATTTGAGACAAACATTTAATAATATAATATGAAGATATATTAAGTGTAATATGTTGGAAATATTTAAAAAATAGATGCTACATATATATATTTTATATTCTAAATAATCAATTAATATACTATATTAACTGTTTTTAAAAATGACAGACATAGCTAAAGTTTTATTAAAAATAATTTATTACAAAACACTTTACTAAATTGATTTTTAGAAAGAAAAAATATAATTAATTGTTGAATTAATTAGTATAGGGTAGTGGAAGTCTCATTTTGCCAAGTTCAGGGTACTATTCTGCACCCTTAAAAGTTCAGTGTACTAGATGATCAATTTTGTCAAGTTCGGGGTACCAATATGTGTTTTGGCCTCGTTTTTCCCAGTCATTAAGAGGCAGTTAAAGGCAAAAAAAACATCTTATTAAACTAGATGGAGAAGGGGTCTCTTAACACTTCTTAATGTCCTTTCTTTGTATTTCTTTTTCTTACTTTTTTTGTTATAATTTTTTTATTTGTTTTTATTTCTATTTGTGCAATAATGACCAACGCCCTTATGATGTTTTAATGATAATAAATATACTTTCGGGACACTCAAAATTACAAACAATGACAAAAAAACCACATAAACTGGGCTTGGCATGCCAGTCTCGTAAATTGTCGGTTGTAGGATCCCAACTGTATCAAGATCAAGCACACATGTAGAAGGTTTTATCAAGAACTAGATAGATAAAGAGTTTAGAGAGAAGGTGGAACCAAAAGAGTGCAATATCAGCTTTACACACACAAGAAATGAGGAACCACACTATCTCTATAGCATGAGAGGTGTCTTATATATCTAAGCCATCGTGGGCTTTATCTAATGGGCCACATCCATAAGCTATTTACTAGTTACTAACTAGTTTACACGTTTAGCCCAAATACAAAACTAAGATCGCCACTTCTAAGGCTAACAATCTTCGGGGTGATCTTACACTTCATAATCTGGTGAACGATCTGTTACTCTGCCACCACGTCTTATTTCTCTTCCATCAACAAAACCTTCGATCCGCTTCATCTGCTTACGGAATCGAATTCTCTTTTCAACACCATCCTTGATCTTTCTCAATTCTACCACATGAGATGACAACAGTTGTGGTTTGATCTGATGATGCTTGTTCTCAACCATTATTACCATGATCCTTTCGTAAACACGCTTAAGAGTGCTTGTGCAAAACTTGTTAACCTCGTCAGCAGCAATGAAACGTTTTTTACCGTTGCTGTTGAGAAAGACAACTCTTACTTTCGGTTTGGTGATGAGCGTGTAAGGTTCATTATCTTCCATATATGGGATCTCCATCAAAGGCTTTTGATGTGTGTCGTGCAGTGTGTATTTTTATATTCAAGTTTTTCTAAAGATACTTTCATGGGCAGTGTACCCGACCAGATGTAACCAGTGGGGTAAGTACGAGGTCGATCTTAGGAATAATGTTGTTTAGACTAACCTAATGAATTTTACAGATTTTAAAGGGGGTTTTGATTTTGATTTTGATTTTGAGTTTATTATAACTACTAAAACAATGAAAGTAAATGAAACTAATTAAACTATGTGGGTTGTGATCAATAAGAGAGGGAAGTGCTAGCCATGTACTCCTACTACACATTCTAGTTATCCGTTTACTAGTGCAATGATTTTAATAAAAAGTAATGGTGACGTTAGAAAGTATAGAAAATATCCCTTTGGTCCATGCAATACCTCCATAATTCTATCTAGTGTAGACTAGACCATTTGGTCCATGCATTTAGTCTCTACACTTGTAATTTTATATCTCTGAAGCAAATTATCGGTCTACTCAATTACAAGCATGCATTAAGTTGTGTCAACTAATTTGTGTGATTTATCTATGATACCCCTTTGGTTCAGCCGATATCTACTCTTCTCACGCGATCAATATATTGAAGAGCACTATACTAACTTAAGTGTTTTTGCATTATACATCTAAATATCCCATTGGTCCTCGCGATTCCTAGACTTAAAATATTTAAACATATAAACGAGTACTTATTGAATAATAAACACAAACTATTCAAAACTAAACATCAAATCATAATAAACGGAACAACATTAATGTAATAGTCATAACATAGCTAACACCAAATGGTGTTAGCTCATAATGAATGTATAAGCTCACAAAGTAAATTCAACGAAAGACAAATAGAAATCATAGTGAAATCGATGTGCAAATCAAATGATTAAACCTAATGCGATGATACAAGACCTTCTCTTCTTGATTTTCTAGCTCTTGGGGACTGATCTTTGGACATTGGAATGATGAAATTCGGTTGTGGTTGAGTGTGGTGAGTGAATGATATCAAAAACTCCCATACAGGGTTTGTATTTATAGTCTTCTACCAGGGCTGGAATACGGCGTATCACATAGTGAATATTGCGTATTCCAGATCTCTTGATTGCTGACGAAGAAAACATATTCCAAGCACATTATGTGTATCTTTTAAATATGGTGTATTGCTGAGAGTAATATGTTGTATACCTTCAAATCTTTGATATACTTGGTTTGAGGATAAGGTCTTCAATATGGCGTATTGCAAGAGTTTCATACGCCGTATACTTTCAATAGTTGACTTAGGCTTTGACTGTAGAGCTTCCAAATACGACGTATTGTCAAAGTTAAATACATCGTATGCCTTTATATTCAACAATACTTAGTGAATTCTTCCAGATATCAATATGGTGTATGACCAGATTACATACGCCGTATGCTCTTTGCATATTGCATACGGAATAACCAAAATAGCTCCAAATCATGTCTTTTTCGTGTCTTTTCCAATATTGCTCCATAAATACTAAAAACTACAAACTTAAACAATTAATATCAATTCAGTTATAAACATATGATATACTAGGCATTCAGACCCGTGCGATGCACACGGGCTCGATCTAAATGTTCATAGTCATGACAGCCCGTGCGATGCACATGGGTTGTATAGAAGTTTTCAAAGTTTAATACCCGTCTTTTATTTTCGTCATTTTATATTCGAGATGTATTTTTGTCATTATATATATATAAGTTGTCGTGGTAGCATACATTTTGTAAGCATGATACGTATTTAAAATAGTTTATTGACATGTAATCTTTTAAGATGTATTTTTTACGTAATATTTTTTGTCTATTTATTTTGGTATTGACTCTACTGTTTTTTATTGGAACTAACTAATATTAATACATCCGGCTAAGTTATAACTATTTCTTATGATAGTCAACAATGCCCGTGCGATGCACATGGGTTGTATAGAAATTTTCATAGATTTAAAATACGTGCGATGCACATGGACTGTATAGAAGTTTTCATAGCGTAATATTCGGCATTTATTTTCGTCATTTTATATTTAAGTTGTCATGGTGTCACACATTTTTTAAGCTTTATACGTATTTAAAATACTTTATTGAGTTGCATATTGGCTGTATATAAGTTTTTATAGCGTAATCTTCGATACTTACTTTCGTCATTATATATCTAAGTTGTGATGGTATCACATTTCCAAGCATGTCACACATTTAAAATAGTTTATTGACATTAAAAGAGTATATGTGAAGAGATTTTTTTCAAGATATTACATTGAAAAGAGTATCTTCAAATGTAATATTTTAATATGTATAAGTTACATAAATTATTTTAAATATGAAGCGATGACATTAATGTTAGAGACCTTTAATATTCATCCCCATGCGATGCACACAGGTTTGGACTGCCTCAGGACCCATGCGATGCACACAGGTTGGATCTAATTGTTTTTTTCGTAATGTTCAGGACTAATTTTCGGTTCATGTTTGAAACTCTCATTTTTTGTAAAAGACGGACTTCGTTGTTCAAATAAATTACATTATTAAAAGCGAACTACAAAACAAATTTCTTTTTTAGCAAAACTATAAAATCATAAAACATTAAATTAATTAGTATATTCAAGAGTATAAATTATAATTCGTATAATAAATTATAGTTCGTACAGTAAAATATTGCATGTTTTATTTGTAACGTACTAGTAATATGAATGCTAAGTGTTTATCTATATTGACACTGATAGCCATGGCATTGTTCTTGTTGTTGTTCATTAGCATTTTGCATGTTTTGTTCTTGATACAATTTTCGTGACCTCTCGATCTATTTCTTTAATGTGAAGAGGTTTTTTGTAAAATGTTATATTTAAATGAGGCTTTTCATATATAATCTTTTAATATGAGTAAGTGATACGGGGGATTGCGCCCTCGCAATAGGTTTTACCTCTCAAGGGATCTTGAGAAGCTTGCAATCTCCGTCAGGAAGTGTACCTGATCGTTGTAGTATAGTATAGTGACAAGTACCGGGGGATTGATCGTTCAACTCAGGAATAGTGTCGCTAGGATTAGAAAGCCTACTAAACTAGGTCTAGAGGTGAGGGATGATTCCTTTTGTATTTTTATATTTTTTTAAAGCAAATAAAATCTCGGGTTTTGAAGGAGTGGCGGAATTAGTTGCTAGTCAACTAACCCAATTAACTAAAGATGCAATCAAAATAAAATAAAAGAAATGAAAATAAACTAATGTAATTATCTGGTGTGAACAATTATGAGAAAAGATGTGTTTACTTAGATTTCATTACTCCCTAAATATCTTTTACCGATTGATTAGCTTGTTACAATTGCATGGATGACGGGTTATATTCCTTAATACTAGTCGCAGGGCCGTGTACAATATTCCCTAACTCTATAAGATCCTACTTCACTCCTATGTCGAGCCGACTTAAAGCTCCTAACATGGGATCATTAGAATTCACTTATGCATTAAATACAACTAAAAATCGTAGTACACCTCCGATCATGTTTCTTAAGACGTTCAAGCAAGTTACCAATGGAAGTCTGCCAGTTTTCTTAAGCCTAACATCGAATACAATCATCCACAATAATTATAAACAAACAATCAACCAATAATCAACATCTAGGTTTCACTACATCGGGTTTTGTCCGTACAATAGCTGTCTACTTTCTCAAATGTACCGATATGGTACGTGTACTATTTTTATTACCTGTATAGGAGGTCTACTTTCAGTTTCGTGCTAATATGGCCACTTTTTGACCGGCTACCGGTTGGCAACCTGTAAAACAGGTACAAGTTTTATTTTATTGATTTTTTGGACAAAAATGGTCCCTAGTGATTTGTTTCTTTTGCACAATAGGTCCTTTGCGATTTTTTCAAAAATTTTGTAATTTGTTTCTTTTGCAAAATAGGTCCTTTCCGATTTTTTTTCAAAAATGGCCCCTTGTGATTTGTTTCTTTTACAAAATTGGTCCTTTGCGATTTTTTTTTTTTCGTTTTATCCGAAAAAAAAAACAATTCGATTTTTTTTAGAAAAAAAAATGTAAAACGAAAATTCTAAAAAAAAATCTAAAAAATTTTTTTTGTGGAAAAACTTTTTTTCCGAAAATAATTTTATAGAAAAAGATTTTTCTTATTTCATCTCTAAAAAAATTTTTGAATAAATTTTTTTCGGAAAAAAGTTTTTCGACAATTTTTTTCTAATTTTTTTAGAAATTTTTTATTTGGATTTTTTTTTTCTAAAAAAAAGTTTGAATTATTTTTTTGGAAAAAAGTTTTTCCACAAATTTTATTTTATAATTTTTTTCGAAATCTTGTTTTGTTTTTTTTTGGATTTTTTTTTCTAAAAAAAATTTTAAGTTTTCCACAAAAAAAAAAAAAAAAAAAATATATATATATATAGATTTTTTTTTAATCCTTTTTTTTTAAAAAAAAAGAATTTTCTTTTTACCTTTTTTTTTTCTAAAAATAATCGAAAAATTAAAGTCCCACGTACCATATTAGCAGGTCAAAAGGTTACCCACGTACCATATTAGCACGAAACTGAAAGTAGACCTCATATACAGGTAATAAAAATAGTACACGTACCATATCGGTACATTTGAGAAAATAGACAGCTATTGTACGGACAAAACCCCACTACATCTAAGCAAACACAATAAAAACCTAGCCTAGCATGTTAAAAGAAAGACAAGCATAAGATAGAATCAAACAACACATAAACATATTGAATGATTATTGGAAGACTTATCTTTATTCAAACATGGATGAAACAAGGGTTTGAAACCCCTACAATATGATGAAAATTCGACCTAAGGTTTTTGGTGAAGTTCCTCCTAATGTTCCACTCTTTTACAATGAAAAATTGGAAAAATATATATAGAGAATACATCCTGACGGCGTCACGTTGTAGCATCTGACGCCGTCAACTCGCCGCCAATATAAAATTCGTATTGCCTAGATCCAGTCTTGACGCCTTCATGTATAAATATACTCTGGGCCGTCACGTATAACATGAACCTGACGGCCTTGGTGACGCTGTCAGGTCAATAACACTGAAAATGTTCTGGGCCGTCACGTTATATTTTCCACTTCTACCTCTTTTGCCACTCTTGACGTCGTCATGTGTTAGATCATGACGTCGTCAGGTACTGTTCCCAGCAAGGATTTTGAGACTTTGCCGTTTTCTTCACTTTTATGCTCTAAAAATGTCCAAAATGCTTCATTTTCCAGATTCCATCTCAAAAGTACCTAAAATGACAAAAGGAGCGATTTAAGGCAATAATTGATCAAAAAATTACGAATTCGGGCTTAAATGACCCCCTAAAAGCGGTACACTTTTCGCCTCATCAAATACCCTTACACTTGAGATTTGCTTGTCCTCAAGCAAATGCGCTTTTATTCTAATCAAAATACAAGTTAGGGGTCATTTAACACTAATATAAAAGTAATTACAACAAATAATCGTTCCACTAAAAACCAAAAACAAGCACGGAGGTCATACACTAGCACCTCACAAATAGTGTTTAGATACTCACTTCTCTCGGGTGTAATAAAGATATCACAATATGGAAATAGAAAACATCTCTCACTACCTGTCATAGCAAATAGATTACCATAGCCTTGGGAAAGGATCAAACCTCCACCACTTGGCATAAACACCTAGGATAAACTATCAAATAGGTCTTTTTAAAGGGTTATAACGTTAGGTGTAGAGATATGGAAAACACGGTTTTGTTAGATAAAGGCAATATTTACTGGTGGCGAGTTAATCATCTTGGTTAATTACATGTACAATATGGCGTTGCTAAGCCAAGACTCGACTCGACTTAAGCTAATAAATCAAAAATAACATAAACATAAAACAAACATAGAATGAAACGGGATGGTATTCTGTTTTTTTTTTTCTTTTTTTTTCTTTTTTTTTTTTTTTTTTTTTTTTTTAGTATGTAAAAATTCAAGTGTAAGGGGAATGCTATGCATTCCCCTTACACTTGAATTTTTACATACTAAAAAAAAAAAAAAAAAAAAAAAAAAAAAAAAAAAAAAAACACTATTCTAATGACTCAAATCATGATAATCAAAACACTTGAAGTACTTTTTAAGATTAAGGCACATATGGGGGTAATATATGATGTTCTTCCCCATTACTCCATAACACAAGTACTTTACCCATGAGTCGCAATCGTCCCAAAACAATATGTACAAGATATGACTCGACTTAGCAACCATGTAATCAATTAGATAATTAACTAAGGGTTTAAACAAATAATAATAATGCACTAAAGATGAGTGCATACAAGGAAGGCTAAGGCGATTTGGTTGCACATTTGGGTGGGTTGTAAACAAATTATTCATTTAAGTAAGATGCTTAAAGTTAGAAACGAAAGGATAGGCTCGGAGGGGTGTACTAGGGGTTTCGTGTACTAAAAATGAGTACAACGCTAAGGTGTGGGAAAAATTAATCGACTTTGTTTGTCAAGTAATTATGATACGGGTTTAAACACAAGGGTGATCCTAATGCCTCTTATCATGTAATAAATCCTACTACATGAATGTAGTCTCACTAGCGGTCTCGGGATGTATCACTAACGCAAGTTTTAGAATCTAAATGCTACCGGTACACTCATAAGCACTAATAATGAATGCTTTTCCTATCAAATCTAAAGGCGAACCTCACATATTTGGGTGGAAATTTTTTTTTAAGTGGTACGGTTTTGTGCTAGTCATACAACTCCTATCCATGAGACGCTTGTTAAGGCTAAAGTTTCACTCCTAAATGTTATAAAAAAAATTTAAATTTGGCGCTAAAATTGCCCTAGCAAGTATTTCTCTTAGTTTTATTACACACCTACTGATGCGTGGGAATTGCACCAGGCTTTACCTCTCGAGGGATCTAAAGAAGCTTACAACCCCCACCAGGCAGTGTACCTGATCGATGTAGTATAGTATAATGACAAGTACCGGGGGATTGATCGTTCAGCTAGGAATAGTGTCGCTAGGATTAGAAAACCTAAAGATTAAGTCTAGAGATAAGGGATGATTCTTTTTGTATTTTTATATTTTTTAGAAAGCAAATTAAAATCTCGGGTTTGAAGGATTTGGGCGGAATTTGTTGCTAGTCAACTAACCCAATACTAAAGATGCAATCAAAATAAAATACTAAAAATGAAAATAAACTATATTATACTAAAGTTGTGAGCAATATGTGGGAGAAATGTGTTTACTTAGATTTCACTACTCCCTAGATATCTTTTACACGTTAATTACTTGTTATAGTTGCGTGGATGACGGATTGTATTCCTTAATACCATTCATGGGGTGGCGTACTTAACTCCCCAATCCTATGAGTGCCTACTTCACTCCTATGTCGAGCCGGCTAAGAAGCTTCTAACATGGGATCATTAGTATTTACTCATGCATTAAATACAACCAATAAAACCTAGTACACATCGGTTCATGTTTCCTAAGACGTTCAAGCATGTTACACAATGGAGATCTGCCAGTTTTCTTAAGCCTAACATTGAAATCATTGATCCAATACAACCATAAACAAGTAATCAACACATAATTAACATCTAGGTTTCATTAGATCTAAGCAAACACAAGATAGATCTAGCCTAGCATGTTGAAATCAAGACATGCACAAGATATAGACAACCAACACATAGACATATTGGTTGAATTAAGAGAAGACTTATCTCAATAGCACATGTAAGGATCTAAGGGCTGAAAACCCTTGAATATACTGTAAAATTCGTACTAGGTTCGGACTTAGGGTTTCTCCACACAAGTTCCCCCTTTATGAATGAAAATTAGAAAACTATATATAGATTTTGGAAGATGACGGCGTCAAGAACAGATGTGTGACGCCGTCATCTCGCCGCCAAATAGTTCCTCGGACTGCCTAGATCTGTATCTGACGCCGTCATGTAGTCCCGTTATGCAGGCCGTCACCATATTAACTCTTGATGCCCTTTTTGTGACGCCTTCAGGTTTGTACTGGGTCGTCATGGATTTTACTCTTGACGCCGTCATGCAATTCCTCTTGACGCCGTCATACACTGTTCTCAGCATGGAAAATTAAGTCTTTGGCGTTTTCTTCACTTTTATGCTTCAAAAACGTCCGAATTGCTTCCTTTTCTAAATTTCACTCCCAAAGTACCTAAAATCACAAAAGGAACGATTTAAGGTAATATTTGATCAAATAAATTCAATTCCGGGCTTAAATGACCCCCTAAAAGTGGTTCATTTTTCGCCTCATCACCTACTATTAAACAAACTAACTCAAGTGCAATTGTATCCTATAAGGTATCATCATTTACCCTCCCCTTACATTTAAGATGAACATTGTCCCCAATGTTCAATTAAATGATGTAAAAGTAAAGTGGTAAAAGAATGAAAACAAATACTCCCCAGATTCGTTCGGTGTGGATAGTGTGTCAACAAGGTTAGATCTTCCTCCAAGAAAATGAACTTTGAAAGCTTCCCTCCAGAAATATAAATCATCTTATTGTCATATATAACCTGTTCAACCTAAGAAAACAATCAAGGCAAACCTCACGTAAAATCGGCGGCAATCTATATATATACTAAAAATCCTAGAAAACAATTTAAGATATAATGCTTGTGGAATGAATGTTTGCAGATTTCCTGGAGTTTATAAAACTAAAGAATCAACAAAAACTTTAAGACTCCGGTTTAAACAGAACTCGCAAAATTTTTCAGAATTTTAGTACCTGACGCCGTCAGGTTGTAACTCCTGACGCCGTCAGAATGTTTCTGGAGAAATCTTATGTTAAATTTCAGGAAAATTTCTGGAAAAACTTATGCCTTATTTCCTGGAAAATCCTGCAAAACATGACTATGACTCGATACAAGCATTTGACTCTAACAATTACTAATACACATGTTTATTTAATATTGTAGTGAATCATGCTCATTTTCGTTCTTATAAACAAATTTTGATTTTCCTAACACTTAGCTTTTGCAAAATACCTTTATATGTAATTAAGACGAAGTTAAAAACAAAATAAAGCATTTTCACAATTTAGTTTGAAACATGATCTACCAACAATAAAAATAAAACATGCATACGGAAACAAATAAAATGAAACAAATAAAAACAACAAAACATGGGTCGTCTCCCAAGAAGCGCTTTTCTTTATTTACGAGTCTTGTAGCTAGACTCAAGGTCATGGGCTACCGTGTGTCGCTTATGCTCACATATCCAAGTGTGAGCCATCTAATAGTCTCCTCATCTTTTTTATAGTTATCACTTAACTCTAAACATCCGCGATAATACCTTTTATTCTTTTCATGAGGATATTTGAGCCCTTTCCTTTTATCATTCTCACTTAGCATATCAAGGGGTGTATACCTATTACATTTCTCCATAGAAAAATCCTTGAACCTAGGGTGTGCACGGGGCATTTGGTAAACAAAATCTTCATCCCCATCCGAGAATGTAATTAACCCTTCCATAAGTTTTTCATCAAGGTTGGTTAACCTTTTGAAGGGTTTTCCAAACACAACTTTGGTTAACTTACTATCGATAAATTCTCCTAGATTCTCCATAACCATAAACTCAACCACATAAACAAAGCTTCCTACAAACACATGCAATGTCTTTGCCCTAGCAACAATATTATCTCCTTTGTATTCTAACTCATCTACCATAATTTTATTTTATTCACTACGCGAGATTATGTTCATTGGTAGAGATGAGTTAAGATAGACATCAAAGCTCCTAAATCCGATCTTACAAGGAAACTGCATATTAAATGAGCTGTCATTCTCAATCCTTGTTCTAGGGTCGACATACCTAAGAGGGTTTACCTCATCTTCCATCCTATCCTCATTAATTACGTCACCATCATCTAGGTCCTCATCGGAGTCCGAATAGTAAAAAGGACAAGCCCTATGCTCATTATCATGGTCACACTCCTCCATCTAAGAATTATTGTCAAAGTGATGGTCAAGCGAGAGGTTAGGTGGGTTCTCATTTTCCACTAGAGGGATTGGGGCGGGTAGTTGGAAAATCCTACGATAAAAAACACGAATAACAGGAATCAAACGATCAATGCTATTGTTATCCATCGAGATAGCTTACGAACAAAGGAAACAATGAAATGAAATAGACTAAAGAAAACCTAAAAATAAAAATCTTACTAGAAAAGAATCTAGCAAGTAGACCTAATAAAAAGAAATTCTAACCTAGACAATAACTATTCCTCGGGCTGCAGCGCCAAAAACTTGATACGGGGGATTGCGCCCTCTCAACAGGTTTTACCTCTCAAGGGATCTTGAGAAGCTTGCAATCCCCGCCAGGCAGTGTACCTGATTGTTGTAGTATAGTATAGTGACAAGTACCGGGGGATTGATCGTTTAACTCAGGAATAGTGTCGCTGGGATTAGAAAGCCAACTAAACAAGGTATAGAGGTGAGGGATGATTCTTTTTGTATTTTTATATTTTTTAAAGCAAATAAAATCTCGGGTTTTGAAGGAGTGGGCGGAATTAGTTGCTAGTCAACTAACCCAATTAACAAAAGATGCAATCAAAATAAAATAAAAGAAATGAAAATAAACTAATGTAATTATCTGGTGTGAACAATTATGAGAAAAGATGTGTTTACTTAGATTTTATTACTCCCTATATATCTTTTACCGGTTGATTAGCTTGTTACAATTGCATGGATGACGGGTTATATTCCATAATACTAGTCGTAGGGTCGTGTACAATATTCCCTAACTTTATAAGATCCTACTTCACTCCTGTGTTGAGCCGACTTAAAGCTCCTAACATGGGATCATTAGAATTCACTTATGCATTAAATACAACCAAAAATCGTAGTACACCTCCGATCATATTTCTTAAGACGTTCAAGCAAGTTACCAATGGAAGTCTGCCAGTTTTCTTAAGCCTAACATCGAATACAATCATCCACAACAATTATAATCAAACAATCAACCAATAATCAACATCTAGGTTTCACTACATCTAAGCAAACACAATAAAAACCTGGCCTAGCATGTTAAAAGAAAGACAAGCATAAGATAGAATCAAACAACACATAGACATATTGAATGATTATTGGAAGACTTATCTTTATTCAAACATGGATGAAAGAAGTGTTTGAAACCCCTAGAATATGATGAAAATTCGACCTAGGGTTTGTGGTGAAGTTCCTCCTAATGTTCCTCTCTTTTACAATGAAAAATTGGAAAAATATATATAGATAATACATCCTGACGGCGTCACGTTGTAGCATCTAACGCCGTCAACTCGCCGCCAATATAAAAATCGTATTGCCTAGATCCAGTCTTGACGCCTTCATGTATAAATATACTCTGGGCCATCACGTATAACATGACCCTGACGGCCTTGGTGATGTCGTCAGGTCAATAACACTGAAAATGTTCTGGGCCGTCACGTTATATGTTCCACTTCTACCTCTTTTGCCACTCTTGACACCGTCATGTGTTAGATCTTGACGTCGTCTGGTACTATTCCCAGCAAGGATTTTGAGACTTTGCCGTTTTCTTCACTTTTATGCTCTAAAAACGTCAAAAATGCTTCCTTTTCCAGATTCCATCTCAAAAGTACCTAAAATGACAAAAGGAACAATTTAAGGCAATAATTGATCAAATAATCACGAATTCGGGATTAAATGACCCCTTAAAAGCGGTACACTTTTCGCCTCATCAGTAAGTTACATAAATAATTTTTTAATTAATGCATTATTACAACATTTTTCCATAAACTATAATATCGAAGTTGGAGCATTCATTAGTAACTCACTCTAAGTATTTACAGTATGACGACATGAATCACATGATATCAAACTCAAATGAATAATGCTTACCTCGTGATAGGTGTAGGATAACATTTTAAATACAATTTTCTTCTCCTTTATATACTTTTTCGATTTAGAAGATACTTATTGTTAAGATGATCGTGTGAAGATATTTTTATTATATACTACCATTTTCAATATGTAACATCGACATAATTTACACAGTCATACCAAATATCAAAGTCACGCAATATTCCAAGACATTTAATTAAGAAAGTTACATTAACACACCGCAAGACAAAAAACTACATTAAGAGCAAAAATATTGAAATGCACCAACAAAGTGGAGTAATAATTTTTGACTAAAAATTGAATACTCGTCAAATAAACTTACTTGCTAACGAATCAATAGTATTAGCCCGTTTAGCGGTATTACATGAAGTAAAATATTGCATGTTTAATTTGTAACGTACTATTAATATGAATGCTAAGTATTCATCCCACCGGTGGCCGTGACATTGTTCTCGTTCTCGTTGTTGTTGTTGTTGTTGTTGTTGTTGTTGTTGTTGTTGTTGTTGTTGTTGTTGTTGTTGTTGTTGTTGTTGTTGTTGTTGTTGTTGTTGTTGTTGTTCATTGGTCTTTTGCATATTTTGTTCTTGATACAATTTTGTGACTTCTCGATCTCTTTCTTTAATGCTTCTTGACACGCTACAAAAAACAATTAGATATAGTTGATCACTAGTAACTTAAATACAGTTAATCAATATATTGCATTTTCGATCAAAGTAAAAATATTCGTGCATGTCTTAATTAATTGATAAGATAACGATGTGTAGGATCTCTTAAACCATTAGAGAAGATGATGTTACTACCAAACCTCCTAAGCACCATCTTTATGTCCTACATTCTTACACACACAAAACACACATGAAATTTACATAAAATAACATAAATCAATATGCTAAATAAGTAAGACGATATGATGCTTACTTTACCACCATAATAAGTTGTAGCCCAATGTGCACGCGGTGTGGAGGAAGTTGTGGTTTGTTGTGTGTGATTTTTGACACATTATATAGTTTATAAAATATTTGTAACTCATAGATGGGAAGGTAAAAAGACTAACCACTAATTGGTGTGTTTAATTTATGCATTCATGGCATTTTTGGTTTGTATTCTTTGAGGTTTAGAGATGGCTTAAAACATGTTGTACCATACAAACTTTTGTGCACGATTCCTCATGCAAAACATATTGTACCATACAAACTTTTGTACACAATGCCTCTTGCGCATTAAATTAAGCACTCCAATCTTTAGATAGTATAGAAGATATACTTTTCATGTTGCTTAAACTACCTTGTACCATACTAAATTTTGTGCACAAATCCTCTTGCACATTAAATTAAGTCACCCAATATTGTGTAATTGATATACTTTTGATGTTGCTTACACTACCTTGTACCGTACAAATTTGTTCAATTACTTGAATCACTAATCTTATGTACTTACCCTTATGCATGACTATTAAATCAATGTACTAACAAATGAAGCCTCCACATTTCACTTTTAATTCTTGGGACATTTATTATGACCCCTTTACATTTATAAGGCTACTTAAGCTTTATATACTATAAGATGAGCAATAATTATGGGACAAATGATGTATAAATATAGTATACATTTGATGATATCAAATATCCCCTCACTTGACTTCTATTTGTCCTCAAGTAGACTTTAGATTAAGTAATTAGCAAAACATCCCAAACCTTGGTTTAGGAATTAAGCATCAAAGTAATTAACTCAACCAACAGTGCGTAACCATTACACCTCATGAATAGGAAATGAAATTTGCTCATCTCTTGTAGCTAATCTAGGGTATTTATTTAGTGGTACACTCAATTGCACAGTCGTGGTGAGTATTCTATCATAAGGTTAGCAAGGATACACATCTCTACCACTAGAGTCTGAGAACTAAATCCAATTTTAAAGGCAAAATAAGTTAAAATGTGAAGGCTTAAGGGTTTGTCATTCTATCTCTATCGATACAAATATTCCAGAAAAAGCGACAAAATCACAAATACATGATCAAATCCATGACCGCGATACTTATGATTGCTCACTCTCTAACTCGAATAAGCTAAAGAATAGGACGAAAAATGCTAAAGTTCAAAATTTTATTAATTAATCTATTTACAAGTAGAGTTTTTGTAATAAATGTGTTAATACAAATATCGCCTAAAAACGTTATTTATATTTTACGATCTTTGCTAAGTTTTGTTAATGACAAAGTATGAAGTTTAGCTATAAGTAAATCATCACTTTAAGTGTTTAAGTCTTGTTTAACTAAGGTTAACATTTCCTTTTAAACAAAACATTGTTTTTATTTCTTAAACTAAAATGAGTCTTGTCACATCACATTTATTTCTTAATATAGTAAGGTCACATCACATTTAGGACAAGCTTTGTCATTATACATTTATGGTAAGAAGTGTGTTTGACTTACTAAGTGGTAGCTTGCAAGTTTAGTGTTTAACTTGATATTATGAGATGTGACATTGTTTGGTTTACAAGAGTAATGAGATGTGACTTTGTTTGGTTTGCAAGATTTATTGCAAAAACCAACTGCAGCCCTGGTGGTACCCTGGGGGTACACGGGCGTAACCCTTTTGAGGGGTCCGCCTGATCCGCCAGACCTGCAGAATTGTTTGCTATAAATACCAAACCATTTGTTAGTTCCCTTTAGGACATATTTTCACATACTCTCTCAACTAACTCAGTAACATTTGACTTGTGTGATTCTCTTATGTAGCAAGGGACTTCACAAGATCATTCAAGAAGTTACAAGCTTCAACTCTAAAGTTGCAAGTCTTGTTAGCTTGGTCATGTATAAGCTTTGGTAGTTTATACTTCATTTGTATCATGTATGTAGAAGTTATTGGTTAGTATTTTAGGCCTCAAAATACGTAGTGTGTCGGGAGTTGTTGTACCCTTGTTAAAGAACTAACGGGAGTGGTTGTACCCTTGGAAAAGAACTCGACATCTAGCTTTGTGTCAGTAAAAGTGTAAGCGACGGACGGGAGTGGTTGAACCCATGTAAAAGAACTCGACATCTAGCTTAGTGTCGGTAAAAGTGTAAGCGACGAATGGGAGTGGTTGTACCCTTGTAAAAGAATTCGACATCTAGCTTAGTGTCGGTAAAAGTGTAAGCGACGAATGGGAGTGGTTGTACCCTTGTAAAAGAACTCGACATCTAGCTTAGTGTCGGTAAAAGTGTAAGCAACGTTGTAAAGGTTTTCTCCGCCGGTGAAAGGAGCTTGTTGATTAGTGCTTATAACTCTCGAGTTGGTAACTCGGGGCGTGGATGTAGGGCAAGGAAAAAGAGTCCTTGTAGCCGAACCATGATAAACAATCGTGTTGTGGTTTGATCGTTTCTTTCTTTATCTTTGCTTATTATATGTTGTTCTTTAGTTAGAATAGCTAGTTACATATAAAGCTTTTCAAAGAACTAAACGAGTAAAGATGTGTTTATATCTTCAAACAAAAGTAAAGCTTTTCAAAGAACTAAACAAGCAAAGCTAGGATCATCACAAACAAAGCTTTTCAAAGTATGAAACTAATAAAGTTAGAATTGTTATTCACATGAAAAGCTTTTCAAAGAATCAAACATATAACATTGTGTTTATATCTATTAGCAAACGTAAATGTTTTTAAAGATATTTAAGCTAAATAAGAATCGAAATAGCGGTAAACTATTCAACCCCCCTTCTAGTTTTCGACAAAATGTAAGTATTAAGGATATTTTTTATAATTCTATAACAATATAAAAGCGAATTACGAGTACATAAAATACTCCTCACTTGCTTCTTCTTAAATTATATTTCTTTTAAGTGTATTTTTATTCTTTTATATTTTTGTAGAAATCCATCACACAAACACACTTCTCATATTCTTAATCCATCTCAATTCTATATGACCATCATCATCGACCACTAGATCTGTCGACCAAAGACGACCATCACAACAACCACTTACGAGAACCTTTAATACTTATTAGATTGTGCGGATTTTGAGAAATCTAGATATTTTGAGTAATTTCCCCAACTTTGTGGAAAAGGAACCTAACAACCTAAAACAAAAACTTTCAAGTAATTTTACTTCAAACCAAAATAAAAAACCATTGTCAGTTTGAAAGATCCAAAATCAAGTTTCATTCACACATCATAACATGTCACTCATTTTTGAACCATTCTTTCAAGTATACTCAGGAGTTAGAAAAATGATACATTACACCGATGTAGAAACGAGAGATATTGTAGAAAAATATGACCAAGGAGAATATGACTTATTGAAAATGATTCATAAACCAGAAAGTAATCAGACTTCATTTACTACTAACGTTTTCATGACAGATATTCAAGAAGCTACTTCAGACACCGATGTTCAATGCAAACCTTCTTATGATTCAATACGGTTGCTGAGGTAAAAGATTATGATGTTGTGGTGGCATATAATCCATTTGGTTGAGAGATGCAATAGTATGCACTACTTGTTTCCATTAATGAATCATCTTTGGAGAAACAAAATAATAGCAATATTGTTTCTGTAACTCCATGTGACAACTCGGTAATTTGAAATATAATTATATATTCTGTCACGAACAACTATTGGTAACTATAAACTAAAAATCGGTTTGGTTTATATGAGATGTTATTTGGAAATATTTTTATTTGATATGTGATATGGCCTATAGGAATTGAGGTAGCACAACATGAGTCAACACAATACAAATCTAACAATACATGTAGCAATGAAATTTTGACGCGTTTATTTAACAAAGGCATATTTATAATCAAAGTTAATGGAAAAATTAATCTAAAAATGATGGCTTGACTTAGGAAATTTCTCGGTCACTCCTAGAATAGTCTACGGACCCAAAACCGCTTTTCTTTAAAGTCTAACCAAGTTTCTTAAATGGTCCTTGTGGTTATAAAAGTCTGGTGCCCCCTAGTTTGGCATTTGATAAATTCGGCCGCTATAGGGTAACATAACCAACCCTTATTTCCCCACTCCCTATATAAACCCTATTATAACAAATTAAGGTTATTTTGTCACTTGTCTCTTCACCTAGCCGCCCCTTCCCTTGCTCACCGCCGGTCACCACCACGTACCACCATCACCACCCATCTCCATCACTCACCACCAATACCAAACGCTTCTACATAACCTTCACATCATTTTCCATGATCGCACGCGCCCTAATAACCCCACCACCACCACAACTCTTTTCCGACCAAAGTTCGAGTAGATCTGTGCATCTCAAAGGCAGGTAACACTGATTCACATTCGTGTGTGACTCGGTGCGAGTCAACTCGTGACTAACGAGTTGAATAATCACGTTTTTTATTTTATTTAGACCAGAAACTAGTAGGTTAACAAATTTTAATAACTAAAAACATGAAATATAGAGTTTGGTATCAGGGTGTTTAGTTCTTGGTTGAGTCGAGCCAAACCTTGGGTTGCCGTGGCCTTGTGGTGATTATTTATGAGTGTTAGCATTAAAAGTGACGATCATTATTGAGTCAACAAGTATTGTAATAGTTAAGTATATTGGGCTATGGACTTGGTACTTATTAAGTATATCATGTAAGCCTTATTAGAACATGTAAACCAAGTCCAAGCCCATAGAAAGCCTATGTATGGAACTATAAAAGGCACTTTACCTCTCATTTGTAAGGTGTGTGCTTGTGTGTGTATTGTGTGTATTTTTCTTTGAATAAAAGCTCTCATTTCCATCTCTCTCTCTCTATATTCATACGAAATACATATACATCTACAAGTCACCATCTTTCATCTCTTCTTCATCTTTGCTTATATATTGGTGTGATAAAGTTGTGATATTTAAGGTCCTACAAGTGGTATCAAGAGCCTAGCAATGATTTAGGAGTGATTTAAGTTTGTGTGTTTCGTTGTTTTAGCTTTATACACGTTTTTTTTTAAAAAGTTCATCACTTTTCTTGTTTTTCTTGGCTTTTAACACTTTTTTGATTACAAACTAGTGTTATAAACCTTTTCCAACAAGAAAGTTTCAATCTTTTTGAAGTTTCAAAGCTTAAAAATTCGATTTTAGTCATTGTACTTGTTTTCTAGAACACAAAAATTTTCATAAAAATCATCAAGTTTGCAACTTTCTTCAAGTTTTGGTGTTTTCATAACTAGAAGTACAAGAATCTTGGAATGCAAACTTCATTTGGGTGAGCTTTTAGCAAATTCAAAATTTTGGCAAACTTTCTAGAACACAAAAATTTTTCATAAAAATCATCAAGTTTGCAACTTTCTTTAAGTTTTGGTGTTTTTATAACTAGAAGTACAAGAATCTTGGAATACAAACTTCATTTGGATGAGCTTTTTGCAAAATCAAAATTCTAGCAATCTTTCTAAATCACAAAGTTTCTAAATCACAAAAGTTTCGAGAACACACTTGGTCCCGTTGCTTACTCGGTGTTTCCCTTGCTTGTATAAGTGAGAAAACACTTCGACTCGTGGTATACTCTCTAAATTGTATAATTTAGAAAGTTTTGGTGCAAAGTTTCTAGAACACTGAAAAGTTTCTAAAACACTGAAAAGTTTCTAGAACACTGAAAAGTTTCTAAAACACTGAAAAGTTTCTAAAACACTGAAAATTTTCGAGAACACTGAAAAGTTTCGAGAACACTGAAAAGTTTCTAAAACACTGAAAAGTTTCTAAAACACTAAAAAGTTTCTAAATCACAGAAATTTTTTCTAGAACACCTTTTAGAAAAAAAAATTTTCTAGAACACTTTTAGAATTTTTTTCTAGAACTCTTTTGGAAAATCTTTTGGTGGTCAATGTTTCGAAAATTGTTGGTGTATTAAAAGTTCGTTGCCCAAGGAAAGTAACCTTCACCAAACCCAACTCCTATTTCGTTGAGCCGATCCAAGATCACCTTTATCACACATTGTTTATACAATGGAAATGAAAATGCAAATCCAAGAAAGAGATTCAAAGAAAGTGTTTACAGTGTTCAAGTCATATGTAGAGAAGGTCATCAATATTTATGTTTTAGAAATAAGGTTCGATGAGGCATTTGAATATTACGTTAGAGTCCAATTTCATCATTTCCAAGAAGAACTCATCCAAAACCTGAATCAACTTGAAAAGCTACTTAATGAAGAAGAACTTCATACGCATAACTGCCAAGAATCTCTTAAAGTCATCCAAACTCAATTTCAGAGAATATTTAACCCTTGGATAATGAACCAGACTGAGTTTATCGACGCGTTTTATAAAAGATTTTGGGTAAGCTATTCTACCTTCAGAACTCAACGCATAAATCAAATGGATGAACTCGAAAAGATACTTGAAACTGAGGAAGCTAAGTTAAATGAGATTGAGAAGCTGAAACGGGAAAAAGAGCAGAATGAAAGTGAGATGCAGTTAATGGAAACTGAGGTGATTGCAAGAGAAGACACAGAGAAAGATTTTCAAATAGAAGTGTAAACTGTCAATGTGGGTGATGCATCAGATGATAGTTTGGTTTTCACAGGAAGTGATTCATCTTTAGAACAGCAGATTGAAAGCAACAGTCCTAGCTATGATTCAGATACTGATGGTACACAAAGGAATGAAGCTGTTTGGGACACCGAAGATGATCATATCAGACCTTCATCAGACACAAAGACATTGGCTACGGTACAAAATTCACATGCCCATGATAATGGTAATATCTTTGATAATGTGTTTGCTCATGATCAGACACATTCTGCGCATCCTGAGTCTATTAGTGACACTTATGTGGTGGAACAAAATGATAGTAATATCACTTTTGCTACTCCAGATATGGATCCTATTAGAGGTGAGCCTGCCCAGGATGGATCTACTTATGAACAAGATCGTGCCTTATTTGCTTCATTAATCAATAATTTCAAACATGAACTTGAGAAGTGCAAAAACGACAATCGCGAAGCTAAGCAAACGAATGTTTTTTTGAACAAAGAGATTGAGAGATTTAAGGAAATGGAAAAACGTTTTGAAAATGCAACAACAAGAAATGCTAAACTTGAAATTGAAATCTCAAACCTTAAATCTCATGCTCAAAAGTTTGAAATGTATGGAGAGTCTGTCAAACCACTTTTAAAACAAAAAGAAGCACTTGAAGTTGGTTATAGAGAAGCTGTTCTTCGTGAAAAATGTTTTATTCAAAAATTGGGTGAACAAATGGTCCTTAACAGCAGAAAGGTTGAAGCACTTTTAAAAGAGAACAGTGATTTAAAAAGTGAAAATTCAAGACTTCAAAAAACCACTTCAAATTTTAAGATTGTTAACACAAAACTTGAGAATGAAAAACAAGAGTTTTTGAAACGAGCAAACGATCTTGAAAACAAACTTCAAAAATTGGGACAAACTTCTCAGACTATTAACATGCTGCCTACTAAAGATGAGGAAGTTTATAAACAAACATCTGGAATTGGTTTTGAAAATAGTGCTCAGTTGGAAAAAGGAAAACCGTGTTTTTTAAACAAAGTGAAAAAGCTGACACCTATTTTGTACAACGCTGAAGATATGGGAAAAGAATTGTCAGATGATCTTTTGTTTGAGTCTCAAGATATTTTAAAATCTGAAGAGGAAAAACGCTTGAAAGTAAAACAAACAAAAAACCCACTCTCGTACAACGGCTTTGTGTATGGTTGTACACAATTGACAGATATACCAAAAGAACCTTTCAAAAGAAAAGACACAAATGTGAATAGATTTTTCAAAGAAGCTCAACTTGCTACCTATGATGCTAAGTTATGGAAAAATAGAGCAAGGAAACAATTTTGTAATCTTAAACATCACATTGAGCAAACGTTAAAGGTCATTTGGTTTAAGCAAGAAAACATCACAAACAACGTTTTCTCTAATCCTCTTTCATCAGATGTACGCCTTAAGTTAGAAGTCAAAAAGATTTTGAAAGAGGAAATTGAACCTCGTGTGAAAGATATCAACTTATGTTTTGAGTACTTTGAAAAACATCTTGTAACTGAAATGAGAGAAGATCTAAAGTACGTTCACTCTCTTGAAGACGAATTTGATGAAAAATGCTTAATTCTAGACATTCAAAAAGAATTTTTCACAAATCAAATAGAGTCGTTCAAGTCAGCATCTGTCAGTCATGAGTATGAGATTGTGCATTTTAAACAAGGGTGAAGTCTGAATATACGTAACAAACTTTCTGAAATTAACCGATATACGTAACATACTTATTTTATTCCAAAGATATGTAATATACTTTTAAATACTTACTAATGTACGTAACATTGACGATTACCATTTTAAAAAGTTACAGTTTTGGTCCCTGTCGTTTGCGTTGACTTTCACCGTTAGTCTTTTCACATTTTTTTACTTAGAAAAGTTACAATAATGGTCCCTTGACATTTTGTTGACTTCCATTGTTAGTCCTTTGACATTTTAATAATCTTTCATCCGTTTTTCTTTACGTTTTTATCCGTCTTAAGTCGTTTTCTTCTATTTTTATACAGTTTCGTCCGTTTTTCTTACGTTTTTATCATTTTTTGTCTGTTTTTATCCGTTTTCATATGTTTTATAGGCTTTCGTCAATTTTTCTTACGTTTTTATCGATTTTGTGCATTTTTATCCGTTTTTATATGCTTTCGTCCGTCTTTCTTACGTTTTTATCCATCTTTGTCCATTTTTAAACGTTTTCATCCATTGTTGTACGCTTTCGTCCGTTTTTCTTACGTTTTCATACATTTTTATCCGTTTTCATCAGTTTTTATATGCTTTTGTTTGTTTTTCTTATGTTTATACGATTTTATCCATTTTATACATTTTTATCCATCTTTATACGCTTTTATCCATATTTTAACTCTTTCATCCATTTTTCTTACATCTTCATATGTTTTTATCCATTTTTATAAGAAAAGAACGTAAGAAAAATGGACGAAAGCATATAAAAATGAATGAATACGAACAAACACAAATTAAAACGTATAAAAACATAAGAAAAACAGACAAAAGCTATAAACACAGATGAAGACGGATAAAAACATATGAAAACATAAGAAAAATGAACGAAAGGATATAAAAATGGATGAAAACGATTAAAAACGAATAAAAATGTGTGAAAAATGATCGAAAACATATAAAAACAGATGAAAATGGATAAAAACGGATGAAAACGTAAGAAAAATGGACGAAAGCATATAAAAACGAATGAAAACAGATAAAGTCAGATAAAAACAGATAAAAACGTATAAAAACGGATAAAAATAAAAGAAAAACGGATGAAAGCATATAAAAGCGGATGAAAATGGACAAAACGGATAAAAATGAAAGAAAAATGGACGATAGCGTATAAAAACATATAAAACCGGACAAAAACATTTAAAACGGATAAAAATGTAAGAAAACGTAAGAAAAAAGGACGAAAGCGTATAAAAACAGACAAAAACGTATAAACATATGAAAACGTAAGCAAACTAGATGAAAGCGTATAAAAATGAAAGAAAACGGATAAAAATGGACAAAAATGATAAAAACGTAAGACAAAACGGACGAAATTGTATAAAACCAGAGGAAAACGGCTTAAGACGGAGAAAAACGTAAAGAAAAACGGACGAAAGATTATTAAAATGTCAAAGGACTAACAATGGAATTCAACAAAATGTCAATGGACCATTACTATAACTTTTCTAAGTAAAAAAAATGTCAAATGACTAACGGTAAAAGTCAACGCAAACAACAGGGACCAAAACTGTATCTTTTTAAAAGGGTAATCGTCAATGTTACGTACATTGGTAAGTATTTAAAAGTATATTACGTATCTTTGGAATAAAATAAGTATGTTACGTATATCAGTTAATTTCAGAAAGTTTGTTACGTATATTCATACTTCACCCTTTGAACAAACATCTTCTTTGAAATCTGAAAATCTTTGTCTCAAAAAGAAAATCACCGAGCTTTCAAAAGAAGCAGCTGATGTCAAAGAAGAACTGTAAAAAAGAACTGCTCAGTTTGAGAAACATCTTGCAAAACTCGAAGCACAAAGTATCTATTTCCAACTAAAACTGCAAGAGCAGAATGAGAAAAAGTCTTCTGAAAACTCTTTGACATCAGTGCTTAAAGAAAAAGAAATGATTTTTGATGAAAATTGTGATAATACCAATATCAAGTTTGATTTTGACGAACTTGATACAAAAAATCTTGAATTGGAACTGATGAGGCGAAAAATGGTCCGTTTTTAGGGGGTCATTTAAGCCCGAATCCGACTTTATTTGATCAAATATTGCCCTAAATCGTTCCTTTTGTGATTTTAGGTACTTGGAGAGTGAATTCTGGAAAAGAAGCCATTTTGGACGTTTTTGGAGCATAAAAGTGAAAAAAACGGCAAAGTCTCAATTTTCCATGCTTGGAACAGTACATGAAGGCGTCAAGAGTTCTTCATGACGGCGTCAAAACCTCAATAATAAAAATCCGTAGTTGATGACGGCGTCACATAGGGTGTCAGAAGTAGATCAAGGCCGTCCGAGGAAGTATTTGGCGGCGAGATGACGGCGTCACACCTTTGTTCTTGACGCCGTCATCCCTATTTTCCTATATATAGTTTTCTAGTTTTTCACATTTAGGGAGGAGTTTTGGGAGAAACCCTAAAGACGATTTTGGTGCAACTTTTACAGGTTTTTCAAGGGTTCCAAACCCTTGATACCTTGCATTGTAATTGAGATAAGTGTTCTTCTAATTCAATCAATATGTCTATGTGTTGGTTGTCTATATCTTGTTCTTGTCTCAATTCCATTATGCTAGGCTAGATCTCTTTTGTGTTTGCTTAGATCTAATGAAACCTAGATATTGATTATGTGTTGATTACTTGTTTATTCTTGTCTTGGATGAATGATTTATATGTTAGGCTTAAGAAAACTGGCAGATCTCCAAATGGTAACATGCTTGAACGTCTTAAGAAACATGAACCGAGGCGTACTAGGTCTTTATTGGTTGTATTTAATGCATGAGCCACTGTTTACAATCCCTATAATTGTGTTGGGCATGGTGTAGGAGGAGATAAGAGCTCATAGAATTGGGGAGTTATGTATGCCACCCCATGAATGGTATTAAGGAATACAATCCGTCATCCATACAATTATAACAAGTAATTAACGTGTAAAAGATATCTAGGGAGTAGTGAAATCTAAGTAAACACATTTTCTCCAATTACTGCTCACAACCTTAGTATAATTAGTTTATTTTCATTTTTAGTATTTTATTTTGATTGCATCTTAGTTTTGGGTTAGTTGAATAGCAACTAATTCCGCCCACTCTTCCAAAACCCGAGATTTTTACTTGCTTTCCATAAAACATAAAAATATAAAAATAATCATCCCTCACCTTTAGAACTAGTATTTAGGCTTTCTAATCCTAGCGACACTATTCCTAAGCTGAACGATCAATCCCCCGGTACTTGTCACTATACTATACTACAACGATCAGGTACACTGCCTGGTGGGGGTTGTAAGCTTCTCGAGATCCCTCGAGAGGTAAAGCCTGTTGCGATTCCCACGCATCAGGAACATGCTGTGGCATCATTACAAAAAGAAAATGAGCATTTGAAACAGACTTACAAAAACTTGTTTGATTCAATCAAGAGGTCAAGAGTTCAGAATCTAACTTCAAACAAATCTGACTCTCAAATCACACCAAATCATCTTTTTGAAAAAGAAAAGTCTGTGCTTCAAAATAAAATTGTTGAATTGGAAAAAACGATTGCACAACAAACGAAGGATTTTTGTGATGCCAAAAATGATTTTTCAATCGAAACAGACAAATATGAAAAATATTTTGCACATCTTGAAAATCAAAATGCTTCTTTGCATGAAAAACTAGCATCATCAGATCATCTTTCTCTTAAAAAAGAATACAATGATTTGAGAACCTCATACAATGCCTTAAAAGGAAAGTTTGATGTTCTTAATCGGTCAAAAGGAAAATCTCAAGTTTCAAACGAGTCTAAACCACAAGTAAGTGTTTCAGAGAAGGTTTACACGGGTGAATCTTCAAAACCATTTTCGAAAAAGGTTTCTCAGTTTACAACCTATTCTTTGCAAAAAGGAAGGAAGTTTTCAAAGAGACCTAATTTTTCTGAAACATTTACTCCTCAAAAGGTTTCAAATGAAAGTGCTCATAAAGAAAAGAATCAAGGTTTAAAAACTCCATACTCTCGTTTTACTCCGGTAAAACCAGTGTGGAAACCAAAGCAAAGCCGTTCAAAACATTTGAAATATTCATACTCTGAAATGCTTCCGCTACAACAAAGGAATGGCTATGCTTGGAAAAATCCTAATTCTGGAAGGTTTCCATTCATCTCAAAAATGAATTTTCGAAATGAAACTCCGATTTTCAACAATGGATGGAAAACTTCTTCTTCAAGTTTTAAAACTCCAAAAGAGACACCGAGTTTCTCAAACAACTTTCAAAAGCAAAAGAGTTTTAAATCACCGTTGATTCCACGAGCTTTATTTAAAAATGAAACACAGGTTTTCACTCCTCGTTGGAATTCAACTTCTTTGTCTCGGATTGATACAACTTTCAAATGGATTTCAAAATATGGTAAACCCGTTGGCGCCGTGCTTAAATGGGTTCCAAAAGTTGTTGTCTAATCCAAAAACATGATGACTTCTTAGTATTTCATCTAAGGACTCGTTCTTCAAAGAAAGGAAAGTGCTTAAATCAATTCAAAGGTTTTAAATATTTTTTGAGCACTTATCCTAAAAACATAATGGCTTATGCACACATAATAGTGTATAACCCGTGATTTTCAAAGAAAGGACCCTGTTGTACATGTCTGTGCAACAATCCTAAAAGATAAGAAGACTTCTCTCCAAAAAGCTTATCAAAGTCTTCTTAATTTTTTGAGCAAAATTTTAAAAATGTGTCAAAAGGTTTTCAAAACTTTTCATGATGTAGCTCAAGATATTACTCCCTAAAATCCTTAAAAGCTTAAATTTACTCAAAATGTTCTATTTTTGAGGGGGAGTAATAAAAAAGATGTTCCAAAAAGTCATGCTTAAAAGAAACTAATTCGGAATTTACAAACATTCGTTTCTCCCATATGCTATCCAAAAAGAAAAGGTTTTAATCAATTGGTATCAAAAATACCATGGATATGCTATTTTTGAGGGGGAGAAGACGTGATTAAAATGTGATCAATGTGTTTAAGATTGTGGCTTAATCTCATGCGAGCTCGACTCAGAAATGACCCAAGAATTGACGAAACAACAAAAGTTAGTAATCGAAAAGACTTATCCTCGACGGGTAATAACATCAAGTTAGTTACTAGGGCTAGTTGTCACCTAAAAGCTGACAATGGAACTCTTTAACTAGCCACGTAAGCGTGTCTCGGAAAGGATTTTTCTTAGTAGAAATGTACCATTTCGAGAAACTTTCTTTGGACTTGACCAGGACGGGTAATAATTTCAAGCTAGTCTAACTAGTGATGTAAGCGTGTCTCGAATCGGTCATGTTCGTTGAAAGTGGATCTATTCAAAAGTGCAAACTCCTCACGCATGTGCAAATTTCTTAAAAATTACATGAGCACATGTGATGGGGGAGTCCTTCAAAAGAAACCAAAACTCTCATAGTGTCAACAAATATGTTTTATAATCATAAACACTTTGAGAGATTTTCAATAAATGGTTTCATGGCAATTATAGGGTAGTCATGGTGTTATAAGGTGACTAAGGTTAGGAAAAACCGTCCTATGATCCGCCAGAGCCGGAGGGATCTACCCAAGGACAAATCCAATAGATTAGAATTAGAAGTCCTTAGCTATGATTGAAAAAAGGAGAAAATGAGAAAGGAGAAAGAAGGGGTTGAAGAATTAAAAAGAAAAGTTATGAAAAAGGGTGAAAAGAAATAGCCATCCAAATGTTCAACCTTAGGGCAGAAACCAGGTTCAATTCATATGCTACTGGTTGTTACTAAGGTGACACCGGTATTGAAGACAAGACGTCATGGACCCAGTGACGCATTGCACTAAACCTTCTAGCCACTCAGGTATCTCTTAAAAGATATTTGTTTCATTCTCACGGGGAACCGGTGTAAACTATCAACGTATCTTTTAGAGATGGTTGATATAGAAGTAGGAGACCCATCCCTAGTCTCCGCATAGGAAAACCAAATGTGCACTTATCGAGTCTAGAGCCATGAGATACATTAAAAGATCTCTTAGGATACACTTCCTATGAATACACTTGTGTTCGCCAAAAAGGACACAAGGTGTAAGAGTCTTTATGAGATCTACGGATCTTGCCTTTTCTATCATGATGGTTACTTTGTCTCAAACGGTCTACAGTTGTGGGGTGATCTCCAGCAACTCACCTGAATCATTGATGTACTTCGGTGGATCTAGTAAGCCCTTTCAGGGGTATCTGATTCAGGAACGGCCTTGGTAAAGGTTAGAAGGAGTCTTCACACTATGCTGTTGACGATCTCTAATTCCGAACCTGTAAGTACTAGATATTTTATTGCTAACTGTTTTATGCAGGTATTGATGAATGTTCCTTGGAGAAATACCGTTACCATCACTCAAAGATCCACATGCTCATACCTTGCAAAGCTCTCTTCAAAGATCAAAGCAAAACAAAGTTCAGAACGTTTCTAAGTCAAACTCAAAGAATCTACATACTAAAGAAACAAAGATTAAAGTCAAAGAAAAGAGAATGTCACAAAGAATTTGTAGGATCGAAATATTTTGTTGATTATGTGGATTGGGAGGTCTTGGATTGTGGAAGTATATGATAAACATGATTAACAAGTTAGAGAGAGAGTTGAGAGAGTGGGAGGTTTCTAGTGAGAGAAACACCTAATGAGGTGTGTGTATTATGAGAAACAACCAACCCTTCCCTTGTGTGGGAAGGGGTATATATACAATTACAATATACGCCCTCATGTGGGCTGTGGATCAGGTATACAGTGGGTAAAGACCCGTCCTTCCTCCACGGTGTGACTAATATCTAAACTATTACTATAATATCTAATCTAATAAATAAACTAACTACGAGCTAACTTAATGCTATTACAATCATTAGGTGACCGAGACTTTTACAGGAATATTTGTATTCCTAACAATCTCCCCATAAGCGAGGTCACCTTTGAAATTAAGCTCTTTGGTCATTAAGCATTCTTTCGTCTCTGTAGCTCGTAGGATCTGATTCTTCACTTTACTTCACACTTTGTACTTCAAGCAACGAACTTGTGATTTGGATTCCTTTGTGATGTGTGATCCTTGAGCTTCTTTGAGATCATCAGCCATAGTAAATCTCCAAGCTCATCCATGGCAGTATCGCCTTCATGTGATGTAGTGACTTTAGGACCACCATGCTCACACCCTTCTGGATCAGGAGACTTTGCATTAGAGTTGTGGATTAGGAGACTTTTTCATTAGAGTTGCAGAAACGTTGTTGGTAGTCTCTCAACATTTGTTGTAGCAAGTCTCTTATCTTCATTGATAGTGTGGAGGATGTGTGAGCATGAGGTATGGATTGACCCGATTCAGCTGGAAATGGGGGCCATCAACGCCATCTTTATATGTGTCCCTGAAATAAAACAGTTAGCAATAAAGATAGAGAACAAGTATGGCTTTGTCATTCATTCTGCGAGGACAGACTACCCTCCGGTTTTGTGAAAACCGACCTGTGATCAGGTAGAGTCTCTTTTAAAGAAGACTCTCCTTGACAGGAATTTCCAGCTTGTAGTAATGAATTTTCCAAAGAATCCACTTTGGAATCTTCATACTAAGCATGTTCTCCTACCGGAACGTCTCAAAGCAGACAGCACGATAGAGTGAATCGATGAATTGATATTCACGGATTGATGAGAAATTGATTTATAGAAATCACTCGCGTGTCATATGATAAACATTTTGAGACACGACGAGAGTTTTAAGCTTTGAATCACATTTTCATCAAAAATACTTTTGTTTGAAAGATTATACACAATCAATGTGCTCGAAAAATTAGTTTGTGAGCACATTGAAAGGTTTTAGCAAAAGTATCCGTTAATCCATATCCTGGAACAAGTTTGATTCAATGTTGAATCGCACCATTGTTGCTTTCCAGTTGTCACTTGATCATTGATCCAAGATGTATCTCACATGTCACCTACCAAGAGCTTGAGTGATGTTCGCTCTAGAAGGATTTCCATCTTCATTGTGAATATTTTTATTTCACTCGGATGTTCTGGCAATACCACAAGGATAATGCGTAGGACTCTAAATATTTTATCTTATTTTCCACATTGTGTGAAACAATAAGCATATTTGGAATGTGTGCCCTATTGAGATTTATGGATGATCTCTTTGGCTCTAGACTCAATAGTGCGTTTTGATCCGCTCCTGGAGACTGGGGAGGTGTCTCCTGTTTTAGGTATCAACATAGCTCGCAATGAGCGGTCGATACATTGCACAGGGTTCCCCGTGAGATTGAAACAAGCTCTTTTAAGAGAACTTGAGTGGTTGGGAAGTTTAGTGCAGTGCGTCACTGGGTCCATGACGTCTTGTCTTCAATACCGGTGTTACCTTAGTAACCGCCAGTAGATTATGAATTGAACCCGGTTTCTGCCCTAAGGTTGAATATTTGGAGGGCTATTTCTTTTCACCCTTTCATATTTCATTTCTTTTTCATTCTTCAACCCCTTCAGTGCTTACCGAGACTTCACCACTAGAACCTTGTTGGGTTTGTTCCAGTCCTAGCTCTATCTCAGTCTGCACTCTTCCCTTTCTCACTTTTCTCCTTTTATCCAATCATTCCTAAGGACTTCTAATCTATCTATGGATTATCCCTGGGAAGATCCTTCCGGTTCTGGTGGATCATGGGAACTCATACCTAACCTTAACCAACCTTATAACTCCATGCAGAAAGATAACTGGTCGGTCTTTGGTATAGCTTCCACAAACGCCTTTGCTCCCCCTCAATATGTGCATCGATATACGAAAGAGTTTAGCACATATGTGGGAGCCTATTATTGAGTCTAAAAGATCACTTTTGATTATCAGATTTCATATTTAAATCACATTCTCTCCCCCGATCAAAAATTTAAATTCTTTCGAGATTTTTGATCTCAATTGATTTAAATAATTTAGAAAACGTTTAGGAGAGAAATGCGGTCATTTTTTTTTAATAGATTCTGATAAAAGGAACTTTTTTCTTGCTCCCCCTCAAACTGTGAGGGAGGTTGTTATGTGTCAGATTCGATGAGTATGCAAAAGATTTGAAGTTTTAACGAAAACTCTTTGAAAAATTCTCATTCTGACACATAACCATCACAAGTATTGTTGCATTTGTATAGTACAACGTGTGGGGAGTTTTGATGATACATAAAATTTTGAGAAATCACTCACCCCCTCAATCAATGATGGATGTTAAAAATATTTTCATAAAATGTTAAAGTCATTGATTGAGTGAAAATTTTATCAAACTTTTAAGTTCAATTTGATTTACAATCAAAATCTCATGGTACCACCAAGTTTTGCACAAATACTTCCCGGAAAAATCATAGAAGGGAAAGTATTTGGCGATAAAAAGAAGACTTCTCTTCTTTATCAAGAAGTAATGCTCTGAAACGTACATTAAATCGAGGGTGCATGAATATAAAGTAATTCACGCTCGGATGAACGGCACCCTTTGTTAGGAACAACCGTCTTTTTGGCGACGTGTTTTCCTTAATTTTGAAAACCGGGTTGCTATCTGAAGTAATAGCAAACCATACTTTTGAAGTGCGGGTTGTAGCCTGAAATGACTACAAGCCATTTGACTAGAAAAATTTTGGGGAGCGACATGTTTTAGAAAGCATTATTAAAACATAAAATAACTCTTGCTCAAGCATATGTAAGACTCCGTGTCATTATTGAATGACATTTCTAACGTCGTACATAATATTGATTACATAAGAGACATGTCGCGAGAAGAATCTTTTTGGAATTTTTAAGGTTTTTCATTTTTTTTTTTTTTTTTTTTTTTTTTTTTTTTTTTAATTTATTTATGGATTTTGTTGGTTTTATGTACAAGGATACGAACCAAAATCATTACTCCTCAGCTTCCAGACTTTTCTCCGCTTCCATCATTAGACATGCTGAAGAGTAACGTGAGCACATTTAACCAGGGATTAATTCAGGCATTTCACTCTCCCCTAATTAGTGCTCTCCCCCAATCCTGACAACCTTTCTGATGAGCACCCATAATAGAAGGAAGACTTTAGACGAACACCCATAATATGAAGAGGTCATTTGATAACCAAATACATGCCGTCTTTAGTCTTCTAATCACATAGCGGAGAATGTAGAGAAGACTGTAGACACGACCTACTTCAAGATTGCCCAATATGGAGGAACAGAATACCAACCATCTTCATCTCACCAAATGCCTTCCAGTAACCTTACATATAACCCATCAGCCCACAACGCACACATGAGACGATAACACCCAACCGAGAATAAAGAATAGACTGACGACTCGACCTTCTTCAGTCTTTAGTATAACACCAAAGTAACAAGTTGAACCACTGATCATCTATAGAATGTATCCATCCTTGGATATTAAGCCCTGATCACGTAAACCTATTGTGCGTCCTTGATGTACACATTCTCTCTCCCCTGATGGTTACGATTAATCATACCATGACGTAACAGTGAAACGTTAATACCAAGGTGACAAGTTGAACCACTGATCATCTCTGCGGCTTTTCAACACCGGAATACACGATTAAGCCCGATCACGTGAACCTTTTGTGCGTCCTTGGTGTACACATTTCTCTCCCCCATGATGGTTACGATTAATCGGAATCATCATCATTATGTGTACATGTAGCCTGATGACGTATACATGTAGCCTGATGACGTATACATGAAGCATTGACTATAAACCCTTTGTTACTGATTGAATCAGCCCGTGAGACGATGTCGATTAGCATTCCATGACCATGTTCTTCAATACCTTGATAGAGAGGAAGAAGTAGTGTTGGAGAACCATGGTTTGCACGACTCCTGAACTGACGTATTCAGGAGTCGTATGACCATTTCTCAATCATCATCCAACATGTAGATTAATATTCACCCTTCCCCCCCCCCCCCCCCTCAAAAATTGCATATGCCAGCCAACTGTAATTTTTGATGATTGAACTAGTGAATATGAAAACCATCAACGGTAGGAAGCTCCACTTGACGGTTCTTGAGGACTGACATGTTGTTTATTCACCCTTTTCCCCTCCTCAAAAATTGCATATGCCTGTCGAATGCAAGTTTCGGTTGAATAAGTGAATAATAGAATACTCCAATATGCGCCGATCCACTTGAAAACAAAATAAGCACGGAAAGAGCATGAACTTGTTGATGAGAATGGCCATAAATAAGAAGATTCCTCTTCTTTTGAAGATAAAGTGCACTCAAGCATACACTTTTCTTTTCGTACATGAACGGGGCCTGAAGTGTTGTCAGCAGACACCATAATGTTGAAGTATGAGGCCTGCACTGAAGTGTACAGACGTCATTATGATGAAGAGCGAGGCCTGAACTGATGTGAACAGACGTCATCTCTCTCTTTTCTTCTTCTCTCTGCTAACTCATTACCAACCCCATTATCATTCAGTCGGCTCTTTGTCGCGACTACTGATGGAGAAAAACCTAATATAATGAACTTGAGACTGAAGTAAATTAACCCGAACTTGTGACTTAAGCTTGCACCAATGTATGACAAAGAGCGGTGTAGAGAGTTCGTGCAACATCGAATCCCTAAGTACTCTATACTCTTCAACCAACCAACCATCAAGTATAAGACGTACATCACCTCTTGAATATCCACAACTTCGTGTGACACTGAGCACTACAACGTAACTCCTTAAAATGATAGTTATTTTGTGGTAATAGAAAGGAAGAATCCCAAAAATAACTAGATATCCAAGTCTTTGTCATTGTACAGGTTAAAAGCTCGAACAAGGATCTCGAAGAATCTTCATCCAACCACCCCGATATCTTCAGATACTAAGTACACGCACCCACGAAATTTCACTTCAACCTCAAATAAATAATAATGAATTAATGCCGTAGTCATATCTTGTGGTTTAAATACCCAAATCTAGCCCTTATTGATGTTTTGAATGAACTTTGATAATGGTTTTTCATCCGATCATGGTCAAAAGCGCATATCCCCGTAACACTTTGTTATAGCCAAAATGCCATGAAGTATATCATAAAAGTCATCCAATACATGATGTACACACCTTATCCCTTCTTTGAAGTTGAAACCGTAGCACCAAGTTCAATTAAGATCCGGAAATGCACTTTATTTCTCCAGGATAATTCCATCATCACGGGATTTTACAAATCTATGATTTAAACCGAGAAATAGGTTCTTTCGCGGGATTTTACAAAACCAAGAAGAAACCGTGAGACAATGATCGATTGAATGTGTTATGACAACTGTTGGATTTGGTGAATAACTGTTTGGAAAAAACATGCAAGAGATCAGCAACAATTCTTCTCCCATATGTAAAATACTTCACAAACCATGCTAAGTCAAGTAGTATAAACTACTTCCCCTTGGAGATTGACCTTATATCATCAAAGTACACGTTTCTCCCCCATGATGGTTTCGAACTTTCGGAAACATCATTGACGTATATGACCATATGCACGATAAGTTCTTGTCTTAAGCAACCATCTTGAAAAAAACATGAATGACATTGAAGGAACTTAAGAGATTTTGCTTAGACTGTGAAGTATCATTGACATTCTGTAGCGTCGACTATCCCATGAAAATTGTTGATCACATCTCAACCTTTGAACCCTTTGGCTAACAACCCAACCTCATATTCTGTCGGCTATTTCTGTGACCATTTGGCGTGGTAAACCCGATATACCCAATTTGAAAATGAAGTAAAATTTCCCAAATTTGTTACTTAAGCTTGCACTGTTGTTGAAAGAACGGTGTAGAGAAATCTCTAAGTACTCAATACTATCCTAACAAAGTATGAGACTTTTATCACCTCTTGCGATTATCTACAACGTCTTCTGCGTGTGGCACTGAGTACAATAATGTAACTCCTTTAAGTGATAGTTAACCAGGTCTTCAACCATCCACCCCGACTGCTGGTAACTAGATAAGCCAAGTCTTCAACTTAAGTCTTAATCACGAGCAAGTTATCATTGAAAGTCATGCATCCAACTAACCCCGACTTCAAGATAAAATAAGTAAGCGCCTTCGTGAAACCCACTTCAAACTCAAATAAGGGATACCAAAATAAACTTCGTGGTCATCTCATGCATTTAAACACCCAAAAACTAGCCTTAAAAAAATGAGAAACTGTTGGATTGGTAAATTATTAGATGGTTGTTTGATGAATGTGATGGTTCTTGTTGTAGTTCAACTTATATAAAGATGCGAGTTAACCGCAAACTTGAACTAACCGCAAACTTGAGCTAACCACAAACTTGAGCTAACCGCAAACTTGAACTAACCGCAAGCTTGAGCTAACCACAAACTTGAGCTAACCACAAACTTGAGCTAACCGCAAAGTTGAACTAACCACAAACTTGAGATGAGATAACCGCAAACTTGAGCTAACCGCAAACTTTAGCTAATCACAAACCTGAGCTAATCACAAACTTGAGCTAACCGCAAATTTGAACTAACCACAAACTTGAGCTAACCACAAACTCGAGCTAACCACAAACTTGAGCTAACCGCAAATTTGAACTAACCACAAACTTGAGCTAACCACAACTAGGAGGTAACCGCAATCTGAAGGTAAACACAAACTGGAGTTAATCGCAATCTGAAGGTAAACTCAAACTGGAGGTAATCTCAATCTGAAGGTAAACTCAAACTGGAGGTAATCTCAATCTGAAGGTAAACTCAAACTGGAGGAGGTAATCTCAATCTGAAGGTAAACTCAAACTGGAGGTAATCTCAATCTGAAGGTAAACTCAAACTGGAGGTAATCTCAATCTTGAGCTAACCTCAAAACACAAAAATACAAGAAAGTTACTATCTTGCCAGTTTGTCTTTACACATAAATACAAGAAAGTCACTATCTTGCCAGTTTGTCTTTTTCCCATTATTGAGTTAATCTCAACCAAGAAACAAGCTAATCTCAACCAAGAAACAAGCTAATCTCAACCAAGAAATGAGCTAATCTTAACCAAGAAACTTGCACTAAATCACATCAAACATCAAACAAATCAACTAATTCAACCTACCCAAGTGAAAAATTAAGTACTACTAACACCTCAAAACACAACAATACCACCAAATCATCAAAAACACCACAACCAAAAATCGATTCGAGGTGTTTTCATAAAAAACATTTCGACCCAAAAAATTGAACCACTAAACCAAGCCACAAATTTGAGCACCAACAATCCTAGGATGAAACCTTGGCTCTTGATACCAATTGTAGGATCGAAATATTTTGTTGATTATGTGGATTGGGAGGTCTTGGATTGTGGAAGTATATGATAAACATGATTAACAAGTTAGAGAGAGAGTTGAGAGAGTGGGAGGTTTCTAGTGAGAGAAACACCTAATGAGGTGTGTGTATTATGAGAAACAACCAACCCTTCCCTTGTGTGGGAAGGGGTATATATACAATTACAATATACGCCCTCCTGTGGGCTGTGGATCAGGTATACAGTGGGTAAAGACCCGTCCTTCCTCCACGGTGTGACTAATATCTAAACTATTACTATAATATCTAATCTAATAAATAAACTAACTACGAGCTAACTTAATGCTATTACAATCATTAGGTGACCGAGACTTTTACAGGAATATTTGTATTCCTAACAGAATTCAATGCCAAACAAAGTATGAGCATGTTGGAAAAGACGTAAAGACAACAAAGTAAAGATGTTGATCAAAGGCAAGAACAACCAAACGAAATTTATCAAAGATCACAAAGCATGATTGGAACAAGAATCTAGCAAAGCTATTACACAAAGACTCAAAGTTCAAAAAGAACAAGCTTCAAAGATCAAAGATCAAGGTCACAAAAGAGAGATCTCAATGATCACCCTTAGGGGGAGATTGTTAGCATTAGAAGTGTTGATCATTTATGTAATCAAAGGGAGATCTCAATGATCGTCCCTTAGGGGGAGATTGTTAGCATTAAAAGTGACGATCATTATTGAGTCGACAAGTATTGTAATAGTTAAGTATATTGGGCTATGGACTTGGTACTTATTAAGTACATCATGTAAGCCTTATTAGAACATGTAAACCAAGTCTAAGCCCAAGCCCAAGCCCATAGAAAGCCTATGTATGGAACTATAAAGGCACCTTACCTCTCATTTGTAAGGTGTGTGCTTGTGTGTGTATTGTGTGTATTTTTCTTTGAATAAAAGCTCTCATTTCCATCTCTCTCTCTATATTCATACGAAATACATATACATCTACAAGTCACCATCTTTCATCTCTTCTTCATCTTTGCTTATATATTGGTGTGATGAAGTTGTGATATTTAAGGTCCTACAATGAGTGTCAAATCTTGTTTTTCTAGTTCTTGTTATCATATTTGTGGAGAACTAGAAGGGGGGGGGGGGGGTTGAATAGTTTTATGTCTTTTTAATTTATTGTAAAAACTTTTGTTTACTTTAAAAACTTCGATTCTATCTTATGTGAATTCAATACTTAAACTATATGAGCAAATATATGTAAATAACTAAAAGCAATGTAAATAAGTAATGAATTAAAAGATAGGGATGGAAAGATCAAACCACAACACAAGGATTTATAGTGGTTCGGCTATAAGGACACCTTCCTTGCCCTACTCCACTCCCCGAGTCACCTACTCGAGAGTTCTCTTCACTATTCAACAAACTCCCTTGTGGTAGAGAAACCTTACATACTTTTGCTTACACCAATTAACGACACTAAGCTAAATGTCGAGTTCTAATAATAGCTAGAACCAATCTCACAACTTCTTCACAACTTCTACACGACTTCTTCATAACGGCTTCACGACTTCTTCACAACGGCTTCACGACTTCTTCACTCCTCAACTACTTCACAACTTCACACAACTTCTACACTACGTCTTTTACAACACAACTTATTTACTTACACTTGGATCTACTCATTACAAATACACAACACTTTACACAACAAGCAAACAATATAGATTGAACTACAATACTTCTTCTCTAGTTGTTGAAAGAGTATTCTTCTTTTGCACTTTGATGGTGGAAGCTTGAATCACTTGGAAACAAAAGCTTAAGATTAAATGATCAAAGGATTTTAGAGAATAGAAATGGGGAATCAAATCAGAAAGTTTGGAGTGAAAAAGGTTGGGAAAAAGTTCAGTAATTATCTAGTATTTATAGGCAAACTGAGAGCTGGAGGAGCGTGGTCGGCCCCCTTATATATATATATATATATATATATATATATATATATATATATATATATATATATATATATATATATATATATATATATATGAGGACAACATAGCTACAATACAATGTAGCCAATTGGCTACATTTCCTTTGAAAAAAAGGGTGGGGACAGGGGGAAAATATGTGTCAGGGAATTACTGCAGGGACTAAACTGTACATTATTAAAACTTTTTTCAAAAGAAATGTAGCCAATTGGCTACATTTGTAATGTAGCTATGTTTTTCCCTATATATATACGACGTCATTTATTCGCTATGTCTAGTAATTAGGCTGAAACGCCATGTCATATGTCCATGTCATCACTATGCCTTCATTATTTTGTTTTTAATTTTAATTTCGGTGCCATGTTATCATTTTTTTTAATTCCATGTCATTAATTAGTTTTCCACGTGTGCAATATATTTTTTTTATTTTTTTTTAAATTTCGGTTTTAAATCATGAATTAAAAATGTCATTGGCAAGATTCGAACCTTGGATCTCTTAGTTTACTGATAAGGATCTTTACTAGTAGACCATTTTATTTTTTGAGATATATCATCCTAAACTACATATATAATCTTCAAAGGAATTCGTATACCATGTATTTAAAAAATTTCGTTTATTTTATGGAAAATATCTTTTAGAAGATAATTTCAAAGAAATTCGTATAACATGTTTAAAAAAAACTTCTTTTAATTTATGAAAGATGTCTTTTAGAAGATAAGTTTAGAATGTATTTTGTATATATTTTTTATTTGGAAAAAATTTCGTTTATTTTATGGATTGTATCTTTTAGAAGATAATTTCAAAGAAATTCGTAAAACATGTTTTAAAAAAAATTCGTTTAATTTATGAAAGATATCTTTTAGAAGATAAGTTTAGAATGTATTTTGTATGTATTTTTTATTTGGAAATTGAATATAATCTTTGGTATACGTCTCTTCATCTTTAACCTAACTTGACAATTTATATAGATTATAACATAGCCATTATTTTCACGTCAAAAATCGAGAAGCCATATTCAGATAAATAAATTACATTATGCAGGCTCAAAGACAATCTGCAAGGCTCAAAAGAGTATCCGAGAAGAAAAACACCGAGTCTCTTTCGGAAGGTTGGTTTGTAACAAATAATGTATTCATTGAGTTGTTATGTTGTTATTAATTTGGTTGAAGAATTTTTCATCTGTGTCATTGCATAATCGTTTTCTAATTTATTACATTTGTTGAACCACAAAACAATAATATCATGCAGAAGAAAAACTCTAAAACCCCTTCACAAGGTATTGTTTTGTTAGATATGTTTACATGTGGTGTGCATTTATATTAATAATTTAACATGCACGTTTATGATTATGTGACAGGGAAGCCTCCACAAAGTTTGTCTTCAAATGTCGACAAATCCATGTTTGAAAGTGATACTCCAGGCATAAGATCTCGCCACAATGTTTCTGATGTTGGTACACAATCAACAGGTAGTAACCTTTTTAATGTTTTATTTAGATAGATTATACATGTTGTCTATATTTTGGTAATTAATTTATAAATTCTATATCACCACCGAAGAAAAGTTTGGTACAACAATCTACTTCAATTGTAACGAAAAACTCCATATTTGAAAGTGATACACCTGCTAGAAGCTCTGGAAGGTGTTACTAATGTTGTTAACCAGGCAGTATCTAAACCACCTGCGAAGCGAGGTTTTGGTAAATCTATATGTTTCTAAACTGTTTTTCACATATTATAAGATGCTTTTATAGCATATTTATTAATTATGTTATGTTAAATCTATATCCATTAAATAACATGTTCGAATCGATCATTGAAAAGAAAACCTATGGATGAACAAAACTTTGTTGAAGCACATTCCACTAATGAAAATTCTGAGCTTGATTCTTCGAGCTTTTAGACTCATTCAAGTATGGCTATTTGTTTTTTAAACCCTAATATTTTATAAATGCATATAATATAACAATTTGTTTAATGTTTCGTGCTAGGGAATTCAGGTATGGCTATTTGTTATTTTAAACCCTAATATTTTATTAATGCATATAATATAACAATTTGTTTAATGGTTCTTGCTAGGGAAAACATATTCAGATGTTGAATCTAAAAGGCTGGCCTACATTAGAAATCAACTAAAAGATCCTAGATATGAATCAAAATTTGGATATCAGACAACCTCTTCGGCTGTACATTCAAACAGAATTCATAAAACTGTTGTGAATACATCATCTTATGGAAGTTTTTTGACAGGTTTTGTATTTAGTTTAAGAATAATATATATTTTGATTTGATTAACTTATATAAATTATATTGTCATAATATCTTTGTTTATTTGTAGGAGGTAATTCTCATCAAAAGAAAAACAATGGAAAGGGTATGTCCAATGTTAAAAGTTCTGCACCAGGTTATTTGAAACATTTGATTCATTATACGTTATGATTTAATAGAATACAAAAAAAATTAATTATATGTTTTTGAATTTTGCCATTTAGTAATGAGAGAGCGAAAAATTACTCTCATAAAAGATATCAGTCCGATGAATTTAAACATCGCGATTAAAGGAAGGTGCATCTCCGTATGGCATTCACACAAGCTTAATGAAGAGCACGATCCTTACAGTATTGATTTTGTTTTCCAAGATGAAGAGGTAACTTAAACTTAGTTATTGATTATTTATATTTGTCTCTATTTATTTTACATCATTAATGTTTGAATTTTGTAAACAGTCAAACCGTATTATAATATAGTAAACGAATTTAAAAGTGAAGGGGATGATGTTAACGAATTTTGTAATATAACTATATTACAAAATTTAAACCGTAAACGAATATAGTTATAATATAGTAAACGAATTTAAAACGAATTTGAGGCAGCAATACTGCATTCAACAAGAATGACAACATGTTGAATCAACCTAGTTGGATACCTGCGCACAGCGTCGACGATAAATATAGTTATATTATAATATAGTAAACGAATTGATAGCCCAACTGTTCCCGCAATTCCCCTACCCGCTTAATGAATTCGTTTCACAACACTCCGAATATATATGTTAGTTGTATTTATTTGCTTGGGTTTTCCATTGCTTTCGTGTGACATTGTTATGCCTACATATAGAAAGACCCTCGCAATCTCTTACCCGTCAAACACTCCCCCCAAAAGTATATTATTTTGTCGAATCAAGATTGTATTGATTGAAATAAAGGTTAAAGTGGTAAAAAATTGAATTAATAAAAATAAACCCACTAAAAATGTAAAAACTAAAAACTCATAAAAATATATCAAAATGGATGCTGAATTACAAAGCACAAAAATTTTAAAAATATGGTGAAATTAGATTATAAAAAAAAAATAGATAAAAAGATATTTCAATTTGAAAATAAAGGTGAATTTTAAGTTGTGAAGTGATACATGTCATCTCATGATTGGAGCTATTATCTTAATATAGTAAAATTATATATGCAACAGTATTCCCTAGTTAATATAGTAAACGAATTTAAAACGAATTTTGTAAACAGTCAAACCGTAATATAACTATATTTATCGACGCCGCTGTACGCGGGTATCCAACTATATTATACAGGCAAGTGGGGGAGGGAAAAGTGAAGGGGATGATGTTTGACCCTGGTTATTACTCAGGGGTGTTGGATTGGTTTAATTTGTGGATTGGGCCTGGGAGAGTGGTGTGGGCTTGGGGAAGGCATTGGATTGGGTTGGGGTTTTTTTTTGGGTTAGGTAAATTATTAGTGTGTTTGGTTTATGGGTTAAAGGGTTAAATGGTTTAGTTAATATTTAAATGGGCTGACCCGACCCATTGAAATGGGTCGGGTTGGGTTTTCCATGCTCATTCCAAAAATGCATCCCGGGGTTGACTTTGACTTCACCTTGATTTAACAAATTGCACGTACGTTATCGAGTCAATCCGAAAAATGTCCATTTTGCTCTGTTTTCCCTCTGTTTTCAATCCTTTGTACCTGAAACACATAAAAACACCATCCAAGGATATTTGCAATATAATTTGGTGTATTTGGCCGTTTTTGGCTATTTTTATAGTCGAAATGGCTACAAAAATTGTGAGTATTTACACACTCATCATGGATGCATCAAAGAAGAATGCAACCCTTGCTATTGTGCCATATTCCTCAAAAAAATTGTTCTTAGAAAACATTGTTAAAAAGCCTGTGGTAGAGGGTTTAAGTGAAGTCAGACAACCAGCTTTAGAAGTCAATGCTTTCGTAGAATCTACTGAGGTGCTAGAAATTGAACCCTTGCTGATCATAGATACACATGTTGATCATATGCAAACAGATAGTCCTGTTAGTGTTGAGCATAGCCAAACAGATAGTTCTGTTAGTGTTAACCATAGCCACAAAGAAAGTCCTGTTTATGTTGACCATAGCCAAAAAGATAGTCCAGTTAGTGTTGACCATAGCCAAAAAGATAGTCTGGTTACGGTTGACCATAGCCAAAAAGGTAGTCCTGTAGAGGTATGTGAAACTGAACAAGAGTTTGGTCATCTAGATGAGGAAATACATACACCTGTTGATCATATGCAAAAAGGTAAATCTATAAACTTATGTGAGACTGATGAAGAGTTAGATGATGAAAATGTTAGTGAAACCGATAATTGTGAGACTGATGTCGATAGTATTGAGAACAATAAAGATGGAAACATAGTTGTTAATGAAGAGAATATTTTTGACGAGCCTGATATTGAGGTTGCTATGTTCAAATTGATTGACACTCCACAGATAGACATTATAGGTAGTTCAAGCCAGATACCAGATGGTTTTTTTAAGAAAAATGAGATACAAGAACTCTTGAATGATGATGACTTTGCAAGTGGTTCTGAGAATGAGGTTGAGTATGTAGTAAGGAAGAAAAAGCTAGGGGAATACAAGAAACAAAAGTTAATTGAGGCACAACAAAAAGAAGAAGAAGTATTTTTTTTCTGTGGTCAAACCTTTGTAACTGCAAAAGAAGTGAAAGATAAGATCAACCTGCATTCAATTCAAACTCGGAGGAAATTGCAACTCATTAAGAATGACAAACAAAGAATTAGGGCTAGGTGTATCGGAACAATACCAGCGTGTGGTACAAGTGGAGGTATTGGACTTGGAATAGTACCAAAGAGGAAAATTGGTGCTTTAACTAGAGGTCACGGAAGAGATGTATATTTTCGATCAGAAAAGGAAGAACCAACACATTGCCCATGGTTGTGTATGTAGCAAAAGATACATCTAAAGATGTATGGAGTGTTAGAACTTTCAAGGATGTACACAAATGTTTGCAATCAAGAGAGATCAAAGCTTGTGACTACAAGTTTCTCTCAAAGCAAATACTTAACCAAGTTCAAGTCAATCCAGATATTCCAATCAGGGCTGTTTAAGATCAACTCACTAAACAGTTTGAAGTCCAAGTGTCTATGCAAAAGGCATTAAGGGCAAAAAAACAAGGTAGAAATTGAGATTAGGGGTGATCATAAGCAGCAATATGCCATTTCGTGGGACTATGTTGAAGAGTTGCAGAAAACAAATCCTAATACAACAGTTAGGATAAGCGTGCAAACTATGTTAGATCCATCAAGTCTAATGAGAGTTTTCAAGAGGATGTACGTTTGCTTAGGTGCTTTGAAGGAAGGATACAAAGCTTGTCAACGAGAGTTGTTGGGATTAGATGGTGCTTTTATGAGGGGTCCATCTCCTGGTCAGCTTCTTACAGCTGTTGGTATTGATAGCAACAATGGAATATACCCTTTAGCCTATGCTGCTATTGAGGCTGAAAACAAAGATTCATGGATTTGGTTTCTTGATTGTCTAGCAGATGATCTTGACTTGCAACCAAATTCACACTACACTTTTATCAGTGACAGACAAAAGGTGATGTTAACTTATAATTGATTATATTCGGTTATATAATTCATAAATGATTGGTTTATTAGTAATGGATTGATGTTCCTTTGTGCAGGGTATGATTACAGCTTTAGCAACAATATTCCCTAGTGCGGAACACAGATACTGTTTGAGGCACATCCATGAGAATATGAAATTGCAATGGAATTCTACAGAATACAAGGCACATTTGTGGAGGTGTGCAGCAACAACAACCGTCCAACAATTTGAGGCAGCAATGCTTGCATTCAATAGTTTTAGCGAACCTGCACATGCTTGGTTAAGTAAGATACCACCAGCCCATTGGTCAAGGTCGCATTTTTCAGGTACTACACAAAATATGTGTGTAAGTTTACAACTTTTGTTGTTTAACATTGTTTTCTGTATTACTAAAACATGTTATATACAAATGTAGGGAGAGCTCATTCTGACATGTTACTTAATAACATGTGTGAAGTGTTTAATGGGAAACTAGTGGGAGGTAGGCACCAATCAATCATTACTCTCTAGAATACGTTAGAGAATATTGTATGCAGAGAATAGTGAATGTTGTGCATACAATTGACAAGTGTGCGGGACCGTTTACACCAAAGGCAACGTGCATGTTAGACTTCAATAAGAAAAAGGCTTATAAATAAACCGTTTTAGGGATTGAAGGAGATAACTATCAGGTTAGCGGATGGGGAGAAAAGCGGTTGGTAAATGTCAAATCCAGGTCTTGTAGTTGTAGAAGATGGGAGCTTATGCCATGTAAACATGCTATTGTAGCCAACCGGTATATGAGGTTCAATGGAATCGAAGTAGGATCTGTAGAATCATGGTTCATCTATGTTACTTGCTTAAGACATGGGAGGAAACATACAAACACCACGTCCAACCCATCAGGGGTTATCAGCATTGGAAAAAGTCAAATGTGCCTACAACCATTCTTCCACCTAAGCATCATAAACCATTGGGTAGGCCACGAAAGAAGAGAACTAGGGCTTTTACAGAAAATGATGACGTGGAAAACTAGAAGAGGGGTTGAATAGTTTACCGTTTTAAAATCTTTTGAGCTTGTTAAGTTAGCTATGAAACTTTCCGTTTGATCAAAGATATATACACAAACACAATATATAACATGCAAGTAAATGAAAGAAACGATCAAACCACAACACGAGCATTTATCGTGGTTCGGCTACAAGGACTCTTTTTCCTTGCCCTACGTCCATGCCCCGAGTATCTAACTCGAGAGTTTCTTTCACTAGTCAACAAGCTCCTTTCACCGGCGGAGAAAACCTTACACGTCGCTTATACTTTTACCGACACTAAGCTAGATGTCGAGTTCTTTACCAAGGGTACAACCACTCCCGTTAGTTCTTTTACAAGGGTACAACTACTCCCAATACACTTTGTATTTTGAGGACTAAAATACTAACCGATCACTACTGAAAATACACAATCAAATGAAGTGTAAACTACACAAGTCTACACAATGCTAAGCTAACAAGTCTTGCAACGTTGTGTTGAATACTTGTTACTTTTAGTAAGCTCGTGAATCTCTTTGCTACAAAAAGAAACTTCACATATGAAATGTTAAAGGGTTAGATGAAAGAATGAATGTGTGTGTGTAAAATATGATGTCAAGTGATAAGCCAAAATTCAACTTGTGGCTTGATATTTATAGCCAAACCTTCTGCAGGTCTGGCGGATCAGGCGGACCCCTCAGAAGGGTTCCGCCCATGTACCCCCAGGGTACCGCCGGGCTTGCAGTTGGTTTTGCAATAAATCTTGCAAACCAAACAAAGTCACATCTCATTACTCTTGCAAACCAAACAATGTCACATCACATAATATCAAGTCAAACACTAAACTTGCAAGTAACATCTTAGTAAGTCAAACACATTTCTTTCCATAAATGTATAATGACAAAACTTGCCATAAATGTGATGTGACAATTCTATTTTTAGAAAATAAAAAGTGTTGTGTTTTATGAAATGTAAAATGTAGCAAAAGTCTAGTTTATGCAAGTCTTTAAAACTAAGATTATGTTTTACTTAGAAACTAAAGTTTACATTTTGTCGTTAACAAAACTTAGCGAAGATCGTAAAATATAAATAACGTTTTTAGGCGATATTTGTATTAACAATCTCCCCCTTTTTGTTGATGACAAAACATAAACTTTGTTTTTAAGTAACTCACAAAATCTTGGTGTTTAAGACTTAAAAAAAAATTATATTAAACTTGTTTTACTTAAGTGATGAAAATCATATTAAGTTTTGAAGGATTAATATATTTCTCCCCCTTTTTGTCGAAACAAAAAGTAGAGTAGCGAAGCGGAAAAATGCACTTGCTCCCCCTTGCTTGTTACTCCCCCTAAAAGGAGTGCCAAGGTGGGAAACATGGATTTTGATCCTACAAAAAAATGGTTAGTTGGTGATATATATAGCCAAGCTTGTAGTTACCACACACATTGCAACCACATTGACAACATAAAAATGATCAACCAATAATGCATGAAAGTAAGTAGAGAGAAATAGCATTCCAAGTAAAATTTTGACTTATAAAAGTCAAAGGACATGAAATGGGTAAGATTCTTCTACTTCTAAAAAAAAAAAAAAAAAAAAAAAAAAAAACTAAGAAAGAAAAATAAAAGCCTAGTTTCCTAAATTTAGGCAAACGGCCTCCAAATGGTTGTCTAGGATTTGTTTGGGTGGGAAAGAGCATCCAAACGTTTAATGACGTGTTGGAATGCAAACCGGGTTTCATCTTGGAATTGGTGAAGCAACGTTTTGATGCTTGCACCCATTTGCTCACAATTTGAGCAAACATGGGGATGAGTGGGTGGAAATTGGTTGGTTTTGGTTTCTTGGTCTGATGGTTGGTTGGTTTTTGGTTCTTGGGTGGATGATGGGTTTGTTATTGAGTCAAGCAAGGTGGTTTGAAATTCCATTGCTTGATGGAGGTGGTTTTCAACCATGTTTTGTATATCCTCGTATGAGGGAAAGAAAGACTCAAAGGTTTGAGCTTGAGAGTGTGGTGGAGTTGGGTGATCATGGTTTTCAAAGTTTGGTTCTCTATAAAGAGGACCATGGACGTCATGGTAGATGGGGTGAAACAACAATGGTTTTGGTTGATGGTACACTTGTTGTGGTGGTTGAGTGTGGTTAAAAAGGTCATTATGGTCAAGAATTGACCTTGGTGATTCATTTTCAAAAGGTGGTGGTTGTGTAGGTCTTGGTGGAAGATCATTTAGATCTTGGACAAAAGGGTGTGGTGATGTGGGAGGAGACCCAAATAGCTCCATTGGTTCAATTTTGGGTAATGGTGATGGTGATGAAGTTTTGGATGGTTGGGTTGGAGCACTTGGTGGAGTTGGGTCAATGGGTGATTTAGTTGGTGGTGGAGTGAGCTCATTGGGTTCATTGGGTGATGGTGATGGAGATGCAAGGTTCAAAAAGTGTTCATTTTTGATAGGTGAGGTGAATTCATCCGAAGATGAGGAGCTTAGGTTGATGGGTTGATTAGACCATAGTGGTTTAACAATTATCCGGGCGGTTTTCCGGATGGGTCGTGATGGTTGAGAGGTGATTGTTGACTTAGTCATGGTGAAAAATAGTTTAAAAGTTTCAGAAATTGTGGTGAAGAAGGTGTGATTTGATAGTGTTTAGGATGGCTTAATTTATAGTGTTGAAGGATTATGGAAATGAGTGTTTGGATTTGATTTTAGTCCATACAAAAATGGAGGTTTCTAATGATTTGAAAAACTAATTGTGGGTTGTCATATCATGGAAGTCAATCCAATGAAAATGGTGAAGTGAGAAGACAAGTTTTGCACTAAATGCTTAGTGGTTTTGGTGGATTTGTTGGAGTGTAAATCTCAGGGATTTCAAGGATCCTTTAAAAGGGTTCATTCCTTTATGTGTGAGGGGTCCTTGAGGTTATTATGCCAAATTTTGAATTTTGGCGGGAAATGGTTTTGGTTAAGTGATTCGTGAAAATCAAGTTATAGTATAGTATAGATAGTAAGCTCAAAGAAATCCGCAAAGAAATACGGATAATCCGAGGTCGTATTCCGTGTGAAGGGTGAATGGAATTTCGAATTTCCGATTCGGAAAACGCGTCGTGAAAAGTGGTAAAAAGAGATGTGAATGAGATTATACTAATGAAATAGTAAATGAAGCACAAATAATCAATTAAGCACGTAATTCAACTAAACAAAACAAAAACGTAACGTAGAATCGAAAACCGTAAATTAAAACGTGAAATAAACGTCAACGCGCAAAATAAAACGCGACTTTTAAACTACGCGACTCCTACGGACTTGAAAATAATTTCTAAAAATCAAAAATGATAAAAGAAAATTTTGAGAAAAAGAAAAATATTTTTTTGACTTTTTATTAATTTTTTATGAATTAAAAACTAATTATCTAATTTAAAAATTAAAAGAAAATGAAAATAAAGTGAGAAAAATGCAAAATAAATTTCTAAAATTCTAAAATAACTAAAAACTATTTTCTAATATTTTTTTGGATTTTTCTGGGGTTTTTCTGATTTTTTTGTATTTTTTAGTAATTAAAAAGTAATTAAAAATGATTATAATTGAAAATTAAATAAGAAAAATAGCAAATGAACTTGGAAAAATCTGAAAATTTCAGGAAAATTCTAAAATACTAAAATAAGCTTGAGAAAAAATTTCGAAAGAAAAATAAGCTAGAAAAGTGCTGAAAAGCTTGAAAACAGCTGATTTGGAGTGCTTATTTATAAGCACTCCTGACCAAAATGTCCCTAAACTTTATACAGATGATATTTGAACTTATTTAAGCTTATTGGAACAGTTGAGAATCAATTTGAAGCACAGAAACACAGATATGAGCACAAATAGCTCAAATAAGCAAAGTGTGATAAGCTATAAGCTGAAACAGTGAAGGTAATGACCAAAAATCAATGCACACAGCAACTTAAGGTACAAATAAGCTCAAATGACCAATAATATCACACTTATAACCAACACAATCAAATAGCAGCCCTATTGAATATTCAGGTTACTAGTCTCAACCTCCCAACTTGATAAGCTGTATAAGCAGTGTAAATAAGCTGATAAGTGGCAACTTTTGGGTGTTATCTAACCACTAGCAACCAGTAATCACAAAACTACTCAGAAATGGGACTTCCAATCACCTTAATACCTACAAATCAACCTAGGATTGTGGGTTCACACTGAGTGCACAGGGCATTAGCAAGCTGAAACAGTCAACTTAAGTGAGCTTATTTGATGAGCAAATAAGCTCCAATTCACAAAATTCCTTTTGAAACTAGTAAACCTACTACCAAATTTCACAAAGCAGCTTTTGAAAGATATTTTAAACCAATTATGAGGACTGTGCACTTGTTTGAAGTTGTGACCAAAACAGATGACAAAAACCTTTGTTGACTTTTATTATGAACACGAATGTTGACTAAATTGAACTTTGATGCTACTTATCTAACCACTGAGATTGTATTTAGCTAATATGCTATTGCTAAAAGCTACAGCTACTCATTTACTACTAATCTTATAAGCTAATTTAACCTAAAACCTCTAATCACTTAACTGTTTTTGAATTTACCTAATGTTTTGACTTTTAAACTAATGAACTGTTGTTTTTATGCTACTACTACTACTACTCTACCTATAGTGACAGATGAGGACCAAAAGAAACCTCTAATACTTACTTATCAATAGCAAACTAAACCTAGCCAAACACCCCTTAACTTCTGTCTACAACTACAAAGTACCACAGATGTGTGTAAACTAGATCCAAACCTATACTATTGAACTAACAATGATCAATGAACTATGAAATAAGTCCAAAAACACAGATCTCAGATGCAAGTTCTACTCAGAATATAGATCCACAAGATATGACAGATATGAAACTAATATGAGTCTCAAACAACAGCTTATTACTCAAATAGCAAAACAGATAAACAACTACTATCAATATCAAATGTAATAACACAAACTCAAGTAATATCAACCAATTATAACAACTAACACAGATCTATGCTACTATAAGCCAACAGATGAGACAGTACATGAAATGGAATGGTACTTACAACTCCAATACCCCCTCAGCTCAAACAGAGGGGGTTTCACTGAGCTAGCCTGTCTTTAAGACAGGCCTTGGGACTCCTTAAGGCTGCCTTTCACCACCAAATAAGCTGAGCTTATTGAGAATAAGCTGATGTTGACTTTTTATTGACTTTTAGTATTTGAGTGTTTGGTGCCAATTTAAGCTTCACAAAAGCTATAAGTAGCTTAGATGAAGCTGTATAAACAATAAGAAAGCTTATTGAAGCTTTAGATAATAAGACTTACTGATTTTTTTTATTATTTTCTGTTTTTTTTTTTTTTTTTTTTTTTTTTTTTTTTTTTTTTTTTTTTTTCTTTTTATGCAAACTTGAAATAACAAATAAGTAATAACTAAAAAGTAGAACTGAATTGAAAAGACAATAAGTAAATGATAACAATAAGCAGAGAACAATAAGTAAATAAGCAATAAGCTGAAAATTAAGAAATAAGACAAACTGAATTTAAATTTTATTAATAAAAATGATTCAATACAGAATAGAAATTGACAGCATAACAATATATTGAAAAAGGCACCCCTACAACAATGAAATAAGGGGGGTATTTATAAGTGAGGTGAGGTATGAGCTAGGGTTGAGTCCTCTGTGTCCACATCATCAATCCGTGTGAGGATTGTGCTTGTTTGGTCCCCTCCTGAGCCGTTTGATTTGGTTCTAGATGCTTCCCACAATTTCTGACCCTTGATTGATTGATGTGACATAAGTGAATCCTCCGTGTGAGAGCTGATTGGGCCACGTATCATTCCCTGACCATACTGACTTGTCAGACCTTCTAGAACACCCCAATCATTGGGTAATTATTAAGGGTACGAGGTAATTTGGGAGGGGTAAGGGTGAATAGTAATTTAGGGTTCATCCTGGTAAAATTAGGGGGCGGGTTTTTTTGAAAGTTATTAAATGTTGGAGTTGGGTCGGGTTTAAGTGGTAGGCCGGGTCTAGGTTATTATTGGTAGTGGGCTGGGTAGGATTAGGTGTTGGGCTAGGTAAGGTTGGTTTTGGGTTGTTTGATGTGGATCCGGTTTAGGACTATAGTTTAGTACTAGTATTTTCACAAGGATCAAAAGTGTACAAACTCCAAGTTAAGGGACTGAATTTGATATTTTTCCAAAGTTATTTCCCAAGGGTATTTATTGACAACCTTCAAATCATGGAGGACCAATGTAGCTGTTTCTTTGAATATTTCTTTGAGGGACCATTGTTGCCAAATACTGAAACTGCGGGACTAAAACTGCCAATTCTTCAAACTTTTGCCCAGGGACCAAATATGTAACAAGATGAATCTCTGAGGACTTCTAATCACATTTTGAGCTTTTCTTTGTCATTTTGCTTCCCCGGCTCCGGCTTTTGACCTTTTTCCATTCTCGTGCTCGTTTTTGTCGGTTTTGGCTTTGTTTTCGTTCATTTTTCACATATCCGTACCTGCACATACACAAATACAAAAACATACATTCTCTTGGCATTTTTGGTTAGTATTTGGTGTATTTGGTCTGATTTTGGGTCTAAAAAGTATGTGTGAATAAGCACACATCAAAATCCCCCAGACTAAGGTATTGCCGTGCCCTCACGCAATGTCATCACCTCACGCTTAAAAGATAAATAATTTTCAAAACCTCTCTTTACTGACGTTGTAAAGTAGCAATGATGTTCAAAAGAGATAGTAAAATCATTTATTCTCAAAAACGCCCCGTTTTCCGATTTTCATGAATAACAACTACTACTACTCTTTTTGTGCTTTTTCATTTTTATATAGGTGACGGTTTGCTTTGACTTTCATTATCAATTCTTATCTGTCGATAACTTTCAGGGTCTACGAGTAGAAACACTTCTCACAGAGAAGAGACCATACGGATAAAAATCGTCATCCTTGATTTTTCACAAGCTCCCAAACTAAGCGTAAAATCGAAATCATTGTTTATCAGAAGTTAGAGGCTAACACTGCCCACAAAAGTTACTTGTGTATTACCTCTTGTCCCCAGGTCCTAAGTTTTGTATCTAAGGATTTTAATTTGTGAGAAATGAATTGCTTCATATTTTCTCGTTTCGATATTTGTTAGTCCGATAAGAGCACAAAATTTGAACGTTAAGTAGTTTCCAAACTTTCCCTCGAAAATCCCTGCATACAGAAATCGGGTCCACATGAAGGTCTCTGATTTAACACGATTTGTGGAGGCTCCCTTTTTATTTACGACCGAGACATACCATGTTTGATACCCGAAACGGAAGCTTTTTATTAGGGAAACCCCCGGAGTCGAAGCTTGGCATTTTTGCATAATCATAAGCACTTTAATAATACTTTTGTCCTTAGTCCTTTATTTCTTTTACAATCAACGGTTTATGAGCCGTCAAGATGTAAGAGCTTTATGATGACTTTGGATTTCTAACCGCTGCTTTTTATAGCTTTGGATTCCTCTGCCTTTTTATTTTGGCTTTGGACTATTATTATTGATATTCATAATCATATGCCAAACCCCAAGTCCTACGGCCTTTACTAAGATCACAACATCGGCTGCGAACCGGCAAGATGCAATAGTCTATTTCACCGTAACACTGGCAGTACCTCAATGTGTACCAAACCCCCATATGCAGAGATTTTGTTGGGAACGAGAAAAAACTAAGTATTGCCCAAACCGTATACCCTTAATTAATCCTAGACATCTATTTATATATTGGTAACGTTGCTGATGGGAACAAGGAGGCCACAAGTACCTCTCGTGGGTTTTTTAAATCCCAGTTATGCGATCCGTGTATAGCACGAAACTTCTAAATAAACTCTATCATTCCTCGATCTCCGCAAATTTAAAATCCCAAATAATGAGATCCGCGGATGCTTAGCCATAATCTTTTGATTATTTTGGTTAAGGGAAACAAGCTAGGGCTCAACACGCCCGGTCAAGTCGGAACATTTATTTCTACTCTCGCCGGTAGGAAAGTCAAAACAAGGTGTCAAAACTTATTATTCATATATATTTTTTCATTTTTATTTTTATTTATTTATTTATTTTTTTATTTTTTTCGATTGTAAAGCGGTGACAAAAATTAAAATTTTTGGTGGAAAACGGAGTTGCGTAAGTTAACAGCTCAGACGATGGTACAGGTCAAATCGAATCAAAGATTCACCCCCCCAGACTAAAGTGAAACATTGTCCTCAATGTTTTAAGGGTACGGGTAATCCTACGTAAAATCTAAGGCCGTTTATTAAGTATGCCAAGAGATAAACGTTAGTCGATAAGATTATGGATATGGTGAATTTCCGAAAGAGCATCGAAGGATGAGACTCGAGTGGAGAGAACGACAAACCACGAGCACGAGAGTCCTCAAACTTCGGGGAAATTCCTGAACATTCATAAACAACAACCACGAAAACACGAGTTTGGAAAGGGTCGCCCCCCTCACGTCACGTTATTAAAGAAAATAGAAAATAGAGAAAATGAAAATGGATAAGCATGGGGTGCCTCCCACGAAGCGCTTGTTTTTGTTCACCGAGTCACATGAGCTTGACTCGATCCCCGAATTTAATCGTCCTTGGGGAGAGCAAATGGAAAATAATCTCTATCGGGCTTTCATTCAAAATATTTTGAAAAACATAAGACTTAATTGAAAGTTCCATCCCGAAGAGATAACCACTGGTATTTTAATTTTGAAAACGTTTAGAAACGATACCCGGATCAAATATAACATCCTCACTTCCCACGGAGTGAAGGATAAGAGAAATCACACCAAACGTTATAAACGGCAAGAACGTTATGATAACAATCTTGAAAAACTCCTCATCTTCAAAAGAAAACTTCATAATTGTGGAATTATGAATCTTATCATTCAAACTCATTTTAAAATCTTTTCCGGGTGGGAGGGTTGGGAAAAACTTTTCTTTAAAATTCTCATTCTTAAGAACTCCACCCGGATCATGATCAACTTCAAGATCAAAACTGAAACTTTCATATTCCGGATTAGAAAACTTTTCAATTTTACATTCAATTTTATCAAAGCAAAATGACTCATATTCCGGAAGAGAGATAAAAGCATGAGAAGTGGTACTGCCACGACTCGTCTCCTCCGAGTGATTGAAATGAAAAGCTTCAAACGTCGGATCATAAAAATCAGGACGATAAGTGGGATTGCCACTTATTTTCTCAGTCGTATCAAAGAAGAAACTCTCAAAGTCGGGTAAAAATTCCTCGAGCTCGGGCTCAAGAGGATTATCAATTATAAGCTCAATCTTCGTCTTAACTTTATCCGGAGGGATTGACGGTTCATCATTCAACAAATTGTTAAGAAAAATAGTATCTCCCTCCGAATCAAAGTAAGAATCGTCAATCTCAGAAAACGGAATCGTATCAATAGCAAGAAATTCATCGACCTCTTCCCAAAAAGAATCATGTTCCTTAGTCCTAGGAAATGATGGGGAAGAGTCGGAGACGAACGTTTTCACAAAATCATCAAAGGAATAATCACAAACATCAATGCTTTTGACGGAAAACTTCTTTGATTTCGGAGCATCGGCTTTAAAAATCATAATATCGTCATCATGTCGTAAAGTTAGAGTATCCTCAAAATGATCAACTAGGGCTTTTGCGGTTCGTAAAAACGGTCGCCCTAGTATAAGAGGAACTCTCGGATCGGGTTCAAAATTAACAACGACAAAGTCGGCCGGAAAAGTACACGAGTTCACTTGAACAAAAACATCTTCCGCTATTCCAACCGGATGAGTAATCGAACGATTAGCAAGCTCTAACGTCATTCGGGTCGGTTTAAGTTCCCCCATCCCAAGTTGTTTATAGATTGACAAAGGCATAAGGTTAATGCTTGCACCTGAATCGGCCAGGGCTTTGCAAACCTCTTGATCTTTCAACGAACAAGGAATGAGAAACTTTCCCGAATCTCCAAGCTTCTCGGGAAGCTTCTTGAGAAGAATAGCGGAGCATTGAACATTTATCGGTGTTTCGGCTAATTCGAGCAATTTCTCTTTGTTACTTATTAGATTTTTAAACGTTGAGGCAAATTTCGGCATGTAAACAAGAGCATCCATGAAACTGATATCAAAGTGCAACTTTTGAAAAATATCAAGAAACTTTTCCATTTGTTTTTTAGATTTTGCACGGAGCTCTTCATCATTAAATCGTGACGGATATGGTAATTTAGACTTGTATTTCACATTGTTCTCAAAAACGACTTTTTCCTTTTCTTTAGACGTTTGAACAACCGGAGGTTGGACGTTTTCAGCACCTCCGTTATTAGTAGGAGGTACCGGGTCCTTTGTCACCTCGGTCTCACGGTCCACTACCTTTGGTGGAAGAGAAGAAGAGGTAGTCGGAACCGTGGGTTCATATAAAGCACCACTGCGAGTCGTAATCGCCTTAAGCTCGCCCCTCGGGTTTGGAATCGTATTACTTGGAAGAGTACCAGATGTCGACGCTTGATTCATTTGCATAAAACTGCTCATCATTTGCTTAAGCTCATTTGTTTGTCGAGTTATAGATGTGTCGATCTCTTTCTTAAATTCAACCCTCAAGTTATTGATTTGATTTTGCATTGCTCGTATGCTAACATCGTTCGTTTTCATATAATTAGCAAGCTCAGGAGAAGGTTGTACTTGTTGTGGTGGTTGATAAACTTGTTGGGGTGGAGGTGCTTGAAAATTTTGAGTTTGATTGAAATTGGTTCCACGGTTTTGATTGTAACCTTGGTTTTGATTACCTTGGTTATTTTGAGGATAACGGTTTTGATGATTTTGCACGGGTGGAAACCCAGGTGGAGTTGTTTGGTTAGCACGAAAATCTTGGTTTTGATTGTAGTTTACGGCTGCAACGTTAGCATTATAAACTTGGCCATCGGTGGCTTGACATTCATAATACGGATGCGGTCCACCACAAATCACACATTTTTCATTAACGGCTTTAACGGGCTCGGGTTTTTGGTTCTGCGACTTAAACTCTTTCATCATACAACGGATAGCGTCGGTAAGTTTGGCCAATTCCGATGATTGGACCGACGAAGGTGAAGGAGGAGTAAAAGAAGTCACTTTCGAAACATTCGGTTTGTTACGAGAAGTCGGAACCTTTGATTTGTTCTCGATAATCGTCAAAATATCCCTAGGTGTACGGTTCAAGATATTGCCACCGGCGGCCGCGTTTAAAGAATCTTGATCGTTTTGCGTCAAAGCATTATAAAACGTGTCGATTTGGTGTAACTCGGAGAAACCATGGTGAGGACATTTTCAAAGAAGATCCTTAAAGCGTTCCCAAGCCTCACCAAAGTTCTCATCAAAACGTTGTTGAAAATTAGTTATATCATTCTTAAGATTAGTCGTTTTGGACGGCGGAAAGAAATGATTAACAAATTTCGAGACGAGTTCTTCCCATGTGTGAATCGAACGAGGGGGTTCTTTTTCGAGCCAAATCCGGGCTGAACCCTCGAGTGAAAATGGGAACAACATCAATTTGATAGCATCGTGAGGGACATCCTTAAATTTCAAAGTCGAAGTTAACTTGTTAAACCATCGGATGTGTGCGTGAGGATCGTCCCTCTCAAAACCGTGAAATTGTTTTGATGTAACAAGTTGAATCAATCCAGTTTTAAGTTCAAAATTATCAGAAAGGATTGGTGGTAAAACAATTGCATCCCCGTATCCCTCGGTGGGACACTGGAGCAATTCTTGCATAGTACGTTGATCATAAACCGGTTGTGGTCCCATCGGCGGGATCACATTGTTTTGGATACCACCCATCGGCGGGGGTCCCAAGTGTTGTTCGTTCGGGTTCATTTCCTCCGTATTAGGAAATAGAACTCGGTGTGTGTGACGAAACAAACTTTCCGGATTTGAAAGTGGTAAAACAAGTCGTTTAGACGTAGATCGTGTGTTCATACACCACAAAAATCAAAATTTTGAAAAATAAAAGGAAAAACAAATTTGAAAAGGAAAATCTTTTTGTATTTTTGTTTTTTATAAAGCAAAACTTAAACTTAAACTTTTGTTTTTCTTTTTCAAACGTTACGTTAATCGTAAACCGTTTCCCTTAATCTACTCGCGACGGAACGGGAGAGAAGAATGGATCTCTCTTCAGCTTGCAATTTAATGTCAAAGCTTCCGTATTTTCCGCTTATTCGGTCGTAGAATCAAAGTAATCCGTATAGCAACTAATTTCACGCGTAGTTATATTGGGAGACTTATTTGGTTTACAACGCCCTTTCTTTCGATCGGAACGAGGCTGTAACTTTATTATTTTTTTGGTATTTTTGTGAAAACACTTTAGGAAAAGTGTTTTTGATTTTTCGATATTTATATAATATATACAAAATAGAGGAAGGCTTATCAAAACACAATTTTTCAAAAACGAAATTTCAAAAATTCACTTCAACCTTCCCCGGCAGCGGCGCCAAAATTGATTCGTGAAAATCAAGTTATAGTATAGTATAGATAGTAAGCTCAAAGAAATCCGCAAAGAAATACGGATAATCCGAGGTCGTATTCCGTGTGAAGGGTGAATGGAATTTCGAATTTCCGATTCGGAAAACGCGTCGTGAAAAGTGGTAAATAGAGATGTGAATGAGATTATACTAATGAAATAGTAAATGAAGCACAAATAATCAATTAAGCACGTAATTCAACTAAACAAAACAAAAACGTAACGTAGAATCGAAAACCGTAAATTAAAACGTGAAATAAACGTCAACGCGCAAAATAAAACGCGACTTTTAAACTACGCGACTCCTACGGACTTGAAAATAATTTCTAAAAATCAAAAATGATAAAAGAAAATTTTGAGAAAAAGAAAAATATTTTTTTGACTTTTTATTAATTTTTTATGAATTAAAAACTAATTATCTAATTTAAAAATTAAAAGAAAATGAAAATAAAGTGAGAAAAATGCAAAATAAATTTCTAAAATTCTAAAATAACTAAAAACTATTTTCTAATATTTTTTTGGATTTTTCTGGGGTTTTTCTGATTTTTTTGTATTTTTTAGTAATTAAAAAGTAATTAAAAATGATTATAATTGAAAATTAAATAAGAAAAATAGCAAATGAACTTGGAAAAATCTGAAAATTTCAGGAAAATTCTAAAATACTAAAATAAGCTTGAGAAAAAATTTCGAAAGAAAAATAAGCTAGAAAAGTGCTGAAAAGCTTGAAAACAGCTGATTTGGAGTGCTTATTTATAAGCACTCCTGACCAAAATGTCCCTAAACTTTACACAGATGATATTTGAACTTATTTAAGCTTATTGGAACAGTTAAGAATCAATTTGAAGCACAGAAACACAGATATGAGCACAAATAACTCAAATAAGCAAAGTGTGATAAGCTATAAGCTGAAACAGTGAAGGTAATGACCAAAAATCAATGCACACAGCAACTTAAGGTACAAATAAGCTCAAATGACCAATAATATCACACTTATAACCAACACAATCAAATAGCAGCCCTATTGAATATTCAGGTTACTAGTCTCAACCTCCCAACTTGATAAGCTGTATAAGCAGTGTAAATAAGCTGATAAGTGGCAACTTTTGGGTGTTATCTAACCACTAGCAACCAGTAATCACAAAACTACTCAGAAATGGGACTTCCAATCACCTTAATACCTACAAATCAACCTAGGATTGTGGGTTCACACTGAGTGCACAGGGCATTAGCAAGCTGAAACAGTCAACTTAAGTGAGCTTATTTGATGAGCAAATAAGCTCCAATTCACAAAATTCCTTTTGAAACTAGTAAACCTACTACCAAATTTCACAAAGCAGCTTTTGAAAGATATTTTAAACCAATTATGAGGACTGTGCACTTGTTTGAAGTTGTGACCAAAACAGATGACAAAAACCTTTGTTGACTTTTATTATGAACACGAATGTTGACTAAATTGAACTTTGATGCTACTTATCTAACCACTGAGATTGTATTTAGCTAATATGCTATTGCTAAAAGCTACAGCTACTCATTTACTACTAATCTTATAAGCTAATTTAACCTAAAACCTCTAATCACTTAACTGTTTTTGAATTTACCTAATGTTTTGACTTTTAAACTAATGAACTGTTGTTTTTATGCTACTACTACTACTACTCTACCTATAGTGACAGATGAGGACCAAAAGAAACCTCTAATACTTACTTATCAATAGCAAACTAAACCTAGCCAAACACCCCTTAACTTCTGTCTACAACTACAAAGTACCACAGATGTGTGTAAACTAGATCCAAACCTATACTATTGAACTAACAATGATCAATGAACTATGAAATAAGTCCAAAAACACAGATCTCAGATGCAAGTTCTACTCAGAATATAGATCCACAAGATATGACAGATATGAAACTAATATGAGTCTCAAACAACAGCTTATTACTCAAATAGCAAAACAGATAAACAACTACTATCAATATCAAATGTAATAACACAAACTCAAGTAATATCAACCAATTATAACAACTAACACAGATCTATGCTACTATAAGCCAACAGATGAGACAGTACATGAAATGGAATGGTACTTACAACTCCAATACCCCCTCAGCTCAAACAGAGGGGGTTTCACTGAGCTAGCCTGTCTTTAAGACAGGCCTTGGGACTCCTTAAGGCTGCCTTTCACCACCAAATAAGCTGAGCTTATTGAGAATAAGCTGATGTTGACTTTTTATTGACTTTTAGTATTTGAGTGTTTGGTGCCAATTTAAGCTTCACAAAAGCTATAAGTAGCTTAGATGAAGCTGTATAAACAATAAGAAAGCTTATTGAAGCTTTAGATAATAAGACTTACTGATTTTTTTTATTATTTTCTGTTTTTTATTTATTTTTTTTTTTATTTTTTCTTTTTATGCAAACTTGAAATAACAAATAAGTAATAACTAAAAAGTAGAACTGAATTGAAAAGACAATAAGTAAATGATAACAATAAGCAGAGAACAATAAGTAAATAAGCAATAAGCTGAAAATTAAGAAATAAGACAAACTGAATTTAAATTTTATTAATAAAAATGATTCAATACAGAATAGAAATTGACAGCATAACAATATATTGAAAAAGGCACCCCTACAACAATGAAATAAGGGGGGTATTTATAAGTGAGGTGAGGTATGAGCTAGGGTTGAGTCCTCTGTGTCCACATCATCAATCCGTGTGAGGATTGTGCTTGTTTGGTCCCCTCCTGAGCCGTTTGATTTGGTTCTAGATGCTTCCCACGATTTCTGACCCTTGATTGATTGATGTGACATAAGTGAATCCTCCGTGTGAGAGCTGATTGGGCCACGTATCATTCCCTGACCATACTGACTTGTCAGACCTTCTAGAACACCCCAATCATTGGGTAATTATTAAGGGTACGAGGTAATTTGGGAGGGGTAAGGGTGAATAGTAATTTAGGGTTCATCCTGGTAAAATTAGGGGGCGGGTTTTTTTGAAAGTTATTAAATGTTGGAGTTGGGTCGGGTTTAAGTGGTAGGCCGGGTCTAGGTTATTATTGGTAGTGGGCTGGGTAGGATTAGGTGTTGGGCTAGGTAAGGTTGGTTTTGGGTTGTTTGATGTGGATCCGGTTTAGGACTATAGTTTAGTACTAGTATTTTCACAAGGATCAAAAGTGTACAAACTCCAAGTTAAGGGACTGAATTTGATATTTTTCCAAAGTTATTTCCCAAGGGTATTTATTGACAACCTTCAAATCATGGAGGACCAATGTAGCTGTTTCTTTGAATATTTCTTTGAGGGACCATTGTTGCCAAATACTGAAACTGCGGGACTAAAACTGCCAATTCTTCAAACTTTTGCCCAGGGACCAAATATGTAACAAGATGAATCTCTGAGGACTTCTAATCACATTTTGAGCTTTTCTTTGTCATTTTGCTTCCCCGGCTCCGGCTTTTGACCTTTTTCCATTCTCGTGCTCGTTTTTGTCGGTTTTGGCTTTGTTTTTGTTCATTTTTCACATATCCGTACCTGCACATACACAAATACAAAAACATACATTCTCTTGGCATTTTTGGTTAGTATTTGGTGTATTTGGTCTGATTTTGGGTCTAAAAAGTATGTGTGAATAAGCACACATCATTAAGTTTATGGAAGAAGGAGTACCCTATTATGCTAAACACATTGCAAGAAACGGGTTTCTACCTAAAAGGATTGGATTTTGGTGTTTGGATGTTGAATTGGTGAAAATAGAAACAAAAATTCTTTAGGCTTCTGGCGGCACCCTCAGAATACACAGGCGGAACCCATTTGAGGGTGCCGCCTGGTCCGTTGGGCCATTTCTGGGATTCCCAAAAATTGCACTGGCGGAACCCAATTTTGGGTACTGCCAGAGCTTCAGAAATAGGCAGTCCGCGTTTTTGACCCGCGAGACGATTTTCAAAATTTTCGAAAACTCCTAAAATAAAAAATATAATGCATATCTGGTTAGGAAATGCAAAAAATGAACATGTAAACACTCATATCATATGACTTTGACCGGGGGCTAGCGATATTCACTAAACTTAGTGAAAATATTATAAGCTTGAAAATTTGACAACTTGCTAAAAGTTGTCTTCTTGCATCAAAGTTAGATGAAACATGTTCCAAATAGTATCAAACATTGTACCAACCTACAAATACATCATAAGCATTGTTTAAACAACCAAATTAGTTCAAATAGCACCTAGTTCCAGACACTCCTACACACCCACACTCATTGACGGTCAATCTTGTTCTTGAGCTTTCCAAGGAATCTTCCAAGATTCTTGAACATCCCCTTTGTTTGCTTGAACTCCGCCGACTCATTTGGAATATCCGGAAGTTGGGATAGGTATTCGAGAGGTGGGAGCCTAGAGTTTGGCAAATTGTCATCTTCACTCATTGAGGAAGATGATGATGAGGTAGGAGGATGAGGACGTTTTCCTTGGGCTTTGTACACTCTCTTATCACTAAGTGGGACAAAGGTGTGTGGAATGAGAGTGTAGTCAAGACGAAGACCATTTGGAGTTGGTGGAATGGGTGAGATGAACCTAAAGAGACGGGTCAAGAGCATTCCATACGGCATAACCGTTGTGCCATGCACGGGAATGTCGGCCATTCTCTTGGCCATGTAGTAGGCAAGGTTGAAGGGTTGCCTAACGGACAAGGATTAGAGCATGTAGCAAAGGCAAAGGTTGATATGGTCACGGTTTCCTATTGTGCTAATGACATTGGCTCTAAGGACTTCCTCCCATTTCTTGAATTGGGGCTTAAGTTCATTCATTTCCATTCTATATGGGTCCTTATCGACCTCATTTCCCGAACGGGTTCTCATAGTGCTGGTGGTCCTAACAAAGAGGTGGTCACGGAGTACGTCTTTTGAGACAAGGGGTGTGTCATAGGGATGGAAACGGTCTTGGAGGTTGTCAAGAGTTGAGAGGGAGTGCAAGTCGGAATAGAGGCAAGTGCCACGGTTTGGGACACCTAGGATTTGAGCAAACTCCTCAAGAGTGAAGGAGTATTGATGACTACTAACCCTAAAGTTGATAGACATATGAGCATAATCATCCGTGGAGAGGACGGAGGATGCATAGAACTCTAGAATGAATCTAGGACAAATAGGCTCGTCGATATTCAAAAGACACTCAAAGTTTATAGTGGCAAATTTGGCATAAAGGTTTGTGCCTTCTAGGAAAGACGGGTCAATGGTTCTACCCTCATGGACATAGTGTTTTTCTAAGGATTTGAAAACGTTGACTTGGTTTGGGGTAAGGCCTTTGGTTTTGTGGTGTTTTGGTTGGTACTTAATGGTGTCTTTGTGGTCGTAGTGGGTTAGAGGAGGCATGATGATTCCTAGAACAACGAAATTTCACATTTTAGTTTAAGTAAACTACTTATTATAATGTGGATGTTCTAGTGTGTGCCTATATGAAAACTATATGGAGGTGCGGTTATCTTGACTCATTTGATGCTTCAAAAATCGTTTTATGCAAGTTTTGTTATAAAACAAAAGATAACCCAAACACTCCTAGTTCAATGTAGCTTCGTTTGAATGTACCCGAAAATACATACTGGTTATGTATTCCCTTTAGCATTCAAGAGACATTATGCAAGTGATGTTTTAAACACAACGTTTTGATTTTGTATTCTCAATGTGAGACGAAAAAATATTTGTCCTACTTGTGAGAAATTTTTGGAAGAATTTGACATGGGGTGTTTTAGCAAACATGTTTATACTAAGTAAGAATGCAATTCCTAACTATGGGAAACATGATTAGTTTTGTTAACCACCTAATCTTATGCATGAGTTTCTCAAATTAATGCATAACCCCAAGTTTTTGTTTTTGTGCAAGAAATAGAATTCCTAGACTCATATCAGGATTGTAATCACGTTTAGAATACTTACAATGATGATTGATTTGCAATGTGAATGAATGGAAGTCCAAGAATTCGTAGGTATGGATGGATGGTAAAGTGAATAGTAGCAGTTTGGAAGTGGTGGTATGAGATAATGGGTGTTTGGTTTTAATATAAACAAAAAATGATTCTGCAGGTTGGTGGACACGGCGGACCCCTGAAATGGGTTCCGCCTGTTGTGTCTGAGGATTCCGCCGACCCTGCTGAGAAACAGAGTTATGGATTTGTTTTGATTTTTGTGATTTTTGTCTAATGTCCAGAACTACAATGTAGGTTCCATGAGTCCTAAGCCTAGCCTAAGAAGGTTAAAAGGTTCACGTTTAAGGGGTTTTGTGAGAATGTCGGCTATGTTGTCTTCGGAAGAAACTTTCTCAATTGAGATATTTCCTTTTTGAACGTTGTCACGAAGGAAATGATGACGGAATTCAATATGTTTGGTACGAGCATGTTGAACTGGGTTTTTGCTAAGATCAATGGCGCCTTTGTTGTCACAAAGAATTGTGATGTCGTTGAGTTGTATTTCGTAGTCGACAAGAGCTTGCTTCATCCAAAGAGCTTGTTGACATGCCTTTCCGGCCGAAACGTACTCGGCTTTCGTTGTTGAGATAGCAAGAGCCGTTTGCTTCTTAGAGAACCATGAGGTGAGACAATGTCCAACAAAAGTACAAATACCACTTGTGCTTTTTCTATTGACATAGTCACCGGCATGATCCGAGTCGGCATACACTATGGTGTCTATTCCTGTTCCTTTGGGATACCATAAACCTAAATGTGTAGTGCCCTTAATGTACCAAAAAATCCTTTTAACGGCTTCGAGATGGGTAGTCTTAGGATCTTCTTGAAAACGAGCACATAGACAAACACTAAACATAATGTCGGGTCTACTAGCCGTTAGGTAAAGTAGACTACCAATCATACCTCTATATTTAGTACTATATACGGATTCGCTTTCCTCATCCTTGGTGAGTTTAGTTTCCGTGGACATGGGTGTTTTGATTGGTTTCGAATCTTCTAATCCAAATTTCTTAAGCATGTCCTTAATATATTTAGATTGGTTAAAAAAGATACCATCTTCAAGTTGTTTAATTTGGAGTCCTAGGAAAAAGTTGAGTTCTCCCATCATACTCATTTCAAACTCATCATGCATGATTTTTGAGAAATCCACACATAATTCTTGACAAGTTGATCCGAATATAATGTCATCAACATAGATTTGGACTATGATAATATGTGAATCTTTCTTCTTAGTGAAGAGAGTATTATCACCTAAGCCCATGGTATACTTATGGTCAACTAGGAAGGTTTTAAGTCGATCATACCATGCTTTTGGAGCTTTCTTAAGTCCGTAAAGAGCCTTTTTAAGTTTGTAAACATGATTTGGTTTTTCAAAATCGATGAAGCCCGGTGGTTGAGCAACATACACTTCTTCATTAATGACTCCGTTTAGAAATGCACTTTTGACGTCCATTTGAAAGAGTTTGAAATTATGTGCACATGCATATGCAAGTAAGATTCTAATTGACTCGAGCCTAGCAACCGGAGCAAAAGTTTCATCATAGTCAATGCCTTCTTGTTGGTTATATCCTTGTGCAACTAGCCTAGCTTTGTTTCTAGACACAATTCCATTTTCATCCATTTTATTTCGAAATACCCATTTTGTTCCAATTATAGTTTGACTCTTTGGTTGAGGAACTAATGTCCATACATCATTCCTAACAAATTGGTTTAACTCTTCTTGCATTGCAATTACCCAAGACTCATCTTTAATGGCTTCATTAATATCTTTAGGCTCAATGGTTGACACGAAACAAAAGTAGTTGCTTTCATTTTGAACTTTTGACCTTAGTGTTCTTTCGTTAATATTACCAATGACACCATCTAATGGATGACTTTTAGATTCTTTGACATTGACAAGTTCTTTGTTTAATAGTACATCTTCCTTGTCATCACTTAAAATTTCTTGATTTTCTATTGCTTGGCTTTCAACTAAGTCATCATCTACCAAAGGTGATGTCTTAGAGGGAGGTGGACTCTCGTCAAATGTCACGTTCAACGATTCCTCGACTCTTAAGGTTTCTTTGTTCAAAACAATGTATGCTTTACTATTTTGTGAATATCCAAGAAATACACCTTCATAAGACTTTGGGTCAAATTTGGTGAGATAATCCTTGGTGTTAAGAATGAAACATTTACTCCCAAACACTCTAAAGTATCCTAATGTAGGCTTTTTACCTTTATATAGTTCATAAGGAGTTTTATTCAAAAATGGTCTAATTAAGACTCGATTTAAGATGTACGTTGATGTGTCGACGGCATTACACCAAAACTTTTGTGGAATGTTTTGTTCATTAAGCATTGTTCTACTCATCACTTGCAATGTCCGTTTTTTACGTTCTACTACACCATTAGATTGAGGAGTACGTGGAGCCGAAAAGTTATGAGTTATTCCATTATTGTCACAAAAGTTTCCAAATTGAAATTCATTATCAAATTCACGACCATGATCCGTTTTAATAGACACAATATTAGACCCTACTTGATTTTGAATTTTCTTACTTAGAATTTCAAATTTATCAAAAGCTTCATTTTTACTTTTCAAAAATTTTGTCCAAGTAAATCTTGAGTAATCATCAACTATGACCAAAGTGTAGAAGTTACCTCCATAACTTTGTATAGTGGATGGACCAAATAAATCCATATGCAAAAGTTCTAGACACCTAGATGTAGAAACCAAGTTTTTAGCCTTATGGCTATTATGGACTTGTTTATCGACTTTGCAAGCATCACAAAAGTGTTGGTCATATTTCAACTTAGGTAGGTTTCGAACTAAGTCTTTGGAGGAGAGGTTTTGGATTAGTCTCATGTTAGCATGTCCTAAACGTCTATGCCATAAAGTTGAAGATTCATCTAATGAGGTAAGACAAAGTTTGTCTCTAGATGTTGGATCCATCTTCATGACATATACGTTGTTCTTAAGGACACCTTTGGCTATGGTTATACCATCTTTAAGTATCTTACTTCCGTTTTCACTAAAAAGGACATTATACTTATTACGACAAAGTTGACTAATACTAAGGAGATTAAAACCTAAGTTATCAACATGAGCTACATCATTTATAAAAAGGGAGTCATGAGAGATTGTACCTTTTCCGATGATTTTGCTCTTAGCATTACTACCAAACGTAACATTACCTCCGTCACATTTGTGATAAGAAGTGAAGAGGCTTTTGTTACCCGTCATGTGCCTTGAACAACCGATATCTTTAATCCATTCATCCGGTTCCAAACAAACTTTGAGGCACACCTATTTTATGAAAAACACTCAAACATTTGGTTCCCAATTTCTCATGGGTCCATTTTGGTTAAGCATACCATTAATTTGTTCCAAGTATGAAAATAGAGCATAAGGGTTCCATGGCATGTGGTTTGGAGTTTGGTAATGTCTAGGAGTGTTTTGGTTCCAAACATGTTGGTAGTTTGGTCGAGCGTTGAAATTGCTCTTTGGAAAGGGCGTTTGGGAATTGGAGTCTTAGGTCTTGGTTGAGTAGTCTTAGCTCTAAATTCATTTTTACTAAGTCCTACTCCAGTTTTAAACACTGGTTTTGTTCCATTTTTGTATGTAACTTTAACAAATTTTAAACGATCCGATGTGGATGGAGTTACTGTTGCAGCAGACCTGGCGGAACCTTCAGGACCAACGGACGGAACCCTGGATTGGGTTCCGTCTGATCCGCAGGCTGCTGTAGCAATTTTATTTGTTTCTTGTGCAATCTTTTCTTGTTTCGCTTGAGCCTTTGAAGTTTCTATTTTAGTAAATCCTAGTCCTGTTTTATCAAAGGGTGACTTTTGAAGTTTCATAATTTCATCCGCACAAGAAATGCTCTTATCGAACTTCTTAAACTTTGTGGTTTGTTTTATTAGATCATTTTGAGTAATTTTGAGTTTCTCAACTTCTAGTTTAAGCTCTTCACATGATTTGCAAGGTGTGTCAATACCTATACTCTTTTCTAATCTCTTGGCTTTTTCTTTTAACTCATAAACTTCATTTTCTAAAAACTCCTTTTTAGTTTTCAAAAATTTATTTTTGTTTATGATTTTTAAACTCAATTCACAAAGTTTGTTATATTCTTTTTGTAAAGTGTCATCATCAATAGAGGAGTAAGATGAGTCGGAGAATACCTCATTTGAGTTGTGAGCCATGAGAGCAATGTCGTCATTCTTTGGCTCATCGTCATCTTCTTCATAGTCACTCCAAGCACCACCCACAAAAGCTTGTTGAGGTTTGCTCTTGGGTGGTTTTGGACATTCTCCTACAAGATGACTTGTGTCTCCACACCTATAGCATTTTCTTTCAACCTTTCCTTTCCTATCATCACGATCTTTTCGGAAAGTTTTCTTGTCATCTTTAGGTTGCCTTACAAACTTTCCTCTTCTACGAAAGAACTTCTTGAAGTCTCTAACGGCCATAGCATATTCCTCATCATCACTATCCGAAGTAGATTCTTCATCATCACTTGATTGGACTCTAGCTTCCAAGGCAATGGACTTAACTTTTTCTTTCTTGCCTCTAACTAGTTCCGAATCTTTTTCCATTACCATTTCATGAACTTTGAGGTTTCCAATTAGCTCATCAAGTGACATGCTTGAAAGATCTTTGGATTCTTCAATTGCCGTCACTTTTGCTCTCCACTTCGGATGGAGTGCTCTAAGAAATTTCCTGACAAAGTTCTTACTACAAAAAGATTCGTCAAGTGCTTTAAGTGAAGTAATAATAGTATTAAATCTAGCAAAAGCATTATCAATAATCTCATCTTCGGAGATATCAAATTGTTCATATTGTTGAACAAGAAGATCAATTTTGTTATCTATAACTTGTGAGTTTCCTTGACGAGTGACAATTAAAGATTGCCAAATATCTTTGGCGGGTTTACACAAAAAGACTCTTTCATATTCTTTCTTAGGCAAAGCGTTGTAAAGCATCATTTTAGCTTCATTATTTTTACCAATTAATTTCTTTTGATCATCATCTTTAATGTTAGTAACTACGTTATCACCATCAACGATTATATACCACAAATCTATATCTTTAGATTTCCCGTAAGTTTCAAAACGGTTTTTCCAATATATAAAACCATTTGCTTCAAAGAGTGGTGGTCTTTGCATAGATTGCCCTTCTTTGTAATTTTCAAAATCCATGGATCGTTTCAAGTTTTAAAACACAATATATTTTAAAAGCTTGAGTAACGTAGCTCTTGATGCCAATTGTGGAAAACTAGAAGGGGGGTTGAATAGTTTACCGTTTTAAAATCTTTTTAGCTTGTTAAGTTAGCTTTGAGACTTTCCGTTTGATCAAAGATATATACACAAACACAATATATAACATGCAAGTAAATGAAAGAAACGATCAAACCATAACACGAGTATTTATCGTGGTTCGGCTACAAGGACTCTTTTTCTTTGTCCTACGTCCCCGAGTATCCAACTCGAGAGTTTCTTTCACTAGTCAACAAGCTCCTTTCACCGGCGGAGAAAACCTTACACGTCGCTTATACTTTTACCGACACTAAGCTAGATGTCGAGTTCTTTACCAAGGGTACAACCACTCCCGTTAGTTCTTTTACAAGGGTACAACTACTCCCAATACACTTTGTATTTAGAGGACTAAAATACTAACCGATCACTACTGAAAATACACAATCAAATGAAGTGTAAACTACACAAGTCTACACAATGATAAACTAACAAGTCTTGCAACGTTGTGTTGAATACTTGTTACTTTTAGTAAGCTCGTGAATCTCTTTGCTACAAAAAGAAACTTCACATATGAAATGTTAAAGGGTTAGATGAAAGAATGAATGTGTGTGTGTTAAATATGATGTCAAGTGATAAGCCAAAATTCAACTTGTGGCTTGATATTTATAGCCAAACCTTCTGCAGGTCTGGCGGATCAGGCGGACCCCTCAGAAGGGTTCCGCCCGTGTACCCCCAGGGTACCGCCGGGCTTGCAGTTGGTTTTGCAATAAATCTTGCAAACCAAACAAAGTCACATCTCATTACTCTTGCAAACCAAACAATGTCACATCACATAATATCAAGTCAAACACTAAACTTGCAAGCAACATCTTAGTAAGTCAAACACATTTCTTTCCATAAATGTATAATGACAAAACTTGCCATAAATGTGATGTGACAATTCTATTTTTAGAAAATAAAAAGTGTTGTGTTTTATGAAATGTAAAATGTAGCAAAAGTCTAGTTTATGCAAGTCTTTAAAACTAAGATTATGTTTTACTTAGAAACTAAAGTTTACATTTTGTCGTTAACAAAACTTAGCGAAGATCGTAAAATATAAATAACGTTTTTAGGCGATAATTGTATTAACAGATGATACTGATAAAGAAAGTAAGCTGTCACAGTCTAGTAGGAGTGTAGTTTTTGGAATTTGTGGCAATGCTGGATACAACAAGAAAACAATGCCTCCTCAAGTAGAGGATCACCTCCTTTGCTCTTGATGGCATTGGTGGATCGTACCACCTATTGAAGGGACATGAGGATCCCTAAAAATTAATAATATAAAATCATGACTTTGACGCTTAAACTCGTAACTTGAACATAAACAGGTAATAAAAAACAACCATTAGAGTAAAACATTGATTAAACTAAACATGACATTTTAACTTAAAGCAACCAAACTATGAACGCACCTCCACCGGACAATCATAATAACGCCTTCCGGAGTTGACATTGTTCTAACAGATCCTAGGACCGCCCACCTGCCACATCCGCATCGCGCAATTGTTAAGATTTGATCGGAACTATTTAAGATAAGATTTGATGAGAGAGAGAGAGAGGAGAGTCTAGGGATGAGTGGTAAATAAATTTTTCTTTTATTAATAATTAATGTAGCAGCTGCAGATATTGTGTGTGCCTTAGCACACGATTTTACATAATGACGATATTACCCTTGTGCTAAAAACAAAATGTAACGGAAGGCAATGGCGTTGACCGGCGGAAAACGGGTCAAAGGACACAATCGGCCTCAAAAAATTTGAGGATGGACGCACGGAGACGTTTTTCAAAAACTTAAGGTGCATGGCAAAGTTTCGTAGAAAGTTTAGTGTAACAATTCGCAATTTCAGGTTAATTACTATTCCTGGAAAATTTCACTATTCACTTTTACTATTCATTTTTCCTGAAATTTTCCCGAAATTTGATTTTTGTTTCTTAGCCTCGAGTGATAAATCATTTCCATGGCAAATTAAAAGTTTGACACTCATCAGATCATTTTCGTGAAAGTTAATAAGGAATTACACGTTTTAGGGTAAAACGTCATTCAAAAATTCTACGCACAACGAAACTCGACCGCGTTAATTTTCCCCGTATCAGAAAAATGTTTGATACACTCATGATTTATTTGAGAATAAATCATGACTGAGAAAAACATGACCAAAATAAACCTCGGCCGTGAAAAACTGGAATTTTCAGGTTTAAGTGTTTCTACTCAACCGTAACCTTAGCCTATACCTGCACCGCGTTTCTAAGACGATTTGAGTTTTCACATTTTTGGAAAAAGTCAACATATTTTTCCCTCCTCCTTTGACCAAAAATCATTCCTTGATTTTATAAATCATTCCTTGATTTTTAGGCTTACGGTTTTATGTCTAAAAGACATTTAATACCAACCGACACTAGACTGAGCCCAGCCTAGACATTATAAGTCATTTTAAATCATTATTATCGTATTAGAAAAGTAACATTTTCCTTTTCTCAATTTTACACAATATTCGTATGTTTTACGTATTACGCATTTTAGACCCGTGTTTCCAGTTTCAGCAGGGTTTTAGCACCCCAATAGAACGTACCACTCATTTTATATTTTATTATGGAGTATATTGATAAGTTTTAACATATTTATAAGTTTCATATTTTTAAGATACCCAATTTTAAGTTTCAGGACTTAACAACTTACGGTTAGCAATTTACGGGACCAAAACTAGCTCCATAAGTAGGATAATACCAAAACCCACCAAGTCATCTATCCTATCCATTGTGAACCGCCTTTAGGGGGGGGGGGAATCACCCATGTGGCTTGATTTCATGCCTTAAGCTCTAGAAAGCAAACATGTGTTAAACTTGGCCATTAAGCTTCCTAAATATCCCAAGTTAGTAACCTCCTCATTCTAGCTTATATATACTTCCATTTTATGATAATAAAACTCATTTCCTTCCTTTCTTCATCACTAAAAACGCCACACACATAAATCCCTAGCACCATGATCCTTTGATCTTCAAACTACAAGTTACACTACAAAGTTCAAGGCCTAGTGATTCCCTACATGAATCTCTAGTTTGTTTGGTGATTCCATGGTTAAATTAGGAGCTACACAAGGTGTTAGGGGCTGAGGTTAAAGGGTTTTCACAAGGGTTAGATCAATGGTTAGCAAGGGTTGTGGTGATTGGTTGAAAGCTTAGGTTTAGTGCCCTAGTTCCATACTTGATTCCCTTTCTTAAGTGAAAGCCAAAAGTTGTAAGCAAAACCCTAACATACTTCTTGTTAAATATCATAATCATGTTATTTACATATCATTCATGCTATATTATGTCTTGTGATCATGTCCATGATGTATAAAAATGGGTAAAACAAGTTATTATAAATGATTGTTAAGTTAAGTTATTTAAACAAGTAAACTAGTGACTTTCTTGGTAAAATCTGATCAAAATGGTAAAATTATGATATTGGATCATTACATATTGTAGTAGATGACCTAACAAGGAAACCATAGCAATTTGAACCACCTAAAACGAGTATACGAGTCAAAAGTTATGACCATTTGAAGTTACCAAAACTTTGCGGCAAAACTGCCAAAATAGTTTCTGTGACAGAACATAAAACACGCAAAAAGAGGTCTTTCTGGTCCGTTTCATGAAAAAGTTAAAGCACGAAAGTTGTCCGGAATCACGTTTTCTTCAAAAACTCAGGAGCACGTCTCCAGAAAACCAATAACGGATGAGATTTTCTCAGTTTATTGACAGCTATTTTACATATATATGTCACTATATATTGGTTATGGTTTAAAAAGACCAAAGAGGTCTTATGACCTAGAATCAAGACCACAATCATGGCTAGAGCCAAGGTTGAGTCTCAAGACCATGGAACAATGACCAAAGGTCATGGCAAGGCCATGAATAAATGACCATATAAACTTACCTAGGCGAAAACATGAGCTAAAAGTTGGCGATAACTTAAACATACAATTTGGATCTACTTCATCTAAAAGAACCATGAGATATTACAAGAAATTGTCATACAAGTTATAAGAAACTTACCCTAATAACAATCTTCATGTAAAGATAAACTTTCCTAAGTTTATTCAAATATTGGACATGTAACTTGTCGGATCAAAACTTATATATATATATACATATATATATATATATATATATATATATATATATATATATATATATATATATATATATATATATATATATATATTATCAACTACTACAATAGTAGGGAGCCTCATGTGAGGAGTTCATTATGTAAGCCGTCGAGATGAGTTGTGGATTTACGAATTAAAGTGTCCTGGCTCCTCGAACGTTTACTACATTACTTCTGAATTATGTCGGCCCGAACGGTAGTAAACGATATATAAACTATACATGTTTCATGAACCATTTCTTTTCATAGACTTACACTATACATTGTACCACATCATGGACTAAGTGCAAGACATATATTGGCACGTTTGGGTTTCCTTAGACATTATTCCAAACCTAAGTTGCAACAATTATTCTAGGTTGCTCGTAGAAGTTCTTACGGCATATCCATCATTCTCATTATACATCATCCAACTCAAGGTGAGTTCATAGCCCCACTTTCTATTGTTAACTATTTTACAAACCCATGGGGGGGATACATGCTATTATTTTTCTACTCGAACACAATGCTTTCTACTGTATGCTATCCGACTATGTTTTATTATCACTAAGTAACATCCTTTCCAAACCAAGATCCCTTATTATGAACCATTTAATCACTAGTAATAGTGAGCGCGAATATTGTGAATATGCCTATTGGGATTGACGAATCCCTTTTGTGTTGAACAACTACGAGTTCAAACAAATGCACTAATATTTGAGACATATGTATGACGGCAAAGTACCTACCGGGATAACTCCGCCGATTGATATTGGTACCCGTTAACGTTTTGGTGTCATAAGCTTAGTGAATTAATAACCGTTCCGGGCGTATAACAACGTAGCCTACCTATTTTTTTTTCCAACCATTGGTGTGAGCCTATAACTCACACTACCAACATATTGTGTTCAAACATTAAACAAACTCTATGAATATGACTCAACCTTTGTGTTGACCTTTTAAGCATGTATTTCAGGTCCATGATGATCAAGGATGGCACGGAAGGGCACGGATATTCAAGAGGGCTATAAATTTTATTATGATTCAAAAACTCATTTAATGTAAATTATAAACATGGAACCATCTGGGACCTCATTTTGTAATATCTGATATTTATATAATTTGAATGATAAATCTTTTAAAACGACTCAATTAGAGTTCGTTTTCTATCATTGTGATTATTGTGCCGTCGAGTAACACCCAGTTTGAATTCCGCTGCATCATGAATTGGGGGTGTTACAGATTGGTACCAGAGCCATGGTTATAGAGAAAAGGGTCTAATTGAGACCTAAACTATAACCACACATACAAGAAAAAATGTTTTTATAGCCTTCCGCTCTCCGTGTCTTCCATCCTCCTGATGATTATAGACTTATTAAGCATTTTATACTACACAAACATGTTAGCACATGGATATATGTACCCTTAACATAATTGAGCATTTCCCCGTAAGCATTTTATGCTACATGAATATATAAGTATATTGATATATACACACTAGGCATTCTACACTGCACGAACATATATAAGTATATTAATATATACATTGGAGTTATTTTCAATCATTTTATCTAAACATATCTGCGTATGCCTATTCTAGGGCATTTTGACACAACCACATTCTCCCAATCATGTTCCTACTCCAACATTTTATGTCCAAGATATTGTAACAAATTACAATGGTCTTTCCTATTTCCCGGACATTGTATGATATAATGGTCTTAATCATTTCTCAAATGTTTTGAGTCACACAATGGTCTAACCTACTTCCTAGACATTGTAAATTGCACAATGGTCTAATCTACTTCCGAGACATTGTGATTTGTGCAATGGTCTCTGGAATTATTCCACCACCTCATCAATATTAATCCATATGATATCAAAAACCCATCACAATCTATTGATTTCCAAATAGAATATGAGATTTCTAAAGGACAAACAAATCCATCATCTACAAAAGCTGGAGTTTCTCTACATTCATCAAAGTTTTCTTCTGAAACCTTCATTGTTAAAAGTTCGTGATCCTGGCCAAGTATGGACTGTTTTAGAACTACTTAAAACTTCCTTTACACACATATCTACCCGTACTATCTTCTATGCAATGGAATGTGAAAACATAGGTTACAAGTCTTGTATGGGCGGGACTTGCAACTGAATGGTTTGACATCGCCTTTGTTTAGTGGACAGTTTCTCAAAAGCAACGGACATATCAAAAGTATACCTAATTTAGGTATTTGAAAATTTTATCGAACCTTGGCTAAATATAGACTAGTCACCTATATTTAACCTAGGGACAGTGAAACATAGTCTGACTAACTATGTTCGACTTAAAATTTTCAAATACTGAGAATAGTTGTACTAGGGTTATGTTCAGATTGATTTCCTGCTTGAACTCGATAAACCACAAGAATTCTTTAAAACGATCTAGAGACACGATAGTGTCTTACCACTCAGCAAGATCTTAACACCTTATTTGTACTACCTAATTTCATCCTTGAAAGTTTTCATTTATGAGATAATCCGAACTACTATCTTGGGATAGTTATTAATTCTTCTCTCTTATCCCTTAGAAGTACTATCATGTTTAGGTCCTAAGGATACTATTCCATCATTAACTTTTAAAATCTCTTAAGATTTTCAAAGCAAACTCAACATCTATACCTAAGAATATTAATGTTAGACATACACTACACACTTTTGTTCATCAACATATCACATCATTATCTTCACAACCGTTACAACCACAAGCTCATTAACAAATCTTGAGGCACTTTTAAAGCTCAAATCATCCTTAGCTACACCACAAGTACCCTCATCAGCTTTACAAGATTGAATATTCATCTTGTACTTTTGGAACACCAGTATCATCTCGTAATACATTACCTTGTAACTCACCGGCTAATTATGAATGTTGTGTTGGGAATTCTTAAGTAGGATGATTTATAATTATTTGAATGGATTGGGATGCCTTTTCATTTAAATAAAGAAATTGTAAATCACCGAACCATAAGTTTATATTCCTCTATTTACATTGTTTGGGATGCCTCTTTATGTAAATAAAGAATTATAAACAAGTGGGCTTATTTGTATCCGAAATAACATAAGTATGAAGTCAATAAACACTAGGTAGAACAACAGATTACCTACTAGACTATGATTGCAACTACTATCCCAATTTCTATTGATATTCAACTACTATATCAATTTCTATTAATATTCGACTGCTATATCAATTTCCTTTGATATTCAAATATTATATGAATCTCTAGTAACACTCAACTATGTTATCAATTTCTATTGACACACCGTATTCTGAGACAAATCAAACTACATCACTAGTAATCACAGACTCTAGTCCTCATAAGTAACCACACCTCTTCATTGACACCACTCCAACAGATAACACACATAGAACTTCAGGACGAAGTTCCCCGTAAAGGGTAGAGACTGTAACAATTCGCAATTTCAGGTTAACTACTATTCCCGGAAAATTTCACTATTCACTTTTACTATTCATTTTCCCGAAATTTTCCCGAAATTTGATTTTTGTTTCTTGGCCTCGAGTGATAAATCATTTCCATGGCAAATTAAAAGTTTGACACTCATCAGATCATTTTCGTGAAAGTTAATAAGGAATTACACGTTTTAGGGTAAAACGTCATTCAAAAATTCTACGCACAACGAAACTCGACCGCGTTAGTTTTCCCCGTATCAGAAAAATGTTTGATACACTCATGATTTATTTGAGAATAAATTATGACTGAGAAAAACATGACCAAAATAAACCTCGGCCGTGAAAAACTGGAATTTTCAGTTTTAAGCGTTTCTACTCAGCCGTAACCTTAGCCTATACCTGCACCGCGTTTCTAAGACGATTTGAGTTTTCACATTTTTGGAAAAATTCAACATATTTTTCCCTCCTCCTGTGACCAAAAATCATTCCTTGATTTTATAAATCATTCCTTGATTTTTAGGCTTACGGTTTTATGTCTAAAAGACATTTAATACCAACCGACACTAGACTGAGCCCAGCCTAGACATTATAAGTCATTTTAAATCATTATTATCGTATTAGAAAAGTAACATTTTCCTTTTCTCAATTTTACACAATATTCGTATGTTTTACGTATTACGCGTTTTAGACCCGTGTTTCCAGTTTCAGCAGGGTTTTAGCACCCCAATAGAACGTACCACTCATTTTATATTTTATTATGGAGTATATTGATAAGTTTTAACATATTTATAAGTTTCATATTTTTAAGATACCCAATTTTAAGTTTCAGGACTTAACAACTTACGGTTAGCAATTTACGGGACCAAAACTAGCTCCATAAGTAGGATAATACCAAAACCCACCAAGTCATCTATCCTATCCATTGTGAACCGCCTCTAGGGGGGGGGGAATCACCCATGTGGCTTGATTTCATGCCTTAAGCTCTAGAAAGCAAACATGTGTTAAACTTGGCCATTAAGCTTCCTAAATATCCCAAGTTAGTAACCTCCTCATTCTAGCTTATATATACTTCCATTTTATGATAATAAAACTCATTTCCTTCCTTTCTTCATCACTAAAAACGCCACACACATAAATCCCTAGCACCATGATCCTTTGATCTTCAAACTACAAGTTACACTACAAAGTTCAAGGCCTAGTGATTCCCTACATGAATCTCTAGTTTGTTTGGTGATTCCATGGTTAAATTAGGAGCTACACAAGGTGTTAGGGGCTGAGGTTAAAGGGTTTTCACAAGGGTTAGATCAATGGTTAGCAAGGGTTGTAGTGATTGGTTGAAAGCTTAGGTTTAGTGCCCTAGTTCCATACTTGATTCCCTTTCTTAAGTGAAAGCCAAAAGTTGTAAGCAAAACCCTAACATACTTCTTGTTAAATATCATAATCATGTTATTTACATATCATTCATGCTATATTATGTCTTGTGATCATGTCCATGATGTATAAAAATGGGTAAAACAAGTTATTATAAATGATTGTTAAGTTAAGTTATTTAAACAAGTAAACTAGTGACTTTCTTGGTAAAATCTGATCAAAATGGTAAAATTATGATATTGGATCATTACATATTGTAGTAGATGACCTAACAAGGAAACCATAGCAATTTGAACCACCTAAAACGAGTATACGAGTCAAAAGTTATGACCATTTGAAGTTACCAAAACTTTGCGGCAAAACTGCCAAAATAGTTTCTGTGACAGAACATAAAACACGCAAAAAGAGGTCTTTCTGGTCCGTTTCATGAAAAAGTTAAAACACGAAGTTGTCCGGAATCACGTTTTCTTCAAAAACTCAGGAGCACGTCTCCAGAAAACCAATAACGAATGAGATTTTTCTCAGTTTATTGACAGCTATTTTACATATATATGTCACTATATATTGGTTATGGTTTAAAAAGACCAAAGAGGTCTTATGACCTAGAATCAAGACCACAACCATGGCTAGAGCCAAGGTTGAGTCTCAAGACCATGGAACAATGACCAAAGGTCATGGCAAGGCCATGACTAAATGACCATATAAACTTACCTAGGCGAAAACATGAGCTAAAAGTTGGCGATAACTTAAACATACAATTTAGATCTACTTCATCTTAAAGAACCATGAGATATTACAAGAAATTGTCATACAAGTTATAAGAAACTTACCCTAATAACAATCTTCATGTAAAGATAAACTTTCCTAAGTTTATTCAAATATTGGACATGTAACTTGTCGGATCAAAACTTATATATATATATTTTATCAACTACTACAATAGTAGGAAACCTCATGTGAGGAGTTCATTATGTAAGCCGTCGAGATGAGTTGTGGATTTACGAATTAAAGTGTCCTGGCTCCTCGAACGTTTACTACATGACTTCTGAATTATGTCGGCCCGAACGGTAGTAAACGATATATAAACTATACATGTTTCATGAACCATTTCTTTTCATAGACTTACACTATACATTGTACCACATCATGGACTAAGTGCAAGACATATATTGGCACGTTTATGTTTCCTTAGACATTATTCCAAACCTAAGTTGCAACAATTATTCTAGGTTGCTCGTAGAAGTTCTTACGGCATATCCATCATTCTCATTATACATCATCCAACTCAAGGTGAGTTCATAGCCCCACTTTCTATTGTTAACTATTTTACAAACTCATGGGGGGATACATGCTATTATTTTTCTACTCGAACACAATGCTTTCTACTGTATGCTATCCGACTATGTTTTATTATCACTAAGTAATATCTTTGCCAAACCAAGATCCCTTATTATGAACCATTTAATCACTAGTAATAGTGAGCGCAAATATTGTGAATAGGCCTATTGGGATTGACGAATCCCATTTGTGTTGAACAACTACGAGTTCAAACAAATGCACTAATATTTGAGACATAGGTATGACGGCAAAGTACCTACCGGGATAACTCCGCCGATTGATATTGGTACCCGTTAACGTTTTGGTGTCATAAGCTTAGTGAATTAATAACCGTTCCGGGCGTATAACAACGTAGCCTACCTGTTTTGTTTTCCAACCATTGGTGTGAGCCTATAACTCACACTACCAACATATTGTGTTCAAACATTAAACAAACTCTATGAATATCACTCAACCTTTGTGTTGACCTTTTAAGCATGCATTTCAGGTCCATGATGATCAAGGATGGCACGGAAGGGCACATACATTCAAGAGGGCTATAAATTTTATTATCATTCAAAAACTCATTTAATGTAAATTGTAAACATGGAACCATCTGGGACCTCATTTTGTAATCTTTGATATTTATATAATTTGAATGATAAATCTTTTAAAACGACTCAATTAGAGTTCGTTTTCTATCATTGTGACTATTGTGCCGTCGAGTAACACTCAGTTTGAATTCCACTGCATCATGAATTGGGGGTGTTACATTTAGGGACCAACGGTGTATTTTTTTCTATAAATTATCTATACTATCTTGTATAAATTATCTGATACTTTTCTTAAAAGTGAATCTTAAAGTTGAATATTACACACTTGCCATTATTAACAATATATGAATTTCAAAACTACACAAATTTGAACTTGTAACATCATTTGTTTAATGCATGTTTATGTAACTCAATTTGATTACTTGTTAAATTCATAATCAGGGTAGTTCAATTTGCCAACATTTAATGTAAAATCACTAATTTAGTTGGTCAAATTTATAATTGGTTCCCATAGATCAATACTATTGAATACTGCCTATTTGTTGACAACATAAAAATGAGCATGTGAATGTTGTATATAAAATAGTTTGCATTATTATTGCTTAAAGTTACATTAAATTAAAATTATCGTCTTTTGTAAAGTTATTGTTAGAAAAGACGTATAGCCGAAAGACACGTGCTCGCTAGAAATTTAATTACAGAGTATCTGCAACCGCAACGCTACAGTGGTACCATAACTCAAATCTTTAACAAGCTAACTTAACATTGATTATAAGATATGGGGGATTTACTTCACCTTTAATAACTATCGTTAAATGACTTTCTTTTCAACCGTTTTCATATTTCATTAGGGTAGTATGCTTAGTATTTTCGCTAAAGTGACGACTCTAACGAAACTTACACATTACACCATTTAGCTTTACATCGTAAAGAATCATACAAAACAAGAATTAAGTATACTCACACATAATGTCAAAGATAAGCATGTCATCATAGTCAAAGATAAGGATGTCATCATAAATTACAATTCTATAATTCTATATGTCGAAATTTTGGAGTTGTACATCCTCTGATTTTACCAGTAGGTAGTCCCCAAGATAAACCTCAAGATGATCGGCCAACAATGATTTATCAATGTTTTCATGATGGAAAGACTTGCAAATGAAATAAACGACGGTTTGGGCGGTAAGGCTTACTAAAATCAATACCGAAAGCAACAGGAAAAATATAACGGCTTCAATAGTTTTGACCGCTAGCGAACCTCTTCCCAGCACGACGTGCCGCTCAAAACCAATTTGTATTGCAATGAAACATAGGTTAAGAAAACTATATATAGCTATAGAAACACCCGTCTTTCCTTTGATCAACTCTTTGCTCTTTAACATTGCTCGGATTCCATAATCTTCTTCCAAAACTGAAATCACGCTAGCTAAGTGCCAGACAACACTAATATATATGAAAGCTGCCAGATAAATTATGCCCAAAATGCTAAGAATAACTATCCCAAATCCTGTAAATCCAATTAAAGTTGCCCAAAAGAAGAAAATAAGCAATGCAAGTAGGTTGAATGCAAAAACAATGATAAAGTTCCAAACAAACGTAACCATCAACCGCTTCCAAACCTTTGGTACAATGCTAATGACTTTCTTAAAACTCATATGTTTCGATGTGTAGATGCATGCAACACTATATACGATAGCTGAGGTAGAGATGAGGGAAAGAATGAGAAAAAATACGAAGTACAAAATTTTGAACACCCAAAAATATGTCCATTCCGAAGAGATAAGATCAGACAGCGTATGGTACTTCTTTGTGTTTTCTGGTGTTTGATCAAGAGCATTTTCGTTGATAATGATCATTCTAAACAGGTATTCAGAAATTTCAAGATGAGCCAAGAATACAATTGAGAGTGGTAGGATGATGGATAGAGTGATTTGTGTAAAGATTTGTCTGTAAGTTGAGATGATTTTATATGTCTCTTTGAAAATGCCAAAGAAGCCAATGAATTGACATTGTTCTTGTTCTTGATCCATTTGAGAGCTTCAAGAGTTGTTCAATGGTGTTTGCCTTCAAAACAATGAAGCATGTGATTCAAATATTGAAAAATGAGAAATTGAGACTTGGGGTTGCTTAATCAGAGATGGTTTATAATAAAAAGTTAGGGGCTATATTGTGCCTAACGTGCATATGGGGATAGATACAAAAGGATCAAACCTAGTAAAGAACGTTGACAATATGCCGGCTATTTCTTAATCTCTCCGCTTCTAAAGTTTACTTTTCATTAATTTTCTTGATAAAATAAAAGCTAGCTAAATCTCATACTATACATATACATATGTCGATTATAACACATCTATACATAAGAGTTCACTTAATTCCTATCTAATTAAACACTACCCAGGTTGCTAAAAATAAGAAGCTTAACAACATGTCGAAAAAGTTCAACAAAATCGAAGATCCCCTAAAATTCAATAAACTAATACTAATCTACTAGGTAGTCTACCCATGTGCTTGTAATATGTGCTATGTACATGTTATTGGAAAGAATAAAAACACAATTAATGCTTTGTTCCTTCTCTCAATGACTGAGTTACACCTCATCCGAGTAAACTACCCGGTGGGTAGATGTATCTATCTCTCAAAGTTTTAACTTTTTGATTAGTAGAACTCTCAAACTTTGAGATTCTATCTTTTTCGATCTTGGAATGTTAAATTGTTAATGGTATATATAGAATGCTTTGAATGTACAAAACTTGGAATGTTAACTACCATGTGCTAGTGAAGGAATCAAGAAGGATGAAGTTTGTTCCTTCTTCCAATTCCTTTGGGATTTGAGATAATTTTGATTCTTGTGCACGCATATTTTATAAATTTTAACGTGCAAATTTCAAACTATATTGCTTGTATATTAAGGTTTATAGCCAGCATATATACACTGTATTCATTTTCAGCAAAATGACAATTTTTTCACTTGTATAATTTTGTGAAGTGAACACAAAATCAATATAAACTAATTATCAGACACGACTAGCAATGTAGCATATGATACATGTTATATTTTCATGTCACAAAATTTTCAACATCTAGCTAGAAGTTGCGCTAAATAGCTCTTAAATTGCCTCGAGTCTAGTAAAGCAAAATCAAGAGCGAGTAGATTGTATATTTGTACTAGCCACGTCGAAATAAGAAGTTCGAAAATTACATTGCAAAACCATAAATGGATTTATGCTCATTATTCTTGTTAGATGTTACGGTATTCATAGTTTCGTAACCCTGAACAACACATTTTATGTTTTCTTGTTGGAAAATGTTGATTGTCACTACATCATTGAAATGCCAATTACAAGAAACCAAAGTTTTTGGACTCGACAAAACTTTTAACATAGCTCTCTAACCAAGTTCCGGATCTCGTTTTTGTCTCCAAATAGCAACAAGAACGACAACATGTTGAATCAACCTAATATGGAAGTAGTACTCGTCATTAACTATATATGCCAATGGTAAAAACACGCAAAAGAAGTAACTCCAAACCATAAACAAGAACTACCTACATATTACTCCAACTAGTGTTTTGTGTCTGGTCTTTTACCGCGGTGATCATGTTGATCCTAGTGTTTGTTATACTTATTCTCCCGAATCAAGGATTTTGTGATTTTAATTTCTCATTTGCGTCTTTTAACTCAAATAGTTGCGATAAAGATGGTGACTTTTTATGTATGGGATCCACAATTTCAAGAAATGGGAGTTTGATCTTAACTCCACGGAAGGACGAACAGCAGGCGAACATGAAGAATTCACCTTTTAATCTTGTTGGTCGAGTTTTGTACAAGACTTCAGTCATAGCCTGGCCTACAAGCTTCTCCACTACGTTTACTATCAGGATTGAGAATCCTGATTATGATGTGTATGGAGATGGAATGGCCTTTGTCATCGCTCAAGACGATCAGCCTTCACCGTCACAGAGTTTTGGATCTTATATGGGGATCCTTGGTCCTCCCGCACAACGTGAGTTCTTTTATATATCATTCTTGTTTAACAAAATAGATAACTTGTGGTCATAGCTTACCCATTTTCTATTACTTATTCAGACATTAAAAATCAGACCACACGCAAGCTTAAGATGGTCCCATTTTCTAGAGTATAATTAAATTAGGTAGTCGACTGATTCATCACTTAAGTGTAGATAAATTTGCTACGTTTCCATGATATTCTGTATTTGCAAGGAGTATTATAAATTAAAGCACTGTCATTGTGAATCAAATGTCCTTTTATATACACTTGTTATAATTTGTTTGTACTCATAAGTGTGAATCAGTGATGTATATTGTTATGGAAACTACATATCTAAAGCAGATCCGCAACTGAGTAGCATATTATTATACAGTTGTTACCTAGCTTGAATATCCCTCCCTATGCTTACCTGGTTCTTTATGGATATAGTCACTCATCAATAGATTAGACTTATATTCTCCAAGCGGCCTACCACAGGTAATGTGTAAGTAAGCCGCATCAAACTGTAACATACCCACAAGGAATCACATTTGGACATAAATGCATTAATATATCCGATGCCAATAATTTTCGATTAACATATATACATTTAAACTCGAAATAGGTAGCACCTTAACGCAGAAGATTATTTTTCTGATTTGTGTCACATGTAGAGAGAAATTAAAGCCCTTCATTGTTAGTCTGTTTGTCAGTTTATCTCATCCGTTTGGCGATTAATTGGCAATTAATTACCATCTTTCCGTTTTACAGCATACCTTGATCATACATATATCCACTTTCTTTTCACAGTACCTTGCAAGATATTAAATAATTAAGAATATGTATTCATTTTTTTTCTTCTGTATAATTCTAGCTAATGAAAATGAGGTACTAATTAAATTAAGGGATAATTAGTTGAAAATTTATCCAAGTTGCCCAAAAATTATCTTCCTTTCTCTCTACCAATTAATACTATGTTGCTAAATTCCTAATCACTCCACTAAGTCGTTTATTAGGTTTAAAAACATAGTTATAATTAACAGGAAAAGAAAAAAGAGATACACTCCAAATAATTTTGTTGTAACTTGAATAGATTTTCGACTAAATATACTTTAAATTAATTGTCTTTAATTTCTCAACAGAGCATCCTAATTATAATCCTTAAATATTGAATCTCGGAGGCTGGTCTTTAACATAATTACAGTAACGGAGGCTGGTCTTTAACATATTTATCACGTCTAACCAGCCTACTAATACCTCAAAATTATCATTTTAGAAAGAGATTAATGAGTTTCCGTGCAATATATGTTGTCATTTACAACAACCAAACTGTCGTTATAGTTGAGTTATATCCGCTTCAAGCAATTTAATATACAACTTTTTTCAGGTGGAGTTCTTCGCCAACTTGCAGTAGAGCTAGACACATACAAGAATGAGTACAAGAGTGATCCCGATGGAAACCACATTGCAATCGACACTGTCAGTATACAAGACCCAGTCATAGTAAAAAGTCTAGAAAGCACTGGGATTGATTTAAAGAGTGGAAAAGACATCACGGTCCAAATTAGATATAACGGTTGGAAAAAAATCCTTCAAGTCTCTGTAGCGTATACAGGAGAGCCCCTTATAGATTTCATTAACCAACGTATTATCATGAAAAAGACTGTACCGAAGCAAGTTTACATTGGATTCACAGGGGCAACTGGCTTGGCACAAGAGTCACACCATGTCATAAACTGGAATTTCACATCATCTGACCTGCCAGAAAAATCGCTCAAAACAGCTACTGGTCTTGGAAAAAAGGAGATCTTGTTGGAAATCATTATTCCTGTACTAGGCGTGCTTTTGATATTAGTTGTTGGTATACTTCCATTTTCAGTCAGAGCTTATAGACAGAAGAAAGAAAGGAAAGAAAAACATAATGAAATTGAAAACTTATCTCGAAACGCAGCACATGCCCCCAAAGTATTCAAATATAGCACACTATCGAAGGCGACAAAAAACTTTAGCAAAGCCAACTTAATAGGGACAGGTGGTTTTGGAGGCGTTTACAAAGGTAAATTGTCAGATCCACCTATAACAATCGCCGTCAAGAAAGTTTCTGCGACATCAACTCAAGGTGCGTGTTCTCAACATAATCACTCACTATATCATAGCCAACTGTTTGTTTTTTACTGACATGAATTGAATAACTAATTACTAAGCAAGCCTTATTCGTGATGACGAGGTTGTACATAAACCATATAATTTCAAATGTAGTTTACCTAATGTCCTAATGTTAGGGGTAGTGTAGCTTTAATTATCACTGACATTTTGCATTTAATTATTGTAGGTGAGAAAGAGTATTTGGCAGAGATTTGCACGATTGGACGATTAAAACACAAAAACTTGTTACAACTCGAAGGTTGGTGCCACGACCGTGATCAACTCCTTCTAGTATATGAGTACATGCCTAACGGCAGCCTGGACAAGTACATTGGAATCACATCCCTTGATTGGGAAAAACGGTACAAGATTCTAATAGGGCTAGCATCTGTACTAGTATACCTTCATGAAGAATGTGGTAGCCCGGTGGTTCACCGTGATGTAAAGCCAAACAACGTTATGTTAGATTCTGATTTCAATGCACATTTAGGTGATTTTGGGCTTGCTAGATTGATTCAAAACGACACATCTGTCACGACCATGGTTGCTGGAACGATTGGATATCTTGCACCAGAAGTAACCTACACGGGTCGGGCTACACCAGAATCTGATGTTTATAGCTTTGGGATGGTTGTTCTAGAAGTTGTATGTGGGAAAAGATCGAGAGGAATAATGGACGAGAACAGCCTCGTTAATAACGTATGGGAACTTTACGAAAAAGGCCAACTTCTGAGGTGCGTTGACAAGAATCTGGAAGGAAAGTTTAACGTTAATCAAGTGAGAAGGGTACTCATGGTTGGACTTGCTTGTTTGCATCCAGGGTCTAGTTTGAGGCCAACAATGAGAAAAGTTGCTCAAGTTTTCTTGAATCCTGATGAACCATTGATGAGCATGCCAACTTCACGACCATTGGTGGTTACTTTGTCGTTTAGTTCAGCAGCAACTAATTCTACAAGGGGTGCAACCAGTACCATTTCACTGCAATCTTTACCTGACGAGAGAGTGATTACCAGAAATCCTTCGTGTTCGTATGAAACATGAATTATTAAGGATATTTAATTTCTCCACTGTAAATTGACAATTAGCGAATTACCAGTAACCTGTGATACATATATATCTCGTGCAATATGTTCCATTTATACATTAACTGTTTTTAAGGAAATTTGAAAGAAAAAAAAAATGTATGGCTAAGATTAATATGGTGCAGTATATAGCAATAGTCAATCGGATCGAATGGGAAATGCACAATTAGGCCAGCAAAGAATACCCGTGATGTCTATTTACTTTGAAAATGAAGTTACCGTGATCATTTTGGATACTACTCATATAAATCGTGATGTCTATTTTATAGCAGCGTCTATTTAATAACAAGTGTCCACACAAGTTAGCGTGTAGTTATTAAACACAAACTTTTTTAATTAACTAAAAATTCATTAAATACATATTAAATAAATTAATAAATTAATATATTATCATTTCTTTTATTGGTCATGTTTGGCAACATTTTTTTTGAAGCGTTTAAGAGCGGTAAACAACAAGCGACAAGTGTTTCAGTATTAATGCTTGTTTGGCAACACTGCTGCTAGCGTTTAGCAACACCTCAAAAGCTTGCAATCTTAATGCTTTCTAAAGAAGGTTTCCCGTATACCGCTAGCGTTTTACTTTTAATATTACCAATTTACCCTTAAAAAATAACATTCATTCATAAGTATATGCCCTTTTTCGTAATTTTACATTTTATAATTACAACTACAGCTACGTTACCAAACACGTTTTTTAAACACGCAACTAATGCTTACTGCTACAGCTTACTGCTACCTGTCGCCAAACATAGCCATTAACACGTTAAACTCTTATTTATTGAAATCAATGCAATTTGGCAATTTGATGAAGAAAAATGTTGAATATAACCCAAGCTTTTGGTTTAGTGGTATGTGAGTTGTCCACCAACGTAAAAGTTGTGGTTTAAACATCACTCAAGGCATTTGTGAGACATATTGTGAGCTAGATGGTATGAGAAAAGTCCAATTTAGATCCAATATTCTATAAAGATCTAATAAACGAATCATGGCCACCTTTTTTTTTTTTTTTTGAGGGGGTTATTGGGGTGAGGAATGAGAAAGATAATGAAAAAAAGTGTTCGGTATAGGCTTGGTAGGTGAGGAATGGGGAATGTTGTTCTTTTACTTTCCCCACCATTATCATTACCTTTCCCTTTCTCGAGTTTGAACTAAACACACCATAAATATCTCGCAAACTGTTAATCGTTACGCAAAACAAATCATACCATCACGACTAGAATTAAATCATCTTTCTATAGACGTGCCTTTCGATATACTTTCGACGAACATTTTTTTCGATCTTTTTTTTTTTCAGTTACGTCTGTAAAAATCACACGTGATTTGTATCACAAATCACATGTGATTTATGAAACCACACACGTGATTTATGTGATTTGTGGTACAAATCACATGTGATTTTTCTAGACGTAATTTAACAAAAAAAAAGTTCGTCAAAAGTATATTGAAATGCCCGTCTACTTAAAGATTAAAAAAAAAAAAAAAAAAAAAAAAAAAAAAAAAAAAAAAACACCTCCTCGTCGAAGCCCCTCTCTAGTCTCTTTAACAAAGCTCGTTACTAAATAAAGAAGTCCATAGATTAAAACTTCTAACAGGTGAACCTATCTCTAGATTCCTTGACTAACTGTGATGGTGTATTTTTTTTTTTTTTTTTTTTTTTTTTTTTTTTTTTTTTTTGACGATCTACCGTTTGTAAGATATTTGATTTTTATAAAAAGAGGTGAAAAGTTTTATTTTTATTTTTATTTATTTTGATGAAAAAATGAGTGGCTAAGATTGATTAATTGGATCTTTAGATAATTTTGATTTCTACATTGATCTCAACTATGATATAAGGTGTGACACCAAACAATCCATACATTAGTAAATAAGTTTTCTAAAGACAATAAGTTGGTAAAGTGGGAATTGATGTTTCCAAGACGCATGGAGAAGAGAAAGATAGGGTCATAGCTTATGAAGAGTCAGGATATCATAGTGAAAGCATATCACGTGACAACATAGAGATAGTAGAAGGAGGTGAGATAAGGGAAAGTATGGATCCTGTGTGTCATCAGGCCCACAATGAAGAGGCCCATGCTTGTGTGACATCAAAGCTATCGGCCCACAAAATAGTAAGTCCAGATATTGTGATACAAGAAGTTGATAATAGTGGAGATAAGGCCCATGAAGAAAGAAAAGACGTGTATCAAGGCTGTACTAACGTTAAACAACAGGGAGATCTAGATACATCAGATAAACAAACTCAGAAGTTATACGGCGTTGAACTTAATAAAAAGAATCTTGGTAAAGAAGATGTCAACATTAGTAATCAAAGCATTTGTATTGATAATGATCGAATCAACAAAAAACGCAAAGTATCTGTGGGAGGCACCTATGAGCAGTGTTTGTTTAATTCTGGGATGGTACCGGCTAAAACTCAAACGGGAGGGGCGGAAAAAGTACGCAGACGTAGTATAAAATTAGATAAAACCGCAACAAGTCAAAAGAGAAGGTACTCGTTGATAAAGGGGGCTACCAATAACAGTAATGAGCAAGCTTCATCTGATGCAGGTAAGGCTTCGCTTACTGTGGTACGTGATTCTAAGAATGGTAGTATCAACAAAAAACAAGAGGGTGGAAAACCATTTACAAATTCAATAGATATGGAGAAAGTTAAAGCTGTTGGAGAACAAATTGGTATTGTGTGGGAATCTGAAAAAGTGGGTCAGGAGGAGAGTGTGGCTGGGGCAACAAATACGGATAAGTAAGTTCCAATTTCAGTTTTGTTCGTTTAATTTAAGTTTTCCTCATGAAAGTTATTTCTATCAATATTAGAGGGGTGGGTACCGAAGATAAAAAAGGGTGGATTAAAGCAATTCGACATAAGGAGAACCCAGATATGATAGCTTTGCAAGAAACTAAGAGTAAAACAATAGACGAGGTATGGATTGAGGAAATATGGGGTAATAGAAATTTTGGGTATGTCCAAAAAGAGGCCAATGGCAGATCGGGTGGTTTATTATTAGTTTGGGATAACAGTATTTTTATGTGTAAACAGGGTGTTGGAGATGAAAGATTTGTTGCTGTAAAGGGTGAATGGAAGGGTGTTGAAGGTGATATATTTTTCGTGTGTATTTATGGGCCTCATGTAGGTCAACAGAAGACGTATTTATGGAATAGACTACTAAACTTGATGGAAGGGGGGAATGAAGCGTGGTGTTTGCTAGGTGATTTTAACGAGGTCAGGGCCGAGGAAGACAGAAAGAATACATAGTTTCATGAAACAGATGCTGAGGGGTTTAATGACTTTATAAATTTAGCTCGTCTTATGGAGATCCCAATGGGTGGTAGACGCTTCACAAGAGTTAGTGACGATGGCCTAAAATTTAGTAAATTGGATAGATTTCTGGTCTCCGAGACATTTAGGAATAAATGGAGGAACTTGGCGGTGATTGCATTGGATCGAAAATTATCAGATCATTGTCCAATTTTACTTAAAAATACAGACGTTGATTTTGGACCGAAACTATTCCGGGCTTTTGATGTGTGGCTTGAGGAAACAGACATAAATCAGGTAGTGTCTTGCGCATGGAGTAAGGAAGTTAAGAGCTTTCGGCCAGATTGTAGATTTCGAGACAAGCTAAAAAACGTTAAGAATGCGCTCAAAGAATGGAGTAAAGTGAGGTTCGGGAGTATAGATGAGAGTATTGATTGCTTTAGAAAAAAGGCTATGGAATGGGAATTAGTAGCTGAATCGCGTGATCTTGATGAAAGGGAAATGAAGGAATGGTTAGAAACTAGAAAGGCATGGATTGACAAAGACAGAGAAAAGTGGTGTTTGTTAAAGCAAAAGGCAAGAGTTAAATGGGATGTAGACGGGGATGAGAACTCCAAGTTTTTTCATGCGGTGATAAAAAGAAGGAATAACAAAAATAATATCCGTGGTCTTATGATTGATGGAAGCTGGTGTGAACACCCGGAGAAAATTAAAGAAGAAGTTTTTTGTTATTACAAGTCTATATTTACAGAATGTGACAAGACCAGGCCTTATTTTAGGTGTGAAAGGGTGGCTAAGCTCTCAGAGAGGGATGCAGAAATTTTAGAAGTAGCAATTGAAGAAAAGGAGATTCGGGATGCGGTGTGGGGGTGCGGGGGTGATAAAGCCCCCGGGCCAGACGGTTTCAATTTTAAGTATATAAAAAAGTTTTGGGATATATTTAAAGATGATTTGGTAAGGGCCGTGAGATGGTTTTGGGAAAAGATGGAGGTCTCGAGAGGATGCAATGCATCTTTTGTAACACTAGTTCCAAAGGTGACGGACCCGATTGGGCTTAAGGACTTCCATCCTATTAGCTTAATTGGTTGTTATTACAAAATTGTATCCAAAATTTTAGCCGATAGGGTTAAGAAGGTTATCGGGAATGTGGTAGGCGAGGTTCAAAACGCGTTCATCCAAGGTAGATTTATTTTGGATGGCATACTCATTGCTAACGAAACTGTGTGTTTTCATGAAAAGGAAAAATAAGAAGGGTTTGATATTTAAGGTAGATTTTGAAAAGGCTTATGACAGTATAAATTGGAGGTTTTTGATTGACATTATGAGAAGGATGGGATTTGGTAACAAGTGGTGTATGTGGGTCGAGGCGTGTTTAAGATCATCATCGATGTCCATCTTGGTCAACGGGTCTCCAACGAAAGAGTTTGGACTAGAGAGAGGGGTGAGACAAGGAGACCCATTATCTCCATTTCTATTTATATTAGCAGCGGAGGGGTTGAATGCGATTGTTGGTGAAGCGGTTGCTAAGGGGATTTACAAGGGGGTTTTGGTGGGTGAAGATATGGTATGTGTATCACATCTTCAATACGCCGATGACACAATATTCTTTGGAGAATGGGATAAGGAAAACGCACAAAATTTAATGTGTATACTAAAGTGCTTTGAGGAAGTATCAGGTTTAAAAATTAATCTTAACAAAAGTAGATTATATGATGTGGGAGTTTCATCGAGTGAGGTGGAGGGTATGGCACGATATATGGGATGTAGTGTTGGTGATTTCCCATTTATGTATTTGGGGCTTCCTATTGGAGCATCTATGAGACGGGTTCACACTTGGAGACATGTGGTGGAGAAATTCAAGAATAAATTGTCCGAATGGATAGCTAAAATGATGTCCTTTGGTGGTAGATTGACGTTGATTAAATCGGTCCTTGGTAGTTTACCGTTTTACTACTTCTCGATGTTCCGTGTGCCTTCGTGTGTTATTAAACAACTTGAGAGTCTTAGGAGAGATTTTTTTTGGGGAGGGGTGGGTGAGAGTAAAAAAATGGCATGGGTTAAATGGGATACCATTCTTTCTTCTTATGGGGTGGGAGGGTTAAATATTGGGTCTCTAAGGGCAAAAAATTGGGCTTTATTGGGTAAATGGTGGTGGAGATTTTGGGGGGTGGGGGACACGTGTTGGGTAAAGATAATCAAAAGTATTTATGGTTGTGATGGGGGTTGGGGAATGTAGATGTACGTAGAGATGGGGCGGGCGGGGGTGTGTGGAATGATATATTACGGGTGGGGCTTGATATGAATAAAGTGGGTGTAGGCTTTACTTCGTCTATTGTGAAAAAGGTGGGTTGTGGGGATAATACATATTTTTGGTTAGATAGATGGGTAGGTGAATGGAGATTGTGTGATAGATTTTCTAGATTATATCACTTAGATAGGAAAAAGGATGCAAAGGTGGCGGAGAGGGGCGTTTGGATCGATGGGGTGTGGTCATGGGTGTGGGACTGGGAAAGGGAACCAAGGGGAAGAGGTTGTAGCGAATTGGAGGAATTGATAGGAATCTTAAATTCTATAACCTTGTCTCATGATTGTAGGAATCAATGGAGGTGGACACTCAACAAGGAAGAAAAGTTCGCCGTTAAAGATTTATCAAGACTAGTGGATGAGAAGTGGCTTCAAGTGAATGGGTCGGGTCAAGAAACAATGTGGAATAAACTTTCTCCAAACAAGGTGAACATATTTGTGTGGCGAGCTTTGAAAGGTAGGCTCCCGGTTCGTAGCGAATTAGACAAAAGAGGCTTTGACTTACATACAGTTCTATGCCCGTGTTGTGATGATAACGTGGAAACAATTAACCATTCCTTGTTATTATGCAACATGGCATGGAGTATATGGATGAAAATCTTTGATTGGTGGAAGGGTGGGAACGTGGATGTATTTACAGTTGGAGAGCTCTTTGCACATAATGGATTTACTTCACAATCAAACGAGAACAAAAAGTGGTGGCAAGTAGTGATATGGGTGACCGGGTATTTCATATGGAAAGAACGTAATAATCGGGTTTTCAACTATAAGGTGACAAACGTAAACAAAATAGTACAAGATATTCAGTTGAAAAGCTTTCACTGGATTTCACGTCGGGCTAAAAGTGGGTCTTGGTGTTGGCAAGAATGGTTAAGAGATCCGAACAAGAGTCGAGTCAGCTTAATGCCAGCTTAACTTCAGATCGTGTCTCAAGCTTACGGGACCTGTGTTCGAGATTCTTTGGTCATCTGGTGTGATTTATGATACTGATATTGTGTATCATGTTTGGCTATGTGTTTGGTTACCATCTGGTGGTAATGCTGCAGTGAGTACCAAGCTCAAGTGTTTGCAACTTTGCATTTGTCTACAATAGTGTGGCTGCAATATCAGTTCTAAAAGGAAAAAAATGGTGATTTGATGCAAGTGTGTCTTGTCTGTATTGTTTGGTTAGGACAGTGTAGGATATGCCCTGTTAGGTTGTTGGTGTGCTTGTTGTTTTTTGGGGTTCCTCCTTATCTTAATTGGCTTGATTAATTAAGGGGGATGCCTTGGTAATTTTGTTTGTTGCGTGGTTTAAAAATGTTGCCTTTCTCAAAAAAAAAAAAATAAGTTGGTAAAAAAAAAACTCGCACAAATTGTGCATACAAATACATTGATTTGTGCCACGTAAACATTTAAAAGAGTTATTAGTAACCCAAGTGTGTGTGTGTGTGCGCGCGCGTATATATATATATATATATATATATATATATATATAGGGGCTTTATTTTCAGAACCCTGTTAAGTGCGGAAACTGCGAGAACTCCAATTTTGCATTAGAAAACATGCATGTTCATATAAAACATGTATGTTTTCTTACATACACCTTAATACGCATGCCTGCGTATTAAAGTATATGTAAGAAAACATACATGTTTTATATGAACATGCATATTTTCTAATGCATACTTGGAGTTCTCGCAGTTCCCGCACTTAACAGGGTTCTAAAAATAAAACCATTTTGCATTGATCTATTGCACTTAACAGGTTTTTATATGAACATGTATGTTATGTATGTATGTGTATTAAGGTGTATGTAAGAAAACATATATGTTTTATATGAACATACATGTTTTCTAATGCAAAATTGGAGTTCTCGCAGTTCCCGTATTTAACAGGGTTCTGAAAATAAAGATACACTATATATATATATATATATATATATATATATATATATATATATATATATATATATATATATATGAAAAACTAAAAAGTTAAAAGTGAAAACTTAAAGTATTTTAGAAAGTTCTTACACTATTTTCGGAAAGCATGTACAAAGTTGGAAACTATTAATATAATATACACATCGAAAACCGGGTTGATCTATGTCGCTTCAAACATGACGGGTTAACTTGGGTCGCTTCAAACATGGCGGGTTAAACCTGGTTTAATTTGACCCATTTTTTCGATCGAAACAGTTTAGCCGGTTGAATTGTTGAACCGCTTAAGTCGAACCGGATTTCAAAATAATACGTTTAATCCTCAAATACTCAAAATTTTATTATCTTTTGTTTAAACCCATGAATTTTTCTTATCACTTAAATCGTTGGTCGTTATAAAATCTCGTTGTTATACACGAATACTCGTGTAGTATATTAAAATAACTTATTAATAGCACAGCGAAAACGTTGATTTTAAATGTATATATCTTGCCAAAAGTAATATGGATGCAATTTGCCAATTTTTCTTCTGCATGAAGCTATTTTGGACTATTCTACAAAGTCATTGCCAAATTTTGAACATATCGTTTGACCGAATCAATATTAATCATTTGACTATTCTTGATGATGAAACACTATACGTACCACATGATAACTTAATTATAAGAAGGGGCAAGAATATGAGGAACCAGCAGCACAACTAAAATGGAGTTGAAATTCTTTACATGTAAACTTGTATCAATCTGCATATGTTTTTCCCTTAATTTTTTCATATCAACAAGCACTAGTGACTTTTTTGGTTGCATTTCTTAAAATATTTCATCAAACTTATCAACCATTGTTTTCACTCCTAATGATACCTTGTATTCCAATATACTTCAATCTTCCATCCAAAACCTTAGATTTGACACTCCCACAACCCGAAAACCATTAGCAATAATCACACCTTTATCATATTCGCACGTACAATCTACAGTCATATGTAGTGTGAAATATGGACTCCAAATCCGAATCCGAAGTGGTGGTCATGACTATGAAGGACTATCTTATACCTCCATGGATGATACACCTTTTATCGTACTTGATCTCAACCAACTTAGGTCGGTAACAGTTGATTCAAAGGCTAAAACCGCATGGGTTGAATCTGGTGCTACTCTTGGTGAACTTTCCTATTGGGTATCTCAGAAAAGTAAAGTTCTTGGATTTCCAACTGGGGAGTGCGCGTCGGTTGGTGTTGGCGGACAACTTAGCGGAGGAGGATATGGCACAATGGCTAGGAAATACGGGTTGTCTTCTGATAACGTAATTGATGCACTTATCGTTGATGTGCATGGGCGGATCCTTGATAGAGAATCAATGGGCGAAGATTTGTTTTGGGCTATTAGAGGAGGTGGAGGTTCTACTTTCGGTGTTGTACTATCTTGGAAGATCAATCTCGTTTATGTTCCACCAGTAGTTACGGTTTTTACTATCTCTAAACGTCTAGACAAAAGTACTACTCAACTTGTTTACAAGTGGCAGAATATTGCGCATGATATCACTCAGAATTTGTTCATTAACCTTATAATAACTCCTGTTCAAGTGCCGGGTCAAGCAGAAAACACAACAATAATGGTAGGAACATTCAACTCTTTGTTTATGGGGACAGCTAAGGAGTTAATAACAATAGTCCATGATCGATTTCCTGAACTGGGATTACAAGAAAAGGATTGCGTTGAAATGAGTTGGGTAGAATCAGTTGTATATTATTCGGTTTATTTAAGAGGCCAGAGCATTAACGCTCTTATTGAAAGGAGACCCTGGCCTAAAAATTACTACAAGTTCAAATCAGACTATGTGCACGAACCCATCCCAGAATTAGCACTCAATGATATCATAAAATGGTGTTTGGAAGAAAATGTAATTCTGGCGATGGAGCCACACGGAGGACGGATGAGCGAGATAGATGAAACCTCAACACCCTACCCGCATAGGAAAGGAAATTTGTACATTATACAATACGTCATGAGATGGAATGATGCAGGGGCAAATGTTACGGAAAAGAATGTTGCTTCAATCAGGAAAGTACATGAGAAAATGACGCCATTTGTGTCGAAGAACCCAAGGGAAGCTTATGTCAACTTTAGGGATTTGGATTTGGGTACAAATGGCAAGTCATGTAGCATAAATTACGTGCGAGCAAAGAAATGGGGAAACAAATATTTTAAGGGCAATTTCAAGAGACTGGCAATGGTGAAAGGTTTAGTTGATCCAACTAATTTCTTCTGTAATGAACAAAGCATCCCACCACTAGTTTTTTCTACTTAAGGCAACACTGTCTACTCAGAACTATTACTTATATGAATCTTGTAAACTTATTATACTAGTTACCTATTGATTTTGTTATCCATTTACAATAAAATTTGTTTGCTTTTAATTTGTTAACTTTTACTATGTTGACATAAATTGTGTAATCAAATGCAAATTAAAGTGACCTAACACCTACTTGATTAAATTGCACATGAGTCGCACCAACCCACTCATTCTTTTTTATAAGGCATTTGGTTATGAGACATCAGCTGTCAATTGAAATAATATCTAATTTTGCAATACAAAAACTAGTTATGGGTCTCATTTGGATATATACATATAGTAAAGCTTTTAGTTTTATTACAAATAACTGAATATTGGGAAAATATGTGTGGGGGCTCATTTGGACCCTCTTTTTCTTTCTTGACACGTTAACAAGTGTGGCACATCAGGTGTACGTGTGGTTGCTCGTGGCCCCAACTCGAAAGCCATCGGTCATATAAGCTCACAAGCAGTGCTCTAAGAGGCCGGCAAAGGAGAAGATAATTTAAAACATGTATATTTATATTTGTTACAATATTAGTCTCTATATTAAGCTTACGAATAAGTCTAGGGGTCTTAGTGTTAAACTCTATTAGCTATGTATGTGTCGGTTTGTTTGGCTTGTGTCCCAAGCCCAAGACCACCGTTTCTTTCCTTTTCATTGTATCAACCGACTAGATTCCTAGGCGGTTTAGGAGTCGGTTTCTTACCCCCTCATTCTCTATAAATAGAGATGAGGGGGTGAGGGTTTATGTACGTCATTCTTTCAATATTTAATCTAATAATCGATTAAGGGTAATTACCTTGTGCATCGTTCTTTTCTTTTCTGTTGATTATCTGCTATGCGTGTGTCTTCTTCTACGATCGGGTGTATTCCGCTCTAGTAACTAGGGGTTGTAGGTTGACGATTCCTACAAGTGGTATCAGAGCCAGGTTCGGCCCAGTGATGATGTGGATGGTGTTCCCTTGATTTGACCCCGGTTCGACGGTATTAGTGGATCCCGGTAAACCTTGTACCGAAAGGAAGCCGGTAAAAGGCGGTGTGTTCCGATGGTAAAGGTCGGCGGTATGAAAAAGGTGGGATTGTGGCTATAGTCGAAGGGGAGACCCATGGTGGTTTGGGTTTGAGGGGAGGATTGTTGGGTGTACAAACCCAATCCCACATCGGTTGAAATATAATCTCAAAGTTAACATATAAGCTTGGTGGGCTACTCCTTCTATTACCAATTGGTTTTAGAATGGAACCTCAGTTGGGCTTATATGTTGGACTTGGTGAGATGCTGGGCCGTAGGAATCCCACAAGTGGTATCACGAGCTCAGGTTCGCGGGGTTCACTGGTTATCTAGGATCGATCGAGAAGGGTTTTATCTTGGTGTTCGGATTCATGAACGTCAAGGAGCAGCAGTGGTTCAATCGACATTAAAGGGTTTCGTTGGTTTTTCGGGTTTATCGATTCAATTTTTGTTGTGGTGATAAACGAAGAAGAAGAACAGTACAGATCTGGTTGTTGTTCTTTTTTGTTTAAAGTCAACACTTCCAAAGGTTTAAGTTATTAAATTTCTTGGTGGGGATAAATCCAATTATTATTAGTTTTATTTGTTTTATTCTAAAAATAAATAAGATTATATAATTTGAACGGTATTGCACAAGGGACTTTATTTGTTTGTGATTGTGGGATTTTTTTCACAAGGTTTAGCAAATAAATAAAGGGATTAAAGAATGACGGGAGCCAAGTTTGAGATCGAGAAATTCGATGGAACTGGTGATTTCGGGTTATGGAGAGTCAAGATGCGTGCTTTATTAATCCAACATGGATGTAAAGCAGCTCTGGAGGTTTTACCCGCGAATATGGATGCTACAGCGAAAGCTGAGCTAAACAAGAAAGCTCACAGTGCCATGATTTTGTGTTTAGGTAACAAGGTTCTGAGAGAGGTTACCGGGGAGACGACTGCAGCGAGGGTTTGGACCAAGCTCGAGACTTTGTACATGACAAAGTCCTTGGCCAACAAGTTGTACCTAAAGAAGAAGTTGTATACATTCTACATGCCGGCTGGACGTACGATTTCCGAGCATATAGATGAGTTCAACAAAATCATTCTTGATTTAGCAAATATTGAGGTAAAATTCGAGGATGAAGATCTTGCTTTATTATTACTCACTTCTTTACCAGCATCATACGAACACTTTGTGGATACCTTGCTTTATGGACGGGAAGCTTTGACTTTGGAGGATGTGATGGCCACACTGAATTCAAAGGAAATCAAAGAAAGATCTAAGGCGAAGGGGGATGATGGTGAAGGGTTATACGTGAGGGGAAGAACTGATCGCAGGAATTCGCATCAGTCTAGGGGAAAGTCAAGATCCAAGTCTCGAGGTGGAAGACTCAAGTGCTTTATTTGCCAATCTGAGGAGCACTTGAAGAGAAACTGTCCGAAGAATAATCGCAAGAAGTCAAATGGTTTTGTCAAGAAAGATGATTAGCCAAGCTCTAGTGGTTCGATTTATGACGGTTCTGAGGTGATGATGGTTATGAGTGCAGAGGCTCTGCTAGATTGGATCATGGATTCAGGAGGTTCATACCACATGACACCCAGGTCAGACATATTTTTTGATTTTCTGGAATGCGATTGGGGCAGGGTACTGTTGGGTGACAACAGGGAGTGCAAGATCAGAGGTATTGGCAAGGTCAGGTTACAACTGAAAGATGGGTCAAGTTTTGTATTACACAATGTCAGGTATATTCCTGAATTGAAAAGAAACTTGATATCGTTGGGAACTCTTGAAAAAGAGGGATATACCGTAAAAATGCAGTCGGGCAAAATCAAGGTGATTAATGGTTCTAGGGTTGTTTTATCTGGAACTCGAAGGGATAATTGCGTATACTCTTTGGATGGCCATGCAGTGGCGGGTGAGCTTAATGCTAGTGTTGAAGAAAAAGACAGTCTTGTGCAGGTTTGGCATAAAAGACTGGGACATATCAGTGAGGCGGGACTTCAGGTGCTAGAAAAGCAGGAGCTGTTTGGAAAGAAAAGTCTAGGTAAGCTCGATTTTTGTGAGAATTGTGTTCTGGGAAAGTCACATCGAGTCAGTTTCGGTGTAGGAAGGCACACTACTCAGGGAGTGATAGACTATGTTCATTCAGATTTATGGGGTCCGTCTCAGGTGGAATCATTGGGAGGTAAGAGGTACTTCTTATCTATTGTTGATGATTATTCCAGGAGGGTATGGGTTTATATTCTCAGGTTCAAACACGAAGCATTTGGAAAGTTCAAAGAGTGGAAGCAGTTAGTAGAGAATCAGACTGGGAGGACGGTTAAGAAGTTGAGGACAGATAATGGTCTTGAGTTCTGTAACCGGGAATTTGAGCAGCTATGCACTGAGAGTGGGATTGCTAGACATTTGACAGTTGCCGGGACGCCGCAGCAGAATGGATTAGCTGAACGGATGAATAGAACTCTCATGGATAAGGTACGCTGTTTATTAATTCAGTCTGGATTGCCCAAGACCTTCTGGGCGGAAGCGACATGTACGGCCGCATATCTTATAAATAGGTCACCATCGACAGCGATTGAGAAAAAGACACCTATGGAGATGTGGTCGGGACATCCAAGTGATTATGGGATGTTGAGGATTTTCGGCTGTGTCGCATATTCACACGTTAAACAAGGTAAGCTCGAGCCGAGAGCGGTAAAATGCGTTCTTTTGGGGTATCCTGAAGGTGTGAAGGGGTACAGACTATATAGGCTTGATGATGAATCACCTAAAATAGTCACTAGCAGGAACGTGGTCTTCAATGAAAGTGTCATGTACAAAGACACGTTGAAGGATTCTAGTGCAGGTACTGATAAGTCTGTTGAGGAATTACAGGTTGAGGTGGAACTGCAGAGGTTAAATAATCATTCGCTTGAGGAAGATCTGATTGATGGTCAGGAAGATGGCGATGATGAAGATGCAGGGGATCAGGATCATGATCAAACACCGGATCTCACAGATTATCAGTTGGTTCGGGATAGAGAGCCAAGGACAAGAATGAAACCTTTGAGGTTTCGAGATGAAAGTAATATGGCTGCTTACGCGTTTGCTGCAGCAGAGGAAGAAGATACTCATGAACCATTGACATACCAGGAGGCAGTTACTTGTAAAGATAGATTTAAGTGGAAAGCTGCTATGGATGAAGAGGTGGATTCTCTGAACAAGAATGAGACCTATGAGTTAGTGGATCATCCAGCTGGGCAAAAGCTGGTGAGCTGCAAATGGCTGTTCAAGATAAAGGAAGGGATTGAAGGTGTTCAAAAGCCTAGGTACAAGGCGAGGGTCGTGGCTCGTGGATTCACACAAAGGGCAGGTATTGACTATAATGAAGTATTTTCGCCGGTAGTTCGACACACATCTATTCGGGTTATACTTGCATTGACTGCATGTAGAGATTATGAGCTAGAGCAGCTTGATGTAAAGACGGCATTTTTACATGGGAATCTTGAAGAAGTGATCTACATGAAGCAGCCACCGGGTTATGAACAAGGTAACAAGGTATGTTTGTTAAAGAAATCCCTTTATGGTTTGAAGCAGTCACCTAGGCAATGGTATAAGAGGTTTGATGAGTACATGCTGAGCAACGGGTTCAAGCGTAGCAGTTACGACAGCTGCGTATATTACAGGAGTTATGCACCAGGTGAGTATATCTATCTATTGTTATATGTAGACGATATGCTGATTGCTTGTAAAAGCAAGGCTGAGATTGGGTCTATCAAGTCTTTGCTTAAAAAGGAGTTTGACATGAAAGAGCTCGGGGAAGCAAAGAAGATTCTTGGTATGGAGATCATCAGGGATCGGGGTCGCAAGATTCTGAGGGTGTCACAATCCGGGTACGTTTCTAAGATTTTAAATAATTATAGAATAGACAATGGGAAATCGGTTAAGATGCCATTGGGTGGGCACTTCAAACTGTCGTTGAAGGATTGTCCGGTTAGGGATTGTGATGTTGAAAGGATGAGTAGGGTGCCATATGCAAATGCGGTTGGGAGCTTAATGTACTTGATGGTGTGCACGAGGCCAGACATAGCGTATGCGGTAAGTGTTGTTAGCAGATATTTGGCGAATCCAGGTAAAAAGCATTGGGAAGCAGCGAAGTGGATTTTGAAATATTTGCGGGGTACTGCAAACGTGGGTTTGGTGTATGGGACAAATCGTGGCAACCATGTAGACGTAACAGGTTTTGTTGATTCAGACTACGCAAAGGATCCGGATAAAGGTAGGTCGATCACAGGTTACACGTTTTTAGTACAGGGATGTGTTGTTAGCTGCAAGGCAACGCTACAACACGTGGTGGCTCTTTCAACTACAGAGGCGGAGTATATGGCCCTTACGGAGGCTGTGAAGGAAGCTATTTGGCTAAGGGGACTCTTGGAAGAGTTGGGCGTGGAGCTTAACACTGTGGCAGTTAATTGTGATAATCAGGGCGCGATTCACTTATGGCGGAATCATGTTTTTCATGAAAGGACTAAGCACATCAATGTGCGTTATCACTTTATCAGAGATGTCTTGGAAGCAAAGACGGTTGAAGTTCTGAAGGTAGGTACTGAACACAATGCTGCGGATGCCTTGACGAAGGTGGTACCTGGACTTAAGTTTCAGCACTGCTTGGAGTTGCTGAGCGTCGGTGTAGGCTAATATAAAGCCTAAGGTGGAAATTGTTACAATATTAGTCTCTATATTAAGCTTACGAATAAGTCTAGGGGTCTTAGTGTTAAACTCTATTAGCTATGTATGTGTCGGTTTGTTTGGCTTGTGTCCCAAGCCCAAGACCACCGTTTCTTTCCTTTTCATTGTATCAACCGACTAGATTCCTAGGCGGTTTAGGAGTCGGTTTCTTACCCCCTCATTCTCTATAAATAGAGATGAGGGGGTGAGGGTTTATGTACGTCATTCTTTCAATATTTAATCTAATAATCGATTAAGGGTAATTACCTTGTGCATCGTTCTTTTCTTTTCTGTTGATTATCTGCTGTGCGTGTGTCTTCTTCTACGATCGGGTGTATTCCGCTCTAGTAACTAGGGGTTGTAGGTTGACGATTCCTACAATATTTTATAGTATGAAAGAGCAGGTGACATTAAGAAATTTGAATAGATTTGATATGCAGTAGCTAGACATAATAACAAGAAAAATAAATTTGAATAGATTTGGGCATTCTCTGAAAAATAAATAGTAACGGGCTTTATTAATACAGAGGACGTTCACTGTTCAAGTGTTCTTGGTGATTTTAGTATCTAGTAACTTCAGAAAATTTCGAGTTTTGGTAGTAGCTATGGTACAATTTTTTAACATTTTCATTAACCAAGTTGCTAGAAAAATGGATAGATTACATAGCAATAGTAGTTATACGAGCTGATACTGGATCAATGATCCAACTAAGCCAAATGGGTTATAAATCCCTTCTCCTATGGTTAATCCAACAAATGCAACAGATTTTAATATTGTTTATCGCTTAACTGGACTGTTAATAGATAAGTATATTTCCTGTCGACATAATGGTTTAGTAATCAGTATAAGGCTATATGATTCCTCACCCATGTGCAACTCTTTTTTTCCCTAGCTACTTAATTGCTAGAGGTCTCTTAATTTGATTGCCATTAAAAAAAAAAAAAAAAAAAAAAATCTACAGGAAACCACTGATGGTATGTGATAGTTAGTTAGTTAGACGTACGTTTTCTGCCTATGAAATTTAAAAATTTACAAACCATACTCTTCTGCATAAAAAGAGAAATGTGTACATATATATTGAACCACGCACACATGGATCATAAAAGAGTAGCTATGGTACAATGGCTTGCTTTTCAACTTCTCTTTCTGTTTGTGCCAAATGAGAATGAATAGATGGTATGGTTAATATTGTTAGTTTTTGTTGGGGAATCCTCAACTTTAGTTAGTCATATTCTATTTTTCATTATTTAAATTTGATTTCAAAGATGTTTATATCAAGTTACCATCCTCAATCCTTTTAACCCGTCTATACATTTGGTTTCAACCTGTTTGTTCCGAGAAACGCTAACTTTGTACCTCAAAACGTTTTTATAAAAAAAATGACAGAATCAAGAATTCAATATGCATGCCTAGATTTGTTCAAGTTGGTGATTTAAGCATGCCAACAATGCCCGCGTTGTAAAAACGCAGCTGCAACTGTAAAAGTGGGGGAAGTGTTCCATCAAAGCATCGAAGTCAGTCAAGCAAATATATAGTTGTGTATTGATATCAGGTTATTTATATTTGTAACCATAATCGTTGCAAGTATCAGAATTCCCCGTTGTTTCTCCAACCAGTTTCCATTATTGCTCAAATACCAGTTCCATACTCTTGTCATCCATCCTTTCGGCTTGCTCTCAAGTTCGGTAACATTCTGTGGGGACATGGATTCTATCGACGCATGAAATGGTTAAAAATATAATTTGCTGATTTATTATAAAACAAATCAACTATACATATTTATATAGGTGATTATGGAAGATAGAAGCTCAGTCATATTGCCTTGGTGGGGTGGTTCTTTAACATTTCTTGATAGGTTAGACTTTTTCAAGAAGTTTTAAAGTCAATGATCATGTTGCTTAATGGCTAATATTATTAATATTCTTGTTTGTCATCTAATATGCATATCATTAATATCATTGATTCTATTCTTGAGAATATTTATTTGAAAACTACATGTATTACAAATAGTTAATCAGTATGTAAGTATATAATGTTTCATTGTTCATCTTAGGTGATATTATAACCAAGGAAGTACCTATATATCAAACAATTTCGTACGAGACATACTGACATTATCAAAATTCAGTTAGTTGATTTTCATTTCCATTGGGAGTTATGCAAAGGATTACAACTTTGCCTGTTTGTTCCAAGAAACACTAACTTTGTACCTCAAAACATTTTTATAAAAAAAATGACAGAATCAAGATATCTAGATTTGTGTACGTATAAATTGAACCACACATGGATCATAAAAGTGTAGCTATGGTACAATGGCTTGCTTTTCAACTTCTCTTTCTGTTTGTGCCATATGAGAATGAATATATGGTATGGTTAATGTTGTTAGTTTTTGTTGCGGAATCCTCATCTTTTGTTAGTCATATTCTATTTGTCACTATTTACCTTTGATTTCAAAGATATTTATATCACGTTACCATCCTCAATCCTTTGAACCCGTCTATACATTTGGTTTCAACGTGACCTTTGGTCGTAAGTTCTCTTATTGGCCTCATATTTATTTCTGTTCGATTAATGTGTGATACATTTACTCTAGGTTTTCCTGTTTTATAAAAAAAATCTATCTCTTTAAATAAATTAGTGTTCTAAATAATGTAGACTTACACTCTTGACTTTTAAAAGTCAAACTATGGAGGTAAAGTTGCTGCTGGTATGAATTAAAAGAAGATTGAGGATTGGTTAGCTGCAGAATCCAGAAGATATGCTGAGTTCTGTTTGGTAAATTGCTGCATTACTCTTTTGGATATACTTTCAAAAGACCGAATAGAAATTTAGAATTTCTTATTTTGTATCTCGTATTAACTAGCTAGTAGTATACAATCCATGTACAGAATCCCTTTGTTCGTTTGTGTTTTCAGTCATTGCAAACTACCTAAATATTTGTGAAACATTTTTCAAACATGTTACGACATATGTAATATTGCATAATTCGACTCTTAAGTAATTGCACAATTTAACAAGCTAAACACGTTTCAGTTTTACAATCTGATAGACCCACATACAAGAGTTTGAACAAATTAATTAATTTCACATAAAAAAATAGTTAGAAGTAACATTACAACATACAATATAAACAGGTAAACATATGATACAGACATCAAAGGATCGAATTCGATCATGGTATTACAATTATATCAGACTTTTCATTTTGGCTCAAACACGAACTGAATCATTGTTCCTTGTCATTCCTCTAGCCCTTGTTAATTTCCTTATGACCCCCATATTATGAAGAAAATAGTGTGGATAAAAGCGGCCAACAAGCATAGCAAGATCCATGTGAAACACATGATTGTAGTCGTTTCGTTCACCCAGCCATCAGGAGACATATGGGCTATCTCCCGTATGTATTCAACTGTGACAAAAAACATAATGCAAAGAGTTGCTAGGTTGAGCACCCAAAGACAGAACTTGTTCTGTAAAGGTATTCCACTTAGTAACACCACAAGAATCATCAGAGATATAACCATGATTATAGTATTCAGTGTTAAGAATGAACTAAAATCATCCATGTCCACTTCTGTTTGAACTGCGTTTCCCAAAATTCCATTACCAGAACCAGAAAATGTCCCACCTGGAGGGTGTAATGCAGAATAGAATGATACTGCTGCCACCATAATCGTCGCAAGTATCAGAATTCCCCGTTGTTTCTCCAACCAGTTTCCATTATTGCTCAAGTACCAGTTCCATACTCTTGCCGTCCATCCTTTTGGCTTGCTCTCAAGTTCGGTAACATTCTGTGGGGACATGGATTCCATCGATTCTTGAAACGGGTGAAAAAATAAAATTTGCTGATTTATAAATTTTTTTCTTTATTATAAAACAAACCAACTATACATGTTATATATAGGTGATTATGGAAGATAGAAGCTCAGTCATTGCCTTGGTTGGGTGTTTCTTTAACATTTCTTGATAGATTAGACTTTTTCAAAAAGTTTTGAAGTCAATGATCATGTTGCTTAATGGCTAATATTATCAATATTCTTGTTTATCATCTAATATGCATATCATTAATAGCGTTGATTCCATTTTTGAGATTATTTATTTGAGAACTACGTGTATTACAAATAGTTAATCACTATGTAAGTATGTAATGTTTCATTATTGTTCATCTTAGGTGATATTATAACCAAGGTCCAGGAAGTACCTATATATCAAAATTTCGTACGAGACATACTAACATTATCAAAATTCAGTTAGTTGATTTTCATTTCCAACAGGAGTTATGCAAAATACAACTTTACCTATTCGTTCCAAGAAACGCTAACATTGTACCTAAAAACATTTTTTTTTTTTTTTTTAAATGACGGAATCAAGATGTCTAGATTTGTGAAAGTGGGTGATTTAAGCATGCCAACAATGCCCGCGTTGTAAAAACGCAGCTGTAACTGTAATAAGTGGGGGAAGTGTTCCATCAAAGCATCGAGATGAAGTCAGTCAAACAAATTTATAGTTTAGTACTGATATCAGGTTATTTATATCTAGGGTTTTTCTAATGTGTGCCCTGGGGGCACACGTTAAGAACACCAAAAGGACAATGGGCCCCACGAAAAAGTACATCCAGACCCACAGAAAAGTACACTTTTCAGATAAAAGGTGTGGGTCCGGATGTACTTTTTCGTGGGGCCCATTGTCCTTTTGGTGTTCTTAACGTGTGCCCCCAGGGCACACATTAGAAAAACCCTTATATCTATATCTTCCATGTATAATCGTCATACGAACTTTATTTCTTTTTATTGTTATATTTGGGATGTATGATTGGACTCTAGCGGGTCCTTTTGGTGTTATGAAAGTACTAATTTGCAAAGGTAAACCACATCGGTGTCATGAACATATGTATCTAAGAATTTGTACGACTTTTAATGAAAAGTATATGATATCTTTGTTTGACTTTGTCAATGATTTGATTCATAATATATATGTTTGTTTGACAAATATATTGAATTATTTGATTTTTAATTCTATATTTTATGATTTTATTCCCTCAAAATATATATTCATCGAAGTTTGGTTCATTACGCGTATACGTGTGTCCCCTTTCTTTTTATATATTTTCATTTTTTTACAAACATGGTTCTAAGGCGCGTAAAGACGTGAGGCTTGGTTATTCCGTCACATCACGTGTTATTTCACCGTACGCTATGTTTTTTTTTAAACTCGATATATATGAAATATAATATAAATACATATAAATATTTTCATATTTTTTACCGCTTTATGCTACGTCTTATAAACGCAAAAGCTTCGCCTTTACCGCTAAGACGTGAGGCTCGATCATGCCACCATGCCACGCTACGTCTCATGCTATTTATAACCTTGCTTACATGTGTGAAAAGAACATGGTATGTTTACCATAACAAGGGCAAAGTTTTGATTAATTGAAGAGGCTAATGAGTTGTGTAAATGATGGCACCAAGAAGTCCCTATACGAAATTGAGATGCATTCCCAGCGATTTTGTGTGTTGAAAATACCAAAAGGGATTAGCTAGAAAAGTTATTTTACATACCAAACTTTTCTCACATATCTAAAGACAAATCTCAACCATTCACTTTTTAAGAAAAAATAAGAGATTAATAAATATTTAAATTAAAATTTTAATTACACATTTTTTTTTTATAATTTAAATATCTTATACACCGTTTATCATTAGACTAAACAAACTATCTTGTTACGACGAGTATTTAATTATTCTATAGATGGTCACTTTAACATATTTTCGACAAACACTTTTTTGGTCGTTTTTTCATGTTTTTATTTTCGGTTTTGAATTTCACATGACATATCATATATGATTTAACACTAATATCGAAGTTCGAACACTAAAAATCTGTACTAAAATTGACATGAGTATATTTGTCTATAAATCAAAAAGTTTTTTCCTTTTCTGAAATGAAAAACACACATTCATGGCTTTCCAAATATATCACACGGTGTATTTGAATTATATATTATAGCAGTTCAATCGTGAAACTTGTATAATCACATGTGATAACAACACATTTAGACTATGTTTGGCAAGGGCTTGTCGAGACTTCGGCTTTTAAAATAAGCCGACTAATAAAATAAAACTCGTTTGTCATGGGGCTTATGGAAGAGTTTATAAAATAAGTCGGCTAAAAACTTTAGCCCAATGAAAGGGGCTAAAAACTTTAGCCCGAGGCTTTTGAAGCATAAATTACTTATTTACCCAAAAAAATATGTAACATATACAAAAACTCATTTAATTATGTCATTTTTAGTAATTTTGCAATAATAAGCCTCGGCCTCAGCCCATTTGCCAAACAAGTTTATAAAAATACAAAATTTAATTTCGGCTTATAATATAAGTCCCAGCCCCAGCCCCAGCCCATTTCGCCAAACATACCCTTAGTAAAAATCACATGTGATTGAGATCACGTGTGGTTAAAAACACATGTGATTTTATGTGCTTAATCCAACTTTGATTAATTAACTACAATAATCTACAATTCGAAATATAATGTGTTATATATTGTTGGAAAGTTATGAATGTTTAGATTTCAAGACAAGAAACGGTGAAACTTTTAAAATTTTGCAGGGAAAATTATGTTCATTTTATTACATGCTTAGATATTCGAATATTCAAATTGGTGTTTAATCATATGTGATTTCTCCTGCAAGTTTCAACAACGAAAAAATTGAAGGAAAAAAATATGAAAAGAGTGAAAAAACCAAAATTTTTTTTGTGGAAAATATATTAAAGTGCCTATCTATAGAAAGATAATTAAATGCATGTCACGATAATATAATTTTTTTCGCTTAACGATTAGCGAAAAGATATATATTTTTTTAACTGGTAAAAGTTTTTTTTTTTTTTTTTTTTATTCAAAATGAGTGGCTATGAATATGTGATTGATCCCTTGGTATGTAAGTAAATGTTTGGTATATCAATGAACTTACATTTTAACTATTAAGTCACTATACTCAATGATCTTAGCAGAGACCTTCTCCAACTCTAGTTAAAAGTAGGGCCGAGCATTATATACCATGTACCAGATCGAACCGAGAAACCGGCTCGAACCAGACCGGATCGAATATATTAACGAAAATGAATCGTTTAAATACAATGGAATGTGGACGAAAACCACATATACCCCAAGGTAATATTTGTAATATTAAAACTATCTACATAAGGATGACATGTGATACTTATGAGCTTCATAACCGAAAACTATGACTCAACTAAAACCAAACTAATAGGTGTGCTAACCAACAAATTAGCCATAGACACAAATCAAAGATGCACAACTCCACATGAGCCTGCAAAATAAAGTCTTTAGGCATCTTCCGACGCACTTCATTAGTTTTCTTGAACCATAATGTCAAAAGTTTAAGTCTTATCGTAGAGATGATCACATCGTGTACATGTTGTACGGTTCTATTTAACATCTTGAACAATCTATTGTTCAACTCGATCTTTCCAGATAAATAAGTAGTAGCAGCCAATATCAACTTGGATGTTACACTGTTGGCTGTTTGTTTGTGAGCAATAGCTTGTATCCATCCAATAACTTCCTCCATTCGAGGAGGGACATCTTGCACACTAGCTAGGGTTCTAACAAAAGACCACAAATGTGTAGAGATAGGACATTCAAAAAAGAGGTGTTCATGGGATGCTTGTTGTGTGGAGCATAGATAACATGTAAGAAGGTCTAAGTTAGTACTAGGTATTAGGTGTTGGTCCCAAATGTGAGAGTCGATATTGAAATTGCAATAACTATATTTCTGAATAACTATTAATCGGTCTAAACTTGTAACATTACATGTACATGAGTATTTATACTAAACGAATGGTTGCTATTCGAACCATTGGGTCCATTCGAAGGGGTGTGGTCCAAGCGACACACCCTTTCATATTTTTACAGAATTTCTATAACTAACTTAACTAACAAATCGGTTATTAAGTTTCCTTTTAACGACTTTGGTCCTTCGAGTTTTAGTGAGAAGCAAATATCGAGATTATTGTTTTCATTCTCCTCTTTAATCTTGATCGTTGCTTCGACCTAAGTCTTGAACTCTGAGCATTTGTCGCATAGTTACGAACTTCAGTCTTGGTAAGGCCTTCGTTAAGATGTCTGCTCTTTGTAGTTCTCCACTAACGTGCTCCACATTGATATGACCATTCTCTACGCATTCCCGAATGAAATGATAGCGAATGTCTATGTGCTTGCTCCTTCCATGAAATACTGGTTCTTTACGAGTGCTATAGCTGATATGTTATCAACTCTAAGCGTTATCCTCTTTTCTTGCCATCCAGTCAATTCACATGATGATAGTGCTGCTATAGGTTGCTTCTGAGTACACCAAGTAATAGGTGACTCTCCAAAGTAAAATACAATTCCAGTAGTTCCTTTTCCTTGATCAGTGTTGATTCTATAACTACTATCGCTGTAACCTGTAATCTTGCAGCCGCCTTCTTTCTTGTATATTATTCCATGCTCCTTTGTTCCTTTGATATATCGGATTACTTGTTTCACCGCCTTCATGTGATGATCCTTCGGGTCTTGCATAAATCTGCTGAGTAGTCCGACTGAGTAACTAAGATCTGGTCTTGTATGCAGTAAGTACCTAAGACTTCCAATTAAACTTCGGTAGTAAGTTGCATCAACTGATTCTCCATCTTCCGCCTTGACCAACTTAGTGCCAGGATCCATAGGTATCTTCGTATCATTACTGTCCGTCATACTTGTATCTTTCAAGATCTTATTAATGTATCTTGCTTGCTTGATTGTAATCTCTCCTCCTGTCTGTGTAACTTCTATCCCAAGGTAATAAGCTAGTAACCCTAAGTCACTTATTTCGAATTTGTCTTTCATCTGGGATTTGAACAAGTCTATTTCCTTCTTTGGAGTTCCCGTGATTATCAAATCATCTACATATACTCCAGCTATCAGTGTAGAAGTCTTACTTCTCTTTGTGTAAACTGCTTGTTCGAGATTACATTTCTTAAAGTCCAATGACTTTAAAGTTTGATCAAGCTTCACGTTCCAAGCTCTCGGTGCTTGTCTTAAGCCATACAAAGCTTTAGTTAGCTTGTATACTTTTCCTAAGTTTCCTTCTAGAATGAAACCTTCAGGTTGTGTAACATAGACTTCCGCTTTCAATTCTTCATGTAAAAATGCTGATTTTACATCTAAGTGGTGTACTTGCCAACCATGATATGCTGCTAGTGCTAATATCAGACGAACTGTCTCTATCCTTGCAACTGGTGCAAACACTTCATCGAAGTCTATTCCTTGTTCTTGTACATAACCTTTTGCTACTAATGTTGCCTTATGTCTAATGATATTTCCTTGTGCATCTCTCTTGGTCTTATAAACCCATTTGAGTCCTATTGCCTTCTGATTTTCTGGTAATGTTGTGAGAGTCCATGTGTGATTCTTATTAATCGAATCCAGTTATGCTTTCATGGCCTCAATCCATCTTTCATCTGTCGATGCTTCCTTATAGTTATGGGGTTCATCTTCCATGAATAGTAGACTTTTAGTCTCAACTACACATGCATTCCTATATATTTCCTTTATCTCTTTGAAACCTCGTACTGGTGTATCATCAAATCTCTGTTCTGAGCTTCCTAATGAGCTAAAAGTAGCTTCTTCTTCCTCTTCTGAGTTAGGTTCGTAATTGTATGTTGGTGGTGTAATTGGTGAGTCTGGATCTTGTATTTGATCCGGTATTGGATACATATTGTCATTGTTTTCTATGTTGACTGGTATAGGATTTTTATTGTCAACTTCGTCTACCACAAAACTAGCCCAAAATGTGTCTTGTGTACTTGTATCCTCTGCACTTTTATCCCAATCCCACGGTTTCGTTTCCATAAACTTTACGTCCCTACTAACATGTTTCTTCTTTCCTATCGGATCATATAACTTACATGCTTTTGATCCTTCCTCTACTACTAAATAAATCATCGGCATGCTTTTATCATCTAGCTTCTTCAAGTGAGGTATCGTTATCTTAGCATAAGTTGTGCATCCGAATATCCTTAGGTATTCCAGATTCGGTTTCCTATTGTAGAGGGCTTCATAGGGTGTTTTATCTTCCAGGGCTTTCGTAGGTACCCTGTTGAGTATGTAAATGGCGTGTCTGACTGCTTCCGCCCAAAAAGTTAAGGGTAACTTCATTGCTTTCATCATACTCCTAGTTGTTGATAACACTATCCTATTCTTCTCTCCGCTACTCCATTCTGTTGTGGTGAGTATGGTGATGTCAAATGTCTTGCTATACCATTTTCCTTACAATATTTGGTGAATTCATTTGATGTAAATTCACCTCCTCTATCTGTTCTTAGCATCTTTAATTTCAACTTCAACTCCATTTCAATCTTCTGTCTAAATTCCTTAAATGTGCTAAATCCCTGATCTTTTGATGTTAGAAAGTAGGCCCACATAAAACGTGTGCAGTCATCTACCAATAAGAAGATGAGCTTCTTTCCAGAGTGCGTTGCTGGACTTATGGGACCACAAAGATCTCCATATACTAAGTCCAACGGGTTCTTTGATCTGAATTTAGCTTGATGTGGAAATGGTGTTCTAATGTGTTTTCCTAATAAACATGAATCACAGATTTGTCTTGCATGATTTATTCTCGGTATTCCATCTACTAGACCTTTTCTTGTCATCTTGTCTAACGCGTCAAAGTTCAGATGACCTAATCTAGCATGCCATAACCATGCTTGGTTATCCACGTTTGCTAAGAGACTTATAGGTGCCTCTATTTGCAGTCTAATACTGTAAAGTCGATTCTTTGATCTTTCTACTTTCATCAACAATTTCTTACTCTTGTCATGCAAAGTCAACTTGTTTCCATCCATGATGATCTTGCAACCTATCTCAGTAAGTTGTCCTAGACTAAGTATGTTGCTCTTGAGGTTTGGAATGTAGTAAACGTCCGACATAATCTTTTGTTCCTTATTTCTACATCCTAATAGTATTGAACCTCTACCCTTTATCTCCACATATGATCCATCTCCAAAACGAACTCGTCCAGTGATGCTTTCGTCAATATCTTTAAAATGACTCTTGGTTCCCGTCATATGGTTACTTGCACCATTATCTAAATACCATATGCTATCATCTGTTGTAGCATACTTTTCGGGTTGTACTTGTCATTCATTCAACAAAACTTCTTCGTGTTCAGTTTAGTGTGAAGTCATTAATAGTGATGGTTCATCATCTTCTAAGATAAGGTTTGATTGTTCCTGGGTTGTTGATGGTTTTCTGCAGTCTTTCTTCATATGTCCATGTTTCCCGCAATTGAAACATTTTACTTTTCTTATATCCCACTCACGTCTACCTTTATTTGACTTATCTTTGTGAGTTGAGTTCTCTCCATTCGAGTTATCCTTATTCTTATTATCTTGCCAGTTCCCTCGTGAGTAGTTTGATGTACCTCTACGTTTCGTAAAATGTTTTCCATTCCTAGAGTGTTCGCCTTGTGCGAATAGTAAATTATCCTGGCTTTCTACTTGTCCTCCCTTTCAGAGTTTTATCCTTTCCTCGAATGCCTTAAGTTTTCCAGTGATCTCATCTAAAGTACTGTCATTGAGATCATTCGTCTGTTCTATGGATGCTACTATCTGAATGAACCTATCTGGTGTGGAGTTTTCCTAATTCTTTAGCTTTCGTGGCGTAACCATTTAGTTTGTTCGTAAATGCATCCACCGTTTCATCTTCCTTCATCTGAAGGGTATGAAATCTAATCATCAATGATTGTAACCGTGCTTGTTGCACTTTCTCTTCTCCAACGTGTCTTCTTTTTAACGATTCCCATAATTCCTTTGCTGTTTTACAACATGCTACTTGTAAAATCACATCTTCGGTCAACGCTTTATATAAGAGGGCAATAGTTGCCTTATCTTTCTTATTATCTACTTGCGTGTTTTCCTTAGGCTCTATTGTCTCCCATAAACCATGTGCTTCTAGTATAACCTTAATTTGTATCTCTCAAACCGTGTAGTTTGTGGTTTTAAGTTTAGGGCATTGGTATTGTGCAATAGGTGTTACGGGTTTCACTACATTATTAGTGTTGTTCGCGTCATCACCGGCCATCTTAAAGGTGTTTATGATCTTCACCTTCTACTTGTATGAGAATTCTAACTAGTGTGTTATCACTTACTACTACGGGAACATAAATAGTTATCAGGGAATCCTAATAGTACGGGATCAATATATAAAATTCTTGGGATTTCCTAATAGTATAAACAAGTATCTATACTATGTAAATGTGAAATGAAATCCAAAATTCAAATTTTTGTGACCTCGTTGTTAAACACAAGTGTATTCCCCTTTTTGTCAGCACTAGAATGTTATGCCAACTACGCTTTTCTTTCCCTTGTTCACCAAAGCTAATTCGCGTACACCTCTTGATGTTGTCGAATTCCTTTCAAATTACCACGCCTTCACCACGTTGTTCCTTTATCCTTCCTTTGTGTCGACTTGAAATCACACCGTGCCCTAGACTCCTTTCTTTGTCTCGGCTTCCCTCCAAAAGTCTCCAAATACTTTCGGTAAAACAACAATTTATTGTTTGTTGTTTTCCTTTTCGATTTCCAAGTTCTTACTTCAACAAAGTGCCCAAAATACTTCTCGGTATTTTTTTAAACAAACGGATTTGTTTGTTTTTCCCCTTCTAATACTATCTCGGTAGTATGTCTTTCAAACAAAGTTAGCGCGATGCTTCTTAACCTTTGTTGTCTCCGTTGCTTGTTACTAGTCTTACGCTTTCCCACAATACTTCCTTCCTTTTTCGCTTTTGTTCCACACCGTGCGTCCCCACAACAAACAATACTCCTCGGTATTTTCAAAAACAATTGATCAGATTGTTTTCCTTCGTTGTTGTTGTTCTTGTATTGCTAGCGTGCCTCCAAACAATTCTAGGATTGTTTTTCTGTTTTTTCTCGGTACCTTTTCTACGTCCAAGCAACCTATCTTCCTTTCCAACGTGTTGCGTTATATGTGCAACAGTGGGTCTCTCCTTTTGACGTCCTTCTCTTTCCAATTTGTTGCGTTAATGATGCAACAAAGGGTCTCCTTGGTTTGTTGTCGTGTGGTACTAATCACAAACAAAAGTTTTTGAAAAAAAACGTTTGTTTTCTTCTTTATTCCTTCCTGCTGCGTACAACAATCACACCAACACAACCAAATAAGTCACCACTACGTTTGGTGCCTTCTCGATTGCAATTTCTACACAAGTACGGTCGTGCACTACTTTCCTTGCGTCCCTAGTAATCCAAAGCAACGTTTCTAAGTTTGAACGATGCGTATACTTCTCTTGAAACAAAGTTCCAGCGTTTGTTTTTCTGTTTGGTTTCCTACTCGGTCTCGTTAGTATTTTTCTGGTTTCGAAGTGTATAACGAGCGTGGCTCTTGATGCCAAATGTTGGTCCCAAATGTGAGAGTCGATATTGAAATTGCAATAAGTATATTTCTGAATAACTATTAATCGGTCTAAACTTGTAACATTACATGTACATGAGTATTTATACTAAACGAATGGTTGCTATTCGAACCATTGTGTCCATTCGAAGGGCTGTGGTCCAAGCGACACACCCTTTCATATTTTTACAGAATTTCTATAACTAACTTAACTAACAAATCAGTTATTAAGTTTCCTTTTAACGACTTTGGTCCTTCGAGTTTTAGTGTGATGCAAATATCGAGATTATTGTTTTCATTAGGAATGTAAAATCATAACTGAGAGAGAAATTTGGAATTTGAAAAATGAATTATGAATTGATTAAAATGAATGGTACATGAGAGTATTTATACTTGAGCCTTATTGCTCTGTTACAACTTGTAGTAAACTATATCAGCTAAGCTATACTACTCTACATATCTACTATTACATTGACTTATTACATTTCTTGACAAGTAACTAAACACTTATAAAGTAGCTGACATGGCTTGCTTGGACTGGATCTTTTCACTTTAGCTGAGTCACTTGTTGCACAGTTAACATGAGAAGCTTGAGCATGTGTAGCTTGTGACTTAGGCTGCATATATGTCTCTTTACTAGGAATAACATCCCATTGCTTCATTTGATCTTGTGTTTTAACTTCTTGCGCATAACTAACCATATAAAAAAGCATGTTGAGGAATGCAATGTGGGTACCAAACCGTGTAAAACCAAGGTAACATATCCATTCGTGGTCTAAGAGTTTCCCAATCTAAACGAACAGTGAACTCCTTTTCATGGCCATTATGTTCACGCCAAAGCAGCTTATCATCATTTTGGTTGTTTAAAGCATGTACATTGACAAGATTCAAAACTGGAAAAAGGTTATACCAAGCTTGAGTCCAAGTCCACGAATCATGCTCAATCAAGTCAACCACTTTGTTATTAATCTGGAAACCTGCATGAGTGATTTCTCGAACCATTATAGAGTTTATAAGTGGGGAGTGATCTCACCACTTATCACTCCAAATGAAAGCAGCTTTACCATTGTATATCCGATGCTAAACATGGGGTCTAACCTCGCCACGGATTTGGAGAATTTCCCTCCAAACACAACTCATATAAGCTTTTGGGTTAACCTCCCAAAAACGGCAACCCTTAAGCTTATAAGAATGAATCCAACGAACCCAAAGGGAGTCTTTATCAGTGACAATGTTCCAAATATGTGCGGCCATTAAAGCTACATCAACCTATTTAAGACGTTTAATACCAAGACCTCTTTCAAATTTAGAAGTACATAAAGAATCCCATGACACTTTAGCCTTAGGCCCTTACCCTTCTTCATTTCACCCTCACACCATAGGAAACCAATAATGAGCTGCTTAATATCTTGAATTATTTGAATTGGAATGATAAATACCGAGGCCTGTAAACTTTGATAAAGGAGATGACGGACAATATGAGTTGTATTCTCCCCGCAAACGACAGGGATTTGTTTTTCCAATCCTCTATTCGATTTTGAATTGGAACGATAAACACTGAGGGTGCGTTGGAAAACACCAATGTTTTCTACAAAATATTTTGTGGAAAACAAGGAAAACAGAGATCGCGTTCAAATCAACGTTTTCCAACAAAATGTTTTGGAAAACACAAAATCCCATATTTCCTAACTTAACAAGGAAAACTACAAAACAAATCGTAGTTGTTTTCGTTGTTTTCTTTTGTAACCCACAACGACCATCCTTCCCCTTCTTCAAAATAGAAAATGCAAACATTAACTAAACGCGTTTTCTATATTTTCAAGTGTTTTGTGGAGATAATTTTCCCTTTCAAATTTTTACAAAACTAGAGATAGAAATTTTTTACAGAACTAGAGATAGAAAACAAGAAAATTTTTTCTCTAACTATACGCACCCTGAGGCTCTGTAAATTGCTGCATTTCTGTTTTGGATATACTACTTTCAATAGATCGGATAGAAATCTAGTATTCCTTATTTAGTATCTTGTATTTACAATCCATGTATACCATTCCTTTATTCATTTGTGTTTTCTGCTTTAGATTAACAATGGGAATGTCAATCGAATCTACTTAAATATCTGTAACACAATCCGTTTATTCACACTGCACATCTTCACTTTTTACCAGAAGAACACGTACAATACTTTTTCAAACATGTCACGACATATGTAATATTGCATAATTCTGAACTCAGTTCAATAATCTGATAGACAACATACAATTAGAGTTTGAACAAATAAATTAATTTCACGTAAGAAAAGAGGTAGAAGTCACATGACCACAAAATACACAGGGACAACATATGATACATACATCAATGGATCGAATTTGATCATGTTATTACAATAATACCAGACTTTTCATTTTGGCTCAAACACTAACTGAATCACTGTTCGCGGTCATTCTTCTAGCCCTTGTCAATTTCCTTATAACCCATATTATGAAGAAAATAGTGTGGATAAAAGCAACCAACAAGCATAGCGACATCCATGTCAAACAAAGGATTAGAGTCGGATCGTTTACCCAGCTATCAGGAGACATCTGGGCTATCTCCGCTAAATATAAAACTATCACAAAAAACACAATGCCAAGAGTTGCCAGGTTGAGCACCCACAAACAGAGCTTGTTCCGCAAAGGGATTCCACTTAGCAATACCACAAGTATCATCATAGATATAACCATGATTATGGTACCCAAAGGTCTATTATCGGAATAAAATGCCTCAACAGCCACCATTACCGTTGCAAGTATAAGAACCCCCCTTTGTTTCTCCAACCAGTTTCCATTATTGCTCAAGTACCAATTCCATACCCTTGTCATCCATCCTTTTGACTTGCTATCAAGTTCGGTATCATTCTGCGCGGACATGGAGTCCATCGATGCTTGAAATTGTTAAAAAATAAAATTCGCTGATTTATAATTTTTTTTCTTTATTATAAAACAAACCAACTATACATGTTATATGTAGGTGATTATGGAAGATAGAAGGTCAGTCATATTGCCTTGGTGGGGTGTTTCTTTAACATTTCTTGATAGATTAGACTTTTTTCAAAAAGTTTTGAAGTCAATGATCATGTTGCTTAATGGCTAATATTATTAATATTCTGCCTTATCATCCATTATCGTATCACATGCATTACAAATAGCTAAACAGTAAGAATATAATGTTTCATTTTGCATCTTAGGCTCTTAGGTGATATTATAACCAAGGAAGTACATATTTATCAAACAATTTAGTACGGGACATACTGACATTATCAAAATTCAGTTAGCTGATTTTCATTTCCACCGCGAGTTATGCAAAGGACTACAACTTTACTTGTTTGTTCCAAAAATAAGTTAATAATAACTTTGTACCTCAAAACATTTTTATAAAAAAAAAAAAAAAAAAAAAAAAAAAAAAAGACAAAGAAAAAAAGACAAAATCAATGATATCTGGATTGTGAAACTTGGTGATTTAAGCATGCCAATAATGCCCGCGTTGTAAAAATGCAGCTGCAACTGTAAAAGTGGGGGGCGTGTTCCATCAAAGCATCGAGATGAAGTCAGTCAAACAAATTTTTAGTTATGTACTAATATCAGGTTATTTACATTTATATCTTCCATTTATAATCGTCATAAAAACTTTTTTTTTTTTTTTTTTCTATCTTTGGGATGTATGATTTGGATTCTAGCATAAAGTAGTCGAATAGGGTCCGTATGGTGTTTTGAAATAGCTTAAGTACTAATTTGCAAAGATTAACTCCATCGGTTCCATGAACCTAAGTATCTCAGAATATGTACCACGTACTATAATATGTTTGTTCGACAAATTGAATTATTTGATTTTTAATTCTATATTTATGTTTTTATTGCCTCAAAATATATATTCATCGAAGTTTGGTTCAATACGTGTGTCGCATTTCTTTTTAATAATTTTTATATACAGTACAGTAGAGCATCTTCATTCCAGCTTACAAGTGCGGAAAGAACAAGGTACGTTTACCATAATGGGGGCAAGGTTGTTTCACCCGGTAATGAGTTGTGTAAACAAGAAAAGTTCCTAAACGAATTTGAGATGCATAACCATCTTGTGTGTTGAAAATATCAAGAGTGATTAACTACTAGGTCACTATACTCAATGATCTCAGCCTCTACGAGACCTTCTCCAACTCCGGTTAAAAGTGAGACCAGGAGGATTGTTTTGATTGAGTGGGGATGGGTTATGGCATGTAACAGACCCATGGGCCAGCTGGTCACCCATAGTGGGCCTAGAAGCAGAGGACAAAAGGTACCAAGCAGATGGCAATGCTGTTTTTCTAAGAGATCGATTACAAACATGACAATCTTGTTGTAACTCAAGAGTATATAATCGGGAACGTTTTAAAAAGTATTTATTCTGAAGCCAAATATATTCTGAATACCGTTTGATAATCATATGTTGCATTTCTGTGTTAGATATACCTTTAAAAGATCTTGTAGAAATTCAAAAGATCGTCACTAGAATATACATTAAAGTTTTTTGACACTATCTGTTTATTCATACAAGTTCACATTTTACCTGAAAGTATGTATATTAAGAATACTTTTTTTTAACAAATATGAAATATTGCATAATTCTTGACTTATAACTTTACAAGCAATTGCTTAAACATGCTAAACACCTGTCAGTTTGTAAATCTGACCAACCACATACAAGAGTTTGAACACATAAGTTTTTCTTTAACAAAAGAACTATAATTCAAAAACAGGAAACACATGATACATATATACATCAATTGATTGATCAATTCGATCATATTGTTACAATATGTGGTGAACAGATCATCATTAATCATCAAACTTTTCAATTTGGCTCAAACACCAACTGAATCATTGTTCCTTGTTATTCTTCTAGCCCTTGTCAATTTCCTTACGACCCATATTATGAAAAAAATAGTGTGGATAAAACCGACCAACAAGCATAGAAGAATCCATATGAAACACATAAGTGTAGTTGTAGTATTCACCCAGGTATCAGGAGACATCCAGGCGATCTCTTGGTAATATGTAAGTGTCACAAAAAACACAATACAAAGAGCTGCTAGATTGAGCACCCACAAACAAAACTTGTTCCGTAAAGGTATTCCACTAAGCAAAACCAGGAGAATCATCATAGATATAACCATGATTATTGTATTCTGTATCAAGAATGTACTGAAATTACCTATGACTACTTCTGTTTGAACTGCATTTCCCAAAGGTCCATTTCTGGAATCGGTAAAAGTCCCACCAGGAGGATGTAATGCTGAATAGAATGATAGCAGTGCCACCATTGTCGTCGCAAGTATCAATATCCCACGTTGTTTCTCCAACCAGTTTCCGTTTTGGCTCATGTACCAGCTCCATACTCTTGTCATCCATCCTTTTGGCTTGCTCTCAAGATCGTTAACATTCTGTGAGGATATGGATTCCATTGACGCTAGCTTGAAATGGTTTAATGTTTTTCGCTGGTATATATGAATGTTTCTTTATTATAAAACAAACCAATACATGTTTATATAGGCGATTATGGAAGATAGTTCAGCCATGTTGCCTTGCTGGGGGTGTTTCTTTAACATTTCGTGATAGATTAGACTTTTTCAAAAAGTTTTGAAGTCAATGATCATGTTGCTTAATGCTATCATTATTCTGGCTTATAATCTAATATGCTAATCATTAGATGCGTTGAGGTCCATTCCTTAGAATATTTATTTGAAAACTACCCTCTATTAGATAGAGCTAATCATTGATTATATAATATTTCAATACATCTTAGGTGATATAAAAAACAATGAAGTACATATATCCAAATTTTTTGTGCTATGTTAGTTAATCTTCATTTTAAAATGTAGCTGTGCAAAGGGCTACAACTTTACCTATATGTTTAAAATCGAAATGCTAATTAACTTTGTTGATACTCTTATGTCAGTTTTCCCAATCTTTCTTCTAAATAAAATGACAGAATCAAGATGTCTAACTTAATTTAGGAAGTTGGTGATTTAAGCATGCCAACAATTACTGTATGGTAGCAACACAGTTGCAACTACAGAAGTCGGGGGAAGTGTTGCATCAATGCATCAAGATGAGTCTGTGTATTGATATCAGGTTATTTATATGTATATATCCATGTATAGTCGCAAAACAAATTATATTTACTTTTTTGACATTGGCGTCTATATATAATATTATAATTAGTGTACTATATTGTATAGTAATCACGAATATTTGTAGGGTGTTTTGCTAATCTGCAAGTGCAAAGGTAAACTCCATCGATCCGTGTACATAACTACATAATCACAAATATATTTATATGCTTGTTTGAATATTTCAATGATTTTATTCAATTTAATATGTTTGTTTGACTAATTCAATTACTTAATTTGTAATTTTTATATGTATGGTTTTATTCCCTCAAATTAATCACCTGTTTGATTTAATACGTGTATGCGTGTCCCTTTTATATTTTTGTAATGCAGGTGAGCGTCTTCATTGCAACTTACACATGCGAAAAGATTAGTCTATCTGAATTTTAGATCTTATAATCAGGTAAAAAGAATAACATCCACATTAACCCACATTAACTGTGACATACCGTTAGTGGCATCATTCCAGCTTAAAGTGTGAAAAGAACAAGGTATGTTTACCATAATGGGGGCAAGGTTGTTTCACCTGGTAATGACTTGTGTAAACGAGAGAAGTTCCTATACGAATTTGAGATGCATACCCAACCATCTTGTGTACGTGTTGAAAATATCAAGAGGGATATATTAACTATTAAGTCACTATACTCAATGATCTCAGCCTCTAGGAGACCTTCAAAAGTGAGACAGGAGGATTGTTTTGGCTGAACCGGGATGGGTCATGGCGTGTAACAGACCCATGGGCCAGCCGGTCACCCATAGTGGGCCTAGAAGCAGAGGACAAAACTGGAATAGCAGGAGTGGTCAAAATAGGAGCATAAGGGGTGGTGGCAATGCTGTTGTTCGAGGATCGATCACAAACATGACAATCTTGTTGTAACTCAATATATATAATCTGGAGCGTTTCAAAAAGTATATATTCTGAAGCCAAAATATATTTTGAATACCGTTTGGTAATCATATGTTGCATTTCTGTTTTAGATATACCTTTAATAGAATCTCGTAGAAATTCAAAATTTCTTGTTTTTTATATAGTATTAAGCATAGCGGTATTGAATCTATGTATTAAATCGGTTTATTTGTTTGTATTTTCTGTTTTAAATTACCAATAAGATCGTCACTAGAATCTACATAAAAGATCTGACACAATCTGTTTATTGACATAAGTTCACATTTTACCTGAAAGTATGTAAAATAAGAATATTTTTTCGAGCATATATGAAATATTGCATAATTCTTGACTTATTAACTTTATAAGTAATTGCTTAAACATGCTAAACACCTGTCAGTCTTTAAATCTGACAAAACATATACAAGAGTTTGAACACATAAACGAAAGAGCTTGAATTCAAAAATAGGAAAACATATGATACATATATACATCAAATGATTGATCAATTCGATCATATTGTTACAAGATGTGGTGAACGTACAGATCATTCATTCATTATCAAACTTTTCAATTTGGCTCAGACACCAACTGAATCATTGTTCCTTGTTATTCTTCTAGCCCTTGTCAATTTCGTTATGACCCATATTATGGAAAAAAATAGTGTGGATAAAAGCGGCCAACAAGCATAGAAGCATCCATATGAAACACATGCTTCCTGTTGTAGGATTCACCCAGCTATTAGGCGACATCCAGGCTATCTGCACAAAATATATAAATGTCACAAAAAACACAATGCAAAGAGTTGCTAGGTTGAGCACCCACAAGCAAAACTTGTTCTGTAATGGTATTCCACTTAGCAACACCACAAGAATCATCATTGATATAACCATGACTATTGTATTCATTGTAAGGAATGAACTGAAATGATCCATGTATACTTCTGTTTTAACAGCATTTCCCAAATGTCCATTTCTGGAATCGGTAAAAGTGCCACCAGGAGGATGTAATGCTAAATAGAATGATACTGCTGCCACCATAGTCATCGCAAGTATCAATATCCCACGTTGTTTCTCCAACCATTTTCCGTTTTGGCTGATGTACCAGCTCCATACTCTTGTCATCCATCCTTTGGGCTTGCTCTCAAGATCGTTAACATTCTGTGGGGATATGGATTCCATTGACACTAGCTTGAAATGGTTTAATGTTTTTCACTGGTATATAGAAATTAATTTTTCTTTACATGTTTATATAGGCGATTTTGGAAGACAGAAGCTCAGTCATGTTGCCTTGTTGAGGGTGTTACTTTGACATTTCTTGATAGATAAGACTTTTTTAAAAAGTTTTGAAATCAATGATCATGTTGCTTAATGCTATTATTATTGGAGTATAAACTAAATTTAGGAGTCTTGGTGTAAATTGTAAATTAGAATAGTTTAGTATGTATTATGTAAAGTTTAGAATTCTGTATTGAGCTGGGTCATAATGGGTATAATCGGGTATGTAGTTTAGTTAGGGATATAACGGTTAATAGGTTGTGTCGTTTACTTTTAGAGAACCATTGTAACAGATATGAAGCAACGGTTCATGCACTATAAATAGGGTTAATCTGTAAACATTCAAAATATCGATCAATACAATATACAAGTTTCTTTTATCATTCTTTGTGTTTTTCTGTTACATATTTCTGTCCCAAACCCTTTTCATATATTCTGATTATACAAGAAAACAACCTGTGAAATCAGAATCTTCCAACAATTGGCATCGGAGCACGTTCGATTCCGGGAAGCAAAGTACGAAGAACGAGTATACAGAGAATCTATCAAGTAAGAAGGAAACAAGAAAGAAGAATACATGTTCATTCGATTGAAGAAGACAAAGAAAGAGGTCGGAGGATATTCCTTTTAACAGCCATCAGGGGACACAACATTGACTAAGTCTTCCTACTTTAACTCTTATATTTCAGTTTTTGGTTATATAAAGTTTAAAAAGAATTTAGTGATAAAAGAAAAATAAGGAAGTCAAGAAAGGTGTATTTTTCAATTGATTAGGTTAGAAAGTAAGATTAAGTATTGTATATTTTTATTTCAAAAAAGAAAGAAACGTGTAAATAAGCACGCAAATAAGCGTAAGTAAGCACGCTTATAAGAACGAAGGCGTAAGTAAGCACGCCAGTAAGAAAACAGTGTAAGTAAGCACGGTTGAACGAAAAGGTACGTAAGTAAGCATGTACGAGAAAGAAAGATAGGAAGAAAGAAGGCAAGAAAGGCTAAAGCACGTCAAAGCAAGAAAGAAGAGAGAAAGGAAGAAAGCATGACGAACGACAAAGAAGGAAGCAATATGTCTAAAGTTCAAGAAAATGTAGCACTTAAATGCGTACAATTGACGGATTCCAATTACACAACATGGGCAGTATTGATGGAAACAATATTAAAAACATATGGCCTTTGGGAGACGATCAACCCGAAAGAAGGAAGTAGTGCAACAGATGAAAAAAAGATGCATACAACGAAAGCTATGATATTCCAGACAATACCACAGGATATCTTGATGCAAGTTGCACAATATGAAACTGCAAAGGTAGTATGGGATTCAGTGAAAGTACGATACCTTGGTGCAGACCTAGTCCAGAAAGCACGGCTACAAACGCTAAGAAGTGAGTTAGAAACTTTGAAAATGAAAGAAAACGAAAGTGTGAAAGACTTCTCAGGAAAGTTGGGCAGTATAAAAGCCAAATTTACAAGCCTTGGCACTACCCTTGAGGATAAGATAATTGTGAGAAAGTTACTCAACTCTGTTCCAAAGAAGTTTCTACCGATTGTAGCCACCATTGAACAATACACAGAAATAGATACCATGCCATTCGAAGAAGCCGTTGGAAGAATAACAACATATGAAGAACGTATTAAGAGTACTGATGAACCATAAGAGTATGATCCAAGCAAATTACTGTTAGCAAGTACAAACAATTCTGGAAATAGGCTTAATGAAAGGGGACGTGGTGATCAAGGACGTGGAAAAGGTATAGGAATAGAATTTGGAAGAGGACGTGGAAAAGGCACGGTGCATGAAGATCAAGACAAGAAAAAGTACCGATGCTTTGGATGTGGTGAAATTGGTCACATTGCAAAAGAGTGCACGAAATGGAAAGACAAAGAGCAGGAAGCACTTCTCATCTTAGAGGATGAAGAACCAGCACTCCTGTAAAGACAAAGACCTTTAACTATATTTAGTTTAAGGGGAAGTATTGGAGTATAAACTAAATATAGGAGTCTTGGTGTAAATTGTAAATTAGAATAGTTTAGTATGTATTATGTAAAGTTTAGAATTCTGTATTGGGTTGGGTCATAATGGGTATAAACGGGTATGTAGTTTAGTTAGGGATATAACGGTTAATAGGTTGTGTCGTTTACTTTTAGAGAACCGTTGTAACAGATATGAAGCATCGGTTCATGTACTATAAATAGGGTTAATCTATAAACATTCAAAATATCGATCAATACAATATACAAGTTTCTTTTATCATTCTTTGTGTTTTTCTGTTACATATTTATGTCCCAAACCCTTTTCATATATTCCGATTATACAAGAAAACAACCTGTGAAATCAGAATCTACCAACAATTATTAATCTAGCTTATCATCTAATATGCTAATCATTAGATGCGTTGATGTCCAATATTCTTTAGAATACTTAAAAAAATTTCAAATTATATCTTAGGTGATATAAAAAACAATGAAGTACATATATCCAAATTTTTTGTTCTGTGCATCCAGACACTCTCCATTTCAGTTGGTTAATGTTCATTTTAAATTGTAGTTATGCAAAGGGCTACAACTTTACCTCTATGTTTAAAATCGAAATGCTAATTAACCTTGTTTATACTCTTATGTCAGTTTTTCCTAATCTTTCTTCAAATTGATATGACATAATCAAGATGTCTAAATTTAGGAATGTTGGTGATTTAAGCATGCCAACAATGACAGTGTGGTAGCAACACAGTTCCAACTACGGTAGTGGGGGGAAGTGTTGCATCGATATGAGACTGTGTATTGATATCAGGTTAGTTATATGTATATGATCCATGTATAGTCACAAAACTAATTGTATTTACTTTTTTGACATTGGAATCTACAAATAAGCTAGTTGAGTACTCTATTATTGTTTAAATAATCAAGAATATTTGTAGGGTGTTCCAAAATAGTTTAAGTACTAATCTGCAAAGGTAAACTCCACTGCTCCATGTACATAAGTATTAGACTGAGAGTAATAATATGCGTCCCCCACATTTGGTCTACCAAATTTGTTTGCCTTCTACGAAACCCCCCCCCCCCCCCCCCCCCCCCCCCCAAATTCATTTGGTCCGTTAGTGGACCGAATAAATGGTTTGGTTTGTGTATGTATTTTGTATATAATTAATTAATTTTGTGGTGTATGTTTTTTGTTGTTAGTGTGGTCCCGTCTTGGTTTGGTTTGGGAGAGAAAAAAATAGTGTGGCACTGATATAGCGGTGTGAGGTGTGGTTTTGATTTGGTATTGTTAGTACCGGTCTTACAAAATATGTACGACTTTTAATGACAAATTACATGTATTGAATATATCAATGATTTTATTCAATTTAATATGTTTGTTTGACTAATTCGATTACTTAATTTGTAATTTTTATATGTTTGATTTTATTCCCTCAAATTAATCACCTGTTTGGTTTAATACGTGTATGCGTGTCCCTTTTATATTTTTGTAATGCAGGTGAACGCCTTCATTGGCAATGAATAATTGCAACTTACACATGCGAAATGATTAGTCTACGTGAATTTTAGATCTTATATGATCAGGGAAAAATAATATCACCCACAGATTAACTGTGACATACCGTTAGTGACATCATGCCGTGATAACTCGCCCGTGATAACCCACAGATTAAAAGTTGGATCAGTTAGGTTCGAATGATTCTCTGATTGCTAGGCGGCATGAATTAAAATGTAATCTTAATGACCTAAAGGAGATGGAGACGAGGGACGTATTCGAGAAGTCAAAAGTGAGATGGGCGATTGAAGGTGACGAGAACTCATCATACTTTCATGGTATCATTAATAAGAAACGATCTCATCTTGCTATTCGCGGTGTATTTGATGATGGTATATGGTGTACTGATCCAACCTTAGTGAAGAAATTGTTTCATGATCACTATGAAACTCGTTTTAATAAACCTTCTTCAGCTAGGTTGAGACTAAATTTCATTTTTCCGCATAGGCTTTCTTGCGATCAGGCTACTGACTTGGAGCAAGTTGTTTCTCATGACGAGATTAGTTCAGCTGTGTGGGATTGTGGAGACAATAAGTCTCCGGGTCCGGATGGGTTCACTTTTGAATTTTTCAAGAAATATTGGAAGTGTATCGGGCCGGACTTCTGTGAAGCTGTAGAGCATTTTTTCAAGCATGGGTCTTTTTCAAAGGGATGTAATTCTTCTTTTATTGCTTTAATTCCTAAGGTCATGGATGCAAAACATGTTAATGATTACCGTCCGATTAGTTTGATTGGGAGTGTTTATAAAGTCGTTACAAAAATTTTGGGAAATCGGTTGGCTATGGTGATAGCAGATTTAGTGTCTGACACTCAATCTGCTTCTGTTGCCAATAGACAGATTTTGGATGGTCCGTTTATTCTCAATGAAGTGCTTGATTGGTGTAAAAGGAAGAATAAGCAAACGATGTTTTTTAAAGTAGATTTTTCTAAGGCTTATGATTCGGTTCGTTGGGACTATTTGATTGACGTGCTTGAAGCTTTAGGGTTTGGTTCGACTTGGTGTAATTGGATTCGAGGTACGTTTGCTTTTGCTAACGCTTCGTTTTTAGTTAATGGAAGTCCTTCTGATGAAGTTCACCTCCATTGTGGTCTCAAACAAGGTGAACCATTATCTCCTTATCTTTTCATTCTTGTTATGGAATCATTGCATTTATCTGTTAATAAAGCGGTAGGAGAAGGGGTGTTTAAAGGTATTCAACTTCATGAGTCTTTAGTCTTATCTCACTTATTTTATGCGGATGATGCTTTGTTTATGGGTGAATGGTCTAATAGCAATTTGAGCGGTATTATCAATATCCTTAAGTGCTTTCATCTCGCATCGGGTCTAAAGATCAATATTCAGAACAGTCAAGTGTTGGGAGTGGGGGTTCCTCGATCTGGTGTGGAGTACATGGCTTCTTTTTTAGGTTGTTCTATTATGGAAAAGAAATTTCATTACCTTGGTGTTATGGTGGGTGAGAATATGTCTCGTTTTAATGCTTGGGATGATGTTGTGTTAAAGTTGAAAGCTCGTCTTTCTAAGTGGAAGGCAAAAACCCTTTCGATTGGAGGACGTCTCACTCTTTTAAAATCGGTTCTTGGTGCTTCTCCACTTTAAAATATGTCGATTTTTAAGGTTCCTAAAGGCGTCCTTAAGGTTATGGAATCTATTCGTAGTAATTTTTTTAAAGGGGCTAGTCAATCGGAGAAAAAATATCTTGGATTACTTGGGATAAGGTGCTTGCTTCGAAGAAAAAAGGCGGTTTAGGAGTTTCGAGTTATCTCGCTCTTAATCGAGCTCTCCTTCTCAAATGGGTATGGAGGTTCGTTTCTCAAGATGGGTGTCGAGTAATTCAAGCGATTCACGGGAATAAGATTGATACCCATTCTATTCACAAAGTCTCTATATGGAGTTCGATTCTAAAGGAAGTTCACGTTCTTAATTCTTCAGGTTTTGATTTCCTTTCTTACTGTTCAAAACATATAGGTGATGGTCGTTCAACTAGTTTCTAGTCAGAAACATGGAATGGGGACATTTCGTTTCGTGTCAGGTTTCTGTTGGGTTTTGAGTTCTGCTGCTGAGTGAAACTGCTGCTATGATGAAACTGCTGCTAGTGTAAATGATTCTGCTGCTGATGACAAAGTGCTGCTAAGGAAAATACTGCTGAAGGAAACTACTGCTGAAGTGATAAGCATGTATCCTTAGTAGATAATTATAGAATAGATTGTGTATATATCTTATACGTCTAGAATATTCTTATCTTGTGTAGAAAGGTATTGTAAACCTAGTAGGATTTCTTGGTCTATAAAAGGAGGATCCTAGGGTTAGATTATGTACGTATTGTTAAATTTTCGTTTACACTTCAAGGTTGTAAAACCCTAGCATTGTTGAGTGCTCGTATTAATAATATTGAAGTGTTGATAGTGAATTGTTCTTCTTAAGTTAAGCTTTTACATTCCGTATTCAAGCTTAAGTGTTTAATTCAAGTTAACTTCTATATAAGATCATTTGCTCAACTGGGATCAACAATTGGTATCAGAGCTTGTGATCTAGAAGTTGTAATCAAGAAGAAATTGTTCCTTGCAAGTTTGCTGTTCCTAATCAACTGCTAAAGATGGGTGATGACACACATATGGTGACTGCTTCAAAGGTTCCCATGCTCAACCCTGGTGAATATGAGCTTTGGAAGATGAGAATCAGACAGTACATTCGCATGATTGACTTTAACATGTGGAATGTGATCATGAATGGTGACTCTTTACCAAAGAAGGGTGCTGATGGAAAAGAGATACCAATCAAGACTGCTGAAGAGAATTCGTTAAGGAAGATGGAGATCAAGGCACACAGTATTCTCTTAATGGGAATACCTAATGAGTTCCAGTTGGACTTTGATAGTTGTGAGACTGCTAAAGAGTTAATGGATGCTATTGAATTCAGGTTTGGAGGGAATGATGCTACCAAGAAGTCAAGAAAGAATATGTTGAAGCATCAGTTTGAGAACTTTACTGCTAAAAGTGGAGTGAAGATTATTGGCACATACAACAGGCTCAATCAACTTGTCAGTCATCTAAAGCTTGTTGGCTATGTGGTTCCACAAAAAGATGTAAATCTCAAGTTTCTCAGAAGTCTTGCACCTGAATGGAGTATGCACACTGTTGTTTGGAGGAATAAGCCTGACTTTGAAACTATGAAGTTGGAAAGCCTCTATAACAACTTAAGAGTGTATGGACCAGAATTATCTACTTCATCTACTTCTGGTTCACAAAATCTTGCCTTTGTATCTTCAAAGTCAAAAGGGTCTAAAGAATCTCACTCTGCTGCTTATGGAGTATCTACTGCTGATGGATCTGCTGCTAGTTCTCATGATAATAACTCCACCAGTGATATGGCTTTATGTGCATTCTTGGCTGATCTAACATCAAGTATAAGGTCACAGGCACTTAATCAAGATCTGGATCACCTTGATCAAGATGATCTTGAAGAGATGGATCTTAAATGGCAAATGGCCATGTTGACCTTGAGGGCAAGAAAATTCTGGAAGAGAACTGGAAGAGAAGTCAAATACAGACCTAAAGAAAATGTTGGCTTTGACAAGTCAAAGATAGAGTGTTACAACTGTAACAGGAAGGGTCACTTTGCCAGAGAATGTAGAGCTCCAAAGAAAAATGGTGAAGCATCAAATAAAACTGAAGAGACAAAGAATACTACTACTACATTGGTGTCTTGTGATGGATTGGGAGAGTATGATTGGAGTGATTTGGCTGATGAAGAACCAAATTATTCCTTGGTGGCTCAAGTCAAGCCTGAAGTGCATAACTTTGCACTAATGGCTTATTCATCATCATCTTATGGATCTGACTCTGAGGTATCTAATGATTCTGATTTATCTGTGTGTTCTTTTAAGACTTGTGCTGACACCTCTGTTGTAAAAATCGGTCCAGGCGGCCGATTAATCCCCGCATAATCGCTGATCGCTCAGTAAGCGCCTTGATTTATCATAATCGGCCTATTTAATCGTTTTAGTCTAAGATCGCTTAAAAATCGGTCAACAAACTGATTAATCGGACAAAATCGGATTAATAGGACAAAATTGCCTAAAAATGGGTCAACAAAATCGCGTAAAAATCAGTCAAAATCGCTTAAAAATCGGTCCACAAACCGATTAATCGGAAAAAATCAGTCAAAGATCGCTTAAAAATAGTCAACAAACTGATTAATATCTATGTTTGACTTTAAACTTTGAAGAATTATGTATTATGTTTATATTTGAACACTTGAAATATTTGAACTTTGATGCATTATGCTTATCGCATACATATAATATAATATAATATCTAAAATTACAATTTTGTGCATAAAAATTCCAATCCGATTAATCCCCGATTAATCTCCGCCTAACCGATTAATCGCTAGGCCCTACCCGACCGCCTCACTAGCGCCTAGCGATTTTTACAACCTTGGCTGACACTATAGAAGAACTTAAGTCTAGGAATGAGAGTCTAAATAAAGAAGTTGAAAACCTAAAACTTGATAACTTAGGTTACAAAGTAGGTATTCAAAATGTTGAAAGAAGACTTGAGTACTTAAAAGAGTGTGAGATGGAATATGTAGATAGAATTAACCAACAAGATGTTGAGATTTTTAAGAAAAACAGTGAAATTGAGTTTCTTAAAAATAAATTAGAAGAAGCAGAAAAAGATAGAGATGCAGCTCTTGCTGAAAAAGAAAAGCATATAGTAAGAGTAAACAAATAACAATATGCTTCTGATTTGGTTCATAAATCTATTGAGAGTACAATAATGAGGAAAGGAAGTGGAATAGGTTACAATGAGGTTGCTCCTCCTGTTAAGAGTGCCTATGCTCCACCAGGAAAAGAATTGTCCTTCATTAGTGAGCTGAACATAGAAAAACCAATAGGTGAGTCTAGTACAAGTGTCTTAGAAACACCTAAGGTAGAGGGTAGAAAATTTCCTGATGCTCCCATTATTGAAGATTGGTACTCAGATAGTGATGAGGAACAAGAACAGGTTGAACTAGAACATAGTGTAGTAAAGGAAGAAATTCCTGCTAAGATTGAAAAAGTTAAACCTAAAATTGAACAAGTGAAGTTTGTGAAACCTGTGCTAGGTCAAGGTATCTCTAGAAAAATGATTGAGTATAAAGAGATTTCTAGAGAAAGAATGAATGGTTTCAATAATAAGCCTAGGGGTAATCAGAGAAACTTTAATATCCTAGTTTCAAACAAATTAGGTAGTGAGTTTCAATTAAGGAAAAAGGCTTGTTATAAGTGTGGTAGCTTTGAACATTTGATTAATAGTTGTCCTGACCACAAGAAACCTGTTTGGAATCAATACTCTAGGGTGAATCACAAATATGTTAATCTGAAAACTCACCCTCATCCAAATAGAAACATGATTCCTAGGGCTGTGTTGTTAAGATCTGGTGCAACTAGAGCAATTTATGCTGCTAAATCAAATGGTGCTTTTAAAACCACAACTGGTTCTGTTGCTGGCTCTACTGCTAGTAAGAACTCTGCTGCTAGTAAGCACTCTGCTGCTAGTAAGCAATCTGTTGCTAGTACAAAACTTTCTACTTCTGGGCCAAAAGTTTTATCAAATACAATTGTTGGAAATCATTTTTATGCTGTTAAGGCCTCAGCTTGTTGGGTTTGGAAACCAAAATCAAATGTTACAAACAATGTTTCCAAAACCAGCAGCGCATCAAGTGATTTAAAGAAATTTAACTATGTTGATGCACAAGGCAGATCCAAGTCAGTAATGGCTTGGGTCCCCAAGAGAAACTAATTTCTCTATTTTCATGTGCAGGGTAATCTACTGGATGAGCTTAAAGACATGGTTATAGTTGATAGTGGATGCTCTGTACATATGACAGGGGATGAGTCTCAGCTTGAAGATTTTGAGGCTTTTGAAGGTGGTTATGTTGCTTTTGGGAATGATCCAAAAGGTGGAAAGATTATTGGTAGAGGCACTTTAAAAACTGGGAATTGGGACTTTGAGAAGGTGTTTCTTGTGAAAGGGCTTAAGTTTAACCTCTTTAGTGTTTCACAAATGTGTGACAAAAGGAATTTTGTTCTTTTTACAGACACTGAATGTATGATCCTTTCTCCTGATTTTCAGTTGCCAAATGATAAATTTGTGCTATTGAAGGTCCCTAGAAATGAAAATATATACAGTGACCATATTAAGAACATAGTTCCCAAAAGAGCTTTAACTTGTCTGATTGCAAAAGCCACTGTTGATGAGTCCAAATTATGGCATAGAAGACTTGGGCACTTGAACTACAAGACAATGAATAAGTTGGTGAAAGGAAATCTTGTGAGAGGCATGCCCACAAAGTTGTTTGAAAACTCTGAGACTTGTATTGCTTGTCAGAAGGGAAAACAACACAGACATTCAAGTCAAAGACTGTGAATACAAATACAGAGCCCTTGCAAATCCTACACATGGATTTATTTGGGCCTGTCTTTGAGAAAGTTTAAACAAGAAGTCATATTGCCTAGTTGTCACAGATGACTTCAACAGGTTTACTTGGGTGTTCTTCTTAGCCACTAAAGATGAAACCCCAGAGATACTTAAAGAATTCATTACAAGAGTTGAAAACCTGCACAACCATAAAGTGAAAATTATCAGATGTGACAATGGTACTGAGTTCAAGAATAGTGTGATGAATCAATTCTGTGTGGGAAAAGGAATTCTAAGACAGTATAGTGTTGCAAGAACTCCACAGCAGAATGGTGTTGCAGAGAGAAGAAATAGGACACTTATTGAGGCTGCAAGAACAATGTTAGCTAATTCTAAACTACCTATACCTTTTTGGGCTGAAGCTGTAAACACTGCATGTTTTGTGCAGAACAGGAGTAAGGTAGTAAAGCCTCACAACAAAACTCCATATGAGCTCTTTCATGGGAAGAAACCAATGATTGATTTTCTTAAGCCATTTGGATGTCCTGTCACTATTTTGAACACTAAAGATCAGTTAGGCAAGTTTGAAGAGAAAGTTGATGAAGGGAATTTGGTTGGTTACTCTGTACATAGTAAAGCTTTCAGAGTATATAACAAGAGAACCAAACATGTAGAGGAGAATTTGCATATCAAGTTTAGTGAGAACACATCTAATGCTGTAGGAAAAGGACCTGAATGGATGTTTGATGTTGATATCCTAACCAAGACAATGAATTATGTACCTGTTATTGCTAGTGTTGACACTAACAAATCACAAGAAGACATTGTTTTGATTGAGAAACTAAAGGTTGGTCCTACTTTCATACCTTTACAGCATAATCAGGATACACAAGAAGATGATGTACCTCCAGAGAAACCTAAGGAAGCTCAAGCAGATGTTGTAACTCCTATTGATGCAGAAAAGATACCCAATGAAGCTCCAAAAGAAGTTGTTGCTGACTCTCCAATTAGGCCAGAAGACTCCACTGCTGACTCAGAAGACTCTACTGCTAGACCAAAACAAGCAACTATTGCTTCTATCTATTCTGCTGCTAAGCCTACTCACTCTGCTTCTACATCACAGTTTCCTTCGTTGGACACTCAGGATAGACCTTTTGATGATACAAATTATCCTGAAGATCCAAATATGCCTCCTCTAGAGAATATCTATGATGACACAGATGATGAAGCTCTTGATGGTAAATTATTTGGAACTGAAGTAGACTATACTAATTTGGAACTCAATATTCATGTTAGTCCTACTACTACTACAAGAGTTCATAAGAATCATCCAAAAGAACAAATACTAAGTGATCCTCAATCATCTGTACAAACAAGGAAAATGACTAAAGAGTTTAAAGATCTTCAACATCAAAGTTTCTTTGCAAGATCTCTGCATCAAAGAAACAGTCATAAAGATCTATAAAATTGCTTGTTTGCCTGCTTTCTATCTCAAATTGAACCCAAGAACACTTACAAAGCCCTGCAAGAAGCTAGTTGGGTGGAAGCAATGCAAGATGAGCTTCTGCAATTCAAGCTACAAGAAGTATGGACTTTGGTTGATTTGCCAAATGGAAAAAGAGTTATTGGTACTAAATGGGTTTTCAGATGTAAAAGAGATGAAAGAGGGATAGTCATCAGAAATAAAGCTAGATTAGTAGCTCAAGGATACACACAACAAGAAGGACTTGACTATGATGAGGTTTTTGCACCAGTGGAAAGAATAGAAGCCATTAGACTATTCTTGGCTTATGCTTCATTCAAAGATTTTGTGGTATATCAGATGGATGTAAAGAGTGCTTTCCTTTATGGGACCATTACAGAAGAAGTTTATGTGTCTCAACCACCAGGTTTTGAGGACCCTGATTATCCTGACAAAGTTTACAAGGTGAATAGAGCAATGTATGGACTACATCAAGCTTCCAGAGCTTGGTATGATACCTTATCAACATATTTGTTAGAGTCTGGGTTCAGTAGAGGAAAGATTGACAAGACTTTGTTTCTCAAAAGACAAAAAGATGATATTTGTTTGATCATACTGTAAAATATGATTTTGGAGGGGATTGTTAAAAGTGTTAAAGAGTCTGGTTCTTATTTGCTTTATCAAAGATTTCTCCAGCTCTTTATTGTTGACCAACTTACAGATTTTAGATCCCATGCTGGCTATTATGAAGCTCCAAAATTGGTTTCAAAAACTTTTACTTTCTTAGTTAAGCATGGAAAAGGTTTTTCAGGCACACATACAAATCTTACACCTTCAATGGTGCAACTTGTGCAAAATATTCAGGGTGAAGGATCAGGAAATCCCACTGATTCCCATCACACACCCAATTTTTCTGCATCTGCCACACAACCAAAAATACACTATACCCGTAGGAAAACCAAAAAGAACACTGATCTACCTCAGGATAGTGTTAGTATGGCTGTACCAGATGAGGTTGTCCTAGTTGATGAAGGGGACATGTTGGTAAGGGTTGTCACTACTGCTTCTAGCTTAGCAGCAGAGCAAGACAATGATAACATAAATAAGACCCAAACCAAGGCAACATCTAGAGAAAAGGATTCTTCTGAATCTACCTCTTAGAATGGTAACCCTAGCCAAATGGAAAATATAGGGGGCTTAGATGATCAAACTAGGTTTGATACTGAGTTTATGTCCGAAGATTCACCTCTCGTACCAGGTTACACAGGTCAAAGTGATGAGGACAGGCAAGTGACAAATGAATTAACGAAAAATCTTGTACATGATGACAATGTCCATGATTCACCTCTCGGACCAGGTAACACAGGTCGAAGTGATGAGACTACTATGCAACTCATTAAGGAATTGACGGTTACTTGTACCAATTTGGGGTTGAAGTGTACTACCTTGGAAGATAAGGTTCTTACTCTGTCTATAGTTGTTGAAGGTCAAGGCAAGCTTATTACAAAATTGAAGAAACAGATTAAGAACTTGAAGAAATCAAGATCTTCAACCTCATTGAAAAGGCTAAAGAAAGTGGGCACTTCTCAAGTTATCAGTTCACCTGAACTATCTACTCATTTGGAAGAGGATGCTTCCAAACAGGGGAGGAATGAAGATGTCATGGGTTCAGGGGAGGAAAATTTGAAAAGGGTTGAAAGTGCTCAGGTTATGAATGAAGAAATGGTTTCAGGGGAGGTTCCAGTGATTGGAGACATGGATGTGGAAAGTCCTCAGGATGATGAAAATTTTGTGGTTGCTGATCAATCAGGGAATGAGGTTGTAATGGAAAAGGTGATTGTTACTCAAGAAAAGGTGGTGGAAAAACTCAAGACTTTGGAGCCTGAGCAATTAGTGAAGGCAACAGGGTTGATGGGTGAAGCTTTGATGACTTTGGGGGATTCAATGGTGAAAGAGCTTGAAAATGCTGCTATTGCTGACAAGACTAATGACTCTACTGTTGCTCATGATCCTGCTGCTAGTGGAAAAGTGAATTTTGCTGATGCACAAGACTCTGCTGTTGGGTCTAGTGATAATGCTACTGCTGAAGCAATGGTTTTGTTAAGTAAGAAGACTACAGAAGTTCCATATTAATCATCTTCAAAACATACACCACTACCAACACTATCACTACCACAACAACCTACTACAAGAATCACATCATCAACACCTAGTTTACCTCTAAAAGGAGTTGTATTCAGAGAACCTGCTGCTCAACCAAAGAAGATTGTATCATCATCTACTGACAAAGGGAAGAGCAAGCAAGTTGAAGAACCTCAATGGATGTATAAGGGGTTTGACTACTCTGTAATACCTTTTCATATGTGGCCTAAGGAATTACAAATTCAACATGACTCAGCTACTGCATTGAAAGAACAAGAGTTGATTGATCAAGAAGAACAACAGCTGGCTCAGAAGGAAAAGGAAAGGATTGAAAAGGATACTGAAGATTTAAGGAGGTATGAGGAATGGGTTGATGAGAAGATAAGAATAGAGGCTGATATTGAACTCAACAAGATGATCAAGATTGAGGATAAAGAAGTTCCAACTTTTGATGTGAGATCTTGGGTAAGGGAGTTCACAGCTAAGAAAAAGAAAGAAGATGCTGCTACTAGAAAGAAGAAAAAGATACTTAGAGGTCCAACTCCATTGCAACAAAGAAAAGAGCATGAAAGATACCTGAAGAATATGAAGGGATGGAAGTTGATACAGTTAAAACCTAAGTCTGATCAAGAGGTTTTTGACTTGTATCAACAAGCTAAGAGACAAACAGATACCTTCTATCCTATGGGTTGTGCTGAAGATTTAGAACATATTGCTCAGATGAATAAAAAGTTGGTACCTGAAAAAGTGGCTGAAGTAGAGCATGTTCAAGAAGCAGATGTTGTTAAGCATCTTGATGATGCAGTTAAGACTACTTCTTCTGTGCAAAGTGGTAAAAGAAAAGGAGTGGTTCATAAATCATTTGCAAAGAAGAAGAGGAAAACAGGGGAAGAAAGCAGTTCTAAGCCAGAAGGAGATGAGTTCAAGAATGATTGTGATCATATTCCTCCTGAGCATTTAAAAGAACAATTGAAGGTTTACACTATGGTTGGCAAGATGGAAGATCCTGAAGTAGTTGATGCCATACCAATAGGAATCAAATATCCTATTATCAAAGTAACTACAGGATATGATGCTAACATTGGAGCATTTCATGATGTTGAGAGATCTGATGGTAAGACTCACAGGTTTCTTAGATTTCAACAGATGCTATACTACTTTGATAGAGAGGATGTTGATGATTTGTGGAAGTTGTACAAAGCAAAGTTTGGAGCTGAGAAGTTTGATGGTAAAAAGTATGAGAAAGATCAAATTGATCATATCATAACTATGTCTGATAATGTTCTATGGAGAGCTCTAAAACTTATGTATGAACCTTCAATGGATGATTCTGAGTGGACATAGATAGTACAATACAAAGTAAGAAAATGGAGACTCTTTCAAGATTCTTGAGTTCATATGCTAGAAATTGGACCAATTACTTTGTATATGCTAGTTGAAAAGGATTACCCAGTGGTAAGATACTGGAATACTGTCAATCAGATGGTTAATGGTGCTGGATTACTCAACTTGCAGAAAGACTGTGATACTGATGATCAAGCATTCAATTTGCTGTCAAAGTATAAGAAGATACTTGATCAATAGACATCTCAAGACTTGAGTGTTTGGAAGCATCCTCCTGGTGTTTAGATGAGCTTTGAAGAAACTTAATGATTTAGAAATAAATATTAAGTTTAGGGGAGGATTGTTGGGTTTTGAGTTCTGCTGCTGATGACAAAGTGCTGCTAAGGAAAATACTGCTGAAGGAAACTACTGCTGAAGTGATAAGCATGTATCCGTAGTAGATAATTATAGAATAGATTGTGTTTATATCTTATACGTCTAGAATATTCTTATCTTGTGTAGAAAGGTATTGTAAACCTAGTAGGATTCCTTGGTCTATAAAAGGAGGATCCTAGGGTTAGATTATGTACGTATTGTTAAGTTTTCGTTTACACTTCAAGGTTGTAAAACCCTAGCATTGTTGAGTGCTCGTATTAATAATATTGAAGTGTTGATAGTGAATTGTTCTTCTTAAGTTAAGCTTTTACATTCCGCATTCAAGCTTAAGTGTTTAATTCAAGTCAACTTCTATATAAGATCGTTTGCTCAACTGGGATCAACAGTTTCCGAGGTTATTCGCTCTTAAAATAGATCATAATATAAATGTTGCTGATAAAATGTCGGGTTCTGTGGAAACGTCTTTTCGGAGAGCTGTTAGAGGAGGTGTAGAACATCAACAACTCGTCGAATTACAGTCGGTTTTGGATTCTGTGATCCTTTCTTCAGCAACAGATCGATGGTATTTTTCTCTTTCTAGTAGTGGAGAGTTCAGTGTGAAAGAGGTTCGATTAGCCATTGATAATAAGGTTCTTCCGTCTCATGATGTGCCTACTAGGTGGGTTAAGTTTATTCCTATTAAAATCAACGTTTTCATGTGGCGCGCTCATCGAGATTGTTTGCCTACTAGACATAATTTGGCTCATAAATACGTTTCTTTGGAGTCTTTATCCTGCCCTATTTGCTCTTCGGAAACAGAGGACATACATCATCTTTTGTTCAGTTGTTCATTAGCTCAGGAGGTGTTGAAACAAGTGTGTTGTTGGTGAGATCTGGACTACCATCTTTGGTCTTCGTTTTCGGAATGGGAGACTTGGTTATCTTTTATTAGACTTACGGTTCATATTAAAAGCATTTTGGAAGGAGTTTTCTAAGTCTCTTGGTGGCTCATTTGGGGATTTCAGAATCGTTTTATTTTCGAAGATATCAAGCCTGTTAGATCGAGACTTTTTGATGATATTGTCTCCTCTTATTTTCTTTGGTGCAATAGTAGAAGTAGTAGGAAATTTCCTATAGATGTTTGGCTTAAAAACCCGCACTTGATTTCTTTGTAATTTTTTTTCTAGATCCTTGCTAGTTTTATTAATTTGCCGTTCAAAAAAAATGGAGAATAGTATCGAAATGGAAGTAGAGAGAAGCGAGTTTGTGTAGACTTTGTGTTTTTTAGTTTTGATTACGAATGAGACTTTAGCCTTGTATTTATTGCCATAGTTGAAGACTCGTACGAGTTGAGTCAGTTTGTGCATAAAACTTGATGACTCGTAGAATGACTCGCGGCTGCATCTGTATCTAACTCATCAATCTTGTCCGACTCGAAACTATTCAAGTCGACTTGTAACTCATACAAGTCCGGTAAATAACCGAACATCCCAACAATTTTTTTCAATTAAACACCAATTTCATCGATTATCTATTTAGTTTTAGGTTCTCTCCAAAAATTTTTTCTTCTTTACTTTTGAGTACGTTAAAACCTAAAATCAATAAAGGATAACAATCGAGTCACCTTGTAATTGACTTTTTATTTATTATTAGGGGTGGCAATTCTTGACACGACAAGATAAATTACACGAATTTGACAGGAAGTTAAACAAGATTTGGTTAAGGATAAACATATTTGGGTAAAAAAAACAAGTCAACCCGTCTAACCCATTTAATAAACAAGTCGTATTTGGGTTGAGTAAGTATTAAACAGGTCAACCCGTGAACTCGTTTAAGTATACAAGCCTCTAAAAAATAAAATATATATAACTTGGATTTTATGTTAGATTATGATTAAATGTATTTTCTTATATACTTAATATATGAGCGAATTACGATTATAAATCACATTATTGAAATTGTCGTATAGTTATTAGTATGTTATTCTATTATGTTTTAGATCCTTATATCATTTTTTCTATTTAAACTAGTTAAATCGACAAACCACCAACCTTATTCATCGCTTGACCTATTTACTTAAACATGTTAAACGGGTCATAAACGGGTTAAACGTGTTATGCATGTCTAGGTTAGGGTTGAGCTTCTTGACACGATTAATAAATGGGCCATGTTTAGGTATAGGTTATAATAACCGCGAACCCGAATAGGTCAACCCGAACACCACTCAATTGCCACCTACTTTTTATCAGGCTTAATGTTTTTCAACTTAAAAGATTAAGGGGCTGTTTGGTTTATTGCTATAAATCACAATGGTTATCGGATTTGATACGGGTAGAATGACAATGGATATGGGTGGATATAAAAACAAATGTTTGGTATACTATTTTTTTCATATAGCAATGACTGTCAAAATATGGGACCCACAAAAGCCACAACATAAAATAGATAATGACAAAAAATATTCATCAATTTCGAGAAAGAAAAGGAATGGTTTCATCAAAGTCACTATGTTAGTATGGTATAAACTAGGGCTGTCAAACTCGCGAGTTTACACGTAAGATCGTACGGTTTTACGTGCAGACCAGTCAAAATCTTGTAGGATCGTGGTGCAATCGCATCTGAGGTTGTATTGTAAGTAAGATTGCACGTAAAATCGTAAGATCGACACGCGATCCGAGTTCACTTTTTTTTAATCGTTTAAGTCCATCCCACTTGCTTAGGCAAAAAAAAACAAACAAACAAACGTGTGTTTTACTAATGTCTAATGAGTAAACAACTATTGTTTCATTTTCTAAATAGATTATAGTTTATACGTAGTTTTCTACTTTTCTAAATAGATGATAGTCTAAAAGTGTTCAATAGTTTAATTTACTTTACTTCACTGTGGTTAAACTAATAAAAGGGTATGTTTTGGAATGCCACTTATGAAACGTTTGTTTCCTTGAAATCATGTTGATAGCTCGTATGTTTTGAGACATTTAGGACATATGTTATGTAATATTATTTCACTAAATCGTTAATGTAAAGATTGAAACTTGACTTTTTTGTGTTTTACTATTACTTTGATGCTTGAAATTTGAACTTTGTCATTTTCAAGAGGATATTATATGAATTTATCTTTGAGTAGAAATGTACAACAGTTTGCCTCGTATATCATTTCTTTACAAAATGTGACAAATTGGTAGGATCGTAGGATCGCGATCCGATCCTACGATCTCGATCTTGCAAAGACAAAAACGATCCTGCGTGGGATTGCGATCTTGACAGCCTTGGTATAAACAAACCCACGTGTGTGGGTATACCGAAACCCACATGTTGATACCAAACATTATTTTTCATTTCTATACCCATATCACCATTCTCATATCCTTGTACCAAACGGACCCTAAGTTTAAAAATAAGTTCGGTGTTGCTATTTGTTTAAATACATAATTGATAGCCATTACTAACTGATTACCATCAACAGTGAAACAATTTAAATTTGTTTCAAGAAGATATAGTTTTGGAAATTCCAATTTTAGTTGTTCCATATCCCTGATGCTATATAGCCAGCCTCTTCCTATCTTCCTTTAAAACAAGGAAGATACCTAGATAGGGCGATGTTGATTTGGGAAAGTGACTGAAGTTTGGTTATGCCTTCTGCCTCCATCATTGTCATGAAAGGATTTTATAACTTTTGCTAAAACCGCCCCGGGCTCCGAACGGAACCTCCAACAGTACTTGGCATGCATGAAGAGGTTACTCGTTTTCAAGCTACCATCTATTTTGCAGGGTCATTTTATCCCATCTAACCAAAGTATTTTTTATTATTTTTTTCAAAGGATGAACCAATCGCTGGAACGGTTACACTGGTATCATAGCTCAAACCGGCTTGAGTCAATTTGACACCTTAACGTCATATCATCAACTCACTCACACATCAAAATACCTCATCTCTCATGGCTTGAGCCAAACGGGCCCTACCCACCAATTTTCTTTTGTCTTTTCCATTTTTTCAAACAAACTAAAGTTCATTAATTTATCAAATAAAAATATGAATTACATTACAAAAGATACAAAAATTAAAAAAAAAATACAAAAATTAAAAAAGACATGAAATTATGAATAAACTAATTTCCTTGTTGATGTTGTAGATGTCGTTACCCAAATATACTCAATAAGATTTCATTGAAGACTTGCTTGTGTTTGTTTATCACATAGTTCTTTAACTTTCTTTCGTTGCACTTTGCATCTCTCGATCCAAGTACATTGTATATTTCCCTACGGACTAACATACAACTCGTTGAATTCACTTATCACAAACTTTTGATCTTTCTAAATCTTGTTTTACAATATGATGCACATGTACATGATTCTTCATAAGGTGTTGATGATAGTGTAAGCCCGCGCCAGTTGTTGTATAATTCCCCAACGTTCTTAGAGAACACCTCATTCGGCATCCTTTCGATCACCTTCTTGTCGTCATTTAAATAAGGCATTTTTCTTGTCTCGTGCAACCGAAAATGACTTGACAAAACTTGTCCACCGTGGATATATCCCATTAGCTAGGTAATACCATTTTGAAATGTAACTCCAATTACTTCAAACGAAGCCACCGGGGTGATGTTATCAAGAAGGTTGTCGAATAACGTAGAATATTTAAAATGGTATAATCGTTATTCGCACCCATTGTCTCATAAAAGGGATGCCAAATCTACAAATCGTACGACGGACGCCACAACTTTAAGCATTATAGTTGGATATTTTTCATCACCTCTACCAACTTGCCCGAGCCATACTTTCGAGCAGTTGATCCATTCTCAGTGCATACACTCAATACTTCCTAGCACTCCCAGGAACCCATGAATCCTCTTGTGCGTGGCATATAAATTGTGAATGTCATTTAAGTCAGTTTTTTCTTAAAAACTCGAGCATATATAAATCAAATGCACTTACAAAAATTATGTAAAAAATTGTGTGCATAACGTTCACTCATTTGTAAATATTCATAAAATGCCATCAGGAGATGTGCCTTATGCCAAATGACGTATGTCAGACGTGCATTTCTTTATAACACTAAGACTCATGCTACCCCGTACAATCGGGTCAGACTTTAAAGAACTTAAAATGCGCTAGAAGGGGATTAGAAGTATAAGTTTCAATACCTTTGACTATTTCTAAAACTAATTTACATGTTCATAGAAAGGGACGTCTAAAATAGTACTTTGGATATTTTGTTTCATCATGAATATATCGGATTACGTGTACGTGAACTTCCACCTTGTTGTTGTTGCAATGATTGATGATACCGAACAACTTAGGTAATCAACAAAATGTCATTCAAATCGTCTTCATCGGAAAAAGAATTGGAAATTTTGGTAGAGAGTATATATTTTTTGTAGAGAAAGTTTGTAAAAATCGGTTAAAATAGGGAATTATTTATATTTTCTAGAAAGTTTAATTTGGAATAAGAAAATTGAAAAACTAGCTATTATTAAACGGCATTTATTTTCCATTCTCTCACAAACTCACGCAAGCCAAGTCACTTACTCAGCAACTCACGCAGAAGAGGGAAGGTTGGGTTGTGGTAACATGGAATTGTCGGCGCCAGTTTTGAGTCCACATAAGACTGGCGTGAGATGCGAGCAACCATACTCAGTGCTCTAATTGTGTGTATTGTCATGCCTTTAAACGGCGCCAGTTTTGAGTCCACATAAAACTAGCTTGAGACACGAGCCACCATACCCATCGCTCTAATTGTGTGTTTTGTCATGCCTTTATATCTTTTATACACCCTTTAGAGTTAGCTTTGGAAGGATTATGTCAAGTGGAAACAATTGAAAATATAGTACTATATTTCAACATCTTCTTCAAGAAACCCATCAAAGGAGGAGAAAAAGTAGTGGTTATGTGATGAGCTCTTCTTAGCCGGGCAACAAACACATTCACTTAATTTTGGACAAATTGAAAATACATACACGAACCATTGTAGTTGAAAGGGAATGGAGATACGAAACTTTAAGAATTTCAGGGAGATTGAATATTTCAAGAAATTGGGATGAGTGGACTCACTTTCTATTCTAACAATTACGTCTGTGAGGAAGATGCTAAGCGATAGATGCATGTCAGATACAAAGGTTTAACAAAACTTATTCCAACATTTATCGTATTAGTACTAACATTACAAAATTCACGTACACTTATGATCTACAATCATATATACATATAATATTATCTTGGCCCTGAGAGGCGAACAGCAGATAAATACGCATCACTATTACAATCAGACATCCCAGAAGAAGTGCCTTCTTCACTAATCGACTTGAAGAACCCTGAATAAAGTCTAGAACCTGATTGAGACGCCATTGGTGGTGCAGGCACCGGGGATAAACCCTCTAGCATTTGAACTACTTTAGTCATAGGAGGCCTTAGGTTCATATCATCTTGTATGCACCATAGAGCCACTTGTATAGCAACGCTCACACGTTCGTCTTTCTTGTCTACTTTCATTTGTTGGTCAATGATTTCTTCTAAATTTCCTTCTTCCATCATCTTGAAAGCATAAGACGGGAAATGAGATTTCTCAGAAATCATCGAGGAATCGTAGTTTTTCCGGCCTCCTATGATCTCCAGAAGCACCATACCAAAGCTATAAACATCACTTTTCTCAGATATTGCGTAGCTTGTGATCCATTCCGGTGCTAAGTACCCTCTTGTACCCCTCATAGTTGTGAAAACATGACTTTGCTCTCTTGTCATTAGCTTAGCCAAACCAAAATCAGACACTTTGGCCCGGAAACTGGCATCGAGTAAAACATTTTCTGGCTTGATATCACAATGAACGATCTTTACATCACAATCTTCATGAAGATACGCAAGTCCTTTAGCAGTACCAACTGCAATATTATACCTTGTATCCCAATCTAACAAGAACTCGGATTTATTCTTCTTGAAAATCCACCGGTCCAACGAGCCATTAGCCATGTACTCATAAACAAGTAGCCGGTGTGCCCCTTCTGCACAGAACCCTTTTAGCCGAACCAAATGGTGGTGGTGAATGCCACCAATGATGCTTACTTCGGCACGAAACTCTTTTTTACCTTGACCGATCCCTTCTAACTGCTTAACCGCGAGCTGTGTCCCATCTTTCAACACACCTTCATAAACTGACCCAAAACCTCCGCGGCCAAGTATCTTACTGAAGTTATCTGTGGCTTGTTGAAGATCCGTGTAACTAAAACGAATTGGCATCCCAGAGATACTCTCCAAGAAATTATCCTCTTCTGATGATTCATCGGGTTTTTCAGTTGGTTCATTTTTCTTCTTTTTGTGCCAACGAACCCCTATGAACACAAGGCTGAAAATCACAAACAAGGTGGCTATAACTATGGCAATCACCACCGCAATTGATTGTTTCTTTTTCCCATGTAAAGAACGTGAAACCTTAACATATGATTCAAAACTGACACCATTTTTAGCATCTATAAAGCTCCCAATCTGATCAAACATATAACAATTCCCAGATTTGTTATCAAAGAACATAACCAAGCAAGAACAGTTTCCCAAACATGATGATTTGCAGCCTTCTAAACTTGTCTTTGAAGACGGCGGAACAAACCCAAGAGCTGTATAACCCAGATTCTCCCCTGCATTTATAAGAGTTTTTTGATCTTTGGGTGTGCTACAAGATACAACATTCGGTTTGCAGTTTATTTCATTGAGCCCGGATGGACACTGACAAGTGTTTCCATCATGACAAACAAGATAAGGTGAACAAGATTGAGGGGTACCACATGAATCACCCGGTATTGCTAGAGTCCCAGCCGTTTTTCCGGGTAGATTATAGAATCTAATGAATCCGTCGTCTTCCAAAACTGCAGCCCATGTAGTGTTAGCATCATCACCATCTGCAAACACGAACTGCCATAAAAACACTTTGTTTTGATCAAAAAACCTCCACGAATTGGCATCAATGGTGGCGGATTCAAGACTTCCGCCATCTTTATTAATAATCCTCCTCTTGTCCTTCTCCACAGCCCAATACGGTTGAGGGTTCCGGAATCCAGCTGATAAAATCATATCCCCTGACTTGATTTCTAAAGAAAATGACTGATTGTTTCTAGGATTGCTTACAAGCTTCATCCCGTCACTAAAATCTTGATTAGGCATAAGGGTGTTTGTGGGGTGACTAAAACTTTGCCAAACATAACCACCGTCATTTCCAACCAAAACCATGTTGCCAGTATCAAGCAACACTAAGGCGGAAACACCCTTTCGGCTCGTGTTTGTTGACCAAATAACTTTCCCATTAGTTTCAATATAAGCATTACCATCGTTACCAAACACAAAGTTATCAGAATTACCAACTGGGAACCCTCTATTCGCGGACCAAATGATCCTTGAACTAAACATGTGTATGATAACAAGTGTAAATGATGTGATATCGGTATTTGCATTGAAACCAAACCCGTAACTCGATGTGTTTGACACAAGGAACAAACCATTGTTATCAATGTATTGCATTTGAGAACCTTTGAAACCAAGGCTTAGTTTTGCAACTTTTCGGATACTTGATCGACATGTTTGAGGTAACAAGAAACAACAAAGCACAATGAGACAAAAGAATAGCCTAGCTTTCATTATCATATACCAAAAAAGTCAAATTCAGCTTTGCGTTTTTTTTTTTTTCAATTTCTTTGGCTCAATAATCAAATGATACTTGGGATCTATGAGTTGACTAAATTGCAAAACATGCAAAATTGGAATAACAACAAAAACTGAGGGAATCAAAAACAAGAACATGTACTCTCATTTTGGCTAAAGATTAAGATAATGAATCTATATAACTCTTGCTAAAAAAAAGCTCAAAATTGGATAAGAAATATGGAAAGAAAAATCTCACCTAAAAAGCTAGCTTGATGGGTAGTTTTCAGTATGGGCTAAAAGTGCATAATTCATTCAATTCAAACGAATATAAGTTACAAAGTATATTTGTTCCAGCACATGCCAGCAAACAAGTATATGAGTGTATGAAAGAAAGAAAGAGAAAGTATGGCATATGGCTGTTTCCTGGAATTAGAAAAGAGATGAGAAGAATTTGTTACTGCTGAGGTCAAAGAAATAGAAAGAAAGATCTGAGTCTGAGTTGTATTTTTGAAATTCCAACCTATGCATACAATGATACTTACAAAAATAATACTATGTGTATGTGTATGGATTTAATGTGGATGGTGGTATTAAAATATGAAGATTTATGATGAAAATTTGTAGATGTGGATATAAATAATGTAATATGAATTGAATTAAGGTTGATAGGTGGTAGATGAAAATTAAAAGTCTGTCCAACCAACTTGCACCCGCCACTTCATGGCACTTGAAAATTAAAAATTGAATATAAAAGATAAGAAAACAAAACTATATATACCTCATATATCGCGTGCGTCTATGGTTTGTAAATACTCTTTTAAAACTTTTGTTTGTGTTTCAAATACTTTCAATGGGTTTTAATCAAAAAAGAGAGAGTTCCAATGTTATAAAAAATATGGACTCGAGAGTTTAGCCTATAATATACATGCTACGTCCCAAATGAAATTTACAATTTCCATTTTCGTTTGCTTCATATAAAAATTTCAATTCTTAATTTAGATTTCCAAATGTAAAAATAAACTATATATGCATATACACGTTTATTGTAACATTTTATTGTAACAGTGTAATTAAATAGCATTTGGCATTTGGATGATGTGCTAGCTTAATTAGGTTCTAAACTAAAGTATGGTTTGTTATTTGTTCGAAAAGGGGCATTTTTCGACCGGCTCGCCCAGAGCAGCAAAATACTTAAGACCGGCCCTCACATAATGTACTATTATTCCTTCATTATTTATAGATATTTTAGAAGAAGAGACTGACGTACTTAAAATATTGCACCAAATGATAATCATATCAAAGCGGTTTTAACATGACTTTATGCATGTATGCTTAACATGGTAATATAGCACTAAAATATTATGTTTAGTATAAACCCATATATATAATTGTATAGAGTAATACCTATTTGTAGTATTTTATACACATAAACTCAATGGTAATTTAGTATTTGAACTCTTATATAAAAGCTCTTTTAAACTACAAAGAATGTTTAGTTTAATAAAAGCACAAAGCCAACTTGTTGATCAGAGCCATAGAAACAGTAAAACGCTTGTTAGAAAAAGTTTGTTTGAAAACATACATACATATGGTGATTCTAGATTGAAAACAAGTTATGTGTTCCATCTCGCATCGACAACATTACCCATCTAATTCTGCCTAGTTTAGCATATGCATCTGTTTGATTTCGCTCCTTATTTTGCTTTTTACCTATTTGGTTTTGTCTGATTCTTCTCTGCGTTCTTCGCATCTCGTTATGTATGCATCCGCCAGATTCTGCCTTGCATCAGGTTCTGCATTTGATTTTTATTTTGCATCAACTTTGGTTTTTCTATTTCATACCTGGTTGATTTCGCATTTTTCATATTACTACATTTGTCCCAAAATTATTGTATAGTTTTGACTTTTGAGGTCTTTATTTTTTAACTTTGACCTTAAGTATTTTCTTATGTGTTATATATTACTTAATGCAAAATTAACAATTGATTGAGTTTTAAATATATTTTCAAATATTATATAACACAAACAAAAATACATAAGGGTAAAGTTGAGAAAGAAAGATTTCAAAAGCTAAAACTGGACAATTATTTTAGGACGGAGATAATATAAAATTTGTATTGCATCAGAATAAGACCATGTCTAGCTCCGAGTTTTCACTCTGGGATGCTCTGAAGCTGCATGTTTGTTTTTTCAATTTTAGTTTATTTTTTGCTTTCCAATATTTCATTGTTTATGGGCTTTAGTATTACACTACTACAACTGGTGTAATTTTACACACGGATAAGAGCATATCTCCACCATTTTTGGTGTTGCAAAACTAAAAGGACACGCTTGAAAATACCGTGGCAAATCTTGGCGTCACAAATTGGTTTACGCTAGTAAGCGTGGAGAAGTACTTAAAATTGCAACACTTTAAAGCGTGGGGAAATTGATCAAAAAAGTCCACTTGGCAACTACACACTTTTAGCTGTTGCTATTTTTTTTCGAAAGTTTCAAACATGCACACATCACACACTAAAAAGTGTGGCAAAAATTTGAGAAGTACACACTTTTAAATGCCACTATTTTGATAATTTTACATTTAAAAAAAATCACAATTCAAAAAATTCAAATCTGTAGCATACAAATTCTGTTACATGGTCTGCATATTCAAATTCTGTTACATGGTCTCTTATTAGCCTATTTTGGCCAAAATCTGCATATTCAAATCTGTAGCATACAAAAGATTTCAAATCTGTAAAAGCTACATATACAAAAGATTTCATTGCACAATAAAGCTAGCTTCATCAATCTTCCATCTTCAAGTATTCATTGCAAGCTTTGATCTTTTTTCTTCAAGAACCTCCTAAATAGTCAAAGAGAAGTAGGTCCATCAGAAAGGCTTAAAGGAAAATGGTATCCATGCCAACTACAGTAAGTTATACACTCGATTAATACTTTCATGAACATCTACAAAATCAAAGACGAAAAAGAATTGCACTATTGCCCGTTCAACGTTGGTTAGAACTTGCCACCATGTGTGGTTTATAAATTAATTATTTGATATAAGACCCCTGCTCCCCTTTACCCCTCGGCAGTCCTACCCTGGTGGAATGACAGACAGAAGTGAAACTTACACCATCAATTTATGAACCCTGAACTGAAAGATAACACCCTCCCTGATGTAGCACATGTCTAATAAGTAATAACCCTGTAACTGGAAATAACCCTACCTCACACAATAACAAAGTCTTGCCTAAATGAATTCGTGTAAGTCCTAGTAATACCTATTTATCGTGACTTATTAACTGGAAAACGGATTAAGATAAGGAATATCCGTGAAAAGAAGTATTTGCAAAAACCCCATTTAGATTAACAAAGAAAAGTTAACCTGATACGAATTGTCTGAAAGTCAACAATGGGTGACCACGTGGTCAAATATGAGCCCAGAAGGTCATATTGTGTCTGAACAGCTAGTTTTAGGTAATGGTCGAAAAGTGGCCCGTGGACATAGTCAATGCTCCAATCCATGTTTTGACCTAAGAGGAACATGGCATATTGTGTTTGTTGCAGCTACCCTAAAGTAATTATTTTACCCGCCCCCTCCCCCCCCCCCCCCCCCCCAAAAAAAAAAACAGTTATCGTTGCTATTTCCCCCCTTAATTCTAACCTGGCTCAGCCCCTGTTCTCATCCTAAATGTTCCAACACTTTCTATTGAAAAACAGGGTAGTACTATAGTTTCAGTAAAAAAGCAAGAGTCCCAAACACCCCCTAATATGAATTCAGTCAATATCAAATAACATCAACAAACATATAAATTTAACACTAAAATATATACCTGGGTAGAGATCTGGAAGTGGTGATGTGCCAAAAGAGGGCTGAAAAAAAAACATAAAATACTTCAAACAAGGGACTGAAAATATATATATATATATATATATATATATATATATATATATATATATATATATATATATATATATATATATATATATATATATATATATATTGCGATAAACAATAAACCACTTACCTGTTTGTCACATGTACCAGTAGCATCAGAAGTAGAAGCACCATTATATAGACCAGGAAACGCAGTTTCAACAACTTTGAGCATTCCATAAAGCTCATTGAGCTTTTGTCCCATATCCTTGAGTTGCAAACCTTGAACATCTAATTGCTTCTTATGAGTCTCTATTTCCTTATTTTGATTGTCTAATTGCTTTTTTTGAGTCTCTAATTGGTTTTTTTGAGTCTCTAATTGTTTTTTTTTTAGTCTGTACTTTCTCCAACAAAAAACGGTTTTCATTTGTTATAACCTCACCCGTCATCTTTCTTAGATCGCGACTGTATTGGATATTTGAGATTTTGTTACACCAGCTCCAAAACAATGAGGTTTTTCATCTCCGATAAGTTTGTTAAGAACATTCCTAGCAATTTCTGCCACTACGTCATCTTCAACATTACCTTCAGGGCCTCCTAGCTCTAACTTCTTTCTTTCTATTTCTCTATTTGCTTGATCCTGAAATAATGCATAGGCTTTTAACTTCATAAATCAAAACATGTCGTAACTTAAAAAAAATTATAAACAAATATGCGTATACCATCATTTCTGCAGTCGCTTCTTGAATATATGTGTCGTCCGTTGTTTTATAACAAATGTGAAACCTCTCAACATCATTCGGTGATCTTTTATTTTTCACTTTCTGTATATTAGATAGATGTAACACCCCCAAAATTCGGTACAGCGGAAGACTCAACAAGCTTTTGGGGTGCTACGGGGATTGGTATCCAACAAAAGACGTAAAAGAACGAGATAAAGTAAACATAAGAAAAACACAACCAAAACGGGGTTTTAAAGTTTACATTTATCCCGAATTCATCCAAAGTCAGGCCCAAAAGAAATAAACATAGTTCCACAATTAAATATCAGAGTTTTTAGAAAATAGATCCATAAACCAGGTGCCATTGCCAAGCCTTCCAATCCAAGCATCCAAATCATCACTTAATTACCTGAGAAAATGTGCTAAAAGTCAGCTTTCGCTGGTGAGATCATAGGTTTAAATTCATAATTCAATCTAGTGGACATATACGCAAAACGCTTGCTAGCTAGACTAGGGATTCACTAAAAACCTGCGGATACCCTCCGCTCCATCATAAATACATGGATACCCTCCGTAATAAACCTGCGGATACCCTCCGCCATAACATAAATACACGGATACCCTCCGTAATATCATAAATACTCGGATAACCTCCGAAGTATCATCATCCTATAGGTGCACACTATAGTATCTAAATAAGCCAACCATAACTAGTTCACACGAAACTATGTGACTAAAGTTGACAATTCATCCTAGTCCGTACGCATAGCAAGTTTTAAAAAAATATAAAAGTATAATAGTCCACATAAAATAATTTGCACGTTTCTCACCCCAAGTATTGAAAACAAAGTTCAAAAGTAAAAGTGGGGCTATGACTCACCTCAAGTCCAGCAATCAGCAAAAGAAATCGATAGATGTAAGATGTAAAGAAATTCAAATAACGGCAACTACAGACTCGGCACCTCCTAACAATATAGACGCGTTCAGAATCATTTCCTCAAAATCAAATATTCCCAATCCCGAACGTATTTCTTTTTACTTTCCAAAAATCCATTTCTCGTATTATTCTCGTATTAGTAGTTTGGCGTTTGGTATCCATGCGGGTGGAGGGTCGACACAACTCAAACCAAGAAGTCACAACAAAAGAATAATAAAACAATCTATAGGTCTAATATTAGCCCAATATATTATTTAAATAAATCATCAAAGTTTATCAAATCCGTCGATTTGATAATCCCCCACATTTATTTACTTAATATACCACTCTAAAATTATACCCAAATCCTAGTTCACATAGCACGTATAGTACTATATGGTATGTATCAAAGTTTAATAAATTCTCTAATTATGTCGTCAAGCTTACCAAATTCGTCAATTTGGCAACTTCACGAGATATTTAGTAATTCATCATTCTTGTACACATACCACAACCTATGGGCGTCGTAGGATACAATGCCCATTAATATACTCAATTTATATAACTAAATAGCTCTTATTTAACCCGTCGATTAAATAAGTTACGTAGTTATAGAAAGTGAATGTATTAATCGTCACATATCCGTGACAACACGAACGTCACAAAATAATAATATAGTCCACTTGGACTCAAGTGACCACGACCCCGTATAACTCGATAGTTTTCCTCGTTTATTTAAAGATATATTTTATTTAATAATTATCCAACGTTAAAGATTTCGTCGTTATTTATAGTCGTTTAATTATAATAACGCTCCCGACATTTATTACACTACCTTCATAGTATATTATTTATCGTCACGTTATTATAATATCACTCGTGATCGTTTTATTTTTAATATACGAATTTATATATTTATATATAAGTTTTTCACGTCTATACACTTATATAAACGTTTATATTACCAATAATATTATTACGAGTTTTATTATTAGCGTTTGATTATAAATATTTATCGAGTTATATGAGATGGTCACATGTCCGAGTCATCACTCTCGGCTCATTGTCCAAGTCCAAGTAATAATAAACAACACAACCAAGTAATCCATCTCCGTCCAACAATTCCCAAAACACGTGCTACAACAATAGGGTCCGACTACGGCACCCGACTAACCTATCTCCGTCAATCTAATTTGACCGTCTCGCAATCGGTCCCCACATTCCCATTATCGACAACAACTTCACAAATAATAAGCCCATTGCCGAGACCTCGAGGGTCTCGGCTCTTCCATTCCATTCAGTCCAAAAGTACAACAATAACCACAATTATAAGGTCAACAACCACCATAATAATAACAACCAGAAATGATAACAACAATTCAACTAGAACATCAATACCAGGTGAGGGTTATTGCCGAACCCCTTGGGTCTCGGCTCACCTCATATCGAGTCAAAGTTCATCCAAGAGACCCTTGTGGCCCTCGGCTTAGCTCCAACGAGCCACAAGCGAAACCAAACGGACCTCATGGGTCTCGTCAATCCAATAACAACAACAATAATCAGAACATAGTAACAAAAAAAAATCAACCTATCCTTAACCCTTGGTCCTTACCTCTCGTTACTCATACCAACGAGACCAAGATAACAAAATCACCACAAGGACTAACCAAGTATAACAAATAATCACCAAAACTCAAAAAATATAACAAGCTGTGAGTATAGGCTCTTGATTTTGGTCTCGACCACCCATAAAAACAGCAAACCCGGATACCAAACTTTGTTATAAACACGTTTTATTCAAAAACCCACATGTTTATTTCGTTATTCATCAAAAACCCAACCAGAAAAGTATAACTCGCGACCTCCTGGTCACGTTTTTAGAAAAATCCGAGTCACAATCCTCTTGTGACTCACCTTACCTTCGATTTCACAAGAAAAGAACACGAAATCTTCCAATAAACCAGTAAATTAGAGCGTGCACTAGTGGATCTAAAAGATCTAGTGATAGGGATTATTTTTTAGGCGGGTTTGGGTGGTGTTAGACGGCGGTGTCGCGGTGGTGGCCGGCCAAGGAGATGGCGGCTAGGGTTTGGTGATGGAAAGATGGTGATGATGATAGAATAGAGAGAGAGATATATTGGTGAGGGTGTTTGTGTGTTTGGTGATTACCAGGAACCACAAGGACGTTTTTTGTAGCCTACTCTTTTTAATTTCTTTCTTTTCTTTCTTTATAGTTAATAATAATAATAATAATAATAATAATAATAATAATAATAATAATAATAATAATAATAATAATAATAATAATAATAATAATAATAATAATAATAATAATAATAATAATAATAATAATAATAATAATAATAAGAGTATTATTAGTAGTTAAGGGTAAGGTGGGTAGGTGTAAAACACACGGACCAAAACCCGAAACTCTTAAAATAAACCAACTTTCTCGAACCGAGCTCGTTCCCAAAATTATGAAATACCAAGATACGTTCAAAATAAATATATAGTCGAACCGTTAGTTCAAAACATTAAATTTTGTTAGGTCGTCCTAGTGCCGGAGTCAACGTAGTGCCAAATGAAAAATCTCGAAATAAATTCTCTTCACATCGATAATCCAAATTCGATTCCATAAAAATTTTAAATATAATCAACCACCATATAGGTTTTACAAGTTCATTACTAATAAAATTTCAAATATAAATTTATAAACGAACTTTTAACGTAATGCGGGTTTTTAAAATGGCTCCCTAATTTGCCAGTTGTCACATCCTCCCAACCTCAGAAGAAACCCGTCCCGGGTTTCTCTCGGAACAATCCATCTACGAAGTGAAAAGCTTCGGATATCTCTTTCGAAACACATCCTCACGTTCCCACGTAAATTCCGGTCCATGTCGGGAATTCCAACGAACCTTGATGAGTGGAATGCGACTTCGCTTGAGTCGCTTAATCTCACGATCCAAAATCTCCATCGGCTCTTCCACAAAGTTCAATTTCTCATCAACTCGAATATCTTTCATCGGTATAACCGGCGTCTCAACAGAAAGACACTTTTTCAAATTACTCACGTGAAACACATCGTGAACTTTATTCAATTGCTGTGGTAGTTTCAACCTATAAGCCACGGGCCCAATTCTTTCCATGAAGAGAAATGGTCCAATGTAGCGGGGGTTGAGTTTCCTACGTTTCCCGAAACGTATCACTCCTTTTCAAGGCGAGACTTTCAGCATCACTTTGTCTCCAACCCGGAACTCAAGAGGTTTACGTCTCTGATCGGCGTAACTTTTCTGTCTATCTCTAGCTGCTTGTAATCGATCACGAATTTGAGTCACTTTCTCAGTAGTCTCCAATATAAGCTCAGGGCCAGTGAGCTGGCTATCTCCAACTTCAGCCCAACCAATAGGCGAACGGCATTTTACGGCCATATAAAGCTTCGAATGGTGCAACTTTAAGACTTGGGTGGTAGCTATTGTTATAGGAGAATTCCGCAAGGGGTAGATATTTTCCCAGCCTTTACCAAAGTCTATTATACATGCACGAAGCATATCCTCCAAAGTCTGAATAGTCCTCTCACTTTGACCGTCGGTTTGGGGATGATATGCAGTACTCATATCAAGTCTCGTCCCCAAAGCGGTTTGAAGTGATCCACAAAGCTGACGTGAAACGGCTGTCGCGATCAGAAATAATCGATATCGGAACTTCATGATGAGAAATAATTTCTTTCACATACAACCTCGCAAGTTTTTCAACACTATCATCTTCACTAATCGCCAGGAAATGCGCAAACTTAGTCAATCGATCCACAATTACCCAGATAGCGTCACAACCGCTAGCTGTCTTCGGTAATTTGGTAATGAAGTCCATCGTAATCCGCTCCCACTTCCAAACCGGGAGTTCTGGCTGTGTCAATAATCCTGACGGTCTTTGATGTTCGGCCTTAACCTTCGAACATGTCAAGCACTTACTAACGTACAATGCTATATCTGCCTTCATGTTTGGCCACCAATATAACTTCTTCAGATCCTGGTACATCTTGTCAGACCCAGGATGAATAGAATACTTTGACTTATGCGACTCATGCATAATCAACTATCGAATTCCTCCATACAATGGTACCCAACTTCGGTCTCCAAAACACAATATTCCATCAGAACGCTTAACAAATCCTTTCTCATTTTCAGCCATCCCAAATATGTTCTCAGCAGGTCGGTTTTCTACTTTCAACGCTTCCGTTTGAGCTTCTAATATTTGAGATGCTAATGGCGACACGATAGTCATTTCCAATGACCTAACTCGTAACGGTGGTATTCTCTCCTTTCGACTAAGAGCATCAGCAACGACGTTTGCTTTACCGGGATGATAGCGAATTTCACAATCATAATCGCTTAGTAACTCAATCCAACGTCGTTGTCTCATGTTGAGCTCTTTATGATTCAAGATGTGTTGTAGACTTTTGTGATCAGTGAATACAACACACTTGGTTCCATACAAATAATGTCTCCCTATCCTTAAGGTAAAAACCACAGCACCTAACTCCAAATCATGGGTGGTGTAGTTCTTCTCGTGCTTCTTGAGCTGTCGGGAAGCATAAGCTATCACTTTTTCTCGTTGCATTAACACAGCTCCTAAACCTTTATGAGAAGCGTCACAATAGACGACAAAGTCCTCACTACCTTCAGGTAACGCTAAGATAGGAGCACTACACAACATCTCCTTAAGTAATTGAAATGCTTCCTCTTCCTTATCTCCCCATTCGTATTTAATATTCTTTTGAGTCAATTTGGTCAACGGCTTCGCTATCTTCGAAAATCCCTCAATGAATCTTCGGTAATAACCGGCTAAACCCAAAAATTGACGAACTTCTGTTGGGGTCGTCGGTGCAACCCAATATTTAATCGCTTCAATCTTAGCAGGATCTACATGAACTACTTGTCTATCAATCACATGACCCAAAAATTGTACCTTCGGAATCCAAAATTCGTATTTGGAGAACTTGGCATATAACTTCTCCTTCCTGAGCAATTCTAAGATAAGTCTTAGATGCTCCTCATGCTCCTTCTCACTCTTCAAATAAATTAGAATATCGTCGATGAACACAATCACAAACTTGTCTAAGTAAGGCTTACACACTCGATTCATGAGATCCATGAATACTGCTGGTGCGTTAGTCAACCCAAACGGCATCACTTGGAACTCATAATGCCCGTAACGGGTTCTGAAAGCCGTTTTCGGAATATCTTCCTCGCGAACTCTAAGTTGATGATACCCCGATCTCAGATCGATCTTCGAATACACACTAGATCCTTGAAGCTGATCGAACAAATCGTCGATCCTCGGTAACGGGTATCTATTCTTCACCGTTAACTTGTTCAGCTCTCGGTAATCAATACACATACGAAACGATCCATCCTTCTTCTTCACAAATAAGACTGGGGCTCCCCAAGGTGAAGAACTTGGTCGTATGAATCCTTTTTCAGCTAACTCCGCTAATTGTTTCGACAACTCTTCCAGTTCAGTGGGTGCAAGTCGATAAGGCGCTCGTGCCACGGGTGCAACACCTGGTATCAACTAAATCTGAAACTCCACTTGTCTAGTAGGCGGGATTCCCGGAAAATCATCAGGAAATACATCCGGAAAGTCACGAACTATAGGCACATCTCCAATGCATTTTTCCTTCTTCTCATTCCCTCTTTTCTCAGAGATTTGAGCTAAGAAAAGGCAACATCCTTTTTCCATTAGCTTCAGTAGCTTAGTGCAAGAAATGACCGCTAATCGGGATGGGCTCCTCGAACCTTTTCGATCTCCTTGTATATTTAGAATCTCCTTTCCGTAAGGCACACGCACGATCTTCTCGTCGCAAAGTATATGAGCGCGATACTTCGACAACCAATCCATACCAATGATGACATCGAAACTTCCTAACGTGACGGGTAGAAGATCTATGTTGAAAGGGTGATTCAATAAATTCAACGTACAACCACGAATGATAGTTTTAATCATTTATATGTTTCCGTTAGCTAACTCTACATCATATCCAATTCCTAAGGCCATCGGGGATTTTTCTAGTAAGGGTGCAAATGTAGTGGACACAAAACTTATATCGGCACCAGTATCAAATAGTATGGAAGCATAACGATTATCGAGAAGGAACGTACCAGTAACGACGTTCGGATCTTCTCCTCTCTCGTTTCCGAGTGCATACACTCTCCCATGAGCAGCTCCTGCTTCCACACGTTGGTCCTCATTGTCTTGACGTCCACGGTTTCCTCCAGCTCCACGATTTCCATAATTGTACCCATTACCACCTGATCCTTGATTTCCTCGGTTCCACGATCCTCTACACTCATTCCTATAATGTCCTTTCTTTCCACACCCAAAACAAGTAACATCCGCCTTACTTCTCACTTCAGGGGTAGCTTGAACCATAGCAAGAGGTCGAGCCCTACAATCCCTAGATGTGTGTACTTTCCTTGAGCAGTTCTGACATATTACATTACACCATCCAGAATGATTCTGGTGGCAACGACCACACTTGGGTGTATCACCATTTTGGTTCCTCTTATCTCCATTTCCAATAGCATAAGCCTTAGCAACAGCTTGTCGCTTGTTTCGGTGATCCTTACCTTTAGAGTGATGGTCTCTCTTTCTCTTCCCATTCTTATCCTTATCAGCTCCTTCCAATTCCAACGAATCCATTAATTGTTGAGCGATTGTGATGGCCTCATGGATATTTGCAGGTCTAGCAGTAATCACATCATTCCTTGTAGCCACAAGCAACCTATCGGTATACCGCTCAATCTTTTGAGTCTCAGTCCTAACCATATCTGGTCAAAGCAAGGCCAACTCCTGGTAACGACGATTGTAAGTCGCCATATCAGTGCCCTTCACTTTGTGATTCCAGAACTCAATCTCCAGTTTCTTAACCTCATTTCTTGGGCAGTAAGTCTGAATCAGCAAAGACTTAAATTGCTCCCAAGTCATAGCATAAGCCACATCACTCCCAACCGAATTTCGGTAATTGTTCCACCAAGTTAAAGCTTCATCCTTGAAAGTAAAAGAAGCAAACTTTACCTTTGCATTCTCCGCACAGTTGCTGACATGAACACTGACTCAGTTTTCTCTATCCACCTAACCAAGTAGACCACTCCTTCAGTTCCTCCAAACTCAATGGGTCCACAAATTCGAAATTCCTTGTAGTTACATCCATTAGCACGAACAAGTGGAAAAGTTCCAGCAGAGTTGTTGGAATGGTTTGACTCAGCTAGTAGCTCAGCAACTCGTTGCTCCACAAGTTGATTGATCATTGCTTGATCCACAGTAGGTACGTTCGGTGGCACATGATCATTGTCTCCCTGAACATCAACATTTTGATTCCTGTTGTTGCGGTTAGTAGTGTCCAAATTGCCAGGAGTAGGGTTTCAACATTTCGAGTAGGACGGCATCCTCGGCGACCATGGGGTAGTCGCTGCAGGACCAGTTCGGGTAGCTCTGACAGGGTTTCGACGTGGGGCCATTGATCGAAGTCATAATACAAGGTTCATAAGTCCCCAATAACACGTACTATAACGTCCAACAAGAATTCGATAGGTGAAAGTCGAAATACCAACATATTACCAACACGATATCAACCACGCAAATAGGAACACAATTCTCCATGTACGTCAAAAACCGTAGAATATCATACGAAATCACCATCGTCCATACAAGTAGTGATCCAAACATCGTTCCAACTACCGAAGACACAAAAGATACTAATCGTTCCAAACGAGACGAATAACCAACGGAAAATACATCAAAATAAGATAACTAGCTTTTCTGACCGAACACTCCTCAGTGTAGAAAGCAATAAGACAACATAACCCAACTATCTAGCCACTATGCTGGCGTAGGCTCCTCAACTCCTGCCTCAAACCATCTAGCTCTCTCCACAATGATCCCAACTCCACACTATGAGTATCGCTATCTCTCTTGAGTTCTGCTACCTCCTTCTCTAACTCAGTGTTTCTCTGCCACAGCTTGCGATCTGCCTCGCGATCCGTGAGGAAACCTCTCTGCAGATGTCCTGCCTACCTTTCCTAATACCTCTCCTAATCGCTGTCGTCCTGCCCATGACAGTAGTCGAATCAACTCTCAACTCAGCAATAAACTCAGCAATAACCATCTCAAGTCGGTCAGACATCCGCGAGATCCTCTCGCCCTGTGCAGTAATCCGAGTCCACATCCTACCAGTCTCACCCAAATCTGCAGGCTCAGCAGATATCTCAGATGGTGCGTACGACGCAACAGGACTACCAGGTGGTGAATCAAACAAAAACAGGTGATCAGGTGAAACCGGCTCTAACGGATGTATCGGAGAATCGGGCCCCGCAGAATGAGCTGAATGTGTTGGCGAACCATCATCATCAGGCATCTCCTCCTCCTGAGGATCATCCTCCTCCTCGTCCTGAGGGTCATCATTCTCCTCCTCATTTTGAGGGTTATCATCCTGCTCGCCCTCGTACTCCTCCTCATACTCCTCGTCGGAGGGGTACTCCATCAATCGTCATCTCTAAGCAGGTGAACCACGAGGCGATAAAATCGGTGACTTAGGGCGACAAAGGATATGATAAAGTAGTGGCTGAACGCATGACCATCACGTATGGGTCAGCAGGGGCCATAGTGATCTGTGCTAAGCGACGCGTACCAATAAGAACATTCTCAGTAACATCGAACGAATAGGAGGCCATGGTTTGTGACAACGGCGTAGGGTAGGTGTAAGTGTTTCAAAACAACTAAACCGCGAACTCAAAATATCGTATCAAAAATCATCATATAATTTCAATCATATAATCTCAATAAAGAATTTCAAATACCGCATTACTAAAACATTTATAAAACAATTAAGGCATATAATTCCTCAAAACGCCATCATATCACTTAATCAATATATCCATATTCTCAAGACATCTCAACAATCTCATTTCTAATCATTATCTCATAATACCTCCATATAATCGAAGATGCTTTGGCTTGGCGGGCATTGGTCGAGGATCGTTTTCTATAAAAATCGGTTATAGTTTAGGTGTTTATTTACCTAGTTCTCTATAACCTGGCTCTGATACCAATCTGTAACACCCCCAAAATTTGGTACAGTGGAAGAATCAACAAGCTTTCGGGGTGCTACTGGGATTGGTATCCAACACAAGACGTAAAAGAACGAGATAAAGTAAACATAAGAATAGCACAACCAAAACGGGGTTTTAAAGTTTACATTTATCCCGAATTCATCCAAAGTCAGGCCCAAAAGAAATAAACATAGGTCCACAATTAAATATCAGAGTTTTTAGAAAATAGATCCATAAACCAGGTGCCATTGCCAAGCCTTCCAATCCAAGCATCCAAATCATCACTTAATTACCTGAGAAAACGTGCTAAAAGTCAGCTTTCGCTGGTGAGATCATAGGTTTAAATTCATAATTCAATCTAGTGGACATATATGCAAAACGCTTGCTAGCTAGACTAGGGATTCACTAAAAACCTGCGGATACCCTCCGCTCCATCATAAATACACGGATACCCTCCGTAATAAACCTGCGGATACCCTCCGCCATAACACAAATACACGGATACCCTCAGTAATATCATAAATACTCGGATAACCTCCGAAGTATCATCATCCTATAGGTGCACACTATAATATCTAAATAAGCCAACCATAACTAGTTCACACGAAACTATGTGACTAAAGTTGACAATTCATCCTAGTCCGTACGCTTAACAAGTTTTAAAAAAATATAAAAGCCACAATAGTCCACATAAAATAATTTGCACGTTTCTCACCCCAAGTATTGAAAACAAAGTTCAAGAGTAAAAGTGGGGCTATGACTCACCTCAAGTCCAGCAATCAGCAAAAGAAATCGATAGATGTAAGATGTAAAGCAATTCAAATAACGGCAACTACAGACTCGGCACCTCCTAACAATATAAACGCATTCGGAATCATTTCCTCAAAATCAAATATTCCCAATCCCGAACGTATTTCTTTTTACTTTCCAAAAATCCATTTCTCGTATTATTCTCGTATTAGTAGTTTGGCGTTTGGTATCCATGCGGGTGGAGGGTCGACACAACTCAAACCAAGAAGTCACAACAAAAGAATAATAAAACAATCTATAGGTCTAATATTAGCCCAATATATTATTTAAATAAATCATCGAAGTTTATCAAATCCGTCGATTTTATAATCCCCCACATTTATTTACTTAATATACCACTCTAAAATTATACCCAAATCCTAGTTCACATATCATGTATAGTACTATATGGTATGTATCAAAGTTTAATAAATTCTCTAATTATGTCGTCAAGCTTACCAAATTCGTCAATTTGGCAACTTCACGAGATATTTAGTAATTCATCATTCTTGTACACATACCACAACCTATGGGCGTCGTAGGATACAATGCCCATTAATATACTCAATTTATATAACTAAATAGCTCTTATTTAACCCGTCGATTAAATAAGTTACGTAGTTATAGAAAGTGAATGTATTAATCGTCACATATCCGTGACAACACGAACGTCACAAAATAATAATATAGTCCACTTGGACTCAAGTGACCACGACCCCGTATAACTCGATAGTTTTCCTCGTTTATTTAAAGATATATTTTATTTAATAATTATCCAACGTTAAAGATTTCGTCGTTATTTATAGTCGTTTAATTATAATAACGCTCCCGACATTTATTACACTACTTTCATAGTATATTATTTATCGTCACGTTATTATAATATCACTCGTGATCGTTTTATTTTTAATATACGCATTTATATATTTATATATAAGTTTTTCACGTCTATACACTTATATAAACATTTATATTACGAATAATATTATTACGAGTTTTATTATTAGCGTTTGATTATAAATATTTATCGAGTTATATGAGATGGTCACATGTCCGAGTCATCACTCTCGGCTCATTGTCCAAGTCCAAGTAATAATAAACAACACAACCAAGTAATCCATCTCCGTCCAACAATTCCCAAAACACGTGCTACAACAATAGGGTCCGACTACGGCGCCCGACTAACCTATCTCCGTCAATCTAATTTGACCGTCTCACAATCGGTCCCCACATTCCCATTATCGACAACAACTTCACAAATAATAAGCCCATTGCCGAGACCTCGAGGGTCTCGGCTCTTGCATTCCATTCAGTCCAAAAGTACAACAATAACCACAATTATAAGGTCAACAACCACCATAATAATAACAACCAGAAATGATAACAACAATTCAACTAGAACATCAATACCAGGTGAGGGTTATTGCCGAACCCCTTGGGTCTCGGCTCACCTCATATCAAGTCAAAGTTCATCCAAGAGACCCTTGTGGCCCTCGGCTTAGCTCCAACGAGCCACAAGCGAAACCAAACAGACCTCATGGGTCTCGTCAATCCAATAACAACAACAATAATCAAAACATAGTAACAACAAAAAAAAATCAACCTATCCTTAACCCTTGGTCCTTACCTCTCGTTACTCATACCAACGAGACCAAGATAACAAAATCACCACAAGGACTAACCAAGTATAACAAATAATCACCAAAACTCAAAAAATATAACCAGCCGTGAGTATAGGCTCTTGATTTTGGTCTCGACCACCCATAAAAACAACAAACCCGGATACCAAACTTTGTTATAAACACGTTTTATTAAAAAACCCACATGTTTATTTCGTTATTCATCAAAAACCCAACCAGAAAAGTATAACTCGCGACCTCCTGGTCACGTTTTTAGAAAAATCCGAGTCACAATCCTCTTGTGACTCACCTTACCTTCGATTTCACAAGAAAAGAACACGAAATCTTCCAATAAACCAGTAAATCAGAGCGTGCACTAGTGGATCTAAAAGATCTAGTGATAGGGATTATTTTTGAGGCGGATTTGGGTGGTGTTAGACGGCGGTGTCGCGGTGGTGGCCGGACAAGGAGATGGCGGCTAGGGTTTGGTGATGGAAAGATGGTGATGATGATAGAATAGAGAGAGAGATATATTGGTGAGGGTGTTTGTGTGTTTGGTGATTACCAGGAACCACATGGACGTTTTTTGTAGCCTACTCTTTTTAATTTCTTTCTTTTCTTTCTTTATAGTTAATAATAATAATAATAATAATAATAATAATAATAATAATAATAATAATAATAATAATAATAATAATAATAATAATAATAATAATAATAATAATAGTTAAGGGTAAGGTGGGTAGGTGTAAAACACACGGACCAAAACCCGAAACTCTTAAAATATACCAACTTTCTCGAACCGAGCTCGTTCCCAAAATTATGAAATACCAAGATACGTTCAAAATGAATATATAGTCGAACCGTTAGTTCAAAACATTAAATTTTGTTAGGTCGTCCTAGTGCCGGAGTCAACATAGTGCCAAATGAAAAATCTCGAAATAAATTCTCTTCACATCGATAATCCAAATTCGATTCCATAAAAATTTTAAATATAATCAACCACCATATAGGTTTTACAAGTTCGTTACTAATAAAATTTCAATTATAAATTTATAAACGAACTTTTAACGTAATGCGGGTTTTTAAAATGGCTCCATAATTTGCCAGTTGTCACAATAGAGAATATCAAAGAATGCATAACAATATGAGTTATAACAATTTCGAGATTAAATGTTACTCACAAATTTATGATCTCTTCGCGCGAAACTAAAAGCACCGCTAGTGTGAGTATGGGCTTGGTCAAGCCATGCTTTCTTCCCACATGCTGATAGTTTTTGCATTTCAGGACACCACATCAGAAAGATTGGTTTAGTCTAATTTTCATCAATTACAACCAAGTTGGTTTATGCATAGTAAAACAGATTGGTTTAGTCTAATTTTCATCAATTACAACCAAGTTGGTTTATGCATAGTAAAACAGATTGTTTAGTCTAGTTTTCGTCAATTACAAACAAGTTGACTTTTTAGTATCTTAAAACCTCAAGAGCAGTAGCATATATCTTAAATTGGTTTTATTCATTTGAGTTTTTTACTAGTTAGCTTTAGCTATTGATGGAAAAGTTTAGGTTGATTAGCCGCTTAACACAAAACACACACAAGTATCATCAGGTTCAAATAATGTCTTCCATTAAACTGATGCACAACTGCAGCTAATTCAGGTTGAACATCTTCTGCCAATTTTTCCAAGTTCATCAATGTCACACCTGTTGAGGGATAAACACACACATAGAGGAAAAATCAGCCTGTGTTGCACTTTACCTTACTTCTTTGTCTTGCTTCCTACCAGTAATCCATTCCAAATTGGATTTAGGAGTACGTCTTAAGGCCATTTTAGTTCCATTGATCACAAATTCCATCCTCAAGTCTTTGAAATTGCATTTAATGTCTCCTAGTGTAGATAGCCACTATATACCAAGCACCATATCACATCACCCCAACTTCAACAACATTACATCAGAACAAAAATCTACACCTAGCAATTTCTAATGGAAGTTCTTATACTCACTAGTGCTAGTAATAACTAGCACAACTAAGTTAGTGTATCCATCTCCAACTGTTATTGCTAAGGGACAAGTACTTTTGATTGAACAACCTAACCTCTTAGCTACATCAATGTCCACAAAGTTAAGAGTGAACAAAATCAACAAATTGTTGGCCATTTTCTGTTCATACTCCTTTTGAGTCAATTGTTTCCTTTTCTGAACAACATATGGGGTGTTTGGCTTAACCATTCCTATGGCTTGTAATTATTAGTTACACTTGCATTAAACCTTGAATTAGCATTACTAACAGGATTATAAGCCACTTTATTCTTTTTCTTAACAACATTAAAAGTAGCTTCTTGCAAGTTAGTGTAACAATAAGCATCAGATAAGATTTTGGGCTTAAACATCCTCACTCCCATCTTAATTTTAATAGGCAATCCACCCAAATAGAAACTAATTAGTCTCATGTCTCACATTCTAAAGTTCAGACATTAGGTTATCAAACATTGTCCCAAATGTCTGAATTATAGCCTTTTTATACACATTCCAAGTAACATTTTCACCATACAACTTAATGAATTACCTATGCCACATCATTGCCTAATCAAAAAGTTGTACAGAAATGAGTCTAACCATTCTTCCTATGTGACCAACCCAATTACCACCACTTTGAACTGCTTGTTGTTGTAAACTCAAACCAACAATCTGACCTGCCAAATTATCCAAGATTTGATGAATTCCAGTCAAAAAACTACTTTACTAGCAAATTGACCAATGTAGCAGAATAGAGTGTCCCTTAGCACAATTAGTTAATTTCTAAAGCTACACATTTCAGTATCCAAATTAATAATCTTATTGCATCAGATATGTATCAGAACCTCCAGAATCATAGCCTAATTGCAGAACAGTAGTAATTATTTACTAATGCAGCAGCAAGTTGGGGGGATGCAGTTACTTAATATAGATATCAAGAGTGGAAAATTTTAATACCTTTGCTATCGGCTTTCGAAGATGACTTTTATATACTTGCCATTGGTGGTCATGGAAGTTTTCTGGTGGTTCGAGTAAATCCAATGCTTCTAAAAGCTCATCTTCTGAATAAGCAGTCTCTTGAGCACCAAGTTCATTAACACCATTAACTTCATTCAGCTTATTCGCAGCTTGCTTATACAAGCTCATTTTTAACCTATATTTTAAGGTTCTACGCTTCCCTCTGAATATATCACAAAGAACCTTGTCTACATTATCGTTTTGAGGTATGTTGAATCTCTGCTGCCAAAGTTATCAATAAAGAACATTAAATGAAGAATAAAAGTCAAACTATAACGATAATATCACACTCTTATTATTACTTAAACAGAAGCTTCTTAAATACTATCATCCTAACACTGCATTTATGGATAATTAACAAGCTCTTGTTACTAATCCATGTGCTGATATATAAAAGTGATTTGGAAAAGTGATGGAAATCGAATTAGCTCTTGTTACTAATCCATGTGCTGATATATAAAAGTGATTTGGGGATATAAATCGAATTGGTGAAGGATATTATTTATAAAAGAGATTTGGGGATTATTTGAAAAAGTGATTATTTATGTGTTGATATATTGTTTGTGATATAAATTGGTGAAGGAGATATACAGTGGTCACATGGTGGAGATATAAATTAGGGAATGACACGTATGCAAAGAGGTACACGCTTTTTATGGTGTTTTTCTTTTATTTTTATTTGAAAAATTTTGTCCACGCTTTTTCTTGTGACTAATAGTATTACCTTACAAAAAAAAAATTGTATACGCTTTTTCTTGTGACTAAAAGTATTACGTATCCACGCACCTTGGAGTGTAAATTTTCTCTTTACTTGTACACGCTTTTAAGCGTCAACTATAGTAATGTGCACACACATAATTGTGGTTTTTTTATGCACAGTCATTTGCGTGTAGAATCACAAATTAAAACTCCACCCTTTCTAAACCGTGGAAAAATAAGCGTGTGCATTCTAACTATTTTTTGTAGTGTTAGTTTGTAAGCTTAGCCCATGTTTACTTAATTCTAGAATAATATTTAGATGATTATATAATGTAATTGTTGATTAAATGAATGACAGACAAATAATTATTCTAACATGGTATCAAAGCTATGATCCTAATCCTACATCGACCACATCTTTAGTTGCATACTCAGATGCGGACTAGACGGGTTGCCCTACGACTTGTCATTCGACTTCGGGATATTGTGTGTTTCTTGGCAATAATTTACTTTCACGGTCATCCAAGCGACAGGTTACTCTCTGCCGATCTAGTGTCGAGGCTAAGTATAGAGGTGTTGCTAATGCTGTTGCCGAGACTTGTTGGTTACGGAATTTGTTATGGGAGCTTCATAAACCTTTGTTCTTGGCTACATTAGTCTATTGTGATAATGTTAGCATGGTTCACATGTCCTCCAACCCTGTTCAACATCAACGTACGAAGCATATTGAGATTGACATTCACTTTGTTCGTGATTTGGTTGATACTGGTAAGGTTCGACTTCTTTATGTGCCTTCACGTTATTAGTTTGCAGATATATTCACTAAGGGCTTACCAACTGCGTTGTTTGATGAGTTCCATACCAGCTTGACTAAGGGCTTACCAACTGTGTTGTCAACACTCAATTTAAGTGTTAAATCAAGTCCTTTCAATGTGACCATGGTGGTGAATTTGATAACCATGCTCTTCAAAAATTGTTTGCTTCTAAAGACATCCAATTTTGTTTTTTATGCCCTAAAATGTCTCAACAAAAATGGGAAATCTGAATGCATGATATGTACTCTTAACAACCTTATCCGAACTCTTCTCTTTCAGGCTCACTTACCTCCACATTTTCGGGTTGAAGGCCTTAATATGGCTACTTACATTTTAAATATTTTACCCTCTAGTGCTATTGCTAATGACATTCCTCAAACCCACTTGTTGACTATGAGAAAAACCAATTTAAGTGTGAAATCAAGTCCTTTCAAACAACGTCCTAAAAAACAACGCAATTTAAGTGTGAAAGCAAGTCATTTCATGTTAGACATTATTTTATATTATGGGTGTTAGTATTAGTTTGTGGATATATTCACTAAGGGCTTACCTCAGCTGCATTGTTGATGAGTTCCATACGAGCTTGAGTGTTCGATCATCTCCCGCTCAAACTGCTGGAGAGTGTTAGACATTATTTTATATTATGAGCTTTAGTATTAGTTTTGTTAGGTTCCCTCAGTACCCAAGTGTCGTAAAACAATGATTTGAACACAAATTAACCTAAGTGTTGGATAACCTTAAACGCATTCAAGTCACTGAGTGAACAGTTGCTCAATGAGTCACCTTCAGGATGCTTAGGACGAGTCTAAGAAGAAAGTCTCTCCATTCAGTGAGGCGGAACTCATTGAATGGCACCTAAGCCGAAGAAGAAGGTGATGAGTTCAGTGAGGATGACAATAACTCACAGAACCCCTAAAACTCCTCAACAACTAAAGAAGTACTGATTGAAGACTGAAGACTAAAGACTGGAGAATGGGCGGGACAAAAGGGGAAACGTTTGAAAGGATAAGTGGGTGTCCTTATCAACCTGAAGTCAAACTTTCCCTGAAAGACAAAATGTCATGATGGTTTCATCACTGCTCCTAAGAAAGACGTATTGTCTTATACCCAAAATATCCCAATGTAATAGAGACAAAATACGTAAGTATTTTGTCTTGGCTAGCTTAGGTCATCTTTTGTTTTTATCATTACGGTTGAAAATACTTGTGTATAAATAGGAAACATAAGAGAGGAGTAAAACTTGACAAGTTTGTGCAATTAATGTTTAGACATTCACAAACTACTTTTACTCCTCCAAAGAACAATAAGATAACTCAGTAGGACCTTTAGTTGTCACTCAAACTTAATTTGAGTTTAATGAGGAGTCATACCATACTTTTCGTTTCAATCCCATGTGTTATTCCACAAACACTTGGGTATAATTCTTTGATTAACTTCTAATAAGAATTAAACGTTGAAAAAAATACATTGTCTTTTATCTTTACGTTTTACTTACTTATTGCTAATCAGTTGTATCTTTGTTGAAGCCATGAAGCTTGGTTAGTTTAACCTCACAGTTAATATTAACTAAGTAAAAAGGACCGACAACTTTGTATGCTTAGCCCATATTTACTTAGTTCTAGAATCTAGAATAATCTTTAGATGATCATATAATGTAATTATTGACTTAGCTCAGTTGGTCACCTGTCTGGAGCTTGAGGAGGGGTTTTACCTGGGTTCAAGTCTCGCGCGCAAGTGACAATGAAAATTCAGATTTTCCTCTTAGTGTGAAGCCGTGAGTTCTAGAGGTTTCCTTTCGCGGGTCTCTCCTAGTGTTTCGGGTCTCGGGTCCTATCCATTTGGATGGTTTAACTCGAGGATCGGATTTCAAGTGGGGTGCCATTCTAATATATATATATATATATATATATATATATATATATATATATATATATATATATATATATATATACACACTATATATAAAGCATATTGCACCTTCTCTCTTATTAATTTTTTAAGATTTCCATATTTAGATTTTAAGTAAATTACAAGTGACAAAACATAAAGCACAAGTATGTAAAACACAAAATTTTAAGATCACCATATCTTTTACATATGTACAATTAATACACCCCTAAACCAATTAATACAAGTTAAAAAACATAATTTACAAGTACTTAAAGCACAAATAAAACTTAAAAACACTATTCTAACATATACAATTAATACACAATTTAATTCACCCCTTCATCGAAATATACAACTATTAAACCACAATATACAATCTAATCAAGCTATTTGGTACAACTCTATTATTATTTACTTCCGACGCTAATCCTATTTCACATCTCACAACTCAGCCTACAACCTCATGATTACAAACCCATCAAGAAATAATTATCAAGTCTCGAATACAAAAGAAAAAAAAAATATTAATAAAATAAACAAGATCTCAGATTTTTCTTCTTTCGTATGTTATAATATATTCGTAGACCTCAAAAATCAAACCACACAAAATAACTATCATCATAGATCTGTGAAGAGATCAAACTCTTCTTATTTATATCCGAAAAGAAAGAAAGTTGTATAACAAATTTTTGTTGTAAACTTTCTTGGTTTCGTTCAAAAAAAATTGTCATACAAAACGAAGAAGAGAGGAGATGGGAGGCGGGATGAGTTTTTTATCGGTTTGTGTTGATGATATATGATTTGATCTATGACAGAGCGATTTGAGGAAAGGTTTGGGAAAAGCAGATCTGAAGAGATGGGAGGCGGATTGTTTTATGTGTGTGTGTGTATCAGGGTTTTAATAATGAGTAAAGGTGTTGTTTCTTGCAATCCACCGACCCACAAAATTCAATGGGTTTTACTATTGTTGTTGTGCGCCTGATCATCAAAACCACAAGCCCATTTATTGGGCTTTCTCTTATCTTTAATTTCTCTAATGATATTAAGCCCATAATCATACTAAAAGTCCATTAATCCCATTAAATTCACGAGTAGTATTTTGAGCAGCAAAACTAACGAGCTATCTTCAGAATTTTTGTGCCAATTTAGTTATTTGCAACTACCCGTTAATGTCGACCACTACGACCTCCTACATCGTCAAGCAACCAATTTCCACCTATTTGTCACCGCAACAATGCGTTAACAATTACATAACTTTTTAACTACTTGCAATTATACTACAGTTTTAATTAAAATTATTGTTATCCGTAAAGTAATTATTAAAAAAAAAAAGTATGGCCGAATAACATCACATTGCCCGAAGATATAGTCACAGGGTACCCGCCGCCGCATCGCGCGGGTACCCTGCTATATATATATATATATATATATATATATATATATATATATATATATATATATATATATGTCTCCTTTTTCTGTTTTCTAAGTTTTAGATGAGTTACATGACATGAGCGAATCGACTGACACGATTGTACTGAGAAGGAGCTTCATAGTAAAGAGTCGTTAGAGGTTTTGATAGATGAGCTAACTTAGAAGGGCAGCTTTTAGAGGTTCACCAATAGGCCGTAACTGATCCCTTCCTAGCGAAAGGTGTGCTCCAATGAAAAGTACACAACACTAGTAGTGCCCCTTTTGACAACCAAGTCACAATGGAAACAATGTATCTCTCTGGGGATGCGAAGAATATTTGAAAGCACTTTCGAACCATCACACGGATTCCAACCCAACTGCCCATGATATGGTAAGAACGCTGAAAGAATTTGAACTAATTGTGCCACAGTTGAGCGTTTCTGTCCAATCGCTACATAGACACAATACAATGTCTCACTCTCAGAGGTGCTCCTTGAGTTCATTTGCTTTTGGTTTAATATGGTATCGATAGCAATAGCTGTTTTTCCAGTTTGTCGGTCCCCGATATATATATATATATATATATATATATATATATATATATATATATATACCACTAAGATGTTTGAGTAGAAAACTCAATAATGTTGATACATTAAAGTGCTCGCAAGTCTTAACAAATATAATATTTAATTATCATTTAACCAATAATACATTATTATTGAGAATCATTTTATTTGATAGTTCAACAACAAGAGCATCTCATCGCTTGTATAATGTTTTCCATGATCTAAAATCTCTATCTTCATATAAAATGTTACCCACAACTAAAGTCCTACATCTTATATCATCGTCTTCACATGGTCTTAATATATACTCACCAAAAACAGTCACACCACAAAAGACACATACACATATGCAACTGGTCGAACCTTAAAGCCATAATCTCCGTTGGCCAAACCATCGCCACCAAGTGAACTAGCCAGAACTGGCAGGAAATTTATTTAGCGCCAACACTGTTTGAGAGTAGTCTAAGTAGTACTAGTACTGGCTTTCATACTAAATAAAATTATACAGTAGCTTTTAATTAGAGTAAATTACATGGTTCGTCCATGGTTTTGCCAAAATCCCTAATTGAGTCCTTATATTTTTAATTGCGCTAATTGAGTCCTTATTCTGAAACTATGTAACACTGTTAGCTAGTCTTTATCGCTAACTGTCGTTATCTCAATTGGCAAAGTTAGACCATTAATCAAACGATCATTTGCAACGTTAGTCCTTTTACTAACGATCGTTAGTCCAAAAAAAATAATTTGAAAAATTCGAAAAAAATTCTAATTTTTTTTTCAAAAAAAAAAATTTGAAAAAAAAAAATTTCTAATAAAATTATTTCTTAAAAAATTCGAAAAAATTTCTAAAAAATAATTTGACGAAATTTTTTTGGCAGTTTGGCTAGTCGAATCTGTTTAGTACCATTGGGTTTAATCATTCGATACTCGACACAAACATGGGTATAATGTAAGGTGTGTATATGAGTGAAGTGAAACATTGTCGGGTTATAAACAAGTCTTACATGATTTTTTTTTTCAAATTTTTTAAGTTATCTTAGTAAGTTATATAATTTTTTCGAATTTTTCAAGAAAAACTTTTATTAGATTTTTTTTTTCAAATTATTTTTTTTGGAAAAAAAAAATTTCGTCAAAAAAATTTTTTTTAGAAATTATTTCGAATTTTTTAAGAAATAATTTTATTAGAATTTTTTTTTTCAAATTATTCTTTTTTGGAAAAAAAAAATTTCGTCAAATTTGTTTTTAGAAATTTTTTCGAATTTTTTTAAGAAATAATTTTATTAGAATTTTTTTTTTCAAATTATTTTTTTTGAAAAAGAAATTTAGAATTTTTTTCGAATTTTTCAAATTATTTTTTTTAGACTAACGTTGCAAATGATCGTTTGGTTAATGGACTAACTTTGCCAATTGAGATAACGACAATTAGCGATAAGGACTAACAGTGTTACATAGTTTCAGAATAAGGACTCAATTGGCGCAATTGAATAGATAAGGACTCAATTAGGGATTTTGGCCAAACCACATGGACAAACCATGTAATTTACTCTTTTAATTATAATAAAAAAAATCATGTTGCTATTTAGACATACTTCTTGTGTATCTTTAGATGAATAAGTTAATCACACTAATAATTAAGTTAACGGCCGCAAATCCAAGCATATGATACAAAGTGAAGTGCGCCATCTAGCCAAACGAGCCACAAACTATTTTGGTGCCACTTGCTTAGGGTTTTGAAATATCATTTTATAAAATCTTAAATACATCGATTAACGGCCGGGCTACTTTTTGTAGAGAATTTAACAAAACAAGAAGTGTGTGATAAGCAAGTTTATATGTCCCCTTTTACCACTCAACTTTTATAATTAAGGACGCTATTTTCAATGCCTAACACCATGGAATTTTGTACCCTTGATGCATACAAACTTGTATTATATATCTCATGAAATTCCTTCGGATCCAACAAACATACCTCAATGACAACACAATTATTTATTTAATCATACGATGAAACTTTTCGAAATTATCACACTAAATTAAAGTACAAAACCTAGCTATCAACATATGAATCTAATATAACCCAATTAACAATATCAATAGATTCAGCAAGATTAACTGAATCTTTGAATGAGCCTGTATCTTCTTTAGTGCAACTAGGCGCCTTTGGCCTGTTCATAATTAAAAATCCCGTGTTGGCTCTAAATGTTTAGTGTGACAACTCGAAAAATAGGGAGCCGTTTTTAAAACCCGCATTACATTGAAATTTTAATTTTGGAATTTTTGAAAGTTTATTTTGACGAGATGTTTTACGAACGTTGGTACGCGATTTTTAATCGTACGATATTTATGGGAATCGATTATTTATTTATGGTTTGATTTGATTCGTTCGTGATGATTTATTTTGAGATCATTATTTTGGCACTACATTGACTCCGGCACTAGGTTGACCTAACAATTTTAATTATGTTTTAATATTGGATCGGATTTTATTATTTTTGGAACGGGTTCGGTTTGAAAATCATTTGGTTATTTAAGTTTCGGGTTTGGTCCGTGTATTGACACCGGGCTACTTAAAACCCCTACACACCTCACAATTATTATTATTATTATCATTACAAAATATATATATATATATATATATATATATATATATATATATATATATATATATATATATATATATATATATATATATATATAATAAGAGTAAACTACACAAAATCGTCCCTCTGGTCTCACCCTCACACAACACCCTCACCCACACTTTCACCTCTCTCTCTCTCTCTCTCTCTCTCTATTTCAAACAACCACCGCCGCCCCTTATTACCACCATAGCGCCACCACCGCCACTCTCACACTAAAAACAACACCACCATTTTAACCCTCTCGTCCCGATCTATCTTTTGGTATACTATACGCGCTTTAACTCCCACGTTAACACCTATTTCGAATTTAATCACCACGAGTTCATCACCACTTTTTCGTATTTCTTGAAGATCTTTTCGATTTGGCCTTGGATTTGAAGGTAGGTTGAGTTTTGACTCGAGTTTTGGGTTCGAGCCGCGACCTAGGGTCACGGATTTCATGATCTTTTCGGGTTTTATGATTTTTGATACAAGATTCAAGTGGGTTTTTGATAATAATAAGTTAAATGGAAGTTTGGTACCCGGGTTTGTGCTTCTCGATTGGGTCGAGACTCGATCGAGAGCTAATACTCTCGGTTTGGGTGATTATTGTGTCGTTTTCTTGACCATTGGTGTATATTTGATCTTTGGTGCTCATTTGTGATATTTGGATTTGTTCTCAGTTATGATATGGTCGACCATTATGGTCGTTTGGTTTCTTGGCCGACACCCCCGTGGGGGCTGTTTTGGTTCGGTTGGGCTCGAAGAGCTAGCCGAGACCTATGGGTCTCGGGTGTGGCTTCCGTTTCATGTTTCGAGCATATGTTGACCCGGGTTGACTTGGTAACTCAACCCGTAACTTGTTTGGTTTCGGATATTATATTACTTGTCGGTTCATTATTATTGTTTTGTCGAGATTGTGATGTTTGGACCTTGGTACTTTGGTATATTATTCGGACTTGAGTGGTATGATTGGATTGCGAGTTATTATTGGAGATGTGTTGTCGAATGTGGAATTGGGGACCGATTGTGAGACAGTCAATTAGATGACGGAGATAGGTTAGTTGGGTGTCGTAGTCGGACCCTCATGTTGTAGCACGTGGTTATGGGATTGATTGGACGGAGTTGATTTATTATTGTGACTCGATTCTTATTATTTGGACTTGGACTATGAGCCGAGAGTCATGACTCGGACATGTGACCAAATTCTATCACTCGATAAATATTTAAAAGTCAATATTGAAAATAATACTCGTAATACTATTATTAAGAATATAATCGTTTATATACGTATATAGACGTGTTAAACGTGTATATATATATATATATATATATATATATATATATATATATATATATATATATATATATATTATATATATATATATAAATGCGTATATTAATAATAAAACGATCACGAGTAAACGTATAATAATATAACGATAGTTATTATACTAGGCAAATAGTGTAATAAATGTCGGAATATTGTTATAAATAATAACTATATACATATATATAACGGCGAAATATTAAGTCGGGAGAATAATAATTAAAAACGTGATTTTTATAAATTTAAAAACTTATCGAGTTATACGAGTTGTGGTTCTTTAAAGTCCAAGTGGGCTTTATATTGTGACTTTAGTGTTGTCACGGATATATGACGATTAATATAAATATTTTATATATCAAGTGACTTATTTAATCGACGGATTAGATCGAGTTATTTGACGATATAAAATGACTATATTAATGGGCATCGTATCCCACGACGCCCGTAGGTTGTGGTATATGTTTTAGAGTAATAAATTACTATGTATCTCGTGGAATTTGGCCGATTCGACGATATATATAGGGAATTTATTGGACTACGATATATACCAAATAGAATTCTTTGTGCAATGTGCTTTAGGTTGGGTATAATTTTGGAACGATATATTACGTAAATAAATATGGGAGGTTATCAAATCGACGGATTTGATAAGCTTCGATAATTATTTAAATAATATGTTGGGCTAACATTAGACCTATAATTGGTTTATTATTTTGCTTGTTGTGGCTTTTTGGTTTGAGTTGTGTCGACCCTCCACCCATATGGATACCAAACGTTGAATTTCAAATTAATATGGAATTAATTCGAGAAATGGATATTTTTGGAAAGTAAAAGGGAATACGTTCGGGAATGGGAATATTTGATTTTGAGGAAATGATTTCTGAACGAGTTTGATATTGTTAGGAAGTGTCGAGTCTGTAGTCGCCGTTACGTGAGTTGCTTGAGTTTGCTTATGTCTTTCTTCTATCGATTTCTTTTGAGGATTCTGGACTTGAGGTGAGTCATAGCCCCACTTTTACTCTTGAACTTTGTTTTCAATACTTGGGGTGAGAAACGTGCAAATGTTTTATGTGAACTATTATCGCTTCGTTTATTTTAAAACTTGCTATGCTTATAGAACTAGGTAGGATTAAGCGAGGCCTAGACATGAGCTAGGTAAGCTATTGATTTGGTTATCGAGCGAGGCCTAGTCCCGAACTAGGTAAGCTATTGATTTGGTTATCGAGCGAGGCCTAGTCCCGAACTAGGTAAGCTATTGGATTGATTTTAGAACGAGGCCTAGACTTGAGCTAGGTAAGCTATTGATTGGATTGATTTGAGCTATAGCGTGCACCTATAGGGATGACTTGATTTGGTTGGACGATTGAGGCCTAGTCTAGCTAGCAAGCGTTTTGCGTATATGTCCACTATATTGAATTATGAATTGAAACCTATGATCTCACCAGCGAAAGCTGACTTTTAGCACGTTTTCTCAGGTAATTAAGTGATGCTCTATGGATGCTTGGGATTGGAGGCTTGGCATTTGGCACCGGTTATGGATCTATTTTCTAAAACTCTGATAAACTATTATGGACCTATATTTATTTCTTTTGGGCCTTACTTTGGATAATTCTTGGGATAAATGTAAACTTTAAAACCCCGCGTGGTTGTATTTTTATTATGTTTACTTTATCTCGTTCTTTCATGACTTTGAATGGATACCAATCCCCGTAGCACCCCGAAAGCTTGTTGAGTCTTCCGTTGTATCAAATTTTGGGGGTGTTACAGATTGGTATCAGAGCCAAGGTTATAGAGAACTAGGTAAATAGACACCTAAACTATCACCGATTTTTATAGAAAACGATCCCCGACCATTGCCCGCCAGCCCGCCAAGCCAAAGCATCATTGTTTATTATTGAGGTATTATGAGATTATTGAGATGATTATAGATTTGGGATTTCTTGAGATGATTTGAGGTTTGAGGTTTATTGATTTAGTGATATGATGGCGTTTTGAGGAATGATATGCGTTTTGAGGAATTATATGGTTTAATTGTTTTGCGAATGGTTTTAGTAATGCGGTATTTTAAATCTTTCTTGATTATATATGATTTGGAATTATATGATGATTTTTGGATATGGTATTTTGAGTTCGCGGTTTAGTTGTTTTGAAACACTTACACCTACCCTACGCCGTTGTCACAGACTATGGCCTCCCGTACGCCTGATGTTGTTGAGGATATTCTTACTACACCGGTATTGCCAGCACAGTTCACCATGGCTCCTGATGACCCTTACCAGGTTGCCATGCATTCAGCTACTATGACACCGACAGGTTCTACTTCAGCATCACCTGCTGCATCTACGCAGGGACCCTCATCTTCTCTAGGGCTCCCTGGTACATTGAGGCAGCTTACTCTTCATCAGGCTTTGGCTCGTGTGGCTCCACATTTTGCCCACCGAGCTACGGCACGTATGTCGGTACGCCCTACTTCACCACCTTTACAGATTGATGCTCACTCTCTTCTGTCTGAGGCGCCACCTGCATCATTGCGTCGTCTTCCTAGATCACCTACCCCTTCACCACATGGTTCACCTGTTAGGAGACGACGATTGATGATGTACTCTTCCGATAAGGAGGAGGAGGAGTACGAGGGTGAGGATGAGGCTGATGACCCTCAGGAGGCTGAGCAGGGTGATGATGATGACCCTGAGGAGGAGGATGACCCTCAGGAGGAGGAGATGCCTGATGATGATGATTTGATTGTGCCGCCAGCTCAGGCTGAGGAGCCTGATTCACCTATACATCCGATTGAGCCTGATTCACCTGATCATCCGTTTTTGTTTGAGTTGCCACCTGGTAGTCCCGTTGAGTCGGATGCACCTTCTGAGGTTTCTGCTGAGCATGCAGAGTTAGGTGAGATTGGTAGGTTGTGGGCTCAGATTACGAATCTTGGTGAGAGAGTTGCACGTATATCTGATCGACTTGAGAGGGTTATTGGAGAGTTCATAGCGGATCTGAGAGTTGATATGACTGTGGTTGTGGGCAGGACTACTGAGATGAGGAGAGTTTTGATGGAGGTTCACGAGCATATCGATAGTTTACAGCGAGGTTTTGTTACAGCTCGAGAGGCCGACCGCAAGCTATGGCAAAGGAATGCCGAGCTGGAGAAGGAGGTGGCTGACCTCAAGAGAGACCGAGACACCCATAGTGTGGAGTTAGGATCATTATGGAGGGATCTTGATGGCTTGAGGCAGGAGTTGAGGAGCCTCCGCCAGCAGCGTGGCTAGATGTTTGAGCTATATTATCTTGTTGCTTTCTTAACCGAGGAGTGTTCGGTTAGAAAAGCTAGTTATCTTATTTTGATGTATTTTCCGTTGATTACTCGTCTCGTTGGAACGATTGTTATCTTTGTGTTTTCGGTAGTTGGAACAATGTTGGATCTTTATTGTATGGTTGATGGTTATTATTTTATGGTATTATATGGTTGTTGGATATTATGGAAATTGAGTTCCTATGCGCCTTATTGATGTCTTGTGGTGTATTGTTGATATTCTTTCCATGACTTGGCTTCGTTGATTTAATTCTTGTTGAGCATATGATAAGTTCTATCGGAGACTCACGAACTTGTATGATGTTTCAGATCAATGGCCCCATGAAGAAACCCTGTTAGAGCTACCAGAACTAGACCTGCAATGACTACCCCTGGTCGTCGAGGACGCCGTCCTACTTGAAATGTTGAGACCCCTACTCCTGATAACCTGGACACTACTAACCGCAACAACAGGAATCAAAATGTTGATGTTCAGGGAGACAATGATCATGTTCCACTTAATGCACCTACTGTGGATCAAGCAATGATCAATCAACTTGTGGAGCAACGAGTTGCTGAGCTACTAGCTGAGTCGAATCATTCCAACAATTCTGCTGGAACATTTCCACCTGTTCGTGCTAACGGATGTCACTACAAGGAGTTTAAGATTTGTGGACCTATTGAGTTTGGTGGAACTGAAGGAGTGGTATACTTGGTTAGGTGGATTGAGAAGACTGAGTCAGTGTTTAATGTCAGTGGTTGTGCGGAGAATGCGAAGGTAAAGTTTGCTTCTTTTACTTTCATGGATGAGGCTTTAACTTGGTGGAACAATTACCGTAACTCGGTTGGGAGTGATGTGGCTTATGCTATGACTTGGGAGCAATTTAAGTCTTTGTTGATTCAGACTTACTGCCCAAGGAATGAGATTAAGAAGCTGGAGATTGAGTTCTGGAACCACAAGGTGAAAGGTACCGATATGGCAACTTACAATCGCCGTTATCGAGAGTTAGCCTTACTTTGTCCCGATATGGTTAGGACTGAGACCCAAAAGATTGAGAGGTATACCGATGGGTTGCCGGTAGCTACAAGGAATGATGTGATTTCTGCTAAGCCTGCAAACATTCATGAGGCTATCACTATCGCTCAACAATTGATGGACTCTTTGGTATTGGAAGAAGCTGAGAAGGATAAGAATGGAAAGAGGAAGAGGGATGATCACTCTAAGGGTACTGACCGTCGAAACAAGCGACAAACAACTACTAGAGCTTATGCTATGGGAGATGGAGACAAGAAGAACTACAATGGAGATGCACCCAAATGTAACCGATGTTACAAACATCATTCTGGTCGATGTACTGTGATGTGCAAGAATTGCTCTAAGATGGGACACATAGCTAAGGATTGTAGAGCTCGACCACTTGCTATGGTTCAAGCTACTCCTGAAACTATGAGCAAGGCAAATGTTACTTGCTATGGATGTGGAAAGAAGGGACATTATCGGAATGAGTGTAGGGAATTGTGGAACCGAGGAAATCATGGATCGGGTGGTAATGGGTACAATAATGGAAACCGTGGAGCTGGAGGAAATCGTGGACGACAAGATAATGGGGACCAACGTGTGGAAGCTGGAGCTGCTCATGGGAGAGTGTATGCACTAGGGAACGAGAGAGGAGAAGATCCGAACGTCGTTACTGGTACGTTCCTTCTCAATAATCGTTATGCTTCCATACTATTTGATACTGGTGCCGATAAGAGTTTTGTGTCCACTAAGTTTGCACCCTTACTTGAGAAACCCCCGATGGCCTTAGGAATTGGTTATGATGTAGAGTTAGCTAATGGGAACATAGAGAGGATTAGGACTATCATTCGCGGTTGCACGTTAAACTTTCTGAATCGTCCTTTCAACATAGATCTTCTACCCGTCACGTTAGGGAGTTTTGATGTTATTATTGGTATGGATTGGTTGTCGAAATATCGTGCTCATATAATCTGCGATGAGAAAATCGTGCGTGTGCCATACGGCAGGGAGATACTGAACATACCAGGAGATAGAAAGGATTTGAGAGGCCCATCTAGATTAGCGGTCATATCTTACACTAAGTTGCCGAAGCTAATGGAAAAAAAAAAAGTTGCCTTTTCTTAGCTCAAATTTCTGAGAAAGGAGGGAAGGAGAAGAAGGAAAGGTGCATTGGAGATGTACCTATAGTTCGTGATTTTTCGGATGTGTTTCCCGATGATTTGCTGGGAATTCCGCCTACTAGACAAGTGGAATTTCAAATTGAGTTGATACCTGGTGCTGCACCTGTAGCACGAGCGCCTTATCGTCTTGCACCTACTGAATTGGAAGAGTTGTCGAAACAACTAGCGGAGTTAGCCGAAAAAGGATTTATAAGACCAAGTTCTTCACCTTGGGGAGCCCCGGTCTTATTTGTGAAGAAGAAGGATGGATCGTTTCGCATGTGTATTGATTATCGAGAGTTGAACAAGTTAACAGTGAAGAATAGATACCCGTTACCGAGGATTGACGATTTGTTCGATCAGCTTCAAGGATCGAGTGTGTATTCGAAAATTGATTTGAGATCGGGATATCATCAACTTCGAGTTCGCGAGGAAGATATTCCGAAAACGGCTTTCAGAATCCGTTACGGGCATTACGAGTTTCAGGTAATGCCGTTTGGGTTGACTAACGCACCGGCGGTATTCATGGATCTCATGAATCGGGTGTGTAAGCCTTACTTAGATAAGTTTGTGATTGTGTTCATTGATGACATTCTAATTTATTCGAAGAGTGAGAAGGAGCATGAGGAGCATCTAAGACTTATCTTAGAATTACTCAGGAAGGAGAAACTGTATGCCAAGTTTTCGAAATGTGAATTTTGGATTCCGACAGTACAATTTCTAGGTCACGTGATTGATAGACAAGGAATTCATGTGGATCCTGCTAAGATTGAAGCGATTAAAGATTGGGCTGCACCTACGACCCCAACAGAAGTTCGTCAATTTTTGGGATTAGCCGGTTATTACCGAAGATTCATTGAAGGATTTTCGAAGATAGCAAAGCCGTTGACCAAATTGACACAAAAGTGTGTTAAGTATGAATGGGGAGATAAGGAAGAGGAAGCTTTTCAATTACTTAAGGAAATGTTGTGTAGTGCTCCTATCTTGGCGTTACCCGAAGGTAACGAGGACTTTGTCGTTTATTGTGACGCTTCTCATAAAGGTTTAGGAGCTGTGTTAATGCAACGAGAGAAAGTGATAGCTTATGCTTCCCGACAGCTCAAGAAGCACGAGAAGAACTACACCACCCATGATTTGGAGTTAGGTGCTGTGGTTTTTGCTTTGAGGATATGGAGACATTACTTGTATGGAACCAAGTGTGTAGTGTTTACTGACCACAAAAGTCTACAACACATTTTGAACCAAAAAGAGCTTAACATGAGACAGCGACGTTGGATTGAGTTGCTAAGCGATTATGATTGTGAAATTCGCTACCATCCGGGTAAAGCAAACGTTGTTGCTGATGCTCTTAGTCGAAAGGAGAGAATCCCACCATTACGAGTTAGGTCATTGGGAATGACTATCGTATCGCCATTACCGTCTCAAATATTAGAAGCTCAAACGGAAGCGTTGAAAGCAGAGAATCGAGCTGCTGAGAACATATTTGGGATGGCAGAAAATGAGAAGGGATTTGTTAAGCTTTCTGATGGAGTATTATATTTTGGAGAGCGAAGTTGGGTACCATTGTATGGAGGAATTCGAGAGTTGATTATGCATGAGTCGCATAAGTCAAGATACTCTATTCATCCTGGGTCTGACAAGATGTACCAGGATTTGAAAAAGTTATATTGGTGGCCAAATATGAAGGCGGATATAGCGTTGTATGTTAGTAAGTGTTTGACATGTTCTAAGGTTAAAGCCGAACATCAAAAACCGTCAGGATTATTGACGCAGCCAGAACTCCCGGTATGGAAATGGGAGCGGATTACAATGGACTTTATTACCAAATTACCAAAGACAGCTAGCGGTTGCGACGCTATATGGGTAATTGTGGATTGATTGACTAAGTCTGCTCATTTCTTGGCAATTAGTGAAGATGATAGTGTGGATAAACTTGCGAGGTTGTATGTGAAGGAGATTATTTCTCGTCATGGAATTCCGATATCGATTATTTCGGATCGCGACAGCCGTTTCACGTCAGCATTGTGGCGATCACTTCAAACCGCTTTAGGGACGAGACTTGATATGAGTACTGCATATCACCCCCAAACCGATGGTCAAAGTGAGAGAACTATTCAGACTTTGGAGGATATGCTTCGTGCATGCATCATAGACTTTGGTAAAGGCTGGGAGAAATATCTACCCCTTGCGGAGTTCTCCTACAACAATAGCTACCGCACAAGTCTTAAGGCTGCACCATTTGAAGCTTTGTGTGGTCGTAAATGTCGTTAACCTATTGGTTGGGCAGAAGTTGGAGATAGCCAACTCACAGGCCCTGAGCTTATTTTGGAAACTACTGAGAAGGTAACGCAAATTCGAGATCGACTGCAAGCAGCTAGAGATAGGCAGAAAAGCTACGCCGATCAGAGGCGTAAACCCCTAGAATTCCAGGTTGGAGACAAAGTTATGTTGAAAGTCTCGCCTTGGAAGGGTGTGATACGTTTTGGGAAATGTGGGAAACTAAATCGCCGCTACATTGGACCATTTCTTATTTTGGAAAGAATTGGGCCCGTAGCTTATCGATTGGAATTACCAATGGAATTGAATAAAGTTCCTGATGTGTTTCATGTTAGCAATCTGAAGAAATGTCTTTCGGATGAAACTCCAGTTATACCGATCAAGGATATTCGTGTGGATGAGAGTTTGAATTTCGTGGAAGAGCCGATTGAGATAATGGATAGAGAGATCAAACGACTTAAGAAAAGTCATATTCCGCTCATCAAAGTTCGTTGGAATTCGCGGCATGGACCGGAATTCACGTGGGAACGTGAGGATGAGTTTTGAAAGAGATATCCGAAGCTTTTTACTTTGTAGATGGGTTGTTCCGAGAGAAACCCGGGACGGGTTCCTTCTGAGGCTGGGAGGATGTGACAACTGGCAAAATAGGGAGCCGTTTTTAAAACCCGCATTACATTGAAATTTTAATTTTGGAATTTTTGAAAGTTTATTTTGACGAGATGTTTTACGAATGTTGGTACGCGATTTTTAATCGTACGATATTTATGGGAATCGATTATTTATTTATGGTTTGATTTGATTCGTTCGTGATGATTTATTTTGAGATCATTATTTTGGCACTACATTGACTCCGGCACTAGGTTGACCTAAAAATTTTAATTATGTTTTAATATTGGATCGGATTTTATTATTTTTGGAACGGGTTCGGTTTGAAAATCATTTGGTTATTTAAGTTTCGGGTTTGGTCCGTGTATTGACACCGGGCTACTTAAAACCCCTACACACCTCACAATTATTATTATTATTATCATTACAAAAAAATATATATATAATAAGAGTAAACTACACAAAATTGTCCCTGTGGTCTCACCCTCACACAACACCCTCACCCACACATTCACCTCTCTCTCTCTCTTTATTTCAAACAACCACCGCCGCCCCTTATTACCACCATAGCGCCACCACCGCCACTCTCATACTAAAAACAACACCACCATCTTAACCCTCTCGTCCCGATCTATCTTTTGGTATACTATACGCGCTTTAACTCCCACGTTAACACCTATTTCGAATTTAATCACCACGAGTTCATCACCACTTTTTCGTATTTCTTGAAGATCTTTTCGTTTTGGCCTTGGATTTGAAGGTAGGTCGAGTTTTGACTCGAGTTTTGGGTTCGAGCCGCGACCTAGGGTCACGGATTTCATGATCTTTTCGGGTTTTATGATTTTTGATACAAGATTCAAGTGGGTTTTTGATAATAATAAGTTAAATGGAAGTTTGGTATCCGGGTTTGTGCTTCTCGATTGGGTCGAGACTCGACCGAGAGGTAATGCTCTCGGTTTGGGTGATTATTGTGTCGTTTTCTTGACCATTGGTGTATATTTGATCTTTGGTGCTCATTTGTGATGTTTGGATTTGTTCTCGGTTATGATATGGTCGACCATTATGGTCGTTTGGTTTCTTGGCCGACACCCCCGTGGGGGCTGTTTTGGTTCGGTTGGGCTCGAAGAGCTAGCCGAGACCTATGGGTCTCGGGTGTGGCTTCCGTTTCATGTTTCGAGCATATGTTGACCCGGGTTGACTTGGTAACTCAACCCGTAACTTGTTTGGTTTCGGATATTATATTACTTGTCGATTCATTATTATTGTTTTGTCGAGATTGTGATGTTTGGACCTTGGTACTTTGGTATATTATTCGGACTTGAGTGGTATGATTGGATTGCGATTTATTATTGGAGATGTGTTGTCGAATGTGGAATTGGGGACCGATTGTGAGACGGTCAATTAGATGACGGAGATAGGTTAGTTGGGTGCCGTAGTCGGACCCTCATGTTGTAGCACGTGGTTATGGGATTGATTGGACGGAGTTGATTTATTATTGTGACTCGATTCTTATTATTTGGACTTGGACTATGAGCCGAGAGTCATGACTCGGACATGTGACCAAATTCTATCACTCGATAAATATTTAAAAGTCAATATTGAAAATAATACTCGTAATACTATTATTAAGAATATAATCGTTTATATACGTATATAGACGTGTTAAACGTATATATATATATATATATATATATATATATATATATATATATATATATATATATATATATATATATATATATATATATTTATATAAATGCGTATATTAATAATAAAACGATCACGAGTAAACGTATAATAATATAATGATAGTTATTATACTATGCAAATAGTGTAATAAATGTCGGAATATTGTTATAAATAATAACTATATACATATATATAACGGCGAAATATTAAGTCGGGAGAATAATAATTAAAAACGTGATTTTTATAAATTTAAAAACTTATCGAGTTATACGAGTTGTGGTTCTTTAAAGTCCAAGTGGGCTTTATATTGTGACTTTAGTGTTGTCACGGATATATGACGATTAATATAAATATTTTATATATCAAGTGACTTATTTAATCGACGGATTAGATCGAGTTATTTGACGATATAAAATGAGTATATTAATGGGTATCGTATCCCACGACGCCCGTAGGTTGTGGTATATGTTTTAGAGTAATAAATTACTACGTATCTCGTGAAATTTGGCCGATTCGACGATATATATAGGGAATTTATTGGACTACGATATATACCAAATAGAATTCTTTGTGCAATGTGCTTTAGGTTGGGTATAATTTTGGAACGATATATTACGTAAATAAATATGGGAGGTTATCAAATCGACGGATTTGATAAGCTTCGATAATTATTTAAATAATATGTTGTGCTAACATTAGACCTATAATTGGTTTATTATTTTGCTTGTTGTGGCTTTTTGGTTTGAGTTGTGTCGACCCTCCACCCATATGGATACCAAACGTTGAATTTCAAATTAATATGGAATTAATTCGAGAAATGGATATTTTTGGAAAGTAAAAGGGAATACGTTCGGGAATGGGAATATTTGATTTTGAGGAAATGATTTCTGAACGAGTTTGATATTGTTAGGAAGTGCTGAGTTTGTAGTCGCCGTTACGTGAGTTGCTTGAGTTTGCTTACGTCTTTCTTCTATCGATTTCTTTTGAGGATTCTGGACTTGAGGTGAGTCATAACCCCACTTTTACTCTTGAACTTTGTTTTCAATACTTGGGGTGAGAAACGTGCAAATGTTTTATGTGGACTATTATCGCTTCGTTTATTTTAAAACTTGCTATGCTTATAGAACTAGGTAGGATTAAGCGAGGCCTAGACATGAGCTAGGTAAGCTATTGATTTGGTTATCGAGCGAGGCCTAGTCCCGAACTAGGTAAGCTATTGATTTGGTTATCGAGCGAGGCCTAGTCCCGAACTAGGTAAGCTATTGGATTGATTTTAGAGCGAGGCCTAGACTTGAGCTAGGTAAGATATTGATTGGATTGATTTGAGCTATAGCGTGCACCTATAGGGATGACTTGATTTGGTTGGACGATTGAGGCCTAGTCTAGCTAGCAAGCGTTTTGCGTATATGTCCACTATATTGAATTATGAATTGAAACCTATGATCTCACCAGCGAAAGCTGACTTTTAGCACGTTTTCTCAGGTAATTAAGTGATGCTCTATGGATGCTTGGGATTGGAGGCTTGGCATTTGGCACCGGTTATGGATCTATTTTCTAAAACTCTGATAAACTATTGTGGACCTATATTTATTTCTTTTGGGCCTTACTTTGGATAATTCTTGGGATAAATGTAAACTTTAAAACCCTGCGTGGTTGTATTTTTATTATGTTTACTTTATCTCGTTCTTTCATGACTTTGAATGAACACCAATCCCCGTAGCACCCCGAAAGCGTGTTGAGTCTTCCGCTGTATCAAATTTTGGGGGTGTTACATTTAGACAATTAGATAGCAAAGAAGTTTTTTTCCAAGTCCTGTTTAACTTCGCAAACGAAAAAGTTTTCTACTAAAAGTAACAAATTTTCAAAAGGTGATCAAACATGTATATTTTGTAGGGGTGAGCAAACAAAACCGAAAAAACCGAAACTGAACCGAAAACCAAAAAAATCGAACCGAAGATACCGACTGAAACTAAAAACCGATGGTTCGGTTTTTAATTTTTCAAAAACCGAAATATACGGTTCGGTTTCGGTTTTCATCCAAAAACCGAACTGCAGAAACCGAGCCGAACCGATTTTATTATATAATAATATATAATTAATATAATATGAATAAATAACTAAATAAATCAAATTTATAAACTAATATTCATTTTGTGAGTAGATTTATAAAATATTTATCATAACGTTTATGTTTATATACGTGTTTGTCGTGTCGTGTGTTTACTTTAGAATAGATCAATAAATATATAACGATGATTATACTATGTGTATGTTCACCTGCATTTGTGTGTGTCTCATCTATATGTGTAATTATAGAATTATGCAATAAACATTATTATGCTTACATTGACAAGAAAAAAGTAAATAAGAATAACCAATTTTCTATGTAATACAAGTTTTTTGGTATAAATTTGCCATGCCCAAATATAAACGGTTAGAAATTGAAAAAACCGAAAAACCGAACCGAAACCGATGATAAACCGAAAAAACCGAACCGCCAAAAACTGAACGGTTTCGGTTTTGGGTTTTATAAAAACCGAAATATTCGGTTCGGTTTCGGTTTTAACCAAAAACCGATCCAAACCGAACCGTGCACACCCCTAATATTTTGGTGACGTGCACGTACATATAAAATAGTGACACATGCCATTTTTTGGGTTATTGAACGTCAACAAAATTTGCATATTGAAAACTCTCTAAAAAAATAATATTTAATGGAACAGTTTTTAATTCAAATAGACTTTAAACTTTAAAGGAAGCCCGTTGTATTTTAAGAAGGCAATATTATTTAAATCTATAGATTGAACATGAGACCGAAATGAAGATAAACCGATCTAAATTCTTTGAGTGAAAGTCCTGAAATCAACAAAGAAACATGTCGTTAAAGACTAAAGAGAACATAGTTGTGGATTTGTAGGTGTAAGACAACCCATATATATTGTCCCCAACAAGCATTCACATTGGAAATTTTGGTGTACAGACAAACAAACTATTACCCATACATTTCAACCTTGTGGATTTGTAAGAGTACGTAAGACAACCCATATATTTCAACTTAACCTTTTACTTTAATTATGCACTTAAACTTGAGAGTAAACTGCAAATCCATCTTTAGGGAACCAAAAATCTGTATGACTTTACATGCTGTAAGTCGTGCTTGTCATCACCCAGATAGTCTTGTTCATTTTACTGAAGGTTCTGACGATATGAGTGGATATATTGTTGGCCTTTCTAATCCGTCTAATAAGGAGCCCGAGACAAAAGTAACTGAGGGGTTGGTTTTGGATACTGGGCTTCTGGATCGTGTTTTCAAAGTACCTATCACTACTGTCAAATCTATCCCTCATGGTTGTCGGCTCGCTTTTTCTCAGGCTTTGATAACAGTCCTTTACAAGGTGGTTGCCCAGCCTGACTCTGTTGATGCATGGGTCAGATTGTTACTTTTTCCACGGTGCACGCTTCAATTGTGTAGGCACAAGAATAGACATGAACGTAGGTCCGGGTATAGAAAATCATTGCAACAAAGTTCTATCCTGAAGTCACTGGCTACATGGGGGAAAGATGATGGTATTACAATGTTAGTTAATAGTATGTTAGATGGTTCTGGGCTGGAATCCTTCGGCCAAGGTGGGGGTGATTTTCTGGAGGAGAGAACAACGGGTAACACCAACATCAGGCAGTGTCTTCGCAAGGTTGCGAATGGGCACTTTACGGCAGCAGTAAAACTGTTATCCTCCTCCGGTGTAGCTCCATATTGTGATGATACCATTAAAGCCTTGGAGGCTAAGCATCCTTACAAGCCACCCTCATCCATGTCGAATAACACATTTTTCGAGCCACCCCTTGTAGCAGATATTGATAGTGTATTTGGTTGCATTAAATCGTTCCCTAAAGGTACTTCATGTGGGAGAGATGGTTTAAGGGCACAACATATTTTAGATGCTTTATGTGGAGAGGGGTCTGCTACTGCTGCAAATCTCTTATAGGCCATCACCTCAGTCGTTAATTTGTGGTTAGTGGGAAGGTGTCCAACTATTTTAGCGGAGTTTGTTGCTTCTGCTCCTCTCACGCCACTCCTTAAACCTGAAAACGGGATTCGATCTATTGCAGTAGGTACTATATGGAGACGTTTGGTTTCCAAGGTTTCTATGAAAGGTGTGGGTAAAGAAATGTCAAAGTACCTTAGTGATTTTCAGTTTGGAGTCGGAGTGTCAGGTGGCGCTGAGGCTGTTTTACATAGCGTCAATAGGGTGTTGAGTGAATATCACAATGATGGGTCTCTTGCAATGCTTACTGTAGACTTCTCGAATGCTTTTAACCTTGTGGATAGATCGGCATTACTTCATGAGGTTAGGGTGAGGTGTCCCTCCATATCTTTGTGGGTCGATTTCTTATATGGGCAGGCAGCGAGATTGTATATAGGAGACATACATATATGGTCTGTCACTGGAGTGCAACAAGGCGACCCATTGGGACCTCTTCTTTTCGCTCTTGTATTGCACCGACTAGTACATAAGATCAGAGACAGTTGCAAGCTTCTCCTTCATGCTTGGTATCTTGATGATGGGACCGTTATTGGAGACTCAGAAGAGGTGGCCAGGGCATTAGACATTATAAGAATAAGTGGTCCAAGTTTGGGTCTTGAACTTAATATCAAGAAAACAGAGATATTTTGGCCCTCGTGTAATGGTGTAAATCTTCGTGAGGGTTTATTTCCTGTCGATATTCGAAGGCCGTCATTGGGTGTAAAGCTTCTTGGGGGAGCTGTTAGTCGAGACGCTAATTTTATCAGTGGGTTGGCTATGAGGAGAGCCGCGAATGTTGTTGATTTGATGAGTCTTCTTCTACAGTTACATGACCCGCCGAGTGAGCTCCTTTTGCTTCGATCATGTATGGGTATTGCTAAACTTTTTTTTGGTTTAAGGACTTGTCAACCTGTACACATGGAGGATGCAGCTTTGTTCTTTGACAAAGGATTGCGTGAGTCGATCGAGAACATAGTGGTTTGTGGAGGACCTTTCTTTGGAGACTTACAGTGGCGACTTTCTACTTTGCCTATTCGATTGGGTGGTTTGGGTTTGTACTCGGCAAAAGTGGTTTCCTCTTACGCTTTTGTGGCATCGAGGGCCCAATCTTGGGTGCTACAAGACCACATCTTACGTGACAGTGGCATATGTGGTATGGATGTTGATTATTGTTGAGGCAACATGATCAAGATCTCTTTATGTTTTAATGATGACAAACAAACCATCGAAACACATAAAATAAAAAACGTTAGCTCAAAATCGTCGGAGCCAATGTCTGCTCCTGGCGCACTGCCCGCACGTCAACGCGCGGGTGACGCGCCAGGAGTCTGTATGGTTCCGAGCGAATTTTGAAAGTCGGCTTTCCCCTTACCCGACAAATGTGGATCTTTCAAAACAGGTATGAATATGTTATGTGCTTAATTGAGAACACTCGAAACGAGTTTTGAGACTTGAGAGATCCTACTTTTAAAACACCCATTTATGGGAAAATGCCAACTCATGTTTTCTAACTATCGCCTCTAGCCAAGGCTTTTCTAAACTTAGGGAGCTTGTATATTTCACATAACATCGTGTTGAAGCATTCATATGCTCATATCCCGTGCTTACGTCCTCTCTAATTACGTAACGGGTTTACTCCCTTATTGGTCGAACTAAGTCAAAGGTCACTTTGCGTAAACGCATCCTTTCCCACTTGGGTTATGCTTTACATCAAGGCAAAGCACTTAACTTGTTTGAACCAAGGTATTAGTTGAGAACGTCGAGTCGTGGAAAGTCACGAGATATGAAACTATGGATTCTCGACGTTGTGTTACTTGAACATATAAGTAACCTATGATTTTCTCAACTTATAATCTTAATTGTTTAAACCTTTTCTTCTTAATGACAATTAGATTATGCCTTAATCCTCTCTTAATCCCATTTATGCATAAGACAAAACCAATCATATCCAAATCAAATATTCTCTTACACAATCTCTTACACCCTTACATATTCCTTTACACACTACATCCTAACCATCCATTCCCTTACAACAGATCTCAACCCTTTATTTTCAACACATGGGGAATTTTTTGAAACCCTAATATGGCTCCTCTCATCCTAGCCATTGATTTCAAATTACAACACATCACAACCATCCATCCAACCCCTAATCTCTATATCACCACATGGGCTTGATCTCAACCATTGAATTCAAATCAAACAGATCTCAACCATCCATCCAATCCCTCTTCCCTATACCACCACATGTGATTGATCTTAGCCATTGAATACAAACAAAAACAATCCTAACCATTGATCCAACCTTTCCCCCCAAGCAAAAGAGGCTCCCTTTGATCTTCACCATCCAATTCAAATGAAACCATCTCAACCCTTCATTTCTCCTTTCCCCCCAAGCAAAGCATATTTCTTGGAATATCCTCTTCAACCCTAACCTAGGCATACTTGATCTTAGCCATCCATCTCTAATGAGATCATCTCATCCATCCACATTTCTCCACATGCAAAATTGTTTGAAAACCAAGGGAGGCTCCCTTTGATCCTAGCCATCCAATTCAAACCATTTCATCTCAACCCTCCATCACATTCTTCCCCCCAAGCATTGGAATATTCCTTGGCATATTCTTTCTCTCTTTTCTATGCCATATGAGGAGATACACTTCTACCCATTCCAAATTACCCAATCTACACTTTAAACCCTTGGTAATTTGGTTTCTCTCTAAGCACTTCACAAATGATTTCCAAATTGGCTATTTGAGTTGGTAAACATTAGAATGATTAATGTTAATGTTTAGTGTGAAGTACAATTGGGGGTTTAGCAAGGATAGGTATTTATAAGATCCAAACACCCAACACTTGGGAAAAAGTTACAGACGCCTGGCGCGCTGCCCGCGCGTTGACGCGCGGGTGACGCGCCGACCTCGGTAAAATTTTCCAAGTTTGGGTTCTTGGCCTTTAAATACCACCCTTGCCTATTGTATTCCTCACCTCTTGCCATTATTCTTTCTCTCTAGATTCTTTCTCTCTAAACACTCTCAAATCTCTCAATCTCTCTATCTCTAATCTTGTGTTCTTGATTTTCACACTAACATCTTTGGAAGAACACATATCTTTGCAAGGGAAGAATCACAAGAACCTAATCCACTCTTGTGATTGTGTCGAGGGTCTTCTTTCTTATACCCTTTCTATTACAATCGAGTTTCTAGGTTAGGTTAGGACTTGGTTGATAAACAAACATTTATTCTTTCACTTGTTTGTAAGGGAAGTCTTGTGTCTTAGTGACCAAGCCTAGATCATTGGGGATCTAGTTGGGGTTTGATACTTCCGGGTGGAAGTCTTGGTAGTGATCTTTGTGATCCTTAGGTAAAGTCAAATCGTGAGATTCTTTTGGGTGGTTTCCGAGGGCGGAATACCGTTGGTGAGTAACTCCTTCTTTGTGAGCATTGATATTGGTGAATATCGGTGGAGTGAATTGTAACGGTTTATAGTCCACCGAAAGGATTATACTAGTGAATAGTATCGGAGTCGCGGATTCATAACTGGACGTACGGATGGTATAAACCCCCCATCCCGAACCAGTATATATCGTGGTGTCTTTTACTTTATATACTTTGGTTGTGTTAGTGGTTGTTGGATTATTATACAACCACTTGATACTATCTTTGGCTTAAAGTTTTTAAACATCTAAAAAGCCAAAGAAACCGTATTCACCCCCCTCTACGGTTCTACAATTGGTATCAGAGCAGTATACTCAAGTTTTTGAGCATTAAAGCCTTCCCGAGAAGTCGTTTTAAGTCGAAAACTTCTTTTCCAAAAAATCTAAAATCCTAACTAAGATTTTTGGTAAAGTAGAGTATAGATCCATGGCTCAAGAGAACTATGTTGAGGGGTGTTCTATGCAAAGACCACCTTTGCTAGAAACCGATGGGTTTTGCTTTTGGAAAACCCGATTCGAGACCTATGTTAGGTCCAAAGATCTTGATTTGTGGGAAATCATCCAAAATGGCAACTTTGAGTTTATGGTAGAAGACTCGGAAACAAAGTTGTTGGTGAAAAAGCCCCATATAGATCTTAATGATGATGAAAGAAGAAAGCTTGGTAAAAATGATGAAGCCAAGATGTTGATCTACAATGCTCTACCTCGAAGGGAGTTTGAGAGGGTTCATGTTTGCAAGACCGCCAAGGAAATTTGGCACTCTCTCATCATCACTCATCAAGGCAACTCTCAAGTGAAATATTGCAAGATCGATTTACTCATACAACAATATAAGAAGTTCTCGATCTCGGATGAAGAAACCATTGATAATGGGTACACAAGGTTCAATGCTATAATCACTAGTCTCACGGCTCTTGATCCTAGCTTCTATAACAAGAACCATGTGAGAAAGTTTCTTCGAGCACTTCTGGTGAAGTGGAGGCCAAAGGTGATAGCCATAGAAGAAGCCAAGAATTTGGTGGAACTACCTCTTGACGAGCTCATTGGAAATCTCAAAGTCTATGAGATGATTCTTGAAAACGACAAGGCGAATACCAAAGACAAGAAGGAGAAGGTTATGTCTTTGGCTCTTAAAGCTAAAGTTACTAGTACTCAAACTAGTAATGATAGTGATGGTCAAGAGGATATCAATGAAGAAGATGATATGGATGACGAAGAGTATAATCTTATGGCTAAGAACTTTCGGAGGTTCTTTAGGAAAGGTGGTAATATTGGTAGAAGAAATCGGTTTAGAAACCGAGATAATGGTGGAAGAAACAAATTCAGGGGAAACCGGAGTGGTGATAACAACAAGGTTGGTGAAAGCTCGAGACGCACCCAAGGATGCTACAATTGCGGAGAGAAGGGTCATTTCATCAATGAATGCCCTAAGCCTAGGGTGAACAAGGCATTCGTTGGAGGAGCGTGGAGTGATAGTGAAGATGAAGATCAACCAACTAATGACGCCACGTGTCTTATGGCTCAAGAAAAATTTGAGGTATCTCTAAACCCTTGCTCTTCTAATAACTTAGATATTATTAATTTGCAAAAGGAGAATGAGGAACTAGTTAAGTTTAATGATAATTTTAGAAAAACCCTTGATAAAGCTCTCAAAGAAAAACGTCTTCTTGAACTAGAAAATGTTAAATCTAAAGAAAGGGTTTGTGAACTCGAAAGTAAAGTGAAAACACTAGAACATTGCAAAGGGTTGATTGAACCTTGTAAAAATTGTGAAGCACTCACTCTTGAGGTTAACTCTTTGAATGAAAAAGTGTTGGAACTTCAAAAAGAATCACTAAGCTTTTCAAAATATAAAAAGAGCACAAATGATTTAGAAGAACTAATAAGTCGGCAAAAGGTGTCTCAAGATAAGGGAGGTCTTGGATTTTTTAAACAAGGTACAACCACTCCTATAAGCCTAACAAAACCAATAACATTTGTAAAGGCTAAAGAAAACGAGGTTCCAAAAATCCCCGAGGCTGACGCGCTGGCTGACGCGTCAACGTGCCATCAACGCGCCAGGCCTCTAAGGAAAATTGGATCTCCGATAAACAAAGTCATTAAACCAATTACTCCTCGAGCTCCTCTTGTAAGTACTCGAGGTAATCAAGCTCCCATTACAAGAAGAGAAAATCCAAAACAATTTTGTAACTCAAGCTCTCGCAATGGACTTGGATACTCACAACCTCGAGTAAATCATAGACCACTTTTGCCTACACCTAATATGAGATCTTCTACCTCATACAATCAAAGACCACCTTTTCAAAATAACCAAAGAAGAAATTTCTATAACTATGGTCAAAGGTCTTCTCAATACCAATACAACAATTATCAATGGAGAGACAACTCCTACTCAAACCAAAAATTCTTTAGACCTCAAACATATCATAACTATAGACCAAGTTATGAAACTCAAAATGACTATCGAAACAATCCTTGGTCCGCCTTCTCTAAATTTGGTATTGAGAAATTATGTGTCTTGCTTCAAGACCCAAGATTGTTTAACTTGGGCACCTTAAATGCTAACCAAAATGGACCCAAGAAACAATGGGTACCAAAGGCATGAGTTGTATTTTTGTTGTAGGTTTGCCTCAAAAGTGATCTACAACCGGATGAGTGGGTAGTGGATAGTGGTTGCACTAAATACATGACCGGGAATAGAAGATTATTCACATCATACACGGCGTATAATGGCAATCAAGTCATTTTTGGAAGCAAACTTAACGGAAAATTTGTCGGCAAAGGTAATGTCCTTCATGACTCCATAGAAATCTCCAATGTTGAGCATGTTAGGGGTCTAAGTTTCAATTTGATTAGTGTGAGTCAATTATGTGATGATGATTGTGAGGTCAAATTTACTAAGGTAGATTGCACCATTAGTAAAAATGGTGTTGTGTTAGCAAAAGGTCATAGGAGAAATAATTTATATACATGCAAGTTAGGTGATAACTCTAAGCAACACATATGTCTTACGTCCATGGTGGACAACTCAACGCTTTGGCATAGGAGATTAGGTCACGCCAATATGAGGTTAGTCCAAAATCTAGCTTCTAACGAGCTAGTACGGAATTTACCAAAGTTGAGCTTTGAGAGGCATTATTGTGATACATGTGTAGGGAGTCAAGGACAAACCTATAATAGGAATATAAAGGAAGTGACAACTAGTAAAGTTTTTGAATTAATTCATTTGGATTTGTATGGTCCATCTCTGATCCAAAGTTATGGAGGAAACTTCTATACTTTAATGATCATAGATGATTATTCAAATTACACTTGGATATTGTTCTTCGAAAACAAGGATGGTGTTTTAAATAAGTTCAACATTTTGAGAAAGAAACTTGAAAACCTACTTGATTGTTCAATTGTTTCAATTAAAACAAATCATAGTAGCGAATTTGATAAAATGCAATTTGGAACCTTTTGTGAACAACATGGAATATCTTATAACTTATCGGGCCCGTTCACTTCTCAATCGCATGAGATTTTTGAAAGAACACATCGTAAGTGAAGAAAGATGAGTCATGCAATGCTTGACGAGCAATCCATTCCACAAAAGTTTTGGTGTCATGCCATAGATACCGCTTGTTACATTTTTAATAGAGTCTACATAAGAAAGGTAATTAATAAAACACCTTATGAAATACTTAGGAATAGAAAACCATCCCTAGAGTATTTTAGAGTATTTGGTTGCAAAGTATTTATACTTAACACCAAAGAATATCTCACCAAATTCGACCCAAAGTCGTATGAAGGTGTGTTCCTAGGATACTTTCAAACTAATAAAGCATACATAGTGCTTAACAAGGAAACAATGAGGATTGAGGAATCTCTCAATGTAACCTTTGATGAGAGCATGCCCGAGCCTAAATCATCTCCTTCGGTAGAAGATGATGTGATCAACGAACCTTTAGTTCAAGATAAAGAAAGGTCGCCAACATTACAAGTTAATGATTCGGATGAAGGAAATCCTAAGGAATTGAGAGAAGCGAGGGGTCATCCTATACAACAAGTCATTGGTGACTTGAATAAAAGGACTCTTAGATCACAAAACAAACAAGTCTAAGTTTTTGGCATGACATTTTTCAAAAGTCCAAATTGCTTTGGGATAGGTTTTGATGCTAAAACATGCATCTTAGGAGAACAATCTTTAGGTGCTATTAGAGCTTATGTGATTAAGGTTTATATGGAGGCATGAATGGAAGATCTAACAAATGTCTTCCAAGAGGAAAGATATGCATCAATTCATTATTCAAACTATGATTGATAAGTATCCTAGATTCTACATGTCTATACTATGTGCTTGAACAAGGTAACTTGACACAAAATTATCTTGACTCATCTTGAAAATTTTGCCTTAGATATGATGTTTCTTCACAACTCACACTTGTGTTCGTGATGTTGTATCAAATTCATCTTGTTCTTCTTATATGATAGACTACATGCTACATACCCAAATTTTAATGAATAATGCCTCATTGCTTAAAAATTTTGATGCATAGCTTAACGATTTATGATGCATTCTTAATGGTAGGTAGCATATGTATTTTGTCCACATATCACAACTTAATAATCAACAAGATCACTCATTGCTCTTTGAATAACTTTTCTCATGATCATGTGATCCATGCTCACTTACCTTTCCTATATATTCTCTTCTTCTTGATCCTCACAATTTGTACACCTAATGAGGAATCTTGGTACTAATTGCCTTAATACCCGTTGGATAATAAGTGTCATCACTCATATCTAAATCCCACTTTACTATTATTTAAGGATTAGAGATCTTGTCTATCATAACATTTAAAATCTCAATCTAAGCTTAAATATGAATAACCAACCACTTTCTCCAAACAATGTTCTTGACAATTTCATCCTCCAAAGTAATGACACTAATTCCTTGAGTGGAAACAATGGAAGTGAAGAAATTGCTAACAACAATGTTGTCCCTCAAGCTACAACCAAGATTGATGGGATAGGAAATGAGTGGTTTATGCTAAACAATCAACAACAATATCCCAGGATCAACCTTGAAAAACTTTTGCAAGATGATGTTTGGAGCTATCCACAAAATGTTCAAGCCACATCACCCCTTACTAAGGGAATTGAAGATGAAGAAGTTTGGGAAAAGATAAGGAAGCCCTTAAGCCCAAAACTTCGTGAAGGCAATCATGCAATTTGTTGCGAAAACACAATTGACATGCTTAATGCTATTAAGGATCATAGAGAAAAAACCCGTAAGATGCTCAAATCTCTTCATGACGGTGTTAAAATGCTTCAAGCATTAGCCTCAAATATGACATGCATTGTGCATCAAGATAGGGGTGTTGACACATGTGAGGACAATCTTGTAGATCACAAGAAATAGTCTTCTTATAACATGTATTGTCTAAGTGTGTTTGTTAGATGCATTATGTGTATTTTGTGTTTCTTTGATCTCTTGGTACTATGATCTTGTTGTAACTTTAAGCTCTCATGCTTTATTATAATAACAAATGCACTTCTCTCAACCTTGTCATGCTCAACTATTGGTTATTGGAGTCATATGGGACAAATACACACACACACACACACACACACACACACACACATATATATATATATAATATTATGGACTAACCCATGCTGCAAGTCTCCAAATGATAACCTAACCCATTTTGGAACTTTCACATGTGAGAATTTCTTTGTTGGTTGCATGTTGTGCTTTCTATGTGTAGCTAGGCCACCGCAAAGGTGAGGCTCTTGACCCATGGATCCCCGCCTTAAAACAAGGGGGAGCAACGATCTAGGGGGAGCTATGTTCAAGGGGGAGCACGGAAACAAGCTACTTTCTCATTTTAAATGGAAGTCCCGCCTTTTTGATGGGACAAAAGGGGGAGAAAGAAAGCAAGAAGTGTGAAGACCATTCAAGTAATGTTAAAGGCTTCACCAAATTACAAGGCAAAGGTCAAGACGCAAGCTACACCAAAGGCGTGCTTTGTCTTTGCTAAGTTTGGTAATTTTATTTGTTTTCGGTTTTTTATTTGTCATCATCAAAAAGGGGGAGATTGTTGAGGCAACATGATCAAGATCTCTTTATGTTTTAATGATGACAAACAAACCATCGAAACACATAAAATAACAAACGTTAGCTCAAAATCGCCGGAGCCAATGTCTGCTCCTGGCGCGCTGCCCGCGCGTCAACGCGCGGGTGACGCGCCAGGAGTCTGTATGGTTCCGGGCGAATTTTGAAAGTCGGATTTCCCCTTACCCGACAAATGTGGATCTTTCAAAACATGTATGAATATTTTATGTGCTTAATTGAGAACACTCGAAATGAGTTTTGAGACTTGAGAGATCCTACTTTTAAAACACCCGTTTATGGGAAAACGCCAACTCATGTTTTCTAACTATCGCCTCTAGCCAAGGCTTTTCTAAACTTAGGGAGCTTGTATATTTCACATAACATCGTGTTGAAGCATTCATATCCTCATATCCCGTGCTTACGTCCTCTCTAATTACGTAACGGGTTTACTCTATTATTGGTCAAACTAAGTCAAAGGTCACTTTGCGTAAACGCATCCTTTCCCACTTGGGTTATGCTTTACATCAAGGAAAAGCACTTAACTTGTTTGAACCAAGGTATTAGTTGAGAACGTCGAGTCGTGGAAAGTCACGAGATATGAAACTATGGATTCTCGACGTTGTGTTACTTGAACTTATAAGTAACCTATGATTTTCTCAACTTATAATCTTAATTGTCTAAACCTTTTCTTCTTAATGACAATTAGATTGTGCCTTAATCCTCTCTTAATCCCATTTATGCATAAGACAAAACCAATCATATCCAAATCAAATATTCTCTTACACAATCTCTTACACCCTTACATATTCCTTTACACACTACATCCTAACCATCCATTCCCTTACAACACATCTCAACCCTTTATTTTTCAACACATGGGGAATTGTTTGAAACCCTAATATGGCTCCTCTCATCCTAGCCATTGATTTCAAATTACAACACATCACAACCATCCATCCAACCCCTCATCTCTATATCACCACATGGGCTTGATCTCAACCATTGAATTCAAATCAAACACATCTCAACCATCCATCCAATCCCTCTTCCCTATACCACCACATGTGATTGATCTTAGCCATTGAATGCAAACCAAAACAATCCTAACCATTGATCCAACCTTTCCCCCAAAGCAAAAGAGGCTCCCTTTGATCTCCACCATCCAATTCAAATGAAACCATCTCAACCCTTCATTTCTCCTTTCCCCCCAAGCAAAGCATATTCCTTGGAATATCCTCTTCAACCCTAACCTAGGCATACTTGATCTTAGCCATCCATCTCTAACGAGATCATCTCATCCATCCACATTTCTCCACATGCAAAATTGTTTGAAAACCAAGGGAGGCTCCCTTTGATCCTAGCCATCCAATTCAAACCATTTCATCTCAACCCTCCATCACATTCTTCCCCCCAAGCATTGGAATATTCCTTGGCATATTCTTTCTCTCTTTTCTATGCCATATGAGGAGATACACTTCTACCCCTTCCAAATTACCCAATCTACACTTTAAACCCTTGGTAATTTGGTTTCTCTCTAAGCACTTCACAAATGATTTCCAAATTGGCTATTTGAGTTGGTAAACCTTAGAATGATTAATATTAAGGTTTAGTGTGAAGTACAATTGGGGGTTTAGCAAGGATAGGTATTTATAAGATCCAAACACCCAACACTTGGGAAAAAGTTACAGACGCCTGGCGCGCTGCCTGCGCGTTGACGCGCGGGTGACGCGCCGGCCTCGGTAAAATTTCCCAAGTTTGGGTTCTTGGCCTATAAATACCACCCTTGCCTATTGTATTCCTCACCTCTTGCCATTATTCTTTCTCTCTAGATTCTTTCTCTCTAAACACTCTCAAATCTCTCAATCTCTCTATCTCTAATCTTGTGTTCTTGATTTTCACACTAACATCTTTGGAAGAACACATATCTTTGCAAGGGAAGACTCACAAGAACCTAATCCACTCTTGTGATTGTGTCGAGGGTCTTCTTTCTTATACCCTTTCTATTACAATCGAGTTTCTAGGTTAGGTTAGGACTTGGTTGATAAACAAACATTTATTCTTTCACTTGTTTGTAAGGGAAGTCTTGTGTCTTAGTGACCAAGCCTAGATCATTGGGGATCTAGTTGAGGTTTGATACTTCCGGGTGGAAGTCTTGGTAGTGATCTTTGTGATCCTTAGGTAAAGTCAAATCGTGAGATTCTTTTGGGTGGTTTCCGAGGGCGGAATACTGTTGGTGAGTAACTCCTTCTTTGTGAGCATCGATATTGGTGAATATCGGTGGAGTGAATTGTAACGGTTTATAGTCCACCGAAAGTATTATACTAGTGAATAGTATCGGAGTCGTGGATTCATAACTGGACGTACGGATGGAATAAACCCCGCATCCCGAACCAGTATATATCGTGGTATCTTTTACTTGCTTTATATACTTTGGTTGTGTTAGTGGTTGTTGGATTATTATACAACCACTTGGTACTATCTTTGGTTTAAAGTTTTTAAACATCTAAAAAGCCGAAGAAACCGTATTCACCCCCTCTACGGTTCTGCAATTATGTTTCTGCTCTGGATTGTCTTTGTGATACGATTCCAAGCTTTGATTTTAGTGGGTTCACTAATAAGGACACCGTCCCCTCTAAAGCCCAACAAACACTGGCGAGTGCCCTTTTTAGTTAAATGGTCAAGGATATGGAAGTTCATTTTGACATGACTGTGAGACAGAAAGCTGTTTTTGAGTGTCTACGCGCACCACATGCTCAAGATTTTTTATTAGCTATCCCCATAGACGGGCTAGGTCAGCATATGTCACCGGTGAAATATCGTACTATCCTTAAGTATCGCCTTATGATTCCATTATTTCCGGTTGATGAGATATGCCCTGTTTGTCGCAAGAAATGTTTGGATTCCTTTGGGGAACATGCGGTTCATTGTAAAGAGCTCCCGGGCTTCAAGTACAGACATGATTTTGTTAAAGACGTCCTTTTTGATGTATGTAGGCGTGCCGGGATCTCCGCCAAGAAAGAAGCGCCTGTGAACTTTTTGACGGACCCGTCGGATGGAAGATCTACGTTGAGACCGGCTGACATTTTGATTTTTGGATGGGTTGGAGGGAAACATGCTTGTGTGGATCTGACCGGGGTTTCTCCTCTTGTGGGGTTGAGTAGTCGGGGTTTTACAGCCGGACATGCCGCTTTGAAAGCCGCCTCGTGCAAGGTGACAAAACACGAGAAAGCATGCATTGAAAATCAACACGTGTTTATTCCTTTCGCGTTTGATACATTTGGTTTCCTTGCACCTGAGGCGGTGGAACTACTCAACAGAGTCCAACGAGTTATGAACATTAATGTTATGACACATAGATCCACAAATGTAGTTTTCAAAAGAGTTAGCTTTGCAATCCAAAAAGGGCTAGTGGCGCAGCTTGTTGCCCGTTTGCCTTCAACCACTATGTAAATTCTATTTTAAACGAAAATGAAAATCGATCAATATAAATAAAACACCTTATTCATCCATCTTGATTGTGTTCAAACAATATCCATAAATTACCAACTCCATAATAAAAGCTCTAAAACAAAGTAATTTTAGAACTCACATTCAACATCAAGTTAGCAATTGTCAAAAGTTACTTTTTGGATTAGCGTGTGAAATTTCTTCTAACTTAATGACTTACTACCTGGTTTTGAAAAACCAGGTCCAACTCATATTTAAAAAATGAGCGAATTGCTAACATTAGTTTGAGATCATATACGTACTTCTTGTTATAAAACAGAGTAAATTTCTTTACTTTACAAACGTGTGTAAACCATCCCAACTTCATAATATAACTATTTTTACTAATTAATAATTTTATACCTAACGTAAGTATCAATTGTTATACACAAAAAATATTGGCGATTCTTAAAGTTAACTACAAAGTGTGTCACACAAGCAAAATTTTTAGCTTTCCACTTTTACGACTACCAAACCTTCATATATTTAATAGATTACACAAATTTTAATGTCTAACCAACGACGACTTTTACATCTTCTATGATGGTAAACTTGTAAAAGAAACTATCCCACGATCTTAAGGAATAGTTTTTAATCTACCAAGAATATTAAAAATGTATGAATTTGACGTATTTTGTTAACCAGAATTTATATCCGTGTCTAGTACTTTCAAAAATATTGATAAAGTGCAAAGTGATACAGTCACATGTCCGAACTCAGTTGAGGTGTTGTTGAGAAATCACTACTATGGATATTGAATCGGTTTTTGTGTTTGAGGTAGTACAATCTCTTGCTCAGGACCTCTTGGTACAGTGAAACAAAACTCAAAGTTGTTGTGTTTGCACAAGTGGAAGTCTGAAAGGATTTGTATACAAATAACACAACGACTTTCACACTTGACTTCACAGAAATGTCGAAGGATCACAGCAGTGCACACTAAACAGGACAATACAAGCGGAAATAAGAAACAAGTTACAAAATGAAATGAGTATAACAAGGGAATGAAAATACGACCTTATTTTCATTAAGAGAATAAATAATTATTAACCAAAGAATAATATTTATCGGGGATAAATATTAATGGTTAATAATGACAAAAATCAAAAACCGAATCCGTCGGTTAAGGGAAGTTGGCTGAACACCTAAGGGATGTGTTTGTGCTTTTTACCAAACTTAAGGACGTTACAATCCCTCTAGAACCCTTCTTGGTATCCTATAAATACCACGGCATTCTAAGGGACTCTCATTTACTCCTAACTAAACCCTAAACCTCTCTCCCTCTCCTCTCTTCTCTCATGCGATCGATCAGCCAAGAACAAAGGGTCGAAACCCTTTGTTCAAATCCCACAAGTCGACTTTAGTCGACTCTTAAGTCGGTCGAAACCTAAAGCGTTTTAAACTCTTGGGTCGATCGCTATACACGAGCGATTAGTGTCACACCCCCAAAATCGGGTCCAGCGGAAGCATACATGTAGCTGGGGTGTAACTCAATTGATATTACAATACTAGTTCAAAAATAGTTTGCACTTGAATCATTTAGAATAAAATAGTTAAATCAAAATGTTGATTTTTACATTGTTAAAAGTATTGCGGAAGTAGGCCCTTAAAATAGTTTTAAAACGGTCCCCAAATGATTAAATCAGAGTCTTCTATGACCATGCCCTGCCCTGCCAAAACCTCCTGTAGCGTGCCATTGGTTAAAACCTGAAAATACATGCTAAAGTGTCAACACAATGGTTGGTGAGTTCATAGAGTCTTGTGAAAAAGAATGTAATGCATATGGATGAAGTTGTCCCAGCAAAGGCATCGTAAATCCACTCAGTTCCAAGTCCCGCCATAAGAGACTTGTAACCTGTGTGTTTACAACCCACTGCCAAATGTAATAAGTGTGGTGCAAAAGCATCGTAAATCAGTAATAAAGTTGATGCAAAGGCATCGTATTTCAGAAGTAAGACTTGATGCAAAGGCATTGTAATTCAGTAGTAATAATGATGAAAAAGTATCGGGAATTTATAAGTAATTTTGTATGTACAATTGCCACAAGTATAAAGTGAACCGACATAAATGTCAAAAGTGCTACATTGTCTCTTAAGCTCATGACCCCGAAGCTAGACGTACTAAATCCTGCCCCAAATGAGTGTTTACCAGACACTCAATAAATTAGAAATGAAATGCATTCGTAATTCCGTTGGAGCAACCCAAACACGAATGGAGGAGTCACCCTCAATAGATCTATTCACTCACTCTCGCTTGAATCTTAATTAACGGTCCATGAAATAAAGGGGACTTGTCATGACGTGGTAGTAATAAGGCAACTTAAGCAATGTAAGGAATTTGTAATACTTTGGCATTGTACAAAAATAATTAAAGCAGTGTATTCTCCCTCAGAAGTAATTCAAATCGTATAAAAGCATAGAACAAGTATTGAAGCATGTATCTCCCCCAAAGAGTTTATAAAGAAATTTAACAAGTAAAAGTGGGGCTATGACTCACCTGGAGTAATGATGCAATGATGGTACCATGAACATGTAATGAGTTGAAAAACAAGGCGCGCACACTAGCCGCAACCTAATATGAATGATGAACGATCTACTTTAGATCATGAAATGATGTTATGAATGTCCATGCACATGTTTCCTATACCACTCTACTCTTTGAAAAATACTTGTTGTTATCAAAAATATACATTTCCAAGACTTCAGAAAAATATGGCTATTAGAAAAAATAAAGCTAGTTGCAATATATATACTTATATATATATCGTATGTATCAATGTTCGTGTTGAAATCCTCGGTTTGAAATCCTTGAAATAACGCCTTGTAGTGATAAAATATACTTGTAATAACTAATACTTCATTAGTTATAAAATTGGGTACTTGGTTAATATTTCTAGAAAATCTAGAATTTAGTACGTAGAAGTATTATTACTTCTATTAGTGACAAAATGGTCTCGTAAAACTAGTCATGAAATAGTGAATATTAAGAGTTAGGAAAGAAGCTCGGTATTTTTGAGAAGATTTTCACCATATCTAAAAAGTCACAGAAGTGAAGTTTGTCCATACAGGTCTCGATCATAAAGATAATTAGCCGTCAAGTGAGGTATTTGGGCTGTTTTGGCAGATTCTGGGCAGTTTTTGGGAAAGTTTGGAAGTCCATAAGTTGTTCGTTATAAATCCTTTTGACAAACGGCTGGATGTTTTGAAAACTAGGCTGGGTGAAATAACTTTTTGTCAATGATGTAAATTTTCCAGAAATGAGTTTATCAATGAGTAAATTGGCTCTCAACATGATGTATTACAAAAACTGTTTTTCTATACTTAGTAATATTTCGCTAAAAAGCTGATGGAAATAAATAGAGTTTCGCCGATTTTAAAACGTGTATATCTTGGTCGTTATAAGCTTGTTTTCTACGTTCTTTATATCCCCGAAATCGTGGGACAACATACTAATATATTTTTGATAAGCCGGGATGGCTAGATCAAGTTTTACACCTCAGATTGCCCATTGAAAATCGTGGGACAGCATGTACAATTTTCAGAAAATAGTTTTCGTCGTTAAACTTGCAAAAATCATATCTCCTTCGTTATAAACTCGTTTTAATCCGTTCTTTCACCTACGGATTCGTTTTTGAAAGTATTTTCTAAAAATTTTGCCAAAGTTTACTTTGTATTTACTGATTTTCCAGAAATTAACAAAATGGGACAGAATGTATATTTACTTGTTACAAATCCATTTCCAAGGTTCAAAACTAGGTTTTACTTCAACCAAATCTCTTGCAAACACCACAAATCTATACTAATCCTACCATACACCTTCTTAGGGTGCCATGGGTTCCTAATCACTAGTAATCATGTTAATTTTACAAAGGAACACCTAAATCAAAATCTAGGGTTTGTATGTTCAAAAAGTATACAAAAATAAAGTGGTATAACTAGTTTGTGCATGAAATTAAGCATGAATACTATAAGATACATGTGTTAATTAGATGAAAACATGAAAATAAATTTGAATACTCACTTTGAAATAATAGGTGGTGAGATGATGAGAAACCTTGTATTACTTGTGTTTTTGTGTTATGATTCTTGATTAGGATGATGAAATGAACAACTTTGATGCTTTATACTTTGAAAAATAATGGATTGATCTTGTTTTCATGGTTTGGTCGTGGGTTTTGATGTAGGGAGGAAGAAGAAGAGAAAAACTTCACTTTTTGATTATTAGGAATGAATATAAATGTGTTATTGATGTTTATGTAGGAAATATCTCATCCAATGGCATTTTGGTAATTAATTAGTCAAGTGGAAGACAAGGGGGGGCTGCACATGTAAAGAAATTAGATGAGTATGTAGCAAGCTTGGTGTTATCTGGTTCACGGGGTCGGTTTTGGTTCCGTTATTCGCAAAACGTAAAGTTTTAAACCGCGAAACGTAAATTCGGGCATCGTAAAAATATGAAACTTGAAAGAATGACTAAACTTGTCAAAATACTCCATAATAAAATATAAAATGAATGGTAAGTTCCATCGGGTTGCTTAAACGCTGTAAAAACTGGAAACGCGGGTTAAAAACGCGTAATTCGCGTAAAACGCTGAACTGGAAAACGTAAAATTCCAAAACTTTTAGAATTGTCGTAAAATGAAAGAAAATCATATTTTTATTGTTTATAATGATTTATAGACATATCGGGATGCCGGAAGGACGTTTAAACCTGAATGTAAATCTCGGACACGGCTTCGTGATTTTTGCAGAAATGATCCGACGAGCGCCAAACTCTCGGATTACCGTTAAAATAGTTTAACTTATGAGAATATGAAATAAAAATTTCGGACATGAATAGTGTTTTGTGAATAGTAAAAGTGAATAGTAACTCCCGAGATAAAAATTGGAATTTCGACGTTTGAAACAGGACATGAAATTACGAGTTGTGACATTCTTCCCCTCTAAAAGGAACTTCGTCCCGAAGTTCAGTTTGTGTTGGTTTCTAGAGTGGTATTGGAGAAAAGATGATGAAAAGTATGAAAGTTCTAACAACGAAGCTATACACACACACACATGAATGAAACATTTGGAAAATGAGTTGAGAATTTATTCCAGACAGAATTTTATTATAACCATTCTCAGTGTTGCAAAATTCATTTCTGAGTCAGACATAGGTAGTCAGCCTATGTCCCACTATCCCGGGTTGAATATAGATGACTAGTCTATATTCCACCGAGGTTCCATGAATTTTGAAAAGCTCAGTTCAGTTATACTAAGACTATGTCCTTCACAAATACCAAGACGTTCTGAAAGACTAAGGCAAGTGACCAAAACTCGAGGTCAAATGATGAAACTATGCAAGGAAAACATAATGCGGTGACATATATGATACGTGAACATGCTTATATGAAAGACAATTATAGTAAACAACTATAATAAATGAATATAATATATATCAGATAATGAGACATAAATCTCATCACCTATGTCAGCAACTAACCACAAATGAGGCTTCAGCTTGGCAGGCAGGCACGTGACGGTTATAGGGTTAAGTTTTCTTGAAAGTAGCTATAGTCTAGGTTTTAAAAACGCTTAGTTCGCTATAGCCAAAGCTCTGATGCCAATCTGTCACACCCCCAAAATCGGGTCCAGCGGAAGCATACATGTAGCTGGGGTGTAACTCAATTGATATTACAATACTAGTTCAAAAATAGTTTGCACTTGAATCATTTAGAATAAAATAGTTAAATCAAAATGTTGATTTTTACATTGTTAAAAGTATTGCGGAAGTAGGCCCTTAAAATAGTTTTAAAACGGTCCCCAAATGATTAAATCAGAGTCTTCTATGACCATGCCCTGCCCTGCCAAAACCTCCTGTAGCGTGCCATTGGTTAAAACCTGAAAATACATGCTAAAGTGTCAACACAATGGTTGGTGAGTTCATAGAGTCTTGTGAAAAAGAATGTAATGCATATGGATGAAGTTGTCCCAGCAAAGGCATCGTAAATCCACTCAGTTCCAAGTCCCGCCATAAGAGACTTGTAACCTGTGTGTTTACAACCCACTGCCAAATGTAATAAGTGTGGTGCAAAAGCATCGTAAATCAGTAATAAAGTTGATGCAAAGGCATCGTATTTCAGAAGTAAGACTTGATGCAAAGGCATCGTAATTCAGTAGTAATAATGATGAAAAAGTATCGGGAATTTATAAGTAATTTTGTATGTGCAATTGCCACAAGTATAAAGTGAACCGACATAAATGTCAAAAGTGCTACATTGTCTCTTAAGCTCATGACCCCGAAGCTAGACGTACTAAATCCTGCCCCAAATGAGTGTTTACCAGACACTCAATAAATTAGAAATGAAATGCATTCGTAATTCCGTTGGAGCAACCCAAACACGAATGGAGGAGTCACCCTCAATAGATCTATTCACTCACTCTCGCTTGAATCTTAATTAACGGTCCATGAAATAAAGGGGACTTGTCATGACGTGGTAGTAATAAGGCAACTTAAGCAATGTAAGGAATTTGTAATACTTTGGCATTGTACAAAAATAATTAAATCAGTGTATTCTCCCCCAGAAGTAATTCAAATCGTATAAAAGCATAGAACAAGTATTGAAGCATGTATCTCCCCCAAAGAGTTTATAAAGAAATTTAACAAGTAAAAGTGGGGCTATGACTCACCTGGAGTAATGATGCAATGATGGTACCATGAACATGTAATGAGTTGAAAAACAAGGCGCGCACACTAGCCGCAACCTAATATGAATGATGAACGATCTACTTTAGATCATGAAATGATGTTATGAATGTCCATGCACATGTTTCCTATACCACTCTACTCTTTGAAAAATACTTGTTGTTATCAAAAATATACTTTTCCAAGACTTCAGAAAAATATGGCTATTAGAAAAAATAAAGCTAGTTGCAATATATATACTTATATATATATCGTATGTATCAATGTTCGTGTTGAAATCCTCGGTTTGAAATCCTTGAAATAACGCCTTGTAGTGATAAAATATACTTGTAATAACTAATACTTCATTAGTTATAAAATTGGGTACTTGGTTAATATTTCTAGAAAATCTAGAATTTAGTACGTAGAAGTATTATTACTTCTATTAGTGACAAAATGGTCTCGTAAAACTAGTCATGAAATAGTGAATATTAAGAGTTAGGAAAGAAGCTCGGTATTTTTGAGAAGATTTTCACCATATCTAAAAAGTCACAGAAGTGAAGTTTGTCCATACAGGTCTCGATCATAAAGATAATTAGCCGTCAAGTGAGGTATTTGGGCTGTTTTGGCAGATTCTGGGCAGTTTTTGGGAAAGTTTGGAAGTCCATAAGTTGTTCGTTATAAATCCTTTTGACAAACGGCTGGATGTTTTGAAAACTAGGCTGGGTGAAATAACTTTTTGTCAATGATGTAAATTTTCCAGAAATGAGTTTATCAATGAGTAAATTGGCTCTCAACATGATGTATTACAAAAACTGTTTTTCTATACTTAGTAATATTTCGCTAAAAAGCTGATGGAAATAAATAGAGTTTCGCCGATTTTAAAACGTGTATATCTTGGTCGTTATAAGCTTGTTTTCTACGTTCTTTATATCCCCGAAATCGTGGGACAACATACTAATATATTTTTGATAAGCCGGGATGGCTAGATCAAGTTTTACACCTCAGATTGCCCATTGAAAATCGTGGGACAGCATGTACAATTTTCAGAAAATAGTTTTCGTCGTTAAACTTGCAAAAATCATATCTCCTTCGTTATAAACTCGTTTTAATCCGTTCTTTCACCTACGGATTCGTTTTTGAAAGTATTTTCTAAAAATTTTGCCAAAGTTTACTTTGTATTTACTGATTTTCCAGAAATTAACAAAATGGGACAGAATGTATATTTACTTGTTACAAATCCATTTCCAAGGTTCAAAACTAGTTTTTACTTCAACCAAATCTCTTGCAAACACCACAAATCTATACTAATCCTACCATACACCTTCTTAGGGTGCCATGGGTTCCTAATCACTAGTAATCATGTTAATTTTACAAAGGAACACCTAAATCAAAATCTAGGGTTTGTATGTTCAAAAAGTATACAAAAATAAAGTGGTATAACTAGTTTGTGCATGAAATTAAGCATGAATACTATAAGATACATGTGTTAATTAGATGAAAACATGAAAATAAATTTGAATACTCACTTTGAAATAATAGGTGGTGAGATGATGAGAAACCTTGTATTACTTGTGTTTTTGTGTTATGATTCTTGATTAGGATGATGAAATGAACAACTTTGATGCTTTATACTTTGAAAAATAATGGATTGATCTTGTTTTCATGGTTTGGTCGTGGGTTTTGATGTAGGGAGGAAGAAGAAGAGAAAAACTTCACTTTTTGATTATTAGGAATGAATATAAATGTGTTATTGATGTTTATGTAGGAAATATCTCATCCAATGGCATTTTGGTAATTAATTAGTCAAGTGGAAGACAAGGGGGGGCTGCACATGTAAAGAAATTAGATGAGTATGTAGCAAGCTTGGTGTTATCTGGTTCACGGGGTCGGTTTTGGTTCCGTTATTCGCAAAACGTAAAGTTTTAAACCGCGAAACGTAAATTCGGGCATCGTAAAAATATGAAACTTGAAAGAATGACTAAACTTGTCAAAATACTCCATAATAAAATATAAAATGAATGGTAAGTTCCATCGGGTTGCTTAAACGCTGTAAAAACTGGAAACGCGGGTTAAAAACGCGTAATTCGCGTAAAACGCTGAACTGGAAAACGTAAAATTCCAAAACTTTTAGAATTGTCGTAAAATGAAAGAAAATCATATTTTTATTGTTTATAATGATTTATAGACATATCGGGATGCCGGAAGGACGTTTAAACCTGAATGTAAATCTCGGACACGGCTTCGTGATTTTTGCAGAAATGATCCGACGAGCGCCAAACTCTCGGATTACCGTTAAAATAGTTTAACTTATGAGAATATGAAATAAAAATTTCGGACATGAATAGTGTTTTGTGAATAGTAAAAGTGAATAGTAACTCCCGAGATAAAAATTGGAATTTCGACGTTTGAAACAGGACATGAAATTACGAGTTGTGACATTCTTCCCCTCTAAAAGGAACTTCGTCCCGAAGTTCAGTTTGTGTTGGTTTCTAGAGTGGTATTGGAGAAAAGATGATGAAAAGTATGAAAGTTCTAACAACGAAGCTATACACACACACACATGAATGAAACATTTGGAAAATGAGTTGAGAATTTATTCCAGACAGAATTTTATTATAACCATTCTCAGTGTTGCAAAATTCATTTCTGAGTCAGACATAGGTAGTCAGCCTATGTCCCACTATCCCGGGTTGAATATAGATGACTAGTCTATATTCCACCGAGGTTCCATGAATTTTGAAAAGCTCAGTTCAGTTATACTAAGACTATGTCCTTCACAAATACCAAGACGTTCTGAAAGACTAAGGCAAGTGACCAAAACTCGAGGTCAAATGATGAAACTATGCAAGGAAAACATAATGCGGTGACATATATGATACGTGAACATACTTATATGAAAGACAATTATAGTAAACAACTATAATAAATGAATATAATATATATCAGATAATGAGACATAAATCTCATCACCTATGTCAGCAACTAACCACAAATGAGGCTTCAGCTTGGCAGGCAGGCACGTGACGGTCATAGGGTTAAGTTTTCTTGAAAGTAGCTATAGTCTAGGTTTTAAAAACGCTTAGTTCGCTATAGCCAAAGCTCTGATGCCAATCTGTCACACCCCCAAAATCGGGTCCAGCGGAAGCATACATGTAGCTGGGGTGTAACTCAATTGATATTACAATACTAGTTCAAAAATAGTTTGCACTTGAATCATTTAGAATAAAATAGTTAAATCAAAATGTTGATTTTTACATTGTTAAAAGTATTGCGGAAGTAGGCCCTTAAAATAGTTTTAAAACGGTCCCCAAATGATTAAATCAGAGTCTTCTATGACCATGCCCTGCCCTGCCAAAACCTCCTGTAGCGTGCCATTGGTTAAAACCTGAAAATACATGCTAAAGTGTCAACACAATGGTTGGTGAGTTCATAGAGTCTTGTGAAAAAGAATGTAATGCATATGGATGAAGTTGTCCCAGCAAAGGCATCGTAAATCCACTCAGTTCCAAGTCCCGCCATAAGAGACTTGTAACCTGTGTGTTTACAACCCACTGCCAAATGTAATAAGTGTGGTGCAAAAGCATCGTAAATCAGTAATAAAGTTGATGCAAAGGCATCGTATTTCAGAAGTAAGACTTGATGCAAAGGCATCGTAATTCAGTAGTAATAATGATGAAAAAGTATCGGGAATTTATAAGTAATTTTGTATGTGCAATTGCCACAAGTATAAAGTGAACCGACATAAATGTCAAAAGTGCTACATTGTCTCTTAAGCTCATGACCCCGAAGCTAGACGTACTAAATCCTGCCCCAAATGAGTGTTTACCAGACACTCAATAAATTAGAAATGAAATGCATTCGTAATTCCGTTGGAGCAACCCAAACACGAATGGAGGAGTCACCCTCAATAGATCTATTCACTCACTCTCGCTTGAATCTTAATTAACGGTCCATGAAATAAAGGGGACTTGTCATGACGTGGTAGTAATAAGGCAACTTAAGCAATGTAAGGAATTTGTAATACTTTGGCATTGTACAAAAATAATTAAATCAGTGTATTCTCCCCCAGAAGTAATTCAAATCGTATAAAAGCATAGAACAAGTATTGAAGCATGTATCTCCCCCAAAGAGTTTATAAAGAAATTTAACAAGTAAAAGTGGGGCTATGACTCACCTGGAGTAATGATGCAATGATGGTACCATGAACATGTAATGAGTTGAAAAACAAGGCGCGCACACTAGCCGCAACCTAATATGAATGATGAACGATCTACTTTAGATCATGAAATGATGTTATGAATGTCCATGCACATGTTTCCTATACCACTCTACTCTTTGAAAAATACTTGTTGTTATCAAAAATATACTTTTCCAAGACTTCAGAAAAATATGGCTATTAGAAAAAATAAAGCTAGTTGCAATATATATACTTATATATATATCGTATGTATCAATGTTCGTGTTGAAATCCTCGGTTTGAAATCCTTGAAATAACGCCTTGTAGTGATAAAATATACTTGTAATAACTAATACTTCATTAGTTATAAAATTGGGTACTTGGTTAATATTTCTAGAAAATCTAGAATTTAGTACGTAGAAGTATTATTACTTCTATTAGTGACAAAATGGTCTCGTAAAACTAGTCATGAAATAGTGAATATTAAGAGTTAGGAAAGAAGCTCGGTATTTTTGAGAAGATTTTCACCATATCTAAAAAGTCACAGAAGTGAAGTTTGTCCATACAGGTCTCGATCATAAAGATAATTAGCCGTCAAGTGAGGTATTTGGGCTGTTTTGGCAGATTCTGGGCAGTTTTTGGGAAAGTTTGGAAGTCCATAAGTTGTTCGTTATAAATCCTTTTGACAAACGGCTGGATGTTTTGAAAACTAGGCTGGGTGAAATAACTTTTTGTCAATGATGTAAATTTTCCAGAAATGAGTTTATCAATGAGTAAATTGGCTCTCAACATGATGTATTACAAAAACTGTTTTTCTATACTTAGTAATATTTCGCTAAAAAGCTGATGGAAATAAATAGAGTTTCGCCGATTTTAAAACGTGTATATCTTGGTCGTTATAAGCTTGTTTTCTACGTTCTTTATATCCCCGAAATCGTGGGACAACATACTAATATATTTTTGATAAGCCGGGATGGCTAGATCAAGTTTTACACCTCAGATTGCCCATTGAAAATCGTGGGACAGCATGTACAATTTTCAGAAAATAGTTTTCGTCGTTAAACTTGCAAAAATCATATCTCCTTCGTTATAAACTCGTTTTAATCCGTTCTTTCACCTACGGATTCGTTTTTGAAAGTATTTTCTAAAAATTTTGCCAAAGTTTACTTTGTATTTACTGATTTTCCAGAAATTAACAAAATGGGACAGAATGTATATTTACTTGTTACAAATCCATTTCCAAGGTTCAAAACTAGTTTTTACTTCAACCAAATCTCTTGCAAACACCACAAATCTATACTAATCCTACCATACACCTTCTTAGGGTGCCATGGGTTCCTAATCACTAGTAATCATGTTAATTTTACAAAGGAACACCTAAATCAAAATCTAGGGTTTGTATGTTCAAAAAGTATACAAAAATAAAGTGGTATAACTAGTTTGTGCATGAAATTAAGCATGAATACTATAAGATACATGTGTTAATTAGATGAAAACATGAAAATAAATTTGAATACTCACTTTGAAATAATAGGTGGTGAGATGATGAGAAACCTTGTATTACTTGTGTTTTTGTGTTATGATTCTTGATTAGGATGATGAAATGAACAACTTTGATGCTTTATACTTTGAAAAATAATGGATTGATCTTGTTTTCATGGTTTGGTCGTGGGTTTTGATGTAGGGAGGAAGAAGAAGAGAAAAACTTCACTTTTTGATTATTAGGAATGAATATAAATGTGTTATTGATGTTTATGTAGGAAATATCTCATCCAATGGCATTTTGGTAATTAATTAGTCAAGTGGAAGACAAGGGGGGGCTGCACATGTAAAGAAATTAGATGAGTATGTAGCAAGCTTGGTGTTATCTGGTTCACGGGGTCGGTTTTGGTTCCGTTATTCGCAAAACGTAAAGTTTTAAACCGCGAAACGTAAATTCGGGCATCGTAAAAATATGAAACTTGAAAGAATGACTAAACTTGTCAAAATACTCCATAATAAAATATAAAATGAATGGTAAGTTCCATCGGGTTGCTTAAACGCTGTAAAAACTGGAAACGCGGGTTAAAAACGCGTAATTCACGTAAAACGCTGAACTGGAAAACGTAAAATTCCAAAACTTTTAGAATTGTCGTAAAATGAAAGAAAATCATATTTTTATTGTTTATAATGATTTATAGACATATCGGGATGCCGGAAGGACGTTTAAACCTGAATGTAAATCTCGGACACGGCTTCGTGATTTTTGCAGAAATGATCCGACGAGCGCCAAACTCTCGGATTACCGTTAAAATAGTTTAACTTATGAGAATATGAAATAAAAATTTCGGACATGAATAGTGTTTTGTGAATAGTAAAAGTGAATAGTAACTCCCGAGATAAAAATTGGAATTTCGACGTTTGAAACAGGACATGAAATTACGAGTTGTGACATTCTTCCCCTCTAAAAGGAACTTCGTCCCGAAGTTCAGTTTGTGTTGGTTTCTAGAGTGGTATTGGAGAAAAGATGATGAAAAGTATGAAAGTTCTAACAACGAAGCTATACACACACACACATGAATGAAACATTTGGAAAATGAGTTGAGAATTTATTCCAGACAGAATTTTATTATAACCATTCTCAGTGTTGCAAAATTCATTTCTGAGTCAGACATAGGTAGTCAGCCTATGTCCCACTATCCCGGGTTGAATATAGATGACTAGTCTATATTCCACCGAGGTTCCATGAATTTTGAAAAGCTCAGTTCAGTTATACTAAGACTATGTCCTTCACAAATACCAAGACGTTCTGAAAGACTAAGGCAAGTGACCAAAACTCGAGGTCAAATGATGAAACTATGCAAGGAAAACATAATGCGGTGACATATATGATACGTGAACATACTTATATGAAAGACAATTATAGTAAACAACTATAATAAATGAATATAATATATATCAGATAATGAGACATAAATCTCATCACCTATGTCAGCAACTAACCACAAATGAGGCTTCAGCTTGGCAGGCAGGCACGTGACGGTCATAGGGTTAAGTTTTCTTGAAAGTAGCTATAGTCTAGGTTTTAAAAACGCTTAGTTCGCTATAGCCAAAGCTCTGATGCCAATCTGTCACACCCCCAAAATCGGGTCCAGCGGAAGCATACATGTAGCTGGGGTGTAACTCAATTGATATTACAATACTAGTTCAAAAATAGTTTGCACTTGAATCATTTAGAATAAAATAGTTAAATCAAAATGTTGATTTTTACATTGTTAAAAGTATTGCGGAAGTAGGCCCTTAAAATAGTTTTAAAACGGTCCCCAAATGATTAAATCAGAGTCTTCTATGACCATGCCCTGCCCTGCCAAAACCTCCTGTAGCGTGCCATTGGTTAAAACCTGAAAATACATGCTAAAGTGTCAACACAATGGTTGGTGAGTTCATAGAGTCTTGTGAAAAAGAATGTAATGCATATGGATGAAGTTGTCCCAGCAAAGGCATCGTAAATCCACTCAGTTCCAAGTCCCGCCACAAGAGACTTGTAACCTGTGTGTTTACAACCCACTGCCAAATGTAATAAGTGTGGTGCAAAAGCATCGTAAATCAGTAATAAAGTTGATGCAAAGGCATCGTATTTCAGAAGTAAGACTTGATGCAAAGGCATCGTAATTCAGTAGTAATAATGATGAAAAAGTATCGGGAATTTATAAGTAATTTTGTATGTACAATTGCCACAAGTATAAAGTGAACCGACATAAATGTCAAAAGTGCTACATTGTCTCTTAAGCTCATGACCCCGAAGCTAGACGTACTAAATCCTGCCCCAAATGAGTGTTTACCAGACACTCAATAAATTAGAAATGAAATGCATTCGTAATTCCGTTGGAGCAACCCAAACACGAATGGAGGAGTCACCCTCAATAGATCTATTCACTCACTCTCGCTTGAATCTTAATTAACGGTCCATGAAATAAAGGGGACTTGTCATGACGTGGTAGTAATAAGGCAACTTAAGCAATGTAAGGAATTTGTAATACTTTGGCATTGTACAAAAATAATTAAATCAGTGTATTCTCCCCCAGAAGTAATTCAAATCGTATAAAAGCATAGAACAAGTATTGAAGCATGTATTTCCCCCAAAGAGTTTATAAAGAAATTTAACAAGTAAAAGTGGGGCTATGACTCACCTGGAGTAATGATGCAATGATGGTACCATGAACATGTAATGAGTTGAAAAACAAGGCGCGCACACTAGCCGCAACCTAATATGAATGATGAACGATCTACTTTAGATCATGAAATGATGTTATGAATGTCCATGCACATGTTTCCTATACCACTCTACTCTTTGAAAAATACTTGTTGTTATCAAAAATATACTTTTCCAAGACTTCAGAAAAATATGGCTATTAGAAAAAATAAAGCTAGTTGCAATATATATACTTATATATATATCGTATGTATCAATGTTCGTGTTGAAATCCTCGGTTTGAAATCCTTGAAATAACGCCTTGTAGTGATAAAATATACTTGTAATAACTAATACTTCATTAGTTATAAAATTGGGTACTTGGTTAATATTTCTAGAAAATCTAGAATTTAGTACGTAGAAGTATTATTTCTATTAGTGACAAAATGGTCTCGTAAAACTAGTCATGAAATAGTGAATATTAAGAGTTAGGAAAGAAGCTCGGTATTTTTGAGAAGATTTTCACCATATCTAAAAAGTCACAGAAGTGAAGTTTGTCCATACAGGTCTCGATCATAAAGATAATTAGCCGTCAAGTGAGGTATTTGGGCTGTTTTGGCAGATTCTGGGCAGTTTTTGGGAAAGTTTGGAAGTCCATAAGTTGTTCGTTATAAATCCTTTTGACAAACGGCTGGATGTTTTGAAAACTAGGCTGGGTGAAATAACTTTTTGTCAATGATGTAAATTTTCCAGAAATGAGTTTATCAATGAGTAAATTGGCTCTCAACATGATGTATTACAAAAACTGTTTTTCTATACTTAGTAATATTTCGCTAAAAAGCTGATGGAAATAAATAGAGTTTCGCCGATTTTAAAACGTGTATATCTTGGTCGTTATAAGCTTGTTTTCTACGTTCTTTATATCCCCGAAATCGTGGGACAACATACTAATATATTTTTGATAAGCCGGGATGGCTAGATCAAGTTTTACACCTCAGATTGCCCATTGAAAATCGTGGGACAGCATGTACAATTTTCAGAAAATAGTTTTCGTCGTTAAACTTGCAAAAATCATATCTCCTTCGTTATAAACTCGTTTTAATCCGTTCTTTCACCTACGGATTCGTTTTTGAAAGTATTTTCTAAAAATTTTGCCAAAGTTTACTTTGTATTTACTGATTTTCCAGAAATTAACAAAATGGGACAGAATGTATATTTACTTGTTACAAATCCATTTCCAAGGTTCAAAACTAGTTTTTACTTCAACCAAATCTCTTGCAAACACCACAAATCTATACTAATCCTACCATACACCTTCTTAGGGTGCCATGGGTTCCTAATCACTAGTAATCATGTTAATTTTACAAAGGAACACCTAAATCAAAATCTAGGGTTTGTATGTTCAAAAAGTATACAAAAATAAAGTGGTATAACTAGTTTGTGCATGAAATTAAGCATGAATACTATAAGATACATGTGTTAATTAGATGAAAACATGAAAATAAATTTGAATACTCACTTTGAAATAATAGGTGGTGAGATGATGAGAAACCTTGTATTACTTGTGTTTTTGTGTTATGATTCTTGATTAGGATGATGAAATGAACAACTTTGATGCTTTATACTTTGAAAAATAATGGATTGATCTTGTTTTCATGGTTTGGTCGTGGGTTTTGATGTAGGGAGGAAGAAGAAGAGAAAAACTTCACTTTTTGATTATTAGGAATGAATATAAATGTGTTATTGATGTTTATGTAGGAAATATCTCATCCAATGGCATTTTGGTAATTAATTAGTCAAGTGGAAGACAAGGGGGGGCTGCACATGTAAAGAAATTAGATGAGTATGTAGCAAGCTTGGTGTTATCTGGTTCACGGGGTCGGTTTTGGTTCCGTTATTCGCAAAACGTAAAGTTTTAAACCGCGAAACGTAAATTCGGGCATCGTAAAAATATGAAACTTGAAAGAATGACTAAACTTGTCAAAATACTCCATAATAAAATATAAAATGAATGGTAAGTTCCATCGGGTTGCTTAAACGCTGTAAAAACTGGAAACGCGGGTTAAAAACGCGTAATTCGCGTAAAACGCTGAACTGGAAAACGTAAAATTCCAAAACTTTTAGAATTGTCGTAAAATGAAAGAAAATCATATTTTTATTGTTTATAATGATTTATAGACATATCGGGATGCCGGAAGGACGTTTAAACCTGAATGTAAATCTCGGACACGGCTTCGTGATTTTTGCAGAAATGATCCGACGAGCGCCAAACTCTCGGATTACCGTTAAAATAGTTTAACTTATGAGAATATGAAATAAAAATTTCGGACATGAATAGTGTTTTGTGAATAGTAAAAGTGAATAGTAACTCCCGAGATAAAAATTGAAATTTCGACGTTTGAAACAGGACATGAAATTACGAGTTGTGACAATTAGGGTTTCAAAAACCCTAATCGAGCCCTAGATTGATCCGTATATCAATTTATGGTTTTACCTAGATTCGTACTCGCCTAACGTGTGATAGATTCATATCCCTAGTCCTACTTTTGCAGTATCGGTGGATACCTGACGCAACCCTAGCGGTGATATTCACAAGAAACCCTAATCTAGGGCGTGAAGGATCGAGAAGGTGTTCCGTGAATCTGAAGAAGGTCAAGAAACTTAGGTTATATCAATGTTTAAAGATATGTGTACAAGGATTTTGGTCTGCGAAACTTATGTGTATATTTTCCGTTGTGCATGTTTTATAGCCATCTAGGCGACCACCAGAACCCTACAAAGTGTTAATTGGCGTAAAGCCTACTAGGCGACCGTAAGGGAATCCGTCAATACACAAGAGTCCAATTCTTGGAGCCCAATGCTCCGAAGAGCTTCAGCCTCCGAAGAGATTGAGGCTCCGATACTAAAAGATAAACAGAATATTTTGTGAACCCTACATGAATAACGGTTGTCCTTTATTCCCGCTCGTGCAGACAACTGCATGGGAACGATTTTGGAGCCTTCTTATTGGCTAAAGAGAATATGCTCTCTTTCAGCCAATACGAATGAGACATGTGGCAAGACCTAGATCATTATTAGGGGTTTCCTATAAATAGCCGACTCATTTGTTCATTTGAGGTATGCATTAATCTCTTTTCTACTTTCTCTCACTAAACTTTATCCCTAAATTCACGGATAACTTATTCTCACGCCGGAGTAGGTTTGCAAGGTCCCACCATGCACTCCGTCTAACCCAAACATGTTATTTTTCTTATTTCAGGTCAAATAGAAGCTCTTTGTAGTATCCAGCTTGTGTCTCAACAAGCTCTGATCTAGAACGTGCAGTTTATTGCACGACCATATATATTTTATTAGTTTAATGAATATTATTATGGGGTGGTTCGGTTTTCTCGGTTTAGTTTTCATATGAAACCAAGGACCAAACCACAACTTTCAGTTTTTAATAACCAAACCGCATCATCGGTGTCTTTTTGGAGCTTTTTTCTTTTATTTTTCTTAAAAAAATTATTTCTTGGTGTTTGGTTCGGTTCGGTTTCGTCGTTCACCCCTAATGAAAAGAACATATGCTTATTAAAACCAAAATTTAAAGCAACAAGTGTAAGTGGACATACCCTACTCATATTATATGTCATTATCAAAATTTACCAAAACGTGGATAAAAATATTAAGGGGTGCTTGGTGGGGGGATTAAGGGGGTGAGGAATGGGTAAAGAATTCAAAAGGGCCCACCTCACTCAAATTATGGTGTTTGGTTATGAAGTGCAAAGGTATTGATTACTCCGTAGTGGGTAATCAACCATTATAGAGTAAATTGAGGGGTAAGAGATTGATTACCCATTCCACTCATTACTTTGCATTCCCTTTCTCTTTCACTTTCCTCACTTTGAACCAAACGGGCCCTAAATATAGAACAAAAACCCAACAATGAGAATAGCACCAAACCACATGTAGTCTTTTATCTTTTATCTAAAGATAGGGCATATCATCCCTCAATAATAATAATAATAATAATAAATTAAATTAAAAAAAAAAAAAAAAAAAAAAAAAAAAAAATCAAGTGGGCTATATTTTGTTATATCATCTCTACCTAAATTCCACTCAAATTAGAGCTAGGTGAGTTTACTGACACCGAAATGCAAGCCTGAAAACATGTACAGAGCTCCTCACACATGATAGTACATACTATATGCAATACCATACCTTCAAAATGAAAAGAGATACTCAAAAGTAGAAGTTTTAACCATTTGCGGTTCAAAAAATATAACCAAAGATAAAAGTGAGCAGTGTCCAAGCTTACAAGCTAATCTAAACTACAAAGGGTTTGTGTCCATTATGCGAGGAGTATCCAATTATTAATTCCAAAATTGATTGACATGCCTAATTGATAAGCCTAAATATACCTTACTAGGAGATGAATGGGTTATATTGCGAGAGATATTATGCCCAAACCTTGTACGCATTATGCACATATTTAAGCATTAATTAGGCATGCAAATCATATCTTTTTAAAATGAGCAAAGCCAAAAGAATGTACAAGTTTAATTCTTCAATTTAGAAGATACAAGTTACTATCATGGTTTCTTGGGTGGTGGAGGGGAAGTGTAGACCTACCATACTTATCTTTTCAAGATCAAAAAGAGATTGGTCAAGCATTCGCCTCCACTTAGAACACCCCCCACACATAAACCCTATCCACCCCTTTAATCATTTCTTCCCTTTTTCCCAAATAAAGTCAAAAAATGATGTGAAAATACAAATCCATCCTTACAACAAAATTGAGTATAGGGGACAGTTCATGTACCCCACTCATGCATCAATTAAACACATCCAAAAGAACATCATGCCCACTTCATCGGTAAGGACAATGACTCAATGCCCCACCAACCAAGTTAATCTTTGGTTTTTCATTAGCCCATATCTGCATTCTTAACTTAGTTATCCATATCATAACAAGAAACAGTTCAGAAGAGGCACTTTGTTGCAATCTTTAGTAAAGGTATGCATGTGCATAGGGTACTCATTATATTCGTAGACCACGGGTGCCTATTTAGCCATTAAGTTATGAGTTTCAGTCTTTCTTAGAGACATATCGCTGCCCTTCAATAAAGAAAAGCGCAAAGATATTGAAAAATATGGAAAAGGAATGACAAACCGATAAATGTATCATATTTAAGTTCATATTATGGGCTACATCCTCTTTTTAGATCATATCGGTAGAATGTACCATCACCAAACAAAGAGGATGTGCATACCTAGAGATATATCCAGGATTTTGCACCGATTAGAGTACAATAAAAACTCTAGCATATAGCACATTCACTGTAAGACTGGATCCAGATAAAATAAGATCCACAAAATGAAAATAACATCAGCTTACCAAAACTTCTAAAATCTTCATTCAAGATAGGCGCTTCTAAAAGAACCCATGAGCAAGAAACTAGTTGAGGCAGTTGTGCTAGTCAGATTACAAGTAGGATTCAAATGTACAAACTAATGCTAATACTACTTGCAAACTCTTAAAAACATACCTAAATGACCACATGTTTTAAGCTACAAACCTCCATTTGTCAAAGATCCACCATTAGAGTTACCAGAAGAAACCTTTGGCTGCCAGCAAAACTGTAAGTCCTCATAGAGGTTACTAACCACCGCTTTCCGTTTCTTCATTCTTGCCACCACATCCAAATTTTCACTCTCATTCAATCCCTTTGAGATATCAAAATAGGCCACATCAGGAGGTTGGTTCGGCTGACTAGGACCTAATCTCAATGACAAGTCACATTCATACCCTCTTGAGTGTTCTTCACTCGGACACCGCAGATCACCTTTGGCTGCATCACTTTCATTACCTGGATTAAAAAATTTGGGTTTATGAATATGCTCCATTTTACCATTTTCTTTGAGCTCATGATATGGCTCGGGTGGTGCACCATAACTGATCTTCATTTCCTTATGTTCAATACCATTTCCATAATAGAGAGGATACACTGACGGAGCATTAGTACTTTGGTAGAGATATGCCCTATCACTTGGTGAAGATGGAAAAGAGAACTTGTTTCTGACAGATTGATGGTTCGGTAGAATCGGAATTTGGGGTTTTAGACTAAAAGGAGTTAAATTGATGCTCTGGGGCTTCATGATTTGAGAAACGAACGGGGCATTTGTCATAGGAGTTTCTTGTGTTGTTCTGTGCAAATTGTTTCTAGGACATAAATTAGGCTCTGTGTTCCTTATGTTAAGGTAATATGTTGGGGTGTTATTTCGCTGGCTCCTTGATGTCTTCACTGGTGTGCAACCCAAATTAAGGGCAGCTGTGGAGATATTAAACAAAAACATAATTAATTTAGGATACACGAAAATTCTCCAATGCACCATAATATCATAGCACTCCCAGAATAATAAAGGATAATTGTTTAGGACTTTGGGTGTTACTACAGTTACGAGACTAGCATTAAAATACAGATTTTGATATCCAGGAACGAAATAATTGGAAAAAATAGAATACGACGGTTGAGATATATATAACATTCAGTCATTTACTTTACTAAACTAAATACTGAATCAAGTGGTTTTAAATGCTGGACGGCCCCTGATGGGCAACCAATATATACCTAAGACTTCTCAGATTTCAAGCATCTCACTTGCATTTTGCAAAAAGATGGTGTTTCATAAACTCACAAAGCTAAAAAATTCCTTCAGGATTCTGTTTCTAGGAACCCAAGGTACAGATTAAGCATACTTTAAAAACTCCCATTTTTATATATAACCATCAAATGTTTTCATTCTAAAGAGTCACGCTCTTTTACTTTAAAGGCCGTAAGCTAAGAAAAAGGCTTAAGTCATCACTTCAAATCCGAAAATAATAACAAAATAAAAGGGGAGAAAATGATGCATTGCGATGGTACCTTCAATACAAGGCTGTAAGAAAACACCCTTTTCAGTACTTTCATCCAATCTGATTATAGTGTTAATAGCATCATTAGCTCTATCCCAAAGTGTTTCAAGATCCATATACTCTGCCTATTCAACACAATAACAAATAAAACTCAGAATTTACAAAAGCACAACACAAAAAAGCGAAATTAGATTCTATGTCAATTTCAACTTAAAAGTTCCCTAAATTCCCTTTTCCATATTTTCCACATGAAGAATCCAAATCCAAATCAAATCCTCAGAAAAGATACCTCAGAATTAGCTTTTGAGTACATGATTTCTTCAGCTTTTAGAACAACAATAGGAAGCTTATCTTGCCATTCTTTGTTCTTCCTTGTTGCAGAGCTATGTATCTCATTCACAACCCTAAACAAACACAATATGCATTACAAACAAGGATACATAACATAAGTAAACTTCAAACAGAAAGTAAAAAAAGAAAAATACCTAAAAATTTCTTGAATTAGAGAACCCCTCATGGGTTGATGTCTATCACTATGCCAAGCTCTTCTAACACACTCATAAGGCCTTGGTCCTGGTCTAGGCATCTTCAAATCCCTCACAAACTACAACAAACAAAACCCCATCAATAAAATCCACTTTTTTACTCTATTTTCGCCCAAATTGTGACCCAAACACAAGAAATGAAGCAAAGTATTCAAAGAAAACCAAAACCCATGATCAAATTTTAGTTTTTTGACATGGGTATTTTTTAATTTTGAAGATTGAGCAATGTAGGTACTGAAACTTAAAAAAAAAACAGTAGAGAAAGAGAGATAAAGAAGAAAGAAAAAGGGTTTTTTTTTTTAGTTTTTTTTTTTCTATGGTATGTCACTTTCTTTAACTTTCAATCACTCAATAATTTGACAAAAAATTTCTACAGAGAAGTAAAATTAGAGGGTGTGTCCCCCACTCATCCACATGCCTGCTTCCCCAACTCTCAAGGGTCCATGTCCTTGTTTTATATTCTCTCACACACAGTAAAAAATTTACAGATGAAGAGGTGAACCAAACCCTTTTGTGTTTTTTGTATTATCTTCTTCTCAACATTGTCACTGTCGGTGAACTTTAAACCAAACCCCAGCCTCATGACTCTTTTTTCCTTTTTATCTTTTCTTTCAAGGTTTTGCACTTTGTCTTAAATTAATTATCCACTAGTCTAATAAGTTAGCAATTGAGTTTACACCAGCCATCTATTTTAATTTAACTAGAACCGTATTCGGGTATGGCGACGGGTATCTGTGAGTATAGTTTGTGTTATTCGTTTATTCGGTTACACATTTAATTGTCTTTATTCTTTATAAGTATAGATGATAGAGATGGTTAAGACAAATAATTTTAGTTTGAACAACCTACTTCCTAACAAACTTGTTTTCTAACCAACTTCCTAACTAACATGCTTGCTAACCCGTTAATTTTGAAATCTTTCTATAATAAGAAACTAGAACGGTACCCGAGCAATGCGGCGGCGGGTACCTGTGACTATATTTTGTGTTGTTCGGTTATTCGGTTACACATTTAGTTATTTTTATGCTTTATAAGTAGAGATGTAGAGATGGTTAAGCCAAATAATTTTAGTTTAAATAACCAACCTGCTTCCTAACAAACTTGATTCCTAACCAACCTGCTTCCTAACCAATTAATTTTGAAATCCTTCCATAATAAGCAAGTAAAAGTCTGAATTTTAAGTTTTTCTAATTATATAATAGTCCCAAATGCATTATATAGTAGTATAGATAAAAAGTCTGAATTTTATGTCTTTCTAATTATAGAATAGTCTCAAATGCATTATATAGTACTCGTAGTATAGATAGGTCGGATTAACCTAATATTTAATGTATAAACCTAATAAACCTAATAATAATAATAATAATAATAATAATAATAATAATTATTATTATTATTATTATTATTATTATTATTATTATTAATAATAATAATAATAATAATATTATTATTATCTTTGTCTTTTCTTATTTGTACACTTTTTTCTTTTTTTTTCCCTTTCAACTTAGGTTTTTTTTCTTAGCTTGCACACGTTTTCATATGTTTCCGTCCGTTTTCATACGTTTTCGTCTGTTTTCTTATGTTATCTCCCGTTAACGTCCGTTTTCTTACGTTTTCATCAATTTTCATATGTTTTCGTCCGTTTTCATCCATTTTTTTTCGTTTTCGTCCATTTTTCATCTGTTGTCTTCATACGTTTTCGTCCGTTTTTACACGTTTTCATCTGGTTTCTTACGTTTTCGCCCATTTTTGTCCGTTTTCATACGTTTTCGTCAATTTTAATGTAAACCAAAATGTTTTGCTTAGCTAAAAGTAATATCACGTGTGATACTGTCAGTTTACATACAAACGATCATACAAGTCAATTACCATTCCCAAAATAGTACAAACTCGGGCACCATGCAATGTGGCTCGGGACCTAATAAATATATTTTTGGTGTCGAATAAGGTGTTAAAGCTATCGAAACATGCACACTCTATCAATTAAGAAAATAAATGCATTACAAATCTAACAGAAGCATGTTACAAGCTCAATGTCTCTTGTGATTTCTCATATCATCACAACAATCCCTCAATAACTACTAACTACCACACTTTTATTGCTAATTTTTCGTGTATCTCATTCTCGAGTTGTTCAACTTTTTGGAGGAGAATTTGATATCACAGGTGACATCACAGATGTGTCAGCTTCTTCTATTTGTTGAATCACGTAGATATCACAGATGATATCACTTTGTGACATCAATTGGTGATATCACATGTGATATAACATGTGTTTGAGCTTCTTCAGTTTGTTTATGAAGATGTTGTACTTTGTTTAACCACAACTTCTTCAATTTGTTGATTCAACCATATATATTTTCAAATCCCATTGTAAAACCTATCGAAATAAGAACAATGTATCCATTAAATAGACAAATCGAATCACTTAAAAATACTAAGCAAAATCACGCTAAATAACTTTGTGTTTAAAGCAAAATCAACCTGTTTAAGCTATTTAATCTATCAACTTAAATAATAAGCAATATTGCACTATAATAAACAGCTTATCAGTAACTAAAACACAATTATCATCAACAAAAAACACATAAAACAACAAAATAATATAAAACAAAGGTGATAAAATAGGCAATAAATAGTATATCATCAAAACTTTTAGACAAAAAAAAAAAGCTTTAACTATGTTTAGAAAACAATAACAATGAAATATCAAAAGTGATACTATACATGACATATAATAAAGCTTAACAAGTAAACAAAAAACCTGTCAAATAAACAAAATTTCACAAGTGATAAGATAAATATCACTAGTGATAATACACATATACAATTCAACTTTAAATATCACTAGTGATACACACGTATGATACTTTTCACTCACACAATTCATCAAACACTTGTGTGCATCCATGTATACAAAACTTTCTACTCAAAAACTCAACCAAATGTAAACACTAAAAAACACAACCAAAAGCATGTTACAATCACAACTACATTTTTGTGATCATCAATAAACATTCTAATAAATATGTCACAATAATTGGCAACAAAAACAACTAAAACAACATAAATAACAACAAATTACCAGATCTAATCACGAATATTCGACTTTATACCGTACATTACCATTTTTTTAATCAGAGGCTAGATTGGTTCATTTCGAGCCGTAAATCTTACGGGAATGAACTTCCTAACAATAGATGCTTCCATTTTGTTGTGATTTAATGAACTTTAATGGTTAATTTATGGTTAATCACGGTTGATTTTTTTATTTTAATAGCTAGGGTTTGAATGGTAAAGAGAGAAAGTGGGGTGAAGTACTGGGATTTTAGGGAAAGTGGAATAATGATAGTTATGATGTAATTTACACATCTTGTCCCACTGTTTTTTTTTTTTTTTTTTTTTTTTATTTATTTTTTTTTAATATTTACATTATTAGTCCTTGTGTGTTTTTTTTCTTAATTTTTGTTCTTTTGATACAATGGTCATGATATGTCAATTGGTATGTAGGAATTTGTTAGTATGCAAAATAAAGTGACTCTGAGTCTACAATATTAATTTATTTAAAATTTAAAATTATTATTACAAAGTATGATTGGCCAAAAAAAATCGTTAAGAATGTGAATAAACTCTCCTAAAAAACCCTAAGACTTGAAGGCAAAGGCTCGAGTCCACCAAGGTGAACATGCAATTCACGCATAAACCTCTTGGCCAAAGAAAAAGTCATGCGCTATTTCCCAAACCCAAGACAACTTAAGGTGAAGTGTTCACCTAGTTTTGTTTGAAAAAAACGTGGGCCCGAGCATAAATATAACCGTTTACATGTATAAAAAAATTAAAAATCTACACACTACCCCTTTTTTACTTATAAATACCCATCATGTTGATATAAATAATGCCTAAAAACGTTGTTAATACTTTTTAAAATCTCTATGTTTTGATAATCACAAAATGTAAAATCATTAATCGCAAAGATTAGTACGTAAACAAGTATTTAGTTGTTAATATACATTTCAACAACTCAATCACTTAAGGTATGAATAAACAAAATGCCTAATGCATTTTATGATCAAAAGAATATTTTATTAAACACTAGACTTTTTATAAAATGTCACAAAATATTTTATATCTTTTACAAAATCATTTTTGGAAATAAAGAAATATATTTAATCTAAAATAAATATATGAATTCAAATTTTCAATAAAAAATAGCAAAAAAGTTCCAGAAAACCTTCCCACAAAAAGACAAAGCATGGCAACGTTCTGATTGGGCGGCCCTCTTAATTAACTAGGCGGCCCTCTTAATTATTAAGGGGACCGGCCACGATCCTCAGCCCCCTGCTTTGCTTATAAATACTGGATTATTTTTGAATTTTTTCCCCACATTTTACACTCCAAACTTTCTGATCTAATTCTCCATTTCTATCTTCTAAGATCCTTTGATCATATAATCATAAGTTTTTGTTTTCAAGTGATTCAAGCTTCAACCATTCAAGTGCAAGAGAAGAATACCTCTAACATTCAAGATTAGATGTATTACAACTTTGTGTGATCCTCCCACTCAAGTTGTTAGTGTACAATTCTTTGTAAATCACTCATTCATTTGTGTATAAGTTGTGTAAACTAAGTAGATAGTTATGAACATAAGTGTGTAGTTGTGGTATATAAGTAGCAAAGGTGTGAAGAAGTTAAGGTGTATAAGTAGTAAAGGTGTGAAGAAGTATTGTTGTGTAGTCGTGAAGAGGTTGTGAAGAAGTCGTGAAGTAATTGTGAAGAAGTTGTGAAGAAGTCGTGAAGAAGTCGTAAAAGAAGTTGTGAAGATACTAGTGGTGTGAGATTAGTTCTAGCTAGGATTAGAACTCGATATCTAGCTTTGTGTCGTTAAATTGGTGTAAGCGAAAGTGTATAAGGTTTTCTCCGCCATAAGGGAGGTTGTTGACATAGTGAAGAGAAATCTCGAGTTAGGTGCTCGGGAAGTGGAGTAGGGCAAGGAAGGTGTTCTTGTAGCCGAACCACTATAAATCCTTCGTGACGCGGTTAGATCTTTCCATCTCTTTACACTCATTACTTTACTTGCATTGTCTTTATTTACTTACATATAATTGTTTATATTGTTCAAGAGTTGAATTCATATAAATATCGAATCTAAGTTTTTAAAAGCAAACAAAGTTTTTCACAATAAATTAAAAAGACGTAAAACTATTCAACCCCCCTTCTAGTTTTCCACAATTGGCATCAGAGCTACGTTAAACAAGATTTTTTTAAATATATTATATTTTATAAGTTGTATCGATCTATGGAATCGGAAAAATATTTAGAAGGTCAATCTATGCAAAGACCACCATTATTTGAAAGTGATGGCTTTCTTTATTGGATAAATAGATTCGAAACTTATGTGAAATCAAAGGATCTAGATCTTTGGCATGTCATTACCTTTGGTGATTTTCCCCCTATTAAAAATAATCCCGAAACTAAAATGGATGAAATTGTACCTTTTGAAAAACAATATGATGATTTGAAAAAGAAACTAGCTAAAAATAACGAAGCTAAAATGGTAATTTATAATGCGTTACTACACAAAGAATATGAGAGAATTTTTATGTGTAAAACCGCAAAAGAAATTTGGAGTTCTTTACTAATCACTCACCAAGGTAATAGTCAAGTCAAAGACAACAAATTAGATCTTCTTGTTCAACAATACGAATAATTTACGATTCCCGAAGAGGAATCTATTGATAATGCTTTTCCTAGGTTTAACACTATAATCACAAGTTTAAAAGCACTTGATGAGAGTTTTTCTAGTAAGAATTGTGTTAGGAAATTTCTTAGGGCATTACATCAAAATGGCGTGCAAAAGTCACGGAAATAGAAGAATCGAAGAATTTGATGACGTTATCACTTGACGAACTTATTGGCAACTTGAAGGTCCATGAAGAAATTATAAAGAGAGATTCGGAAATGGTCAAGAGCAAGAAGGATCAAATAAAATCTATTGCGCTAAAAGTCAAAAAGGAACTTAATGATGATGATTCAAGTGATGATAGTGAAGATGAAGAATACGTCATGGCCGTTAGAGAATTCAAGAAATTTTTCAAGAGACGAGGAAGATTCACAAGACAATCACGAGACGAAAGAAAGTCATTTCAAATGAATAGTAATGAAAGTTACGGGAAAAGAAAGTGTTTTAGATGTGGAAGTCCAAATCATCTCATTGGCGAATGTCCAAAGCCACCGGGTTACGATTATCAAAGCGCCTTTGTTAATGGAACATGGAGTGATAATGATAAAGACGACATTGAAAAGGCAAATGATGAAAAATGTCTTGTAGCTCAAGCGACCGATGAAATATGCTTAGGAATAAATTTGGAGCCCGATGAATGGATCAAGGATAGTGGATGCTCAAAGCACATGACGGGGAACCACAAGTTATCTTCTTCATACAAGGCATACAACGGAGGTAATGTAATTTTCGATAGTGATTTGTGTGGAAAAATCATTAGCAAAGGTATGATTTCTCAAGACTCCCTAACTATTGATAATGTTGAGCATGTAGATAATTTAACATATAACTTGCTTAGTGTATGCCAAATATGCGATAATAAGTGTAGAGTTACCTATATCGAAAAAGATAGAGAAAAAGTTAAGGATGGAAAAGTCATAGGTAGAGGAATTAGGAAAGGAGGTGTATATGTCATGAAACTAGGAAATAAACCGGAAGATAAGATATGCCTAGCAACCTTAGACGAAAACTCCACATTGTGGCATAGGAGATTAGGTCACGCAAACATGCAAAAAATACAATCTTTAGCCTCTAAGGAATTAGTTAGAAATTTTCCTAACCTAAGATATGATAAACATTTTTGTGATGCTTGTAAAATTGGGAAACAAGCACTTGCTAGTCACAAAGCTAAGAATATAGTCTCCACTACTAGGTGCCTAGAATAATTACACATGGATCTCTTCGGTCCATCCGTTGTGCGGAGCTACGGAGGAAACCGTTATACCTAAGTAATAGTAGACGACTATTCACGATACACGTGGACTAGTTTTCTAAACGATAAAAATCAAGCCTTTGAAAAATTTGTGATATTTAGTAAAATGATCCAAAATAAATTAGGATGTTCGATAGTATCTATTAGGACGGACCACGGTAGGGAATTTGATAAGAACGTACAGTTCGGAAAATATTGTGATTTAATTGGAATATCTCACAATTTCTATGCTCCTCGTACTCCCCAATCAAATGGTGTGGTAGAAATAAAAAATAGGCCACTTCAAGAAATGAGTAGAACAATGCTAAATGAATAATCCATCCCACATAAATTTTGGTGTCACGCCATAAACTATTCAGGATATTCTCAACTTGATTTTCCTAGTATTCTAAGTGTGTCATAAGGGAATCTCTTCCAACCTCAAATTTCCAAGATGAGGTAGGAAGATTAGTGAAAAGGGATAGGGGTGCTAAAGTATAGGGTCACTTCCTAAATATGCTATGCTTATTACTAGGTAAGTGCGATAAAGGATAAATGGGTCTCCTAGGTAACATTGATCCTCCGGAAATGAAAAATCCTTGAGGATCAAATGTTGGTGGGTGTAAAGTATAGTGAAAAGTAATAGGGGTTGGTGAAGGTATATGTGGAGTGTTTGCATAAAATTCCCTGAAATGTTTTAAGTGTGGGTTGTCTAGAAAAGGTATAAAACCTAAAAGTGATGGTATAACTATATTATTCCTAGAGTTTTCTAAAGAGTCGGGGAAATAGTATTTTGAGGGATAATCTAGTACATTCGGAGAGGAAAGACTAGTCTCCGGATGTAAACTAGATGAGATGGGGGTAGAGTGGTAGGGTGTAGACATAACTAAATAATAATAGAGACGATACGCAACATTTAGTAGTTAAACAATTAAGTACTATACTAACCTGTAGCCTATGTTGTTGCGGAGGATGGCAGTGGCACTGAGGACTTTCTCGTGCTTAAGAAAAGTAGTTGTAGTTTAGGTTTTGACCTTGTTCTCTACAACTGAGACTCTGATACCATTCTAAAACACCCCCATTTTCACGGATCGCATCGGATTTAAGGTTGGGGTATTACTTCATGGAATCACAGTCACAATAATAGAAAACGACTCAAAAAGAGACGTTTTTATAAGTAAGTTATCATTCATTAAAATATCAGAGTTTTATTAAGATGAGGTCCTGTAAATCTAAGTGTGAAATATAGTTTGAATGATAACAAGGTTGAAAGTCCTCCAAGTTCAGTGCCGCTCCCTGCCAACGGCTATACACCTAGGATACATGCTTAAAGGGTCAACACTAGGTGTTGAGTGAGAGTCATAGGTTTAAGTAGTAGTAGTAGTAGTAGTAGTAGTAGTAGTAGTAGTAGTAGTAGTAGTGTGAATACAAGTTTAGTAAAGCATGGGCTACGTTGTTATACACCCCATGTAAAGTGGTAGAAACCGTATTTAAACAGTTTGTGTCAGTATTGTATGATTAGTATAATACTGAAGAGAGAGGGTTATTGCACTAATCTCATGAACCACACATTAACAATCTGGGTCATGGGGGCTGCAGACCCAACCATGAGGGGATGGGAAGGATAACTTGCCAAAGTTAATCCTTCAGTGAGGGTTTAAATATAATACTTATTGGTACCCCCCCTAGTGAGAGGTAGTACCAACGGGAGTTGTCAAACTCCAATAGATCTATCAATTATATTCGCGTTCACTTGTGTAAAATATCACAAGCGATTAGATTCATGAATTTTGTTGTGTAGGGATGGCAGATAGTTTACTCGTGCAACAACCAAAGAAAAAGACTTGTATTCGATTTAAAGCATGTAGCATGTATCCCCCTCACAGGGTTTATAAAGCATTTAAAAAGTGAGGCTATGAAAACTCACCTGGGCTTAAGGATGATGTGATTGATGTGAAAAGTGACTCAGGGATTAGACTGCTGACTCACGTATCCTGGGAGTAGGGTTTGGTGTGTGTATGTATGTATGTATGTCAAGTCTTAGTCTAGGTTTTTAAGTAATTACTCTTAAGGTTTATAGATATAACATAACACCGTTCAAGCCATCACAATTCAAAAGTATATGACTCCTCACATGAAGTTCCCTACTATTGTATTATGTTATCAACATAATACCATTCGGGCCATCATAATTCAGAAGTTAATACTTCTCACATGAAGATCCCTATTATTGAGTTATGTTGTTATTAAGTTTTAGTTATAGCATAACACCGTTCGGGCCATCATAATCCAGAAGTACATGCAATAATCGTTTGAGGAGCCATGGCACTTTAATTCGTGAACCCAGCAAACTCGTCAAAACGAAATATCCACATAGTACTCCTCACATGAAGCTCTCTACTATTGTGTTATGTTTCAAACTTAAAAGTAGGTTTTTATACTTATTATTAAAATAGTCCGTTTATACCCTTCAAGTTTACACATTTACACTTTCTACCCTAAACTTATAAACTTATAACATTTAAGCATATAACTTTCTATATTTTACAAAATTAGTCCCTATACTTATATATTTTAAAGAAATGGCATAAATGGTCCTAAAACTACACCAACTTTCAATATTTACCCTTTATACCCTTAACTTAACAATATTTGCAAAACTAATCCTTTTAAGTTTATAACTTATTTTACTTTCTATCCTAAGGTTATAGAACTTTGCAAAAAGAGTCCTTATACTTATAACTTCTAAGAAATGTCAAAAACAGTCCCTCAACTTAGTATTTTTAGAAATTTACCATATATACCCCTATACATGAAAACTATTGCAAAACTAGTCCTAAATTCAAGTAAACTATATTTTTATGAAACAACTAAGTTTCCTAGCTTATGTTATGCTAATATATACTTAACTAAGTCTCCTAAATCAGATTATAGCACATAATAAGGCAATTTAGCACATAAACATGTATTTACCTATAATTAGGGTTTTAAAATGAAAACTGTTAATACAAATATCGCCTAAAAACGTTATTTATATTCTACGATCTTTGCTAAGTTTTGTTAATGACAAAGTATGAACTTTAGCTATGAGTAAATCATCACTTTAAGTGTTTAAGTCTTGTTTAACTAATGTTTACATTTCCTTTTAAATAAAACATTGTTTTAATTTCTTAAATTAGAAAGTGTCTTGTCACATCACATTTATTTCTTTAAATAGAAATATCACATCACATTTATGGTAAGTTTGTCACTATACATTTATGGAAAGAAAGTGTGTTTGACTAACCATAAGTTTTCTTGTGCAAGTTTGTGTTTGACTAGTATTCATGTGATGTGACCTTGTTTGGTTTGGAAGATTTATTGCAAAACCAACTGCAGCCCTGAAGGAACCCTGGGGGTACACGGGCGAATCCCATCTGAGGGTTTCGCCGTATCCGCCAGACCTGCAGAATGTTTTGATATAAATACCAAACCATTTGTTAGTTTTGAGTCATCACTTAGAGTCATATTTTACACATATTCTCTCAATATACTCAGTAGCTACTAACTTGTGTTATTCTCTTATGTAGCAAAGGAGTTCACATATTCATCTAAGAAGTTACAAGTTTCAACTCAAAGTTGCAAGACTTGTTAGCTTTGTTATGTATAGACTTTGGTAGTTTATACTTCATGTGTATCTTGTATAGAAGTGATCGGTTAGTATTTTAGGCCTCAAAGTACATAGTGTGTCGGGAGTTGTTGTACCCTTGTAAAAGAACTAACGGGAGTGGTTGTACCCTTGGTAAAGAACTCGACATCTAGCTTAGTGTCGGTAAAAGTGTAAGCGACGATGGGAGTAGTTGTACCCGTGTAAAAAAACTCGACATCTAGCTTAGTGTCGGTAAAAGTGTAAGCGACGTTGTAAAGGTTTCTCCACCGGGATAGGAGCTTGTTGATTAGTGCTTATAACTCTCGAGTTGGAAACTCGGGGTGTGGATGTAGGGCAAGGAAAAAGAGTCCTTGTAGCCGAACCACGATAAACAATCGCGTTGTGGTTTGATCGTTTCTTTTTTTTATCTTTGCTTTTTACATATTGTCTTTAAGTTAGGATTGTTAATCACACATAAAGCTTTTCAAAGAATGAAACAAGTAATGTTAGAATTGTTATTCACATGTAAAGCTTTTCAAAGAATTAAACATGAAAAGTTGTACTTGCATCTTTGAACAAACATAAAGTTTTAAAAGATATTCAAGCTAAAAAGAATTTAAAAAGCGGTAAACTATTCAACCCCCTTCTAGTTTTCCACAAAAACTTCTAAATGAAAATGGTCAAGGTTTATCTAAAGGTTCTAAGGCATATCCTAGGAATCCTATATCAGTACTAAGGCTATTAGAATCAAGGTTGAGGCTCACCAAGGTCGTGGGAGGTGTAACGTGAAGATTAGGGTTTTCTAGGCCAAAACTACAATTCAACTAGTACTAGGGCTATTGTACTCGACTCCTACTGGTCTTAGGGACTTATTACTATAGAATATGAGTGGTATAGAAGAGAGGATAGGTGTGAAGCGAAAGGAATGGGGGAGGGCTGCTATTTGTAGGGTAACGAGTGGTATAGGTATCATTTTTGGGTGCTATGTGTCGAGAAGGGGGGGGGGGGGTGACTCATGGCAGCTAGGGGTGATGTGGTGAGTCTAAGGAGTGATTAGGATCAACTATAAATAGCTAGGGGGCGCTCATAGGGTGTTTGTGTGGTAAGGAACAGATTCGCCTATGGTGGCGCCAAGAGATGTCATAGAAAACATTTGGTTGTACGCTATGATATTGGTCAAAAAATGCGGATCTGAAAAAATTTGATGTATATATGGGGGATACACCTGTGGCAACAGCAATCACACTTTTCCTCCCATACAACATCGACGATACAATGGACCCGAAGTTCTCGTGGAACTTGAGAGCCTCTCCTCATACCAGAATAGGGCATGACAGTGGGGACAGACACAATTGCAACTTCCAAATCTGGTATACTCTTTTGGTGGACCTTCAAAACAAATAAAGTGTACATCAGTAGCATGACCCAATGAATGCGAGTTATGGCAAGTATAATGAACATAAAATATGGTAGGTTTACAGAAGAAAATAAAATACACAAAATCCAATACCCGTGTGTTGTGTTACGTTGGATGAGTCATCTCCCATAACTGAAGGATGCACATGCACACGTGAGGAACTTGCTGCCCACACTGGTGGCACATTATGCCAGCGACCACGTGCGGATGAATAGCCTGCAACAACACGGTGTGACTACGCATTCTACAATTCTTTTTCAAATATTGGCACCGATAAGGAACATATGGATACCTCTGCGATTTGTGTGTGCGGACGGCACGATGAAGGAGTTTGTAGGAACATTTCCACCAGCCCCAGGCACTGTGGTGCGTCTTCCCAGCAATGTGCGTGTTGCATTAGTTACTGCTGAAGAACCTTCGTTATCTGGTCGTGGACCAGCTGTGACACCAACACCAGGAACCAATGTATCACCCGCCTCTGGTACAGGACCTGCACGCCTCGGCTGATGACCTTGCGTTCGTGGTCTTTGGGAAGGCCTTGTATCTATAGTTTAATTAAAACCAATGAATAAGGGCTGTCTATACCCGGTTAAACAAATAACAAAATCACACACATATATTGGGTAGGCTAGGCGATAGGTGTAACGAAACATATATTGGGTGAACAAAATGAAAAGAATGGCTCAGAAGGGTTTACTGGGGTATCTTGCACTAATAATGAGTACAAAAAAAGGGTTTAATAGGGGGACTGACTAATCGATGTGAAAAGTCAATATACACAACATAAATTGATGGGCTATTTGGGTTTAATCCTAAAAATTACCTCTACTCCTAGCTGCACCGATTACACCAAGTTACATGATGAGGCGAAAAATGAACCACTTTTAGGGGGTCATTTAAGCCCGGAATTGAATTTATTTGATCAAATATTACCCTAAATCGTTCCTTTTATGATTTTAGGTACTTTGGAAGTGAAATCTGGAAAAGGAACCAATTCGGACGTTTTTGGAGCATAAAAGTGAAGAAAACACAAAAGATTTAATTTTTCATGCTGAGAACAGTGTATGACGGCGTCAAGTGGAAATTCCTGACGGCGTCAAGAGTAAAATCCATGACGACCCAGAAGAAACCTGAAGGCGTCACAACAAGAGCGTCAAGAGTTAAAATCATGACGGCCTGCATAAGGTGTACACATGACGGCGTCAGATCCAGATCTAGGCAGTCCAAGGAACTATTTGGCGGCGAAATGACGGCGTCATATATTTATTCTTGACGCCGTCACCTTCTAAAATCTATATATAGTTTTCTATTTTTCATTCATAGAGAGGAACTTGTGTGGAGAAACCCTAGGGCCGAACTTTGTGAACCCTAGCTCGTATTTTACAGTAAATTCAAGGGTTTTCACCCCTTGAATCCTTTCATGTGCTATTAAGATAAGTCTTCTCTAAATTCAATCAATATTTCTATGTGTTGGTTGTCTATATCTTGTGCTTGTCTTGATTTCAACATGCTAGGCTAGATTTATCTTGTGTTTGCTTAGATCTAATGAAACCTAGATGTTAATTATGTGTTGATTACTTGTTTATGGTTGTATTGGATGAATGATTTCAATGTTAGGCTTAAGAAAACTGGCAGATCTCCATTGTGTAACATGCTTGAACGTCTTAGGAAACATGAACCGATGTGTACTAGGTTTTATTGGTTGTATTTAATGCATGAGTAAATTCTAATGATCCCATGTTAGGAGCTTCTTAGCCGGCTCGACATAGGAGTGAAGTAGGCACTCATAGGATCGGGGAAGTAAGTACGCCACCTCATGAATGGTATTAAGGAATACAATCCATCATCCACGCAACTATAACAAGTAATTAACGTGTAAAAGATATCTAGGGAGTAGTGAAATCTAAGTAAACACATTTCTCCCACATATTGCTCACAACTTTAGTTTAATTTAGTTTATTTTCATTTTAGTATTTTATTTTGATTGCATCTTAGTACTGGGTTAGTTGACTAGCAACTAATTCCGCCCAAATCCTTCAAACCCGAGATTTTTACTTGCTTTCTAAAAAAATATAAAAAATACAAAAAGAATCATCCCTCATCTCTAGACCTAGTCTTTAGGTTTTCTAATCCTAGCGACACTATTCCTAGCTGAACAATCAATCCCCTGGTACTTGTCATTATACTATACTACATCGATCAGGTACACTGCCTGGTGGGGGTTGTAAGCTTCTCGAGATCCCTCGAGAGGTAAAGCCTGGTGCAATCCCTACGCATCAAGTTTTTGGCGCCGCAGCCCGGGGAATAGTTATTGTCTAGGTTAGAATCTCTTTTTATTAGGTCTACTTGCTAGATTCCGTTCTAGTAAGATTTTATTTTTATTTTTATAGGTCTTCTTTAGTCTATCTTTTCTTTGTGTCTTTGTTTGTAAAAACCTTTCCATTGACTATTCCGTAAGCCATTATGGAGAACGCGAATCCACCATACTACCAACCACGTAATTCACCCACTCCAAATGACATCTTGATGTTTAAACAACATGAGGATGAACCTATCTATGATGCATGTGTTCGTTTTAAATATTTACTCCAAAAAGTCCCTCATCATAATTTCGATCTGTGGTCCCAAATTGAAATATTTTACCATCGTGTCGACCACTATACCAAAATGGACATTGACCATACCGCAGATGGGGACCTTTGGGGATTAAGTGTTAATGAAGCATGGGAAACCATAGAGAATTGTGCCAAACTTGCCAAAAAAAATGGACAACCCAACAAACGTTGTTACGGATCAATTGATAGCAAGTTTAAGGGAACAAGCAAGAAGATTGTCTGGGGATAAAACTATAGATGAGATAACTGGGTGCACAGAGTGGTTTGATTTCACCTCAATACAAGCTGAGCACATTGGTAATCTTAATAAGATGGAGGATAAAGTTGAAAATCTAAGCCCACCAAGTACCCCACACGTCCTACCATCATTTGAGGCATACACACCGCCCGTGACTTATTCGGATGAAGTAGAAAAGACTTTAGGAATCCCAATTGAGGTAGAACCTTTGAACCAAACACAACTAGAGGATATAGGTTTGAATACTTATAATGATAACCTTACTCTTAGTTCTAGGGAAGTTCCTAGTTTTGATGAACCGGAGCCTCAACCAAAACCGTTACCTAATCTTCCATCTTTGGATGAAAATTTAGGAATTGAAATAGGTTCCGATCCACCCATCCAACCATATAGTCTGGGTAGTCTTGGGATAAAGGTAGTAGACTCTAAGCCTTGTAGAGAGGAAGCTGACACAGGAGCGGAAAATGACCTTATATGCTTACATCACCCATTTGTGATTGATCACAAGAAACATTATGGGTTTAAACCGGGTTTATTAAGTCAAGATGGATCCCCAACTAGTAATCTCTTGAAGTTGATTGAAAATGATCCCTTTCTAGGAGAAAATCTTAATCCACCCATTAACCCGATTGAATTTGTTAAGGTTATGCTGATATTCTTCATATACCGCTCCGTGGGCTCCGAGAATAGAAGTGGTTCATTTTCTTTCTATACAAAATTAAATATTTCGTTTGTTGGCGATTTCAGATGTCAATTCGGCGGTTCGTCCCCTTTGAGCATATAATTCATCCACCACTCTTTCCTCAAGTGGCACATTTCCACCCTAAGGGTGTGTATCGCTACTTCCACCCACACTTAATCCTAAGTGTAGGGAAAACCTCCCCTATTTTCGTTAAATAAGAGTAGAGTCAGGCTCGTGACTCGAACAAAAACAAGCGCTTCTTGGGAGGCAACCCATGTTTTGTGTGATTTTTATTTTGTTTGTTTGTTATTTGCTTTCGTATGCATGCTTTATTTTTATTGTTGGTAGATCATGTTTCAAAACTTAAATAGTGAAAATACTTTATCTTGTTGTTTGCCTAGTCTTAACTTCATCCAAAGGTGTTTTTGCAAAATATAAGTGTAAGGGGAAACCCCAAATATGTTTTTAAGAAACAAAACCGATCATGATTCTCCACAATATTAAGTGAACATGTATATTCGTATTTGTTAGAGTCAAATGCTTGTATCGAGTCATAATGATGTTTTGCAGGATTTTCCAGAAAGTAGAATGAAGTTTTTCCAGAAATTTTCCGGAAACTTAACATAAAGATTTCTGCAGGTCACTTCTGACGGCGTCACGTGTAAAATTCTGGAAATTTTACCAAGTTTTGTTTTTCTAACGGAGTCTTAAAGTTTTTGTTGAATTATTAGTTTTATAATCTCCAGGAAATCTGCAAACATCATTCCACAAGCATTATATCTTATTTTGTTTTCTAGGATTTATTAGCATATGTAGATTGCCACCGATTTTATGCGAGGTTGCCTTGTCTGTTTTCTCAGGTTTTACAGGTTATGTATGACAAGAAGATGATTGTTATTCTGGAAGGGAAGCTTTGATTGTTCATTTTCTTGGAGGAAGATCTAACCTGGCCACCTTATTATCCATACTGAGTGAATCAGGGGAGTATTTGATTTCATTTGTTTTACTTATTTCACTTTTACATTCTTTACTTGAACATTGGGGACAATGTTCATCCTAAGTGTAAGGGGAGGGTAAAAAGATGAGACCTTACAGATACACTTTCGCTTGAGTTTGTTTGTTTGATAGTAGATGTGTAATAAAACTATGAGAAATACTTGTTAGTGCAATTTTAGCGTCAAATTTAAAATTTTTTACAACATTTAGGAGTGAAACTTTAGCCATAGCAAGCGTCTCATGGATAGGAGATTGTATGACTAGCACAAAACCGTACCATTCAGAAAAATTTTCCACCCAAATATGTGAGGTTCGCCTTTAGATTTGATAGGAAAAGCATTCACTATTAGTGCTTATGAGTGTACCGGCAGCATTTAGATTCTAGAACTTGCGTTAGTGATGCATCCCGAGACCGCTAGTGAGACTACATTCGTGTAGTAGGATTTACTGCATGATAAGAGGCATTAGGATCACCCTTGTGTTAAACCCGTATTATAATTACTTGACCATTTAAGTCATATTACTTGGCTAGTTAAGTCAACTAATTTTTCCCACACCTTAGCGTTGTACTCATTTTTAGTACACGAAACCCCTAGTACACCCCTCCGAGCCTATCTTTTAGTTTCTAACTTTAAGCATTTTACTTAAAGGAAGAATTTGTTACACCCCACTTAAATGTACACCCAAATCGCCTTAGCCTTCCATGTATGCACTCATCTTTAGTGCATTATTGTTATTTGTTAAACCCTAAGTTAATTATCTAATTGATTACATGGTTGCTAAGACGAGTCATATCCTTGTACATATTGTTTTGGGACGATTGGGACTCATGGGTAAAGTACTTATTTTATGGAGTAATGGGGAAGAACATCATACTATTACCCCCATATGTACGTTAATCTTAAAAAGTACTCCAAGTGTTTTGATTTTCTTAATTCGAGTCATTAGATTAGTTTATTGTAAAGTATGTAAAAATTCAAGTGTAAGGGGAATGTTCATTCCCTATGATGTATTATTTTGGATGGTAGGGTAAGAGTGTATGCCAAAAAAAAAAAAAAAAAAAAAAAAAAAAAAAAAAAATCGAAAAAATCAAGAAAAAGAAAAGAGAAAAAAAAAACATACGGACTACCATCCCTTTTTATTCTATGTTCATTTTATGTTTTTGTTATTTTTCATTTATTAGCTTAAGTCGAGTCTAGTCTTGGCTTAGCAACACTATATTGTATATGTAATTAACCAAGATTGTTAACTCGCCACCAGTAAAGACTGCCTATATCCAACAAAACCGTGTATTTCATATCCCTACACCTAATGTTACAACCCTTTTAAAAGACCTCTTTGATAGTTTATCCTAGGTGCTTACGCCATGTGGTGGAGGTTTGATCCTTTCCCAAGCCTATGGTAATCTATTTTGCTATGACAGGTAGTGAGAGATATTTTCCATTTCCATATTGTAATCTATACTTTATTACACCCGAGAGATGTGAGTATCTAAACACTATTTGTGAGGTGCTAGTGTATGACCTCCGTTCTTGTCTTTAGTCTTTAGTGGAACGATTATTTGTTGTAATTACTTTTATGTTAGTGTTAAATGACCCCTAGCTTGTATTTTGATTAGAATAAAAGCGCATTTGCTTGAGGACAAGCAAATCTTAAGTGTAAGGGTATATGATGAGGCGAAAAATGAACCACTTTTAGGAGGTCATTTAAGCCCGGAATTGAATTTATTTGATCAAATATTACCCTAAATCGTTCCTTTTGTGATTTTAGGTACTTTGGAAGTGAAATCTGGAAAAGGAAGCAATTCGGACGTTTTTGGAGCATAAAAGTGAAGAAAACGCCAAAGACTTAATTTTCCATGCTAAGAAAAGTGTATGACGGCGTCAAGAGGAAATTCCTGACGGCGTCAAGAGTAAAATGGATGACGACCCAAACGAAACCTGAAGGCGTCACAACAAGTGCGTCAAGAGTTAAAATCATGACGGCCTGCATAAGGTGTACACATGACGGCGTCAGATCCAGATCTAGGCAGTCCGAGGAACTATTTGGCGGCGAGATGACGGCGTCAGATATTTGTTCTTGACGCCGTCACCTTCTAAAATCTATATATAGTTTTCTATTTTTAATTCAGAGAGAGGAACTTGTGTGGAGAAACCCTAGGGCCGAACTTTGTGAACAATAGCTCGTATTTTACAGTAAATTCAAGGGTTTTCACCCCTTGAATCCTTTCATGTGCTATTAATATAAGTCTTCTCTAAATTCAATCAATATGTCTATGTGTTGGTTGTCTATATCTTGTGCTTGTCTTGATTTCAACATGCTAGGCTAGATTTATCTTGTGTTTGCTTAGATCTAATGAAACCTAGATGTTAGTTATGTGTTGATTACTTGTTTATGGTTGTATTGGATGAATGATTTCAATGTCAGGCTTAAGAAAACTGGCAGATCTCCATTGTGTAACATGCTTGAACGTCTTAGGAAACATGAAGCGATGTGTACTAGGTTTTATTGGTTGTATTTAATGCATGAGTAAATTCTAATGATCCCATGTTAGGAGCTTCTTAGCCGGCTCGACATAGGAGTGAAGTAGGCACTCATAGGATTGGGGAAGTAAGTACGCCACCCCATGAATGGTATTAAGGAATACAATCCGTCATCCACGCAACTATAACAAGTAATTAACATGTAAAAGATATCTAGGGAGTAGTGAAATCAAAGTAAGCACATTACTCCCACATATTGCTCACAACTTTAGTTTAATTTAGTTTATTTTCATTTTAGTATTTTATTTTGATTGCATCCTAGTACTGGGTTAGTTAACTAGCAACTAATTCCACCCAAATCCTTCAAACCCGAGATTTTTACTTGCTTTCTAAAAATTATAAAAAAATACAAAAAGAATCATCCCTCATCTCTAGACCTAGTCTTTAGGTTTTCTAATCCTAGCGACACTATTCCTAGCTGAACGATCAATCCCCCGGTACTTGTCATTAAACTATACTACATCGATCAGGTACACTGCCTGGTGGGGGTTGTAAGCTTCTCGAGATCCCTCGAGAGGTAAAGCATGGTGCAATCCCTACGCATCATTACCTCAATGTAATGCTCATATTAATGGTCTTGAAAAGATAATCAATGACAAGTTTTAAAGTTTACTACGGCCACCGACACACTAATTTTAATGGAATTATGTACAAGGGGAAAACGGAAAGGCTTATCCTCACATAATGAAAATATAGGGTAGGTGTGCTCAGTTGAAGATTACTTTAGTTAAGTAATGAAAAACATGTCAAAATTTTATTAATTTTCAATTGGTACAAGTTAAAGTAAGTTTGTTATAAAAAAAAATTAATTTTCAATTGGTACAAGAGAAAGCTACACCGTAGGTGAAATGCTTAAATACGCCGTAGGTGACAAATTCTTACAGACTGACACCTGGAGGAAGCTACGGCGTAGTCAGGAAATGAGTTATGCCGTAGTTGTGTTCTGGGGCAGTTCTTGGATTGAAAAACTCCAATTTCAGCTCCCCAACCGTATATCTTTCTCTATTACCCATAGAAATTTTACAACAAAACATACCAAACTAACTATAATAATAAAATCAAAAACCAAATAAAAATAAAAATAAAAAGATAGGCATGGGGTGCCTCCCACGAAGCGCTTGTTTTTGTTCGAGTCACGAGCTTGACTACACCCTTATTTACCGAGTAAAAGGGTATTCATCCCTTCACTTGAAATCAAGTGTGGGTGAAAATAGCAATAAACACCGTAAGGGTGTGAATTTGCTATAGTGCAGGGAAATGATAAATTAAAATCATACCTCGAAATAGATGTCATTTCCCTGATTACCTTACCCATCATCGTCGATGGCCTTGATGAATGGCTCACTCCAAGATGCAGCAAAATAATCGGCTTGCACACCACATTTATCTCCATGTCAATCATGGTAGTGCTGAGAATCTCGCCTCCCAATTCCTTTTCGAGCTTAACCTTAATCAGGTTAGTAGCTGGAGCTACATAACCATCATAGGGTGTTGTAAATTGATTAGAATTTGTAACCGACTACAGGTGCAGTTGCATCACTGGCTTTAGGTTAACTTCATCTTGCACGGTAGGTGTCAGTATTAGCCTAAGCTTTTCTACATCTTCAACCGTGATGTTCCAATAATTACCAATATCCCTTTCATCATATTCATCATGGACTTCCTCTTCCTCAGTTGTAATGTTGATATCGGAATTATCATTATCCTGTTCACAAACACTAGCAAAAATATTAGCAACAGAGGAAATAGCAAAGTCAAAAGGTCCTTACAATCATGGTTCACATCCTCAAATTTTTCATTACTACACCCATTATGAATCTCTTCTTGTTCCATTCTTTGAAGATTTTCTGCTCCAATCTTGAACAATTCGTCTACTATCATCAAATCTCTAACTTCAGGATGGGGATCGGGTGTGTCACGTGAATAATTGCTAAAGCTGGACGTGAAACTGCGAGTGTAATCATTCAAACTATTCGTCTCTCGACATTGATTGGCTATGTACCGTTCATATTCACGAATGGTCATGTTATCAATGTCCACTTCATCATACACATTAGGAGATACAAAACCAGCATTGGTATATGGTTGAGAAATTGGAAAAGAGTGCTTTAGAGGAGGCGATCTAGCAACATCTCTCCTATATGTATGATTTCTCACGAATGTATTGATTTCCTCTCGCTCATACTCCCTGTATTCTTCCAATGTCATCTCTTCAATATCCGATTCCATCTCCATGACTTCCTGAAACATACTAACAAACAAAGAAAACAGAAGAAAACAAAAATTCTAAAAAATAAAAAGAACTAAAAACTAAAAAGACTCAAATTAAAATCCTAATAGCTTCACGGTAGCGGCGCCAAAAACTTGATGCAGGATTTACTGACCATGTTTTAAATTTATATTTTCTCGATTACCTATGGTCTACCTTAATGCACTAACGAACAATGTATCCGGTCGTGTATAGACTAGTAAATGGTAAGACCGAGGTCGTCCCAAGAGCTATGAGTGCGGATCCTAATTAAAGTCTATGTCACAATATTTTAAAAGGGGTTTTGTAAATGATTGATTAAACTAATAAAATAACTAAAAGCAAGTATATGGGATTGATTCAATGTGATAAATAGGCATGGTTTTCTGACAAACAACTAAAGGGATAATAATTATTATGATCTAATTCTCAAACCGTTTTTACTCACGTATTTAAATAGTGGTGAAAGGCTGTAGACTCCTATGGTCAATTTGTCTGCCCTATGATCCTAGATTCCTCACCAAGGTAATTATTTGTGATCAAGGGTCATCTGGTAATCTATTCTCAGTCATTAAAGTAACGGTGTTTACTATTGTTTCATCTGGGTATTCAAGTCAATAGACTCAGATGGTCAAATCGTTTAATCCTATCTTACTCCTTGCCCTATTCTTCCGACTGTTACATCGGATGAGTTCGTCGGTTGGTTACCCTACGAGATGCAAGAGTCTTTAAGCACCTCTACAAACTTAGACTAGTCTAACGGAATGCGGGCGGTCGCAACTTACATCCCCTCTAATTCCTTAAGCAAGTCAGTTTGGTAGGTGGTCGTTCGTTGAAATTTTCAAATGTATGGTGATATTTCAATCACCAAGTCACAACCTTATAATGAGATGTCGGTACTTACAACCCCCCCCCCCTCTAAGGAACTACCAAACATCATTACTACCGAAACTAGAGTGTCCTAAGACGTGCTCAGAAAGTATTCAAATAAAACTAATAATAAACGAGAAATAAAGATCAAACATTAAATTGACTAATAATAAATAAATTAAAAGTCAATAATAATTAATTACCAATTAATTAATTAATTAATTAACACAAAGCCGTAGCACAATTGAATACTACGCCGTAGCTCAATATATTACTACGCCGTAGACAATAATTGACTACGCTGTAGCTCAATATGTTACTACGAATAATTAATTAATGAAACGATAAAAGCAATTAAGTAAAACATAATTGGCATCAAGACAATCGATAAACATGCAGGATAAAAATTAGGATCAATGATAACGAAACTAAATAAAATAACGAGTGTCGAAAAGTGAATACATATCATGCTAGATAAATGTTTTTATCCCATAGTCGAATACCGGGACTTCTACCTTTTTTCTTTGACAACGCAGTAGTCCACTAAAGACCAGAGAAAGAATATTGCAATCTACGAATTGCTTACTGAATGAATGAACTCCAATGTGAATTCTTTATCTATTTATAATATTATAAGCTTTGGGCTCTTTCCATCAACAGCCCCTTGGGTTGCACTAATATCCACCAAGGTCCTTGTAGTTCATATCTATACTACTTATAATACATCTTACACCTTCTTTCATATTAAATTTTTAAGATTACCAAAAATAGATTTTTAAGTAAATACAATTAGCTAAGCTATTAGTACAACCATCTAATACAATAAATATTCAACCATTTTGACTTTTCAAACCCCCCCTATTTAATGTTGTAAAAAAAACACCCTTTACATAAAAGACACATGTTAATATGCTTATTGTACAAGCTAATCAAACATAAAAAAACTTCATACAATTAATATAACTTCCTTTTTATCTTGTATACACGGTTTTTAAAACTGGCTCGTACAATGAACCATTTTCCCAAAAATTTCCGATTTTTGGTGGTTTTTTCCGGTTCAGCCGGCCTCCATAATATTATCATCAATCATCACGAATAACATATAATCAGATATATTACTCGCATAAGATTTTATTTACAGGGTACCCGCCTCCGCAACGCGCGGGTACCCTGCTAGTAATATATAATACATATAAATGCGTTATACTTTCTTGTGATTATGACGAATTAAGCCCCTGAATTAATATTTTCAGTCCCTAAAATAGCTATTAACTTGCCGTCTTTAATCCCTGGACTTTAAAACTTCGGGCCCAAGTTAATAACTACGGCGTAACTAAATAATAAGTTACGTCGTAGCCTTCTGATGAGTGTGCAAATACTCATCATTTTTACCTAATCTGAGCTGCCAAAACATCCAAAAACACTCAAATATGCATCAAAATACTGAAATTATCCCAGAAGTGTGTTTTATATGTTTCAGATGCAAAATGATCAAAAGCAAATGAAAAATGAACAAAGTTTGCATAATTGGCAGTTTCAGTCCCTCAACTTTCAAAACTTGTCAAAACTAGTCCCTGGTTATTCAAAAACATGAAAAAGTCACCAAAGGTCCTTTTTGAATCACAAATTACATATTTAGTCCTTTGGTGTAAAGTTTCACATAATTACAAGTTCAGTCCCTCAACTTTGCAAAATTGTCAAAAATGGTCCCTGGGATGTAAAAACTTTGAGAAAATCAATTTTTGTCCTTGTACTACTCATCTTTGGCAGGAATGATCCTTGGATGAAAAGATTGATGAAATTACATGATTGGTCCCTGAAGTTTCAAAGTTTGGCAGAAATAGTCCCTGGGTGTTCAAAAGTGAAAAAAAGGGAATTATGGTCCTCATACTATTTATGATTGGCAAGATACACCCTTGTGATAACTTTGAGAAATTGCCAAACCAAACCCCTAAACTTTCAGAAAATTACAAAAGTGTTCCTTGTGATAACTATAAAACCAAACGGACCCTTCCTATTATCAAAATCCAATCCAAAACCAAATACCACCTAAGCCCATATACCCTTTGGCCCAAGTCACACCAGCCCACACCTTTAATATTACACCAAGGTCAAACGTTGACCCTGGTCAAAACCATCACCCCCTAACCACTATTCACCATCTCCCTCACACCACCACCTCTGCAAATACCGCCATGGTATTCATTCCCCCCACTCCCAACTTGCCACCAGCTGGCTATCCACCTCACCCCCTCATCATTCAAACCCACTATGCATTTAATGCATCTCCACCACTCAACACTCAACCTCCATGATCACAACCTGTTTTTGTGGGCAACTTGCCCCCAACTCAATCCTTTCTATCCAAACTTGTCCCCTTCACCTCCACATCCCTCCAATATTCTTTAATTGCCTTGAAACAACCCCTAGCCACCTATTCCAATTTTGGCGCGAAAAAGAGTTTAAATGGATGGGATTGGTTTCAGTCATCCAACGGCCAAGATTATTGATGGGATTTTCTCAGAATCTCATGGGAACCCTAATGTGAGCCTATAAAAGGAACAAGATGAAGCAGAGACAGAGCAATAGTATAATTTTAGTTTAATCCTTTCTTTTAATTTGTAGCTTCTATTTTCAGTTAAAACTCAAGCTTTTAAGCATTGTACTAGTATAATCAAGTGTAATCTCAACTTTTTTATTAATCTCACTTAGGCTCCCATAAAGCTTAATAAAGCTTTTAGAAACCTTAAAACACAATCTAGTATCAAAAACCTAAAATACAAAAAAAAAAAAAAAAAAAAAAAGAAAAATAAAGAAAAAAACAAAAAATCATACTCATGATGATCAAGAAGCTGGAGCAGGGTAGCTTTTGGATGGCCCTGGGTTAGAGAACCTGTGGAGGTTCATTAGGTAAAAGTTCTGTGGGTCTTGGTCCTTGGAAGCAAGCTTGGAAGGCATTTGTAAGCCTAAAATCTCTCATTCCAATTTTTATAGTGTAACAGTGTCATATAATTGCTTATTTTGCTTGCTTGTAGCTTATTAGGGTATTATTAATCATTAAGTTAAGCTTTGGAGTCTTTTTTTTTTTTTTTTTTTTTTTTTTTTTTTTTTTTTTATCATATTTCATCACAATTTGTTTTTAGTAGGTATGTTTGGATCAGTGGGTTTCACCCCTGTTCCCTATGTTCTAGTTATTGTTTATGGGTTATGCATGTTTCCTTAGATATAATTAGATGATCAGGAGCATAAAAACCAAACATTGTTCATTAAAAAGTCAAATAACACACAATTAGGTCTAAATTAACCCTCTGTGTTGGTTAAAGAGTGGCTTATGCCCCATTTCCATTCACAAATGAGTGGTCTAGCTTAATTTAGCTTTTATATAGCTTATTAAACCAATATCAATCATAAAATCAGGATTCAAGTTCATCTTAGTCAACTGAGAGCAAAAATCAAAAAGTTAAAATTTATAGTGTTGTCAGAAAACCAAAAATGGGAAGAATTGTTTTGATTTTTGTGATTGGATTGGGACCCTGAGCTTTTCACAAGTCTTAGTGTGTCAGCTTAACTTTCAAATCCCATAATCAGCTTAATTTGTTGAATTTTATTCAAGCTTGTGCAAGGGCTTATTTAAGCCTGCAGGGCAAACCACCCTTTTTCACCAGGGCACTTTGTGCATTTGGTCAAACTTTCAAACCCCCTCTAGGGTGCAAACCAAAACATTAGCTCTTGATTTTTAGTTTTTTTGGAAAGCCTCTCAGCTTATCTTTTAAAATCTTGAATAAAATTGGATCTCAGTTCTCATTAGCATAGCTTATTTTGTCTTGGAAGATTGCTTATTTTGCCTTTGTATACTGAGTACTCAGTATACAACCACCAACTTCAATAGACCATAGCTAGTTCAATAGTGGGCCCCACCCTTAGATTATTAGCTTTTTGGAAACCTCATAAGCCCATCTTTAAGGATTTGAGCTTATTTGCTATTCCCTGGCTTATTTGGTAGGGCTGAAAGTAGCTTTTAGTTTGATCATTTCATTGTGTACACTGAGTGACTCAGTGTTTGAGTCCAAACCCCAAGCCCCACCCAATGCTCAATAATAAGCCATAAGGCTAGCTTATTGGCTTATTCTAGAGTTGACCAGGTCAACTTCAAGGTTCAAAGCTTGGTTTGGACTCCCCTTGACTTCTGTGGACCCCACAGAGGTCCAAAGTCCCTGTGTTTGGCCTGTTTTGGCCTAGTGTTTTGTATAAGTGCTTATTTGGTTCTAACAGCTTATTCATGTGCTTATTTTGATTCCACTAGCTTATTTCAAGTTGTTATCCATCTGTCTTGGCTTATTTGTCCATTTCATAGCTCTTTCAAAAATCCACAAGTCCTAATAAGCTAATATACTCACTGTTAAGCACTTGGGGGTGCACACAGATTATTAATAAGCCACACCACAAAGTCCTTCATAAAAGTTGTTTGTTTTCAGTAGGTAATTAGGTCTCAAAAAGAAAAACCAACAAAAACCAACTTTAAAAATAGTGATAGCTTCTATTTAATAGGATTTATATTTTAAAATTTTCTTTTCAGCTTATTATTAAGCACTTCATCATTTTTATATTTTTCTTAATTTTATTTCATCTTAAAGTATTTTTGGTAATTTTTCTAGATTTTTCTCTTTTAATTTGATAATTATTAGAATTAATATTAGTTTAATTAATAATTAAGTAATATTAGTAATTAAATAGTTTTATTAATTTTTTAATTAACAACAGTACCTTTTTACATTTTTCCTAGGTTTTATAAATCATTAGATGTTTTTAGAAAATAGTGTTTTTAATTTCTACTGTTCATTTTCTAATTTTCTTAATTAATTTAGTTAAATTAGATTTTAATTAATAAATAAGTTAATAATTAGTAAAATAGTCTAAATATTATTTTTATAAACTTTTTATAATTTTTTAGGATTCCTGTGATGGTTAATTAGATTTTTAAATTTTTCTATAATTTTCTAAGTCATTTTTAGTATTATTAGTAATTTAAATTAATTTAAATAGTTTAATTAATGTTATTAGTATTTAATTAATAGAAAATCCACAAAAAGACAAAAATAGGTATTTTTAGTTTTTAAATTTATTATAAGTCATTTTAGAATTTAAAAAAAAATTAATTTTGCAATTTTCTAGTTTAAATTTGTATTATTAAGTTTTTAAGTTAATTAGTTTTAATTAAATAGTTAAATAGTTTTTATTTAAATAATTAACATTAAATAATAAAATAATCAAAAAAATATTTTTTCTTTTTAATTTAATTTTCTTTTATAATTAAGTTTGTAAAATTTTCATTTGCACCCCCTGTAGTTTTAAATTGTTTAAAACTCACCTTTTTCTCTGTCTGTAAGCAATTCTGATTTGCAAATTGGTTACTTGTATACATATCTGTTTACTGTACTCGTTATATACTGTTATCCAAATAATATCAGTAGTGTAAATGAAACCCACTTCATCTTTGGTTACTGTCCTCAGTACCACTCATTCCCACAAACGTTTATGATACAATTTCAATCTCGTTGGGACTTAACGACCCGGGATTTCCCTGTACTTCCACGGATTTAAACACTTGACTTTCCCTCCTAGGTGGGCCTATCAACTGCACCCGGTTGACAGCTTGGTTTAGGAGGAGTCAAAATTTGGCGTCGCTGCCGGGGAGGTTGTTACGTATTTCAAAACGTTTTTAGGTTTAGTGGTTTTCAAAACCCCTCCTGTACAAATACCATCACTTTGTAAATTTTTGTGAAAATCAAAATCAAAACTGAAAAAGTTCATTAACACTTTTCCTGAAGTGTTAAAAACAAAAAAAAAAAAAAGTCATAAACAACAAAACAAACTGTGAAGTTAAATTACTTCGTTTACATTAAGATTACAACCTACACAGGTAGAATACGGAAGTTCTGACATTAAATTGCGAACTGAAAAGAGATCCATTCATTCTCTTCTGCCACCCTGCGAGTAATCTTAAAGGAACGATTTCGGTTAACGAATCAGTTCCAAAAATATTGTCCAAGTTTTGTCACCCATACACGAAAAGCCGAAAACATTTTACTGTGAATAATTACATAAAAGATTACCACCGCAAACCAAGGCAGAACACCTACCAACTGGGGGTGTGAACATAGTAAGTTCCCAAACATAAGATAAAAACTTGCCATTGTATCCTTGTGAGTGGTGTACCTTTTCTAAAGAAGCCATTCACCTGAGATTATTGGTTTAAGTTCACTATGGTTTTGCCTCGATCTTGTTTGGAAAAATTGTTTATAGTGCATGCGCACTCATTCACAATCACGATGTAATCGTCATAGAAACGTAACTGAGTTACGTACTGTTGAAGAAGAACACATGTTAAAAATGGACGACGAGCCCCCAAACCCTCCCGAGGATGAGATAGTTCTTGACACCCGAACAATGGAGGAACTATGTCAACCTACCATGCACGGGAGAGGTGGACCCATTGCACCACTTACAATTGGAGCCTCGGATTTTGGACTAAAACACAACATGATACAGCAGGTCCAAAATTCGTGTCAGTTCCACGGTTTTTCGGGTGATGATGCTAACAAGCATCTCGATAAATATTTAACCGTCACCCAGAGCATGAAACAAAATGGCGTCACCGAAGATGGCCTGCGTTTATACCTGTTCCCATATTCTCTCACTCATCATGCGACTGCTTGGTTCGATAGACTTCCTAACAATTCGATCCATACCTTTGATGAGATGGTTACTAAGTTCTTGGCTAAATACTTTCCACCATCCATGGTTACAAAGCTGAGAAACGATATTAGTAACTTCAGACAGCTTCCCGACGAGTCCTTATTTGAGGCATGGGAACGCTACAAACTTGCTATTGATTGGTGTCCCAATCATAACATGCTTCTTGTCACCATTATTGATACCTTTAATAATGGTTTGACACTTCGTCATCGTGACACCATCAATGCTGCTGCTGGGGGCACCTTTATGAAAAGGACCCCTGAAGAGTGTTATGACTTAATCGAAAACATGACTGCCCATCACAATTTTTGGGACTCCACTGCAGAGAGGAATGACTCATGTAAGTCAGTCACTCTGGCAAATAATGAAATAGCTGCCCTTACCAAAAAGTTTGATGATTTGTCTGCTGCGGTTCTCCGCATTCACCAGACAAATCACAATCAGCATATCAAAACTGTCAGTTGTGAAACCTGTGGTGGTCCACACCCGTACCATGAGTGCCTAGCCTCCGATCGCTTCACTCTAGAGAACGTATTCGCAGCCCAAGGTTCCTATAATACGGGAGGTAATTCTTACCAACCGCAAGGGGACCAAAATCTGTTGAGTTATCATTCCAGTAACTACATTGGACCACCGGGATTTAATCAGTCCCAGAACCAAAATGGTCAAAACAGAAACCAGAACTTTAACCAGAACCAGAACCAGAACCAGAACCAGAACCGAATGAACCAAGGTTTTAACAACCAAGGGAATTTCTGGTCAACACCAGGTTCAACAAAATCAAAACCAAGGAAATTATAACCGTAATCAAGGTAAAAACAATTACCATCAGGGTAATTTTCAACAACAAAATCACTTCCAGGGTAATAACAACCAGTAACATGGCAATTTCTAGAACAATCGGGCTCAAAATTTTCCAAATCAAAATCAAGCCATTGTTCCAACTGGACCATCATCTGATGAGTTATTAAAACAGTTTATGAAATCCCAAGACGAACTGAACAAAATGCTGGTCAGTCAGATCTCTGAATTGAAGAAGTCTTTAAATGATCGACCCTCAGGCTCAGGTACTTTACCTAGCAACACGATCGTTAATCCGAGGGGCGATGTAGAGGTGATCACCACAAGAAGGGGAGTTTCTTATACAGGACCCACAACTCCATCTACCTCTTCTCCTGTTGAGGTAGAGGAATGAGAAACTGAGGATACTACAGATACGGTACTTCCTACTAATAATGGAGGTACCAATGACATCCCTCCTCCAGTCCCGACTCCCCCTAAAAGAGTCGTGTTTGAAACTCCCGAAGGTCCTTTTGAAAATCAAAAAGACAACCCAAAACCATCAATTCCATATCCCTCACGATTGCAAGACCAGAAGCTCCGTGAAAAAGCTAATCATCAGATGGAAAATTTTTTCCAAATTTTCCAAGATCTACACTTTGATATTAGTTTTCCGGATGCTCTTCTTTTAATGCCCAAATTCGCATCGACAATCAAAAACTTATTGAGCAATAAAGAGAAATTGTTTGAGATGGCACAAACTCCACTCAATGAAAACTGCTCTGCAGTTCTGTTGAAACAGCTTCCCGAGAAGCTAGGAGACCCCGGGAAATTTCTAATACCATGTATTTTCCCGGGGATGGTTGAGTGCTTTGCCTTGGCCGATCTTGGTGCAAGCATCAACTTAATGCCCCACTCAGTTTGGAAAAAGCTCTCTCTTCCGGAACTCACACCCACATGCATGACTCTCGAGTTTGCAGACCGTTCAATTTCACATCCCCTTAGTATTGCCGAGGACGTATTTGTAAGAGTGGAAACGTTCCATTTTCCGGCAGACTTTGTCGTTGTTGATTTCGATGCGGATCCGAGAGTTCCTCTCATTCTTGGGAGAGGATTCTTAAGGACTGCTCGTGCATTAATCGATGTTTTTGATGAGGAAATCACGTTACGAGTTGGCACTGAAGCGATAACGTTCAACCTTGATCAAACCTCGAGATACTCCTCGAATTATGATGCTGAATCGGTCAACCGAATTGATGTCACTGACATTGCATCCGAGGAGTATGCTCAAGAAATCCTTGGATTTGCTGATAGTTCTCCGAGTGGCAATCCCACTCCATCTTCTCACCCCATAATCGCTAATTCTTCTCCTTCCCTCACTTCGTTTGAGGGAAGTGATTTCGTCCTTGAGGAAATAGATGCCTTTCTCAAAAGTGAATTGGTTCCCGAGGGAATTGATAACCAAAAGATTGACCCGGAGGGGGATATCTTTCTCCTTGAGAAATTATTAAACAAAGATCCCTCTCCTCTTCCTGTTCTACCTCAACAACTTCATAACGCGGAAATCAAATATGTTGAGAAAAATGATGATTTCCCCGAGGTCGAACTTAAGGACCTGCCTCCTCATCTAGAATATGCATTCCTGGAAGGTAATGATAAATTACCAGTCATTATTGCGAAAGATTTAAAGGATGAGGAGAAAACTGCACTGCTTAAGGTTTTAAAGTCCCACAAACAAGCAATTGCTTGGAAGCTCTCTGACATGAAGGGTATTAACCCGGATTTTTGTACACACAAAATCCTAATGGAGGATGACTTTAAGCCTGCCGTGCAACATCAAAGACGGGTAAATCCAAAAATCCACGAAGTTATCAAGCAAGAAGTTCTCAAACTTCTCGACGCTGGATTGATTTACCCGATATCTAACAGTCCTTGGGTGAGTCCCATACATTGTGTTCCAAAAAAGGGTGGCATTACTGTTGTTACAAATGAGGATAACGAGTTGATTCCGACTCGGTTGGTTACGGGGTGGCGATTATGCATCGATTACAGAAAACTAAACGAAGCCACCCGCAAGGACCATTTTCCTCTACCCTTTATGGATCAAATTCTCGAGAGACTGGCGGGGAATGAGTATTATTGCTTCCTCGACGGCTCCTCGGGTTACTTCCAGATTCCCATTGATCCACAGGATCAAGAGAAGACTACCTTCACATGCCCTTACGGGACATTTGCCTATTGTCGCATGCCTTTTGGGTTATGCAACGCTCCGGGCACTTTCCAGAGGTGCATGATGGCTATTTTCCACGACATGATCAGGAAAACCATGGAGGTATTCATGGATGACTTCTCAGTCATCGGGAATTCTTTCGACTCATGCCTCTCCCATTTAGAAAAGATGCTTCAACGTTGTAAAGACACAAATCTTTGTCTAAACTGGGAGAAGAGCCATTTTATGGTCAAGGAGGGCATTGTCCTCGGCCATAAAATTTCAAAAAGTGGGATTGAGGTCGATAAGGCCAAAATTGATGTTATTGCAAAGCTACCTCATCCCACCACTGTTAAAGGCATAAGGAGTTTCCTCGGCCATGCCGGGTTCTATCGGAGATTCATTCAGGATTTCTCCAAAATAGCCCGGCCCATGACTCATCTTCTTGAAAAGGAAGCCCCTTTCATCTTTTCCCCCGAGTGCGTTAAAGCTTTTTCTACTTTAAAGAAAAGGCTTACCGAGGCACCGATCCTTGTTGCCCCCGACTGGGACTTGCCCTTCGAACTTATATGCGATGCTAGCGACTTCGCTATTGGTGCAGTTCTGGGGCAACGCAAAACCAAACATTTTCAGCCAATACATTATGCAAGTAAGACCATGACTGAAGCTCAAACGCACTATACCACCACAGAAAAAGAATTATTAGCTGTGGTATATACCTTTGAGAAATTTAGGCCTTACTTAATCCTAACCAAATGTGTGGTGTATACGGACCACTCGGCTTTGAAATACCTGTTTGCTAAATAGGACGCAAAGCCAAGATTGCTCCGTTGGGTCCTGCTCCTACAGGAATTCGATATAATCATATGAGAAAAAAAAGGATCAGAGAACCTTGCAGGTGATCACTTATTGATAAGGCGAAAAATGATCCGTTTTTAGGGGGTCATTTAAGCCCGAATTCGAATTTATTTGATCAAATATTGCCCTAAATCGTTCCTTTTGTGATTTTAGGTACTTTGGGAGTGAAATCTGGAAAAGGAAGCAATTCGGACGTTTTTGGAGCATAAAAGTGAAGAAAACGCCAAAGTCTTAATTTTCCATGCTGGGAACAGTCGGTGACGGCGTCAAGAGTAACTCCCTGACGGCGTCAAGAGCAAAATTCCATGACGATCCAGAAGAGATTTGACGGCGTCATGAAGGTAGGGCGTCAAGAGTAAAAGTCATGATGGCCTGGAAATGATTAAGTCTTGACGGCGTCAAATGTAGATCAAGGCAGTCCGAGAATAGTTTTGGCGGCGAGGTGACGGCGTCACAAGCTTTGTCTTGACGCCGTCAGACCTCTTTTCCTATATATAGTTTTCTAATTTTTCACATTTAAAGAGGGAAGTTTTGGAGAAACCCTAAGTACGATTTTGGTGCGAATTTTACAGATTTTTCAAGGGTTCCAAGCCCTTGATACCTTACATGTGTAATTGAGATAAGTGTTCTTTCAATTCAATCAATATGTCTATGTGTTGGTTGTCTATATCTTATTCTTGTCTTTATTCCATCATGCTAGGCTAGATCTATCTTGTGTTTGCTTAGATCTAATGAAACCTAGATGTTAATTATGTGTTGATTACTTGTTTATACTTGGTTTGGATGAGTGATTTATATGTTAGGCTTAAGAAAACTGGCAGATCTCCAATTGGTAACATGCTTGAACGTCTTAAGAAACATGAACCGACGCGCACTAGGTCTTTATTGGTTGTATTTAATGCATGAGCCACTGTTTACAATCCCTATAGTTGTGCTGGGCATGGTGTAGGAGGAGATAAGAGCTCATAGAATTGGGGAGTTAAGTGTGCCACCCCATGAATGTTATTAAGGAATACGATCCGTCATCCATGCATTTATAACAAGTAATTAACGTGTAAAAGATGTCTAGGGAGTAGTGAAATCTAAGTAAACACATTTTCTCCACTTATTGCTCACAACTTTAGTATAATTTAGTTTATTTTTATTTCTAGTATTTTATTTTGATTGCATCTTAGTATTGGGTTAGTTGATTAGCAACTAATTCCGCCCAAATCATTCAAAACCAGAGATTTTTAATTGCTTTCTAAAAAATATAAAAACACAAAAATAGTCATCCCTCACCTTTAGAACTAGTATCTAGGCTTTCTAATCCTAGCGACACTATTCCTAAGCTGAACGATCAATCCCCCGGCACTTGTCACTATACTATACTACAACGATCAGGTACACTGCCTGGTGGGGGTTGTAAGCTTCTCGAGATCCCTCGAGAGGTAAAGCCTGTTGTGATTCCCACGCATCAAGTTTTTGGCGCCGCAGCCCGGGGAATAGTTATTGTCTAGGTTAGAATTTCTTTTTATTAGGTGTACTTGCTAGATTCCTTTCTAGTAAGATTTTATTTTTAATTTTTAGGTTCTCTCTAGTCTATCTTATTTCTTTGTGCCTTTGTTCGTAACCACCCGACATCATGGACAACGGGAACATCTTTGAACCCGTCATCCCACCACAACAAAACCCACCATTAGAACCCCTTAGGCCCCGAACCTTAGGAGAGTATTTCCAACCTAGCCATCAAGGCTACCAAAACACCATTGAGCTCACCGGAGCCAATGTGACCCCCTTGCGTTCCGACACCATCCGGTTGGTGCAAAGCGGATGTGCATTCCATGGACTTCGTTCCGAAGATCCAAACCAACATCTAAAGGACTTCCTCAAAATCGTAGATTCCATAAACCTAGATGTTGCAACTAGAGAGACAACCCGATTACGCCTATTCCAATTCTCTCTACGGGATCAAGGTAGTCGATGGCTTGAGCGTTTACCCGTGGGATTCATCACCACTTGGGATGATCTCACCACTCGTTTCCTTGCTCAATTTTTACCACCGGGGAGAACTACTAAGCTTAGAAATGACATCTTGATGTTTCAACAACGTCAAAATGAATCTCTTTATGAAGCATGGACTCGTTTCAAGGACTTACTCCAAAAAGTCCCTCATCATGGCATAGATCTTTGGCTCCAAGTCCAAATCTTTTATGACCATATCGACATCTCCACGAGGCGAGCAATTGACCAATCAGCCGGTGGTAAGCTACGTGATCTTAGTGCGGAACAATCATGGGAACTCATAGAAGATCTTGCTCTCTATGACAACGAAAGTTGGAATGATCCCTGCGACTTGAACAAAACAGTCAAGGCAATATCTTTGCCTTCGAACAATTCTAGCACTCCCGACCGTAGGATCATGGAACTTGAAGGTCGAGTCAAGTCTCTCATGAAATCTTACGAAGCTCCAAAATCCTTAAGCTGAGTAAGCAGAATCACTTCTACATGTAAATTATGTAGTGGCCCTCACGAGACTCATAACTGCATGGAGCTTCCAAAACGTGCTTATAACGAATTCACGTCATCACACGTGGGTCAAGGCCCTCGAACTTCTGGCGAGGCCTATGAGGCATGGAAGGATAAACCTAATTTCAAAGGGTACCAAACGCGGAGCGTATCTCTCAATGATTCCTCACCACTCACTTGGTCCGAGCATTTTCCGTCACAAGGCATTCCCAGGCAAAGCTGTGAGGATGCCCTAAAAAATTTCATTCTATCTCAATAATTACAGCTCTCTACGCTCGAGGCTAAATTCAGACAACAGCAGGCTGATGTGAACAATAAGATTAGTAATCTGTTGACTGCTATCAAAGAGCATGTTGTTAATAAGCCCGTTCACGTTGATGAGGTTAAGTCTATGACCGTCATGAGTCCACCAACCTCCCCCGTGAAAATAAAAAGTCCTAGCAAGTTATTCAAACATCTATCCCCCAGAGGAAAAGAACCGGTTAACCCCCTAGGACCAATCCATTTCGTAAACACCATCACCACGATATCTGCTTCTACACCCAACCCAACCCAACAACAAACTGACAAATTCAATCAGACAGCTAAAGATGAGACCTTAAGAGTAGACCATGATTTAGCCAACTCATCTGAGCAATACACCGCGCGAGAATCTGGCAAATCGAATGAAAGGGAAGAGAGATCGGGAGAGCATCCAACTATTTGAGGTAAGTCCATTATAGAAGAACCAGAGAGAAAAATGGAGGAATTTACTGATGGGAGTAGCGATAGGACAAAGGAAAGTCATCCTAAAGTTTTCAGGATCTCCTGCACCATTAAGGAAAAGCTCTTAACCGATAGTCAAATAGATCCTAGCTTCCCAGTCAACATAATTCCCCTTTCCCTATTCCACGAAGCCTTCCCAGGACACATTGCGTGCGAGAGAGTGATGAAAAATTTGTCAATCAGGATTGGGGAACTTGTTTACAATACTGACCTCACCGTGGTCAATGACGTGAACCCTTTCACCAATCAAACATTAACCAACCTTGTTCTTGGAAAACCATTTATCAATGAATCAGGAGTGATCCTTGATGAGAAAGATAGTCGTGCATTATTCACCAATGGTGTTAAGAAGGTAATATTTCGTAAGGATAATGAGGAGGTGTACGAGTATCATCCTTCCCTTGAGGGGAATATATATGGGTCGAAGGATGGGGAGTCGAAGAAGATAAGACGGCGTAATCCGAATAATCTCAAAATCCCCTGCATGATTGGTCATAAGTACTTCGATAACGTCTACCTTAACGTATTCCTGCCGAAGAATTTTATGTCCTTATTCCATTATAACAATATCTGCAGATGGGGAATGATTTACAAGGGAGAGAAAGTGGTTGGTAAGGATCATGAAATCCAGGTGTTTGTAGGAAATATGGCATTTACTATGGAATTTACGATCGTAGACAACATCGAAGACTATGTCGACCCTAGATTATCACAAATTGTTCTTGGAGCGCCATTTTGCGAGATCACTAATCTGATAATTGATGATCGGAACGGTATTATGACCTTCGCTGATGGGATTAGGAGGGTTTCATACCAAACGCCATACAAGAGAAGAGACCTTAAGGAAATCGATTGCGAAGGGCTTGATAAGATAAGTTCCCAACTTATTCTGTGCGATGAAGATGTTCGAAGAGGGTGTAATGACACTTCCGATTTATCATGTGGATTCTTTAAGGATGTTAGTAAGCTTGGTTCTAAGTATCGAAAAGATATCTTTGAGTTCGAAGACCCGAAGTACTTACACTATGAAAGCGATACTAGTTTAGAAGACGACCTAGAGAGTGGAACCAATGATGAGATCACGTAGTAACCTATGACCTTGAGTCTAGCTACAAGACTCGTAAATAAAGAAAAGCGCTTCTTGGGAGGCAACCCATGTTTTGTGTGATTTTATTTGATTGTTTGTTATTTGCTTCCGTATGCATGTTTTATTTTTATTGTTGGTAGATCATGTTTCTAAACTAAATAGTGGAAATACTTTACTTTGTTGTTTTGGCCTAGTCTTAACTCCACCTAAAGGTATTTTTGCAAAAGATAAGTGTAAGGGGAAACCCCAAATATGTTTTTAAGAAACAAACCGATCATGATTCTCCACAATATTAAGTGAACATGTATATTCGTATTTGTTAGAGTCAAATGCTTGTATTGAGTCATAATGAAGTTTTGCAGGATTTTCCAGGAAGTAGGACCAAGTTTTTCCAGAAATTTTCCGGAAACTTAACATAAGAATTTCTGCAGGTCACTTCTGACGGCGTCAAGTGTAAAAACCTGGAAATTTTACCGGTTTTGTTTTTCTAACCCGTCTTATGGTTTTTGTAAATTATTAAGTTTTATAATCTCCAGGAGATTTGCAAACTTCATTCCACAAGCATTATATCTTATCTTGTTTTCTAGGATTTAGTAACTTATATAGGATGCCGCCGATTTTACGCGAGGTTCTCTTGTCTATTTTGTCAGGTTTTACAGGTTATGTATGACAAGAAGATGATTTATATTCTGGAAGGGAAGCTTTGATTGTTTATTTTCTTGGAGGAAGATTTAACCTGGCCACCTTATTATCCATACCGAGCGAATCAGGGGAGTATTTGATTTCATTCTCTTTACTTTTTTACTTTTACATTCTTTACTTGAACATTGGGGACAATGTTCATCTTAAGTGTAAGGGGAGGGTAAAAAGATGATACCTTACATATGCACTTTCGCTTGAGTTTGTTTTGTCTAATGGTAGATGTGTAATAAAACTATGAGAAATACTTGTTAGTGCAATTTTAGCGCCAAATTTAAAATTTTTTACAACATTTAGGAGTGAAACTTTAGCCATAGCGAGCGTCTCATGGATAGGAGATTGTATGACTAGCACATAACCGTATATTCAGAAAAATTTTCCACCCAAATATGTAAGGTTCGCCTTTAGATTTGATAGGAAAAGCATTCATTATTAGTGCTTATGAGTGTACCGGTAGCATTTAGATTCTAGAACTTGCGTTAGTGATGCATCCCGAGACCGCTAGTGAGACTACATTCGTGTGGTAGGATTTACTACATGATAAGAGGCATTAGGATCACCCTTGTGTTAAACCCGTATTATAATTACTTGACCATTTAAGTCATATTACTTGGCTAGTTAACTCAACTAATTTTTCCCACACCCTTAACGTTGTACTCATTTTTAGTACACGAAACCCCTAGTACACCCCTCCGAGCCTATCTTTTCGTTTCTAACTTTAAGCATTTTACTTAAAGGAAGAATTTGTTACACCCCACTTAAATGTACAACCAAATCGCCTTAGCCTTCCGTGTATGCGCTCATTTTTAGTGCATTATTGTTATTTGTTAAACCCTAAGTTAACTTTCTAATTGATTACATGGTTGCTAAGTCGAGTCATATCCTTGTACATATTGTTTTGGGACGATTGGGACTCATGGGTAAAGTACTTATTTATGGAGTAATGGGGAAGAACATCATTTATTACCCCCATATGTACGTTAATCTTAAAAGTACTCCAAGTGTTTTGATTTTCTTAATTCGAGTCATTAGTGTAGTTTAATGTAAAGTATGTAAAAATTCAAGTGTAAGGGAAATGTTCATTCCCTATGATGTATTATTTTGGATGGTAGGGTTAGAGTGTATGCAAAAAATAAAAAAAAAAAAAAAAAAAAAAAAAAAAAAAAAAAAAAAATCGAAAAATCAAGAAAAAAAAACAGAAAAAAGGAAAAAGAAAAAAAAGAAAAAAAAAACATACGGACTACCATCCCTTTTTATTCTATGTTTATTTTATGTTTTTGTTATTTTTCATTTATTAGCTTAAGTCGAGTCTAGTCTTAGCTTAGCAACGCCATATTGTACATGTAATTGACCAAGATTGTTAACTCGCCACCAGTAAAACTTCCTTTATCCAACAAAACCGTGTATTTCATATCCCTACACCTAACGTTACAACCCTTTAAAAGACCTCTTTGATCCTTTCCCAAGCCTATGGTAATCTATTTTGCTATGACAGGTAGTGAGAGATATCTTCCGTTTCCATATTATAATTTACACTTTATTACACCCGAGAGATGTGAGTATCTAAACACTATTTGTGAGGTGCTTGTATATGACCTCCGTGCTTGTCTATTGGTCTTTAGTGGAACGATTATTTGTTGTAATTACTTTTATATTAGTGTTAAATGACTCCTAACTTGTATTTTGAGTAGAATAAATGCGCATTTGCTTGAGGACAAGCAAATCTCAAGTGTAAGGGTATATGATGAGGTGAAAAATGATCCGTTTTTAGGGGGTCATTTAAGCCCGAATTTGAATTTATTTGATCAAATATTGCCCTAAATCGTTCCTTTTGTGATTTTAGGTACTTTGGGAGTGAAATCTGGAAAAGGAAGCAATTCGGACGTTTTTGGAGCATAAAAGTGAAGAAAACGCCAAAGTCTTAATTTTCCATGCTGGGAACAGTAGGTGACGGCGTCAAGAGTAACTCCCTGATGGCGTCAAGAGCAAAATTCCATGACGATCCAGAAGAGATTTGACGGCGTCATGAAGGTAGGGCGTCAAGAGTAAAAGTCATGACGGCCTGGAAATGATTAAGTCTTGACGGCGTCAAATGTAGATCAAGGCAGTCCGAGAATAGTTTTGGCGGCGAGGTGACGGTGTCACAAGCTTTGTCTTGACGTCGTCAGACCTCTTTTCCTATATATAGTTTTCTAATTTTTCACATTTAAAAAGGGAAGTTTTGGAGAAACCCTAAGTACGATTTTGGTGCGAATTTTACAGATTTTTCAAGGGTTCCAAGCCCTTGATACCTTACATGTGTAATTCAGATAAGTGTTCTTTCAATTCAATCAATATGTCTATGTGTTGGGTGTCTATATCTTATTCTTGTCTTTATTCCATCATGCTAGGCTAGATCTATCTTGTGTTTGCTTAGATCTAATGAAACCTAGATATTAATTATGTGTTGATTACTTGTTTATACTTGTTTTGGATGAATGATTTATATGTTAGGCTTAAGAAAACAGGCAGATCTCCAATTGGTAACATGCTTGAACGTCTTAAGAAACATGAACCGACGCGCACTAGGTCTTTATTGGTTGTATTTAATGCATGAGCCACTGTTTACAATCCCTATAGTTGTGCTGGGCATGGTGTAGGAGGAGATAAGAGCTCATAGAATTGGGGAGTTAAGTGTGCCACCCCATGAATGGTATTAAGGAATACGATCCGTCATCCATGCATTTATAACAAGTAATTAACGTGTAAAAGATGTCTAGGGAGTAGTGAAATCTAAGTAAACACATTTTCTCCACTTATTGCTCACAACTTTAGTATAATTTAGTTTATTTTCATTTCTAGTATTTTATTTTGATTGCATCTTAGTATTGGGTTGGTTGATTAGCAACTAATTCCGCCCAAATCCTTCAAAACCAGAGATTTTTAATTGCTTTCTAAAAAATATAAAAACACAAAAATAATCATCCCTCACCTTTAGAACTATTCCTAAGCTGAACGATCAATCCCCCGGTACTTGTCACTATACTATACTACAACGATCAGGTACACTGCCTGGTGGGGGTTGTAAGCTTCTCGAGATCCCTCGAGAGGTAAATCCTGTTGCGATTCTCACGCATCACTTATCCCGGTTAGAGAACCCTCATCAGGATATTCTCGAGAGAAAAGAGATTAATGAAACCTTTCCTCTGGAGACTCTCAATCTAATCTCTACCTGGGATGATACGACTACCCCATGGTTTGCCCATTTTGCAAATTACCATGCGGGTAATTTCGTTGTGAAAGGGATGTCGTCCCAACAGAAAAGAAAATTCTTTAAAGATGTAAAACATTACTTCTGGGATGACCCCTACTTGTTCAAAATCTGTGCAGATCAAGTCATCCGACGGTGTGTCCATGGCCAAGAAGCCATGGAAATTCTTAAAGCTTGTCATGATGGACCCACGGGGGGACATCATAACCCAAACTACACCGCCAAAAAGGTGTTTGATTCAGGATTCTTTTGGCCCACAATCTACAAAGATGCCCATGAACTTATCAAAACCTGCGAGGCTTGCCAGCGTCACGGGAATATTTCCAAAAAGAATGAGATGCCGCAAAATGCCATCCAAGTCTGTGAAATATTTGATATGTGGGGCATTGACTTTATGGGGCCGTTCCCATCTTCACGAGGGAATAAATACATACTCGTTGCTGTCGACTATCTGTCAAAATGGGTTGAGTCAAAAGCTTTACCCACCAACGATGCCCGAGTAGTCGTTAAAATTTTAAAGTCTCTCTTTGCCAGATTCGGGACTCCTCGTGCCATTATCAGTGATCGTGGCACACATTTCTGCAATGAACAATTTGCAAGAGTGATGCTGCAACATGGTGTAACTCACCGTCTTTCTATGGCATACCAACCACAAACAAGTGGGCAGGTGGAGGTCTCGAATCGGGGTATTAAGAGAATTCTGGAGAGGACGGTGGGAGAAAACCGTGCCTCTTGGTCGGATAAGCTGGATGATGCACTATGGGCTTTTCCGCACTGCTTACAAAACACCCATCGGGTGTACTCCATATAAGCTGGTGTATGGGAAAGCATGTCATCTTTCGATCGAATTAGAACATAAGGCCTGTGCCTTATGATGAGGAGAAAAATGATCCGTTTTTAAGGGGTTATTTAAGCCGGAATTGGAATTTATTTGATCAAATATTTCCCTAAATCGTTCATTTTGTGATTTTAGGTACTTTGGGAGTGAATTCTGGAAAATGAAGCATTTTGGACGTTTTTGGAGCATAAAAGTGAAGAAAATGGCAAAGACTTAATTTTCCTTGCTGGGAACAGTACCTGATGGCGTCAAGAAGAATTGTATGACGGCGTCAGGAGTAAAATGGATGACGACCCAGAGAAAACGTGACGGCGTCAGAAGTAGGGCGTCAAGAGTAATTTTGGTGACGGCCTGGAGCAGAACTACACATGACGGCGTCAGATCCAGATCTAGGCAGTCCAAGAACTTTATTGGCGGCGAGATGACGACGTCAGATTTTTTCCTCTTGACGCCGTCACCTTACAAAATCTATATATACTTTTCTATTTTTCATTCATTAGGAGAGGAATTTGTGTGGAGAATTCTAGGGCCGAACCTAATAAACTCTAGGTCGTTTGTAACAGTATTTTCAAGGGTTTTCACCCCTTAAAACCCTTCATGTTCAATTAAGATAAGTTTTCTTTCAATATGTCTATGTGTTGTTTGAATATATCTTATGCTTGACTTGATTTTAACATGATAGGCTAGATCTTTTGTGTGTTTGCTTAGATGTAATGAAACCTAGATGTTGATTATAGGTTGATTGCTTGTTTATAGTTGTAATGGATGAATTATTTCAATGTTAGGCTTAAGAAAACTGGTAGATCTCCATTATGTAACTTGCTTCAACGTCTTAAGAAACATGAACCGTTGTGTACTAGGTTTTTATGGTTGTATTTAATGCATGAGTGAATTCTAGTGATCCCATGTTAGGAGCTTCTTAGCCGGCTCGACATAGGAGTGAAGTAGGAGCTTATAGAATTGGGGAAGTAAGTACGCCACCCCATGAATGGTATTAAGGAATATAACCCGTCATCCACGCAACTGTAACAAGTAATTAACCTGTAAAAGATATCTAGGGAGTAGTGAAATCTAAGTAAACACAATTCTCCCACATATTGCTCACACCACTAGTTTAAATTAGTTTATTTTCATTTTTGTTAATTTATTTTGATTGCATCTTAGTTATTGGGTTAGTTGACTAGCAACTAATTCCGCCCCTTCTTCCAAAACCCGAGATTTTAATTGCTTTTATAAAACATAAAAATACAAAAAGAATCATCCCTCGCCTCTAGACCTAGTTTTTAGGCTTTCTAATCCTAGCGACACTATTCCTGAGTTGAACGATCAATCCCCCGGTACTTGTCACTATACTATACTACAACGATTAGGTACACTGCCTGGTGGGGGTTGTAAGCTTCTCGAGATCCCTCGAGAGGTAACGCCTGATGCAATTCCCACGCATCAAGTTTTTGGCGCCGCAGCCCGGGGAATAGTTATTGTCTAGTTTAGGATTTCTTTTTATCAGGTCTACTTGCTAGATTCCTTTCTAGTAAGATTTTATTTTTATTTTTAGGTTTTCTTTAGTCTATCTTATTTCTTCGTGTTTTTGTTCGTAACTCTTTACCATCCGACATCATTGAAGGTGGTAACATCTTTGAACCCATCAACCCACCACAACAAGACCACCCATAAAATCCACCACTAGCTAACCAACCTCTTAGGCCCCGAACCCTAGGAGAGTATTCCCGACCTAGCCACCAAGGCTATCGAAACACCATTGAGCTCACCCAAGGAGCCAATGTTTCTCCCTTGCGATCCGACACCATCCGGTTGGTGCAAAGCGGATGTGCATTCCATGGACTTCGTTCCAAAGATCCAAATCAACATCTCAAGGACTCCTTAAAATTGTAGATTCCATAGATCTTGATGTTACAACTAGAGAGTCGACCCGATTACGCCTATTCCAATTCTCTCTAAGTGATCAAGCTAGTCAATGGCTTGAACGTTTACCTGCGGGATCTATCACCTCATGGGATGATCTCACCACTCGTTTCCTTGCTCAATTTTTCCCACCGGGGAGAACTACCAAGCTTAGAAATGATATCTTGATGTTCCAACAACGTCAAGGTGAAACTCTATATGAAGCATGGACTCGTTTCAAGGACTTACTCCAAAAAGTCCCTCATCATGGCATAGATCTTTGGCTCCAAGTCCAAATTTTCTATGACCATATCGATCTCTCCACAAGGCGAACCATTGACCAATCGGCCGGTGGCAAGCTACGTGATCTTAGTGCTGAAGAATCATGGGAACTCATAGAAGATCTTGCTCTCTATTACAACAAAAGTTGGAATGATCCCCGTGATTTGAACAAAACGGTCAAGGCAATATCTTTGCCTTCGAACAATTCTAGCACTCCCGACCATAGGATCATGGAACTTGAAGATCAAGTCAAGTTTCTCATGAAATCTTACGAAGCTCCTAAGCCTTCAAGCCAAGTGAACAAAATCACTTCTTCATGCGAATTATGTAGTGGTCCCCATGACACTCGTGATTGTGTGGAACTCCCCGGAACAGCTTTTGCGGACTACGCATCTTCGCGTTCCGACGAAGCGGGAGATAAGTGGTACACTTTCAAACCCGAGCCAAACCTTTACGGTGATTCCTACAACCCTTCTTGGAAAAATCACCCAAACCTTAGGTGGAAACAAAACCAAAACAATCCTTCCAATCCGCCTAATCGTGACCAACCAAACGGTCCACCCTCCAACTGTACTTTCAACAACAATCCTTCTAACAACTATGGTAGTACCAACAATCTTGAAGGATTGATGTCCAAGTTTATGGCATCTCAAGAAGCTCGCATAGCTAAGTTTGAAACCGAATTCAACCAACAACAAACGGAGATGACCAACAAGATTGACAACTTGTTGAAAGCCCTCAACAACCAAGCGTTAACTACACCTAGGAAGGACACTAGGGACCCAAATAGCGGAATCCAAATTAAGGACCCCTCGTCATCCAAACACGTCCACTTTGTCAATGTTGTCACCGTTAAACCAATTGATAAGGAGATAGAAGAAAGTGACAAGGATGAAGTTGGAGTAGAAACCGAGACTAGGGATGAAATTAAGGAAGTTGAGGATGATAAGGGAGAGAAGTTAGAGGATGTAGAAAACATAGAAGAGTACTTTGATAAGTTGCCCACCAAGGAAGAACGGGAATATCACAAGGATTTATTCGATGATCCCGAGATACCATATATCCTTGGTTCACCCCTTATCAAAATGGGAGACCCCTCTAACATCAACATACCATGCAACATTGGGCATATGCATGTATGGAAAGCTTATATCGATCCTAGGTCTCCTATAAACATCATGACTAGGACTTATTATAATTGGGTAATGAAGAAACAACTTCGTTATAGGATGATGCCCAACAAGAATTTGATAAGTAATTTTGTAGGTAGAGTGAAAGGATTGCATGTGATTGTCGGAAATTTCACTTACGAGATAGATTTTATGATAGTAGAGGATACTCGTCCGGTGATAGATGCTTGCCTAAGTCAAGTAGTGTTCGGAAAACCATTCGTTGAGGCCACTAAGATGAGTTATGATCCGACTCTAGGGATAGTTAGGTTCAAGGAAGAGAATGATGAGATTGCCTACCAAATGCCCTATAAGATTGAACAATACCGCCTCCTATCGAACATAGAAAAGGAACATAAACAAGCGGCTTACAATGGGAATGATGAGGATAGACGTAGAGGAGTAGAGTATGTGATGAATAGGATGCTTGGTTTCTACAAAGAATGCTTGCAACTAGGTCCGGAATACAAAACTGGTATAGGAGATGACCTAGAGAGTGAAACCAACGATGAGGTCACGTAATTACCCATGACCTTGAGTCTAGCTACAAGACTCGTAAATAAAGAAAAACGCTTCTTGGGAGGCAACCCATTATTTGTGTGATTTTTATTTTGTTTGTTTGTTATTTGTTTCCGTATGCATGCTTTATTTTTATTGTTGGTAGATCATGTTTCAAAACTTAAATAGTGAAAATACTTTATCTTGTTGTTTGGCCTAGTCTTAACTTCATCCAAAGGTGTTTTTGCAAAAGATAAGTGTAAGGGGAAACCCCAAATATGTTTATAAGAAACAAAACCGATCATGATTCTCCACAATATTAAGTGAACATGTATATTCGTATTTGTTAGAGTCAAATGCTTGTATCGAGTCATAATGATGTTTTGCAGGATTTTCCAGGAAGTAGGACAAGGTTTTTCCAGAAATTTTCCGGAAACTTAACATAAGAATTTCTGCAGGTCACTTCTGACGGCGTCAGGAAGAAACTCCTGACGGCGTCATGTGTAAAATTCTGGAAATTTTACCAGTTTTGTTTTTCTAACGGAGTCTTAAAGTTTTTGTTGAATCTTTAGTTTTATAATCTCCAGGAAATCTGCAAACATCATTCCACAAGCATTATATCTTACTTTGCTTTCTAGGATTTATTAGCATATATAGATTGCCGCCGATTTTACGCGAGGTTGCCTTGTTTGTTTTCTCAGGTTTAACAGGTTATGTTTGACAAGAAGATGATTTATATTCTGGAAGGGAAGCTTTGATTGTTCATGTTCTTGGAAGAAGATCTAACCTTATTACCATATTATCCATACCGAGCGAATCAGGGGAGTATTTGATTTCATTCTTTTACTTATTTCACTTTTACATTCTTTACTTGAACATTGGGGGCAATGTTCATCCTAAGTGTAAGGGGAGGGTAAAATGATGATACCTTATAGGATACACTTTCGCTTGAGTTGTTTGTTTGATGGTAGATGTGTAATAAAACTATGAGAAATACTTGTTAGTGTAATTTTAGCACCAAATTTAAATTTTTTTACGACATTTAGGAGTGAAACTTTAGCCATAGCAAGCGTCTCAAGGATAGGAGATTGTATGACTAGCACAAAACCGTACCATTCAGAAAAATTTTCCACCCAAATATGTGAGGTTCGCCTTTAGATTTGATAGGAAAAGCATTTACTATTAGTGCTTATGAGTGTACTGGTATCATTTAGATTCTAGAACTTGCGTTAGTGATGCATCCCGAGACCGCTAGTGAGACTACATTCGTGTGGTAAGATTTACTACATGATAAGAGGCATTAGGATTACCCTTGTGTTAAACCCGTATCATAATTAGTTGACCATTTAAGTCATATTACTTGGCTAGTTAAGTCAACTAATTTTTCCCACACCCATTAGCGTTGTACTCATTTTTAGTACACGAAACCCCTAGTACACCCCTCCGAGCCTATCTTTTCGTTTCTAACTTTAAGCATCTTACTTAAAGGAAGAATTTGTTACACCCCACTTAAATGTACACCCAAATCGCCTTAGCCTTCCGTGTATGCACTCATCTTTAGCGCATTATTATTATTTGTTTAAACCCTTAGTTAATTATCTAATTGATTACATGGTTGCTAAGTCGAGTCATACCCTTGTACATATTGTTTTGGGACGATTGAGACTCATGGGTAAAGTACTTATGTTATGGAGTAATGGGGAAGAACATCATTTATTACCCCCATACGTACGTTAATCTAAAATTTGCAAGAATAATCCCTATCTCAAATGTTCAGCATTAAACATCCCTAAGTCCACAAACGTTCAGTAATAAGCATCCCTGAGCACTAACGTCATTAGTTTTACCCGTTAAGTGTTAAAATAATATTTGCACGTTAGTCCCTCCGTTAATATTTTTTGCACTGTTAATCTTCATTTTTTAAAATGAATTATACGTTTTCGTCTGTTTTTACATTTCGTCCGGTTTTTACGTTTCCGTCCGTTTTTTTATGTTTTTGTCCATTTTTATCCATTTTTTTACGGTTTTGTTCGTTTTTTGTTACGTTTTCGTCCGTTTTTCACATTCTTGTCAGTTTTTACGTTCTCGTCTGTTTTTTAACGTTTTCGTCCATTTTTTTGTTTATGTCTGTATTTTTTTACGTTTTTGTTCGTTTTTATCTATTTCTTTACGCTTTTATCCGTTGTTTTACTTATTCGTCTGTTTTTTTTACGTTTTTGTTCGTTTTTTACATTTTCTTCTGTTTTTTTCCGTTCTAGTCCGTTTTTTTCGTTTTTGCCCGGTGTTTTTTACGTTTTTTTACGTTTTCGTTCGTTTTTATCTTTTTCTATACGTATGTCTTTTTTAATTTTTATTTATTTTTTATTATTTGTTTTTTACATTTTTGTCCATTTTTATCCGTTTCTATACGCTTTGTCAGCTCTTTTACGTTTTTATGTTTTCGAAGAATGTGAGCTGATAAATTGAACGCCATATTTAGCGAATTAAGTGTATTTCATTAGAATTTACACGTTTTTATATACATTTTTATATACGTTATTACAAAAACGTTCTTATCAAATGTTTTTATACACGTTATTATATACCTTTTTTATACATTTTTATATAAGTTTTTTTATACATTTTTATGATGTGGCGTTGAGGTGTTTGGTGAGTGAGGGTGTTTTTTATGTGACTTATAAGGGTAGCCTAAATTAACAAAGTTCAATAACTTATTTGTATAAAACTTTAGTAACTTAGGTGAACAAATTCGCAAAGTTTAGTAACTTAGGTGAACAAATTCGCAAAGTTCAGTAACTTATTTGTATAAGTAAAAAATAAAAGTCAGCTGCCAGCGTGGCATGCCAACCAGTTATAGCAAGTGCAAAATAGTTGGGTCACTATTTTGCCCGGTAACGATAGTTCAATAACCCATTTGAACAAAATAAAAAGTTGGGTAACTTAGGTGCACAAAAACGCAAGGTTGGGTAACCTATTTGATATAAAACCCTAATCTAAAAAGTACTCCAAGTGGTTTGATTTTCTTAATTCGAGTCATTAGATTAGTTTATTGTAAAGTATGTAAAAATTCAAGTGTAAGGGGAATGTACATTCCTTATAATGTATTATTTTGGATGGTAGGGTAAGAGTGTATGCAAAAAAAAAAAAAAAAAAAAAAAAAAAAAAAAAATCGAAAAAATCAAGAAAAAGAAAAAGAAATAGAAAAAAAGAGAAAAGAGAAAAAAACATACGGACTACCATCCCGTTTCATTCTATGTTTATTTTATGTTTTTGTTATTTTCATTTATTAGCTTAAGTCGAGTCTAGTCTTGGCTTAGCAACGCCATATTGTACATGTAATTAACCAAGATTATTAACTCGCCACCAGTAAAGATTGCCTATATCCAACAAAACCGTGTATTCCATATCCCTACACCTAACGTTACAACCCTTTAAAAGACCCCTTTGATAGTTTACCCTAGGTGCTTACGCCATGTGGTGGAGGTTTGATCCTTTCCCAAGCCTATGGTAATCTATTTTGCTAAGACAGGTAGTGAGAGATGTTTTCCATTTCCATATTGTAATATATACTTTATTACACCCGAGAGATGTGAGTATCTAAACACTATTTGTGAGGTGCTAGTGTATGACCTCCGTGCTAGTCTTTGGTCTTTAGTGGAATGATTATTTGTTGTAATTACTTTTATATTAGTGTTAAATGACCCATAACTTGTATTTTAATTAGAATAAAAGCGCATTTGCTTGAGGACAAGCAAATCTCAAGCGTCAGGGTATATGATGAGGCGAAAAATGATCCGTTTGTAGGGGGTCATTTAAGCCGGAATTGGAATTTATTTGATCAAATATTGCCCTAAATCGTTCCTTTTGTGATTTTAGGTACTTTGGGAGTGAATTCTGGAAAAGGAAGCATTTTAAACATTTTTGGAGCATAAAAGTGAAGAAAACGCCAAAGACTTAATTTTCCTTGCTGGGAACAGTACCTGACGGCGTCAAGAAGAATTTTATGACGGCGTCAGGAGTAAAATGGATGACGACCCAGAGAAAACGTGACGGCGTCAGAAGTAGGGCATCAAGAGTAATTTTGGTGACGGCCTGGAGCAAAACTACACATGACGGCGTCAGATCCAGATCTAGGCAGTCCGAGAACTTTATTGGCGGCGAGATGACGGCGTCAGATTTTTCCTTTTGATGCCATCACCTTACAAAATCTATATATACTTTTCTATTTTTCATTCATTAGGAGAGGAACTTGTGTGGAGAATTCTAGGGCCGAACCTAATAAACCCTAGGTCGTTTGTAACAGTATTTTCAAGGGTTTTCACCCCTTGAAACCCTTCATGTTCAATTAAGATAAGTTTTCTTTCAATTCATTCAATATGTCTATGTGTTGTTTGAATATATCTTATGCTTGTCTTGATTTTAACATGCTAGGCTAGATCTTTTGTGTGTTTGCTTAGATGTAATGAAACCTAAATATTGATTATAGGTTGATTGCTTGTTTATAGTTGTAATGGATGAATGATTTCAATGTTAGGCTTAAGAAAACTGGCAGATCTCCATTGTGTAACTTGCTTGAACGTCTTAAGAAACATGAACCGATGTGTACTAGGTTTTTATGGTTGTTTTTAATGCATGAGTGAATTCTAGTGATCCCATGTTAGGAGCTTCTTAGCCGGCTCGACATAGGAGTGAAGTAGGAGCTTATAGAATTGGGGAAGTAAGTACGCCACCCCATGAATGGTATTAAGGAATATAACCCGCCATCCACGCAACTGTAACTAGTAATTAACCTGTAAAAGATATCTAGGGAGTAGTGAAATCTAAGTAAACACAATTCTCCCACATATTGCTCACACCACTAGTTTAAATTAGTTTATTTTCATTTTTGTTAATTTATTTTATTGCATCTTAGTTATTGGGTTAGTTGACTAGCAACTAATTCCGCCCCTTCTTCCAAAACCCGAGATTTTAATTGCTTTTATAAAACATAAAAATACAAAAAGAATCATCCCTCACCTCTATACCTAGTTTTTAGGCTTTCTAATCCTAGCGACAATATTCCTGAGTTGAACGATCAATCCCCCGGTACTTGTCACTATACTATACTACAACGATCAGGTACACTGCCTGGTGGGGGTTGTAAGCTTATCGAGATCCCTCGAGAGGCAAATCCTGGTGCAATTCCCACGCATCACCTTAAAACATGCAAATTTCGACCTTCAGACAACGGGTGATCACCGCAAGGTTCAACTTAAAGAATTAAACGAACTTCATGATCAAGCTTATGAGAATTCTTTGATTTACAAGGAAAAAACCAATAAGATTCACGACTCAAAAATTAAGAACAGTGTTTTCAACATCGATGACAGAGTCCTTCTCTTCAATTCACGATTGAATATATTCTCAGGAAAGCTTAAAACTCGCTGGTCTGGGCCATTCACTGTAACAAAAGTATTTCCATATGGAATTGTTGAGTTATCTCAACCTGACGGTTCCAACATCAAAGTGAATGGCCATCGATTAAAACACTACTTTGGAGGGGACGTACCACCAATGGTTGTCCCGGATCTCCAAAATTTCCCCACGAACCAATGAATTCGGGGATCGAGTGAAGCTAGTGACTCGATAAACAAAAACAGTAGCATGTATAAGGGGTTTTCACCCTAAGTGTGGGGGAGGTTACCCCTGCTATGGTTCACCATGTATATATCTAAAAAAAATGTATGTATATATCTATATAAATAAAGTGAAAAATGTTATTTCCACATTTAACTTGTAATATTATCCCTTTCTGTTCAAAGAATCAGCATAATAGCCAGGACTTTGAATATTGAGGACAATATTCAACTCTAAGTGTGGGGGGGAAATTCTAGCGAATTTTATCACATTATATCTTCTAGTACCCACGTTTTTAGCCAAAATTTTAAAAATTTTTCACTTTATTTCAAAATTTTTATGGTTATCAGCCCACCTTGTCTAAGCCACAAAAGGACTGGCTAATCCAGGAGAAAACGGCTCTTGGTAAAGATATCTCAAAACCGTTGATGGCTAACAATTTGCCCAAAATTGTATGGGATTCAACTCACCATATCTTTAATTGTGAAGAGTTGGCTAGCCCACAAAGTTATGGCTTGTGGTAAAGGCAGTGGAAAAACCATAATTGGTAATCAACTCACCAAGATGATGACTTTATTTCCATCAAAGAGTTGGCTAGTCCAGAAGCAAACGGCTTTTGGTAAAGACAAATCAAATCCGTTGACAGCTGATGATTTGCTCAAAATCATATGGTTATCAGTGTACCATAGTTCTTACTTGAGCTAAAACATTTGGCTACTCCAGAAGTAATGCTTTTGGTAAAGAGACTTCAAATCCATTGAGCTTTCTCAAAAGATTGCTAGGGACTAGCAATATTTAAGTGTGGGGGATTGATGAGTGCGCAAATACTCATCATTTTTACCTAATCTGAGCTTCCAAAACATCCAAAAACACTCAAATATGCATCAAAATACTGAAATTATCCCAGAAGTGTGTTTTATATGTTTCAAATGCAAAATGATCAAAAACAAATGAAAAATGAACAAAGTTTGCATAATTACAAGTTTCAGTTCCTCAACTTTCAAAACTTGTCAAAACTAGTCCCTGGTTGTTCAAAAACATGAAAAAGTCAACAAAGGTCCTTTTTGAATCACAAATTACATATTTAGTCCTTTGGTGTAAAGTTTCACATAATTACAAGTTCAGTCAGTCCCTCAACTTTGCAAAATTTTCAAAAATGGTCCCTAGGATGTAAAAACTTTGAGAAAATCAATTTTTGTCCTTGTACTACTCATCTTTGGCAGGAATGATCCTTGGATGAAAAGATTGGTGAAATTACATAATTGGTCCCTGAAGTTTCAAAGTTTGGCAGAAATAGTCCCTGGGTGTTCAAAAGTGAAAAAAATGGAATTATGGTCCTCATACTATTTAAGATTGGCAAGATACACCCTTGTGATAACTTTGAGAAATTGCCAAACCAAACCCCTAAACTTTCGGTAAATTACAAAAGTGGTCCTTGTGATAACTATAAAACCAAACGGACCCTTCCTATTATCAAAATCCAATCCAAATCCAAATATCACCCAAGCCCATATACCCTTTGGCCCAAGTCACACCAGCCCACATCCTTAATATTATACCAGGGTCAAACGTTGACCCTGGTCAAAACCATCACCCCCAAACCACTATTCACCATCTCCCTCACACCACCACCTCTGCAAATACCGCCCTGGTATTCATTCCCCCCACTCCCAACTTGTCACCAGCTGGCTATCCACCTTACCCCCTCATCATTCAAACCCACTACGCATTTAATGCATCTCCACCACTCAACACTCAACCTCCATGATCACAACCTGTTTTTGTGGGCAACTTGCCCCCAACTCAATCCTTTCTATCCAAACTTGTCCCCTCCACCTCCACATCCCTCCAATATTCTTTAATTGCCTTGAAATAACCCCTAGCTACCTATTCTAATTTTGGCGTGAAAAAGAGTTTAAATGGATGGGATTGGTTTCATTCATCCAACGGCCAAGATTATTGATGGGATTTGCTCACAATCTCATGGGAACCCTAATGTAAGCCTATAAAAGGAACAAGATGAAGCAGTGACAGAGCAGTAGTATAATTTTAGTTTAATCCTTTCGTTTAATTTGTAGCTTCTATTTTCAGTTAAAACTCAAGCTTTTAAGCATTGTACTAGTATAATCAAGTGTAATCTCAACTTTTTTATTAATCAATTTCAAGTTTCAGTTTCAATCTCAGTTTATGCATTTTCACTTTTATTTCAAAAATTATTATTAAGCTTCATTGTTATTTCTGTTTGATATTATGGACTATTAAGCTCACTTAGGCTCCCATAAAGCTTAATAAAGCTTTTAGAAACCTTAAAACATAATCTAGTATCAAAAACTAAAAATACAAAAAATAAGAAAAATAAAGAAAAAAATCAAAAATCATACTCATGATGATCAAGAAGCTGGAGCAGGGTAGATTTTGGATGGCCCTGGGTTAGAGAACCTGTGGAGGTTCATTAGGTAAAAGTTCTGTAGGTCTTGGTCCTTAGAAGCAAGCTTGGAAGGCATTTGTAAGCCTAAAATCTCTCATTCCAATATTTTTAGTGTAACAGTGTCATATAATTGCTTATTTTGCCTGCTTGTAGCTTATTAGGGTATTATTAATCATTAAGTTAAGCTTTGGAGTCTTTTTGATCATATTTCATCACAATCTGTTTTTAGTAGCTGTGTTTGGATCAGTGGATTTCACCCTTGTTCCCTGTGTTCTAGTTGTTGTTTATGGTTTATGCATGTTTCCTTAGATATAATTAGAACATCAGAAGCATAAAAACCAAACATTGTTCATTAAAAAGTCAAATATCACAAAATTAGGTCTAAATTAACCCTCTGTGTTGGTTAAAGAGTGGCTTATGCCCCATTTCCATTCACAAATGAGTGGTCTAGCTTAATTTAGCTTTTATATAGCTTATTAAACCAATATCAATCATAAAATCGGGATTCAAGTTCATCTTAGTCAACTGAAAGCAAAAATCAAAAAGTCAAAATTTATAGTGTTGTCAGAAAACCAAAAATGGGAATAATTGTTTTGATTTTTGTGATTGGATTGGGACCCTGAGCTTTTCACAAGTCTTAGTGTGTCAGCTTAACTTTCAAATCCCATAATCAGCTTAATTTTGTGAATTTTATTCAAGCTTGTGCAAGGGCTTATTTAAGCCTGCAGGGCAAACCACCCTTTTTCACCAGGGCACTTTGTGCATTTGGTCAAACTTTCAAACCCCCCTCTAGGGTACAAACCAAAACATTAGCTCTTGATTTTTAGTTTTTTTGGAAAGCCTCTCAGCTTATCTTTTAAGATCTTGAATAAAATTGGATCTCAGTTCTCATTAGCATAGCTTATTTTGTCTTGGAAGATTGCTTATTTTGCCTTTGGATACTGAGTACTCAGTATACAACCACCAACTTCAATAGACCATAGCTAGTTCATTAGTGGGCCCCACCCTTAGATTATTGGCTTTTTGGAAACCTCATAAGCCCATCTTTAAGGATTTGAGCTTATTTGCTATTCCCTGGCTTATTTGGTAGGGCTGCAAGTAGCTTTTAGTTTGATCATTTCATTGTGTACACTGAGTGACTCAGTGTTTGAGTCCAAACCCCAAGGCCCACCCAGTGCTCAATAATAATCCATATGCCTAGCTTATTGGCTTATTCCAGAGTTGACCAGGCCAACTTCAAGGTTTAAAGCTTTGTTTGGACTCCCCTTGACTTCTGTGGACCCCACAGAGGTCCAAAGTCCTTGTGTTTTGCCTGTTTTGGCCTAGTTTTTTGTATAAGTGCTTATTTGGTTCTAACAGCTTACTCATGTGCTTATTTTGATTCCACTTGCTTATTTCAAGTTGTTATCCATTTGTTTTGGCTTATTTGTCCATTTGATAGGTTTTTCAAAAATCTACAAGTCCTAATAAGCTAATATACTCACTGTTAAGCACTTGGGGGTGCACACAGCTTATTAATAAGCCACACCACAAAGTCCTTCATAAAAGTTGTTTGTTTTCAATAGGTAATTAGGTCTCTAAAAGAAAAACCAACAAAAACCAACTTTAAAAATAGTGATAGCTTCTATTTAGTAGGATTTATCTTTTTAATTTTTCTTTTCAGCTTATTATTAAGCACTTTATCACTTTTATATTTTTCTTAATTTTATTTCATCTTAAAGTATTTTTGGTAATTTTTCTAGATTTTTATCTTTTAATTTAATAATTATTAGAATTAATATTAGTTTAATTAATAATTAAGTAATATTAGTAATTAAATAGTTTTATTAATTTTTTAATTAACAATAGTACCATTTTTCATTTTCCCAGGTTTTATAAATCATTAGATATTTTTAGAAAATAGTGTTTTTAATTTCTACTGTTCATTTTCTAATTTTCTTAATTAATTTAGTTAAATTAGATTTTAATTAATAAATAAGGTAATAATTAGTAAAATAGTCTAAATATAATTTTTAAAAACTTTTTATAATTTTTTAGGATTCTTGTGATGGTTAATTAGATTTATAAATTTTTCTATAATTTTCTAAGTCATTTTTAGTATTATTAGTAATTTAAATTAGTTTAAACAGTTTAACTAATGTTATTAGTGTTTAATTAATAGAAAATCCACAAAAAAGACAAAAATAGGTATTTTTAGTTTTTAAATTCATTTTAATTGATTTTAGAATTTAAAAAAAAAAATTAATTTTGCAATTTTCATGTTTAAATTTGTATTATTAAGTTTTTAAGTTAATTAGTTTTAATTAAATAGTTAAATAGTTTTCATTTAAATAATTAATATTAAATAATAAAATAATCAAAAAAATAGTTTTTCTTTTTAATTTAATTTTCTTTTTATAATTAAGTTTGTAAAATTTTCATTTGCACCCCATGTAATTTTAAATTGTTTAAAACTCACCTTTTTCTCTATTTGTAAGCATTTCTGATTTGCAAATTGCTTACTTGTATACATATCTGTTTACTGTACTCGTTATATACTGTTATCCAAATAATATCAGTTGTGTAAATCAAACCCACTTCATCTTTGGTTACTGTCCTCAGTACCACTCATTCCCACAAACGTTTAAGATACAATTTCAATCTCGGTGGTACTTAACGACCTGGGATTTCCCTATACTTCCACGGATTTAAACACTTGACTTTCCCTCCTAGGTGGGCCTATCAACTGCACCCGGTTGACTGGTTGGTTTAGGAGGAGTCACCTTCGTATAAAATTACTACGGCGTAGCCTCAAGAGTGGCTACGCACGTAGAACTCTCGTTAACACTTCTACGCCGTAACCCTATGACAAGTTACGCCGTTGTTATCTTCAGACTTAGAAAATTCCATGGCCTTTATGCTACGGCGTAAGTTTGTCACTGATGAGTATGCAAATACTCATCATTTTTGTCCCATCTGAACTACAAAAACATTTAAAAACACTTAGAAATGCCTCAAAATACAGAAAATATCCTTGGATTGTGTTTTTATGTGTTTCAGGTACAAAAGGATTGAAAACAGACGAAAACTGAGCAAAATTTGATGAATTGGCAGAAACAGTCCTTGGACTTTCAGATATTGGCAGATTTTGGATTGAAAGTCAACATTGGTCCTTGGAAAGTCACAAAATGTCACAATTGGTCCTTTGGTGAAAAGTTTGAAGAAGTTGCAGTTCGGTCCCTCAACTTTCAAAAGTTGACACATTTGGTCCCCAGAAATTCTAAATTTGAGAATTGTCATCAAAGGGTCCTTATACTATTCATCTTGGCAACTTTGGCCCTTTTTGATAACTTGGGAAATTTACATTTCAGCCACTCCAAATTCAAAATAATTACACAATTGGTCCTTGTGATATTTACCAAACCAAATGGACCCTTTTATTATTAAAATCCAAATCCACACCAAATCCACCAGCCAAATCCCAAGCCCAATCCGTCTCCCCTTGGCCCAACTCTCTAGCCCCGTTTCATATTAAACCTTGTCAAACACCACCACTGTTCATCCCCTACTTCCCTCTCCAACCCGTGACTCCTCCCCTGCTATCTCTACCATCACCAGACAATATTGTCTCCCCCCTCCTCTCCCTAATAAACCTACTAAGCCACCCTACAAAGTCAAACCTATATGGGAAAATACCAACCCCCTCCTCCACGCTGGCAATCCACTCCATTTGGGTGCCAAATCCACAATGAAAGGCTGAGATGACATCAAAGCAATCCAATGGATGGGATTTGTTCAAAGAAAAGCACAAGCAGAAGTGGTGAAGGAAATAAAGAAAAGCACAATCCACTCCATTTGTACAAGGCAGTAGGACTTAGTAGGATTTAGTAGTTAATTAGGTTCTAGTAGTTTTATGTTTAGTTTTTAAGTTTTCTCTCTTGTACTCTTTTATTATATATCAATGCAATGCAAGTTTTTATAAAAAGAATTTCAAACTGCTTATTTATTTTTCTTTCTTATTACCACTGCTTATTTGTGCTTTTCCCTGTTTTAATTTACTTATTGTATCATTTATATGCTGGGAATGCTTATTTGGAGGTTTAGGAATTGTTGCTTTAAGATTCTCATTAAGTCAGTCCACTTTAAGTCTTTAAGCTGCTTATTCTTATTTGCTTATTAGATCAGCTTATTATGAATTGCCTTGCTCCCTTTAAGTGTTCTTTGTTAGTTTGTGTATCAGTGGTCAAGGAATTTGGATCATATAAGCCTGTTGCAGTTTTAAACTCCATATTTCAAATCCTTCAAGGACTGTTTGGCACAAGTAGTTTTTCAACCCAAAACTAGTTTACACCCATTCTCTAAATCAAGTCAACTTTGTTCAACTGTTTCTAGTAGCTTTTAGTCAAGTATTTTCTTTTTCTGATAGTTTCTAAGTAGATAGACTTGTTGTCCAAAAATTTTCCTTCATAACTGTTTTTATAAATAGATAGGATATGATTTAGGTTTGAGCTTAGATTGATGTTTTTATTGCTTTAGTTTTATCTCAGTTAGGTAGTTACATCATATGCAAATTCTGTTGTAGATTTTCGAGGTTAAATCTCAAATTTGACCGTCTTTAGCTTTACTGCATTCAATACATTACTTAGCAGCTTACCTTTTTTTACTGCATTCTCAGATCAGTTAAGTATGATTAGGAACTACATTTAGGTTTACTGATAGCTTATAGGTTAATGTTCCATTTCCTCAGCTTATTTTGTGTTTTCAGTCTCACTCGCTAAGTCCCATTTGATCCATCTCACCACAACTGTTGCATCAGTCCACTCTAGTCCCAACACCATTCACCCCACTATTTTTAATTAGTTAATTAGTAGCTTATTAGGTCTGGGATTTTGTTCCTAGCTTATTTCCCAGCTTATTTTCATGATCCCATTTTTACCTTATTTTTAGGAATTTTTTCCATCGGCTTTTTACAAGCCTAAAGTCGTCCTTAGAACCTGCAGCCCCTGCACCAGGGGTGGTCACTTTATGACCATTTTCAAAAGCTCCTCATTTGTTCTATAGAGCACCTAGGCTTGAGTTTCTTGATGTTTTGAATAGCCCTCCTGGCCATCTACTTATGTTTTGTGCTTAATTTGCACTTTGTGCTTATTTTAAATGCTTATTTTGGTCTCTATAAGTTGCCTCACTGAGTCATCCACACTGAGTGCTCAGTATGGGTAAGCATAGACCATAAGCTTCTCAAGAGCTTGTTTGTGGGTCCCTTTTTGAGCACCTTGGCTTTTAGGAGAGCCCAATGCATAAGCTAGTTGGTTCCAGGTCTTATTTGGGTAAATAAGCTTATTAGATAAGCTTAAATAAGCCTCCCAAGTGGCCTGTAGGCCTGCTTGTTGTTCAGTGGTATATGGATTGCTTATTTGTGCTTACAAGCTTATTTTCAGAGCTTTTCTCTTTTCATTGGCTTAATCTACACTTATCTCAGTTGTTTATAGCTTATTTCACCTTTAGTGTGGAAAACTAGAAGGGGGGGTTGAATAGTTTTACGTCCGTTTTATAATTTATAAAAACAACTTTGTTTTAAAAACTTCAATTCTAGTTTATGTGATCTCAATACTTGCACTATATGAATAATTATATAGTAACTAATTAACAAAGCTAATATTGTATATGTAAATAAGTAAGTAATGAAAAGAGTTGGAAAAATCAAACCATAACACAAGGATTTATAGTGGTTAGGCTACAAGGTCACCTTCATTTTTCCTACTCCACACCCTGAGTCACCTACTCGAGAGTTTTCTTCACTATGTCAACAAACTCCCTTATGGCGGAGAAAACCTTACACACGAATGTACACACCACAACTAGATCACAACTTCTACACAACTTCTTCACACCTATCTACTTCACCACTTACTTCTTCACACCAATCTTATTCACAACTACACTACTTCACTACTAACTAACTTCTTCTCCCTACATAACTTCTATTTCTCCTAAACTACTTATTACAAGCACAACACAACTTCACAAATAATATACACAATATACACAACTACTCTTCAATACTTCTTGAACATAGTTGTAGAAGAAGTATTCTTCTTTTACACTTTGGATGAGGATGGATGAGAAGGGATTGAATCACTTGAAACAAGGATTAGTAATCTAATGATCAAAGGGTTTTGGAAGATGTTAAGAGAGTTTTAGATCTGAAATTATCGTGCAAAAGGTGGGGAAAAATTCCAGATTTAAGGTGGTATTTATAGGAGAAAAATTCTGACTGATTCTGACACAGGAGCTTGGCCGGTCCCCTTAATTTTAAGGGGACCGCCCCTTATAATTAAGGGGGCCGCCCAGCTGTAACGACCAGAAAATCTGTCTTTTAGTGGGGAAAGTTTATTTGGTGAAAAACTAACTGATTTTGGTTAAAAATTTGAATTCATATATTTAGTATGATTAAAACATTTTTCTTTATTACCAAAAGTGTTTTTCAAAAATATATAATATGTTAAATAAACTTTGTAATATTTAATTAAATACCCCTTTGATCATGAGATGTATTAAGCACTTGTTTATTCATACCTTAGTGATTAAGTTGGATATAATGATATAAACTAGCTTAATACTTGTTTACGTAGTAATCTTACGTTTGATGATTTTACATTTTGTGATCGTCAAAACATAGAGATATCGAAAAATATAAATAACGTTTTTGTGCATTATTTATGTCAACAATCTCCCCCTTTTTGATGATTACAAAATCTAAACTCATTAAGCGAAAATTAGTATATATACAAGTATTATCGTGAATTTATATCAATTTTCCCCCTTTTTGTGAACATCAAAAAGGTTATCCCGATTAAATTGGACCTCCCCCTTGATGTATACTCCCCCTCGTTTTGAGGTCATAAAGGAATCGAGATATGGAATTCTTACAAAAAAATATTTAGTGGACAAGCAACATATATATATATATATATATATATATATATATATATATATATATATATATATATATATATATATATATATATTGCATGCAAGAATAGAAATTAAACATAACCATAATCATTGATAGAATGAAAAGGTTACAACAAGCATTACATCAACAAACTAAATGATTAAACAAGTAGTGCAAATAATTAAAGCCTTGAAGGCTTAAAATCATAACTAAAATAAACCAAAGCTTTAACATGAAGGTCCTCTCTAGAGCTTGCCATCCAAAATGGTTTAAGACAATTTTATTTGCAAAATACCAAGCATGTTTAATTGGGTGGAATTGATGGTGAACATTGAGATGGTGATGGTGGAGGAGTCTTTGTTAATGGTGGTGGAGGAGATGTGTTTGTTGTTGGTGGTTGATGCAACAAGTTTTCAATGTGTGAAAGCATGTATTGTATCTCATCTCTTAGTCCGAACACAATTGTTCGGTTGTGGATGCAACAAAGGCAAGTGTCACCATGAGCTTCAAGTAAGCTCCATGGGACGGGGTTATAGGTTGGTGGATTTATAGGGGATGATGAGAAGTGTGCATCAAGAGGTGTTAATGGTGATAATGAGAGGGTTAATGCAAGAGTTGTATTTTCAATGGTAGGTTGTGGTGGTTGAACTATTGGTGGAGGAGACAAGTGGGTGTTTATGTAGTCATTTATGGATGAAGTGGATGGTATGGAAGAAGTGGAGGTTCCATTTGTTGATGGTGTTTTGGAAGGTGCATTTGGTGCACTAGGAGATTAGCATTGAGGTGGTGGTGATGGAGTGGTGTTGTCTTCATTGGTGAGATCAATGAAGAGTTGTTTTGGTGGAATAATGACAAGTTTTTGTTTCTTAGCATTGTTTGAGTGGGTGGTTCTTGGTGATGACATGGTGAAGGGATGAGGTTTGATGAAGGTTGAGGATGATGGAATGTGAATTAAACATGCATGGGGATTATATAGTATAAAAACATGTTTGGAAATGGAATTAATTTGAAAATAGATGGTTAGATACCAAAAGCAGTTTAGATTTAAAGGGAAATTGTAGCTGAGACTAGCAAAAGAAGTCACAAGATGCAAAAGAAAATAGTAAAAATTACTGTATGGGTGGCCGGCCCCCTTAAATGCAGGCCGGTCCCCTTAAATTTAAGGGGGCCGCCCCTTATGAATTAAGGGGGCCGCCCATCTGACGACCCAGAAATCAAAATTTTTCAAAAATTTTCTGGAAAAACGTTATATTCTGTTTTGTTTTTGTAGCAAGCTCTATTTAGACATTTCACATTAGTTTTGGTCTATTAGAAAGCATACATGTTATATATATATATATATATATATATATATATATATATATATATATATATATATATATATATATATATATATATATATATATATATATATATATATATATATATACACACACACACACACACACATAAATTAATCATGCAATCATAAGCATATATTAAACATAAATAAGCAAGTTATCATCCTAATCAAATATCCAATCAATTATCCAAGAGAATAACAAGTACTTCCGAATATAATTCGGACAAATAGCACATAAATATCCACGATCAAAAGTCATAAAAATAAATATTGTTCAACAATCATAAGCTAATCTCCATCATCTTCTTTTCTTCCCGAAGATGCCCTTCAACGTCTTCCCGATGGATTTGAATCCACCTCTAACTTCTTCATGCAAACTCTTTTGTCGTCTAAGCACCTCGGTTGTTCGTTCATGAAGTACTTCGTCGGTTTGATCGCTAGGAGATGGGGTTGGATACTCGGGATAGTCGAGATCCTCTAGATTATCAACGAACTCGGAGAACGAAGGGGTACTTGCACCATGAGTGTTTTCCTCCTCATCGTCATCGTCTTGTCGAGAAGATGAACCGTGAAAGCTATGACGATGAGATTTTCCCTTGTCACTTCGAGTTCGTCGAGTTTGTTTTAGAGCGAGAGGACGTAAGGTGGGATAGATGGACTCGTAGATGCTATTGTCAAGATCGGGGTAGTACTCGATAACACGACGATAGAGACGAGTTATAAACATTCCATATGGAAGATTGGCTTTGGGAATTTTTCTAGCACACTCAATCCATTTGATAAAGAAGTAGGCCAAATTGTATGGCTTTTCAATAGCGATACAATACAACATGTGAGCAAGGCATGCCGGGAGATGGTCCCGGTGACCTCCGGTACCAAACACATTCTCACGAATGAGTTCTTCCCAACGCTTCATGTGGGGGCCTAATTCCTTGAGGAGAAGTTGGTATGAAGAGATTTGAACGTTTTTGGATTTTATTTTTCGGGTTGTAGTGGCACGCTCCACACCAAGGACTTGATGAATTTCGTCGGGATTTGGGATGTTGGAGAGATATGGACCAAAGGTTGGTCGACAACGATGTAGTGATTCGAGGTCCCACTCGTTTGTGAAAACGGTTTGACCTCTAAAAGGAATTTGAAGGATTTGACCGAATTGCTCGAGAGTTAAAGTGATAAATTCATTTTGGATCATGAAGGAGAAGGTGATGGCACCAAGATCATTGGTTTGAACCGTGACTTGGCTATAGAAATCAACTATGAGACGAGGAATGATTGGTTCGTTGATTTCAAAGAGGCAATTGAAGTTGATGCTTGTAAACAAGCGATTAATGTAGTCAGATTGAGCAAAAGCTAGATCTACTACACGTCCCTCATGAACGTTTCTATCTTCAATTTGACGATATATACGTCCAATGGAAGGAGATGTAGTAGGGAGTTGGGAAACTTTAGGAATGTAGTTTTTAGTGTGGGAAAGATCTTCGGTAGTCGCTTTTGGCATTTTCACCTAAACACAACAACAATACAAAATACCAAAATAAATATAAAGAAGAATAAAAGTGTATATATTGTTAAGACTTATGTTGGAACGTAAACATGCTTCGACTCTAAGACGATAATCCTAAGAAGTAGTTTACCATGTTCCTTAATATTATTTTTAACTCGTTCTAGATATATTTTACAATGTTTAGTAAGTAGTTATGGACAAATCCAAACACCCTTTTAAACATCTTAATATATCATGAAATTTACTAGATTTACTTTAGGTTGTAAAACTAGTCATTTCTTACGAGTTTTTATGCATGTGATTTGTTTTCAAAAAGGATGGTTTATGTTCTGACTCAAAAATGCTATTTTTCTTACTAAACCAAACGCTTCCTTAACTAGACACTTACACTAATAGTATGTCAATATATATATGAATTATATATCTTGACAAGTCTGAATTAATAGTTTTAGGTTTATAATCTTGACAATGTTTTATAAAAATTACAACGACTTAATTTCGACATTATTTGGACATAATCCAAACACCCTCTTTTCGTTAAAAAAATTTACTTAGTCGAAAAATATAGTTTCATGTTTTACAAGTTATAAGAACATAATGTGATTAGTTTTAACAAGTTTTTATAGCATTATTCAACAATGTGTCTACCAAAAATTTTGAAAAGTAGTGTAGGAATTTTTTAAAAAATTTTCGACAAGAGGGTTTATAATTATTAGTTTCTAGTGTTAATTAAGCATCCTAATCCTAAGGGAAGCATTTAGTTATGGAAATTTTAGACCCTATTCGAAAGAAATTATGAATTTCAAAAAATTATTAAAATATGCATAATCTTGAGTTTGACCAAATTAGATGGAATTAGATGAAATGTGTTATGAAAAACTTACAATATGTAATGGTGATTGTGTTAGATGAATTTTCGCTTTGCGAATTAACCCGAATTAAGTGAATTAGAGGTTGGTTTTTGAGTTTTTGGGGTTTAGAATTCGTCACAGCAGCAGCAAATGGAATAGGTGTTGGAAAAGTGGAGTGTTTGGCCAAAGAAACAAGAGGAAAAAAGAGTTGGGACTATCAGATGGCCGGCCCCCTTAAACATTAAGGGGGCCGCCCTTTATTTAGCTGCCGGTCCCCTTAAACATTAAGGGGGCCGCCCTCCAAAATTGATATTTCGTGTTTTTGGTTTCTGGAAAGAGCAAGAAAGTATTTATATATATATATATTAGATTTATATTTAATCAAAAATATGTTGGAGAGTATTCGCACGAAAGGAATTACTTGACATTTCGTCAATTAAAATTTCTTGATCATTTCGGATGAAATTTATCAAGTTGTCAAGTGGAAGAGAGAGTTTTGGAAGGCTTATAAGTATATATATATATATATATATATATATATATATATATATATATATATATATATATATATATATATATATATATATATATATATATATATATATATATATATATGTATATAGTATGGGCTTATAAGACGAGAATATAGGAGGGAGATGTATGCAACGGAAGACGGGAGTTTGTTTCATCCATAGATTCTTCGACTCATTTCTCTACATCAACATGAGTGTCGTTGAACATTGAAGTTCAAGAAGGCAAATGGGGGGAAAGAAAAGGTACGTAAACGAACAATTTCTAGTCCTAGAAAGTCAACTAATGAGTTTTCTAGGTTATAAGATCCTAGATATAGCTAGGTATATATATATATATATATATATATATATATATATATATATATATATATATATATATATATATATATATATGTATGTATAGATATAAAATCTAGAGGAAACTATAAGCCAAACAAAATCAGATAAATACTAGAGACTAAACTAAGCATGCATTTCTTGACAAGGAAATAAAAGGAAATGTGTACCTTTCGTCTTCAATGCGTTTTTCTTCAAAGTCTTCAAGGAAGTGTACGAACTAGAGGTGACAACTAAAACTTCCAAGTTTGTATGGCGAATTTTCAACGTTGGTCCCTATTGTCTCATTTGACCAAAGTTATTTGATCCGAACATGCTTTGCATTTGACTTGGGTGCATATATGGTGGAAACATTCCCCATGGATTGAAGTTCCACATTTGTTGATTATTTTTAAAGTTTCGTCTACTTTGGTTTACTCTTGGTTGAGGTGTTTTAGATCTAGGGTAAGAATTTTTGGTTTCCTAGGTGGTGGAGTTTTAGATCTTGTTTTAGGTTTAGACGATCCTACATCGGTTTTTAAAGATGGTTTATCAAAACGGTTTTATTTGTTCATCACTAGTTAGAGGTATTTTCTTATCATTTATGAGTATATACTTAGGATTAGATTTTAGAGGTTTTAGTTCATTGAGTTCACTTTCAAATTTGACATTTTTAATTTCACTTGTTGAAGCTTCGGTTGAGTTAAATCCTAAACCGGTTTTATCTCCGGATACTCTTTGAATACTTATTATTTTACTAAGTGAGTGACTACTATTTTCAAATTTATCAAGTTTGAAAATTTCTTCCCTGAGTTTTTTGTTTTCACCTTTAAGCTCTTGACATGATTTACATTTTTCAAAAATTTCCTTACCCTTTTCAAGTTGATGTATTTTAATTTTTAGTTCTAGCACTTCATTTTCTAATTGGTTGTTTATGCATTTTAGTGATTTTTTTTAGCCATTACTTGTTGTCCTAGTTTGCATAATCTATTGTATTCACTATCTAAATCTTTTTCATCTAATGATAAATTTTCATCACTAAAGTATTCGATTTCGGAACGTAGCTCACTTGATGTTTTCGCCATGAGACACTTCTCTTCCTTTTTTGTTTCTTTCTCATCTTCATCACTATCACTCCAAGCTCCTCCAACAAATGCTCTTTGATCTTGATCTCTTGTCATCATTGGACATTTTCCAATGAGGTGATTCAGATCACCACACTTGAAACACTTTCTCTCATTCTTGCTATACATGTCTTTTGAGATGCTCTCCTTTCATCGTGTGGTTGTCTAACGAATCTTCCTCGCCTTTTGAAGAATTTATTGAAATTTCTTACGGCCATGGCATATTCTTCGTCATCACTTTCGGAAGATGAGCTATCTTCGTTGTTGGATTCCTTTCTAGCTTTCAAGGCGATTGACTTGCTTTGCTCTCGTTTTCCTTTGACCATTTCAGAGTCCTTCTTTATAATTGCTTCGTAGACTTTCAAATTTCTAATTAATTCATCAAGTTGCAACGTTGACAAATTCTTTGATTCTTCAATAGCCGTCACTTTAGCTCGCCATTTTGGGTGAAGAGCCCTAAGAAACTTCCTAACAAAATTCTTACCAGAAAAATTCTTATCAAGTGCTTTTAAACTTGTGATGATAATGTTAAATCTAGCGAAAGCATTATCAATTGATTCCTCTTCCGGAATCATGAATTGCTCATATTGTTGGACAAGTAAATCTATTTTATTATCTTTGACTTGATTATTACCTTGGTGAGTTATTAATAAAGAGTTCCACATTTCTTTTGCGGTTTCACACATAAAGATCCTTTCGTACTCTTTACGTGGTAGCGCATTATAAATAACCATTTTTGCTTCATTATTTTTAGCATGTTTTTTTTTAAATCATCATTTTGTTTTTCAAAAGGTACGATTTCATCTTTCTTTGTTTCGGGGTTATTTTGAATAGGTAAAAAATCACCATTGATAATAACATGCCAAAGATCTAGATCTTTTGATTTCACATAAGTTTCGAATCGATTTTTCCAATATAAAAATCCATCACTTTCAAATAGTGGTGGTCTTTGCATATATTGCCCTTCTAAATATTTTTCAGATTCCTTAGATCGTTACAAGTTGTAAAATACAATATATTTTAAAAATTTTGCAAGACGTGGCTCCTGATACCAATTGTGGAAAACTAGAAGGGGGGGGGGGAGGTTGAATAGTTTTACGTCCGTTTTATAATTTATAAAAACAAGTTTATTTTAAAAACTTCGATTCTAATTTATGTGATCTCAATACTTGCACTATATGAATAATTATATAGTAACTAACTAACAAAGCTAATATTGTATAAGTAAATAAGTAAGTAATGAAAAGAGTTGGAAAAATCAAACCACAACACAAGGATTTATAGCGGTTCGGCTACAAGGTCACCTTCCTTGTTCCTACTCCACTCCACGAGTCACCTACTTGAGAGTTTTCTTCACTATGTCAACAAACTCCCTTATGGTGGAGAAAACCTTACACACCAATGTACACACCACAACTTCGTCACAACTTGATCACAATTTCTACACAACTTCTTCACACCTATCTACTTCAGCACTTACTACTTCACGCCTATCTACTTCACACCAATCTTCTTCACACCAATCTTCTTCACAACTACACTACTTTACTACTAACCAACTTCTTCTCCCTACACAACTTCTATTTCTCCTAAACTACTTATTACAAGCACAACACAACTTCACAAATAATATACACAATATATACAACTACTCTTCAATACTTCTTGAACATAGTTGTAGAAGGAGTATTCTTCTTTTGCACTTTGGATGAGGATGGATGAGAAGGGATTGAATCACTTGAAATAAGGATTATTAATCTAATGATCAAAGGGTTTTGGAAGATGTTAAGAGAGTTTTAGATCTGAAATTATCGTGCAAAGGGTGGAGAAAAATTCCGGATTTAAGGTGATATTTATAGTAGAAAATTTCTGACTGATTCTGACACAGGAGCCTGGTCGGTCCCCTTAATCATGGCCGGTCCCCTTAATTTTAAGGGGACCGCCCATTATAATTAAGGGGGCCGCCCAACTGTAAGGGCTAGAAAATCTGTCTTTTAGTGGGGAAAGTTTATTTGGTGAAAAACTAACTGATTTTGGTTAAAATTTTGAATTCATATATTTAGTATGATTAAAACATTTTTCTTTATTACCAAAAGTGTTTTTCAAAAATATATAATATGTTAAATAAACTTTGTAATATTTAATTAAATACCCCTTTGATCATGAGATGTATTAAGCACTTGTTTATTCATACCTTAGTGATTAAGTTGGATATAATGATATAAACTAGCTTAATACTTGTTTATGTAGTAATCTTACGTTGATGATTTTACATTTTGTGATCATCAAAACATAGAGATATCGAAAAATATAAATAACGTTTTTATGCATTATTTATATCAACATTTAGTAATTACTGTACAACTTAATTTAATAGCTTTTATAGTCCTAAAAATCATTTTCAAGTTAATAAGCTTAACTGTGGTGCTCATAAGCTACCACAGTGCTTATTTTTAAGATTAAAAAAAAGTTATCTTTACAAAAGTTGTTCATTTATCAGTCATAAGAAGTTTTTTACAAAGAAAATCAAAAAGAAAAATGATTTGCAAAAAGTGCAAGAGGTAGGCTCCGAACCCCTGACCTCCTGCACCTCAAGCCTCACAACACATACACGTTAACCAACTGCACCCTTGGGATTTTTGTCAATAGCTTTCCACATTTAATTCCTTTATAAACTTGTTAATTTCCTTTTTTCCTTTTTAGCTTAAAATCTATTTTGCTTATTCTCTGCTTATTCCAAACTGCTTTTTCAAATTTTTATTTTTCTTAGCTTTAGCATGTTTTAAAGTAGTTAACATAAAATTTGCATATTTTTATTAGTTGTTTACTATTTTTAATCATTTAATTACTTATTTTTAGTTTTTAATTAATAATAAATAATTAAAAAGTCTAAAAAGTAATTTTCTTTTTCCAATAATTTTATTTTGTCATTAGGATCGTAGAAAAGTAATTTTCATACCCGTAGGCCTTTTATTTATTAAAACTCGCTTTTTATTTTGTACGTTAACGTAGTTTTTAATCAATCGTACACGTTTTTAGATTTTAAACGTTTCTAGGTTATTTATCTTCACGTTCTTGTCAGTATAGCTTATTTAAGCTATTTCCTTTTATCTTTCCTTAGTTTAATCAATCATAACCCCTATTCCATCCAAATTCACCCAATCACAAAAGCGTCCAGAATACCATTACACCTCGTTGGGACATAACGACCCGATGATACTCTGTACTATCCGGAAGCATTGGTCTAGGGTATTTGACTATATTGACCACATATGTGGTTGACTTTAGTTGACTGCTTCAGGACAAATCAATTTTTGGCGCCGCTGCCGAGGAGGTTGTGCGCGTATTCTATACGGTTTTGCAGATTAGTGAATCTGGATATAAACTCATTGTATATTTACCATCCTTGTTAATATTTTCATAAAAAAACAAAACGAATCGTGAATTTTACCATTTCAGATTACTCAAGGATTACTTAGTGTGAGCTAAGAGGAAACAATTTGGTTTATCAAAACGATTTCCAAAAACATTTTAATTCAGTTTTCAACGAACAAAAAAAAAATAATAAAAAAAATAAAATCTAAAAAGATTTTCTTTCTTATTTTTACAAAATGTTTATCAAAAATTTCAAAAATATCCATCTTTACCCTCTTACCTTTTTGATTCTCCATTCCTTACCCTCCAAAATCATTTGATTCTTTCTATGTCTCATCCTCACCTTTTTATTTGTCAATGGTGTGGTAGTCCTTATAATGGTGGTAATGGTCCCGGTTGTGGCATGGTAGAGTCAGGAAACGTGTCTGTCTATAACCAGAATCCCTATTCCTACCATGACACGACTGATTTATTTCATCAGCTACCAAACCATGAGACTCATCAGTTTTACTGTTGTGAATACTGTGGAGGTCCACACTTCAGCGCTGATTTTCAAACAAGGAATCCATTTCCTTGTAACAATTTTGACACATCGTATTATGACCAACCTCCACCTCAGCCACTTCCTCAAAGTCTTCTCCTTGATCTTTTGGATTTAGTGAAAGATTTAAAAGGAATTAAACATACCCCAATCCAAATCAAAAATCGATGGAAGAATTGTTAGCTTAAGAATAGGCATTGCCATTGAGAAATCTATTAGGGAGTCAATTGAAAAAGAAAAAGCAGCCAGATCTAGCTCTCGATTTCTTTTCATTCCTGATGACAGTGATGATGAAGATACCCTGGATATTCTTCAATTTTGTAAAGATTCATCAAGTTCATCAGTCGGGATTCCATCAGTTGAGATTCCATCTCAATCTGCTGTTATCACACCCGAAGTTCCCACTCACTCTCTGAGCACGGGGGACGAGCATCTTGACACTGTTCCTGAAAAGGAATTGGACGAATTCATAAAACCGGTTGTTGATGATACTGTGGTGATTGTTGATACTGTTGCTATTGCTGATGATGCTGCTGATTCTGATGTTGCTGAGGATGGTTAAATTTGTAGTGCGGTGGTTGAGACATAATGAAACACTTGTGTGAAAAAATGGATCTTGTAGAAGGTATAAGTTTAGCCAAATCTCGAAAACTTGCACAACTGTGATTGCGAAACCTGTGACTTAAGTGATCTCGAAACTTTGTAAGAAAGTATTTCTCGAAACTTTTGAAACTTGAGATTGCGAAATTTAAGAATCTCAAAACTAAGTTGTGAAACTGTGTGGCTTCTATTTTCGTGAAACTTAGTGAATGTAGAGTGTTTTCAAAACTGTGGAAGTTTGCGAAAAATGTATTTTCGAAAAATTGTGATGTTTTCGAAAACTCAAACTCACTAACAATTTTCGAAATTATCCAATTTCGAAATTAAGCCAAAAGTCGAAGTAATTTTCTTTCTTATACAAGAGAGAAAATACTGAGTACACGATCCGTAAGTCGATAGGAAGCAACTTTATGTGATTTCGAAACTTGGTCAAATGTGTGATTTCGAAATTTAGGCAGATTTTTGTTTCCAAAGAAAGCTTACCAAAAACTCTTTTTTATTTAAAGATTCTTGTACTTTTCGGTATAAAATGATGAGATCTTTAAGAAAGTTGTAAACTTGATAAACTTTTTCAAAAATGAAAAAAATTTCGAAAACTAGTACAAAACCCAAATTGTATATTTTGATAAAAGATTGAAACTTTTTTGTTTGTTATGTTTTGTAACACAAGTTTGTAAGCAAAGATGTGATAAAAAAAAACATGAAACAAGCAAGAAAGTACAATAATTTCAACAAAATAACGAAATAAAAAAAATTTGGATCGATTCCAATGAAAAACAATAACTACACCTTCATAAGGTGAATGATACCACTTGTTAGGTACCCATATTGATTACACACAAGCAAGAATGAGATAGATATAAGGATGGGATGATTATAAGAATGAGAGAAGTAATTGCAAGAGTTTCCTTAAGATATTCAAATAACCAACCAAGTTTACATATGACCTAAGCTTACTATTTATAGGGAAGGAGCTAGGGCAACACACCCTCTCCTTCCTCTCATCATTTTGTGGGCTTGAAGGCCCATGGGTTACATTACTTAAGCCTAGTAAACTTAATACAAAATGTAAATGAAAGTAAATAATAACTAAGCAACCTAATATTATTACAAATGACCGAAACTTGATAAAATAGTAAAACTTCGTTCCCAACAATCTCCCCCTAAGGTATCAACATAACCAAGGGTGAGCCATCTAATAGTTGCCTCATCTTTCTTATAATCATCACTTAACTCTAAACAGCCACGATAATACATTTTATTTTTTTCATGAGGATATTTAAGCCCCTTTCTTTTATAATTCTCACTTAGCATTTCTAGGGGCGGATACCTACTACACTTCTCCATGGAAAAATCCTTGAACCTAGGGTGTGCACGGGGCATTTGGTAGACAAAATCTTCATCCCTTTATTTGTTGTAATTACTTTTATATTAGTGTTAATGACCCCTAACTTGTATTTTGATTAGAATAAAAGCGCATTTGCTCGAGGACAAGCAAATCTCAAGTGTAAGGGTATATGATGAGTGATGAGGCGAAAAATGATCCGTTTTTAGGGGGTCATTTAAGCCCGAATCCGAATTTATTTGATCAAATATTGCCCTAAATCATTCCTTTTGTGATTTTAGGTACTTTGGGAGAGAAATCTGGAAAAGGAAGCAATTCGGACGTTTTTGGAGCATAAAAATGAAGAAAACGCCAAAGTCTTAATTTTCCATGCTGGGAACAGTAGGTGACGGCGTCAAGAGCAAAACCTTGACGGCGTGAAGAGCAAATTTTATGATAATCCATGACGATCCAGAGAAGATTTGACGGCGTCATGTAGGAAGGGCGTCAAGAGTAAAAGAGTCATGACGGCCTGGAAACATATAAGTCTTGACGGCGTCAGAAGTAGATCTAGGCAGTCCAAGAAGAGTTTTGGCGGCGAGGTGACGGCGTCACAAGATTACTCTTGACGCCATCAAACCCATTTTTCTATATATAGTTTTCTAATTTTTCACATTTAAAGAGAGAAGTTTTGGGAGAAACCCTAAGTACGATTTTGGTGCAACTTTTACAGGTTTTTCAAGGGTTTCAAACCCTTGATACCTTGCATTGTAATTGAGATAAGTGTTCTTCTAATTCAATCAATATGTCTATGTGTTGGTTGTCTATATCTTGTTCTTGTCTCAATTCCATTATGCTAGGCTAGATCTCTTTTGTGTTTGCTTAGATCTAATGAAACCTAGATATTGATTATGTGTTGATTGCTTGTTTATTCTTGTGATGATTTATATGTTAGGCTTAAGAAAACTGGCAGATCTCCAAATGGTAACATGCTTGAACGTCAAAAGAAACATGAATAGAGGCGTACTAGGTCTTTATTGGTTGTATTTAATGCATGAGCCACTGTTTACAATCCCTATAGTTGTGCTGGGCATGGTGTAGGAGGAGATAAAAGCTCATAGAATTGGGGAGTTATGTATGCCACCCCATGAATGGTATTAAGGAATACGATCCGTCATCCATGCAATTATAACAAGTAATTAACGTGTAAAAGATATCTAGGGAGTAGTGAAATCTAAGTAAACACATTTTCTCCAATTACTGCTCACAACTTTAGTGTAATTTAGCTTATTTACATTTTTTGTATTTTATTTTGATTGCATCTTAGTTTTGGGTTAGTTGAATAGCAACTAATTCCGCCCACTCTTCCAAAACCCGAGATTTTTACTTGCTTTCTAAAAAATATAAAAACACAAAAATAATCACCCCTCACCTTTAGAACTAGTATTTAGGCTTTCTAATCCTAGCGACACTATTCCTAAGCTGAATGATCAATCCCCCGGTACTTGTCACTATACTATACTACAACGATCAGGTACACTGCCTGGTGGGGGTTGTAAGCTTCTCGAGATCCCTCGAGAGGTAAAGCCTGTTGCGATTCCCACGCATCAATGAGGCAAAAAATGATCCATTTTTAGGGGGTCATTTAAGCCCGGAATTGAATTTATTTGATCAAATATTTCCCTAAATCGTTCCTTTTGTGATTTTAGGTACTTTTGGAGTGAATTCTGAAAAAGGAAGCATTTCGGACGTTTTTGGAGCATAAAAGTGAAGAAAACGACAAAGTCTTAATTTTCCTTGCTGGGAACAGTACCTGATGGCGTCACCAATTCCTTAATGACGGCGTCAATAAGAAAACAAGAGGTGAAGAGGGTATAGTCCATGATGATCCAGAATGTTTTTACACTAGGGCGTGACGGCGTCACCATAGGCCGTCACGGTCCCTTTACTCTTGATGGCCCAGAGGAGAAATGCTCTTGACGGCGTCAGATCTGGATCTAGGCAATCCGATTTTATTATGGGCAGTGGGTTGACGGCGTCATAATTTTGTTCTTGACGCCGTCACCATAGAAAATCTATATATAGTCTTTGTAATTTTCATTCAAAAGAGGAGAATTTTAGGGACGACTTGAATAAACCGTAGCACGAGTTTAACAGTATTTTCAAGGGTTTTCACCCCTTGAATCCTTTCATGTTCAATTAAGATAAGTATCCTTTCAATTCATTCAATATGTCTATGTGTTGTTTGAATATATCTTACGCTTGTCTTGATTTTAACATGCTAGGCTAGATCTCTTGTGTGTTTGCTTAGATGTAATGAAACCTAGACGTTGATTATAGGTTGATTGCTTGTTTATAGTTGTAATGGATGAATGATTTCGATGTTAGGCTTAAGAAAACTGGCAGACTTCCGTAGTATAACTTGCTTGAACGTCTTAAGAAGCATGAACCAATGCGTACTAGGTTTTTATGGTTGTATTTAATGCGTGAGCGAATTCTAGTGATCCCATGTTAGGAGCTTCTTTCAGGCTCGACATAGGAGTGAAGTAGGAGCTTATAGAGTTGGGGAAGTACGTACGCCACCCCACGATTGGTATTAAGGAATATAACCCGTCATCCACGCAACTGTAACAAACAATTAACCTGTAAAAGATATCTAGGGAGTAATGAAATCTAAGTAAACACAATTCTCCCATTTATTGTTCACACCACTAGTTTAATTAGCTTTATTGACATTTTTGTTATTTTATTTTTGATTGCATCTTTAGTTATTGGGTTAGTTGATTAGCAACTAATTCCGCCCACTCTTCCAAAACCCGAGATTTTACTTGCTTTTATAAAAATATAAAAAGACAAAAAGAATCATCCCTCACCTCTAGACCTAGTTTTTAGGCTTTCTAATCCTAGCGACACTAATCCTGAGTTGAACGATCAATCCCCCGGTACTTGTCACTATACTATACTACAACGATCAGGTACACTGCCTAGTGTGGGTTGTAAGCTTCTCGAGATCCCTCGAGAGGTAAAGCCTGGTGCAATTCCCACGCATCAAGTTTTCAGATTAACATGGCTGAACACAACGAGAATGTTCCCAAACAAACTCTTCCATTGCTCACACCGAATGACATTATCCCTGCTGACTACAGCGTCGCCGTTGGCAGAAACAATCCTCGAGTTGACTTCGACAAATTGAGAATTCCTGAAAACTCGTGTAAGATTGTCAAAGATATTCTCCTTGCACATCCATGCAAGCATCTGCACGACAAATCAACTTCAGTTCATGTGTTCTACCTTCATCAGTTCTAGCTTACGGCAAAGGTTAACTTGGATGATGAGTCTTTCACTGTCACGTTGGATTGACAAATCTACACTATAGATCACGAAGTCCTCCGTACAGTTTTCCTTCTACCTCAACCTGAGAACGAATTTGTTCCAATGTTGCCTGAACTGGAATTTCTAGACTTCTTCATTGACCTAGGATACGATGTTCAAGATGACTTACCTCTGCTTCAGCATTCTAGATTCAATGCAAAGAACATGCCTCAGCCTTGGAGAACCTTCTATATGTTGGTTGTACGTTCAATATCAGGAAGAAAAAGTGGTCACGAACATCCCAGACTTGAACATTTACAAGAGTTTTGGGGAATGGTCAGTATGCTACCGATTGACTTTACAACTCCCATAATGAGTGATATAGTCTACAACATTCAATTTGAAAGGAAAAAGACTATGATCCCATTCATAAGGTTCAAAGCTAATCATTGAGCATTTCTGCAAAGATACATCGGAATTCATCAAAAGAATGCGAGATCCAAATGAGCCAGTTGACATAAATAATGCATAAAAACGTTATTTATATTTTTCGATATCTCTATGTTTTGATGATCACAAAATGTAAAATCATCAAATGTAAGATTACTACGTAAACAAGTATTAAGCTAGTTTATATCAATTTATCCAATTTAATCACTAATGTATGAATAAACAAGTGCTTAATACATCTCATGATCAAAGGGGTATTTAATTAATTAATACAAAGTTTATTTAATTATATAAACATATTATATATTTTTGAAAAACACTTTTGGTAATAAAGAAAAATGTTTGAATCATACTAAATATATGAATTCAAATTTTTAACCAAAATCAGTTAGTTTTTCACCAAATAAACTTTCCCCACTAAATGACAAGCTTTCTGGCTGTTACAGCTGGGCGGCCCCCTTAATTATAAGGGGCGGTCCCCTCAAAATTAAGGGGACCGACCATTGTTAGGTCACCATTTTGTAAACACAAGTATGATTTAGAAAGAAATAAGATGAGAAATGAGATTGGTTGATTATAAGACAATATGAAAGGTGAGAGTGCAAGAGTTTCCTTAAGATAATCAAATAACCAACAAGTTAAATGTTTACATGAGCTTACTATTTATAAGGGAGGAGTTAGGGCAACACTCCCTTCCTCCCTTATCCTTTCATTTCGTGGGCTTTAAGCCCATAGGGCTTTTACACATAAGCCTTGTAACATAAAACTTAATGAAATAAATACTAAAGCAACCTATTACAAAATGTAATGACCGAGACTTGACTAAATACAAAAGTATGGTTCCAACAATCTCCCCCTAAAGGTCGGTCATCACGGTTGCTTGACGTCTTCATCTTTGTCGTTGACTTGTGACAAGTAAAACTCTAGACGTCTTCAAAAATGGTTGAGTGATAATGAATATACTTTGCTCTCTGTCTTTGTTCTTTGGTGATGATGTAGTGATTGTGTTATGAAGTAATCTGCCGTTCGTCACTCCTGCGTCTGTGGTGGTTGTCCGCCATTCCAACATACTCATACATCTTTGGACATAGACTTTTCACGTGCAAGAAGTTCCTTTTGATACATTGAGATCTTTGTCTTTATACTTTGTAGACTCTTCTTATTGTCGTAGAATCTTTCTTGGAACTTTGTGTTGTTAAGATCTTTGGGGGAGCTATCTTTTGCTTCAAGATGTATGTATGAGCATGTTGGAATCTACCATCATGGAAGTGAGGTACCTGCGAGTAAACAGTTAGCAATAAAACAACCGGTACTTACGGATAAGGAATTAGAGCTCATCAACAGCATATTGTGAAGACTCCTTCTAATCCTTATCCAGGCCGTTCCCATATCAGATACTCCCGAAGGAGCTTACGAGACCTACTGAGTAGCTCAATGACTGGGTGAGTCGCTGGGGATCACTCCATGACTGTAGACCGTAATGAAACCACCGCAAACGCTAAGCGTAACCCTTGTGAGGTTACCGAAGTGACCTGCTGTCAGGGCTGTTTGATGTTGACCCTGGCAGGATTTCCGTTCAATCATTGAGAAATACATAAGTAATCCTCTCATAAACGTTCTCGGCAGATTGCTAAGATCTGCGAAGGACTCGATAATTTACAGCTGGTGTCCATTGATGTAGAACACCAGTTGTAGAAATACTAAGTGTTCCTAAGAGATCTTTGATGTATCTCGAGGCTCTAGACTCTATAAGTGCACACTTAGGTTTCCTATGCGGAGACTAGGGAGGGGTCTCCTTCTTCAATATCAACCTTCTCTAAGAGATAGGTCGATAGATTACACAGGTTCCCCGTGAGAATGAAACAAGCTCTTTTAAGAGAACTTGAGTGGTTGAGAAGGTTTAGTGCATTGCGTCACTGGGTCCATGACGACTTAATCTTCAATACCGGTGTTGACTATTGCAATAGCCAGTAGCATACGTATTGAACCCGGTGTCTGCCCTAAGGTTGAATCATAAGGAGGGCTATTTCTTTTCACCCTTTTCTTTACTTTTCTTTTTAATTCTTCAACTCCTTCTTTCCCCTTTCATTCTTTTCTCCTTTTTTCGTATCATACCTAAGGACTTCTAATTCTAACTATGGGAGATGTCCTTGGGTAGATCCCTCCGGCTCTGGCGGATCATAGGATGGATATTCCTATCTTAATCACCTTATAACTCCGACAGTAGCCAAGAAACCTTTGATAGAAAATCTCTCAAAGTTTTTGTAATAATCAAATATTTTGGTTAACACTTTGAGAGTTTTGTGTACACTTTTGAAGGGCTCCCCCTGCACAAGTGCTCATAAGTATTTAATAAATTTGCACATGCGGGAGGAGCAATCACTTTTGAATTGATCCACTTTCAGTGAACAAGACCGATTCGAGACACGCTTACATCACTAGTTAAACTAGCTTGAAGTTATTACCCGTCCTGGTCAAGTCCACAGAAAGTTTCTCAAGACGGTACATTTCTACTAAGACTAATCCTTTTCGAGACACGCTTACGTGGTTAATTAAAGAGATACATTGTCAGTTTTTAGGTGACAACTAGCTCTAGTAACTAACTTGATGTTATTACCCGTCGAGGATAAATCCTTTCGATTTTTACTAACTTTTATCATCTCGTCAATTCCTTGGTGAATCTGAGTCTAGCTCGCACAAGATACAACTTTTCAGCTTTAACTTCATATATTTTAATTACTTTTTCATTTTCTCCCCCTCAAAAATAGCATATGAGATGTTGTTTTTGTTAAACTTTTGATTAAAATATGTTTTTTTTTAGTCTTATGGGGAGATTCACCAAGAACTTTTGATTTTGAACAAAGTATTTTGTTTTGACAAGTGCTCCCCCTCAACAAGTGATTAGGTCTTATTGAGGTGAAATACTTGTCCTTTTGAGCAGAATTATGAAAAATCATAAAAGTTTGATTAATTCTACTCAAAAGTAAGAAGCCTTCGCTCCTTATATTTAGGATTGAGGCACTGATGCGTACCTCAGGGTCCTTTCTTTACAAGTTCGGGTTGTGCACTGTAATGCGTACACAAACCATTATGAAGTAAATTATTGACAAATCAAATCAAATTCTTACAATGATCTACCAATCAGGTCTCTGAAATGTCAACACCGGAAACTTCTGTCTGCCTCCAACATAACTTTCCAACCTTCGAAACTGATCCCTGCGCTTCAATCTATTCTTAATCCTTAAGATGAATCTGCGAGCATCCCTGGCTTCATTGGTGTTCCACCTTTTGGATTTTCCCAGTTCTATGTCATTGATTCTGCCTTTGATCCCATCTCTGACGAACTTCAGGGTTTCATCACAGAACTTATGAATTTCTTCATAAGCCATGAAGCAGTTGCGACCGTTAATGCTGCGGTAGGTGAACCCAAATGGTTGTCTGATCAAGGTGTACTGAGATAGATGTGGAAGGTCGGGGATGTCGAACAGGATTGGTTTGGTGAGATTGAGTTTCTTCTGATAACTTTCTACTCCCAACTGAAGATCTTCAACTCTTTCTCTTATGACAATCTGCCTGATGAAGATTAGAAGAGCTTGGATAAAGGCAAGCTGCATCTCTTTAGGCAAGCCACAGAGTTTTCCTTGAACTTTGAGCAGGTACATGTCTTCGATGTCGTTGAGACGTAGTCGTGGAAAGTCAGACTCGGAAATATCGTACTCCTTTTCATCAAGTCTTTTCAGTGTGATTTTGCTGAGGAAGGGGTACCCAAAGAAAGTGACAGTCGAGATGAATTAAATGGAGACTATCTTCAGATCACTTTCTACATCACCCATCGTCTGATTAAGTCTGCTGCTTCGATAGTACTGTGCCCGGTTGTTTGGCCAATGATGTATGCCGTAAAGAGCATTCCGGTAATATTCAACAATTTTGTCAACGAATAATGCTGAAGCTTCTTCTTCGATGGCATTGTTGAGGTATCGATCTGCAGGGAGAAAGGCGAGTGAGGTAACGTACTTCTTCTCAATCTTGCTGCCAAGTTTCAGAAATTCCAAGTCTGTGTTGTAGAAGAACTTGTATGGGATCTTTGGTTCCTTAGGCTTCCCAATCATCGGTAGTGGTTTGGACCAGTCAGTAATGTAAGGTGCGGTTTTCTTGGTGACCGGATCGACATATGATTCAGGATTGATCCAGTCAATATTGCTTGACATAGCTCGAGCAATATTTTCCAGATGGTATTCAAGCTCGATTGAGTTGGCAGACCTATCTTTCAGAAGATTGAAAGCATCATTCTTGATTCTTCGCAGCTCTTTCTTATTCATCTTTTTCATCTTAAACTTTTGTTGAATCATTTGAGCATATTCCACCGTTCGACCATCTTGAGGTTCATGATTGTCTTCCAGTGGTGGTTGCGAATTGATCATCTTTTCAAACCAGGAGTATTCAGCACTGTTGTCTTGATCTAGCCAGCTAAGGACTGTTTTGGGTTTCTTTGGTTCGGTGCCTTTAGATGAGGTGTCTGGTGTGGGTTGATGATGCTTTCCTTTCTTATCTTTCTTCTTCTTCTTAGGAGACGGTTCTGGAACTTCATCGGGTTGAGGTATGTCGTCACCACCGGTGCATTCAAAGTGGTCGTGTGCTTTGGGAGCAGAACCTGATGCCTTCGGTTGTTGTGAGGAAGTTGTTGTTGTTGGAGGGATTACCGGTGTTTTGGACAGAGATGAGGGTCCTTCGGTTTGTTTTTGTTTCTTTGCCTGAGAATTCGGATCCCTGTCTTCATCGTCTCTTTGACGTTTCAGTTTATCGGCCTCTGTGCTGCAAGTATCTTTGTTCATCTTGTCTTTTAGTGCTTCCAGGACTTTAGCTTCTTCAGAAGTCAAGGTGAACTTGTTTGCCAGCTTTTCTAAGAGTTGAGCTTCCAAATCATCCAGAGATAGCCCTGGTAGTGGAACAGTGGACTTGTCAGCTCGAAGAGTGAATGTGGTTGATCGGATCACTTTCTTGACTGCTTGCTCTGCGAACTTGGTGAGTTCTTCTCTCATTGGTGCCAGCAGATCTTTCAACTCAGCAACCAGGTGTTGTGCCATGTATTCTTGTGCTTGAGCTGCTAGTGCGGCTTCCAAATTCTCCTGTACGTCTTTAGCTAAGAAAGTATCAACTTTGTCTTGTAGCTCTTGGACGTTCGAGTTCAGCTTCGTCAATTCAGCAACTTGGGTTACAAGTGTTGCAACCTGATCTTCCAGTCTGCTTCTCTTCTTTTCATGTACTCTTTTGAAAGCTGACTTGAGTAACTTTGATGCGGCAGAGGCTTTGGTGCTCGGTTTCTTGATTGATTTGTCATGTGTTGATTCAGATGCAGGAGGAGATGACTGTGATGATTCAATGATGGTGGTAGAGTCTTTGTCATCTCCTTTCTTTGGTTCGGGTTGTTCAACTATCTTTTCTTTGGCTGCTTCTTCTATCACCCTTTGTTCTTCAGCTCGTTTCTCAGCTTCGGCCTTAAGCCTTAGTTCTTCAGCAAGCCTGGCTTCTTCTTCCTTCTTTAACTTTTCTTCAGCCAGCTTGGCTGCCTCTTCTGCTTTCCTGCTCTCTTCCATTCTGATTGTTTCTTCCAGTTTAGCTTGAGCAATCTCTTCAAGCCTGGCCTCTTCAGCTTCTAGTTTTCTTTTCAGTTCCTCTTCCTGAGCCCTTTCTCTGAGCTCCATTTCTTCCATAGACATAAGCCTTGGAGCATCAGTATCCATGGGATCTCCCTCTTCTTCTTCTCCCATAGTCATTTCAATGTCGGTGGGAGACACTGAGGGATTGTCATAAACAACTAAGTCTGTGGCGATCCCTGTGGTAGGCTCAGGAATGCTGCTTGATCCGCCAGCTTCGGTGGTCTGAGAGAACACTGGAGGTGGAGGTAGATCAGCATTGAATGTATCAATTCGGCTGTGGAGGAGTCCTAGGTTGAGAGCCCTTTCATTTTCTTCTTCGACTGAAAGGCCTTCAGTCTCAAGTTCAGCAGATACTGGTTGCTTCATCTTTTCTCTTCTAATCCTTTCTTCTTCCAAAATCATCTGAGCTTTGGTGAGTGGTCGTTGATAGAGATGTGCGGGGGATTCAGCATGATCAGCAGATTCGTCAATAATCTTATCCCAATCTTCGAACGTCAAATCCTTATCGTCAATTTCATCAAGATTGACTTTCTTGGTGATATTGGCATAGGCTTCACTGTAAATAGGACCTTCGTCGGATTCGGTTTGTTCAGAGACAGCATGTTTTGGAGAAGGTTGTGGTGAGGGAAACCACCCAGGTTCAGCAGTTGGTTTCTTTGCGGGAATTCTGATCTTAAGTGATCCCCTTTTCTTAGGTTTGGTCTTGGTAGAACTTTCTGAGCTGCCAGGTTTGCTACCTTTCTTTTCTTTCTTCTGCATGTATGACGGTAGAACAACTTCGTCCAAGAACCCAACTTTATCTGCTTCAAGAGCTTGAAGGTAGTACTTGTAGTTATTGCATTCTTGAACCTTCTTAGTCAGGAGGCAATCAGGAAGTTTCTTTCCTTGTTTCCTTGTACTAGTATCCATTCTCTTGATGACCTTAAGTGTGTCCTCATTCTTGTATGTGTGCTGAAACTCATCATTCAGTCTTTGAGGTATGTCATCATATTCATGGATGAAGCTTGCAATGAGAAGCTTGGTGAAACGGACGAATGGAATATTGGTCGTCTTGTGTTGTATGTGCCACACAATGTCTTCCCAGATAATGCTGGCATAATCAACATTCTTGACATTAGCAATAGCCCAAAACAGCTTGAGATGTTGGAGCTTAGGGTGTTCATGGCCTGTGTCTCTGCCAGATAGTGACTTGGCAATGATGATGTAGAGAGTTCTCCAAGGCTGTGGAAGAAATCTGATATTGACCTTAGAGTGCCTAGTCATTACCTCTTCAGACTCATCATACCCAATATCTCTCAGCCATTCTATCAATTCTTCTTCACTAGGAACTTGGTCATATTCTTTATTAGGTTCAAGTTCGGGAAGTCCAAGAACACTACGGAGAAGATCCTTGTCGACCGTGACTTGTCTCATGTGAAGCATACAAGTAAAGGATTCTTCAAGGAGGTCCAAGTGGAGTGTGTGCCAAAACTGGTGTATGTAGAAGCATGCCACTGCAGCAGATTTGGTGAGTAGAACTTTGCACGGGTGATAGATAAGAGCATCTACAGCAACAAGGCAAGATGACTCATTGCATGTAAGGTTGTTGAAGTTGACTCTCAGATTGTTCTTTCCTATCTTTCTGGAGTAGTTCTCAGGAAAGGTGTCTTCCCATGCACGTATGGGTTCAGGTTCAGGTCCATAAGGAATGTCATTGTGTTCTGCCATCTGGTTTGATCATAAACAATCACAAACATAGCAATGATATACTTTGTTAGCACAGACATTCAATTACTAGATTATGAACACATTATTGATTGATCAGTGGGTGTTTGTGTGTGAAAAACTTTTGTTATATAACAAACTTATGTTTTAATCACATGATAGAAACTTATAACACTTAAGTTACAACATGAGTTCATCACTACAAGAGGTTACACAATGGAAATATTACAACAATTAGAAAATTTCATGAATTTGACAAGTTTACGCGTAAAAAGAAAAGTCTACGCATAACTTATATTACGCGTAGGAAATGAAATTATGCGTAGGTTTAATTTCTACGCATAACTTTATATGTTACGCGTAAGTTCAACTTCTGCGTAGGCTTAATTTTACGCGTAGGATTAAATCTTAGGCGTAAGATTAGAACTTAGGCAAAGAATTGAACTTTGAGCGTAAGATATAACTTGTGCGTAGGTTTAAACTTATGCGTAAGATCATGACTTACGCGTAAGAAACAACTTAAGCGTAAGTTATTCTTTTATGCGTAAACAATGTCTTATCCAAGACATTGTTTGTCTACGTGTCGAATCTTACGCGTAAGATTCAATCTTACGCGTAGGATGAGTAATTAGTGCGTAGAAATGCCTTTTTCCAGAAAAATCACCTTTGAAATTCGAGTTGTATGTTTCCTGAAAGTGTACAAACATTACCACTGATCAACAATTAACCCAACACACTTAATTCACACATTTAAAGCGTAAACATGCCAAAATCCAACTTAACGCGTAAACACGCATGAACAACTAATCACAAGCTTAATCAAACATGTTTCTGGGTATGATTTGGACATGGGCGAGTGTAATATATATCCTAAGGATCACATGGTCCAAATTATAACAACAACTGACCATGAAATCTTAATAGCAAAACTGCTAGTGTCGAAGAACCCTAGATCAAAGATTAATGATTCTAACACGTTTATGATGCAATTAAACTATTGGGATATGATCCTTAACACTAATACACGCTATCCCTATCATCAATCATAATCAAAACATCCACAATCAAGTGGTATCATTCGCCTAATAGAGATTGAAGTGTTGTTCTTATTGTTAACGTGGGGTTTTATCTTATTTCTTCATCTTTTTTTGCTTTTTTCTTGGTTTCTTACACTCAAATCTTAAAGCTTGGATAAGTTTTAAGGTTAATATAGTGTTTAGAAGCTTAGATATTGCATAAAGTATTGATCTTTGATAGGTTTTTAGGCTATTTTTTCATCAAAAAATCGTTTTTTTTGGATGAACAGTACGTTTTACGCGTAAGTTGGTCGATAAAAGTACTAATTCCAGCTGTCTACAGTGTTTTTTAGTCGGTTTACGCTTAAGTTTTGGTCTAAACCCTTTTCTTACGCGTAAAATTGGTCTAAACCCTTTTCTTACGCGTAAAATAGGTCTAAACCCTTTTCCTACGCGTAACTGTGGCTAAAACCCTGATCCTACGCGTAACTTGCTCATCTACGCCTTAAACCTACGCTTAAGTTAGATCCTACGCGTAAGTTTGATTTACGCGTAATTTTTCAGAGTCTACGCATAAGCTTCATCAACGGTCTTCTCTTTGTGCTACGGTGACTCAGTACTTCCCTAGCTTGGATAAGTTAGTGGAATACTTCGACTACGGATATCTTTCAAGCTTGGATAAGTTTGAAAGATTTGTTTGGTTGTTTAAACCTTACGCATAAGTCTATACTTACGCATAAGCCTAAGCTTACGCGTAAAGAGAAAACTTACGCATAAACTATTAGTTTACGCATAACCTACTCTTTACGCATAACCTAAAGTTTACGCGTAAGATTAAGTTACGCGTAAGAATTGAACTTACCCCAAGGATTTTGGAACTTACTCAAAGGAACGTGCATTTCAATCTTCTACAAAGATCCATTTCTACACAAGTGTTCTAAGATGTCTCAACCACCTAATCATTACTTCCCTCATACTCAGCTACCTCAACATCAACAGTATCAGCAACCTCAACATCAGCAGTATCAGCAAAAACAATATCTTCCGCACCAAATGAATCAACAACCTTCTCAAAGACAAACATACAATCCACTACATCATTACCTAATGATGCAACAACGTCAGATCATTCCTCAACAACAACCATATCAAGTGCCACAACAAAACACTCAGTTTTCCTCCAAACAACCTCACTGGTTTGATAGAATGTGTGAAGTTATTACAACTCAACAATCCCGACATGAGGCAGGATCACTTGAAAGACCTCCAATGCTTACACCTGGAAACTATGTTCAATGGTCAAGTCGATTCTTAAGATTTCTTGAACTTAAGCAACCTCATGGGAAATTCTTGAAACAAGTGATACTTGAAGGACCATTTGAGTGGCCAACTGCTGATCCTCCACATCCTCCTGGTGATAGACCTCTTCCAGAAACTTCACTCACTGAAGAACATAAACTACATCGTGATGCTGATCAGTATGCAATGGCTTATATACTTCAAGGTATACCAAATCCAATCTATCGAAGTGTCGATGCTCAGAAAACAGCCAAAGCTATGTGGGAACACGTTCATCTCCTTATGGAAGGCACTCAATTGAATAAAGATGATATGGAATCCAAACTCTACATGGAATACACTGACATCACAATTGAACCAGGAGAGACACTTGAATCCTACTATCATCGTTTCACAAATGTAGTCAATGATCTGGAACGTCATAAAATCACAGTACCAAGGATCGCTGTGAACTCCAAATTTGTTGGTAGTCTTGGCCCTGATTGGCATAAATATGTGACATTTGTTCGTCAAACGAAGAATCTTCATGATGCTCCATATAGCTTGTTGTATGATTTTCTGAAACACCATGAACCTGAAGTGGAAAAAGATAGAGCTCTACGAGGAGGATACACACCAACACCAACACCAAATTCTTTGGCTCTCGTAGCTCAATCTCCCTATGCTCCACCACCAATGTCATATCATGCATATGTTCAAGAGCAGAACTACTTCAGTTATCCACAATCTTCCACCTCGAACCAAATGGTCCCTTATGATTCATCACTACAAGATTCTTCTACTCAACTTGTTCCGTCAAACAACAATGATGCTGTGTACTACTCCAACTCCAATGATGATGACGATGATGAATTTAATACGTTGAATCAGGGACTTGCTCTTATTGCTCGTGCTTTCAGCAAATTCTCCAACAAAACAAACAACCGTCAACATTCATCTTCTAACACAAGGAATCAAGCTGTTGTTAATGATGGAAGAGTGGAAATTCAGAATCGTAGCTATGGTCGATCTGGTTCAGGAAGCTCTTCTGGAAATTATGGGAATGGTCAGAGGTTTAGTAACAATGGAGGGTTCAGGAACAACTCAGGATCTTCTCAGCAAAGGTCTGAACCTGTTGCAACTAGAAACTCCAACTCAGGGAATGCAGTATGGTGCTATAACTGCAATGAACAAGGTCATATTGCTACAGCGTGTCCCAAACCGAGAACTCGGGGTAGTAAGTTTCACAAGCAGGCATTACTCATGGCTCTTCAAGATGAAAAAGATGGACATTTCCCTGAACAGGACAACAACTTCATGGCAAATGTGAACAATGATGATGACATGGAAGATCTGGAAGCCAATGCTGCTGTGATGCTTATGGCCAACATGCAGGAACTTAAGCTCAATGATTCAGGTCCAGTGTATGACACTGACGGCTTGTCTCAGGTACATGACCTCAATGCATGCTTTATTAATGAAATAATCTCACCTTCTGCTTATGCATCAGATATGGCGCAAGTTGTTCCATGTAAATCATCTTCATCATCTCAAACAGATGAACAAATAAGCACAGTTGTCATATTCGATGATGACACAGTTGTTTCATTTGATGATCCTATTGAGAATGATAAACATGATCATGTAGAACAACATGAACCATCATTTGATCCAGACCCTGACCTAATATTGTTATCTAAACAACTGGATGATCAACAATTGCAAATCATTAAATGCAATGAGACAAATAAAGTTTTGAAAAAAAAAATGCGTCATTTGCAAGAGATATTGAGTGTTATAAAATTCAGCTTTCAAATCAGGAAGAAAAGATTAAACATGCAAAAAGTTTTGAAAAAGCTTTTCAAGATTCTTACAACAAAGAACTAGATCTTCAACGTAAAATGCAAGATTTAATTGAGTCAAACGGAAAGTTGATTTCGAAACTTGAAAGTGAGAAGTGTGAATTGAAAATGCAAAAAGGAGTTTTGTGAACATAAAACACGAAAAAGGAAGTATATAGATGACCTACTTGGTGATATTGTTGATCTTGAAAAACAACTCAAAGAATTTCGTCACATTGTTTACAAACACGGGAACTCTGTCACAACAATTCAGAAATTTGCTTTAAAACCGAGACCCGATAAAGGATTTGCACTTTGCGATTTTAAATCAATGTTTCTTCACAAAGCTTTCAAAGAAAATCCTAAGGTTTACAGTATTGATCACATGTTTGATAATACAATTGTGCGTGCTGTTGTTTTTGATACTGAGGAAGAAGAAGAACTTGAAGACGAGAGTCGATCAAAAATGAGTTATGTTCAACACTGGACACCATATGACTATTCAAAAGCTCCACCTCTTTCTAAATCTTTTGTTACTCAAAAGGATTTACCTGAGAAATCATGGTTTATCAAAGAGTCATATGTTTCATCTCACAATGAGGCCCCTGTCCAAACTGTAGCACAAATAAATGGTCCTTTACCATCATCCGGTGAACTTACACCTTTACCGAAAACGTGTCGTGTCTTAAATTATTTCAAAACTTTTATGGAAGACATTGAAATTTTGGAGGAAACAATTGAACGTAATTCTGAAATTAAAATTGAAACTTTTCAATCCGCTTACGAGCGAGAAAAGAGAGATATTTTTCAAAAACAAATGAAGCCAATTGTTCAACACCTCCGTCTATGTGCTACACGTTGGGATCAGGAACTTCAAAAAGAGGTCAAAAATATGATAAACGTTTTCAATGCAACTGAAAATGACATTTTGGTTCAAAAGCAAAGAAATAGAGTTTTAAAAAATGATGCTGATCGACTCTTGGAACAAGTTCTCAATGCTGATATTTTGTCTGTTATCATGAATGATCTTTATAATTCTGGTACTTCTATGCTTAAGCATGATCATTGTGTTGATAATAATTTTTTGAATGAGGAAATTGAGACACTTAAACAGGAAAATGATAAGTTGAGAATTAAAAATAATGATGTGACAAAACAAGTTTCAAAAGAAATTTGTCAACTCAATCAAAGGCTTGAATGGTGTCAAGCTAAAAGTCTTGAAAGGGAATTGAAGTTTCAAAGTCAAAATGTTTCAAACTCTTGTCAGATTTGCAAAAACAACGAGTCTTTAAAAGGTCGGTGTCTCCGATACGAGAAAGAAATTGCGGATTTAAAAATTGAAAACGCCGAATGGCAACAAAACCGTGATGACATCAAATATTGCAATGGTTTACTTGAGTCTGAAATACAGGACAAAAATCACATCATCATTGATTTGAAAGAGAAAGTTAAGCTACTTCAAAAAGGAAAAATGGTTGACACCACGGTGATAGCACCAGGAATGTATCAATTAAACAAAACTGATAAAGGAAAGGTTGTTCAAAACACTAATGTTGATAACTCCACTTCTACAGGACTAGTCTCCACTTCTAGCGTTAGCAAACCCAAGCGAAAAAGTAAAAAGAAGAATAGGATCTTGCAACGTAAGAGAGGACACCTAGAAGCTCAAGAAGTAGAAGACCAACTTAGGAATTTGAATAAAACTCATGTTGCATCAGATTTAGATTCTAATCTGGCAAATTGTAATCAAAATCTAAATGTAACGAATGATGAACCTTTGAATGTTTTGAATATTAATGCATCTTGTGTGTTTTGTCGTAAAAGCGTATCATCTGGTGATCATACAAAATGTTTAGCTAATTCTCTTCTCAATCGTCATAAGAAACGTAGGACACGCATTCCTTTTAGGCCCACTACTGCCTCTAAGTCTAACTTAGGAAAGCCGTCTTCTACGGTTTCTAATGATATCACAATTACCCCCATAGGTGCCGAGAACAAATCTAGGAATGAGCCAACTACTAGTGCATTTAACATTAAGAAAGCAAAAACTAGTTGGAACTGGCAACGTTGGTTACAATACAAACCAGACTTTAAATGGATTCCTAAATTGTTGAATACATGTGTTACTAACCAACAGGAACCCGCATTGTCTTTGGGTTCCACCCTTACTTCTGTTCCATCCGTGTCTTCTTCTTGTGATACAGGTGGTACAGCTCGTTCTCTGGATTATTGATAGCGGATGCACCCGACATATGACAGGCAATCTCAAACTGTTACACAACTTTGTCTCAAAGTTCATTGGTACTGTCAGATTCGGGAATGATCATTACGCTCTAATCATGGGATATGGTGACTATATCAGCGGGAACATTGAAATCAGTCGTGTTTACTATGTGGAAGGCCTTGGACACAACCTTTTCTCTGTTGGTCAATTCTGTGATGGGGATCTAGAAGTTGCATTTCGTGAGAAAACCTGCTTTGTTCGTGACTTACAAGGAAACGATCTATTGTCGGGTTCACGTGGCTCCAATCTTTATACAATATCAATGTCAGATATGATTGCAACATCTCCGATATGTCTTCTCTCCAAAGCAGAATCAACTAAATCTTGGTTATGGCGTAAACGTCTTTCACACTTGAATTTCAGAACTATGACTGACCTTGCTCGTTATAAACTTGTCGATGGATTTCCAAGATTCCGTTTTACCAAAGATCACTTATGTCCAGCCTGTGAACAAGGAAAAAGTACTCGTGCTCATTTTCCTTCTAAACCTGAGCAAAGTACGAATCATGTTTTACAAATGCTTCATATGGATTTATGTGGACCGATGCGTGTTCAAAGTATCAACGGTAAACGCTACATACTAGTAATTGTAGATGACTTCTCCAGATGGACTTGGGTTTATTTCTTACGAAGTAAAGATCAGGCTCCTTCAATGATCATCACCTTTCTCACTAAAATTCAAGTTCAGTTACGCAACACGGTACGAATAGTCAGAACTGACAATGGAACTGAATTCAAGAATCAGACACTTCGGTCTTATTATGAGAAAGTGGGAATTGAACATCAAACATCTATTCCTAGAAGCCCAGAACAGAATGGAGTTGTTGAAAGACGCAACAGGACGTTAGTGGAAGCTGCTAGAACTATGTTGATTAATGCTCAATTACCAGATTACTTGTAGGCAGAAGCTGTTTCAACCGCATGTTATACTCAAAACCGTTGCATGATTACAAAACGCCATCGCAAAACACCATATCAAATTATTCACAAAAGAAAACCGAACATCGATTACTTTCATGTATTTGGAGCACTTTGTTATCCGAAAAATGATCGTGATGATTTAGGTAAACTTAAAGCAAAGGCTGACATAGGAGTGTTCGTTGGATACTGTGAAAATTCTAAAGGTTTTCGAATCTGGAATCGTCAAACAAGAGAAATTCAAGAAACCATTCACGCTAATTTTGATGAACTCACACAGATGGCTTCTGAGCAACACAGCTTAGGACCCGAATTCAACCGTCTTAACTCTCCGGAATCTTCGGCTGAACCGTTGCCACTCAACCGCAAAGAATTGGAAACCTTGTTTGCTCCACTATTTGATGATACAATTGTATACCGTTCTTCTGAGGTCTCACCTAATTCCGCTGCTCAACCTGACAATATTCCAGTACCAGACTCACCTCAACAAACTACTACAAGTGTTGAGAGAAATGGTCCTCCAATTGCATCACCATCTACAGTAGAACAAACTGTTTCTAACTCCCACCATTCAGCTGAAGATCCCACACCACAATCAGTTCCCCAACCAGCAGAGCAAGATCCTGATGCGTTCTTTAATCCGTTTGCACCGGCTCCTATTGTTCCTGATATAGCTGAGTCGTCAACACGCAATTTGGATCCTGCTAACATGCGAGATACCTATCAACTACACCCTTCCACACATAAATGGACTCGAGACCATCCACTAGTTCATATTATTGGCCATCCAGATGCACCTGTAATGACAAGACAACGACTTCACACGGATGGGGAAACTTGTATCTATGCACTCACAGTTTGTCACGAAGAACCTAAGAACATTAAAGGTGCAATGACTTATGACAACTGGATTGAATCTATGCAAGAGGAATTTTAGCAATTCATAAGACTGGAAGTCTGAGAATTAGTTGAAAGACCTGACGGAGTCTTTGTCATCGGGTTAAAATGGATTTGGAAGAATAAGCTTGATGCTGAAGGAACTGTCATACGTAACAAATCACGCCTGGTAGCGAAAGGATACTCTCAACTGGAAGGACTTGATTTTGCTGAATCCTTTGCTCCAATGGCTAGACATGAAGCGGTTCGGATCTTTTTGGCCTATGCTGCACATAGGAACATGGTTGTTTACCAAATGGATGTGAAAACCGCATTTCTTAATGGAGAACTCCGTGAAGAAGTTTATGTTAGTCAACCTGAAGGCTTCGTTGATCCTGAGCGTCCTAACCACGTTTACCGACTCAAAAAGGCACTCTACGGACTCAAGCAAGCCCTACGGGCGTGGTATGACAAACTGTCCACTTTCTTGTTGGCCAATAAATTTTCAAAAGGATCAGTGGATCCAACACTATTTACAAAAACCTACGGGGAGGACTTACTTGTTGTTCAAATATATGTCGATGACATCATTTTTGCCTCAACAAAAAGAAATTACTCTAATGATTTTGCAAAATTAATGAAAGATAATTTTGAAATGTCCATGATGGGTGAACTTTCGTTCTTTCTAGGACTACAAGTTCATCAATCACCCCGTGGAATTTTTATAAATCAGTCCAAATATGCTCTTGAAATTTTAAAGAAACATGGAATGATGTCTTGTGATACTTATAATACACCAATGGGCTATACCACAAAACTAGATGCTGACTTACATGGGACTCCCGTTGACCCTACCAAATACCGAAGTATGATTGGGTCCCTCATGTATCTCACAGCTAGTAGACCTGATATAGTATTTGCTGTCTACATGTGCTCTCGTTATCAGTCCAAACCAACTGAAAAACACCTCAGTGAGGTCAAGCGAATCCTTCGATACATAAAGGGAACCATTAATTTGGGAATCTGGTATCCGAAGGATTCTGGTTTTGAACTAATTGCTTTTTCAGATGCTGACCATGCAGGATGTTTAGACACACGCAAAAGTACATCTGGTGGATTACAGTTTCTCGGAGACAAACTTGTGTCATGGCAATCAAAGAAGCAGGACTGCACATCACTGTCGTCTACAGAATCTGAATATGTAGCCATGTCCGCCTGTTGTGCTCAAGTCATTTGGATGAGATCACAACTTAAGGATTATGGCCACCTATTCAACAAGATTCCCATCTACTGTGATTCCAAAAGTGCAATTGCTATCTCCTGCAACACCGTACATCATTGCAAATCCAAACACATCGATCTCTGATATCACTTCATCAAAGAGCATGTGGAAAAGGGTACAGTTGAACTTTATTTTGTTGGGACTGAGTACCAATTGGCGGACTTACTTACCAAATCCTTAGTACCATCAAGGTTTGCTAGTCTAGTTCACCAAATTGGTATGCGATGTTTGACTCCAGAGGATCTGGAAAAGTTTTTAAAATACAATTGATCGTCAAACATCACAACTATCTTTGTAAATATTTTTTCAAAAACAAAATACAAAAATATAAAACCAATCAAAAACTCAAAAAGATTTTTGCACTTTCTTAAAAAAAAAATAATAAATAAATAAAAATGCAAGTATAAACCTCTTTCAACACTATTTTATAAAAATGTCTTCAATTATTTAAAACAAGTGTTGAGGGGGAGGAAAAGTCATGTTTTTTCAAATTTCTCTACGATATTTTGTCGTTTATACTTGCATTTTACCAAAAATAAATACGTTTTTATCATATGTGTTGATTCAATAAGTGTTTCGGGTTACTCTCCTTAACCAATATAATTAATTTTTCAGTCTTGACTACGGTCTAAGGTCGAGGGGGAGTAGCACAAGTTGTTCTTTTCATGTCTTGGTGTTAACTAACGAAAGTTACATGTGATTAAGTGTTTAAAGCATTAAGAATAAATGTTAGTTAAGGTTAAGGGACCAATTGTGTCAAATTTTTCAAACATGTTTTAACTTTTGGTCAAAACTCACTTGACCCACGCATTTACTGCACCTGCAAATAGCATTTACACTTTCACCTAATCATCTAACGATCCACAATCATTCTCTTGATCTAATCATCCATCTTCGAATCTGTAAGTGATAACATGCTCTGATACCACTTGTTAGGTCACCATTTTGTAAACACAAGTATGATTTAGAAAGAAATAAGATGAGAAATGAGATTGGTTGATTATAAGATAATATGAAAGGTGAGAGTGCAAGAGTTTCCTTAAGATAATCAAATAACCAACAAGTTAAATGTTTACATGAGCTTACTATTTATAAGGGAGGAGTTAGGGCAACACTCCCTTCCTCCCTTATCCTTTCATTTCGTGGGCTTTAAGCCCATAGGGCTTTTACACATAAGCCTTGTAACATAAAACTTAATGAAATAAATACTAAAGCAACCCATTACAAAATGTAATGACCGAGACTTGACTAAATACAAAAGTATGGTTCCAACAACCATGATTTAAGGGGACCGGCCAAGCTCCTGTGTCAGAAACTGTCAGAATTTTTCTCCTATAAATACCACCTTAAATCTGGAATTTTGCCCCACCTTTTGTACAAAAATTTCAGATCTCAAACCCTCTAAACATCTTCCAAAACCCTTTGATCATTAGAATATTAATCCTTGTTTCAAGTGATTCAATCGATTCTCATCCATCCTCATTCAAAGTGCAAAAGAAGAACACTCCTTCTACAACTAAGTTCAAGAAGTATTGAAGAGTAGTTGTGCATAGTGTGTATATTATTTGTGAAGTTGTGTTGTGCTTGTAATTAGTAGTTTAGTAGAAATAGAAGTTGTATAGGGAGAAGTAGTTGATTAGTAGTGAGGTAGTGTAGTTGTGAAGAAGATAGGTGTGAAGTATATTGGTGTGAAGAAGATTGGTGTGAAGAAGATAGGTGTGAAGAAAATAGGTGTGAAGTAGATTGGTGTGAAGAAGTTGTGACCAAGTTGTGACAAAGTTTTGGTGTGTAAATTGTTGTGTAAGGTTTTCTCCGGCATAAGGGAGTTTGTTGACATAGTGAAGAAAACTCTCGAGTAGGTGACTCGGGGAGTGGAGTCGGAACAAGGAAGGTGACCTTGTAGCCGAACCACTATAAATCCTTGTGTTGTGGTTTGATCTTTCCAACTCTTTTCATTACTTACTTATTTACGTATACAATATTAGCTTAGTTAGTTAGTTACTATATAATTGTTCATATAGTGCAAGTATTGAAATCACATAAACTAGAATCGAAGTTTTTAAAACAAACTTGTTTTTATAAATTTTAAAACGGACGTAAAACTATTCAACCCCCCTTCTAGTTTTTCACAATTGGTATCAGGAGCCAGGTCTTGCAAGATCTTTAAAATATATTGTATTTTAAAACTTGAAACGATCTATGGAATCTGAAAAATATTTAGAAGGGCAATCTATGCAAAGACCACCACTATTTGAAAGTGATGGATTTTTATATTGGAAAAATGGATTCGAAACTTATGTGAAATCAAAAGATCTAGATCTTTGGCATGTTATTGCCAATGGTGATTTTTTACTTATTCAAAATAACCCCGAAACAAAGAAAGATGAAATCGTACCTTTTGAAAAACAAAATGATGATTTAAAAAGAAAATTTGCTAAGAATAATGAAGCAAAAATGGTTATTTATAAGGCGCTACCATGTAAAGAGTACGAAAAGATCTTTATGTGTAAAACCACAAAAGAAATTTAGAATTCTTTATTAATAACTCACCAAGGTAATAATCAAGCCAAAGATAATAAAATAGATCTACTTGTTCAATAATATGAACAATTCACGCTTCCGAAAGAGGAATCAATTGATAATGCTTTCACTAGATTTAACACTATCATCACAAGTTTAAAAGCACTTGATGAGAATTTTTCTAGTAAGAATTTTGTTAGGAAGTTTCTTAGGGCTCTTCACCCAAAATGGCGAGCTAAAGTGACGGCTATTGAAGAATCAAAGAATTTGTCAACGTTGCAACTTGATGAATTAATTGGAAATTTGAAAGTCTACGAAGCAATTATAAAGAAGGACTTCGAAATGGTTAAAGGAAAACGAGAGCAAAGCAAGTCAATCGCCTTGAAAGCTAGAAAGGAATCCAACAACGAAGATAGCTCAGCTTCCGAAAGTGATGACGAAGAATATGCCATGGCCGTAAGAGATTTCAAGAAATTCTTCAAAAGGCGAGGAAGATTCGGTAGACAACCACACGATGAAAGGAAAGCACCTCAAAAGAATAATGATGACAAGTATAACAAGAATGAGAGAAAGTGTTTCAAGTGTGGTGATCCGAATCACTTCATTGGAAAATGTCCAATGATGACAAGAGATCAAAATCAAAGAGCATTTGTTGGAGGAGCTTGGAGTGATAGCGATGAAGATGGGAAAGAAATAACATAGGAAGAAAAATGTCTCATGGTAAAGACATCAAGTGAGGTACGTTCCGAAACCGAATACTTTAGTGATGAAAATTTATCATTAGATGAAAAAGATTTAGATAGTAAATACAATAGATTATGCAAACTAGGACAACAAGTAATGGCTAAAAACAAATCACTAAAATACATAAACAACCAATTATAAAATGAAGTACTAGAACTAAAAATTAAAATACATCAACTTGAAAAGGGTAAAGAAATTTTTGAAGAATGTAAATCATGTCAAGAACTTAAAGTGAAAACGACAAACTTAAGGAAGAAATTTGCAAACTTGATAAATTTGAAAATAGTAGTAACTCATTTAGTAAAATTCTAAGTATTCAAAGAGTATCCGGAGATAAAACCGGTTTAGGATTTAACTCAACCGAAGCTTCAACAAGTGAAATTAAAAACGTTAAATTTGAAAGTGAACTCAAGGAACTAAAACCTCCAAAATCTAATCCTAAGTATATACTAATAAATGATAAGAAACCACCTCTTGCTAGTGATAAAGAAATAAAACCGTTTTATAAACCATCTTTAAAAACCGAGGTAGGATCGTCTAAACATAAAACAAGATCTAAAACTCCACTACCTAGGAAACCAAACAATTCTTACCCTAGACCTAAAACACCTCAACCAAGAGTAAACCAAAATAGACGAAACTTTAACAATAATCAACAAATGTGAAACTTCAATCCGTAGGGAATGTTTCCACCATATATGCACCCAAGTCAAATACAAAACATGTTCGGATCAAATAACTTTTGTCAAATGAGACAATGGGGACCAACGTAGAAAATTCGCCATTCAAACATGGTAATTTTTGTTGTCACCTCTTGTTCGGACTATTCCTTGAAGACTTTGAAGGTAAACGCATTGAAGACAAAAGGTACACATTTCCTTTTATTTCCTTGTCAAGAAATGCATGCTTAGTGTAGTCTCTAGTTTTATGTGATTTTGTTTGGCTTATTGTCTTCTCTAGATTTTATATCTATAAATATATATATATATATATATATATATATATATATATATATATATATATATATATATATATATATATATATATATATATATATATACTTATCTATTTATATTATATCTAAATATATATATATATATATATATACATATATATATATACATATATATATATATATATATATATATATATATATATATATATATATATATATATATATATATATATATATACTTAGCTATATCTAGGATCTTATAACCTAGAAAATTCATTTGTTGACTTTCTAGAACTAGAAATTGTTCGTTTACGAACCTTTTTCTTTTCCCCCTTTTTGCCTTATTGAACTTCAATGTTCAACAACACTCATGCTGATGTAGAGAGATGAGTCGAAAAATCTATGGATGAAACAAACTCCCGGCTTCTGTTGCATACATTTCCTTCCTATATTCTCGTCTTAAAAGCCCATACTATATATATATATACTTATGAACCTTCCACAACTCTCTCGTCCAATTGACAACTTGATAAATTTCATCCGAAATGATCAAGAAATTTTAATTGACGAAATGTCAAGTAAAAATGTCAAGCAATCCCTTTCGTGCGAATACACTCCAACGTATTTTTGATTAAATATAAATCTAATATATATATATATATATATATATATATATATATATATATATATATATATATATATATATATATATTTTCTTGTTCTTTCCAGAAACCAAATCCATGAAAAATCAATGTTTGGAGGGCGGCCCCCTTAATGTTTAAGGGGACCGACAGCCATATGAAGGGCGGCCCCCTTAATGTTTAAGGGGGCCGGCCATCTGATTGTTCCAACCCGTTTTTCCTCTTGTTTCTTTTGCCAAACACTCCACTTTTTCAACATCCCTTCCTCTGCTACTGCTGTGACGAAAAACCAAACCCTAAAAACACCTAAAACCATTTCCAAATCACACAATTCGGGTTAATTCGCAAAGGGAAAATTCATCTAACACAATCACCATTACATATTGTAAGTTTTACATAACACATTTCACCTAATTTCATCTAATTTGGTCAAACTCAAGATTATGCATGTTTTAATAATTTTTTCAAATTCATAATTTCTTTCGAATTGATTATGAAATTTCCATAACTAAATGCTTCCCTTAGGATTAGGATGCTTAATTAACACTAGAAACTAGTAATTATAAACCCACTTGTCAAAAAATTTTTGAAAAATTTCATACATTTCTTTTCAAATTTTTTGGAAAACACATTGTTGAATAATGCTATTGATATGTGGGAATCGCACCTGGCTTTACCTCTCAAGGGATCTTGAGAAGCTTACAACCCCCACCAGGCAGTGTACCTGATCGTTGTAGTATAGTATAGTGACAAGTTCCGGGGGATTGATCGTTCAGCTAGGAATAGTGTCGCAAGGATTAGAAAACCTAAATACTAGTTCTAAAGATGAAGGATGATTATTTTTGTATTTTTATATTTTTTAGAAAGCAAGTAAAAATCTCGGGTTTGAAGGATTTGGGCGGAATTAGTTGCTAGTCAACTAACCCAATACTAAAAATGCAATCAAAATATAATACAAGAAATGAAAATAAACTAAATTATACTAAGGTTGTGAGCAATAAGTGGAGAAAATGTGTTTACATAGATTTCACTACTCCCTAGATATCTTTTACACGTTAATTACTTGTTATAGTTGCGTGGATGACGGATTGTATTCCTTAATACCATTCATGGGATGACGCACTTAATTCCCCAATCCTATGAGTGCCTACTTCACTCCTATGTCGAGCCGGCTAAAAAGCTCCTAACATGGGATCATTAGAATTTACTCATGCATTAAATACAACTAAAAAAACCTAGTGCACGTCAGTTCATGTTTCCTAAGACGCTCAAGCATGTTACCATTTGGAGATCTGCCAGTTTTCTTAAGCCTAACATCGAAATCATTCATCCAATACAACCATAAACAAGTAATCAACACATAATTAACATCTAGGTTTCATTATATCCAAGCAAACACAAGATAGATCTAGCCTAGCATGATGGAATTAAGACAAGAACAAGATATAGACAACCAACACATAGACATATTGATTGAATTAAAAGAACACTTATCTCAATTACACATGAAAGGGTTCAAGGGCTGAGAACCCTTGAAAAACCTGTAAAATTCGTACTAAGTTCGGCCTTAGGGTTTCTCCAAAACTTCTCTCCTTTTAATGTGAAAATTAGAAAACTATATATAGGAAATAGGGTCTGACGGCGTCAAGAACAAATTTGTGACGCCGTCATCTCGCCGCCAAAATACTTCTCGGACTGCCTTGATCTACTTTTGACGCCGTCATGTGTTATGTGTTTCCAGGCCGTCATGCATTTTACTCTTGACGCCCTACTTCGTGACGCCTTCAATTCTGTACTGGGTCGTCATGGAAATTACTCTTGACGCCGTCAGAAATTCCTTCTTGACGCCGTCACCTACTGTTCCCAGCAAGGAAAATTAAGACTTTGGCGTTTTCTTCACTTTTATGCTCCAAAAACGTCCGAATTGCTTCCTTTTCCAGATTTCTCTCCCAAAGTATCTAAAATCATAAAAGGAGCGATTTAGGGAAATATTTGATCAAATAAATTCAATTCCGGGCTTAAATGACCCCCTAAAAGTGGTTCATTTTTCGCCTCATCATATACCCTTACACTTGAGATTTGCTTGTCCTCAAGCAAATGCGCTTTTATTCTACTCAAAATACAAGTTAGGGGTCATTTAACACTAATATAAAAGTAATTACAACAAATAATCGTTCCACTAAAGACCAAAGACAAGCACGGAGGTCATACACAAGCACATCACAAATAGTGTTTAGATACTCACATCTCTCGGGTGTAATAAAGTATAAATTACAATATGGAAACGGAAGATATCTCGCACTACCTGTCATAGCAAAATAGATTACCATAGGCTTGGGAAAGGATCAAACCTCCACCACTTGGCGTAAGCACCTAGGATAAACTATCAAAGAGGTTTTTTAAAGGGTTGTAACGTTAGGTGTAGAGATATGAAATACACGATTTTGTTGGATAAAGGAAGTTTTACTCGTGGCGAGTTAACAATCTTGGTTAATTACATGTACAATATGGCGTTGCTAAGCCAAGACTAGACTCGACTTAAGCTAATAAATGAAAAATAACAAAAACATAAAATGAACATAGAATGAAAAGGGATGGTAGTCCGTATGTTTTTTCTCTTTTCTTTTTTCTATTTTTTTTTCTTTTTCTTGATTTTTCGATTTTTTTTTTCATACACTCTTACCCTACCATCTAAAATAATACATCATAGGGAATGAACATTCCCCTTACACTTGAATCTTTACATACTTTACAACTAACTAATCTAATGACTTGAATCAAGAAAATCAAAACACTTGGAGTACTTTTGAGATTAACGCACATCTGGGGGTAATAAATGATGTTCTTCCCCATTACTCCATAAAATAAGTACTTTACCCATGAGTCCCAATCGTCCCAAAACAATATGTACAAGGATGTGACTCGACTTAGCAACCATGTAATCAATTAGATAGTTAACTTAGGGTTTAACAAATAACAATAATGCACTAAAGATGAGCGCATACACGGAAGGCTAAGGCGATTTGGGTGTACATTTAAGTGGGGTGTAACAAATTCTTCCTTTAAGTAAAATGCTTAAAGTTAGAAACGAAAAGATAAGCTCGGAGGGGTGTACTAGGGGTTTCGTGCACTAAAAATGAGTACAACGCTAATGGTGTGGGAAAATTAGTTGACTTAACTAGCCAAGTAGTATGACTTAAATGGTCAAGTAATTATGATATGGGTTTAACACAAGGGTGATCCTAATGCCTCTTATCATGTAGTAAATCCTACTACACGAATGTAGTCTCACTAGCGGTCTCGGGATGCATCACTAACGCAAGTTCTAGAATCTAAATGCTACCGGTATACTCATAAGCACTAATAGTAAATGCTTTTCCTATCAAATCTAAAGGCGAACCTCACATATTTGGGTGGAAAATTTTTCTGAATGGTACGGTTATGTGCTAGTCATACAATCTCCTATCCATGAGACGCTTGCTATGGCTAAAGTTTCACTCCTAAATGTTGTAAAAAAATTTAAATTTGGCACTAACATTTCACTAACAAGTATTTCTCATAGTTTTATTACACATCTACCATTAAACAAAACAAACTCAAGCGAAAGTCTACATGTAAGGTATCATCTTTTTACCCTCCCCTTACACTTAAGATGAACATTGTCTCCAATGTTCCAGTAAAGAATGTAAAAGTGAAATAAGTAAAAAGAATGAAATCAAATACTCCCCTGATTCACTCGGTATGGATAATAAGGTGGTCAGGTTAAATCTTCCTCCAAGAAAATGAACAATCAAAGCTTCCCTTCCAGAATATAAATCATCTTCTTGTCATACATAACCTGTGAATCCTGAGAAAATAGACAAGACAACCTCGCATAAAATCGGCGGCAACCTATATAAGTTACTAAATCCTAGAAAACAAAATAAGATATAATGCTTGTGGAATGAAGTTTGCAGATTTCCTGGAGATTATAAAACTTAATAATTCACAAAAACCATAAGACTCCGTTAGAAAAACAAAACCGGTAAAATTTCCAGATTTTTACCCGTGACGCCGTCAAGAGTTAACTCGTGACGCCGTCAGAAGTGACCTGCAGAAATTCTTATGTTAAGTTTCCGGAAAATTTCTGGAAAAATTTGGTCCTACTTCCTGGAAAATCCTGCAAAACTTCATTATGACTCAATACAAGCATTTGACTCTAACAAATACGAATACACATGTTCATTTAATATTATGGAGAATCATGATCGGTTTGTTTCTTAAAAACATATTTGGGGTTTCCCCTTACACTTATCTTTTGCAAAAATACTTTTAGGTGGAGTTAAGACTAGGCCAAAACAACAAAGTAATGTATTTCCACTATTTAATTGAGAAACATGATCTACCAACAATAAAAATAAAGCATGCATACGGAAGCAAATAACAAACAACCAAAATAAAATCACACAAAACATGGGTTGCCTCCCAAGAAGCGCTTTTCTTTATTTACGAGTCTTGTAGCTAGACTCAAGGTCATGGGTTACTACGTGACCTCATCATCAAACGTCACATCCTCCTCACTAATCATTTCATTGTTATTTTCTTGATAATGTTTTACACGTTGTATGTTAACAATAAATTCCCTACCTTCATCGTCTAATAACACCACGGCTCCAGTTTTAGAGGAATTTTTCACCGTAAACGGTCCATACCATCAAGACTTAAGCTTTCCCGGAAATAATCTCAACCGAGAATTGTGCAATAGGAATTTGTCTCCCTCTGAAAATTCTTTGGGTTTTTTAATTCTCTGGTCATGCCATCTTTTTGCTCTCTCTTTATATGTGATGGAAGATTCGTAGGCTTGTAACCTAAGCTCATCAAGCTCGTGTAATTGCAAGAACCTATTAGTTCCAGCAATTGTGTAGTCTAAGTTACATGTCTTAAGCGCCCAATAAGCCTTATGTTCTAATTCCACTGGTAAGTGACATGCCTTACCATACACCATGCGAAACGGGGTCATTCCAATAGGTGTTTTGTAGGCGGTTCGGAATGCCCACAAGGCTTCGTCGAGTTTAAATGACTAGTCTTTTCTATTTTGACTAACCGTCTTTTCAAGTATTCTTTTAATAGCCCTATTGGTGTTTTCGACCTGGCCATTGGTTTGTGGATGGTAGGCGGTGGAGAACCGATGGGATACTCCATACCTCTTCATGACTTTTTCCCTTTGTGCATTGCAAAAGTGGGTTCCCCTATCACTGATGAGAGCTTTAGGAATCCTGAATCTAGAGAAAAGCTTTTTCAGGAAATGAATAACTACTCTGGCATCATTGGTCCTAAGGGCTTGTGCCTCAACCCATTTTGAAACATAATCGATGGCGACTAAAATGTATTTGTTCCCCCTGAAGATGGAAAGGGTCCCATGAAGTCAATTCCCCAAACATCGAAGACCTCACATACTTGTATAAAATTCTGAGGTGCTTCATCCCTATGTGATATGTTCCCGGCCCGTTAACATGCATCGCATGCCTGCACCATCTCTTTGACATCACGGAAAATTGTGGGCCAATAAAATCCCGCATCGAAAATCTTTCGGGCAGTGGTGTTTATCCCATGATGCCCGCCAGAGGGACCAGAGTGACATTCCCTCATAATCTTTACTGCCTCACTTTCCGAAACACAGCGTCTTATAATTTGTTTTGGACACCTTCGGAATAAAAATGGTTCATCCCAAAAGTAGTATTTTAACTGAGAAAAGAATCTTTTTCTTTCGTATCTAGACAGGTGTTCAGGAACAAGTTTACTTGCGAGGTAATTAGCAAAATCGGCGTACCACGGCTCCGAATCAATCATTAACATGAGTTGTTCGTCAGGAAATGAATCCCTAATCTCACTTCTATCGTGCTTATCCAAGGGGTTTTCAAGACGAGATAGATGATCTGCGGCCAGATTTTCTGCCCCCTCTTATCGCGAATATCAACATCGAATTCTTGTAGCAACAAGATCCACCGAATTAGTCATGGCTTAGCATCCTGCTTCGCAAAAAGATATCGAAGAGCCGGGTGATCAGTGAAAACGACTGTTTTTGAAAGGACAAGATATTGTCGGAATTTGTCGAATGCAAACACTACGGCTAATAATTCTTTTTCGGTGGCGGAGTAATTCTCTTGAGCGGGATTCATAGTTTTGCTAGCGTATTAAATAGGTTGGAAAAGCTTGTCACGCCGTTGGCCCAATACAGCCCCGACAGCGAAATCGCTAGCGTCACACATGATTTCAAACGGTAACTCCCAGTTGGGGGTGATCATGATTGGAGCTTGTGTGAGTTCCTTTTTCAAAAGATCGAATGCATCCTTGCATTCTTGGGAAAAATCGAACGGAGCATCCTTCACAAGCAATCAGTCATTGGCCGAGCTATTTTGGAGAAGTCTTTGATGAATCTTCGATAAAACCCGGCGTGCCCCAAGAAGCTGCGTATTGCTTTAACAGTCGTGGGGTATGGTAGCTTAGATATAGCTTCAACTTTAGCTTGGTCTACCTCTATTCCGTTCCCTGAGATCTTATGCCCTAACACAATCCTTTCTTTTACCATGAAATGACACCTTTTCCCAGTTTAACACCAAGTTGGTTTCCTCACAACGTTTAAGCATCTTCTCTAGATTAGCAAGACAACGATCGAAGGAGTTCCCGAAGACCGAAAAGTCATCCATGAACACTTCCATGCTATCTTCCATGAGTTCGTGAAAGATTGTGGTCATGCATCGCTGGAAAGTGGCGGGGGCATTACATAGCCCAAAAGGCATCCTTTTGTAGGCAAATGTTCCATAAGGGCAAGTAAACGTGGTCTTTTCTTGGTCCTCAGGTGCTATGGGAATTTGAAAATACCCAGAGAATCCATCCAAGAAGCAATAGTACTCGTGTCCAGACAATCTCTCTAACATTTGATCAATGAATGGTAAGGGAAAGTGATCTTTCCTCGTGGCATCATTGAGCTTCCGATAGTCAATGCATACCCGCCATCCAGTGACTGTTCTCTGGGGCACCATCTCACCCTTGTCATTCTTAACTACAGTCATTCCACCCTTCTTAGGTACAACCTGCACAGGACTGACCCATGGGCTATCCGAGATTGGGTAAATCAATCCTGCATCCAGAAGTTTGATAACTTCTTTCTTTACTACTTCCTTAATGTTAGGGTTCACCCGCCTCTGGGTTACACGGTAGGTTTATAATCTTCTTCCATGAGAATCTTATGTGTGCAAAAAGTTGAGTCAATCCCCTTAATGTCGGCTACACTCCATGCGAGCACCCCTTTATATTTCTTTAGGACCTCTAAGAGTTTACCTTTTTGTTCATGTTCCAAGGAAGAGTTTATGATTACCGGCAGTTGGTCCTCTCCCTGAAGGAAGGCATACTCTAAATGGTTAGGAAGCTCTTTAAGATCTAACTCAGGAGGTTCGATAATAGAAGGTTTAAGCTTGTTTTCGGGCTTTCGGAGCTCGAGATGCTCCGTTGCCTCTTGTCTGGGGTAGAAGGAGACTGCACCAACATCCTCCATCTTTTCTACCTCTAGCAAAGGCAGAAAACTCTCGTCCCGTAGCCAACCTTCCTCGATCTGTTCATCGACACAACTATCGATGACATCTGTGAGTTCATCGACCTCCCCAATGAAATAGAGCCGGTTGGCTGCTTCGAGGGAGAGGTCCATAGAATCCTTAATGTCGAAGGTTGTGCAATCGGTTCCCACTCGTAAGGTTAATTTGCCGTCATAAACATCAATGACTGCACGAGCGGTAGCAAGAAATGGTCTCCCTAAGATGATGGGTACCAGGTCATCCTCCTCCATATCTAGGATTACGAAGTCGACCGGGAATTTGAATTTCCTAACTTTGACTAGCACATTCTCGCATATCCCTACGGGGTACTTGACTGATCTATCGGCTAGTTGGATGTTCATACGGGTAGACTTTAATCCAGAGTATCCTAGTTTAAGGAACATAGAGTGAGGCATGAGATTGATACTCGCTCCCAAATCGGCAAGAGCATTCTTGATTGATAGAGATCCTATGGAGCAAGGCAGGGTGAAGCTGCCTGGATCGTCTACCTTTTTTGGTCACCCTCGATGGGTCACCACTGAGCATTCTTCCCCCAGGGTCACAAGACCCTCGAGTTTCTTCCGGTTAGCAAGTTGTTTTTTAAAGTATGCGCTATACTTTGGCATGTGATAGCAAGCATCAAGGAGGGGTATGGTGACAACCGAGTCTTTTAGGTATGACAAGAATCTCTTGTTATCATTCTCAGTTTTCTGGTTCCTTAATCGGGATGGAAACGGGATTCTTACAGGTTGGTTAGGTAGGGTTGATGGGGAAGGGGTCGTCAAGGGAGGTTGGTCGGGGGTCTTGCCGCCTACATCCTCCTCCTCCTCGCCAGGTTTATTTGGATCGGGGGCAATGGTGGACGAGCTTGGGTAAGGTGGGTCCTTGGTTGTTGTTCCAGCTCGAGTGGTTATCGCGAGCATGGGGTCTTTTTTGCTTACTGACGGCATTTCAAGATTATCTAGGGCTGAGTTAAGCTTGTTGAAAAATTCTCCAATGTCATCCTGCTGCTCGTCGAAAAGCTCATTAAGACCTTTCATTTGCAAGCCTTTTTCTTGAGTGAAGTGACCAAGGTCATCTTCAAAAGTGCTCTGATTTCGAATTCAGGGCCTTCCTCTCCTTCTTTTCTCTTCACCAGATTTCCCCAGAGGGTGTAATCGTCATTTTGGTAAAAAGGCAAAAGGGAGGGATCAGCATAAATGTCCACTCCTGACAAGCATGCATGTTCAGTTGTGGCTGCTCATCCGCATTCTTCTACCTCATGCAGGCCCCCACAATAATCACAGATTAAGTAAGGGTTCGAAAGTTGTTTAGGTAACTGTGATCCAGTTAGGTATTCCACTCTTTTGTGAATTTTTCTCAACCGATCTGAAGTGATTTCAGAAATGCCGACAGTCGACTCAGGTTCATCCCAAGTGTCATCCTGGTCTTGAGCATATTCTTCAATTCTATCCCATCCTTCTTCGGCACTAAGATTGGCCAATCTCCCTTTTCTAGATTGGTTGATTCCGTTTCGATCATTAGAGGAGATATTATCGTAGAAGATTTGGACCAAGAGCTAAAGCTCAATGCCATGATGGGGAACTTGTCTTATTAAATCTTTGAATCGAATCCACGATTTATGGAAGGGTTCGTCCTTCCTTTTTCGGAAATGGAGGATCCTATCTCTAAACGCTGAGGTTTTTCCAGGTGGAAAGAACTTCTCATAGAACTTGGATATGAGTTGCTCCCATGTGAAAATAGATTCAGAAGGAAGTTTATCATACCATTCTCGGGCTTTTTCATATAGGGTGAAAGGAAAGAATCGCAATCGGGACGTGTCTCTAGTAGCCCCATCCGTATGGAGGGTGTCTACTATTTTCAAGAAGTCTTTAATGTGTTGAATTGGATCTTCCTCATCTAATCCACAAAACTTACACACACTTTGGACAAGCCAAACGTCGTTTACATGCAAGACCTCGTTGGTGTGTTCGTTTGGGTAGACAATAGCGTTTAAGAAGCCACGAGGGGTTGGGGAGGAGTAGTCCTTAAGGCGCTTAGGAATGGGAGTTGCGGGGGTACTCATCTCGTCGTTGGGTTGGGAGCTAGGGGTTGTAACATGATTTTCTGAATTTTCTTCAGAAAGGGGTGCATCAAATCGATGGCAACGCTAGATGGTTCAGAAGTTGAGTGATATTGCCTCAATCTATGCATTTCTCTTTCGGGTTCTGCATAAGGCAAGACAAGGTTTCTAGTGGAACTACGACTCCTAGTGATCCTAAGGTTAGAGGATTCGTCGGTTGCCATGATGGCAGGTGGTGAAGAGTTACGAACAAAATCACAAAGAAATAAGATAGACTAAAGAAATCCTAAAAATAAAAATAAAATCTTACTAGAAAGGAATCTAGCAAGTAGACCTAATAAAAAGAGATTCTAACATAGACAATAACTATTCCCCGGGCTGCGGCGCCAAAAACTTGATACGTGGGAATCGCACCAGGCTTTACCTCTCAAGGGATCTTGAGAAGCTTACAACCCCCACCAGGCAGAGTACCTGATCATTGTAGTATAGTATAGTGACAAGTACCGGGGGATTGATCGTTCAGCTAGGAATAGTGTCGCTAGGATTAGAAAACCTACATACTAGTTCTAAAGATGAAGGATGATTATTTTTGTATTTTTATATTTTTTAGAAAGCAAGTAAAAATCTCAGGTTTGAAGGATTTGGGCGGAATTAGTTGCTAGTCAACTAACCCAATACTAAAGATGCAATCAAAATAAAATACAAGAAATGAAAATAAACTAAATTATACTAAGGTTGTGAGAAATAAGTGGAGAAAATGTGTTTACTTAGATTTCACTACTCCCTAGATATCTTTTACACGTTAATTACTTGTTATAGTTGCGTGGATGACGGATTGTATTCCTTAATACCATTCATGGGATGGCGCACTTAATTCCCCAATCCTATGAGTGCCTACTTCACTCCTATGTCGAGCCGGCTAAGAAGCTCCTAACATGGGATCATTAGAATTTACTCATGCATTAAATACAACCAAAAAAACCTAGTGCACGTCAGTTCATGTTTCCTAAGACGCTCAAGCATGTTACCATTTGGAGATCTGCCAGTTTTCTTAAGCCTAACATTGAAATCATTCATCCAATACAACCATAAACAAGTAATCAACACATAATTAACATCTAGGTTTCATTATATCCAAGCAAACACAAGATAGATCTAGCCTAGCATGATGGAATTAAGACAAGAACAAGATATAGACAACCAACACATAGACATATTGATTGAATTAAAAGAACACTTATCTCAATTACACATAAAAGGGTTCAAGGGCTGAGAACCCTTGAAAAACCTGTAAAATTCGTACTAAGTTCGGCCTTAGGGTTTCTCCAAAACTTCTCTCCTTTTAATGTGAAAATTAGAAAACTATATATAGGAAATAGGGTCTGACGGCGTCAAGAACAAATTTGTGACGCCGTCATCTCGCCGCCAAAATACTTCTCGGACTGCCTTGATCTACTTTTGACGCCGTCATGTGTTATGTGTTTCCAGGCCGTCATGCATTTTACTCTTGACGCCCTACTTCATGACGCCTTCAATTCTGTACTGGGTCGTCATGGAAATTACTCTTGACGCCGTCAGAAATTCCTTCTTGACGCCGTCACCTACTGTTCCCAGCAAGGAAAATTAAGACTTTGGCGTTTTCTTCACTTTTATGCTCCAAAAATGTCCGAATTGCTTCCTTTTCAAGATTTCTCTCCCAAAGTACCTAAAATTACAAAAGGAACGATTTAGGGCAATATTTGATCAAATAAATTCAATTCCGGGCTTAAATGACCCCCTAAAAGTGGTTCATTTTTCTCCTCATCGGCTATAAAAACTTGTTAAAACAAATCACATTATATTTTTTATAACTTGTAAAACATGAAACTATATTTTTCGACTAAGTAAAAATATTTATGTACACGATAAGAGGGTGTTTGGATTATGTCCAAATAATGTCGAATTTAAGTCGTTATAATAAAACTTTGTCAAGATTGTATACCTAAAACTTGTAATTCGGACTTGTCAAGATATATAATTCATATATATATATATATATATATATATATATATATATATATATATATATATATATATATATATATATATATATATATATATATATATATATATATATATATATTGACATACTTGTACTGTAAGTATTTAGTTAAGGAAGCGTTTGGTTTAGTACGAAAAATGACATTTTTGAGTCAAAATATAAACCATCTTTTTCGAAAACTAATCACATGCATAAGAAACTCGTAAGAAATGGCTAGTTTTACAACCTAATGTAAATCTAGTAAATTTCATGATTTATTAAGATGTTTAAAAGGGCGTTCGGATTTGTCCATAACTACTTGATAAACATCGTAAAATATAACTAGAACGAGTTAAAAATAATATTAAGGAACATGGTAAACTACTTCCTAGGATTATCGTCGAAGTATGTTTACATTCCAACATAAGTCTTAACAATATATACACTTTTATTCTTCTTTATATTTATTTTGGTCTTTTGTATTGTTGTTGTGTTTAGGTGAAAATGCCAAAAGCGACTACCGAAGATCTTTCCCACACTAAAAACTACATTCCCAAAGTTTCCCAACTCCCTACTACATCTCCTTCTATTGGACGTATATATCATAAAATTGAAGATAGAAACGTTCATGAGGGACGTGTAGTAGATCTAGCCTTTGCTCAATCCGACTACATTAATCGCTTGTTTTCAAGCATCAACCTCAACTGCCTTTTTGAAGTTAATGAACCAATCGTTCCTCGTTTCATAGTCGATTTCTACAGCCAAGTCACCGTTCAAACCAATGATCTTGGTGCCATCACCATTTCCTTCATGATCCAAAATGAATTTATCACCTTAACTCTCGAACAATTTGGTCAAATCCTCCAAATTCCTTTTAGAGGTCAAGCCGTTTTCACAAACGAGTGGGACCTCGAATCTCTACATCGTTGTCGACCAACCTTTGGTGCTTATCTCTCCGACATCCCTCATCCCGACGAAATTCGTCAAATCCTTGGTGTGGAGCGTGCCACTACAACCTGAAAAATAAAATCCAAAAACGTCCAAATCTCTTCATACCAACTTCTCCTCAAGGAATTAGGCCCTCACATGAAGCGTTGGGAAGAACTCATTCGTGAGAATGCGTTCGGTACTGGAGGTCACCGGGACCATCTCCCGGCGTGCCTTGCTCACATGTTGTATTGTATCGCTGTCAAAAAGCCATACAATTTGGCCTACTTCTTTATCAAACGGATTGAGTGTGCTAGAAAAACTCCCATAGCCAATCTTCCATATGGAATGTTTCTTACTCGTCTCTATCGTCATGTTATCGAGTACTACCCCGATCTTGACAATAGTATCTATGAGTCCATCTATCCCACCTTACGTCCTCTCGCTCTAAAACAAGCTCGACGAACTCGAAGTGACAAGGGAAAATCTCGTCGTCATAGCTTTTACGGTTTATCTTCTCGACAAGACGATGACGATGAGGAGTAAAACATCCATGATGCTAGTACCCCTTTGTTTTCCGAGTTCGTTGATAATTTAGAGGATCTTGACTATCCCGTGTATTCAACCCCATCTCCTAGCGATCAAAACGACGAAGTACTTCATGAACGAACAACCGAGATGCTTAGATGACAAAAGAGTTTGCATGAAGAAGTTAGAGGTGGCTTCAAATCTATCGGGAAGATGTTGAAGGGTATCTTCGGGAAGAAAAGGAGATGATGTGCTTAGCTTATGTTTGTTGAACAATATTTATTTTTATATCTCTTGATCGTGGATTTTTTTTTTGTGCTATTTGTCCGAAGTATATTCGGAAGTACTTGTTATTTTCTTGGAAAATTGTTTGGATATTTGATTAGGATGTTAACTTGCTTACTTATGTTTAATTTATGCTTATGAATGCATGCTTTATTACTTAATCTATATATATATGCTTGCATGATTAGTTTATGTATGTGTATATATATATATATATATATATATATATATATATATATATATATATATATATATATAACATGTATGCTTTCTAATAGACCAAAACAAATGTGAAATGTCCAAATAGAGTTTGATGCAAAAACAAAACAGAATATAACATTTTTCCAGAAAATTTTTGAAAAATTTTGATTTCTGGGTCGTCAGATGGGCGGCCCCCTTAAATTTAAGGGGACCAGCCTCCATTTAAGGGGACCGGCCATTTGGAACAGTTTTTACACTATTTTCTTTTGAAACTTGTGACCTCTTTTGCTAGTCCCAGCTACCATTTCCCTTAAAAACTAAACTAATTTTTGGAATCTAACAATACAATTTCAAATTAATTCTACTTCTAAACATGTTTTCATAATTTCAAATTAATTCTACTTCTAAACATGTTTTCATACTATATAATCCCCATGCATGTTTAATTCACATTCCATCATCCTCAACCATCATCAAACCTCATCCTTTTATCATGTCATCACCAAGAACCACCTATTCAAACAATGCCAAGAAACAAAAACTTGTCATTATTCCACCAAAACAACTATTCATTGACCTCACAAATGAAGACAACACCACCCCATCACCACCACCTCAATGCTCATCTCCTAGTGCACCAAATGCACCCTCCAAAACACCATCAACAAATGGAGCCTCTACTTCCTCCATACCATCCACTTCATCCATAAATGAATACATAAACACCCACTTGTCTCCTCCACCAATAATTCAATCATCACAACCTACCAATGAAAATAACACAACTCTTGCACTAACCCTCTCATTGTCACCATTAACACCTCTTGATGCACACTTCTCATCATCCCTTATCAATCCACCAACCTATAACCCCGTCCCATGGAGCTTACTTGAAGCTCATGGTAACACTTGCCTTTGTTGCATCCACAACCGAACAATTGTGTTCGGACTAAGAGATGAGATACAATACATGTTTTCACACATTGAAAACTTGTTGCATCAACTACCAACCACCACTACTACAACTCCACCACCACCACCAACAAACACTCCTCCACCATCACCATCTCCATGTTCACCATCCATTCCACCAAATTAAACATGCTTGGTGTTTTGCAAATAAAATTGTCTTAAACCATTTTGGATGGCAAGCTCTAGAGAGGACTTTCATGTTAGAGCTTTGGTTTATTTTATTTATGATTGTACTACTTGTTGATGTAATGCTTGTGATGTAATGCTTGTTGTAACCTTTTTAATTCTATCAATGACTATGGTTATGTTTAGTTTCTATTCTTGCATGCTATATATATATATATATATATATATATATATATATATATATATATATATAAATATATATATATATATATATATATATATATATATATATATATATATATATATATATATATATATATATATATGTTGCTTGTCCACTAAATATTTTTGCAAGCATTCCATATCTCGATTTCTCTTTGACCTTAAAACGAGGGGGAGTATACATCAAGGGGGAGCTCCACTAAAATCGGGATAACCTTTCTTATGCTAACAAAAAGGGGGAGAATTGCTATAAACTCACAAAAATACTTGTATATAAACTAATCTTTCGCTTAATGAGTTTAGATTTTGTAATCATCAAAAAGGGGGAGATTGTTGACATAAATAATGCATAAAAACGTTATTTATATTTTTCGATATCTCTATGTTTTGATGATCACAAAATGTAAAATCATCAAACGTAAGATTACTACGTAAACAAGTATTAAGCTAGTTTATATCAATTTATCCAATTTAATCACTAAGGTATGAATAAACAAGTGCTTAATACATCTCATGATCAAAGGGGTATTTAATTAATTAATACAAAGTTTATTTAATTATATAAACATATTATATATTTTTGAAAAACACTTTTGGTAATAAAGAAAAATGTTTTAATCATACTAAATATATGAATTCAAATTTTTAACCAAAATCAGTTAGTTTTTCACCAAATAAACTTTCCCACTAAATGACAAGCTTTCTGGCCGTTACAGCTGGGCGGTCCCCTTAAAATTAAGGGGACCGGCCAGGCTCCTGTGTCAGAAACTGTCAGAATTTTTCTCCTATAAATACCACCTTAAATCTGGAATTTTGCCCCACCTTTTGCACGAAAATTTCAGATCTCAAACCCTCTAAACATCTTCCAAAACCCTTTGATCATTAGAATATTAATCCTTGTTTCAAGTGATTCAATCCATTCTCATCCATCCTCATTCAAAATGCAAAAGAAGAACACTCCTTCTACAACTAAGTTCAAGAAGTATTGAAGAGTAGTTGTGCATAGTGTGTATATTATTTGTGAAGTTGTGTTGTGCTTGTAGTTAGTAGTTTAGTAGAAATAGAAGTTGTGTAGGGAGAAGTAGTTGATTAGTAGTGAAGTAGTGTAGTTGTGAAGAAGATAGGTGTGAAGTTTATTGGTGTGAAGAAGATTGGTGTGAAGAAAATAGGTGTGAAGAAAATAGGTGTGAAGTAGATTGGTGTGAAAAAGTTGTGTAGAAGTTGTGATCAAGTTGTGACGAAGTTGTGGTGTGTAAATTGGTGTGTAAGTTTTTCTCCGCCATAAGGGAGTTTGTTGACATAGTGAAGAAAACTCTCGAGTAGGTGACTCGGGGAGTGGAGTAGGAACAAGGAAGGTGACCTTGTAGCTGAACCACTATAAATCCTTGTGTTGTGGTTTGATCTTTCCAACTCTTTTCATTACTTACTTATTTACTTATACAATATTAGCTTAGTTAGTTAGTAACTATACAATTGTTCATATAGTGCAAGTATTGAAATCACATAAACTAGAATCGAAGTTTTTAAAACAAACTTGTTTTTATAAATTTTAAAACGGACGTAAAACTATTCAACCCCTCTTCTAGTTTTCCATAGAGCCAAAGAACCTCTTCGAGGACGACTTCACCATTACTTTTGTCAAAATGACCACGTCTTCTACAAAGCAAAAAGGAAAGAGGCTTCCTGAGTACTTTCTTGATTTAAATATCAGGAAAAGCTCAAGCTATGAATTCTACGATAATGCTTATAAAGGGGTTAAGGAAGAGACTACCATACAGACTCGAAGTAAAGGAGGTGCCAAATCAGGGAGACTACTGGTTCACCACAATCAAAATCAAAGGCTACTCCCAAAATTAAACCTGTCACCAAACCGAAACCTACACCCAAACCGAAGCCTGCACCTAAGACCAGAAAGAAGGTTACACCAAAGCGCGCTCTTCGAGATGAACCTACACTGCCACCTTCAGAAAGCGACTCTGAGTTTGACACAGAAACTAAAGAAGAAGAGGAAGATTTTGAACGAAGAGTAAGAGTACCTGAAGAAGAATTTCCAAAAATGGAAATTGCTAAACAACAAAGTTTAGAAACTTTTGAAGCAGATAAACGAAAAAGGCAAGGGATCACGATCAATGAACCTAATGATGATGAAGAAGATGAGCCAATTGTTGAACAATTGGTCGACAAAAGAAAATTGAAAAGTATTGTTGTTGACACACGGGCCGAAGAAAAGAAATTTCTCAAAGATCATAGGGAAGCATCACTCCTCAGCCGACTTCATCCACAACCTTCATCACCACCTGTCGATCAACCTGAACATGAAGGCACTACTAGCAGCACAGTTCCTCCCGTTGTATCTACTACTTTAGAACCAGCTTTACAACTCGGTGACGAAGTAAAAGACACAGATGCAACTGGCGACATCACTATGACAGAGGCTACAAATATTGAGGAGAATGTCGATGAACAGGAGAACATTGCCACTGATCAGGGATTTGATCCTTTCACCACACAAGAGTTTCTTTCACACAAAGAAGAGGAACGTAGAAGAAAGGAAAGTAAAGAAAAAGAAGCATTTGACACCAACATATTCCTTTAATCATCTTCACACTCTAAGAAGACATCTTCAGAGCAGCCTCCACCTCCTAAAGACTCTCCACCAAAGGATCCGACTCCTCCAGCTTCTTCTTCGAACTCCCACAACGAGTCATCTTCTGAATCATCACCGGAACATTCATCTCCCTCACCTTCTGAAACCGCATCTAAGCAACAATCAATCAATGAACCCATAAAACCAGTTGATCTTCAGGAGCAAGTCAACAGTATTACAACCTTGGTTACTGATCTTGCTAAACAAGTTGAAGACGTTCAGGAGGCAAAGCAGCAAATTGATAAGTTCATGAAAGCAGACTTGGAAGGACTCATCAGGACTTTCACACTCGATTACCTTACTGAGAATCTGGTTGATATCGTCACTCCTGAAGTGACAAGCCTTGTTGAACCAATTAAGGATAACATGGAGCAAAGGATCAGAAGTGTTGTAAAGAAAATGCTTTCAACAACACCATTCACCCTTCACCCTGCAAAAGCCTCAACATCAACTCCAACCATTTCTGAATCATCGGTCGAAGAACTGCTTGCTCAGCTCTATGACAAAGTTGCATACAAAACCAATTTAACAACTGAAGAAACTGCACTTATCGATGCCATTGCAGCTAACTTGTCGAAAGAGTCATGCAAAGAAGCTGCTGGATCCCTGAAGAGGTCAAGGAAAGATGACGACCTGGACCCGAACTCAAAAGGAAAGAAACACAAGTCCGGAACCGGTCCATCATCTTCTCACCAACCACAAAAGGATTCCACTCCTCCTAGAAATCAACAACATCCTTCAGCTTCTGGTCAAGGTCCCACAGACCAGGAAGAAACACTCATGCAACCTACTGATGATTATGAAGGACAACACGATACCGACTACTATGCCTCTCAATTCCCGATTCTAAACCTGGACCATCATCAACCTCCAAAGCTCAAGACAAGGATACTACATCCAAGTCTAAGAAGTCAAAGAAAAAGAGACGTCACTCATGGATAGACAATGACGACACACCTCAAAATGATTGGTTGACTGATTTGGTCAAGGCTCAACCTCCTCTCGAAAATGAAGAACCACTTCCGGGCAATACATTGCAATACACTCAGAGTATAATGGCGGATCTTCAGATTGAGAAACTTACAAAGGCTGAGTTAAGAAGAATCAGTTAGAATGCACAGGAGATCCTAAAGTCTAGATCTGGAAACAAGATGGAACTTGAATTTCACATGCAGAATATAGTTAGTGCAATGTCTGGAAAGTTTGACTGGCTAAATCCTGAAGCGAATTTCGACATCCATTCAGGAAAACCCGACAAGCCTTACTTCATCGATTGGACTAAACCATTACCTCTGCAAGGATTTCCTGAAAAACCGAAGATACCTTACCGCTTCTTCTTCAACAAAGATCTCTGTAACCTCCAACTCACTCAAGAGAACTCCAAACAAAAATATGCTTCATCATTAACTATCTCAGTACCAGCCGCAAGATACGATGTTCCTGCAATTGAAGAATCAACTCCAGTATTTAGCAACTCCAATGTGGCTTACGACAGAGATGCTTTACACAGGATTCAACACTGGCCTGAACGTCGTCAACTCGATTACACTCACAGGTTAGAAATCAAGTCATTAGAGAATGTGAAGCATAAATCAAGAATCATTGCTATCTTAGAGATTCAAGAGTCGAAAAAGTTCAACTACATGTTCATGAACGAGATTGTGGTTAAAAGGCAAGATGAAAAGAAGTACAAGTTCTCTGAAGCGGACTTTCTTGATCTTTATCTAAATGACATTGAAGACATGTATCTAGAAAAGGTTCAAGGAAGAATGCGTGGATTCGACACTGATACACAATACTTCATTTCATCTCTACTCCTCTTTATCCAACGATTGATAGTTCAAGAAAGAGTGGAAGATCTTCAGCATGGAGTCGAAAGTTACCAACAGAAGATCAATTTGACTAAGCCACAACTCTCATTTGATGAAATTAATCAAATGTCACAGTATACACTCATCCAAAAACCTTCATTTGGTTTCACCTACCTCAACAGCAAAAAGCAACTAAGTTTTATGAGGCTCGATGAGTTACACAAGTTCTGTGATGCTACGCTCAAAACTGTTCGTGATGGGTTAGTCAAAAGGTTGAATGATGATCGTAGAAAGATATCAAAAGGTGAAACTCCAAGGTGGAAATCCAGTTCCAGAAGACAAGTTCGAAACTTTGTCATGAAAATAGAAGAAAGGTTATTTCGTCAGGAGCAGATCAGATGATTGGAAATTTATATCGGTGTCAGACCTTCATTTCCCGTCAGACTTTTCCAAAGACCAGATCTACAGTTCACAGACTTTGATGCTCCGATCATTGATGAATCATAAACGGGTACACAAGGGTATTAACATTTCAATTACAACTATTTCATTTGATTGATTTGTTATTATTATGGCTTGTGCACACATAACAGTGTACAACCCGTTCTTGTAAAGAAAGGACCCTGAGGTACGCATCAGTGCCTTAATCCTAATATAAGGAGCGAAGGCTTCTTACTTTTGAGTAGAGTTAATCAAACATTTTCTGATTTTCATAACTCTGCTCAGAAGACAAGTATTTCACCTCAATAAGAATTCACTTGTTGAGGGGGAGCACTTGAAACAAAATCATCGTTCTTGAAATCAAAAGTTCTTGTTGATTTCTCCCCATAAGACTCAAAAGGCATATTTTAATCAAAAGATTGTCAAAAATATCACCATATATGCTATTTTTGAGGGTGAGAAAAAGTAAATATGATTAAAATATGAAAGTTCAAAGTTGCTTAAAAGTCAAATCTCATGCGAGCTAGACTCAGATTCACCCAAGAATTGACGAAACATGAAAGTTAGTAATCTCGAAAAGACTTGTCCTCGACGGGTAATGACATCAAGTTAGTTACTACAGCTAGTTGTCACCTAAAAGCTGACAATGGAACTCTCTAACTAAGCGTGTCTCGAAAAGGATTTGTCTTAGAAGAAATGTACCGTTTTGAGAAACTTTCTGTGGACTTGACCAGGCCGGGTAATAACTACAAGCTAGTCTAACTAGTGATGTAAGCGTGTCTCGAATCGGTCGGGTTCACTGAAAGCAGATCAATTCAAAAGTGCTTGCTCCTCCCGCATGTGCAAATTTATTAAATACTTATGAGCACATGTGAAGGGGGAGCCCTTCAAAAGAAAACACTAAACTCTCAAAGTGTTAAACAAAATGTTTGATAATCACAAACACTTTGAGAGATTTTCAAAGGTTTCAATGGCTATTGTCGGATAATCATGGAGTTATAAGGTGATTAAGATAGGAAAAACCATCCTATGATCCACCTAAGCCGGAGGGATCTACCCAAGGACATCACCAATAGTTAGAACTAGAAGTCCTTAGGTAAGATACAAAAAAAGGGAGAAAAGAATGAAAGGGAAAGAAGGAGTTGAAGAATTAAAAAGAAAAGTAAAGAAAAGGGTGAAAAGAAATAGCCCTCCATATGTTCAACCTTAAGGCAGACACCGGGTTCAATTCGTATGCTATTAGTTGTTGCTAAGGCAACACCGGTATTGAAGATAAAGTCATCATGGACCCAGTGACGCAATGCACTAAACCTTCTTAACCACTCAAGTTCTCTTAAAAGAGCTTGTTTCATTCTCACGGGGAATCGATGTAATCTATCGACTTATCTTTTAGATATGGTTGATATTGAAGCAGGAGACCCCTCCCTAATCTCCGCATAGGAAACCTAAGTGTGCACTTATCGAGTCTAGAGCCATGAGATACATCAAAGATCTCTTAGGAACACTTAGTATTTCTACAACTGGTGGTTCTACATCAATGGACACTAGCTGTAAATTATCGAGTCCTTCGCAGATCTTAGCAATCTGCCGAGAACGTTTATGAGAGAATTTACATAAATATTTCTCAATGATTGAATGGAAATCCTGCCAGGGTCAAAATCAAACAGCGTTGACAGCAGGTCACTTCGGTAACTCCTTGTAGGTTACGCTTAGTGTTTGCGGTGGTTTCTTAAGCGGTCTATAGTCGTGGAGTGATCCCCAGCGACTCACCCAGTCATTGAGCTACTTAGTAGGTCTTGTAAGCTCCTTCGGGGGTATCTGACATGGGAACGGCCTTGATAAGGGTTAGAAGGAGTCTTCACACTATGCTGTTGATGATCTCTAATTCCTTATCTGTAAGTACCAGATGTTTTATTGCTAACTGTTTACCTGCAGGGACACATCTCCATGGCAACGGGTTACACATGCTCATACATGCATCTTGAAGTCATCAAAAGCTCCCTCAAAGATCAAAGTAACACAAAGTTTAAAGAAAGATTATATGCCAAAAAGAAGAATCTACAGAGTATAAAGACTAAAAGATCATAAGTCTAAGAGAGGGAACTACGTGTATGTATAAGTCAAAGTTCAAAGATGTATGAGCATGTTGGAATGGAGGACTACCACCACAGACCCAGAAGTGACGAAAGGCAGACAACTTCATAACTTGATCACTATCACAACAACAATGAACAAAGCACAAAGAACGATGAATGATTTTATCTCATTATTTTTTAAAAAGACGTCTAAAGCTATGAAAGTCAAAGATGAAGAAATGACAAAGACGTCAAGCAACCGTGATGACCGACCCTTAGGGGGAGATTGTTGGGAACGAAATTTTACTGTTTTATCAAGTCTCGGTCATTTGTAATAATATTAGGTTGCTTACTTATTATTTACTTTCATTTACATTTTGTATTAAGTTTACTAGGCTTAAGTAATGTAACCCATGGGCCTTCAAGCCCATGAAATGATGAGAGGAAGGAGAGGGTGTGTTGCCCTAGCTCCTTCCCTATAAATAGTAAGCTTAGGTCATATGTAAACTTGGTTGGTTATTTGAATATCTTAAGGAAACTCTTGCAATTACTTTTCTCTCATTCTCATAATCATCCCATCCTTATATCTATCACATTCTTGCTTGTGTGTAATCAATATGGGTACCTAACAGAATGGAGTCCCGAGCATCTGCACTTTGCCCCATTTGATTGTATGCGGCAAAGTAGAAGTAGTATTTCGGGAAGCCGGTGTCCGCTATCTCAGTAGCCTGTGTGTACTTCCCAAAAACAGTAGTATGTCATTTTCTAGTGTCCTTTGCCACCGGTCAGTTTTTTTGCAGCCGTATGCTTCGAACCGATAGCAGTTCTTCACCTGTAGCTTTGTGTCGAATTGCCTTATGTCCCACAACTGAACGTTCGCCTGGATTGCGCCTCCCTATATTGACAGTGGTTTAAATATTAGTCATCGCATATGTGCTGCGCTTGAGAATGGTGATTTTTATATTTGTTAGTAGCTATTTATGGAATACATGCTTATCAAGAAGAATGAAACAGAGGCCTGTTTGGTTAAGGTCCGGCACATTTCTGGATGCCCACTTCCTGTATACCTTTAGCTCCAAAGGTCTGGAAAGATCCTGTGGTTTAAGGTTCATAACATCGGTCACATCCTCTTCTAGGAGTATGCCTTTCTCTTTGTCCCTGGAACGTTCAGTAGCTTCCGTATGAGAAGGTGTTGCAGTTCCTGAAGCAGTCTTTTGGGGAGTGTCTACGTCTTTTTCAGCCATGTTTCTGTAAAATGAAGTTTTTTTGTTACATTGTTAGAGAACCTAGTACCAGATGGGTACAATGCAAACGGACAACAATATGTTTTGACCCAATTTTTGTGTAGTGTTTCGCATGTCATATTGTTAATTACTGTACATATGTAGGGGATATATATATATATATATATATATATATATATATATATATATATATATATATATATATATATATATATATATACTGGATATTCATAATTAATATGAGGAAGTGAACTAATAGGGTTACGTATCTAATAAAAATGTTAATGAACAAAACCTGTTGCCTGGTTATTCTAGTTAGAAAATCGGTATAGACTATGTTTTTTGTTGTATTAGGTGCAGTCCCTGAACACGGTGCAATAACCATTTTTAAACCCTTTGGAGAAGTGGCTCTTGACAATGCCACATAGAGTTGTCCGTGTCCAAATACTGGCTCGGGTAGATATACTCCAATTTTTTTCAGTGACTGGTCCTGACTCTTGTTGATAGTCATTGCGTAACATACTTTAACCGGGAACTGTTTGCGCCTGAATATGAATGGCATTTTGTCGTCTTTCATAATCAGCAAGATGCATGGCAGAAATACCTTTTGGCCTACCCTTGTACCAATAATTATCTTAGCCTCGATGACTCAGGTTAGTAGTTGGGTGACGATCAGCCTTGTACCATTACAGAGCCCTCTTGTACATTAAGGTTCCTTAATAACATGATCAGTGTACCTATCTTCAATTCTAACTTGTGTGGTGGAAACCCGCTTATATTTATGGAATTTAAGTATTCGATGGGGTACTGTATTTCTGAAGCCCCCCCCCCCTGTCGTTGGAACGTGGAATAGCCTGGTCATTGCTTGTATAAAATTGGCTTGTTGCCTTAATTGTGCGAAGGATTTCTGTGTTTATTGAATCAGCGGTTTCATTCTTGGGACAAACAATGGCTTTCTCTTTAAATGCCTTAGCGGTTGTTTGTAAAGAGTATGGCTGTCATAAATAAAATGGATCAGTGACCACATGCCTTCTTCTGTTGACGGGAAACAGTGAGTGTCAGGTATAGGAACCCATGATGTGTATCGGGGTTCTTCCGGGTCTGGTGTACCTACGTTACCGTCACCAACATTGAATAACTATTCTGAAAACTGCTGGATTTCATCCCTTTCCGATTGGTTCATGTTTGGTTGTTGTAGCCTCATATTCTGTTTCAGGAAGAAGACGTGCAAATGCTCCCAAAAATAGAATTCAGATACTGAAGAAGCAATGATCTCGTTCCTAGACGCGTTTTTCTTGACGGGCAGCGTTTGCCTGAAGTCACCGCCAAGCATGACATTCTTTTTCCCAAAGATGGTGTCAGGCTCATCACATATGTCCCGAAGCATCCTATCTAGCGCCTCAAAGCATCTTCGGTCATTCATTGGTGCTTCGTCCTAAACTATTAGCTCATTTTGCTTTAGTAGCTCTGCTATCTAGGTATTCTTTTTCACGTTGCAAACTGATTCATCTGTAAGATCCAATGGAATTTTCAGCCTTGAATGAGCGGTTCTACCAGAAGGTAACAACAGTGACGCAATTCTCGAGGATGCTACAACTAAAACTATCTTTCCTTGTGAACGTAGTGTAGTGATAACTGTCTTCCATAGAAATGGCTTGCCCATGCCCCCGTGGCCACAAACAAATATGGTTTCCTGTTGTTGTTCTTGAATGGACTTCATAACAATGTCAAAGATATGTTTCTGTTCTAAGTTCAGTTGCGGTATTAAAACTGAACTTTCTTTAGACAATTCAGAACGGTTGTAGCTTTTTTCTTCCATGATGGCCCTATTCGTTAAGATGCTCAGCAGTTCATCTGTTGGAGACTATATGCCAAAGTCTTCCAATGACTTTCCGTGTTGAGCCAGTGCACCTTCTAACTCATAAGAAAGCCCACTCCTTAATTCCGGTTCATTCACATTCAATAAGTGTATCCCAAACAGCGCCGACAATACCCTTGGGATGTCATGGGACATAGGCTCCCAAAAATTTTCAAATAATTCAAGAGGCGATGTAAATTCATAGAAAACTAATATCTGCACAAACAACGCCCGTAGCTCTGCCGCCGATGCTGTAGTTGCGGCTTCCTCCATTGCTATACACCATTCCTGGTCATTTTCGAGTAGCCCCAATGCCTCTGTGGCTGCCCTGTTAATTTCGTATACATGACCATCAACTGTGCGTATGCTTGGGAAAGAAGTGCACCCCTTCTGGTGTAATAGCAGTAACCGTTGAAAGAAGAGATCTCCTGAACTTGGATGAACGTACGCAATTCTCCCTATTGAGGGCTTGTTAACATTCTGCCTAGGACTCCATTCTTTATCTGTCTTGGACCACACGAATTCTGATGGGAAATTAAGATACGTTAGGTGACTTCCAAATGTGAAATCGTCATTAAATTGCAACCATTGCGTCAAAGTTGTTTTATGGGAAGACGGGTTGTCAACAACTGTTTCCAAATGTTGCCTACTCCAGAATGTTACCCGTTGCATATTTTCCAAATGTACTGCTAGTATTTGTACCGCCGGGTCTCTGCTATGGATGCCAAATTTTAGTATACGCCAACACGCCTGATGCGGGCCTATATATCTAGCATCTACAAAATTCTTTATCTCATCTATCGGTGCAGCTGTTGTAGCAGATGATGAGGAGCACGTGTCAGTCGCACTGGTCAGACTAAGAGGGCCACTCAGCCTTGCTATGTTAGCTGCGATCAAGTTAGTACCTTTTGAGATGTATTTGAACAGGTATTTGATCAACATGGTCCATCCACAACATTCAACATTAATATGCGCGTAGAACGCCATGCATAAGCTCCTGTTATATGGCACAACATACCCATTATCGAGCTTGACATTGTGCCGTGTCCCTTGTATGTCCACATCTCGCTAGCGGTACATCACATAACCTGATTTATCAATATACGTGTTCAGACAATACTCTTTGGGGAAAAACTTTTTACACGTTGAACGACCACGCATACATAATGCCTCTGGCGCTACACGACCACATGGACCATGGATCATGAACTCTGAGACAACCCTGAAACCTTCGGGGTCTGTATTTCTGTCTAGCAATTCTACGGTGACAAACTTGTCAACATCCTCTGGTGACTGTATCTTTGAATAATCATCGTTCCAGAGTAGGATGTGGCAATGTGGTAGACCCCTTTTCTGAAACTCGACAGTGTACAATACTGAAACAGGAAAGAAATGTAGTTAGCATGTATCAGGGAATGGAAACATGTGGCTTTGGTAAAAGCAGATAAATACACTGTAAGTAAGTACCTGCATCTATGGCAACAAAGCCTGTGCTAAACACGTTTGGCTTCCAACAGAGACAGACGAAAGATCCATATCTTCATCGGATTATCGGCTGAAATGCTTCCTCAACACTGATAAAGGGTATCATCAGATACAAATGGTGGAGGGCGACGAAGAAAAGACTGCCTTTCACGTAGGGAAAGCCACATACTGTTATAAGAGGGTACCTGTTGGTCTAAAGAATGTTGAGGCTACAAATCGACAGCTGATAGAAAAAGCCTTCGATAAACAAGTGGGAAGGAATTTGGAAGTTTATGCTGGCTACACGGTGATCAAAAGTAAGACGGAGGAGGACCTACTCTCTGACATCGAAGATACATTTGCTCAGTTAAGAAGAATCAACATGAAGCTGAATCAAAAAATGTGTACCTTCGGCATCGAGGAAACTCAACCCAAGGAAAAGCAGACCACAAACCGAAGGGCTCGGAACAGTCCCCAGGGTTAACGGCTAAACAGGCTCCGAATGGATCAGAAGGAGCCTATAGCCTGGAAATTAGGCTAGAAGCACTAATTAAGTTCCTTTCGAAGGGAGCCAACGGACCTTCATCATTCTTCAAGAATTATATCATGGGTACCTGTAAAACAACCTTCCGATGGAGTAAGGAAGCTGAAATAGCTTTTCAAAGATGGAAGGAATGCATGGAAATCCTGCCAACTTTCACAATTCCAGATCATAATGAAGCGTTGTTTATGCACCTCGCGACACCCCCCGGTGGTATCAACACAATACTATTAGCAGAAAGAAGAAGGATATACATTCCTATTTATTTAGCTAACAGAACCCTGCAGGAAATTGAGCAAAACTATACAAAGACAGAAAGATTAATTCTGGCCCTGGTGAACGCTGTGAGGTGTCTTCGAAAGTATTTCCAAGAACACACTTTACGAGTGCTCATGGATAAACCAATAAGACGGATGCTCTCTCATCCCAATAGGTCAAGAAGAATTGTCAAATGTGCACTTGAATTAGAAGAGCATAATATCGAGTATTGGAAAGAAGACTTTACCGATGGCCAAACGCCAACAAGTGTACTCTCGGCGCCAAATCAATTTAGTGTGACCACTAAGAAAGAGTTCCTTGGAGCAAAAAGGATGAATAAAATACTCTCTGGTGGTTCAAAGGCGGTCAGAATAGTTGCGGATCAATCTTCTACAAAGAGCCTTCGATCAGATGAAGGGGTAGAGGCTCCTAATTTTTTTGTTCCAGAGGACTCGAAACCTCCGGCACGTCGAAACATGAAGGTGCCTGGTAACACAGCCTTGAAGGAGCCTACCCCCTAACAGAGTAAAACCCAAAAAATGAAGTTTCCTCCTCTTATCTGTTCAAAAAAGAAGGATAAGCTCTGAAGGCTATATCTAACGCTTACAGTAATTGGGTCCGCATAACTCCTCTCTGGAGAGCAACTTCAAACGACGCAAAGCAGTGATAACCTTCGTAAGTCCTACATGCAAGACTTGCAATTTTAAATAGGTCTTTTGTTTTCTATTTATGTATTAAATCCTTCTCTTTTGGGAAATAAGCATTAATGGTAGGTGTCTTATTGTTTATTTCTTCAAAAGATGTAATCCTCCCTCCCCACTTAATGATATTACACGTTTTCCTCGTATCTCTTGTTTTATTTGACAACAAGATTTGCCTAGCCAAGTAATCACAAGTTTCAATGTTCGAAGGATGGTACGAGATACTCATGTCTTGTATGTCATTAAGCATCCAATATAATTCACATTAACTTTCCTAAATAGTCTTAGGGTATTTGAAGCCCTTCGCACTTAAAGGATGAAGACAGAGCGGGTCGCAACCCTCCGTCAGCAATTAAATTATACGAGTGCTATAAAATCTTGGTTCAAAGTACGCACAATAAGGCTCTCTATTTTAAACCTTAGGATGTATATTAACGTTTACTAATAAACGATAAAGATATAAACAAGGATGGGAATACACCCACCTTTCGCATTCAAATACTACGAAATGCAGCACATAAGCTTGCCGCTCAAAAGATGATAGATATTGTCTGAAGCAACATAAACAAGAAACATAAATTGTTCAAAGTGTAGGTCATAGCCTACGCAGGATAAGTTAATACTGTCTTAAGGGTACATGCCACCCTTGGGGCCATAATTACTGAAAACACTGCAACCTTCACTTACCTAGAGACTTGGGGCTTTCTAGTTGAACGGTGGATGCCTCAGGATTTGCTTTGCTGGGGGAGGATGCCTTCTCCAAATCAGTCTAAGGAGAAGGAGACTGCATGGTAGAACACATGTTACTTGGAGATTGGGGCTTCTCCGAGGATACCTTCGGAGATGAGGGCTTCTCAGGAGTTGTCTTCATTGATGGAGGTTTCACAGGGGTATCTTTCTTGCTCACAGATGATGGCTTCACCCTGCGTGGCTTCTTGGAAAGGAGTATCTCAACAGAAGCCATCGGATCTTTGGTTGCTTCCACAAGGAAGGGGTACTCTGCAGTTGCAAGGATGTTGCTGGCTTGATCATACTCCGTCTCATGAGTGGAACAGTAATAAGGTACCTTTGATAATTCCACAGGATTACCAGTTGCAGTAACCTCCTCCAACGTAGTGCATTTCCCGTGAGAGATGGCGGCATTGATAACATCACCTATCACTTTCCCTACCACATCACTGTGATATAACTCCATTGCCATATAAGGAATGACTTTCGAGACCACAGCAGCCCTGTATTTTTTGAGCGCCTGGTACGTTCGCTTTAAGCCATCTAGATCTTTGCGTAACTTGGTCTCTTGTTCAACCATCCTTGACCTCTCTTCCTTGAAACCCTCACATTTGGCCTCTAACTCAGCAATCTCCTCTTTGTACCCTACCACCTTCGCCTCCTCCTTTCGCAGCCTCTTACATTCTAATTGAGCTTTCTCTAAGTCTTTCTCCAATTCTGTGATGTCAGCACGGAGATCTTGAATAAGGAGATTCTTCTCAAGATCCCTCATAGCCTCCTCACACTTGGCTTGAATCTCTGAAAACTCTTGACCCTTCTTCTTTCTCTCGCCAGAATGGCATCCATCTTTTCCCTAGCAGTTGCAAGGGTCCGCACCACCTCCCTTGTACGAGCATTTAGATGATTGTCCAGAACTGCTTGTCTTGTATAGCTTTTACCATTTAAATCACACAACTCCTCAATGGGCATACTAGTTAAAGTACCCCTCCAACTAGCAGGAGTCATGTGCTTAACAAGACGATGGCAGGCCGAAGCGTTGGGAAGCTCTTTGGTATTGGAAAGACCTGTACAGTATAGAATGAATTAGAAGGTGCATAAATGTACTCCTGCTAAAATAATAGCATATGTGCTTACCATGGATGTCTTCATTCTCAGACAACACTTCAACAACCTTTTGGGTGGTAAGCTGACCCTTCTGCCTAGTATTCCTGGTAAGGGGGTTGGTAGCATCAACTTTCTCTTTGGAGTAGCCTTCACTGCTTTGGCACTTGTACCTTTTCTGTTTCGCACCCTGTCAGTGATGCCAGATGACGAACCAATGATGGTTACCTGATCATCCTCGGAGGGAGGGTCATCGGATTCAGCAACATTCTCTACCAACTGAGAAGTCTCCTCTACATTTACCAGCTTCGATGTTTTCGAAGGCTTGGTAGGCTGGACAGAAGCTATGGGCTCAATCATTTGCGCATCACCCTCCTGGTTGTTGACTAAAACGGAGGGTGAGCCAACACCATAGCTGACCTCGTTGGGTTTCTTCGGAAGGAAGCTCACCTCTTTGGCACCACTAGCAACAACAAAGTTTCGGAACAACATTTCTGAAAAATGAAACGAAATAGATAAATATCATCAGATAAGTTATATAAATTTATTTAAATACGAGTGTACATACTTTGTCCATCACATTCTATTTCAGGCTTCAACGGAGAACCCTCCCAGTGGTTAACAATATCAGCCATATAAAGGATGGGCTCGGGGAATGTTTGAACATTCACTGGATGACGGACAAGACATTGGTACAATGGATTCCTCCGAACAGTAAAAGGCAACTCATCATTGAAGCATTTTTTGTCAAACTTGTATGCTTCATCCAATAAAGCAGGGTACTCTGGAGGTATTATGGTGTCTTGAATATAAAAGAAACTCCCTTTCCAATTGGTAATGTTTGTAAATGGTTTTAACAATATGGTTGGAACGTCTGCTTCACCCCTTTTTGCTAAGCTCAACCAATTCCCACCAGGGTATATATTCATAAAACCCTAAGCACTGTGTGTGTAGGCTCGTACCTGTAGGCTTTACACATTACTATGAATGTTGTGAGCTTAGCCAGGCCATATGGGTTGAACCTAGAGATGTGTACTTTGTAATATTGCATAAACTCTAGAATCAAAGGGTGGAGTGGTATCCTCAAATTTGACAGCTTAAAAGCATGGGTGTATAGCCCTACGTAACCCTTTGGGGCATCAAATATAGCCTGATTTTTACTAGGGAGCATGATTTTGAAATTTTTGGGAATGGGGTAGTCCTCAAGAAAGTCATGTAATTCTTCTTTAGATAAAGTACATTTTTGTTCTTTAATAATAAACTTGGAATTTTTGGCCATACTGATTAATGGAGAACACTAAAGCTATGATGAAATATAGCTTGACGAAGAGAAAATTTACCTTTTTTCTTATGAAGGTTAATAACACGTGATAATGTGTGTGGATTTTGATCGGAATCTACACACAGTGTTGGAATGTAATTTTGGGCGCAAGTGTAAAAATGATTTAGGGTTAGATGTGATAAACATTTATACCACTCCTCTTTTTGATCATAACCATAAACGTGTCTTGCTTATCTATCCGGACTCCAATAGGTTTTTAAAATTCAAATGGACGTTTTTGTTTACCGAGGATATCGCTACTGTAGCCTTAATGCAAGTTGTTAGATAATATTTAAGTGCATTTAATGCGTATTTTAGTGACGCAGATTTCTTTTCTTTTATTTTCGTATGGCCCTACGAGCAAACGTGGTTAGTTTAGTTGGCAATAGAGTTGAAAGTCATATATCCTCGTACGTATATCTAACTTTCAACTGGGGGGCTTGATGATGTACCCTCCGATCAGGTCGAAGTACACCCCTTCGAGTATGATCGCAACCTACATAATCGAAGGCTCTGGCTAGCCTCCTAAAACTTTCTTTGGCGTAAAACTAGTCACCTATGATCTAGTTACCAAATGGGAATTGGCCAATCGAAGGATTAAGCCCTTCGGGGTATCCTTCGATAAGTCATTAGGACGGAGCATGTGCCAAGACAAAATATCGCTAAGACCAAGTCTTACCCATGTCATCTCTTTCTCTTTAGCTCCCCCGCTAAACTAGGAGGAGTGGGACATTAAGCCCTAGTGGTCACCACACGTCATGGGACGCCCCCATGATCTTCGAAATTTGTGCTAACACTCTCCAAGGTTATTTCGTCCCTATAAATAGCCTTGGACGAGTTGGGAATCTGGTATGCAATCTATCCTACTTTACTTTACTACATTTTTCACCTAAATTCTCATACTGATGAGGCAAAAAGTGTACCGCTTTTAAGGGGTCATTTAAGCCCGAATTCGAGATTATTTGATCAATTATTGCCCTAAATCGTTCCTTTTGTCATTTTAAGTACTTTTGAGGAGAAATCTGGAAGAGGAAGCATTTTGGACGTTTTTGGAGCATAAAAGTGAAGAAAACGGCAAAGTCTCAAATTCCTTGCTGGGAACAGTACCTGACGACGTCAAGGCTTTACACATGACGGCGTCAAGAGTGGCAAAATAGGTGGAAGTGGAAAATACACGTGACGATCAGAAACAATTTTAGGCTATTTGGCCTGACGGCGTCACCAAGGCCGTCAGGGTCCAAATACTAGTGACGGCCCAGAGCTTATTTCTACATGACGGCGTCAGAAGTGGATCTAGGCAATACGAATTTCACTTTGGCAGCGAGTTGACGGCATCAGAGGCTAATACATGACGCCGTCAGGATGCTATGTTTATATGTCTATGTTTTAATAAAGATAAGTACTTCAATAATCATTCAATATGTCTATGTATTGTTTGATTCTATCTTATGTTTATGTTTCTTTTAACATGTTAGGCTAGGCTTTTATTGTGTTTGCTTAGATGTAGTGAAACCTAGATGTTGATTATGGGTTGATTGTTTGTTTATAATTGTTACGGATGATTGTATTCGATGTTAGGCTTAAGAAAACTGGCAGACTTCCATTGGTAACTTGCTTGAACGTCTTAAGAAACATGATCGGAGGTGTACTACGATTTTTGGTTGTATTTAATGCATAAGTGAATTCTAATGATCCCATGTTAGGAGCTTTTAACGGCTCGACATAGGAGTGAAGTAGGATCTTATAGAGTTAGGGATTATTGTACACGGCCCTACGACTAGTATTAAGTAATATAACCCGCCATCCATGCAGTTGTAACAAGCTAATCAACCGGTAAAAGATATCTAGGCGGTAATGAAATCTAAGTAAACACAACTTTTCTCATTATTGTTTCCACCACATTAGTACATTAGTTTAATTTTCATTTTTTTTTATTCTATTTTGATTGCATCTTTAGTTAATTGGGTTAGTTGACTAGCAACTAATTCCGCCCACTCCTTCAAAACCCGAGATTTTACTTGCTTTCCATAAAATATAAAAATACAAAAAGAATCATCCCTCACCTCTAGACCTAGTTTAGTAGGCTTTCTAATCCTAGCGACACTATTCCTGAGTTGAACAATCAATCCCCCGGTACTTCTCACTATACTATACTACAATGATCAGGTACACTGCCTGGTGGGGGTTGTAAGCTTCTCAAGATCCTTTGAGAGGTAAAACCTGTTGCGAGGGCGCAATTCCCACGTATCAAGTTTTTGGCGCCGCTGCCGGGGAATAGTTATTGTCTAGGTTAGAATTTCTTTTTATTAGGTCTACTTGCTAGATTCCTTTCTAGTAAGGTTTTATTTTTATTTTTAGGTTTTCTTTAGTCTATCTTATTTGTTCGTTTCTTTGTTCGTAACCATTACCATCTGACATTATGGAAGGTGGTAATATCTTTGATCCCATCAACCCACCACAACAAAACCACCCACAAAACCCACCACTAGCAAACCAACCTCCTAGACCCCGAACTTTAGGAGAGTATTCCCGTCCTAGCCACCAAGGCTATCGAAACACCATTGAGCTCACTCAAGGAGCCAATGTGTCCCCCTTGCGATCCGACATCATCCGGTTGGTGCAAAGCGGATGTGCATTCCATGGACTTCGTTCCGAAGATACTAATCAACATCTTTGCGGATTATGCATCCTCAAGTATCGATGAAGCGAGAGACAAGTGGTACACTTTCAAACCCGTGCCAAACCCTTACAGTGATTCCTACAACCCTTCTTGGAAAAATCACCCGAACCTTATGTGGAAAGAAAACCAAAACATGCCCCAAAACAATTCTTCCAATCCACCTAATCGTTACCAACCAAACGGTCCACCCTCTAACCGCACTTTCGACAAAAATCCTTCCAATAACTATGGTAGTACCAATAATCTTGAAGGATTGATGTCCAAGTTTATGGCATCTCAAGAAGCTCGCATATCTAAGTTTGAAGCCGATTTCAAACAAAAGCAAAGTGAGATGACCAATAAAATTGACACATTGTTGAAAGTTCTCAATGACCGAGAAATGGGAGCACTCCCAAGCGACACGGTCAAGAACCCGAAACTAAACGTTAATGCCATATCATCAGTTTTGTCACCTACTTCTTGTCCACAATACTATTCGGTCAAAGCAATGAGCACGTGTTTCAAGCAAACCCAAATTCTTCAAAATGACCAATTGAATAAAACATCCGATATTAAACCGGTCAATAACATAGTTGAAACACCTCCTACACAAGACCTTGACGATGAATTCAAGGAGCTCCACCTAGAACGCCCCGTCATTGATGTATTAGCCCGTGCCCCCTACTATAGTGCCCTCCTAGAAAAATATGAGAAACTTAAATTGGGTGAAAATGGGAACGCCTTCGTTCAAAACAAGTTGCCTAAGAAGCTTGATGATCCGGGTATATTTGCTTTGCATACATTCCTACCCTACTATCCAAAATAATACATCATAGAGAATGTACATTCCCCTTACACTTGAATTTTTACATACTTTACAATAAACTAATCTAATGACTCGAATTAAGATAATCAAAACACTTGGAGTACTTTTAAGATTAACGCACATATGGGGTAATAAATGATGTTCTTTCCTATTACTCCATAACACAAGTACTTTACCCATGAGTCCCAATCGTCCCAAAACAATATGTACAAGATATGACTCGACTTAGCAACCATCTAATCAATTAGATAATTAACTAAGGGTTTAACATGTAACAATAATGAATGCTTTTCCTCATAAGCACTAACGCAAGTTCTAGAATCTAAATTCTACCGGTACACTCATAAGCACTAATAGTGAATGCTTTTCCTATCAAATCTAAAGGTGAACCTCACATATTTGGGTGGAAAATTTTTCTGAATGGTACGGTTTTGTGCTAGTCATACAACTCCTATCCATGAGACGCTTGCTAAGGCTAAAGTTTCACTCCTAAATGTTAAAAATTGTAAATTTGGCGCTAAAATTACACTAACAAGTATTTCTTTTAGTTTTATTACACACCTACCATCAAACAAACAAACTCAAGTGCAATTGTATCCTATAAGGTATCATCATTTACCCTCCCCTTACACTTACGATGAACATTGTCCCCAATGTTCAATTAAAGAATGTAAAAGTGAAATAGGTAAAAGAATGAAAGCAAATACTCCCCTGATTCGTTCGGTGTAGATAGTGTGGCAACAAGGTTAGATCTTCCTCCAAGAAAATGAACATTTAAAGCTTTCCTTCCAGAATAATAAATCATCTTCTTGTCATATATAACCTGTTAAACCTGAGAAAACAAACAAGGCAACCTCGCGTAAAATCGGCGGCAATCTATATATACTAACAAGTCCTAGAAAACAAATTAAGATATAATTCTAGTGGAATGAATGTTTGTAGATTTCCTGGAGTTTATAAACTAAATAATTAACAAAAACTTTAAGAATCAGTTAGAAAAACAAAACTCACAAAATTTCCAGAATTTTACACATGACGCCGTCAGGAATTAACTCCTGACGCCGTCAGAAGTGACCTGCAGAAATCTTTACGGTAAGTTTCCGAAAAATTTCTAGAAAAACTTATATCCTACTTCCTGGAAAATCCTTCAAAACATCATTATGACTCGATACAAGCATTTGACTCTAACAAGTACTAATACACATGTTTATTTAATATTGTGACGAATCAAGATCAATTTCGTTCTTAGAAACAAATTTGGGGTTTCCCCTTACACTTAGCTTTTGCAAAATACCTTTATATGAAGTTAAGACGAAGCTAAAAAACAAAATAAAGCATTTTCACAATTTTATTTTGAAACATGATCTACCAAAAATAAAAATAAAGCATGCATACGGAAACAAATAACATTCAAACAATTTAAAATCACAAAAAACATGGGTTACCTCCCAAGAAGTGCTTTTCTTTATTTTACGAGTCTTGTTGCTAGACTCAAGGTCATGGCAATTACGTGACCTCATCGTTGGTCTCAGATAGCGGTAGGAGATGGTGAGACTTGGTTGGTTTATGATGTTAAGAAGCATAGCTACGATTGTGAGGACGAACCGACACCACATTGGGTAGAGATGAATAGGAGACCATCTAGATATGGACCTTGGATAGAAAGGAACTTTATAGGACCTAAACGCCTATTCTATCAAGAAAAAGATTTCATTGATAAGACACATTCGGTGGAACAACTCATAGCTAGAGATGAGGAACTAAACCCTTTTGAGGATCCCCTAGTCTTTAGGAAAATGATTGAGTTCTTAAGCATAATGCCTATCAACCTAGAGATGAGCAAATGGAAAAGGGAAGGGGATAAGCGTAAATGGAATTGGGACAAGCCACCTAAGGAAGGTGACGGATCATGGCATATGAAGATGATTCTATATGATCCGGATGGAGAAAATTTTGAGAATTCATACCGTACCAAGAAAACCGATAGAAAATTGAAACCTAAGTTTGATCCCAAGGATGTCCTCGACGAGGAGCTCACACATATAGGATAGCCCATGACCTTGAGTCTAGCTAAAAGATTCGTAAATAAAGAAAAGCGCTTCTTGGGAGGCAACCCATGTTTTGTGTGTTTTTATTTGTGTGATTTTTATTTGTTTGATTTTATTTGTTTCCGTATGCATGTTTTATTTTTATTGTTTTTAAATCATGTTTCAAACTAAATTGTGAAAATGCTTTATTTTGTTGTTTAACTTCGTCTTAACTTCATATAAAGGTATTTTACAAAAACTAAGTGTAAGGGGAAACCCATATTTGTTTATAAGAACGAAAATGAACATGATTCGCCACAATATTAAATGAACATGTATATTAGTATTTGTGAGAGTCAAATGCTTGTATCGAGTCATAATGATGTTTTGCAGGATTTTCCAGGAAATAAGGCATGAGTTTTTCTAGAAATTTTCCAGAAACTTAACATAAGATTTTTCTAGGAACATTTTGACGGCGTCAGGAGTTAAAACCTGACGGCGTCAAGTACCAAAATTCTGAAAAATTTTGCGAGTTTTGTTTATACCGGAGTCTTAAAACCATTACCATCCGACATCATAGAAGGTGGTAATATCTTTGATCCCATCAACCCACCACAACAAAACCACCCACAAAACCCACCACTAGTAAACCAACCTCCTAGACCCCGAACTTTAGGAGAGTAGTCTCGTCCTAGCCACCAAGGCTATCGAAACACCATTGAGCTCACACAAGGAGCCAATGTGTCCCCCTTGCGATCCGACACCATCCGGTTGGTGCAAAGCGGATGCGCATTCCATGGACTTCGTTCCGAAGATCCTAATCAACATCTCAAGGATTTCCTAAAAATCGTAGATTCCATAGACCTTGATGTTGCAACTAGAGAGTCAACCCGATTACATCTATTCCAATTCTCTCTATGTGATCAAGCTAGTCAATGGCTTGAACGTTTACCCGCGGGATCCATCACCTCTTGGGATGATCTCACTTCTCGTTTCCTTGCTCAATTTTTCCCACTAGGGAGAACTACCAAGCTTAGAAACGATATCTTGATGTTCCAACAACGTCAAGGTGAAACTCTCTATAAAGCATGGACTCGTTTCAAGGACTTACTCCAAAAAGTCCCTAATCATGGCATAGATATTTGGTTCCAAGTCCAAATCTTCTATGACCATATCAATCTCTCTACAAGGCGAACCATTGACCAATTGGCCTGTGGCAAGCTACGTGATCTAAGTGCGGAAGAATCATGGGAACTCATAGAAGATCTTGCTCTCTATGACAACGAAAGTTGGAATGATCCCCGCGATTTGAACAAAACGGTCAAGGCAATATGTTTGCCTTCGAACAATTCTAGCACTCCTGACCGTAGGATCATGGAACTTGAAGACCAAGTCAAGTTTCCCATGAAATCCTACAAAGCTCCTAAGCCTTCAAGCCATGTGAATAAAATCACTTCTTCATGCAAATTATGTAGTGGTCCCCATGACACTCGTGATTGCGTGGAACTCCTCGGACAAGCTTTTGCGGATTACGCATCCTCGCGTACCGATGAAGCGGGAGACAAGTGGTACACTTTCAAACCCGAGCCAAACCCTTACGGTGATTCCTACAACCTTTCTTGGAAAAATCACCCGAACCTTAGGTGGAAAGAAAACCAAAACATGCCCCAAAACAATTCTTCCAATCCACCTAATCGTTACTAACCAAACGGTCCACCCTCTAACCGCACTTTCAACAACAATCCTTCTAATAACTATGGTAGTACCAATAATCTTGAAGGATTGATGTCCAAGTTTATGGCATCTCAAGAAGCTCGCATATCTAAGTTTGAAGCCAATTTCAAACAAAAGCAAAGTGAGATGACCAATAAAATTGACACATTGTTGAAAGTTCTCAATGACCGAGAAATGGGAGCACTCCCAAGCGACAAGGTCAAGAACCCGAAACTAAACGTTAATGCCATTTCATCAGTTTCGTCACCTACTTCTTGTCCACAATACTATTTGGTAAAGCAATGAGCACGTGTTTCAAGCAAACCCAAATTCTTTAAAAGGACCAATTGAATAAAACAGCCGATATTAAACCGGTCAATAACATAGTTGAAACACCTCCTACACAAGACCTTGATGATGAATTCAAGGAGCTCCACCTTGAACGCCCCGTCATTGATGTCTTAGCCCGTGCCCCCTACTATAGTGCCCTCCTAGAAAAATATGAGAAACTTAAATTGCATAAAAATGGGACCGCCTTCGTTCAAAACAAGTTGCCTAAGAAGCTTGATGATCCGGGTATATTTGCTTTGCCTTGTAAGATAGGAAAATCCGAAGCATTCGACACACTAGCCGACTTAGGATCAAGCCTCAACTTGATTCCCTTATCCCTTTTCACCACTCTTAAGCTAGGAAAGTTAGAGGAGACAGAAGTAATAATTGGTCAAGCGGATGGAAGTGTTGCCCACCCGGTTGGAATGATCAAGGATGTAGTAATTCACGTAGGAAGATTGACTATCTTAGCGGATTTTCACGTCCTATATATGGTTAGTGATACTACATGCCCATTATTAGAAGGAAGAGGATTTTTAGCAACCGCTAGTGCCATGATAGATTGTAAGGAGTCTAAGATAGCGGTAGGAGATGGTGAGACTTGGTTGGTTTATGATGTTAAGAAGCATAGCAACGATTGTGAGGACGAACCGCCACCACATTGGGTAGAGATGAATAGGAGACCATCTAGATATGGACCTTGGATAGAAAGGAACTTTATAGGACCTAAATGTCCATTCTATCTAGAAAAAGATTTCATTGATAAGACACATTTGGTGGAACAACTCATAGCTAGAGATGAGGAACTAAACCCTTTTGAGGATCCCCTAGTCTTTAGGAAAATGATTGAGTTCTTAAGCGTAATGCCTATCAACCTAGAGATGAACAAATGGAAAAGGGAAGGGGATAAGTGTAAATGGAATTGGGACAAGCCACCTAAGGAAGGTGACGGATCATGGCATATGAAGATGATTCTATATGATCCGGATGGAGAAAAGTTTGAGAAGTCATACCGTACCAAGAAAACCGATAGGAAATTGAAACCTAAGTTTGATCGCAAGGATGTCCTCGATGACGAGCTCACACATATAGGATAGCCCATGACCTTGACTCTAGCTACAAGACTCGTAAATAAAGAAAAGCGCTTCTTGGGAGGCAACCCATGTTTTGTGTGTTTTTATTTGTGTGATTTTTATTTGTTTGATTTTATTTGTTTCCGTATGAATGTTTTATTTTTATTGTTGGTAAATCATGTTTCAAACTAAATTGTGAAAATGCTTTATTTTGTTGTTTAACTTCGTCTTAACTTCATATAAAGGTATTTTGCAAAAACTAATTGTAAGGGGAAACCCAAATTTTTTTATAAGAACGAAAATGATCATGATTCGCCACAATATTAAATGAACATGTATGTTAGTATTTGTTAGAGTCAAATGCTTGTATCGAGTCATAATGATGTTTTGCAGGATTTTCCAGGAAATAAGGCATGAGTTTTTCCAGAAATTTTCCGGAAACTTAACATAAGATTTTTACAGGAACATTTTGACGGCGTAAGGTACCAAAATTCTGAAAAATTTTGCGAGTTTTGTTTATATTGGAGTCTTAAAGTTTTTGCTAATTCTTTAGTTTTGTAAACTCCAGGAAATCTGTAAACATTCATTCCACAAGCATTATATCTTAAATTGTTTTCTAGGATTTGTTACTATATATAGATTGCCGCCGATTTTACGCGAGGTTTGCCTTGATTGTTTTCTCAGGTTTAACAGGTTATATATGACAAGAAGATGATTTATATTTCTGGAGGGAAGCTTTCAACGTTCATTTTCTTGGAGGAAGATCTAACCTTGTTGACAGACTATCCACACCGAACGAATCAAGGGATAATTTGTTTTCATTCATTTACCTATTTTACTTTTACATTCTTTAATTGAACATTGGGGACATTGTTCATCCTAAGTGTAAGGGGAGGGTAAATAATCATACCTTATAGGATACTATTGCACTTGAGTTTCTTTGTTTGATAGTAGGTGTGTAATAAAACTAAGAGAAATACTTGTTAGTGTAATTTTAGCGCCAAATTTAAATTTTTTTACAACATTTAGGAGTGAAACTTTAGCCTTAACAAGCGTCTCATGGATAGGAGTTGTATGACTAGCACAAAACCGTACCATTCATAAAAATTTTCCACCCAAATATGTGAGGTTCGCCTTTAGATTTGATAGGAAAAGCATTCATTATTAGTCCTTATGAATGTACCGGTAGCATTTAGATTCTAGAACTTGCGTTAGTGATGCATCCCGAGACCGCTAGTGTGACTACATTCGTGTAGTAGGATTTACTACATGATAAGAGGCATTAGGATCACCCTTGTTTTAAACTCGTATCATAATTACTTGACCATTTAAGTCATATTACTTGACTAGTAATGTCAATTAATTTCTCCCACACCTTTGCGTTGTACTCATTTTTAGTACACGATACCCCTAGTACACCCCTCCGAGCCTGTCCTTTCATTACTAACTTTAAGCATCTTACTTAAAGGAAGAATTTGTTACAACCCACCCAAATGTGCAACCAAATCGCCGTAGCCTTCCTTGTATGCACTCATCTTTAGTGCATTATTGTTACATGTCTAAACCCTTAGTTAATTATCTAATTACTTACATGGTTGCTAAGTCAAGTCATATCTTGTACATATTGTTTTGGGATGACTGGGACTCATGGGTAAAGTACTAGTGTTATGGGGTAATGGGGAAGAACATCATATATTACCCCCATATGTGCATTAATCTTAAAAAGTACTCCAAGTGTTTTGATTATCTTTATTCGAGTAATTAGAGTAGTTTATTGTAAAGTATGTAAAAATTCAAGTGTACGGGGAATGTACATTCCCTATGATGTATTATTTTGGATGGTAGGGTAAAAGTGTATGCAAACAAAAATAAAAAAAAAATAAAAAATAAATAAATCGAAAAAATAAAGAAAAAGGAAAAAAAGTAGAAAAAGAAAAAGAAAAAAACATACGGACTACCATTCCGCTTCATTCTATGTTTGTTTTATGTTATGGTTATTTTTTATTTATTAGCTTATGTCGAGTCGAGTCTTGGCTTAGCAACGCCATATTGTACATGTAATTAACCAAGATGATTAACTCGCCACCAGTAAATATTGCCTTTATCCAACAAAACCGTGTTTTCCATGTCCCTACACCTAATGTTATAACCCTTTAAAAGACCTCTTTGATAGTTTATCCTAGGTGCTTACGCCAAGTGGTGGAGGTTTGATCCTTTCCAAAGCCTATGGTAATCTATTTGCTATGACAGGTAGTGAGAGATGTTTTCAATTTCAATATTGTGATATATAATTCATTACACCCGAGATATGTGAGTATCTAAACACAATTTGTGAGGTGCTAGTGCATGACCTCCGTGCTTGTTTTTGGTTTTTATTGGAATGATTATTTGTTGTAATTACTTTTATATTAGTGTTAAATGACCCCTAACTTGTATTTTGATTAAAATAAAAGCGCATTTGCTTGAGGACAAGCAAATCTCAAGTGTAAGGGTATTTGATGAGGCAGAAAGTGTACCACTTTTAAGGGGTCATTTAAGCCCGAATTCGAGATTATTTGATCAATTATTATCCTAAATCGTTCCTTTTGTCATTTTAGGTACTTTTGAGGAGAAATGTGGAAAAGGAAGCAATTTTGGACGTTTTTGGAGCATAAAAGTAAAATGGCAAAGTCTCAAATTCCTTGCTAGGAATAGTACCTGACGACGTCAAGGCTTTACACATGACAGCGTCAAGAGTTGCCAAAGAGGTGGAAGTGGAAAATACACGTGATGAACCAGAACATTTTTAGGCTATTTGGCCTGACGGCGTCACCAAGGCCGTCAGGGTCCAAATACTAGTGACGACCCAGAGCTTATTTCTACATGAAAGCGTCAGAAGGGGATCTAGGCAATACGAATTTCACTTTGGCGGCGAGTTGACGGCGTCATAGGCTAATACATGACGCCGTCAGGATGCTATGTCTATATATATTTTTCCAATTTTTCATTGTAAAGTGTGGAACAAGTGGAACAAGTTGTGCACAAACCCTAGGTCGAATTTCCTGCATATTGAAGGGGTTTCAAACCCTTCTTTCTTCCATGTTTTAATAAAGATAAATACTTCAATAATCATTCAATATGTCTATGTATTGTTTGATTCTATCTTATGTTTATCTTTCTTTTAACATGTTAGGCTAGGCTTTTTATTATGTTTGCTTAGATGTAGTGAAACCTAGATGTTGATTATGGGTTGATTGTTTGTTTATAATTGTTACGGATGATTGTATTCGATGTTAGGCTTAAGAAAACTGGCAGACTTCCATTGGTAACTTGCTTGAACGTCTTAAGAAACATGATCGGAGGTGTACTACGATTTTTGGTTGTATTTAATGCATAAGTGAATTCTAATGATCCCATGTTAGGAGCTTTTAACAGCTCGACGTAGGATCTTATAGAGTTAGGGAATATTGTACACGGCCCTACGACTAGTATTAAGGAATATAACCCGTCATCCATGCAATTGTAACAAGCTAATCAACCGGTAAAAGATATCTAGGGAGTAATGAAATCTAAGTAAACACAACTTTTCTTATTATTGTTTCTACCACATTAGTACATTAGTTTAATTTTCATTTTCTTTTATTTTATTTTGATTGCATCTTTAGTTAATTGGGTTAGTTGACTAGCAACTAATTCCGCCCACTCCTTCAAAACCCTAGTTTTTACTTGCTTTCCATAAAATATAAAAATACAAAAAGGATCATCCCTCACCTCTAGACCTAGTTTAGTAGGCTTTCTAATCCTAGCGACAATATTCCTGAGTTGAAGGATCAATCCCCCAGTACTTGTCACTATACTATACTACAACGATCAGGTACACTGCCTGGTGGGGGTTGTAAGCTTCTCAAGATACCTTGAGAGGTAAAACCTGTTGCGAGGGCGCAATTCCCACGTATCACATACCAAGTACTTATTCACACGCCGGAGGTGGTTCGCAGGGTCCAAACCCTGCGCAATCACTTAACGTAGTGTTTTAGTATTTCTTATTTCAGGTTATATCCAAGCTTGGCGTAATCACAACACCCCTTATACCCTTTGATCACCATCGAAGGCCTGGTCGTGAAATTTATTGTACAATCATTTTCCAAATGCCCATTTGGTGAAAGAGTTAGGGAGGTATTGGATGGTAGTGGATGTGATATCCTTGGAGGAGGAGACAAGTTTCCAAGGAGGTTTGGAAGTTGTGATGATGAAGCAATTTGTGGACTAGGAGAGTTTGATGTGTTAATGGAACAAGAAGAGTTACTCACAAAAGGAGTGCAAGAACCCGAACCGGATTGAGTGAATAAGAGTGATGAGTTTTTAAGAAATGATGTAAATGGTGACGAATTGGGTCTTGATGATGATGAAGAAGTGCCTTTGATGGAGGGAGTTTCAATAGGTGCATTTGGTGCTTGAGAAGATGGGATATCATGAGTGAGGTCAATAAGGTTTCTTTTTGGTGGTGTAAGGTTGAGTCTAGTTCTTTTGTTTGATGGAGACTTCATTGAGGAAGATGAGGATGTAGATGATGAAGATTAGTGTGATGCATGGGTGTTAAAATAACCAAGAGGGATTATGGAATGGGTAAAGCATGCATTAGGAGATTATAAGCACATACAAATGTTTTGCTAATATAAGTAATGGTGATGAAAATCATGCAATAGGTGATCAGGTTTGCAAGAAATGAGAAACAGTGAAGAAACCCGTGATCAGAGGTTGACGGTCCTTTAAGTATTGGACGGTCCTTTATTTTTAAGGGACCGTCATTTTGATAAGGGACCACCGGCAGTAAGATCTCAATTTCAGCTCAGTTTTTCCTTTTCAGCAAAATGACACCTTCAGACCAATCTAGTGAAATACATATCCACATCTATCATTGTAAACCTATCCAAAGTGCTAGTTTAACAAGTAGGCATATAACATGTAATTATATCAAGCCAACAATTGATACCAAGTACTTATCAGATGATAAAATAATGAAACGATCACTTAGTGTTACTAGCAAACAGTTAAAGAACAAAATACCAGTTATACAAATACATGATAAAGATGTTTTCCACAAATAACTGATATATTATAATATGTCTCTACTTTTTCTTCCCAATAAACTTGCGTAAGCCTTTTCCGATAGACTTCCAAGCACCTTGACTTTCATCCCTTAGCTGATGTTGCATGTTCATTATTTGGGTTTGGCGTTCAGAAAGGTTGTCAAGGTTCCGATCCTCAGGAGGAAGATTATGAAAGACTTGTGGATACCCAGATGGTAGAGAGTTGACATAGGTGACTGGAGATGGGGTACTATCACGAGAAATTCCTTCATCATGGAACACAACATCGTCATCGTTGGGATTAGTTGATGGTCTATGAGCGAAGGAACTTGAACCTACCAACCTTCTTGACCCATAGTTTGTCCTAGACCTAAATTCTGGTCCTACAGACCTTCTTGACCCATAATCAGACCTAGTCCTACGATCTAGATTTTGGGTTAGAGGAAACATGACAGGGTCAACCAAAGGATATTCAACATTTTTTAGAACAGGGTAGTGATGCATGACATGACGGAAAAGGCGGGTTAAGAACATACTGTATGGTAAGACCATAGTAGGTTTGCTACAGGCAAACTCCATTTTCTTGGCCATATTGTATGCAAGATTATAGGGTACAGTAAGGGCGACACAGTAGAAAATGTGACTAAGACGAGCAGGGACGTGATCACGGTTTCCTCGAAGACAAAAACCATTCTCGCGAATAATTTCAGTCATTGGTTTAATGTGATCAACAATTTCCTTGTTCAGGATTTGATTATCACAGATGGGAATAAGAGCCCCTTGGTGTACTCGATATTCAGGTTGATATCTGTCTTTTTGAACAATGGATCTTATCTCTTCAGGAGATGGAGTAATTGTGGCGTATTTTCCATATGAAGGAGAGCTCCTAGCAAGAGCATCAAGGCTCCATTCATGAGTGAATGTGCATTGCCCTTCACATGGAACGCCAAGAGCTTCACCGAACACGGGAAGAGTGTATGAAATCATTTGATTTTGAATGGTGAAGTTGACATAGATTTCACCATTAGGATCAGTGGTTAAGTTGAGATGACTATAAAATTCTAAAACAAATTGTGGATTGATTTTCTCATCGACTCTATAGATGCAAACAAGGTTAATGAGATGGAACATTGAGTTTAAATAGTTTATATCGGTATAGTCTCCAAAGACACGACGACCCTCATGGAAATATCTAGATTCAACGTTTTTGAAAGCCTCTTTGATGGGTTCAGGATAGTAGTTAGAAAGTTGAGGAATGTATTGTTTTGTGTTTTGGTGGTCAAGGCCAATGGGTTTAGGCATGTTTCACCTATCAACAATAAGTACATAATTAGCTAAAATCTAGTATTGATTAAGTCTTGATATTATTTGAAAACAAGCCTTGACATTAGGAGTTCATATTTGACATCATTAGTGTATATAAATAATATGAAACCAATAAGTTGTCTCAAATCCATTTTCCTATATGGGGATTACCATATTTTTAAAGTTTTATTTGAAACCATATCTTATTTACTAATGTAAGCACTAATGAGTTAATTATTAACAATGTAGTGTTTTAGATTCGAAAGTGACAAGTAAACAAGATTGATAATCCCCTCAAATCTAATGGAATGATCCCTAATTATGAAATAAGAAAAGAATAGATAAGGATGACTTACAATTAGAGTTAAAGAGTGATTATTAAGCTTGGATTTGAAACCTTGAACTTTTATGGTAATTTTGAAAATGTTCTTCGTTGCCTTTTTAGAGATAAGAGTTGAAATAAGTTTTTTTTGGCTGTGAACAAAAGAGGACCATGTATAAGATGAAAAGCCCATATGGTCCCTTATCGAATAGGGACCGTCGAGAGCTAAGGGACCGTCAGCAGGATGTTATAGTATTTGGACGATTTTTGATGTTTTGGTCTTAATGAAAAGTCTTTGGTTTTAGATTGTTTTAAAACATAACACTTCGATTTTTAAGACACGAAAATGACTCAATACGCACGAGTAGGCTAAGGAATGGGTATGGAGTGGAATTGAGACATAAGAAGAGTGAAAGACTCGATACACTTGATTAAAGAGTGGATTTTGAGTCGAAACAGAAGAAAAGAGAGAATGAGATTTAAGGATGAGATTTGCATCGAGGAAGCTAGAAGTCAATCATGTCATATATGATAAAATTCATAGACGAGAACTAGAGAGCAAACAAAGAGTCAAGCAAGTGTGCATCATTTATAGTGATTGATTGATGCCAAATTTGCTATAAACAATGGTTGTGGTAAGACCATTGTTTTTCCAAATAATTTGCTTGAATCCAAAGAAGGATAAGCATTTAGACAAAGCATCAACACAAAATATCTAGCACATATTTGCACAAAAAGTTTATCTAGCATGCAAGCAAGCAATCTCTAATCATGTAGTTACATGAACATATAGCAAGCTGTCAAATAGCAAACATAATAGTCAAGATTAGTAAGAAGACTTACCTTGGCCTTTAGCTATCCTTATTAGCACATAACCAAAACATGTGTTGTTGGTGATGCAAGACTAGATGATACTCACTTGGCAATTTGTCCATATGATTAGTTATGCAATCGGCTTGGTGAGATAACCATTTGATTGTCTACATACTTAAGGCGCGTATTGTCTTCTTAGCTAGCTATTCACATTGCATATTAAACCGCACATTGTCTTCTTAATTGTCATCACATCAAAGCAAGTAGATTGGTACATCAATTAGGTTTCTTAAGAAATTCTTTTCGGCAACATTACCTATAATGAAGACATTCAAACTAGTAGTATATGATTCCACTTAAACTAAGTGTTTTTCTAATGTCACATTTTCATCATCTTTGGCTAGAACATTTCCTTGATGAATGTTTAAACCATTTTACCAAATTCCATTTGCCATTTGACATAAAATTGTTTTATCAAACTAAATTTTCGGCAAAGATTCATAAATCAATATTTTTTTGCTTCAAATATTTCACACAAGTTACTTATGAAAACCTTATTAGCAAGGCTTCCTTTTATTGATTATAAATCATCAATTGAAATGACATACCAAAGATTATGATCTATTGATTTCACATAACTTTCAAATTCATTTTTCCAAATGACAAACTCTTCATTTTCGAAAAATGGTGGCTCATTCAAATAACGCCCTTCTGGATATCATTTTGATTCCATAGATCGATTCAAGTTTTAAAGTACAGTATACTTTAAAGATCTTGATAAACGAAGCTTTGATACCAATTGTAGAAACTAGAAGGGGGGCTGAATAGCTTCACCGCTTCTTTTTAATTTTCTAAAGCGTTTAGCTGTTTAAGGTCTGGTTATTTTTCTTTTACAAACTTGTTGAATCCTACTAGTTATGTGATATCAATTTGGTTACTAGCATACACAAATAAACAAGTAAAGTAAAGAGTAAGGAAAGAACACAACCAAGAGACGCGGAAATTTATAGTGGTTCGGCACGAAGCTTACTCTTCGTCCTTCTCCACTCCTCGAGTACCACACTCGAGAGTTATCAATCACTATATCAACACACTCCTTCAGGCGGAGCAATCCGTATACATGCTTACACAAGGCTTAATGACACTAAGCATAATGTCGAGTTCTAATCGTAGCTAGAACCAATCTACTCCAAGGCCCACGTGGCCACACGAACAAGCACTCTTGTCCAACTTGAATCTTCACCCGATCCAAGCCTTCACTTATTTGACATACTTGGTTCTTCACCCGAACCAAGCCTTCACACACATGACTCACTTGATTCTTCACCCGAATCAAGCCTTCACACAGTTGACACACTTGGATCATCACCCGATCCAAGTCTTTACATAATGACTCGACAAGTCCTAACCTACACACTAGGACATCACTCTCCTCACATCAAATACATGAACTAATCTAGTTACAAGACTTCTTGGATCTACATTACCATCTAAGCTCACACAAATATAATTCTTGGAACTACATCATCATCCAAGTTCACACAAATATCCCCATCCTCGACTCACACAAAAGTCAGAAAACAATGACATAATATACATAACCTATCACCGTAACACTTGTTACATTTGTTTGTGGACACCTATAACATCTCGAATCTTCATAGTTGTCAAGAGTTCTTCTCTTGCACTTGACGGAGGAGGAAATCACTTATAAACATATACTGACATGTTATTGTGATCAAAGATTAAAATGAACAACGACCAGAAAGTTTTTTGTGTGTGAAAGTCTATTTTCTGAAGTGTAACAGTTCAGTATTTATAGACGACAGGTGGGAGAGGGACGGTCCCGTAAATGCCAGACGGTCCTTTATCACTAAGGGACCTTCGGCCTATTTAAGGGACCGCCGCGACAAAACGCTCCCATTTTGTCCCGAAGTAGTGAAAACTTATCTGGTTCAAGCTGAACTGATTTGGGGGGAAAACTAGCTGTTATAAATTTTGAATTCGAATTTATTTTCTTAATAAAACATTTCTTTAAAAACACAAAAATACTTTTGTGAAAATGTTTTGTCAAACTTAAAAATGTAAGTTTAGGTGAAAATAAAACTCTGATCGCTTAACTAATGACGGTATAAAGTTTGTTCATACCTGAAGTGATGTTGAAGTAGCAACGTAGAAGAAACGAATTTCCTTGATTAAAAACTTATAAACCGTAACTTTACGTAACATGTATTTATATTTTGTGATTATCAAAACACAAGAAGACCGAATGAAAGGATGGGAGAGTAGGAATAGGTGGAGTGGAAAAAGGATATGAGTATAGGATTAAACGGTAGAGTGAGGAAAGAAGGAGGAGTAGGATACATGGAAGGATGGTATCCTAATGAGGATTAGATTTACTAGATTCCCTCGAAGTTTGTTTTCCCCCTAAGGTTCTTGGTATATTCCATAAGGAATTATCTAACTTTCTAAAGATAGCCTTAAAATCTAAAGGTGATATTCTTGACTTAATTGGTGAAGGAGGTCCTAAAAGGGAAGAAGGGCTAGACGGGATAGGTGATTCTATAACTAGGGGTTTGTCACTATTTCTAGGAAAAGTTCTAGGTTTAGTCTTTTGACCTAAGTTGTCTATCTTATGTCCTAAGTACTTAAAACGAGGTAGGGTAATATCCATAGTATCTTCCGAGTGGGATTCTAATGTATAACCTAAAGAGTGTCAATTCCTAAGAAACTAATTATAGGTAGACTAAAATCCTCAAATGTCTTATTCCTAGTTATAGCTAGTAACCTCGAGTTCTAAGTCTTAGTCTATAAACTTAGGGTAGGCTCGGGATATCCTAAAGGTGTAATATTCCTAGGAATTTCTAAATCCTCAAAGTCATGTGGGAAATCTTAATACAAGGTTGGTCACTTATGAAACTAGGTGTAGGTAAACTATAACCTCAAAACATCTCGTTCCGATAAGGTGAAAATTTGACTAGTATTCATATTCTGTTATTAGACTAGGTGCTAAAAGCTTAGGGTTCTAAGTCGGTAGTTTACTAACCTAATCCTTTGTTATTTTTAAGTTTCCTAAATTGTATCTAAAAGACTTCTCATATTTAATCTATGACTAATCCTAATGTCCTCGAAATCAAGTAAAAATTCCTAACTTAGGCTAAATTCGTCCTACTCTAATGTCTTTGTTACCTATCGGGTATGGGTTTTTCCTCTAGTTTGGTTTCTATAAAGTCTCCCAAAGTTTTCTATTTATATTTCCTCAATGATTTCTTAGAGATAGCCTATTCAAAGTATCCTATGTCTATTTTAATGTTTACCTAAGGGCATCCTAGAATTATTTCTAACCTCAAGTATGGGAATCCTAGGGTGTGTAATACGTTTTTTTTTTTTTTTTTTTTTTTTTTTAAGGGAAAACTACTTCGGGAATCATAGTGATCTAAGGGAGTAGGAGGTAAAAAGGGAAGGATAGGAGTATGCTTGTATATAACTATTATATACTTGCATATAAGGGTAGTTAGGGGAAGGTTCTCTAACTAAGGGGAACTAAGAGGTTTTGGAAGAATGGGGATTCGAGACGGAGGAAGGGTAGTTTACTGAATTCAGAATGAATTCAGATCGTTATGATGTAGAATAAAGATTCTCATCATTAGTATCATACCAAATGATAGGGGAAAACTGATTTAAGTGATTTGAGGGTTTAAGTGTAAAAAGATAATGTACGGGAGGAGTTGTAACTCATGACATACAACGTCATGAATTAAGAAATGAAATTACAATCGCATAAGGTCATAAATAATTTTTCATAACTACAAATTTAACAAGTATCACTATTTATGCCATATGTGATTAGGAAAGATGGAGGTTTTGGGCAAATTACTAGGCATGAAAAGGGAAGGGAGTTTTTAGGGGAAAGGGTGATTATAGGGAGTGGATTTATTTGTCGGAGCCCACTTTATTAGCACTTACTAACTATCTAAAGGGTAATGTCCTAGGTTTAACCTTATAATGCCTGAAGTTCAAAAGCTAGTATTCCTATGGGAGGGTTTTCTAAGGTTTAAGGTATCTAAAACACGGGTACTTAAGGGTCGTAGGTATTACATGTCCTTTAGTATTACCTTACGGGATAGGCTATAACTAGTATCTAACTTGTTGGGTTACTTAGTAACTAACTTAATCTCTAGGGCTATAATAGGGTTCGGGATGACCTAAGATAATCTAGGGAAGGATTGGGTGATAGTGTTTCTATCCTAAAGGGATAACTAGGGATTTGTATAAGGGGGAGACAAGGCATAACTAAGAAACCAAAGAGACGCCAAGATTTATAGTGGTTTGGCATGAAGCTCAGTCTTCGTCCTACTCCACTCCCCGAGTACCACACTCGAGAGTTATCAATCACTATATCAACACACTCCTTCAGGCGGAGCAATCCGGACACAAGCTTACACCAAGTTTACCGAGACTAAGCGAAATGTTGAGTTCTAATCATAGCCCAGAACCAATCTACTCCAAGGCCCACGTGGCCACACGAACAAGCACTCTTGTCCCACTTAGATCAACACACGATCCAAGCCTTCACACGAACGAGCACTCCCGTTCACTAGAATCTTCACCCAATTCAAGTCTTCACACACGGACTTCACTAAGTCTAAATCTTCACACTAGAACTCCACTAAGTCCTAGCCTTCACACAACACCACATAAGCTATTACAAGTACTAATCTAGATACAACACTTCTCAGACTTACACGTTGTTCGTTTCAAACCTAACCTCGACTTACGCACAAGGCGGATCTACTAATATACAAGATTGGAATTTAGAGAAAGAAGAGAATCGTAACATTTGTTATGTTTGTGTGTGGACTCTTATAACATCTCGAATCTTCACTACTACTAGAGTTCTTCTCTTGCACTTTGATGTAGAGGAGGAGGAAATCACTTATAAACATTTACCGACATGTTCTAGTGATCAAAGAAGTGAGAAAGGAAGACCAGAATGTTTTTGTACAAAAGGGATATTTTTACTGAGAAGGCACAGTTCAGTATTTATACACAACAGGAGAGGGGGTGGCAGTTCCTTAAACATGTGACAGTCCCTTATCACTAAGGGACCATCAGTCTATTTACGGGACCGTCCCGAAAGATGCTCCTCTTTTTTTCCTAATGTGGTGAAAGTTTATCTGGTGAAGTTTTATGTCGGTTTTAGGCAGGAAAACTAGCTGTTATGCTTTTGAATTTTGAATACTTGATTTTAATAAAACATTTCTTTAAAAACACAAAAATACATTTTGAGAGAAATGTTTTGTCAAAAAAATGTAATTTTTGAAGAAAATAAAATCTTTGGTCACTTTACTAATGTCGGTATGAAGTTTGTTCATAACTGAAGTGACGTTGTAGTAGATACGTGGAAGAAATGAGTTTCCTCGTTTAAAAACTTATTAACCGTAAGTTTACGTATTGTGTTTTCATATTTTGTGATTATCAAAACATATAGAGACAGAATAATTAAGACAACGTTTTTGACATTATTTGTATTAACCGTGTTTAAAAAATAGTGGAGTAGTTGTATAAAAAATGATGAATTGATGTGTGAAAAACTAGAAGGGGGGGTTGAATAGTTTTACGTCTTTTTAATTTATTGTGAAAAACTTTGTTTGCTTTTAAAAACTTAGATTCGATCTTTATATGAATTCAACTCTTGAACAATATAAACAATTATATGTAAGTAAATAAAGACAATGCAAGTAAGGTAATGAGAGTAAAGAGATGGAAAGATCTAACCACGACACGAAGGATTTATAGTGGTTCGGCTACAAGGACACCTTCCTTGCCCTACTCCACTCCCCGAGCACCTAACTTGAGAGTTCGCTTCACTATGTCAACAAGCTCCCTTATGGCGGAGAAAATCTTATACACTTTCGCTTACACCAATTTAGCGACACAAAGATAGATGTTGAGTTCTAATCATGGCTAGAACTAATCTCACGCCACTAGTATCTTCACAACTTCTTTCACGACTTCTTCACAACTTCTTCACAATTACTTCACGACTTCTTCACAACCTCTTCACGACTACACAACACTATTTCTTCACACCTTTACTACCTATACACCTTAATTTCTTCACACCTTTGCTACTTATATACCACAACTAATCTACACACTTATGTTCACAACTATCTACTTAGTTTACACAACTTATACACAAATGAATGAGTGATTTACAAAGAATTGTACACTAACAACTTGAGTGGGAGGATCACACAAAGTTGTAATACCTCTAATCTTAAATGTTAGAGATATTCTTCTCTTGCACTTGAATGGTTGAAGCTTGAATCACTTGGAAACAAAAGCTTATGATTATATGATCAAAGGATCTTAGAAGATAGAAATGCAGAATTAGATCAGAAAGTTTGGAGTGCAAAATGTGGGGAAAAAGTCCAGAAATGATCACGTATTTATAGGCAAAGGAGGGGGCTGAGGAGCGTGGCCGTTCCCCTTAATTAGGGGCTGGTCCCCTTAATAATTAAGGGGGCCGCCCAATCAGAACATTTCCCTACTTTGTCTTTTTGTGGGGAAGGTTTTTCTATAACATTTTTGCCATTTTTGGTTGAAAATTTCAATTCATATATTTATTTTAGATTAAACATATTTCTTTATTTCCAGAAATGATTTTGTAAAAGATATAAAATATTTTGTGACATTTTATAAAAAGTCTAGTTTTTAAGAAAATATTACTTTGATCATAAAATGCATTAGGCATTTTGTTTATTCATACCTTAAGTGATTGAGTTGTTCAAATGTATATTAACAACTAAATACTTTTTTACGTACGAAATTTTGCGATTAATGATTTTACATTTTGTGATTATCAAAACGTAGAGATATCGAAAAGTGTTAATAACGTTTTTAGACATTATTTATATCAACAATCTCCCCCTTTTTGATGATTACGAAATCTAAACTCATTAAATCAAAAATTAGTTTTCGACAAGTATTTAGTGAGTTTGTATTCATTTCTCCCCTTTTTTGTAGCATCAAAAAGGTTAAGCCGACTAGTTTTGTGTGTAAAATTAGACGGGATGAGAGCTCCGCCTTGATGTGTACTCCCCCTCGTTCGAGGGCACCAAGGAATCGAGCTATGGAATGCTTGGCTACAAAAAATATGTTAAGAGAAAAACAACAAGACATATATATAGCAATAATCTAAGATGAAACAAAGATAACTAATTTATTCATAATCATTACAACATACAATGATCTTGAAGCATAATGATTACAATGCAAGAAAAGTAAATAAAACGGTCCTAAATTGCCAAAGAGAGCAATTGGACTTGCATGTGATACAAAAGGTTTTTTTTGATGATTTTATTTGGAGATGGGAAGCATGGTGAATGGATTTAGTGGTTTGATGGTGAAGGGTATGGAGCGGAAGGAGCGGGTCTAGGGATGTTGTACCTAATTAGTGGAGGTATTGGATGAGGACGAGTGAGGAGATATTCGATCCAAGAAATATCTTCACTTAGGTCAAGGATTTGCTTTTGTAGGATGTAACACCCCCATTTTCACGGATCGCAGTGGATTTAGGGTTAGAGTATTACTTCATGGAATCAGAGTCACAATAATAGAAAACGCTAAAAAAGAGACGTTTTTATAAATAAGTTATCATTCGTTAAAATATCAGAGTTTTATTAAGATGAGGTCCCGTAAATCTAACTGTGAAATATAGTTTGAATGATAACAAGGTTGAAAGTCCTCCAAGTTCAGTGCCGCTCCTTGCCATAGCTCCATAACGGCTATATACCTAGGATACATGCTTAAAGAGTCAACACTAGGTGTTGAGTGAGAGTCATAGGTTTAAGTAGTAGTAGTAGTAGTAGTAGTGTGAATACAAGTTTAGTATAGCATGGGCTACGTTGTTATACACCCATGTAAAGTGGTAGAAACCGTATTTAAACAGTTTGTGTCAGTATTGTATGATCAGTACAATACTAAAGAGAGAGGGTTATTGCACTAATCTCATGAACCACACGTTAACAATCCGGGTCATGGGGGCTGCAGACCCAACCATGATGGGATGGGAAGGATAACTTGCCAAAGTTAATACTTCAGTGAGGGTTCAAATATAATACTTATTGGTACCCTCCAGTGAGAGGTAGTACCAATGGGAGTTGTCAAACTCCAATAGATCTATCAATTATATTCACGTTCACTTGTGTAAAATATCACAAGCTAGATTCATGAATTTTGTTGTGTAGGGGTGGCAGATAGTTTACTCGTGCAACAACCAAAGAAAAAAACTTGTATTCGATTTAAATCATGTAGCATGTATCCCCCTCACAGGGTTTATAAAGCATTTAAAAAGTGAGGCTGTGAAAACTCACCTAGTGATGAGGCGAAAAATGATCCGTTTTTAGGGGGTCATTTAAGCCCGGAATTGAATTTATTTGATCAAATATTGCCCTAAATAATTGCTCTTAAGGTTTATAGATATAACATAACACCGTTCGGGCCATCACAATTCAGAAGTATATGACTCCTCACATGAAGCTCCCTGCTATTGTATTATGTTATCAACATAATCCCGTTCGGGCCATCATAATTCAGAAGTTAATACTCCTCACATGAAGCTCCCTATTATTGAGTTATGTTGTTTGTAAGTTTTAGTTAATACTCCTCACATGAAGCTCCCTATTATTGAGTTATGTTGTTATTAAGTTTTAGTTATAGCATAACACCAGTCGGGCCATCATAATCTAGAAGTACATGCAATAATCGTTTGAGGAGCCAGGGCACTTTAATTCGTAAACCCAGCAAGCTCGTCAAAACGAAATATCCACATGGTACTCTTCACATGAAGCTCCATAGTATTGTGTTATGTTTCTAACTTAAAAGTAGGTTTTTATACTTATTATGAAAATAGTCTATTTCTGCCCTTCAAGTTTACACATTTACACTTTCTACCCTAAACTTATTAACTTATAACATTTAAGCATATAACTTTCTATCTTTTACACAATTAGTCCCTATACTTATATATTTTAAAGAAATGGTAGAAATGGTCCTTAAACTACACTAACTTTCATTATTTACCCTTTATACCCTTAACTTAAGAATATTTGCAAAACTAGTCCGTTTAAGTTTATAACTTATTTTACTTTCTATCCTAAGGTTATAGAACTTTGCAAAAAGAGTCCTTATACTTATAATTTCTAAGTAATTTCAAAAACAGTCCCTAAACTTAGTTTTTTAGAAAGTTACCATATATACCCCTATGCATGAAAACTATTGCAAAACTAGTCCTAAATTCAAGTAAACTATATTTTTATGAAACAACTAAGTTTCCTAGCTTATGTTAAGCTAATATATACTTAACTAAGTCTCCTAAAGCAGATTATAGCACATAATAAGGCAATTTAGCACATAAACATGTATTTACCTATAATTAGGGATTTAAAATGAAAACTTCTAAATGAAAATGATCAAGGCTTATCTAAAGGTTCTAAGGCATATCCTAGGAGTCCTATATCAGTACTAAGGCTATTAGAATCAAGGTTGAGGCTTACCTAGGTCGTGGGAGGTGTAACGTGAAGATTAGGGTTTTCTAGGCCAAAATTACAACTCGACTAGTACTAGGGCTATTGTACTCGAATCCTACTGGTCTTAGGGACTTATTACTACAGAATATGAGTGGTATAGAAGAGAGGAGAGGTGTGAAGTGAAAGGAATGGGGGAGGGCTGCTATTTGTAGGGTAACGAGTGGTATAGGTGTCATTTTGGGGTGCTATGTGTCGAGAATGGGGGGCTGACTCATGGCAGCTAGGGGTGATGTGGTGAGTCTAAGGAGTGATTAGGATCAGCTATGAATAGCTAGGGGGCGCTCATAGGGTGTTTGTGGTGGTAAGGCATCCAAAACTCAAGTAGGTGACAAGTAAGTGATGCACCTACTTGCTTGCTAGCTTGTAAGGTGCTAGGGTGCCTACTTGAGGTGCTTAAGCTTCTAGGGTGCTTGGTTGGGTAGTTTGAGGTACTTTGGTAGCTTAGTTTAAGTATTAGGTTTAGTTTTAGCCTAGTTTTGTCCTGTGAGGGATTTGGGTCTAACCTATGGTTTAGTGCCTATATTATGATCCTATGAGTGTTTAGTGACTAATATTAGGTCCTAGGAGGCTTATACTAAGTGGTGGTAGCTTATAGTGAAGTTTTGGGATAGTTTAGACCTAATTCCGAGAAGTTATGACCTAGTTAGGGTTTTGTGCTTAAGGGACTTTTACCTTGGTTCTAGGGGGTTGTACTATGATCTAGGAAGTCTAATATATCATAAAGTTGCTAATGTAACTCATACCTAAGCCTTGAGCACTTTCAAGCTAGTTCAGATGAGCAATTATGGTTTTAAAGCTAATCGGGAACACATAGGTGCAATTAGGGTTTTCTGATGAGTATAGTGTACCAGAGTGATAGTTTACTTAGTGTAATGATGTTTAGAACCTAGAATTGACATACCAGGATGTTTACAGGAGGTAAACATAGTGATGTTGGGCATAGGTGGAGACGTGAGCAGGTCTAAAGAGTCATGCATGTAATGAAAAGTAAAAATTACCTTGTGGTGGAAATGATAATGATGAAATTTTATGGGTTATTACAGTCGTACCCCCAAGAGAAAATCTCGTCCCATGATTTGGTAAGAGTAGAGGTGGAGAGAGAAGAACGAGTGTATGATTCGAAGGAAAGGATGATATTAACAAAGGAAAGGAATTGTTTTGTACAAATGGATTTGGAAGTGTTTGTACGCGTGCCAAATACTCAGACTCATTTATTTATATCTTATCACTTACAAGTAGAGGCGTCCCAATTCTTGTAAGCAAGATTATATAAATTCATGGTCCGCTGATTTATAATTCCTTATTAAGATGAAAAAGTGCACTGATTCATCTTAATAAGATGATTATAAATCATCCTTAAGTAGTATTGGTGGAAAAATAAAAGGGTTAACCACACTTAAGGGGGTGTGGTGCGGGAATGTTTTGAGAGAGTGGGTTATCAGCATTAGCCATGTTAGAAACTCGAGTTTCTAGTGCTGCAATACAACTGTCAACAACTAGTTTCCAAATGGCACCCTGAGTCATGGCTTTGCATGATAATACGGGATTAAAAGGATAATATCATAAGTCGGTCATAATGAGGATTATGAAATCTCCGGCTTAGATATTTTTACAAGTTTCTAACTAATAAAAACTTGCAAAGTGATGGAAGATGTAGAAACTAGAAGGGGGGGTTGAATAGTTTCACCGCTTCTTTTTAATTTTCTAAAGCGTTTAGCCGTTTTAGGTCCGGTTATTTTTCTTTTACAAACTTGTTGAATCCAACTAGTTATGTGATATCAATTTGGTTACTAGCATACACAAATAAACAAGTAAAGTAAAGAGTAAGGAAAGAACACTGATGAGGCGAAAAATGATCCGTTTTTAGAGGGTCATTTAAGCCCGGAATTAAATTTATTTGATCAAATATTGCCCTAAATCATTTCTTTTGTGATTTTAGGTACTTTTGAAGTGAATTCTGGAAAAGGAAGCATTTTGGACGTTTTTGGAGCATAAAAGTGAAGAAAACGGCAAAGTCTTAATTTTCCTTGCTGGGAACAGTACCTGACAGCGTCACAAGCTTCTACATGATGGCGTCAAGAGTATAACAAGAGGTGAAGTGGATAGAGTCCGTGATGGTCCAGAGAGTTTTACACTAAGGGGCATGACGGCGTTACCATAGGCCGTCATGATCCCATTACACATGACGGTCAAGAGATAATTTGTTCTTGATGGCATCAGATCTGGATCTAGGCAATCTGATATTACTATGGGCGGCGAGTTGACGGCGTCAGATTTCTCTTCTTGACGTCGTCACGTTGCAAAATCTATATATAGTTTTGTAATTTTCATTCATTAAAGGAGGACAATTAGAGGGATAACTTGGAGAAACCCTAGCACGATTTTAACAGTACTTTCAAAGGTTTTTACATGTTCAATTAAGATAAGTATCCTTTCAATTCATTCAATATGTCTATGTGTTATTTGAATATATTTTATGCTTGTCTTGATTTTAACATGCTAGGCTAGATCTCTTGTGTGTTTGCTTAGATGTAGTGAAACCTAGATGCTGATTATGGGTTGATTGCTTGTTTATAGTTGTTACGAATGAATGATTTCGATGTTAGGCTTAAGAAAACTGGCAGACTTCCATTGTGTAACTTGCTTGAACGTCTTAAGAAACATGAACCAATGCGTACTAGGTTTTTATGGTTGTATTTAATGCATGAGCGAATTCTAATGATCCCATGTTAGGAGCTTCTTGCAGGCTCGACATAGGAGTGAAGTAGGAGCTTATAGAGTTGGGGAAGTATGTACGCCACCCCATGATTGGTATTAAGCAATATAACCCATCATCCACGCAACTATAACAAACTATCAACCTGTAAAAGATATCTAGGGAGTAATGAAGTCTAAGTAAACACAATTTTCCCATTTATTGCTCACACCACTAGTTTAATTAGATTTATTTACATTTTTGTTATTTTATTTTGATTGCATCTTAGTTATTGGGTTAGTTGACTAGCAACTAATTCCGCCCACTCTTCCAATACCCGAGATTTTTACTTGCTTTTATAAAAATATAAAAATACAAAAAGAATCATCCCTCACCTATAGACCTAGTTTTTAGGCTTTCTAATCCTAGCGACACTATTCCGGAGTTGAACGATCAATCCCCCGGTACTTATCACTATACTATACTACAACGATCAGGCATACTGCCTGGTGGGGGTTGTAAGCTTCTCAAGATCCTTCGAGAGGTAAAGCCTGGTGCAATTCCCACGCATCAAGTTTTTGGCGCCGTTGCCGGGGACTGTCTATCTTTACATTTATTCCTCAACTTTCGCAAAAGAGTGCGGCGCCGTCAAGTTTTTGGCGCCGCAGCCCGGGGAATAGTTATTGTCTAGGTTAGAATTTCTTTTTATTAGGTCTACTTGCTAGATTCCTTTCTAGTAAGATTTTATTTTTATTTTTAGGTTTTCTTTAGTCTGTCTTATTTCTTTGTTTCCTTTGTTCGTAAACTATCTCGATGGATAACAATAGCATTGATCGTTTGATTCCTGTTATTCGTGTTTTTCGTCGTAGGATTTTCCAAATGCCTGCCCCAATCCCTTTAGTGGAAAATGAGAACCTACCTAACCTCTCGCCTAACCACCACTTTGACAATAATTCTGAAATGGAGGAGTCTGACCACGAGGATGACCATAGGGCTAGTCCTTTTTACTATTCAGACTCCGATGAGGATCTAGATGATGGTGATGTGATTAATGAGGATAGGATGGAAGATGAAGTGAACCCTCTTAGGTATGTCGACCCTAGAACAAGGATTGAAAGTGATAGCTCATTCAATATGCAATTTCCTTGTAAGATTGGGTTTAGGACCTTTGATGCCTACCTTAACTCATCTCTCCCAATGAACATAATCTCGCGTAGTGAATATAATAAAATCATGGTAGATGAGTTATAATATAAAGGAGATAATATTATTGCTAGGGCAATGTCATTGCATGTGTTTGTAGGAAGCTTTGTTTATCCTGTTCAGTTCATGGTTATGGAGAATCTAGGAGAATTTATCGATAGTAAGTTAACCCAAGTTGTGTTTGGGAAACCTTTCAAAAGGTTGACCAACCTTGATGAAAAACTTATGGAAGGGTTAATTACATTCTCGAATGAGGATGAAGATTTTGTATACCAAATGCTCCGTACACACCCTAGGTTCAAGGATTTTTCCATGGAGAAGTGTAGTAGGTATCCGCCCCTAGAAATGCTAAGTGAGAATGATAAAAGTAAAGGGCTTAAATATCCTCATGAAAAAAATAAAAGGTATTATCGTGGATGTTTAGAGTTAAGTGAAGATTATAAGAGAGATGAGTCGACTATTAGATGGCTCACCCTTTGTTATGTGAGCATAAGCGACACACGGTAGCCCATGACCTTGAGTCTAGCTACAAGACTCGTAAATAAAGAAAAGCGCTTCTTGCGAGGCAACCCATGCTTTGTGTGATTTTTATTTGTTTGATTGTTATTTGTTTCCGTATGCATGCTTTATTTTTATTGTTGGTAGATCATGTTTCAAAAATAAAATGGTGAAAATACTTTATTTTGTCGTTTGACTTAGTCTTAACTTCATCCAAATGTATTTCTCAAAAGATAAGTGTAAGGGGAAACCCCAAATATGTTTTTAAGAAACAAAATTGATCATGATTCTCCACAATATTAAATGGACATGTATATTCGTATTTGTTAGAGTCAAATATTTGTATCGAGTCATAATGATGTTTTGCAGGATTTTCCAGGAAGTAGGACATAAGTTTTCCAGAAATTTTCCAGAAACTTAACGTAAAGATTTCTGCAGATCACTTCTGACGGTGTCAGGAATTAATTCCTGACGGCGTCATATGTAAAATTCTGGAAATTTTGCCAGTTTTGTTTTTCTAACGGAGTCTTAAAGTTTTTGTTAATTCTTTAGTTTTATAAACTCCAGGAAATCTGCAAACATTCATTCCACAAGCATTATATCTTACATTGTTTTCTAGGATTTATTAATATATATAGATTGCTGCCCATTTTACGCGAGGTTGCCTTGTTTGTTTTCTCAGGTTTAACGGGTAATGTATGACAAGAAGATGATTTATATTCTAGAAGGGAAGCTTTGATTGTTCATTTTCTTGGAGGAAGATCTAACCTTGTTAACACACTATCGACACTGAACGAATCAGGGGAGTATTTGCTTTCATTCTTTTACCTATTTCACTTTTACATTCTTTAATTGAACATTGGGGACAATGTTGATCCTGAGTGTAAGGGGAGGGTAAATGATGATACCTATGAGAAATACACTTTCACTTGAGTTTGTTTGTTTGATGGTAGGTGTGTAAACAAACTATGAGAAATACTTGTTAGTGTAATTTTAGCGCCAAATTTAAAATTTTTTACAACATTTAGGAGTGAAACTTTAGCCTTAGCAAGCATCTCATGGATAGGAGTAGTATGACTAGCACAAAACCGTACCATTCAGAAAAATTTTCCACCCAAATATGTGAGGTTCGCCTTTAGATTTGATAGGAAAAGCATTTACTATTAGTGCTTATGAGTGTGCCGGTAGCATTTAGATTATAGAACTTGCGTTAGTGATGCATCCTGAGACCGATAGTGAGACTACATTCGTGTAGTAGGATTTACTACATGATAAGAGGCATTAGTATCACCCTTGTGTTAAACCCGTTTCATAATTACTTGACCATTTAAGTCATATTACTTGGCTAGTAAAGTCAATTAATTTTTCCCACACCTTAGCGTTGTACTCATTTTTAGTACGCGAAACCCCTAGTACACCTCTCCGAGCCTATCTTTTCATTTCTAACTTTAAGCATCTTACTTAAAGGAAGAATTTGTTACAACCCACTTAAATGTACACCCAAATCGCCTTAGCCTTCCGTGTATGCACTCATCTTTAGTGCATTATTGTTATTTGTTTAAATCCTTAGTTAAAGGAAGAATTTGTTACACTCATCTAGTACACCTCTCCGAGCCTATCTTTTCATTTCTAACTTTAAGCATCTTACTTAAAGGAAGAATTTGTTACAACCCACTTAAATGTACACCCAAATCGCCTTAGCCTTCCATGTATGCACTCATATTTAGTGCATTATTGTTATTTGTTTAAACCCTTAGTTAATTATCTAATTGATTACATGGTTGCTAAGTCGAATCATATCCTTGTACATATTGTTTTGGGACGATTGGGACTCATGGGTAAAGTACTTATGTTATGGAGTAATGGGGAAGAACATCATTTATTACCCCCATATGTGCGTTAATCTTAAAGGTACTCCAAGTGTTCTGATTATCTTAATTCGAGTCATTAGATTAGTGGCTAATCCAAGAGCAAACGGCTCTTGGTAAAGATATCTCAAATCCGTTTATGGTTGGCAATTTGCCAAAAATTGTATGGTATTCAACTAACCATATCTTGCTTTGATAGTGAAGAGTTGGCTAGCCCGCAAGGTTATGGCTTGTGGTAAAGGCGGTGGAAAACCATAATTGGTAATCAACTCACCAAGATGATGACTGTATTCCATCAAAGAGTTGGCTAGTCCAAGAGCAAACGGCCTTTGGTAAAGACAAATCAAAACCATTGAAAGCTTATGGTTTGCTCAAAATCATATGGTTATCGGTGTACCATAGTTCTTACTTGAATTAAAACATTTGGCTACTCCAGAAGTAATGGCTTTTGGTAAAGAGACTTCAAATCCATTAAATTTTCACAAAAGATTGCTAGGGACTAGCAATAGTTTAGTGTGGGGGATTGATGAGTGTGTAAATACTCATCATTTTTTGTCAATCTGACTGCAAAAACTTTCAAAAACACTCAAAAATGCATAAAAATACTGAAAATATCTCAGGATCGTGTTTTATATGTTTCAGTTGCAAAATGATTCAAAACAGATAAAAAGACAAACAAAGTTTGCATAATTGGCAGTTTCAGTCCCCCAACTTTCAAAACTTGACAAAATCAGTCCCTGAGCATTTGTTTTGAAAGAAAAGTCAAACCAAGTCCTTAAAAATCAAAAGTTACTAAATAATGATCTTTGGGTGAAAAGCTTTCAAAAATGTACAAGTTTAGTCCCTGGAGGTTCACACTTGGCAAGATTGGTCCCTGTACTTTCCAGAAATAACAGAAATGATCCCTGGTGGAATAATTTGGAGGAAATGTCAACTTTGGTCCTTGGGAAGTCACAAATTGTCAATATTGGTCCTCGGAATGAAAGATTGAAGAAATTACAGTTTTAGTCCTTAAAGTTTACAAGATAGGCAAAAATGGTCCTCGGGTATTTTGTTATGGAATTTAAGCGTCAAAGAACCTTGTGAGATTACAAGCTGGCAAATATAACCCTTGAAGTAATTTTGAAAACGTTACAGGAGTAGTCCCTCAAGATTCAGTAAATTACAGATTTGGTCCTTGTGTCTATTTGATATAATACCACACGGATCCCATGTATTATTTATCACAAATCCAATCCAAATAAAACCAACACCATGATCCATACTACCCTAAGCCCAAAACCACATTCAGCCCAAACCACCCCGTATTACTAATAACGGGTCAAACAAAGTCAAAAATGGTTAAAAGGGTCAAACTCACCCCTTTCTTCTTCCCTCCCCGTTTTACCCAACAGATACACCACCACCATGGTTTCTGCCACACTCAACCTCCCCTCAAAACTCCCCCAAAACATAATTCCCTATCCCACTAACCTCCCCCTCCTCTCAAACTCGTACCTAACCCCTGGCAATCCTCAAATCCCCACAACACCTTTTCCTGCCAAAACCACATCAAAGGGCTAGGATCAATTTGGAAGCAATTGGAGTGTGGGGATTCATTCGAAAGGTTCAAGAGATGATATTGCAACCCTAATATTCACAGAGGAAGCACAAGAAGAGTATTTTCCTACCTACCACTTATGTAGTATAAATAGGAAGCATTGTAAGCCTTTAATGGCATCCCTTTTCCTTTGTATCTTTCTGTTTTAACTTAGTTTGTATTTGTAATTTTAATGTTCAAGTTTAATTAAAGTTTATTTCAAGTTTATGCCAAGTTCAAATTTTCATTCAAATTTTCAAAAACCTTGTTATCTCATTTAAATGCTTTTTAGTTAATCTCAGAATGTTGGTTTAACTTTGTTAAAGTTATTTGAATTAGAAGAAAAGCAAAGATTCAGAAAAAGAAAAAAATATATACAAAGGAAAATATAAAAAAAAAAATGAAGAAGGAAATAGGAGCAGCAGCAGATATGGAAATAGAGAATGGTTTAGAGTCCTATGGGGGACAATAGGTGGTTCTTTTGATCCTGGTTCTCATATTACTTGTAACTTTGGGTACCAAGTAAGAATTTTGGACATTATCTCTCATATTATGTGTTAAGTGATGATTATTGCTATTGACAGTTCATTTTTGTTTAATTAAATTGGTTATTGCTTAGTGTAGGGTAATTAGGTAAGTTTAGGTGTTTAATCACTCATTTGCTTTAGAAGACTTCATTTTCAGTTTCTACAAGGGTGTTTGGGTCTGAGTTATTCACCATACCTTAGGGTGTTTCTGTTATTGAATATGACTTAGACATGTTTGATTAGGTTCTAGTATCACAGAATAGTCATAAAATTTAGAGGTCTTAGGAGGTAAAGTCAAAATCCATTTTATTTCCCATTCATAGTTTAACTGTTAAGAGTTTGGACTCCACTTCCATTTAAATCATTTCATAGTTGCTTAACTTAGCTTAATTAGGTCTCATTACACCTTAGTATAACATAATTAAGCAGCCAGGGTCTTTAGAAATTCATATAAGTCAACTTGGATGAAATATTGAAAAATTCAAACTCACCTTTGAACAGAAAATCCCAAAATTGCAAGATTTTTAGTGATTTTTGTGGTTGGATTGAAGCTTTGAAATATTTACATCTTAAAGTCTACCAGCTAAACTCTGTAATCCCATGTTTGCTCAAATCTGAGCCTTAGGTTGTGATCTTTGTTGCTTTTGAAAGCCCTTCAGGTAGTAATTAGGATTCAAGAGTTAGTTTCCCATTTAGTGCTTATTAGACAGCTAAAATTGAGCCTTCTTTTGGTTTCTTTTTCACTGCTGCTGCATATTTGTTCATAGTTTGAGCTTGTTGATTTTTGATCTCTGTTTGATCCTGTTGTTATTAATTGTTGTTGTTGTTGTTAGTTGATGTTAAGTTTCTGTTTGTATTTGCTTGTTTAAGCTTATTGGGTTTGTTGGCTTATTTGGTTAGTGTGTGTGGTTTAAATAACTCCAAAACCTCATTTCAAACCTCAAAAGCTTGCACTGTTGGTCTTTTCAGCTTTAATAAGCTTATTTTGAGCTTTTCATAAGTTTGGGTTTCACAAAAGTTAGTTTATTTTGGTTGATAATCAGTTTTTGTAAAAGAAAAATTGAAAAAAAAATATTTGATAAAAAGTGTAAAAAGTGGGTTCGAACCTAGGACCTCAAGCACACACAGACACAACCACACAACCCCCTTCCAACTGCTCTGGGGCACTAGTTCCATTCATGTTTCCTACTTTTATTTATTTATAGTGATTTTGTCCATTTTGCTTATTTCACTGTTTTGAGCTTATTACAGCTTATTTGTAAGAGCTTTTTCTGATTTAGTAATTTTCCTAAGTTAGTATTAGTGTAAACTAATTTCCAAAAAAGTTTCGGATTTTTCAAGGTTAATCTAATATTTATTTCAATTTAATTCAATTTATATAGTATTTAATTCATAATAAATAGAATTTGTGTTGAAAAATTAATTTTCTTTCTTACAAAATTTTATTTTGTCATTTAGTTCATAGGAAAATTATTTGTAGGCCCGTAGGACTTGCGTAGCTAAAATTTCACGTTTTTGTACGTGCGTTGACATTTATCTTAAATAAACGTCATGTTTATTTGTTTACTTGTGTTTTAGGATTCCCGATACCTAAATTTTGATTCCCGTAGTATTTTTGGATTTCCATAGTTGGCCAATTACCTTTTGTTTCTCCTTAGGATATTTTATCTTCATTCTCGTTCGTTAATTCTTAATTTCCGTTAATTTAACGTATCACAAAACCAAATAATCTTTCACAACCAAACATACAAGATTTTAATCTCAATCTTTTCACGAAGCTTTCCATTCACACCTCGTTGGGGTACGACCTGGGAAATCACTTCCCGGTCTCACAAATAAATATCACTTTCACGAGCTTACGAGGTAATCTTTTTCCTAAAAGGTTTACTTGTAATTCTCCACGTCTTGTTGTCTCACGATAACATTGACATCACGTTTGTTGATATTTGATAAATTGTTTTGCACAAAAACACAACGAATCATAGGTGCGCATCACGGACTTTTCGTCGGGGATGGATGTTGTAGTGATTAGAGCTTGCATCATCCATAGTGCTTATTGTCATGCCTTTCTGGCGCTTACGCATTCGGCTTCGGTCTTGGAGGTATCATGAGTTGTTTGTTTCAAGGTGATCCAAGAAGTTTAAATAACAACCTATGACGGTACAAACTTAACTCACGCCTTTTCAATCCACTTTCTCTCCCGCATTGTCAGGGTTGAAATAGACATTGAATTCTACATCAATTCCCTTTGGAAAATATAATTCCAAATGTACAGTGCCTTTTAATGTATCGGATGAAACACTTCACTGATTTAGAGTAAGAGATTTTGGTATCTTCTTACACACGGGCTCAAGAGCAAGCACTGAACACGACATCGGGCCTACTTGCCGTTAGGTAGAGCAAACAGTCTATCGTGCTTCAATACCTAGCATGATTTGCGTACTCACCTTCACCTTCTCATGTGAGATTCATTGTTGCGCAATTGAACATTTTCATTGATTTATGTTAAACTTGTTATGACTATATATATATATATATATATATATATATATATATATATATATATATATATATATATATGTGTGTGTGTGTGTGTGTGTGTGTGTGTGTGTGTGTGTGTGTGTGTGTGTGTGTGTGTGTGTGTGTGTTTTAATTCGCCTATCAATCTCATCTTAAACTTGTCACGCATGATCTTTGAGTGATCATTGTACATTTCAGTACAAGTTGAGTTTGAAATAGTTATCATTGTCATAAGTTTGAGCAATGATAAATTGCAAATTTAGTTATTCTATGAAAAGCGTCTTATCAACTGCTCACATGATGTAATCATGTTTGCGTAGAAGATCCTTTTGATCTGTCATACCAAGTTTTGAAAGCATGTTCAAGATCAAGAAGGCTTTCTTAGGTTGATAGACATGATAAGGTCTTTAGAGATCAACAAATCCTAGAGGTTGTACTACATATTCCTCCTTGTTGACAAGACCATTTGGGGATGCACTTTTCATAGTAATTATGTTAGAGCATACTAATCTATATTCTAAGCTTACTACTTGCTTAATCTACCACATAATGAGGATGTTTTGAGATAGCGTACCTTGGCCTATGATGTGCCACCAATGTTATTCAATAATGAAGTAATTATCCTTATAAGCTTGGTAAGACAGAGTTGAATCTTGAGTAGTAGCCACGAGATAATTGCATCCAGTACCACCGCTCATTACTTAGACTTAAAGTTGATTTCCAAGCATATCTTATTCTAAAAACAATAAAAACTCAAACAAATGGTCCCCAGTATTTCATGGGTCCAAAGTGGTTAGTACCAAACATCTCATGCTTTTGATGCATTTGGTTTGGATGTTGAGATGAAGGACATGGTTGGTAACTTTGTTGTCGAGAGTTGTTCCAAGTGATGGGGTAGTTACTTTGATAACTTTGTTTTCTAAAGTTACCTCTCGGTAGAGGAGTTCTATCACGAGGTTTAGGAGTATTTGTTCTTTTTGGAGGAGGAGGAGTGTTTGATCGTAGATCAACATTACTAAGACCAGGTTTAGGAGATGACACAGGTTTGTATAACCTTTTTACTTCTTTTATATTAGCCACAGGTATTTGTAACACCCCCATTTTCATAGATCGCATCGGATTTAGATCTGGGGTATTACCTTATAGAATCAAAGTTACAGTAATAGAAAACGACTCGAAAAGAGACGTTTTTATAAAATGAGTTATCATTCATTAAATTATCAGAGTTTTATTAAGAAGAGGTCCCGTGAATCTAAGTGTGAAAAGAGTATTTTAAATGATAACAGGGTTGAAAGTCCTCCAAGTTCAGTGCCGCCTTGTGCCATAGATCCGTAACAGCTATATACTTAGGATACATGCTTAAAAGTCAACACTAGGTGTTGAGTGAGAGTCATAGGTTTAAGTGATAGTGTGAATAAAGTTTCCCCAGGGTTCAGATGTTACACCCTTCAAGGAAAAATGTAGGGTTTTTGATAATTGCAATGCATATACAATTATCATGAGAAAGAGTTATTGCACTAAGCTCATGAAACCGCACGTTAACAGTCCAGATCATGGGGCACTACAGACCCTTACATGATGGGACGGAGATAAGGTTAACTTGCCAAAGTTAAACCTTGTGAGATTTCAAGTATAGTACTTATCGGTTACCCAGCTGAGGTAAACCGATGGGAGTTGTCAAGCTCCAATAGATTTATCAACTATACTCGCCTTCACTTGTGTAAAACTCACAAGTGATTATGGCTCATAAATTTTAGTTATGTAATGGTGGCAGAAAGTAACACTCGTGCAATAACCAAAGAAAAAGACTTGTATTCGTTTTAAAGAAAAAGTAAGCATGTAACCCCCTCACAGGGTCTAAAAAGCATTTAGAAAGAGTGAGGCTATGAACTCACCTGGGCTTAAGGATGATGTGATTGATGTGAAAAGTGACTCGGAAACTAGATTTCCTTACTCACATGTCCTGAGGGTTTGGTAGGTGTGTTTGTGTGGTTAAGTTCTGTAGAACCATAGAGGGGGGGTGAATACGGTTTCTTCGGCTTTTTAGATGTTTAAAAAATTTAAGCCAAAGATAGCACCAAGTGGTTGTATAAAAATCCAACAACCAGTAACATAACTAAAGTATATAAAGCAAGTAAAGACACCACGATATATACTAGTTCGGGATGGGGGGATTATACCATCCGTACATCCAGTTGCGAATCCGCGACTCCGATACTATTCACTAGTATAATCCTTTCGGTGGACTATAAACCGTTACAATTCACTCCACCAATATTCACCAATATCGATGCTCACAAAGAAGGAGTTACTCACCAACGGTATTCCGCCCTCGGAAACCACCCAAAAGAATCTCACGATTCGACTTTACCTAAGGATCACAAAGATCTCTACCAAGACTTCCACCCGGAAGTATCAAACCCCAACTAGATCCCCAATGATCTAGGCTTGGTCACCAAGACACAAGACTTCCCTTACAAACAATTGAATGAATGAATATATGTTTGTTCAACCAAGTCCTAACCTAACTTAGAGACTCGATTGTAGTAGAAAGGGTAAAGATAAGAAGACCATCGACACAATCACAAGAGTGGAATAGGTTCTTGTAATTCTTCCCTTGCAAAGATATGTGTTCTTCCAAAGATGTTAGTGTGAAAATCAAGAACACAAGATTAGAGATAGAGAGATTGAGAGATTTGAGAGTGTTTAGAGAGAAAGAATCGAGAGAGAAAAAATAATGGCAAAGGGTGAGGAATACAAGAGGCAAGGCATGGTATTTATAGGCAAAGACCTAACTTGGGAATATTTTACCGAGGCCGGCGCGTCACCCACGCGTTGACGCGTGGGAGGCGCGCCAGACACCCAGGAAAATATTCCCGAGGCTTTGGGTGTTTGGCATTATAAATGCCTTACCATGCTAAACCCCCAATTGTACTTCACACTAAACCTTAACATTAATCATTCTAAGGTTTACCAACTCAAATAGCCAATTTGGAAAATCATTTGTGAAGTGTTTAAAGAGAAACCAAATTACCAAGGGTTTAAAGTGTAGATAGGGTAATTCGGAAGGGGTAGAAGTGTATCTCCTCACATGGCATAGAAAAGAGAGAAAGAATATGCCAAGGAATATTCCAATGCTTGGGGGGAAGAATGTGATGGAGGGTTGAGATGAAATGGTTTGAATTAGATGGCTAGGATCAAAGGGAGCCTTCCTTGGTTTTCAAACAATTTGGCATGTGGAGAATGTGGATGGATGAGATGATCTCATTAGAAATGGATGGTTAAGATCAAGTATGCCTAGGTTAGGGTTAAAGAGGATATTCCAAGGAATATGCTTTGCTTGGGGGGAAAGGAGAAATGAAGGGTTGATATGGTTTCATTTGAATTGGATGGATGAGATCAAAGGGAGCCTCTTTTGCTTGGGGGGAAAGGTTGGATCAATGGTTAGGATTGTTTTGGTTTGAATTCAATAGCTATGATCAAACACATGTGGTGGTATAGGGAAGAGGGATTGGATGGATGGTTGAGATGTGTTTGATTTGAATTCAATGGTTAGGATGAAACCCATGTGATGATATAGAGATGAGAGGTTGAATGGATGGTTGTGATTTGTTGTAATTTGAAATCAATGGCTTGGATGAGAGGAGCCATATTAGGGTTTCAAACAATTCCCCATGTGTAGAAAATAAAGGGTTAGGATGTGTTGTGAGGGAATGGATGGTTAGGATGTAGTGTGTAAGGGAATATGTAAGGGTGTAAGAGATTGTGTAAGAGAATATTTGATTTGGATATGATTGGTTTTGTCTTATGCATAAATGAGATTAAGAGAGGATTAAGACATAATCTAATTGTCATTAAGAAGAAAAGGTTTAGACAATTAAGATTATAAGTTGAGAAAATCATAGGTTACTTATAAGTTCAAGTAACACAATGTCGAGAATCCATAGTTTTATATCTCGTGACTTTCCACGACTCGACGTTCTCAACTAATACCTTGGTTCAAACAAGTTAAGTGCTTTGCCTTGATGTAAAGCATAACCCAAGTGGGAAAGGATGCATTTACGCAAAGTGACCTTTGACTTAGTTTGATCAATAAGGGAGTAAACCCGTTACGTAATTAGAGAAGACGTAAACACGGGATATGAACATATAGATGCTTCAATACGATGTTACGTGAAATATATAAGCTCCCTAAGTTTAGAAAAGCCTTGGCTAGAGGCGATAGCTAGAAAACATGAGTTGGCGTTTTCCCGTAAATGGGTGTTCAAAAAATAGGATTTCTCAAATCTCAAAACTCGTTTCGAGTGTTCTCAATTAAGCACATAACATATTCATACCTGTTTTAAAAGATCCACATTTGTCGGGTAAGGGGAAAGCCGACTTATAAAATTCTCCCGGAACCATACAGACTCATGGCGCGTCACCCGCGCGTTGACGCGCGGGCAGCGCGCCAGGAGCAGACATTGGCTTCGGCGATTTTGAGCTAACGTTTGTTATTTTATGTGTTTCGATGGTTTATTTGTCATCATTAAAACATAAAGAGATCTTGATCATGTTGCCTCAACAAGTTCTTTAGTTATTTTAAGTTTCTTAAGTAATTACTCCTAGGGTTTCTATGTTTATAACATAACACCGTTCGGGCCATCGTAATCCAGAAGTATAACTCCTCATGTGAAGCTCCCTACTATTGTATTATGCTACCGTTCGGGCCATCATAATTCAGGTATATAACTCCTCACATGAAGCTCCCTACTATTGAGTTAAGTATTTTAGATTTAGTTATAACATAACACCGTTCGGGCCATTGATGAGGCGAAAAGTGTACCGCTTTTAAGGGGTCATTTAAGCCCGAATTCGATATTATTTGATCAAATATTGCCCTAAATCATTCCTTTTGTCATTTTAGATACTGTTGGAGAGAAATCTGGAAAAGGAAGCATTTTGGACATTTTTTGGACCATAAAAGTGAAGAAAACGGCTAAGTCTCAAAATTCCTTGCTGGAACAGTACCTGACGACATCAAGGTATTACAAGTGACGGCGTCAAGAGTTACAAAAAAGGTGGATATGGAACTTATAACGTGACGGCCCAGAGAGTTTTCAAGCTTATGGCCTGACGACGTCACCAAGGCCGTCAGGGTCCAAACACACGTGACAGCCCAGAGTGATTTTCTACATGACGGCGTCAGAAATAGATCTAGGCAATACGATTTTTATCATGGCGGCGAGTTGACGGCGTCACAAGTTAATACATGACGCCGTCAAGATGTAAACTCTATATATAGCTTTCCAATTTTTATTCATTAGTGTGCAACTTTGAGGGAATAAACCCTAGACGAATTTATAGCTTTTTCAAGGGTTTCAACCCCTTGATTCTTCCATGTTCAATTGAAGATAATTACTTATCCAAATCATTCAATATGTCTATGTGTTGTGTGATTATATCTTACGCTTGTCTTCTCTTTAACATGCTAGGCTAGATCTTTATTGTGTTTGCTTAGATGTAGTGAAACCTAGATGTTGATTATGGGTTGATTGTTTGTTTATAATTGTTACGGATGATTGTATTCGATGTTAGGCTTAAGAAAACTGGCAGACTTCCATTGGTAACTTGCTTGAACGTCTTAAGAAACATGATCGGAGGTGTACTACGATTTTTAGTTGTATTTAATGCGTAAGAGAATTCTAATGATCCCATGTTAGGAGCTTCTAACGGCTCGACATAGGAGTGAAGTAGGATATTATAGAGTTAGGGAATATTGTACACGGCCCTACGACTAGTATTAAGGAATATGACCCGTCATCCATGCAATTGTAACAAGCTAATCAACCTGTAAAAGATATCTAGGGAGTAATGAAATCTAAGTAAACACAAATTTCCTCATTATTGTTTCCACCACATTAGTAAATTAGTTTTATTTTCATTTTTGTTATTTTATTTTGATTGCATCTTTAGATTAATTGGGTTAGTTGGCTAGCAAATAATTCCGCCCATTCCTTCAAAACCCGAGATTTTTACTTGCTTTCCATAAAATATAAAAATACAAAAAGAATCATCCCTCACCTCTAGACCTAGTTTAGTAGGCTTTCTAATCCTAGCGACACTATTTCTGAGTTGAACGATCAATCCCCCGGTACTTGTCACTATACTATACTACAACGATCAGGTACACTGCCTGGTGGGGGTTGTAAGCTTCTCGAGATCCCTTGAGAGGTAAAACCTGTTGTGAGGGCGCAATTCCTACGTATCAAGTTTTTGGCGCCGCAGCCGGCTTAATACTTCTTAGGAGTCATACTTTGACGTGGTTGTTTTGATGGTTTGACATTTCATGACTCATGGAGCCTATGCTCCGTATTGAAAGGCTCCCCATCAATCATGAGTGTTCTTGAAATCCCCGTCATGTCTGAGTATGACCAGGCGAACACATCTTTGTAAGCCTCAAGTAACTTCCCCAATCTCTTGTTGAAAGTGGTAGGGAGTTGCTTTCCCACTATTACCTTGTGTTCAGGATGGGATTCTTTTATTGCAACGTACTCCTTTGACCCTTCGACTTCTTTTGTGGATATGCAAGGACCCTCTTTGACACTCCTTTTTGAACTTTTTGTAGCCCCTTCGTTGTGACTTGAGAGTATAGTTCCGATACCGTGTTCTGTTTGGAACTTAACTGCTGAGTAAACGGTGGAGACTACCATTCCCATCTTTTGCATGGCTATTCTTCCGATCAACAAATTGTAAGGGGACTTCGACCTTACAATAACAAAGTTAAGGGTTTCAGTCCTCGTAAAGCTTCCCTCACCGAATGTTACTTCTAAAGGCACTTCTCCTAGAGGCCACGAGCGTTCACCCGAGAACCCTACCAAATGAATCCTAGGTTCTACGCGTTTTGACCTGATCGAGGGCTGCAGTTTCATGAAACAGTGTTCGTATATTACTTCGCAAGAGCTTCCTTAATCCATATAAACTTTGTTGACCTCTAGGTTGGAGATTATGACTTTGATGACTACTGGATCATTTGAAGGGTATCTTCCTACCTCAGAGGGAAATGTTACTTCACCTACTTCATGTAGCTCCCTTTCGGTAGCCTTCCTCTTTAGATTAGGCTCTCTCTGACGGACCATGAGGATGGGAGCTTCTTGAGGGGTAGTGTCCTTCCCTAGATGCGCTATTTGCCCCATCTTTACCGCCTCTTCTATCTACTTCTTCAACTCTCTACAATTGTTTGTTTCGTGGCTGAAGTCTTCATGGAAGTGGCAGTACTTAGTCATGTCTCTGTTTCTGCCTTTGCTTGTCATGCGAGGTGGTGGCTCAAAAGCCTTAGCAGCCCTCTCTGTCGCCAATATTTCTCTTGGTGACTTAGACAGGCTTCTTGGTAGGCCGTGATTGAGGCTTTTTTGGTAAGGGGTGAATCTGCCAAGGTTCTTATTTTACTTTGACCCTTCCCACAAAGGGTGCTTCGAGATTTTACTACCGTGTTCCCTGCTTTAGTCTTCTCAAGATGACTCATTTCCCCTCTTTTTCAAACATATTACACGAATCAAGGGCAACTCCCATGCCCAAGGCACACTCAAACACCATTCATAGGATGCTAGTCACCATTTGGTAACAAAGCCTCTTTTGAACCTTCCTCTTTTCTTGTTATATAAAGGGACAACCTAACCACTCTCATAACACACATAAACACTCTCAACCCACTCAATATTCTCAGCTAGTTTTTTATAAATCTCCTTCGTTCAAAAAAAAAGTAATCATTAAGAGTTTACTTGCTTGTAACTAAGATACCAACGAAAGAGAACAGATTTTAGTACTCATCCTATAAAACTAGCAATAAAACAAGTGACAAACTACTTAATTATTGGTCAGGCCTCTTATTTGTATATGTTATCTATCTGTGTACATCTTCACCATTCGCTTGTTTGACTCATCAGTTTTATTACTGTTTTAATCAACTCAATCGTGCCAGTCTCTCAAGCTGAAAACCCCCTTGCGTTAGATTAGGTTTTAGAACTAACTTAGGAACTAAAATATTGATAGACATTCTAGGTGTTAACGTTTCACTCTTAGTGATCGACACTCTACTTACCAACTAGCTACATTGATCAGGTACAATGCTCGTTAGTTTGTGCTATAGGTTAAGTCGACTAAATATAAATTTAAAACTTGATAAGAATAATCTATACCTACAACGATAAACGCACACATCATATATCACCTAAGATCTTGTAGCTTGAACTCTAAAAAATGCTTAGGTTTATCATATGGATCAATAATCGTGATGTTGTTGTTCTCGACCAACTATCCAATAACATCTGAAAAGAATAAATCATGTTAAATACTATATAGGAAACACATATACTTCTTCAAATACTATATAAGAAACACATATAATTTGGATACGCAAACCAAAACATAATTAAAAAAAACTTAAATAACATCTTATAAAGATAAATAATATTAAATACTAAATAAGAAACACATATATTCCTTTAAACACTATATAAGAAACACATATAATACTTTATAAGAAACACACTTAGTTATCAAGCGCAAAACAAAACATAATTAAAAAAATATAAAACTTACCAAAGGAACACTTAAGGTCATTCCTGTGCCCTAAAAAACTTTCAAAAGGCAGTAAATACAAAGACTCTTGTATATCGGCAAAATCAGAACATAGTCTAACATTTTTTTTATTTTTTTTTATTTTGATAAAGTGGATTTTGCATGGATGAGAAGTCAGTTTAAGCATGTATGTGTTACTTTTAAAATTGAAGTTTGATATAAAATGACAATCATCCTGGCGAATGAGAAATTGGAAATCAGAAACCACTAAATTACCAATGGTTGCATGGATATTCGTACCCTGTTTCATAAAACATATTATTAACAATAAATATTTATAACATGTATATAGCTTCGGAAAAAATATTTGGTTATAAACAAATTATAATACCTCTTTGTCCATCAGAATCATATCAATACTAGCAACTTCAGACTGATTAGTAACACTGTATTACTGATTTCATATTGAAACTACTTTTACCTTAATATTGCACTTACCGTTCATGCCATCGATATCTTAAAGCGCGGTGATCAACATAGTTTTGCCTGCGATAAGAAAATGAAGGCAAAAAGATTAGAAGACCAATGAACGATGAGCACCAACATTGGGCGAGTATATATAGGCTCAGGATTAGGGTTTCGCAACCGTGGCCCAATAGATAACGTGTAATTAAAATATAGAAAAGATATCGGAGAGGATAACCATCGTTTTTAAAACCTTCTAGAACGTGGCTATCATATTTCCAGATACTCTGCGACACCAAAGTTTTTGAAAACACACCCGGTTCTCAAAGATTTTTTTTTTCGCGTTTTCGACACGTCTATGTTTGGGGAGCCTTTTCAGAAAACACTTTTAACGTAGTGGCATTCTCTCGATTAGAAACCCAATTAACCAATGAGATGGCTCGATTTCAAAGCCAAGCCCTCTCATTGGTTAATCAAATCTCTCGATTAGGCCAAAAGTGAGTTCTCATATTATGTAAAAGATTAATATGTGAGTCCAAGTTTAAAATTTAAAATACTACACATGAAGTAAAAGACATGCGAATAAATACAGTATTTCTCAGCCTTCATTTTTTACTTCTCAACAAGAAGCAATGATATGCAGTTTAATAAATATTTAATTGTTAAAGTATTGCTAAACAACGGTGTGTGCAAAAACATACTCCATTTACACCAACGGCTTATGTGGCATGGCTACAATGGATTGTGCCTATTAAAAGACATTCATTAAACGATGCCAGGTCATGCATTGTGGATGGCCTTATAGCTGTTGAGTGAGTTTGTTTGTGTGTGTGTTTTGGCCATTGGATTTGGGGATTGTGGACCGTTTGATGGTGATCCGAGTAGGAGTTGAATAAGTGGTTTTATTAGTTGATTGATGATGTTGCGGATTGGGAGATTTAAGGGACATGTGATAGACACGTAGTAAAGAGTTTAGGCTAGGATTTTAAAGTTTGGATTATAAAAAACATTATCTAATGAATTGACAATAAAAGAAACGATAATCACAATAGACAAATAGAAGGGTGTTTTTAGCTTATTGGTTGCAAGAAGGTTTGGTGGTGAAAGAGGATATAAAAGTGAGGCATGGATAGCATTCGTGTAGAGTTTGGGCCGGGACTTTAAAGTTTGGATTATATAAAACATTATCTAATGAATTGACAATAAACGAAATGATAATCACAAGAGACAAATAGAAGGGTGTTTTTAGCTTATTGTGATTATGGTGGTTGCAAGAAGGTTTGGTAGTGAAAGATAAAAGTCAGATGTGGATAGTGTTCGTGTGGAGTTAGGGTTATATTGAGTTCTAGAAATTTTTATTAAAGAAAAAAAGTGAAATGAAAACAAAAATAGTGTGTTCATTTACGATTATAGTCATATTTTAAATTTTAAAGTTTAAAAATTAAGGATAGTTTTTCATTTGACATGCAAAACTTTAGTTTACTTTTATTTCCTCTTATTTTTTGAATAAAAGTTTGAGTTATATTTTCCTCTCAAATTTTCTTCATTTCATTCATTTTCCTCCCTTAATGAAAAATATAGAACATAATTTCTTCATAAAGTATTTGATTGGTTTTCAGAGTCAATATGGGATTAATATTTCATTTTCAGTTGATAAATGAGTTAATCTTTCCTGTGACAATTTTATCTTAACTTATTTTTAGTTTTGATATATAATTTTACAAGTGATACTTTCGATAAAATAAAATAATATTTTTTATTAATTTCAACTAAAATTGTGAAAGTTTCGATGGTTTTCTTTTTAAAATTGACGAAACCGAGGTGAGACAATTTGATTCGACATGTAATGTGTATCAGGTTAAGGTGGTACACTTTGATTCTGCATGTAAATTTATAATTGCGTATCACTAATCCAAACTCATGTATCAATTGGTTATTAGTTGCTAAAATGTTAATTCGTATTAATATTTTATTTTTTGTGTATTATTACTAATATGGTTATTTATAAATATTTTTAATGGTTGTTTAGACTAAATCTTATTTTTACAACTTTAAGTTTGATCTCACATTAACCCTATCAGATTATTGTATACACAATATAATATTTTGGAAAGAATTAGATTTCTTATATAGTTTAAGTATATAGGTGTAGCATTTTGTATGTGTAATTTATCTAGAAACTCTTAGTTTTGAAAATAACTCTATGACTTTAATATTCAAGCAATTGTTATAGCTTAAAGAACTTTAAAGGTTAATACAACTATCTTCTAGCTTAGTATCATCAAGTGATTTATATTTTCAATGCTAAATATAAACTAAAAATACCTTCATACATTCTAAACTAGCCTTAGGCCCGCCCCGATGGGGCGCTAGCATTAAGTCTTATTATTAAGAGTATTCTATAAAATATATATATATATATATATATATATATATATATATATATATATATATAGTGCGCAAATGCATGATGTTGGTAGGCATAAACATTGTCATACAAAGGGAGATTTGTAACAAAAAAAATGACGAAAGGTAAATAACATTGAGTGTCTAATTTATAAAATAGTAAAACATCTGCAATACAAAAGTTAAATAAAATTAAAGCCTATGAAGAACTTCTTTATACACTCCTCCAATTGATTGAGACACTCCAATTTAGTGTGCAAATCATCTCCCTTTAATAAAAGGACACTTTTTTATTATTACTAAACTGGAGCAGCTGAATCGGATCTTTCAATTTCCCTTGCATACAGAAAATCACCCATACAGAATTAAAGTTGTATATCATTCATCCACACAAAAATGCAAAAGCCATCATGAGGTTTGCTTAACAAAGCCATCAAATGCTACCACCAGTCATAGAATGCAACAGCTCTCATTATCTCAATTTACTATGACTACTACACATCCAAATATACCAATTAGATCGACTAACAGAATGCGTCATGACACCTTGTAGAGAATCCGTCCCTGCTGCAAGTGTATGAACCGGTGTAGGCTGAAAAATAAAAGGTGATGTATAAGTTTTACTGGATTACATATAAGACATGTTGCACATACATGTCTAACAAATAAGTCAACTCAAAAGGTTTAACCGACCCATGTATTGGTATAATAAGAAGTGAATATTGCCGACACATCAACTTCTTTTCAGTGAGCTGATAATATAAGTTTGGGTAACTTGTACACACTTCAAGTTAATTAATAGTCCCTATGTTATCATTACAATTATATATGCTAAATGGGTAAAAAAAAAAATTACTACGTATAGCTTAATGAGCTTGAAATTAAAAAAAAAAAAAAAAAAAAAAAAACAAAAAACAAAATAATAATAATAATAATAATAATAATAATAATAATAATAATAATAATAATAATAATAATAATAATAATAATAATAATAATAATAATAATAATAATAATAATAATAATAATAATAATAATAATAATAATAATAATAATAATAATAATAAAAGAATTACCAATCCACCAGTGACATAGCTCAAGAGAGCACAAGCAGCAACACAACAGAAGCAATCAACTGATCATTCCAGTAAATAATAGATCGAACAGCCGTGATATGAAAGGGGATGTAGAACGAACGTGACAAAATTATCAAACTCGGTCGGGTTCGGATGCTGAATCTTGCATAAATTATACACTCCATTAACAGTTTTCAATGTTGAACCTTTTTTTATAAGGAGGTGTTTGGGATTGCTAACTTATTGAGAACAACTTATATCAACATTAGGGTAAACTTGCAATTACAAAATACCTATCTCACCCTAAATAAGGCAAAGCCTCTTTTCCAGTAACAGGAGATGATATATCATCACCTGTTGTAAGCCTTGTATGACCATCCCTCTGGCATAACAGGTGGATGTATATCAAAGAGCTTCTACTAAACTATCACATGAGAAATATAAAATAATCAAAATATAAATAGGATGGAGTTATCTTCCCTTTGATTAATTAGGAAAACTAAATAAAAGAAGATAAAATAAAAAAGAACTAACTTACGCAGAGACTCCTCGATACAACTGTTCATACGACGTGCCTTAGTTTTTCATATGAAGAAGCATTTTCCTCACTGAGCTCAACATTAGCATATAAAATCTTTGCATTCTCATGCTCCAATTAACAAAGTGACTTCAGTTTCTGAGATTGAGACATCACAAATGAGCATAAAATCAAATATTTAGTTCAACAGAAATTGTAAAGTAGACGATACATTCATCATCAGCATCATAATATGTATTAAATGCCTTTTTGTAAACCTTCATATGATATTATCTTACATTAACCCCTTAAAAACTGCAAGGAGAGAATATTGTAGACACAAAGAAGACCATAACTGAATGCTCCTACATAAATTCATTCACAATGCTACAACTTCTTGGGTCTCTCTACAAACAATAAATACATAAGTTATATCGAAGCTCACTAAAAATAGTAACATTTCCAAAATCATTCCCGCAGTTGCCATGACCTGCCGCTTCATGCTTATATCCTTTATGAACAAATAATTAAAATGACACTAAATTTAGTTAACTGCAGGGCTTAAACTCATTTATGCACAAATAACTAATATGACACTAATTTTAGTTTAAATACAAATATTTTATTTATTGTCGATTGAGCTAACATAATGATATGAAGAATAACTAACCAGCGGCCGGTTCAACTTAGTCGATCAAACACACCCTCATTGGGCATTCACCTTATGTGGCATCTCCATTGTGATAGTCACCTCGCTTGGGACGGTAACCACCACGTCTTTCACTGGGCTTCTCATAATCTCCATTTTCCAATTGTTGTATCTATCCTCTACCATAAAATCCATTGTGATTTTCTACACACAAATTATCTTAATTCGTTTTAAATATTTTCTTATATTAACTAAAAAATTATCCATAATTACCACATTATCACAATATCTACACACAAATTACCAATTCAAACTATCTTAATTCGTTGTACTCTGGAACCTAACTAACAGTGTTTGGATAATAGAAATGGCTAGAAACTCCAAAAATTGAGTAAACTAAACAATCAACATTAATTGGGAGAAACAATACAAATGGCTAGAAACTCCAAAAATGGCTACCTTAATCATAGATTCGATAAAAATAAAAATATTAAAAATAAAAAATGAATAACCTGTTTGATATTCGATCATTGTTGTTGAACAACGATTAATCTTGATTTGTCGATGTAGGATTTTCACTAATTATAGGGTTTGTTGTGGATTGAGGGATTTTTTGATTTTTGGGTTAATTGTAATCGATTAAAGCCTTCCTTGAAGTATATTTGTTCCTGAATCAATATGATGTTATGAATCATATTTGAGGGTTTGTTTTTGTTTGGGGTTAATTGTTGGATAGGTTTTGTTTCCATATTAACGTTTGGGGGTTTTTTTTCATACAAATGTTTGTGTTTGATCGATGGGGTAGAGTGATTGGTGTGTTTTATTGGTTGCATTAATTAAATAGCTTATATTCCATTTGGTCCATTGGATCACTTCGAATATCCAGGTGTCATTATCCTGGAGTTTTGGGTAAAGCCTTCCTTAAGGAAAGCTTGTTTTATATAGTGGGAGATTGTTCAACTATCAAGTGATGATATAGTTTGATTTACAATGTACAAGATATATTCGGTTCTAAAATTTTTTGTGCCAATTTTTATAGTTTTCTTGTCAGCATTGTTATCATATTTTTTTTATTTCTTTGGCGGAAATTAAACCATCAGTAAATCCATTATCTCTACATTTTTAACGAAGGAAACAAGCCCTTCTAATTGTTTAATAGCATCATTAATACAATTTATCTAGTGCTTGAAATTTATTACTAACAAAACCGATTATAAACAAGTCATACCAAATAACCATTCCTAGCAAACATCAAAATTTTATAGTTCTACTCTAGCCACACTCGTTGATCCGCATTTTGTTTTAGGCTAGTGCAAACTTTATTGAATGCTATTAAGGCATCTCTTCTTTGGTGGGATTGATATCTTATTGCTTTGGCAGTTTGTCCGCAACTTTTCCAACGCGCGTGTTTATGATAATTGTTTGAGAATTAAATTTTGGATGTGATAATTTATTTATTTACTAGGCAGAACTGCCCGTGCGATGCATACGGGCTTAATATAAGTTGTTAAAGTGTAATTTTTTGTATTTTTTTGTGTCATTTTATATTTAAGTTGTGATGGTATCATAAATTTTGTTACCTTTATACGTATTTAAAATACTTTATTGAGTTGCATATGGTTTGTATAAGTTTTTATTGCGTAATATTTGGGACGTATGCTGTATAGAAATTGTGAGAGTGTAGTAGTTAGCTTTTATTTTTGGTATTTTATATTTAAGTTTCCATGGTATCTCACATTTTCTAAGCTTTATATATATTTTTTTTAAATGGATGTATCCGGGATAGCCCGTGCGATGCACACGGGCTTTGTAGAAGCTGTCAAAGTATAGTTTTTTGGGTTTATGTTTGTCGTTTTAGATTTTAGTTGTCATGGTATCACAAATGTGTTAACCTTTAAACGTTTTTAATAGACTTTTCTTTGTTGCTTTATGGTTGTATATTAGTTTTTATATCTTAATATTTGGTACGTATGTTGTATAAAAGTTGTCATATTATTACTCATTTTCTAAGGTTTATAAGAATCAAGTACTTTATTTAGTTGTATATGAGTTGCACATGGGATGTATATAAGTTTTATATCGTAATCTTCGGAACTTATTTTCGTCATTATATATCTAAGTTGTGATGGTATCACATTTCTAAGCATGACATACATTTAAAATAGTTTATTGACATTAAAAGAGTATATGTGAAGAGATTTTTTTTCAAGATATTATATTGAAAAGAGTCTCTTCACATGTAAATTTTTAATATGTATAAGTTACATAAATTATTTTAAATATGAAGCGATGACATTAATGTTGGAGACCTTTTATATTCATCCTCGTGCAATGCAAACAGGTTTGGACTGCCCCAGGACCCATGCGATGCACACATGTTGGATCTAATTGTTGTTTTAGTAATGTTCGAGACTAATTTTCGGTTCATGTTTGAAACTCTCATTTTTTTGTGAAAGACGGACTTCGTTGTTCAAACAAATTACATTATAAAAAGCGAACTATAAAACAAATTTCCTTTTTAACAAAACTATAAAAACATAAAACATTAAAGTAATTAGTATATTAAAGATTATAAATTAAAATTCATATAGTAAAATATTGCATGTTTAATTTCTAACGTACTATTAATATGAATGCTAAGTATTCATCTATATTGACACCGGTGGTCGTTGCGTTGTTCTTGTTGTTGTTGTTCTTGTTGTTGTCTTTGTCATTCTTGTTCATTGGCATTTTGCAGGTTTTGTTCTTAATGCAATTTTCGTGACTTCTCGATCTCTTTCTTTACTGTGAAGAGGTTTTTTGCAAAATGTTATATTTAAATGAGGCTTTTCATATGTAATTTTTAATATGAGTAAGTTACATAAATTATGTTTTAATTAATGCATTATTACAACATTTTTCCATAAACTATAATACCGAATTTGGAGCATTCATTAGTAACTCATTCTAAGTATTTACAGTATGACGACATGAATCACATGATCTCAAACTCAAGTGAATAATGCTTACCTTATGATAGGTGTAGGATAACATTTCAAATACAATTTTCTTCTCCTTTACATACTTCTTCGGTTTAGAAGATTCTCATTGTTTTGATAATAGTGTAAAAATATTTTTATTATATACTATCATTTTCAATATGTAACATCGACATAATTACACAGTCATATCAAATATCAAAGTCACGCAATATTCCAAGACGTTTAATTAAGAAAGTGACATTAACACAACGCAAGACAAAAAACTACATTAAGAGCAAAAATATTAAAATGCACAAACAAAGTGTAGTAATAATTATTGACTAAAAATTGAATGCTCGTCACATTATTTTCAATAAACTTACTTGCTAACGAATCAATAGTATTAGCCCATTTATCGGTATTACATGAAGTAAAATATTGCATGTTTAATTTGTAACAAACTATTAATATGAATGCTAAGTATTCATCCCACCGGTGGCCGTGGCTTTGTTCTTGTTGTTGTTGTCTTTGTCGTTGTTGTGACTTCTCGATCTCTTTCTTTAATGCTTCTTGACTCGCTACAAAAAAAATTAGATATAGTTGATCGTTAGTAACTTAAATACAGTTAATCAATATATCGCATTTTCGATCAAAGTAAAAATGTTCGTGCATGTTCCACTTAGTTGATAAGAAAACGATGTGTATGATCTGTTAAACCATTAGAGAATATGATGTTACTACCAAAGCTCCTAAGCACCATCTTTATGTCCTACATTGTTACACACACAAAATACACGTGAAATTTTTATAAAATAATATAAATCAATATGCTAAATAAGTAAGATGATATGATGCTTACTTTAACATCATAATAAGTTGTAGCCCAAATGTGCACGCGGTGTGGAGGAAGTTGTGGTTTGTTGTGTGTGATTTTTGACACATTATATAGTTGATAAAATATTTGTAACTCATGGACGGGAAGGTAAAAAGACTAACCATTAATTGGTGTGTTAAATTTATGCATTCATGGCATTTTTGGTTTGTATTCTTTGAGGTTTAGAGATGGCTTGAAACATGTTGTACCGTACAAACTTTTGTGCACGATTTCTATGTACTTACCCTTATGCATGACTATTAAATCAATGTACTAACATATCTCTACATTTCACTTTGAATTCATGAAACATTTATTGGTTTAGAGATGGCTTGAAACATGTTGTACCGTACAAACTTTTGTGCACGATTTCTATGTACTTACCCTTATGCATGACTATTAAATCAATGTACTAACACATGAAGCCTCCACATTTCACAATCAATTCAAGAAACATTTATGGAGAGCACTTTTCATTTATAAGACAACTTAAGCTTTTAGTATATAAGATTTATTTTTTAGGGGATAAAGTATATATACTTGGTACTACTCCAAAAATCTCTAAAGCTTTTGAACAAAGAAATAACCATGTTACACGTAGTACTAAATCTAAATATGACAACCAAATGGCGATAAAGTGATCTAGGTAGGTCTGTAAACAAACTGAACGTTCAGTAAACAGTTCATGAACCGTTCGGTAAAAAGTTCGTTTATGTTCGTTTATTTATTAAATGAACGAACGTGAACAATATCTTACGATCGTTTAGTTAAATGAACGAACATGAACAAAGGTCACGTCCGTTTATTTATGTTCATAAACGTCCGATTATGCGTTCGCTAACGTTCTGTAACACCCCCAAAATACCGCAGCGGAAGACTGTGTCATAGGGGTGCTACTTCATAATACAAAGTACAAGGTATAGAAAACGAACTCTAAATGAGACGTTTTGAAAAGTTACCATTCGATTAATAAATTCCGAGTTACAAACTTGAGTTCCATAATACAATACATAAGAGTTTTAAAACATATCGAATGGTAAAGATAAAAGCATAAGTCTTCAAAACATGCCAAGCGACTCTATGCTCCATGCAACAGCTATCACCTTACAGACCTGAGATAAACATGCTCAAGTGTCAACACAATGGTTGGTGAGTTCATAGAGTTTGTCTTAAAATAGTTGAAAAGCCTTAAAGAATGTTCACACAGCAAAGGCATTGAGAATCCACTCAGTTGCAAGTCCCGCCATAAGAGACTTGCAACCTGTGTGTTCACAACCCACTGCTAATATATATGATATAATAAAGACATGTATAAGTTCATCAAAACAGTTTAGCAATTAGTCGTGAGTCTACACTTCATCTCCGAAGACCTCACGTTTATGATGTATCCAACATTCGCAAATGTTAGGATGTATCAAAGCCTCAATGGTCATCCAACAACTTAATTTGGAGCCATCAGAAGTCTCAATGGTCATCCAGCAACTTAATCTGGAACCACTGGAAGTCTCACAATTAAATATAACGCAATCATGTAGATATAAAATCAAGTATAATGCGATCAAGTATAAGACAATCAAGTGTAACACAATCAAGTATAAACAATCAAGTATAAATGTTTTGAGTATTTGTACAAGTAAGCAAGTATTTGTGCAAGTAAGCAAGTAAGCAAGAGTTAAAACAAGTATGAAAAAGTAGGGGCTATGACTCACCTTAAGCTTAAGTGATGTGAAATCAAAGTGGTAGTCGAATCGTGAAAGTCTCTAAGAGCAGCCTATAATAGAACATTGCGACTTAGGTTTGGAGTAACGTCTAAGAATAAGAAGAATTGCCTATATATGTCTTGCATAATGTTCATTATGTAGTACTTAGTATATAGCGTAAGTCGTTGAATATAAATGGTTTATGAAACATGTATAAGTTGTATATCTCTTACTACCGTTCGGGCCGACATAATTCAGAAGTCATGGAGTAAACGTTCGAGGAGCCAGGACACTTTAATTCGTAAATCCACAACTCATCTCGACGGCTTACTTAATGAACTCCTCACATGAGGCTCCCTACTATTGTAGTATTTGATAACAAATGTATAAGTTTTGATCCGAAAAGTTACATGTCCAATATTTGAATAAACTTAGGAAAGTCTATTTGTACATGAAGATTGTTATTTGGGTAAGTTTATTATAACTTGTATCTCATGGTTCTTTAGGTGGAGTAGATCCAAATTGTTTGTTCAAGTTATCGTCAACTCCTTGTTTCATGTTTTTGCCTAAGTAAGTTTATATGGTCATTTAGTCATAGCTTCGCCGTGACCTTGGTCATTTTTCCATGGTCTTGAGACTCAACCTTGGCTTTAGCCATGGTTGTGGTCTTGGCTTTAGGTCATTAGACCTCTTGGTCTTAGTAAAGCATAACTATAATATAGTGACTTTGGTCTAAAATGGGCTGTTAAGATTTTGAAGAAAATTATCACTCGGAAAGCATTTTTAGGGCTCGAGCTTGTTTGCCCCTGAACGAAAACGTCGTTCCGGACAACTTTCGTGTTTTAACTTTTTGATGAATCGGACCAGAAGGGGGACTTTCAAAATGGCAGAATGCAAAAACAGTAGGTATGGGCAGTTTTGCCGTTTTGGTATCGCTAACTTCTTATGGCCATAACTTTTGACTCGAGTACTCGTTTTAGGTGATTCAAATTGCTATGTTTTCCTTGTTAAGTCCTCTTTAACAGTAAGTAAGTGTCAAATATCAAAGTTATACTATTTTGGTCGTGGTTCTCCATAAAAATCACTAGTTTGCTTGTTTACTTGTCATAAGTTAACATATGTATACTAATACTTGTTTTGTCCATTTTTAAACATCATGAACACAATAACAAGAACATATATAGCATGAAAGGAACTCAAAGAGCATGAAAATGATAATTAACAAGAAAGTATGTTAGGGTTTGCTTACAACTTTTGGCCTTAATGAAAAAGGGAAACTAGGACAAGAACTAGGACTTTGATTGAATAAGCTTTCCTCCACTTTAGTAACCCTTCTACCCTTGTATTCTTGAATGATTTGTGATGAAGGTTTAGGTGACTTGAGTGGATCTAAACTCAAGAGAATCACCAAAGTATATGAGGTTATGGAAGTGTTTTGGTTACCTAAAAGAAACTAGGGTTTCTATCTTGAAGAAGTACTTGAACCTTGCTAGAAATTAGAAGTAATTAAGCTAAGTGTGGTGTGGTTTGGTGTGTGTTGATGGACGGCAAACAAAGGGGGGAGGGGGGCTTTTATAGGGTCTTAAGGAGGTTAGTTTAGTTGACTAGTCCAACCTTGGAGGCCAAGGTGAACACATGTATGAAATCTAAGCCTCCTAGCATGAGATCAAGCCACCTATGGGCTGAATTCCCCCCCCCCCCCTAAGTCGGTTGATATGCTTGGAGAACAAGGTGTGGACTTTTGATGATATAATCCTACTTATGTGACTAGTTTTGACCCCGTAAATTGCTAACCGTAAATGATTAAGCCTCAAAACGTAAAACCGGGTATTCTAAAAATATGAAACTTAAAAGTATTGTTAAACATGTCATGACACTCTATAATAAAATATAAAATGAGTGGTAGGTTCCATTTGGGTGGTAAAACCCTGCTAAAACTGGAAACACGGGTCTAAAACGCGTAATACGTAAAACGTACGAAAGTTGCGTAAAATTGAGAAAAGTAAAATGTAACTTTTCTAATAGGATAATAATGACTTAAAATGACTTATAATGTCTAGGCTGGGCTCAGTCTAATGTCGGTTGGTGTTAAATGTCTTTTAGACCTAAAACCGCAAGCCTAAAAATCAAGGAATGACTTATAAAATCAAGGAATGATTTTTGGTCAAAGGAGGAGGGAAAAATATGTTGACTTTTTCTAATGAGTTGAAAACTCAAATTGTCTTAGAAACGCGGTGCAGGTATAGGCTAAGGTTACGACTGAGTAAAAACGTTTAAAACTGAAAATTCCAGTTTTTCACGGCCGAGGCTTATTTTGGTCATATTTTTCTCAGTCATGATTAATTCTATAATTAATCATGAGAGTACTAAACATTTTTCTGATGCGGGGTCACTTAACGCGGTCGAGTTTCGTTGTGCGTAGAATTTTTTAATGACGTTTTACCCTAAAACGTATAATTCCGTGTAATTCCTTAATAACTTTCACGAAAATGATCTAACGAATGTCAAACATTTAATTTGCCATGGAAATGATTTATCACTCGAGAATATGAAATAAAAATCAACTTTCGGGAAAATTTCGGGAAAAATGAATCGTAAAAATGAATAGTAACATGAATAGTAAAAGTGAATGGTAAATTTCCCGGGAATAGTAATTAATCTGAAAATGCGAATTGTTACAGTCTCTACTTCTTTAGGAAACTTCGTCCCAAAGTTTAGTGTGTCTAGGTCTCTTATCTTAATAGCGGCATAATAAAGCTAGGTTTAGAATAGAATAATATGGTAGTATAAGGTACGTACCCGTTACGCATTGCGGGCTTCCTTAGCACCCAAATAGTATGCTCGACCCCGAGGTGGACTAACATTGTATCCACGGTTTGGGTTATTTTCTTCAAGCATTACGGCTAGAGTTGGGTTATCTAGCACTTGTCTCTGTGCCCTATTTAACTTAGGACAAGTATCTCGGAAGTGGTTTGGGCTATTGCACTCAAAGCATGTCTTTTGGTTGTTTCTTATATTGCCCGCATTCACCGGTGTTACTTGCCTTGCCGTTGCTTTACACTGATTTGTAAAATGGCTCTTTTGATTGCAATTAGTACACATTCAACAGGGCTCAGACCTCTGATGATGATAAGCACATTTATTACACTTAGGATGTGGACCTTCATACTTTCCCTGATCATAAACTGTTGCCGCAAATCCTCTTGCTCTCTTATTATCAACCATTGTACCCTTTTGCTCGCCTGATTCACCTGCTCCCTTCCTTTTATCACTAATCTTCAAAGTTCCATTCCTAACCATCTCATCTGTTAGGGTTCCTGCTCTCAATATTGCACTCTGAATTGTGGGAGGTTCGGTTGTTTTCACCATCCCACGAATCTCGGGAACAAGGCCATAAATGTACCTCTCAATCCTCTTGGATTCAGGGGTAACCAGATGAGGAACTAGTTTAGCTAGTTCATGAAACCGATCTATGTAGGTTGCATGACCAGCCCCTACCATAGAGTGATGCCAAAACTCGTCCTCTAGTTTTTGCATTTCATTAACCGGGCAGTACTCTTCCTTCAATAGTCCCTTAAAGTCGTCCCATGTCATGCCTACAGCTGCTTCTCTAGTCCTTGCTTGAATCTGCATGTTCCACCATGTCAATGCCTTTTCTGATAGCAAGCATGCAGAATATTTCACTCTCTGGTGGATTGCACAGTTACTGATATCGATCACTGACTCCATCTTCTCGACCCATCGTGTATATGCCAATGCACCTCCTTTACCATTAAACTTAATTGGTTTGCATGACGTAAATTCCTTATACGTACATCCAGTCCTATGGTTGTTGTTGTTGTTGTTGTTGTTGTTGTTGTTGTTATTACCATTCCTTCCTCCATCATTTGTAGCGTCATTTATGCTTCCGTGGTTTCCCGAATTGTTCATGTGATTGCCAACTTGTGTGATTATAGTGGGAAGTAGGTTTTGTAGTTGTTGGGCAATAATGGTGGAGACATCTGGATTTCCACCATCGTTACTAGGGTTACTAGTGTCGTGAGCATCTCCTCTACCTCCACGTCCACCAGTTCTTCCACTATCATTACTAGGGTTACTAGTGTCGTGAGCAGCTCCTCTACCTCCACGACCACCAGTTCTTCCACCTCTTGGTGTTGCACCACCTCGGCTAGTGCTACGAGTTACTCTCTTTGGTGCCATGATATCTACAAGGAGGGATATTTTGTCGACGTCAGATATGAGGTGATATTCCTAGACTACTTAGTCTTAAATCTTGTCAATTTGAGTCAATCGTTGATTAATGTAAGCATGGTCACATATGTCTACGTGAGTCATGACGCATTTATAATTATGTTGGCCACCATAATTATAATTGCTTCCTTTCACACGTATACATATTTACCAGGCACACATAACTCAACAATTGGTACTACATAATTGGGTAGACTTTCTATCATCTGCTCTTAAGTTGTGAAAGGGTAATGTAGTCTGGGTATCTAGAGAAGGTGATATGACGAAAAGGACTAGTCGCGCTTGTAGTAAGGTTTGAGTGTCGTACTAGGACATATGAATCACTTCTAGGTATTAGAATCATATAAAGTAAGTATAAGGCAAATCATCAAATCTCTACAGGAAACTAATAACCTTTATTTGACTTAATCTTATGTCTTATCAAACAAGAACTGTCACAAGATTAAGTTAAATAAATAATTATTACTTAGCTCTAAATTTTTGATGACTTGACTATTGTCTGGGGTTTCTCCTAAACAAACAATTAGCAATAAGCATATGCGCATGAAGTGTGTGTATGGCAAAATAAAGAGGAGAGTCTTAATGTTTATAGCAGTTATAGTCTAGGTAGTATATGCAACCTAGTTCTCTATAACCAAGGCTCTGGTACCAATCTGTAACACCCCCAAAATACCGCAGCGGAAGACTGTGTCATAGGGGTGCTACTTCATAATACAAAGTACAAGGTATAGAAAACGAACTCTAAATGAGACGTTTTGAAAAGTTACCATTCGATTAATAAATTCCGAGTTACAAACTTGAGTTCCATAATACAATACATAAGAGTTTTAAAACATATCGAATGGTAAAGATAAAAGCATAAGTCTTCAAAACATGCCAAGCGACTCTATGCTCCATGCAACAGCTATCACCTTACAGACCTGAGATAAACATGCTCAAGTGTCAACACAATGGTTGGTGAGTTCATAGAGTTTGTCTTAAAATAGTTGAAAAGCCTTAAAGAATGTTCACACAGCAAAGGCATTGAGAATCCACTCAGTTGCAAGTCCCGTCATAAGAGACTTGCAACCTGTGTGTTCACAACCCACTGCTAATATATATGATATAATAAAGACATGTATAAGTTCATCAAAACAGTTTAGCAATTAGTCGTGAGTCTACACTTCATCTCCGAAGACCTCACGTTTATGATGTATCCAACATTCGCAAATGTTAGGATGTATCAAAGCCTCAATGGTCATCCAACAACTTAATTTGGAGCCATCAGAAGTCTCAATGGTCATCCAGCAACTTAATCTGGAGCCACTGGAAGTCTCACAATTAAATATAACGCAATCATGTAGATATAAAATCAAGTATAATGCGATCAAGTATAAGACAATCAAGTGTAACACAATCAAGTATAAACAATCAAGTATAAATGTTTTGAGTATTTGTACAAGTAAGCAAGTAGTTGAGCATGTATCTCCCCCAAAGAGTTAAAACAAGTATGAAAAAGTAGGGGCTATGACTCACCTTAAGCTTAAGTGATGTGAAATCAAAGTGGTAGTCGAATCGTGAAAGTCTCTAAGAGCAGCCTATAATAGAACGTTGCGACTTAGGTTTGGAGTAACGTCTAAGAATAAGAAGAATTGCCTATATATGTCTTGCATAATGTTCATGATGTAGTACTTAGTATATAGCGTAAGTCGTTGAATATAAATGGTTTATGAAACATGTATAAGTTGTATATCTCTTACTACCGTTCGGGCCGACATAATTCAAAAGTCATGGAGTAAACGTTCGAGGAGCCAGGACACTTTAATTCGTAAATCCAAAACTCATCTCGACGGCTTACTTAATGAACTCCTCACATGAGGCTCCCTACTATTGTAGTATTTGATAACAAATGTATAAGTTTTCATCCGAAAAGTTACATGTCCAATATTTGAATAAACTTAGGAAAGTCTATTTGTACATGAAGATTGTTATTAGGGTAAGTTTATTATAACTTGTATCTCATGGTTCTTTAGGTGGAGTAGATCCAAATTGTTTGTTCAAGTTATCGTCAACTCCTTGTTTCATGTTTTCGCCTAAGTAAGTTTATATGGTCAGTTAGTCATAGCTTCGCCGTGACCTTGGTCATTTTTCCATGGTCTTGAGACTCAACCTTGGCTTTAGCCATGGTTGTGGTCTTGGCTTTAGGTCATTAGACCTCTTGGTCTTAGTAAATTATAACTATAATATAGTGACTTTGATCTAAAATGGGCTGTTAAGATTTTGAAGAAAATTATCACTCGGAAAGTGTTTTCAGGGCTCAAGCTTCTTTGTTCCTGAACGAAAACGTCGTTCCGGACAACTTTCGTGTTTTAACTTTTTGATGAATCGGACCATAAGGGGGACTTTCAAAATGGCAGAATGCAAAAACAGTTGGTATGGGCAGTTTTGCCGTTTTGGTTTCGCTAACTTCTTATGGCCATAACTTTTGACTTGGGTACTCATTTTAGGTGATTCAAATTGCTATGTTTTCCTTGTTAAGTCCTCTTTAACAGTAAGTAAGTGTCAAATATCAAATTTATACTATTTTGGTCGTGGTTCTACATAAAAATCACTAGTTTGCTTGTTTACTTGTCATAAGTTAACATATGTATACTAATACTTGTTTTGTCCATTTTTAAACATCATGAACACAATAACAAGAACATATATAGCATGAAAGGAACTCAAAGAGCATGAAAATGATAATTAACAAGAAAGTATGTTAGGGTTTGCTTACAACTTTTGGCCTTAATGAAAAAGGGAAACTAGGACAAGAACTAGGACTTTGATTGAATAAGCTTTCCTCCACTTTAGTAACCCTTCTACCCTTGTATTCTTGAATGATTTGTGATGAAGGTTTAGGTGACTTGAGTGGATCTAAACTCAAGAGAATCACCAAAGTATATGAGGTTATGGAAGTGTTTTGGTTACCTAAAAGAAACTAGGGTTTCTATCTTGAAGAAGTACTTGAACCTTGCTAAAAATTAGAAGTAATTAAGCTAAGTTTGGTGTGGTTTGGTGTGTGTTGATGGACGGCAAACAAAGGGGGGAGGGGGGCTTTTATAAGGTCTTAAGGAGGTTAGTTTAGTTGACTAGTCCAACCTTGGAGGCCAAGGTGAACACATGTATGAAATCTAAGCCTCCTAGCATGAGATCAAGCCACCTATGGGCTGAATTCCCCCCCCCCCTAAGTCGGTTGATATGGTTGGAGAACAAGGTGTGAACTTTTGATGATATAATCCTACTTATGTGACTAGTTTTGGCCCCGTAAATTGCTAACCGTAAATGATTAAGCCTCAAAACGTAAAACCGGGTATTCTAAAAATATGAAACTTAAAAGTATTGTTAAACATGTCATGACACTCCATAATAAAATATAAAATGAGTGGTAGGTTCCATTTGGGTGGTAAAACCCTGCTAAAACTGGAAACACGGGTTTAAACGAGTAATACGTAAAACGTACGAAAGTTGCGTAAAATTGAGAAAAGTAAAATGTAACTTTTCTAATAGGATAATAATGACTTAAAATGACTTATAATGTCTAGGCTGGGCTCAGTCTAGTGTCGGTTGGTGTTAAATGTCTTTTAGACCTAAAACCGCAAGCCTAAAAATCAAGGAATGACTTATAAAATCAAGGAATGATTTTTGGTCAAAGGAGGAGGGAAAAATATGTTGACTTTTTCTAATAAGTTGAAAACTCAAATCGTCTTAGAAACGCGGTGCAGGTATAGGCTAAGGTTACGGCTGAGTAAAAACGTTTAAAACTGAAAATTCCAGTTTTTCACGGCCGAGGCTTATTTTGGTCATATTTTTCTCAGTCATGATTAATTCTATAATTAATCATGAGAGTACTAAACATTTTTCTGATGCGGGGTCACCTAACGCGGTCGAGTTTCGTTGTGCGTAGAATTTTTGAATGACGTTTTACCCTAAAACGTATAATTCCGTGTAATTCCTTAATAACTTTCACGAAAATGATCTAACGAATGTCAAACATTTAATTTGCCATGGAAATGATTTATCACTCGAGAATATGAAATAAAAATCAACTTTCGGGGAAATTTCGGGAAAATGAATAGTAAAAATGAATAGTAAAAATGAATAGTAAAAGTGAATAGTAAATTTCCCGAGAATAGTATTTAATCTGAAAATGCGAATTGTTACACGTTCGTTTATATTCATTTATTTATTTATGTTCGTATATCATATATTTTAATTGTATAATTTTAAAATTAGTTTGTTTAAACAAAATAAGACTTATAAAACAATTTTAGATACATAATTTAATAAAGTTTATGTTTGTTTTTCTATGTTCATTTATGTTCGATTGTTTATGGCCGTTTAGTGTATTAATGAACGAACATGAACAAGTTATTTTCTTAATAAACGAACATGAACAAGAAAATTCATCTGTTTAAGTGTTCGTGTTCATTTATTTATCCGGTTAAAATTAAATGAACGAACATGAACAAGGCACCGTCCGTGTTCGTCTGGTTCGTTTACAGCCCTAGATCTAGGATTAATATCAAAAAATCGTTTTTGTACCTTAAGATGTTGTTGATGATTTTGCATCACCAATATGATTTAAGTGTAATGCATTGACTTAGTTTACCAATATGTAATCATGATAAATGTTCTTGTGCGGAGTGCACACTTGTTTGACGTCATTATGATTAACATTCGTGGGCGAAGCTCCGAATCACGGGGGTTCGGCGGCAGTGCCCCCGATAGCGGGGTTCCAGGGGCGGCAGCCCCTTGTAGCAGGGTCCAAGGGGCGGCAGCCCTGGTATAAAGTGATGTTGTTGTTCTTGACCAACTGTAGTGATTGTAGTTTGAACTCTAAAAAATCAACTGCTATGTTAGAAATACACTTAAAAATAAAATTCCCGGTATTTTGGACCTCAATTTTGCCCTTTGGTTTAGCAGTTTCGATAGTTAAATAGCTGCCTTGGCAGTTACAACTGTGGTTCGGTTTTATTGGTCATAGATTCATCAATTTTTCTGATTTGTTTTTCATAACAACAAAACACATTCTCATTTCTAAATCTGAGTTTTATCCGATTTGAGATTTCGATAGAACCATCGAAATACTTCGATCTGAAAGTGTTTACACGACTCTCAGATTATTGTGATCCTAATTTTATAACAGATGCTTACCTTTCATATTAGACTCATCATCATATATTTGGCTTAAATTTCTACAAGTTGTAACTTAACAGATAGAGATACATGAGGCTTAAAATTTTTGATTATTTAACATGGTTAATTGGAGCCTTCTATGATCGGATCTATAAAGATGATAGCCAAAAAACATGTGACTGAATTTAAACATGTACAAGGTTATAGAAAATCGGGTGCTTTTGAAATTTGAGGGCTTAAAGCGATTTTCTTAATAAACGAACATGAACAAGAAAATTCTTCTGTTTAAGTGTTCGTGTTCGTTTATTTATCCGGTTAAAATTAAATGAACGAACATGAACAAGGCTCCGTTCGTGTTCGTTCGGTTCGTTTACAGCCCTAGATCTAGGATTAATATCAAAAAATCGTTTTTGTACCTTAAGATGTTGTTGATGATTTTGCATCACCAATATGATTTAAGTGTAATGCATTGACTTAGTTTACCAATATGTAATCATGATAAATGTTCTTGTGCGGAGTGCACACTTGTTTGACGTCATTATGATTATCATTCGTGGGCGAAGCTCCGAATCACGGGGGTCCGGCGGCAGTGCCCCCGATAGCGGGGTTCCAGGGGCGGCAGCCCCTTGTAGCAGGGTCCAAGGGGCGGCAGCCCTAGTATAAAGTGATGTTGTTGTTCTTGACCAACTGTAGTGATTGTAGTTTGAACTCTAAAAAATTAACTGCTATGTTAGAAATACACTTAAAAATAAGATTCCCGGTATTTTGGACCTCAATTTTGCCCTTTGGTTTAGCAGTTTCGATAGTTAAATAGCTGCCTTGGCAGTTACAACTGTGGTTCGGTTTTATTGGTCATAGATTCATCAATTTTTCTGATTTGTTTTTCATAACAACAAAACACATTCTCATTTCTAAATCTGAGTTTTATCCGATTTGAGATTTCGATAGAACCATCGAAATACTTCGATCTGAAAGTGTTTACACGACTCTCAAATTACTGTGATCTTAATTCTATAACAAATGCTTACCTTTCATATTAGACTCATCATCATATATTTGGCTTAAATTTCTACAAGTTATAACTTAACAGATAGAGATACATGAGGCTTAAAATTTTTGATTATTTAACATGGTTAATTGGAGCCTTCTATGATCGGATCTATAAAGATGATAGCCAAAAAACATGTGACTGAATTTAAACATGTACAAGGTTATAGAAAATCGGGTGCTTTTGAAATTTGGGGGCTTAAAGCTCTAGCATTACATGCTTTACCATTGAGCCAGTACCAACGAACGGTGTATTTTACTCAAAAGTAAATAAAGAGCAAGAAACCATACTTAGCTATGTTCATTCACTGAAGGAGTAAATTAACTATATTTTCTTTCTATTGTAGGATATGATCGCGTAAAAACAGTATTGACATTTGTATATATAACTTGTAACTCATTATTAATCAATAATTTCACGTACATGCACCATATTGAACTTAACCAATTCAACTTAAAAGAACAAGATGTACACTTCTATGATCCTGCATGAGTTAGCTCCTCACCATATGCATACGTTTTACTGTATGAATGAATATTCTGCCAATAAAAAATCAAACTCATGAGACCCTCAGCGATGATTACTGGGCATGACGACTTGAACTTATGCTAAATATTCCATGCAACATATGTTTTTCGTCTAAAATACAATGAGATTTTTCATTCTAAATATAAGCTTTACATTAACGGGCTTAATTATATACTTTTGAAAATTAGAAAAATTATGTTAACAAGCCCACTTTTTTATTATGGTCCAAAATACGTCATAAGGTAAACTTGTTAAACTAATAGTCCTATAAAAATGAGTTTATAAACTTTTCAATCTTTAAATAAGCTCATAAAATTGGTGAATAAACCGGGTTTGATCTTGATGGAAGGAAAATAGAAAGAAAATGTTACATACTCCCATGGAAGGTCTCCAGCAAGAAGCCAATGTCCATCTTTGTGTTGATACATGAGCTCGTAACTTGCACCATCTTCCTCAATTTCAACATCTAAAAAATCGACAATTTTAATTGATCAACTAGGTGTGGGCTCCATTTTTCAACAAAAAATTTATATGATTACATTTACTTAATAAACAAAAAATAAAAATAGAAACCCGTATAAGAAGTTTAAGAAGCAGTAGTTTAACATTTTAGTTTCATTAATAGAAGATAAACAATCACTACATAACTAGCATTAGCAGAAACATAAACTAAGAAAGTACAAAGATCTAAATATTTTTAGTGTTTAGTACAACTAATACTTTATTAGTCGTACTGAACACTAAAAATATTTAGATCTTTTTCTATTAAGATTTGTTGGTCGAGTTTACGAACTTAAACGTTTTCAGTTTTCTAATCCGGTCGAGGTTCATGATTCTCACGATAAAATATTACGAGTCTGCCACTGCAGCAAAAACCAGTTTTGGTGGCGATCCACTTTAGTGATGACGCATGTCGTCGATAAAAGTTACAAAACGACAAAACATTCAAATTTTGACTAACTTTCAACGAAGCATATTGATAGACGTTTAACCGTGGGACCCACACTTTTCGTGACGACACTTATAGTTGCTAAAAGTATTTTCATTTTAACTTTTAATTTTCTATTTAAGTTATTCTCTCCAAAAATCTAATCTTAACGGCCAAAACTTTTAGCGATGACACATGTCATCGCTAAAACTATATATCAATTATACAATAATTATTTTCATATTAAATAATTTAATTTTTATTAAAACTGAATTTAAAAAATAAAATTATTAAATAATTATATTTTTTTAACAGGTTATGTAGTTTTAGCAACGAATTTACACCAACAGCATTTTGGCGACATATCGTCGCCAAAGCCTTTCGCGACGACATTTTGGACTTTTGGTGATGACTTGGATCGTCTCCAAAACGTTTTAGTGTGCTACTTACATGTTGTTAATGAGAGAAAATCATCGGACGCAAAAAGATTAGATATAGAACCGCTTACATTTGTCAAACATGTGAATCAATGCGGTGGTGAGCATTTGATAAGAATGAAAAACATTCAAATTAATCTTTCTTGCAATTCCAACTCCATCCATCTTCACCTTCACAAACAACAACTCGTTGTTGTTGTTCATCACATTAACATTCTCAGCTTCTTCTTTCACCCTTCCATTCAACTCTATGTCGTCAATGTAGTTTTCTTCAATGAACCTTTTCCTACAAAATGTATCTTGTTACAATCTCTGAGTACTCGATCGATCGTATATAACATTTATTCCGAAACGCTATAACTATGTATTGTGCATTGTGTATGTGTGCGGAGTACTCACAATGATGGCTTCTATAGCTTATTTGTGGATACTAATTAAAATCCTTTGATGATTGTTACTAATGTATGGCACATGTATTTTTATATTGTCTCCTTATTGAGCCCGTGCAATTTGCTTTTGAACCACAAAAAAGTCCCATGCATTAATCTATTTTGGAACTTTATACGAGAAGCTATTGGTTGGTTAATTAGTTACCTTGATAGAGGTAGAACAAAGGCATGTTAGTTGAACCTACGCATGCATGTATTGTGCCCTCTTTGCTAAAATACGTAAACAGTATTCCTAAAGACCTTACGTTGGATTGAGGGATTCAAAAAGAAAATAAATTAATCAAGAAATCACATAAACTTACTCTTGGTACTCCTCATTGAAGAATGTGTTGATGGCCTCATGATCATAGCCATGGCAACTTTTCTTTTTGGGTTGTCTCTTTTGATTGGGAGGTGAAAGACTTAGCTCAAGTTCCATTATCCTTAGTTACTAACTTCACTGTGTGTGTTTTTTGTTGTCTCTTTAGTTTGGATTACTTCTAAGTATTTATAGAACTCAAAAGTTGTGTAACAAAAATACAAGGACTTGTACTTCAAGCTTTTTAGTCTGCCTATATTTTTTACGCAAATTAGCTCCATGATCCATTATTATCTAAAATAAATGGTTAATGATTTGCACACTTTCATTTTTTATTTGCATATTTCAAACTGTATTTTAAACAGTTGTACATAATTATATGCTACTTTCGAAGATTGTAAATTAAAATGTGTGAATCAAAAGCAAAAATGTGTCGATCAACACTCAAAATAAAAAGGACTAAAAATATAATAAAATTAAAATTCAATGATGAGAAAAGGAAATAAATGTTTATTGGAGATATTAATCAAAAAATTGAAGCTAGATAACATTAAAGGATGGGTCGGGAAAAGGAGGACCAACCCCCCATATCATGTCATTTTCTTTACCTATATCTTTTGATACGATCTTATTTTCCTCCAACCCTTTTTAATTTTGCGGTTGAATATACTTATTGTTTATTTATTTATTAAGTCTGACAGTTATAACTTAAGGAATCATCGCGACAAGGTGTACGTAGAGTAAACTCAACAAAGAACAATCCTCGTAGAAATCAATATATTACTGATTCCGTATGTAGAATATAAAGATTACACGACTGAAATAATTAAAAAGACAATAATTGTCGAATCACAAATAGTGGCCATAAATAGGGATGAGCAAAAGAAACAAAAAACTAAAACCGGACCAAGAACCGGACCGGAACCATGAAGAACCGAACCGGAACTAGAACCACATAGTTCCAGTTCTTTATTTTGAGATTTTTCGGTTCTTGGGTCGGTTTTGATCACCGGTTATTGGTTCCGGAACCAAAGATCCAATAATTATAAAAATATATAATTTTTTTTACTTCTTATCAAAATATTAATTAAATCATACGTATCATTAAAAAAAACAAAAAAAAAACAAAAAAAAAACAAAAAAACTCAAGCCAAACACTCTTAACCCTAATTTTTATTTAACTGAAACATCCACAAATCAATAATTAATTTAAACCTAATAACATTCCAAGATCATTCATCAATATCAATACAATGAAAGTAAGTTTATATTTTATTTTTATTTGCATTCGATTAGCTTTTACATGTTCATCATGCTAAAATTTGCTAGTACTTTTATTAATACATTGTTTATTATCTATGATCATCACGTAGTCACATGATCATCACGTAGCACTTTTAGTTTTATTAATACTTTGCCTAACAGATATGAATAAAGTTTTAATTTATTTTATTTTGTTTTCCAGATTGTTATGCATTATTGTTTTGTTAGTGAAGGTAACTATTGAATGATTGATTATTCGAGTTTATGGTTTAATTGTTAATTGTTATTTGCTTAAATATAAATGGTTGCAAGTTCTTAAAAAGTTTAATTTTTTGTGTTTTTATTAGCTTAATAAAAAGCGGTTCCTATACGGGTATATCCAAAAGAACCGGAACTGGAACCAGAACCAGAACCAGAACCAGAACCGAAACCAAAATCTATATTTGGTTCGGTTCTCGATTCCCACTTTTCAGAAAATCGGTTCTCGGATCCACTGGTTCCGGTTTCGGTTCTAACCGGTTCCAGAACCATGCTCATAAAAAGATGAGTATAACATTGTTCCATATATTCTCACTTCTCACACTCATAAAACAAAACTAAGAAGCTTATGGTGGATAAACGTAAGACGTTAAATGAATATAGGTATGGATATTGTAATATTTGATCCATTGTTATCCTTAGTTCTGGCTTCTATGTACTGTGCTCTCGTGATTTAAGAAAAAAGATTTGTATAAAAGATGAAATAATTTATGAATCAACTCTTTGGCGTACGCTAATGCTTCATTTTTTTTTTTTCAATTAAATGGGTATATTAAATTTAAATTGGGTTTTTTTGGTTTACAGTCTTTACACAATGTGTGTTTTTTTAATGAGCGATCGAAGGAAGATGCCCTTTAACTTATATGTATTATGAAAGTAATAAACAAGAGTAAAGAGAAGACAGAAATTATTATTGAATGGATAATTACTGAAAGTTAATACAAATGAATGTATTTAAAAGGATAATAGTCTAAATCCTAACTTGTTCTTAAAAAATTAGATGAATAGAAATAACCCATAGGTCCATACATAATTTATAATAATATATATATATATATATATATATATATATATATATATATATATATATATATATATATATATATATATATATATATATATATATTTCATTATTTTGTTATTAATCTTTTAAAAGTTTCATTTTATACCTTTTAACATTTAAAAAGTTTGTTTAAGTAGGCAAAAGTTTATGTAATGTATTTTTTTTTTTCTCGTATATTATTTTTAATGAATGAATTAGTTGGTTTTAAAAATATAAAAGAAAATAAAATGGTTTGTCCCAAAGCCAAAAGGGGTTTTTCTTTTAATAATTTTGTTTTGTAAATCTTTATAACCACGTTCTTTCTTCTAATGATATGCTTCAAATCACCAAACATTTCGTACTTTTTTTTCATAGTGAGTATCCTAATCATTTTTTGAAGGTATGAGTAACCTGGCCGCCTTTTAGTAATTAGGTAAAGTTATATTAATCATTTTTTGAAGGTATATGAAGATTTGGAAAATATGAATGGTATTCGGAGAATAAGATGTTGTGTGTCTGGTGGGAAGTAAACATTAGTTGTAATTGTGGGATTGAAAAAAGGAAATAACGCAGGGTTGGTGGGGTAAACCCCAGACATACGAACCCATGCTTCCAACATTTTTTATCTACTGTCCCTGTTTAAGGTTTTGCTTAGGCGACAAACATTTATGCTTTTAGGTTTGGTTCAACTAGTAATCATTATATCCTCTATTATGTTTAACATCAGCAATTCAGTATATTAGTGTAATTAAGAGGAAAGTTATTGCAAGAAAATCACTTAAAATCGAAGTTATATAGCCCAAAAAAGTTTTAACTGCAATAAAAAATAAAACTATTAAAAAGTTTATAACAGTAAAATGATTTTGCATAAAGTTCGAAAGAGATGCTTTTTATAAGGTGGTGGCAGTCATGATCTCATACCTCACTCATGCCTCACCACCCACCAATAATATCATTCCACCTCATTCATGACTCTCTCATGCCTCATCATACGTTTTAGTGGCAACTATGATTCCATGCCACAACGTTCAAAAAGCCTCCCAACGTTCCAAAATTAAATGTCCAACGTCTATATTCCTTCCCATGCCTCTGCAACAATCTTTGTTGAATATCCCATGCCGATTTCATGTCGAATGAGAGGCAACGGCGTTGCCGCTCGGCATCACCTCATGAGTCATGACCATTGCCACTACCCTAAGTATTGATTTAAAAAAAAAAAAAAAAAAAAAAAAAAAAAAAAAAAAAAAAAAAAAACCTTGGTTGTACTAAGACGTTCATAGAATGACTTAAAAAAATTGTTAGGTTGCGTTTATTTTAAGGAAAACATCATATTTTTATAAACGTTTTGTACAAAATGAAAATAAAACATAAAAAATAAAAATTTTCAAGTTTAAATTATTTTATTTCCAAAATATTATTATTATTATTATATATATATATATATATATATATATATATATATATATATATATATATATATATATATATATATATATATAAAACAAAAATCCCATATTTTTTATCTTGACAATGAAAACTACAACAATTTTTTTTATTGTTTCGTTGTGTTCCTTTGTAACCCAAATTACTCCCTTTTTCCTTGTTTTCCTTGTTTTATTAATGAGGTATTTATAGACTACAATGTATGATAAACCCTAAACCTTAACGGACCGAAGCTCACATACGGGCTCGGACCTACTAGCATAACCTATAGTCTAATACTCCTCCGCAATCCGAGCAGCAAAATCACAAAATCTCATATTGGATTAAAAAGCTTTGATGAAGACATCCGACAATAAGCAAAGACTAATCTTCAATTAACAACAAGCATAAACATGCAATAAAAGCAAAAACAGTAAACCGAACATAATTTGTTGTTGAAGAAATCCGCCTACATGCGGAAACAAATCTTCAAACTCACTAACTGATAACAACAAAATCTTTGACGAATCTTTTGTAATCATCCACCATATTGGATAAACTAATGTATCAATTTTCATCTACCATACTATAAACCAATGTATCTTTTTACATCTACCATACTCGATAATTTTTTTTATTTTATTTTTTTTTTTTTACAAAGAAAAAATAAAAGGCTATTCAATTTGCAAATGAATATTGTTTAGAATGGTACAAGATAAGAAAACATACGGCAACAAAAAAACACGTCAACTTGGTACGTTTCACTTTTTATTTTTATTGCTTGATTGAGATCGCTACTTAGCAGCGATGAAAGAAAGATATTAGAAGAAAAACAAAAGACAAGGGGCAGAAACATGCAATACGAGGAGGGGGAAAGATAATAATAATAATAATAATAATAATAATAATAATGATAATAATACATTGAATTTGACGGTGAGTGCAAAAAGGTTTGACGGGATGGAATTGAGACAAATGGCTCATGGCGGCTAAGTAGTTCTTGGATCAAACTAGCTGTGATATCATGTTAGATGATGAAAACTCATCGGTATTATGTTTTATTAGTGGGGTATTTATAAACTACAAAATATAATAAATCCTAAACTTTAACGGATCAAAGCTCACAAACGGGCTCAGGCCTACTAACATCATCTATAGCCGAATACTTTCTTTCAAAATAAAAACATCAACTAAATGTGTTTTTATATTTTCAAATGTTTTGTAAAAACAAATCTCTCTTTTAAATTTTTATAAAACTATAACTAAAGATAGAAAATAAGAAAAATTAATTGCATATAAGTTAGAATTTAGACAATGCTCAATTACATTTTTTATTTATGCTCGAGACTATGTTACAAAATTTATTGACTACCGTGACTCATATCAAGGAAAATCCTATGAAATTTATCTTTCAAAAAAAATATCAAGGAAAATCCGACACAAAATCAATCATGTTAACTAGTTGTATTTTAATTTGTTCAACATATCAAATCAAGTCCATATGACATACCTAAGTCGGTACACTTGCAATCGATGAACCTAAACATACTGACAAATTAAATGCCTATAAGCTTTGAATTTAGACATGGACTTGATATGAGATTTTGCTAACCAAGTATCCGACAATGTGACAAAATTAGTTAGACTAGTACACATGAACAATAAATAACATAAAAAGGTAAGTCAAAGCACATGGTGTGGTTGATCAAGTACTTGCTTTGTTGGGCTTCTCATATTGACTTATAGTTATCAATTTAGAACTTCATTACCCTATTTGCTGGGTTGGATACAATGGTGAATTATTGAACGATAATTAGAGAACGCAAAGTAATCTTTATGTTTAACATTCGAAATAAGTCTTCACAAAATTTAATACTAGTAAAAAAGGAGGCTGAAGAATAAAAATGATGAAAATTTGTGAATTGCTTGCGAGACGAAAAATTGAGCAATAAAAAATGAATAGTGATTGGCATGCTTAATTTTATATCTAAAAAAAATCATCATACACTTGATAATATTAATGGTAAGTTAGAGGAAAGATAAATTATAAAATACATGTGTTCAACGTTAGACATCCCAATTATTATTCATAAAAAATTATCCTAATAAATAGCTTAAATTCAGAAATTTGAAAGCATTTTTTGCAACTATTATATTTTCCATCATCACCTTTGTTGTAAAAACTTTTAATAATTTTCTGAAAACCTTTTTATATTAATTTGTGGTGTCTTTGAAGAACTAAAGGACTTTTTATTTGATCTTTTCCGAGATACGGTGCATACATTGTTTATGTAGAATAGATGCAATTTTGGTCATTTCAGTGCCCAGAGTCCCTAAATACGATTTGAACATATAATAGCCTAATATAAATGAAGACGTTGAAGAAATCTTTAACATAAACTCTGTTAATACAAATATCGCCTAAAAACGTTATTTATATTTTACGATCTTTCTTAGTTTTGTTAACTACAAAAGGTAAAGTTTATTTTTGGCAAATCGTAAATATAGTTTAAAAGTCTTTTCTTTAACTTCACTCAAACTACATTTACATGTTTTCATAAAGTGATTTCTAATCAAGTACACTTTAGTTTAAGTTCATGTGTTAAAAATGTCTTACAAGTATATTTAGCAAGATTTCTAAATAGTATTTCTTATTAGAATATAAGCAAGCAAACTCTTTTTAGTAACTCATTACATGCTAACATCTCAAACAAATATTTTTAAGTTTATACATAAACTCTTTTACAAGTATACTTTCTTTTTTAAAAATATCCAAAATTAGAAATCATATGTATACTTACATCATTCATTGCATCACACATGTCACTTCAAGGAAACATGTGTGTAAGAAACATGTTTTATTTTGTATAGATTCATACTCAAGATCTCAAAGTTGACTTTGTGAGATCTTGAAAATATTGTGTTAGATTTGGTAATATCTTGTGCAGGATTCTGTCAAGGGTTCTAGCGGAACCCTCAGGTACAACGGACGGAACCAAAGTATTGGTTCCACCGTATCCGTGGGTTGGTCTGGATGTTTGCCTATAAATAGCAACCCGCTCTTTGATACTTCATTTCTAACTCAATACACTTTCATATTTTTGAGTCTTTCTTTGTAGCAAGAAGATCACGAACTTACAAGCTTCAACACAACGTTTCAAGACTTGTCAAGTATAGCATAGTGTAAACTAGTAAAGTTTATGCATCATTGTATCGTATCCATTTGTAGTGATCGGTTAGTATTTTAATCATCAAAATACTTAGAGTATCGGGAGTTGTTGTACCCTTGTAAAAGAACTATCGGGAGTGATTGTACCCTTGTGAAAGAACTCGACATCGAGCTTATTGTCGGAAATAGTGTGTAAGCGACGTGTAAGGTTTTCTCCGCCGGATAAAGGAGCTTGTTGACTAGTGCAAGAATTCTCGAGTTGGATACTCGGGGCGTGGAGTAGGGCAAGGAAAAAGAGTCCTTGTAGCCGAACCACGATAAACAATCGTGTTATGGTTTGATCGTTTCTTACTTTTATTCTTGCATATTATTTATTGTTTGGTAAGTCTTAATTGTCGATTACACGTAAAAGTTTTCAAAGAAAATCAAGTTAAAACCGGTAAACTATTCAACCCCCCTTATAGTTTTTCACAATTGGCATCAAGACCTATGTTACTCAAGATTTTAAAGTATGTTGTATCTTAAAACTTGGAACGATCCACGGATTTTGAAAACTTCAAAGAAGGGTAATCTATGCAAAGACCACAACTATTTGAACCAAATGAATTTATATATTGGAAAAACCATTTTGAAACTTACGTAAAATCAAAGGACATAGATCTATGGTATATTATTATTGAAGGTGATCATAAGGCTACCGGAAGTGGTCGGGATGAGGATAGTTCACTCACTAAATATAATGATGATCAAAAGAAACTAATTGCCAAAATAATGAAGCAAAAATGATGCTTTATAATGCCTTACCAAACAAAGAGTATGAAAGAGTTTTTATGTGCAAAACCGCTAAAGAAATTTGGCAATCTTTAATAACTACTCATCAAGGAAATTCACAAGTTAAGGATAACAAAATTGATCTTCTTGTCCAACAATATGAACAATTTTCTATTCCCGAAGATGAAACTATTGATAATGCATTTGCTAGATTTAACACTATTATTACTTCACTTAAAGTACTTGATGAATCTTTTTGTAACAAGAATTTTTTCAGGAAATTCCTTAGAGCACTCCATCCTAAGTGGAGAGCAAAAGTAACGGCTACTGAAGAATCTAAGGATCTTTCAAGCATGGCACTTGACGAGCTTATTGGAAACCTCAAAGTTCACAAAATGGTAATGGAAAAATATTCGGAGATAGTTAGAGGCAAGAAAGAAAAAGTGAAATCTATTGCCTTAAAAGCTAGAGTAGAATCAAGTGACGATGAGGAATCAAGTTCGGATAGTGAAGATGAAGAATATGTCATGGCGGTTATAGACTTCAAGAAGTTCTTTAGAAGACAAGGAAAGTTTGTAAGGCAACCTAAAGATGAAAAGAAGTCTTCACGAAAAGATCGGGATATGAAGAAAGTCAAGAATGAAAGAAAGTGTTCTAGATGCGGAGATACAAGTCACTTAATAGGAGAATGTCCAAAACCACCGAAAAGCAAAACTCAAAGTGCTTTTGTGAGTGGTGCTTGGAGTGATAGTGAGAATGATGATGAAGAGCCGACAAATGACGAAGTAGCTCTTATGGCTCAAAGCTCAAATGAGGTACATTCCGATTCATCTTACTCTTCTATTGATGATGACATCTTACAACAACAATACAACAAACTTGGTGAGTTATGCTTAAAAATCATAAACAAAAACAAATTTTTGAAGACTAAAAAGGAATTTTTAGAAAACAAAGTTTATGAATTAAAAGAAAAAGCTAAACATTTGGAAAAGAGTAAAAATGTTGACACAACTTGCAACTCATGTCAAGAGTTTAAACTTGAAATTGAGAAGCTTAAAATCACACAAGATAATCTTATTAAACAAAACTCAAAGTTTAAGAAGTTTGATAAAAGTATTTGTTATGCGGATGAAATAATGAAACTCCAAAAATCACACTTTGATAGAACAGGGTTAGGATTCATGAAATCAGGATCAATAAGTAGTTTAAAGAAACAAGGTGAAAAAGGACAAGAAAATGACAAAGCTGCAGCAGTAACCCACCGAACTGACTGAACCAAAAATTTGGTTCCGCCAGTTGAACCCATTGGTTCCGTGGAGGCTGCTGCAGAACAGAACATTTCAGTTACTAACCATAATGAATTTATTAAAGTTACAAAGAAGTCCAACACTAGTTCAACTGAAACCAAACTTAAACCAGCCATTAAAATAGGAGTAGGACTTGCTAAAAATAAATTTAGAACTAGAACTACTCTACCAAGACCTAAAACGCCTATATCCAAACGCCCCTTTCCAAAGAGCAACTACAACACACAACCCTACTTTCAACATAGCTGGGGTCAAAACATACCTAGACATCATCAAGTTCCAACTATATGTCTTGGAACCCATATCCACCATTTCCTTACATGAATCAAGGTAATGACATGATTAACCAAAATGGACCCATGAGATATTGGGGACCAAATGTTTGAATGCTTGTTATAAAATAGGTATGCTTAAAAGTGTGTTTGGAACCAGATGAATGGATCAAAGATAGCGGTTGCTCAAGACACATGACGGGGGACAAAAGTCTTTTCTCTACCTATCAAGTCTATGACGGAGGTAACGTTACTTTTGGTAGCAAGCTTAAAAGTAAAATCATCGGAAAAGGTACTATCTCTCATGACTCTCTATCTATTGATGATGTTGCTCATGTTGACAACTTAGGATTTAATCTTCTTTGTATTAGCCAACTTTGCCGTAAAAGCTATAAAGTCATCTTTAGTGAAAACGAAAGTAAGATACTAAAAGATGGTATAACAATAGCTAAAGGAGTTCTTAAGAAAAACGTATATGTCATGAAAATTGATAAAACATCTAGAGATAAACTTTGTCTTACCTCATTAGATGAGTCCTCAACTCTTTGGCATAGACGTTTAGGTCACGCTAATATGTGACTTATTCAATCCCTATCCTCTAAGGAATTAGTTAGAAACCTACCCAAGTTGAAATACAACCAACACTTTTGTGATGCTTGCAAAATTGGTAAACAAGTTCATAGTAGCCATAAGGCTAAATATATGGTGTCTACATCTAGGTGTCTAGAACTTTTGCATATGGATTTGTTCGGTCCATCCGCTATTCAAAGTTATGGAGGCAACTTCTACACTTTGGTCATAGTGGATGATTATTCACGCTATACATGGACAAGATTTTTGAAAAGTAAAAATGAAGCTTTTGAACAATTTGAAATTCTTAGTAAGAAAATTCAAAATCAAGTAGGAAATTGCATTGTGTCTATTAGAACAAATCACGGTCGGGAATTTGATAACGAAATACAATTTGGTGAATTTTGTGACAAAAATGGTATAACACATAATTTCTCGGCTCCTCACAATCCTCAATCTAATGGTGTAGTAGAACGTAAAAACCGGACACTTCAAGAGATGAGTAGAACAATGCTTAACGAACAAAATATCCACAAAAGTTTTGGTGTAATGCCATCGACACATCAACTTATATCTTAAACCGAGTCCTAATTAGACCATTTTTAGATAAAACTCCATATGAATTATATAGAGGTAAAAAGCAAACATTAGGATACTTTAAAGTATTTGGGAGTAAATGCTTTCTACTAAACACCAAGGATTATCTCACTAAATTTGACCCAAAGTATTATGAAGGTGTATTCCTTGGATATTCACAAAATAGCAAAGCTTATATTGTTCTAAATAAAGAAACATTAAGAGTCGAGGAATCGTTGAACGTAACATTCGACAAGAGTTCGCCTCCCTCTAAGACATCACCTTTGTTAAATGATGACTTAGTTGAAAGTCAAGTTGTTAATCAAATTGATTTAGAAAACGACAAGGAATATGAACTATTAAATAGAGAAATAGTCAATGTTAAAGAGTCTAAAAGTCATCCATTAGATAGTGTCATAGGTAAACTTAACGAAAGAACCTTAAGATCAAAAGCTCAAAATGAAAGTAACTATTTTTGTTTTATATCAACCATTGAACCTAAAAATATAAATGAAGCTATAAGTGATGAATCTTGGGTAATAGCTATGCAAGAAGAATTGAACCAATTTATAAGAAATGATGTTTGGACACTAGTTCCTCAACCCAAGAGTCAAACTATAATTGGAACAAAATGGGTCTTTCGAAATAAAATGGATGGAAACGGAGTTGTGGCTAGAAACAAAGCTAGGCTAGTAGCACAAGGTTATAATCAACAAGAAGGCATTGACTACAATGAAACTTTTTCTCCGGTTGCTAGGCTCGAGTCAATTAGAATCTTACTTGCATATGCATGCGCACATGACTTTAAACTTTTTCAAATGGACGTTAAAAGTGCATTCTTAAATGGTTTTATCAATGAAGAAGTTTATGTTGCTCAACCACCGGGCTTTACCGACTTTGAAAAACTGAATCATGTTTACAAACTTAAAAAGGCTTTATACGGACTTAAGCAAGCTTCAAAAGCATGGTATGATCGACTTAAAACCTTCCTAGTTGACCATAAGTACACCATGGGCCTAGTTGACAACACTCTCTTCACTAAGAAGAAAGAATCACACATTATCATAGTTCAAATTTATGTTGATGACATAATATTCGGATCAACTTGTCAAGAGCTATGTGATGATTTCTCAAAAATCATGCATGACGAGTTTGAGATGAGTATGATGGGAGAACTCAACTTTTTCTTAGGACTTCAAATTAAAAAATTAGAAGATGGGATATTCTTTAACCAATCTAAATACATAAAAGACATGCTTAAGAAATTTGGTTTAGAAGATTCAAAACCTATCAAAATGCCTATGTCCTCGGAAACCAAACCACAAAGGTTGAGGAAAGTGAATCCGTAGATAACACTAAATATAGGGGTATGATTGGTAGTCTACTTTATCTCACGGCTAGTAGACCCGACATTATGTTTAGCGTTTGTCTATGTGCTTGTTTTCAAGAAGATCCCAAAACAATCCATCTTGAAGCCGTAAAAAGAATTTTTAGGTACATCAAAGGCACTACATATCTAGGATTGTGGTATCCCAAAGGAACGGGTGTAGAAACCATAGTGTATGCCGACTCGGATCATCCCGGTGACTATGTTGATAGAAAAAGTGCAAGTGGCATTTGTACTTTTGTTGGACATTGTCTCACCTCATGGTTCTCCAAGAAGCAAACGACCCTTGCAATCTCAACAACTGAATCTGAATACGTATCGGCCAGAAAAGCATGTCAACAAGCTCTTTGGATGAAGCAAGTGCTCGTGGACTACGGAATTGTTATTAAGGACATATCTATCCTTTGCGACAATAAAGGAGCCATCGACCTGAGTAAAAATCCAGTCCAACATGCTCGTACCAAATATATAGAAATTCGTCATCATTTCCTTTGTGAAAATGTTCAAAAAGGAAACATCTCCATCGAGAAAGTATCATCCGAAGACAACATTGCCGATATTCTTATAAAACCCCTTAAACGTGAACCATTTAATCTTCTTAGACTAGGACTAGGACTTATGGAACCTACTTCATAGTTTAAACGTTAAATAAAATCGTAGAAATTCAAAACAAAAATCCTTGTTCTTATACCTGCAGGACAGGCGGAACTAAGAAAAACAAAGGGCGGATCCCTATGTTTGGTTCCGTCCAATCCGTCAGACACCTACACTGGTTCATTTTTTTAATATTAAGCCATAAAGTTCCATACTCTATACCACTCACCAAAAATAGTTACTATTCACTTCCATATCCATTCTCACATGAAAATTAGGGTTCTTGCTCAGCCACTCTTCATTCCTATCATCATTGTCAGTATTCTAAACACAATTACTCTCCTGATCTGTGTCTAGGAAACTCTATTTATGCACAAAAACCAAAAACTTGGGGTTATGCATCAACTTAGGAAATCATGAAGTGCACTTGCAATAAACAAAACTAATTGTGTTTTCCATTAGTTGGGAATTGCATCTTGTAAGACATTATCATATTATACCAAACACCCAATGTCAAAAATTTTAAAAATCTTCTCACATTTAGAAAAAATATCTTTTCATTGATAATACAAAATAAAAACGTTATGTTTAAAACATCACTTGCATTATGTCTCTTGAATGCTAAAGGGAATACATCACTAATATGTATTTTTGGGTACATTCAAACGTAGCTACATTGAACTAGGAGTATTTGAATTATCTCAAAATTTGCACAAAATTTGCATAAGTAAAACCATTTTAAGCATTAAAATGAGTCGAGATAATCACAACTCCATATTGTTTTCATATAGGCACACACTAGAATTTTGACACTTAAACCATTATTTACATAAACTAAAATGTGAAAATTATGTTTCTAGGTTCAGCATGCCTCCCGCAACCTTCTATGACCACAAAGACACCACAAAATACCTACCCAAACACCATAAGACCAAAGGGCTAACCTCGGCACAAGTAGAAACTTTAAGAACCTTGAGAAGCTTTATGTCCATGAGGGTAGAACCATTGACCCTACTTTCCTTGCCGGAACCAACATTAGGGAAGAACTCTCTTTTATCAACTTCGATTGTCTCTTAGACATAGATGAGCCAATTTGTCCTCGATTCATCCTAGAATTCTATGCTTCCGTGACCCTTAGCACGGATGATGAAGGTCTCATGTCATTAAACTTTTCTATCAACCAAAATGACTTTGAAATCACCTTAGATCATTTTGCTCAAGTGCTTCGTGTTCCAAATCGGGGCACATGTCTCTACACCGACAAATGGCCACTTTCAACTCTTGACTCAATCCATGACCGTATTCATCCTTATGATACCCCTCTAGTGAGCAAAGAAGAAATTCGTGGCCACCTTTTTGTTAGGACATCTCATACTAGGATAACCCAAGGAGGAGAGGAAGTTGCAAAAGATCCATTTGGAATGGAGCTTAACGAGTTGAAACCACAATTCTTGAAATGGGAGGAAATCATTATGGCCAATGTGATTAGTACTTTAGGCAACAGGGACCATATCAACACTTGTCTCTCCTACATGCTCTATAGTGTATCCACCCGCCAAACTTTCAACTTAGCTTACTACATTGCCAAAAGGATGGCAAACATCTCGGTCCAAGGTACCACCGCTCTTCCATACGGGATGCTTCTTACCCATCTCTTTAGGTATTTTAAACTCATTCCTCCAAGTCCCAAAGGTCGTCGCCTAGATTATCCTATCATTCCACACATCTTTATGCCCTTAAGTGATGAGAGAGTCTATAAAGCCAAAGGTAAACGTCCTCACCCTCCTACCTCATCATCATCATCATCATCCATGAGTGAAGACGACAATTTACCAAACTCTAGGCTCCCACCTCTTTAATACCTCTCACAACTACCATCTATACCGAATGAGTCAGAGGAGTTCAAGCAAACCAAAGAGATGCGGAAATGCTTTGGGAGATACCTTGGGAAGATCTACAAGAAGGTGAACAAGAAGTGAGGATGTTAAGAGGGTGTTTGGCACAAGGGTGCATTTGAACAATTTGGTCGTTAAAACAATGTTATTTTATGTTTTTATGATGTTTTAGGATGATATTATGTCTGTGGATTATGTGTGAACTAACAACATTTGCAGGGGATAACTATTTAGTACTATGCCATTTTCACTTTTCGGCTAAAAATTTGAATGCTAGAATCGCTCTCTCAAACTCTATAGGTAAGCATGTTTCTACCTGCATTTTTTGTTTCTTCTAACTAAAAAATATTGATTACTTAAGTTTTAGGAAAAATTTTGGAATTCGGAAAAACCACGTAGCCGTAAAACCTGCTCTGTCTCGATTCTGAGCCTCCACGGAAACGGCGGAACCCATTTTTTGGCTCCATCCGTTTACAAACTTGGTTCCGCCAAGTTTTTCCAGTGGATACGGCGGAACCCAAAACTTGGTTCCACCAGTGTTTGGTTCCTCCAGTCCTACAGCAAAATTTTCATCTTTGAATTTTTTGAATTTTTCTAGTAATCCTTAGGTTCCAAACTTGCTTCCTACATGCTAGTTAGTATTTATCAGTAATTCTAAAGCTCTCTTTGCACACATTAACCAATAGGATCATCATTCCCGCCAAAATTTCAAATTTGTCTAAACTAACCCAAGGAACCTTTCTGATACAAGGAAGGAACCCTTCCTTTGGTTCCTCCAAATCCGTGGAACAACCTGACAACATGTTTCCTTCATGATCACATAGCATTTACTTCTCCATTTAGTCTTTCACTCCATCTCACTCCATTGGATTGACTTCCAATAATTTGACAACTTCTTGGAACTCATCCAAATGATTAGGAACCTCCAAAAATGTATGGATCAACATCAAATCCAAACACCAATTTCCATATCATGTTCTTCCTATAAATTGACCAACATTCACAAATCTAATTCACACCATCACCATCACTTCTCTCAACCTTATATTTCTAATCTTACCAAAGTCTTGCAATGACAAAATCCACCACCTCATCTGAATCATCAAGACCTATTAGGAGAACAGCTAGAATTAGCGTCAAACCATGTTGCTTCAACAAAACCATCTAACTAAGCTCATCATCATCAAGTGATTCATCCCTCAACATTTCATCACCCATCAATGATATCAACTTTCTAAACCTTGCTACTCCAACACCATCTCCAAAACCTTGCAATGCTAACATAATCACCACTCCTCCACCAACTATAACACCAAGTGATCCAACACCACCTTCGGCACCAAGTCAACCTTCAAAAACTCCATCACCTCAATCACCAAAATTGACACCTGTGGAACTCTTCAAGACACCACCAACATCACCACATCCATTTATGGAAAGTTTAGAAGACCTACCACCTAGATCATCAAATCCACCACCATTGCCTCTTTTTGACACTGTAGATCAAATGGAAACTCAACAACAACCACGGTTTCAACCAAGTGAATCAATGGATGAAAAACCTCATCAACCATCATTAATAGAGCGTTTGGCTTACAAGCATGCTAGACCTTCCATCTTTCCTCAAGATCAAGTTCATCCACAACCACAACCATTGTTGTTCCATCCCATTTACAAAGAGATACATGGTCCTCTTTATGGAGAACTAAGCTTTCATCATCATGATCAACAACAAGAACCACCTCAAGACTTTTCCCACCACTTTGAGTCCATATTTCATACCTATGAGGAAATAGAAGCATCTTTGTGGACCAAATCTCCAAACACTCATGAAAAACTCAACACTCGCTTGGAAAGCCTCTACGCTTTCAAGTACATGATTGATTCTCATCTCACCTAAGCCATGGATTTCCAAACCGCAATGTACTCATCAATTGTAGGAAACCAAAACACCTCTCAACCATCCACCTTTGCTCCCGCTACAACCAATATTTCATCCACCACCAATGACCCACCAACAACAAACCAAGTTCCACAACTACCACCTCTTCGCCATGATTGCATCATGTGCGAAAGAACCGCTCATATTAGTGAGAGATGCAACATCTTGGTACATGAGCTTCAAGATGAAATGCGGTTTATCCTTAACAACATTTTGGAGCCTCTTAACACTATCTCTCACTTGCCTCAAGCTTAGAGCCTTATTAGGAAGATCAAATAATGGTAGAATCTCACCTAGGACTCTTTCCTTTTATAGGTGTAGTTGTCACTTTCATTCCACTTTGTATCAATAGTAGACTTTTTCAAGTCTTTAGGTTTGACTTTTTTAAGTCAAAATTTAATTTTACTTTAAATATAATGGTTCCACTTCTATATAATTATTTGGTCATTCTCTTTTGGTTGTTTATTACTTCATGATTGTTGTTATGAGATGAATGCTTATTCTCTTATATACTAATTAGTATTATGTTCTCATTCTTATTTCTGCAACAAACTAACCTTTCCTTGTAGGACCAAAATCCATGTATCCTCTCTTGGCACTCCATTTAGGGGGGTTATTGTCCAAGGGGGAGCATATGGCTTGACACATTTCCGCTTCACCACTCTTCTTTTTGTTTCGACAAAAAGGGGGAGATAGGATATATTTAACCAAATCAACTTTATTACATCATTTAAAATGACATACTCAAAAGTTGAAATAATCATGTTAAATATAATTTTTTAAAAGGCTCAAAATCTATAATTATCCATTTGCATAAAAATGTTTTGTCGTCAACAAAAAGGGGGAGATTGTTAATACAAATATCGCCTAAAAACTTTCTTTATATTTTACGATCTTTCTTAGTTTTGTTAACTACAAAAGGTCAAGTTTATTTTCGGCAAATCGTAAATATAGTTTAAAAGTCTTTTACTTAACTTCACTCAAACTACATTTACATATTTTCATAAAGTGATTTCTAATCAAGTATACTTTATTTTAAGTTCATGTGTTAAAAATGTCTTATAAGTATATTTAGCAAGATTTCTAAATAGTATGTCTTGTTAGAATATAAGCAAGCAAACTCTTTTTGGTAAATCATTTACTTGCTAACATCTCAAACAAACATTTTTAAGTCTATACATAACTCTTTTACAACTATACTTTCTTTTTTAATAATATCCAAAATTAGAAATCATATGTATACTTATATCATTCCTTGCATCACACATGTCCCTTCAAGGAAACATGTGTGTAAGAAATATGTTTTATTTTGTATAGCTTTGATTTGTGAAAATCAAGTTATATATATAGTATAAGTATTACTCAAGAGATCCGCAAAGAAATACGGATAACCCGAGGTCGTAGTCCGTGTGAAGGATGAATGGAATTTTGAATTCCCGATTCGCGAAACGTGTCGTGAAAGTGGTAAAAAGTGATTTGATGAGATTATACTAAGGGATAAGTAAATGAAGCAAAACACGTATTTCAAATATGGAAACCAAAAACGTAACGTAGAATCGAAAACGTAAGCTTAAACGTAAATTAAACGTTAACGTACGAAATAAAACGCGAATTTTAAGCTACACTACTCCTTCGAACTTAGAAATAATTTTTAAAAGTTAAAAATGATAAAAGAAAATTTTGAGAAAAAGAAAAATATTTTTTTGACTTTTTATTTATTTTTTATGAATTAAAAACTAATTAACTAATTAAAAATTAAAAGAAAATGCAAATAATGTGAGAAAAATGAAAAATAAATTTTGAAAATTGTAAAATAACTAAAAAGTAATTTTAAAACTGAAAACTATTTTTTTTTTGGCTTTTTGTGTAATTTTTAGGAATTAAAAACTATTAAATCTAATTAAAAATTCAAATTAAATTCAAAATAAATGGGAAAAATGCAAAATAAATTTCTAAAATTCTAAAATAAATGAAAATAAATTTCTAAAATATTTTTGGATTTTTCTTGGCTTTTTCTGATTTTTTTTGGATTTTTTTAGTAATTAAAATGTATTTAAAATTGAATAAAAATGAAAATAAAATAAGAAAAATACCAAATCAACTAGGAAAAATATGAAAAATTCAGGGAAATTCTAAAATATTATTTTAAAGCTAGGAAAAATATAAAAATTGAAAAATAAACACTGTAGCTACCACTTGCTTTGAAAACAGCTTATAAATTATCACGAAACATTTAACAAGCCAAGCTCAAGCTTTGGATAGCTTGGCTCGAGCTCGTATCAAGCTTTTATCAAGCTTCAATATAGATATTTTCATATAAGTAATTAGGAGCAAATTTGGTTATTAAGCTAATTATAAGGGCTTAGTTCGTAAATATTGGATAATGTATTCAAGAAAAGATGTTCATTTTATGTACTCAACTCGGTAATGAACATTAAGGCTGCAAAATGGGGTATATCATATAGGGTAATCTATAACAAAGTAGAAACAGGAACAGGTTTATTGTTTCTTGCAGCTAGTTTTGATGATGGCGTTAAAGTTAAAGTGTTACCACGTTGTTGTCATAGGTATCATTGTGAGTGTGTCGATAAGTGGTTAGTTGTGAAATACAAAAATAGTATTTTCACTTTTATTGTAAGGATCTGATGTATCTTTAGTTTTGAAATAGTATTGCACTTTTATTGTTAGTGTAGTTAACTTGTTGCAAGTTGCAAATGTATGAAGCCAAGATATATTTACGTACATTGCATGAGTTAATATCTTTTCTTCAAGTAGACAAACACTAACACAATATAAACTCCCAATTACAATAGAATGCTAAGAAAATCATCAAGTTAGAAGATCATTTTACTCAAGAATTCAAGATCTGTGAACCTTATGAAGCCTCACGAGATATATTTTGTTTAAATGTTTTAGACATTTGAACCTTAATTAGTACTTTCGCTTATGTTTCATTTTGATGTTCGACTTGGGTACGAGAATGTTGTTATTGGTTTTATTAGTGTTAAATCAATCTATTTGGTTTTCAAATATGGTTTTAGCTTGTTTTAGTTTATACATATATTTATTGTTGAGTTTAGCTATTGAATACAATATTTTTGTATTCGTTCAAGCTTTTCAAGCCAAGCTCAAGCTTTGCTCGAACCTACTCAAGCCAAGCTCAAGTCTGGATGATGAAAGCTTGACAAGCTATCAAGCCAAGCTCAAGCCTAGTGTTTTTCTTTCAAGCCAAGCTCAAGCCTTGTTGAGCTTGAGCTCGGCTTGACTCGATTGCAGCCCTATTTATAAGCACAGTTGACCAAGGCTGACCAAACTTTGACCAAGTTAATTTTGGACTCAGAAAAGCTTAATGGAACAGTGTTCAGACCAAATATGACTTAGAAACACAGAATGGGACCAAACAGATCAAATAAGCACTTATGAAACAAGCAAATAAGCAATCAGTATAAGCTAATGGCAAAAGCTCAATGGAAACAACTAATAGAAACTCAAAAGAACTCAGATAACCAATGAAACTCAAATAATGAATCACAATATACAAATGCAGCCCTCTTATTGAAAACAGATACTAGTTCCAACCAACCAACTAGATGAGACTAATAAGCTGAGCAAATAAGCTTAGAGGTAAAAGCAAAGGGGGGCAAAAGCTTATCCAACCAACTGAGAATCTAAATCCACCAAGAAAACAGATACTAGATTCAATTTACTACTTCTAATGATGCTTAGAAAATCTATCCAAACCTGTGGTGCAGGGGAAATTCAGGTTCAAATAGCTAACTTCCAAAAGCTTTTCAAATAAGCAAATAAGATTCAAATCTAAATTTTCTTTCTGATATGTATTCCCTAACTTTCAAACTTTATAAATCCACTTTTAAAAGTTATTTCCAATTAAAGTTAAGACCTAAAATTACCCACAAAGTTTAGACAAAATCTGAGTCTCAGTTAGGTTTGACTTTTTGAATATGAGTGATACTTTGACTAATGTGAGTTTTGATTACTCAAATTTTACTGAGAATGGTATATTAAGCTAGTAAATGATTAAAATAAGCTTAAACTTATACTTATGCAACTACTTAAGTGACTATGCTACCAATAAGAGTAACAAATATGTAAAAACTAGTGAAACCAAAATGATTTTGACTTTATGATTAAACAACCTACTGACTTTTACTAAACTAAACCTAAAATTCCCTAAGTGAGATTTTCTAAACAAGCACAACCCTCTGAAACTCAGCCTATATCAGCAAACCAAACTGATCCAAACACCTTCTTATATTCTGTCTCAACTAAGAAAACACTACAGATCCAACCTAATATGTAATCCAAACTCAAACAACAAACTCAGAAGCTAAAAGAGATTAAGTAGCACCAGTTCAGTTCAAGTTCAATTAACAACAATAAGCATAAACTCAGATCTCAGATTGTGACAATTCAAAAACTAAAAACAAATCAGATAATATAAATTGAAGAAGATTAAAACAGAAGCAATGAAACTTAGTTAAATCTACTAATGATGCAGAAAAAAGTAAATAAGTAGCAACAGAACTAAACTATTAATAAGCAATTGATGAAACAGTAAAATGAATGGGACTTACAAACTCAAACCCCCTCAGCTCAAACAGAGGGGGGTCACTATGCTAGCCTGTCTTTTGACAGGCCAAGGCTCCTCTTGGCTGCCTTATATCTCCAAAATAAGCTGAGCTTATTAATAAGCTTAACCACAGTTGACTGTCTTTGACCACTATGTATTTTAGACTAATTGACAGAAATCAACTCACATAAGCTATTAATTAGCTTATATAAGTTTATAGAAACAGAATAAAACTCATTTTAAACTCAAATAAGAGATTTAGACAATATTTTTTGTTAGCCTCGCTATTTTATTAAGATAACGTCACATAAGTGAAATGGACTAGATATGTAGCTAGTAGTAACTTCAGGGACTATTAGTGGTCATTAGGCAAACTTAGAGTATGTTGAGCCTATAAATACCCCTCATCCATGAGGGGTGTGGGAAATTGTGTAGGTGATCTTTCATTATTAATATATTTCATTTTCTTCACCCTCTCACTACTTTCTCTTTCTAGAAAAGATGAATACTTTCATCTTTAATCATCAACCAAGACCTCCCGAACCACATAAATCATACATATTTTCGGTCCAACAATTGGTATAACGAGCCAGGTTATTACTTTATGGATTCTTGTGGTTCGAATGATGTGTTAAAACTGTTTTTTTTTACCATTTTTTTGGTGTCGGAAATTTTTTTTTCCTACTTTATTGGTAAAACAGTTTTATACACTTTTTATTGTATCAAATGGTCAAAAATGTCATAACCTTACACTACCTGTTGTCATACATCTGTTTCTCTTGTGGTTATTTTTAGCCTCTTTAACAGGTTATGCAACACATCTTATTTTTATGACTTTTTGTACCAAATCCCGTGATAAGCAGTCTATATGGTCGGAAAACTCGTCGGAAGCTGGAAAATGGGTCGCCGAAATCAAGTCGGAATTTCATGTATAAGAAATTTTCGAAAAATTCATACCCTATCTTTTCGAAAAGTTATTTTTCGAGAAGTACAAGCCCTGAATTATCGAGAAGTTACTTTTTCGAAAAGTTCAAAAATTATCGAAATCAGGTTCTCGATAACCGAAGATCTCGAAAACTAAGGATCTCGATAAGTCAAGTTTTCGATAAGTTCAAAATTTTCGAAAAGTTACAAGAAAAATATCGAGAACTTTTTGGACAAAAAACTTTCGAAAAATTTTGAAATTTTTCGAGAAATGAAGATGTAGAGAGTATGACCGTTTTGACCAAACCAAATACCATCCAAGACCTCAGCCTATATTTACATCATCGGTCAACTTAAATGAAAAAGAATAGGAAAGATATCAATACCAACGACCACAGCCGGTCCAAAATCAAACCAACACCATATCCTAAGCTAGACTCAACCCAAAGGACCCTCACAAATCACTCCATCAATTCACATCAAACAAATCCTCATAAATCTCAGATTCTTGTTCCATTTTTTATAATCTTTTATAAAGATTTTTTATGGAACATACATCATCATTGATTCTCTTGAAGCGTATCTTCATGTTAATATCCGAATGCACCAAAAGAATGACCAAGACATCTATCTCAATCGTCCTCTTTGTTCGGTTTAAATGTAAAAACAATAAATCATTCACCTACCCGAGACCCATCCTAGGATCTTGAAGCCATCTCGATTCATCTTGATCCGGATTGTGCAACGAATGAAGTAAAAGGTGGGATTGAGTAGTCTTCATCACTGGATTGGATAAAGGTTGTAACAATTCGCATTTTCAAGTTAACTTTTATTCCCGAAAATTTTACTATTCACTTTTTACTATTCACTTTTACTATTCACATCCAAAATTTTTATTTCATATTCTTGTAAGTTAAACTATTTTAATGATAATCCGAGAATTTGACACTCGTCGGATCATTTCTTCAAAAATCACGAAGCCGTGTCCGAGATTTACTTTTAGGTTTAAACGTCATTCCAGCATCCCGATATGTCCATAAAATATTATAAACAATAGAAATATGATTTTCTCTCATTATAGGACAATTCCAAAAGTTTTGGAATTTTACGTTTTCCAGTTCAGCGTTTTACGCGAATTACGCGTTTTAGATCCGTGTTTCCAGTTTTTAGCAGGGTTTTAGCACCCAATAGAACCTACCACTCATTTTATATTTTATTATGGTGTATATTGATAAGTTCTAGCATATTTATAAGTTTCATATTTTTAGGATACCCGGTTTTATGTTTTGTGACGTAAGCATTTACGGTTAGCAATTTACGGAGTCAAAATGCACAAACTAAGCAAGATAGCACCAAGAGTCATCATCTAGTCACCCTTATCCCTTTGAAACCGCCTCTAGGGTGGGGATTCACACTTGTGGCATGATCTCATGACTTTAGCCATTAGATCAAGACTTATTTACAACTTTGTCACCAAGTTTAAGCACTTTCCTAGTTAGCTTCCTAACCTCCTCATTCATGCTATAAATAGCCAACTAAAAACACTTTGATCTTCATCTTTTCATCAATAAAAATGCCACACCCTTTAATCCTAGCACCATGATCCTTTGATCTTCAATATACAAGTTACACTACAAAGTTCAAGGTCTTAGTATTCCCTACCTAGTTCTTAAGTTTGTTTGGCGATTCCATGGTTGAATTAGGAGCTACACAAGGTGATTAGGGGCTGAAGTTAATGGGTTTTCACAAGGTCTATATCAAGTCTATCAATGGTTAGCAAGATTTATGGTGAAGGTTTTGCAAGCTTAGGTTTAGTGTCCTAGTTCTATACTTGACTTCCTTTCTTTAGAAAGCCAAAAGTTGTAAGCAAACCCTATTACACTTTCTTGCTCCATATAATTTTCATACTTATTATGTTTCTTTCATGCTATATATGGTCTTTGTATTGTGTTCATGATGTATAAAAACTAGTAAAACAAGTTATGTATATATATGTTAACTTATGATATTTAAACAAGTAAACTAGTGACTTTTATGGAGAACCACGACCAAAATAGTATAAATATGATATGAAACACTTACATACTGTTAAAGAGGGTTTTGAAAGGAAAACATAGCAATTTGAATCACCCAAAACGAGTACACGAGTCAAAAGTTATGACCATTTGAAGTTAGCGAAACCAAAACGCCGAAACTGCCAATACCCTACTGTTTGCATTCTGCCATTTTGAAAGTCACCCTTCTGGTCCGATTCATCAAAAAGTTAAAACACGAAAGTTGTCCGAACGAAGTTTTCGTTCAGGAACAAAGAAGCTCGAGCCCTGAAAACGCTTTCTGAGTGATAACTTTCTTCAAATTCTTAACAGCCCATTTTTAGACCAAAGTAACTATATAATGGTTATAATTACATGAGACCAAGAGGTCTAATGACCTAAAGCCAAGACCACAACCATGGCTAAAGCCAAGGTTGAGTCTCAAGACCATGGTAACAATGACCAAGGTCACGGCAAAGCCACGGCTAAAGACCATATAACTTTTAAAGATCAAAACTTATATATATATATATATATGTGTTATCAAATACTACAATAGTAGGGAGCCTCATGTGAGGAGTTCATTAAGTAAGCCGTCGAGATGAGTTGTGGATTTACGAATTAAAGTGTCCTGGCTCCTCGAACGTTTACTCCATGACTTCTGAATTATGTCGGCCCGAACGGTAGTAAGAGATGTACAACCTATACAAGTTTCATAAACAATTTATATTCAAAGACTTACACTATATACTAAGTACTACATCATGAACATTATGCAAGACATATATAGGCAATTCTTCGTATTCTTAGACGTTACTCCAAACCTAAGCCGCAACGTTCTATTATAGGCTGCTCTTAGAGACTTTCGCGATTCGACTATCACTTCCATTTCTCATTACATAAGCTTAAGGTGAGTCATAGCCCCTACTATTTTCATACTTGTTTTAACTCTTTGGGGGAGATACATGCACAACTACTTGCTTACTTGTACAAATACTCAAAACATTTATACTTGATTGTTTTATACTTGATTGTCTTATACTTGATTGCATTATACTTGATTTCATACATACATGACTGTCTTTTATCTTTGGGAAGTGGCTCCCAGTAATCTTTTATCTTTGGGAAGTGGCTCCCAATAAACTTTTATCTTTGGGAAGTGGCTCCCAGTTTTCTTTGGGAAGTGGCTCCCAGTTGTCCTTGGGAATTGGCTCCCAAGTGAGGTCTTCGGAGATGAAGTAGAGACTCACTACTAATTGCTTAATTGTTTTGATGAACTTATACATGTCTTTATTATACTATATGTTAGCAGTGGGTTGTGAACACACAGGTTGCAAGTCTCTTATGGCGGGATTTGCAACTGAGTGGATTCACGATGCCTTTGCTGTGTGATCTTTTTATAGGCTTTATTTGTTAAACAAACTCTATGAACTCACCAACCATTGTGTTGACACTTTAGCATGTTTATCTCAGGTTAGTAAGGCGATAGCTAGTGCGTGGAACATAGAGTCAAGCTGCATATTCTGAAGACTTACGCTTTTATCATTTACCATTCAAAACTTTGTATACATTTATGTATCATACTTTGGAATCTCATGTTTGTAACTTTGAATTCATTAATCGAATGGTAACTTTTCAAAACATCTCATTTAGAGTTCGTTTTCTATAACTTGTACTTTGTATTATGAAGTAGCACCCTCAGTGACACAGTCTTCCGCTGCGGTATTTTGGGGGTGTTACAGATTGGTACCAGAGCCTTGGTTATAGAGAACTAGGTTGCATTTAGTGCCTAGACTATAACTGCTATATACGTTAAGACTCTCCTCTTTATTTTGCCTTACACACACTACATACGCATATGCTTTTGTTAGATGTTTGTTCCACACTGTTAGATGACGTGACTTTAGTATTATAAGGAGCCCCAGAGTTTAGTCGAGTCATTAAAAACATGGAGCTCAGTAATAACTAATTTTTTAACTTGATCTTGTGACAGTTCTTGTTTGATGAGACACAAGATTTGAGTTAAATAATATTATTACTTAGCTTTAGGGATTTGATGACTTGATTATCTTACTATCGGCCTTAGAAGGCGGATTTTGTGTCGGAAATTCTTAAGTAGGATGTTTAGAATCTCTTTATTTATATGGATTGGGACGCCTCTTCATATAAATAAAGAAATTGTAAATCACCGAACCTTAAGTTTATGATACCTTACTTACATAAATTTGGACGCTTCTTTATGTAAGTAATGTGTTATAAATAAGTGGGCTTAATTGCACCCGATACAACTCCTTAACCAGAACCTTAGACGAATCAGAGTGAACACCACTATTTTAGAGATCCTGAAATCCCAAATTCTCTTAGACACACTGTAAGTAGTTAACATCAACTGAACTTCGGGACGAAGTTCTCCTTAGCGGGTAGAGACTGTAACAATTCGCATTTTCAAGTTAACTTTTATTCCCGAAAATTTTACTATTCACTTTTTACTATTCACTGTTACTATTCACATCCAAAAGTTTTATTTCATATTCTCGTAAGTTAAACTATTTTAATGATAATCCGAGAATTTGACACTCGTCGGATCATTTCTGCAAAAATCACGAAGCCGTGTCCGAGATTTACTTTTAGGTTTAAACGTCATTCCAGCATCCCGATATGTCCATAAAATATTATAAACAATAGAAATATGATTTTCTCTCATTATAGGACAATTCCAAAAGTTTTCGAATTTTACGTTTTCCAGTTCAGCGTTTTACGCGAATTACGCGTTTTAAACCCGTGTTTCCAGTTTTTAGCAGGGTTTTAGCACCCAATAGAACCTACCACTCATTTTATATTTTATTATGGAGTATATTGATAAGTTCTAGCATATTTATAAGTTTCATATTTTTAGGATACCCGGTTTTACGTTTTGTGACGTAAGCATTTACGGTTAGCAATTTACAGAGTCAAAATGCACAAACTAAGCAAGATAGCACCAAGAGTCATCATCTAGTCACCCTTATCCCTTTGAAACCGCCTCTAGGGGGGGGGATTCACACTTGTGGCATGATCTCATGACTTTAGCCATTAGATCAAGACTTATTTACAACTTTGTCACCAAGTTTAAGCACTTTCCTAGTTAGCTTCCTAACCTCCTCATTCATGCTATAAATAGCCAACTAGAAACACTTTGATCTTCATCTTTTCATCAATAAAAATGCCACACCCTTTAATCCTAGCACCATGATCCTTTGATCTTCAATATACAAGTTACACTACAAAGTTCAAGGTCTTAGTATTCCCTACCTAGTTCTTAAGTTTGTTTGGCGATTCCATGGTTGAATTAGGAGCTACACAAGGTGATTAGGGGCTGAAGTTAATGGGTTTTCACAAGGTCTATATCAAGTCTATCAATGGTTAGCAAGATTTATGGTGAAGGTTTTGCAAGCTTAGGTTTAGTGTCCTAGTTCTATACTTGACTTCCTTTCTTTAGAAAGCCAAAAGTTGTAAGCAAACCCTATTACACTTTCTTGCTCCATATTATTTTCATACTTATTATGTTTCTTTCATGCTATATATGGTCTTTGTATTGTGTTCATGATGTATAAAAACTAGTAAAACAAGTTATGTATATATATGTTAACTTATGATATTTAAACAAGTAAACTAGTGACTTTTATGGAGAACCATGACCAAAATAGTATAACTATGATATGAAACACTTACATACTGTTAAAGAGGGTTTTGAAAGGAAAACATAGCAATTTGAATCACCCAAAACGAGTACACGAGTCAAAAGTTATGACCATTTGAAGTTAGCGAAACCAAAACGCCGAAACTGCCAATACCCTACTGTTTGCATTCTGCCATTTTGAAAGTCACCCTTCTGTTCCGATTCATCAAAAAGTTAAAACACGAAAGTTGTTCGGAACGACGTTTTCGTTCAGGATTAAAGAAGCTCGAGCCCTGAAAACGCTTTCTGAGTGATAATTTTCTTCAAATTCTTAACAGCCCATTTTTAGACCAAAGTAACTATATAATGGTTATAATTACATGAGACCAAGAGGTCTAATGACCTAAAGCCAAGACCACAACCATGGCTAAAGCCAAGGTTGAGTCTCAAGACCATGGTAACAATGACAAAGGTCACGGCAAAGCCACGGCTAAAAACCATATAACTTTTAAAGATCAAAACTTATATATATATATATATGTTATCAAATACTACAATAGTAGGGAGCCTCATGTGAGGAGTTCATTAAGTAAGCCGTCGAGATGATTGTGGATTTACGAATTAAAGTGTCCTGGCTCCTCGAACGTTTACTCCATGACTTCTGAATTATGTCGGCCCGAACGATAGTAAGAGATGTACAACCTATACAAGTTTCATAAACAATTTATATTCAAAGACTTACACTATATACTAAGTACTACATCATGAACATTATGCAAGACATATATAGGCAATTCTTCGTATTCTTAGACGTTACTCCAAACCTAAGTCGCAACGTTCTATTATAGGCTGCTCTTAGAGACTTTCGCGATTCGACTATCACTTTCATTTCTCATTACATAAGCTTAAGGTGAGTCATAGCCCCTACTCTTTTCATACTTGTTTTAACTCTTTGGGGGAGATACATGCACAACTACTTGCTTACTTGTACAAATACTCAAAACATTTATACTTGATTGTTTTATACTTGATTGTCTTATACTTGATTGCATTATACTTGATTTCATACATACATGACTGTCTTTTATCTTTGGGAAGTGGCTCCCAGTAATCTTTTATCTTTGGGAAGTGGCTCCCAGTAAACTTTTATCTTTGGGAAGTGGCTTCCAGTTTTCTTTGGGAAGTGGCTCCCAGTTGTCCTTGGGAATTGGCTCCCAAGTGAGGTCTTCGGAGATGAAGTAGAGACTCACTACTAATTGCTTAATTGTTTTGATGAACTTATACATGTCTTTATTATACTATATGTTAGCAGTGGGTTGTGAACACACAGGTTGCAAGTCTCTTATGGCGGGATTTGCAACTGAGTGGATTCACGATGCCTTTGCTGTGTGATCTTTTTTATAGGTTTTATTTGTTAAACAAACTCTATGAACTCACCAACCATTGTGTTGACACTTTAGCATGTTTATCTCAGGTTAGTAAGGCGATAGCTAGTGCGTGGAACATAGAGTCAAGCTGCATATTCTGAAGACTTACGCTTTTATCATTTACCATTCAAAACTTTGTATACATTTATGTATCATACTTTGGAATCTCATGTTTGTAACTTTGAATTCATTAATCGAATGGTAACTTTTCAAAACGTCTCATTTAGAGTTCGTTTTCTATAACTTGTACTTTGTATTATGAAGTAGCACCCTCAGTGACACAGTCTTCCGATGCGGTATTTTGGGGGTGTTACAAAGGTGAATCGTTGTTGATGATGGATTGGTGTGATGAGCTGATGATTATTGTGATGAGATTTGAGTTGGAAATTTTTTTTGTGACTGAGTTTGGAGAGAAACATGAGGAGGGGGCGGAGTGTTTAAGAAAAGTGTGTTTAGGTTTAGGTCAAATGAAGGATTGTGTTGTTATAATACATGTACAAATGTACAACCGGTTGTGTGTTTGGAGTTTGGATTGGGTTCATTAACTAACGGGCTGAAGTGAATTATCCATTGACTGAAGATTGGGCTTTGATCCGATTATTAGGCCTAGTTGATGAACCTGGTATTTCACTTAGAGTATGTTGAGCCGATAAATACCCCTCATGACTCTCCATGAGGGGTGTGGAAAATTGTGTAAGTGTTCTTTCATTGTTAATATATTCCATTTTCTTCACCCTCTCACTACTTTCTCTTTCTAGAAAAGATGAATACTTTCATCTTTAATCATCAACCAAGACCTCCCGAACCACATGAATCATACATATTTTCGGTCCTACATTTTTTATTTTTTCTGATTTTATTTTTTTATTTTTTATTATTTTTTTTATTTATGAATAATAGGCAAACAAATAAGTAAATAACTAAGTAAGACTGAAATGTAAAAACTATTAACTAAAAGCAGTAAATGAAGCTTAATTCAATAACAAAACATAAATTAAAAGTAATAATCTAAAACAGAATTTGAAAGTAAAATAAAACTAGAATTTCATTGATATTAAAAACTGAGTACAATTGAGAATAAAATTTGACAAAATAACAATACAATAAAACCTACTCCTGAACTACTGTGATGGAGGGGGGATATATAGTTGAGGCAGGGGGCTTGGGTGAAGCTTCTAGGTTGTCCAGCTCACCAATCCGTGTGAGTTGTGCTTCCTTGAGTCCTCTATGATCCGTTGGATATCCCTTGGTCACCAATCCATGTATCTTAGCCCTTGGATTCGTTTTTGTGATGTGATGTATCCTGCGTGAGTATGCTTATTGGTCCACGTGTCCCAGACATTCCCTGACCTCACCTAACGCGTGACAGACCTTCTAGAAACACCCAATCTTTGGGTAATTATTCCAATTGGGGTAATTTGGTGGGAGGGTAACTTAGGGTTCTAATCGTACAGTAATTTCTGGGTTTTTCTATAAATTGGGGGGCGGGTAAATAAGATTGGGTGATTTGTTTTTATATTTTGATAGGGTTAACCGGGTTAAGTTTAGTTGACCATGGGTAGTGGGGTGTGTGGACCAGGTTATAATATCAAAGGAAATGGGCTTATGTCTAGTTTTGGGCTTGGCTGGGTTTAGGATTATTGGATCCGGTTATATTATCATTAAGAGTAGTGATTTACTTCAAGGACCATTATTGAAATATTGCAAACCATAGGGACCAAATCTGTACTTTTCCAACTTAGTATTCCAAAGGTTAATGTTGTACTTTTCTGAATCATGAAGGGTTGATTTTGAACATTTCTTCAAGGGACCATTTTTGACAAACTCTGAAAATGCAGGGACTAAAGTTGCCATATCTTCAAATCTTTGACCAGGGACTAATTATGCAACTTTGTAATTCTCTGAGGACTCCTTTTGACATTTTGAACTTTTATTGATTATTTTGCTTCCCCGGCTCCGGCTTTTGACCTTTTTCCAATCTCGTGCTCGTTTTTGTCGGTTTTGGCTTCGTTTTTGTTCATTTTTCACATATCCGTACCTGCACATACACAAATACAAAAACACACATTCTCTTGGCATATTTGGTTAGTATTTGGTGTATTTGGTCTGATTTTGGTCTAAAAAGGATGTGTGAAAAAGCACACATCAAAATCCCCAGACTAAGGTATTGCCGTGTCCTCACGCAATGTCATCACCTCACGCTTAAGAGATAAATAATTTCAAAACCTTTCTTTACTGACGTTGTAAAGTAGCAATGATGTTCAAAAGAGATATTAAAATCATTTATTCTAAAAAACGCTCTGTTTTCCGATTTTCATGAATAACACTACAACTACTCTTTTTGTAATTTTTCATTTATATATATGTGACGGTTTGCCTTGACTTTCATTATCAATTCTTATCTGTTGATAACTTTCAGGGTCAACGAGTAGAAACACTTCTCATAGAGAAGAGACCATACGGATAAAAATCGTCATCCTTGATTTTTCACAAGCTCCCAAACTAAGCGTAAAATCGAGATCATTGTTTATCCACAAGTTAGGTGCTAACACTACCCACAAAAGTTAATTGTGTCATTACCTCTTGTTCCCAGGTCCTAAGTTTTGTATCTCAAGATTTTAATTTGTGAGAAATGAATTGCTTCATATTTTCTCGTTTAGATATTTGTTAGTCCGATAAGAGCACAAAATTTGAACGCTAAGTAGTTTCCAAACTTTCCCTCGAAAATCTCTGCAAACAGAAATCGGGTCCACATGAAGGTCTCTGATTTAACACGATTTTTGGAGGTCCCCCTTTTTATTTACGACTGAGACATACCATGTTTGATACCCGAAACGGAAGCTTTTTATTAGGGAAACCCCCGGACTCGAAGCTTGGCATTTTTTTGCACAATTATAAGCACTTTAATAATACTTGGTCCTTAGTCCTTCATTTCTTTTACAACAACGGTTTATGAGCCGCCAAGATGTAAGAGCTTTATTATGACCTTGGATTTATATCCGCTGCTTTTTATAGCTTTGGATTCCTCTGCCTTTTTATTTGGCTTTGGACTATTATTATTGATATTCATAATCATATGCCAAACCCCGAGTCCTACGACCTTTACTAAGATCACAACATCGTCTGGGAACCGGCAAGATGCAATAGTCTATTTCACCGTAACACTGGCAGTACCTCTATGTGTACCAAACCTCCATATGCAGAGATTTTGTTGTGAACGAGAAAAAACTAAGTATTGCCTAAACCGTATACCCTTAATTAAACCTAGAGATCTATTATTATTGGTGTGCAAGCTTATGGGAACAAGGAGGCCACAAGTACCTTTCGTGGGCTCTAAAGAGATCCAACTACTCCACGTTTAGCACGAAACTTCAAAATAAACTCTATCATTCCTCGATCTTCGCAAATTTAAAATCCCAAGTAATGAGATCCGCGGATGCTTAGCCATAATCTTTTGATTATATTGGTTAAGGGAGACGAGCTAGGGCTCAACACGCCTGGTCAAGTCGAAACATTTATTTCTACTCTCGCCAGTAGGAAAGTCAAAACAAGGTGTCAAATCTTTATTATTACTTCATATATATATATATATATATATATATATATATATATATATATATATATATATATATATATATATATATATATATATATATCATTCATTTTTTTTTTGCAATAAAAAGGTGACAAAAGTTTAAAATTTTGGTGGAAAAACGGAGTTGCGTAAGTTAACAGCTCAGACGAAGGTGCAAGGTCAAATCGAATCGAAGATTCACCCCCCAGACTAAAGTGAAACATTGTCCTCAATGTTTAAATGGTACGGGTAGTCTTACGTAATATCTAAGGCCGTTTATTAAGTATGCCAAGAGATAAACATTAGTCGATAAGATTTTGGATATAGTGAATTTCCGAAAGAGTAGTGAAGGATGAGACTCGAGTGGAAAGAATGACAAACCACGAGCACGAGAGTCCTCAAACTTCGGGAAAATTCCTGAACATTCACAAACAACCACGAAAATACGAGTTTGGAAAGGGTCGCCCCCCTCACGTCACGTTACTTAGAAAATAGAAAGTAAAGAAAATGAAAATGGATAAGCATGGGGTGCCTCCCACGAAGCGCTTGTTTTTGATTACCGAGTCACATGAGCTTGACTCGATCCCCGAATTAATTCGTCCTTGGGGAGAGCAGATGGAACGGACACTCGGCATAAACGGAGATGACGGGGTCAAAGACGGTATCCTCACTCCCGGTGGAGTGGAAAAGTAAAGAAATGATGGGATAAACAAAGAACGGATAAAACACCCAGATGATAAAAGCAAAGTCGATTTCTGAATCATGGGTGGGTTGGGTGGGTAAAATATCAAGCACAGGAACATCATGTTCATAAATCTCGTCCACCACTCCAAAATTATCTTCATTCGTATCTGATTCAAAAACTACATTCGGTGGTTTCGCAGGTGGACGAGAAGAAGGTAAATCGGAAAGAATATTTCTTTGAACGTCATTCTCGTCATTCTCAATACCGGGTGGTATCAAGTCATCTGCAACAAGAAATGGATCGGTATCCTCTAAAAGAGGGTTACGTGTCGGATTATCGAAAATAAGCTCAAAATCAATTTCAAAATCAAAACGCTCATAATCCGGAAGAGAGATATCAGCATGCGTAGTGGGATTGCCACTACTCGTCTCTTCAAATCGAAAAATTTCAAGCTCGGGTAAGAAATCAATAAAAGAAGTCGGAGGATCATTCAACGCCTCGATCTTAGAAATGAGAAGATTGATGTTCAATAATTTTTCACGAAGAGCTTCATCTTGAATTTCCGTGTCAACTTCTTTATCATTCTCTTCTTCTAAGCTGACAAGCTCAGAAGGTAATTCATCCACATAGTCGATGTCTCCACAAGATATAGAATCGTCATCGTCAGAAATCGGAGAAAATCTCATCAGGATCAATCGAATTATCAATCGGAGATGACTCACATTCTTCAGCCGTATCAAAAACATATTTCTCAAAATCGGGTAAAGAATCCTGGAACTCGGGCTCCAAAGGATCTGACGGCTTATCTTCAATAAATTCACAATCACCGTTAGAAATTTCCCTAGACTCACTTGGGATTGGGACGAGGTTCTCAACACTAGACTTATTGAATTCGTCCAATTCCGTTGCCGTAATAATATTTAGATGCTCATCCCCCATTTTTAGAGAGTCCTCAGGTTCTACGGAAGAAACATCGGAAGCTTTGTGAGGATTAAGAATGATCGTAATTTTCTCATCATCGTCGTCGGAATCATCGTAAATAAAAGCCTTTCGTAATTTAGCCTTTCTTTCCTTGGCAAGTAATTCTCTCATGGTCTTCTCATGAGGATCGGGAGTATAAGTTTCACGATTACCCACCCATTCTCGTACCATCTCGATAAGGGATTTCATTTCATTAATAAATTCATTCGGAACTTGAAACTTGTCGGGATTTTGTGGGCTTATGTTTAGTTTTGGGCTTGGCTGGGTTTAGGATTATTGGATCCGGTTATATTATCATTAAGAGTAGTGATTTACTTCAAGGACCATTATTGAAATATTGCAAACCATAGGGACCAAATATGTACTTTTCCAACTTAGTATTCCAAGGGCTAATGTTGTACTTTTCTGAATCATGAAGGGTTGATTTTGAATATTTCTTCAAGGGACCATTTTTGACAAACTCTGAAAATGCAGGGACTAAAGTTGCCATAACTTCAAATATTTGACCAGGGACTAATTATGCAACTTTGTGATTCTCTGAGGACTCCTTTTGACATTTTGCGCTTTTATTGATTATTTTGCTTCCCCGGCTTCGGCTTTTGACCTTTTTCCAATCTCGTGCTCGTTTTTGTCGGTTTTGGCTTCGTTTTTGTTCATTTTTCACATATTCGTACCTGCACATACACAAATACAAAAACACACATTCTCTTGGCATATTTGGTTAGTATTTGGTGTATTTAGTCTGATTTTGGTCTAAAAAGGATGTGTGAAAAAGCACACATCAAGCTTCATACTCAAGATCTCAAAGTTGACTTTGTGAGATCTTGAGAATATTGTGTTAGATTTGGTAATATCTTGTGCAGGATTCTGTCAGGGGTTCTGGCGGAACCTTCAGGTACAACGGACGGAACCAAAGTATTGGTTTCGCCGTATCCGTGGGTTGTTATGGATGTTTGCCTATAAATAGCAACCCACTCTTTGAGTTTTTCTCATCACTCACTATCATAATATACTGCATATACTTCATTTCTAACTCAATACACTTTCATACTTGTGAGTCTTTCTTTGTAGCAAGAAGATCACGAACTTACAAGCTTCAACACAACGTTGCAAGACTTGTCAAGCATAGCATAGTGTAAACTAGTAAAGTTTATACATCATTGTATTGTATCCATTTGTAGTGATCGGTTAGTATTTTAGTCCTCAAAATACTTAGAGTATCGGGAGTTGTTGTACCCTTGTAAAAGAACTATCGGGAGTGGTTGTACCCTTGTGAAAGAACTCGACATCTAGCTTAGTGTCGGAAATAGTGTGTAAGCGACGTGTAAGGTTTTCTCCGCCGGATAAAGGAGCTTGTTGACTAGTGCAAGAAAATCTCGAGTTGGATACTCGGGGCGTGGAGTAGGGCAAGGAAAAAGAGTCCTTGTAGCCGAACCACGATAAACAATCGTGTTATGGTTTGATTGTTTATTACTTTTATTCTTGCATATTATTTATTGTTTGGTAAGTCTTAATTGTCGATTACACGTAAAAGTTTTCAAAGAAAATCAAGTTAAAACCGATAAACTATTCAACCCCCCTTCTAGTTTTCGACAAACTCCTTCTAAGTACTTGAAGATAAAGTCTTCACTTCAGTATTTGAAGCAGTTCAAGTATTGAAGCACAAGTCTCAAAGAAGAAGTTCGGTTCAGTGAGGTTGGCAATGCCTCGCTGAACGATGTATATCTCCTCAACAAAGATGCTAAGCAAAATGCTCTTAGCATCTAGAATGCTATAAGGCAGGAAAAAGATACTTTATAGATAAAGGATAAAGTAAAATCTTCATGGGAATGACTACCTTCCAAAGTTGGTATTAAAGTACAAACAATATACTCAATTATTCCATAAAGCATGTCCTAACCTTATGCTTGTTTAAAAGCATTTAATGTAATCTTAACCACCCATTAGATACCCAACACGTGTAAAATAGAAACCCCTTGTAATCCTAATTGCCTACTATAAAATGAGACGTTTGTCAAAGAGTAAATACATCTCATGCAATTAATGTGACAACACATTAAAGATAATTTACTCCTCGAATCAAACTTGGCCGCTGAACATCCAGCGAGTAAGGAAAGTTTGTACTCAAATATAACCTTGGTTAATATTAAGTTAGAGGGGAGATCACCACAACTGCCATTCAACTAGGATTACTATTCCGCAAGTAATCATTGTTAAATTATTTGATTCATTCAAATAAGAATTGTAAAACATTAAAAATTACATTGTGTCTTTGTGTTTAAACTACTTTACGTATTATTGCTATAAACTGTTTAAACACTCCATATGTTTGCATGGAATGTGATTAAACTTAGATCTTAAGCTACTATCACATTACAAGGGTCTAACAAGTGGTATCAGAGTCATCTGAATTACAAAACCTTTTTCAAATAGATTGCTCAAAGCTTTTACAATCAAGATCCACCATAGCAAACAATGAAATTCCTCAACTCTAAATGATAGGGGTAGCTACATTGTTGCTCCTAAACTAGAAGCGTAAAAATTCACTAAATTGAAGAAAAGGTTTTTATCACATAGTGAGTATAGAACCTCAATTCATGAAAATCATAACAAATGGTCCATATCAACCAAAAACCACTACTGATCTTGACAAACTTGAACTACACTGGTCAAATGATGAACGAAGGGTTGTCAATCTTGACCAACGCCTCAAAATTCTCATCATTTATTGCCTATCTGATGACCTCATCGAAATAATCATAAATTGTCCCACTGCCAAGCAAGCATGGGAATACCTGATTCTAAGCCTAGAGGGACCATCAGAAGCCAAGGAAAATAGAGCCATGGATCCGAAACTAGCTTATAACACCTTTAAACATATTGAAGGTGAAATTGTTTTTTAAACCTTTACCAGGTACAAAATTCTTATGAGTGAACTGGTAGATGATGGTGTTAAACTTGAAAAATGTGAAATTAATGTTGGCTTTGTCAATAGCCTTCCTACGAAGTGGTTAAGCTTTAGCCAAAGATTAAGAAACTCTAACCATGTTAGAGTTCTCGACCTTGCCATGCTCTTTAGAATTTCAAATATGAAGAAAGAATCATTGATAAAATCAATGAGGCAGACACCAAGAAACACCTCACCATGACCAAACCCATATATAATGTTTTTTTTCTCTAACTCAATGGTTCAGGATATTCAAGATGATCTAGATGATGAGGAGGACCTGAGAATCAACCAAGAATATATAGATGATCTTGCTGAAGAATTTCATGAAATGCTCTTTTGGCCAATTCAAAGAGACTTTTACAAAAGAATCTTTCAAAATTAGTGGGTCAAAAGCAAATGACAAAACTTACTGCTATAAGTGTGGCAAAACTGGTCACCTTACAAGAGATTGTTTCTCAAAAACCTCATCCATTTCATATCCTTCACCTTACCAAAGCAAGTTTCAACCAACAACTCACATCTTCACAAACCTTATCCCAAAACAAAGCTGAACCCAAAGTCCAAAAGGACTTTGAGGCCAAATACAACAAAGTTAAAGCCAAACTGGCTCTTTTAACTTCTGGTGCCTCAACCTCTCAACCTTCACAATCATCTCAAGCAAGAGGCAAGGTTCTTGTTCCTGAGTCATATGACTAGGATAAAGAAGAAGTTTCATCAGATGATGATCAATTTGTCAGATAAGAGTCCTTATGGCTTTAGCTGATGATGAAAAAGTAGTTGTGGGTAGGGGTACTAGTAGGGTGTGGTTGACCCAACCTAAACCCGATAAGACTTATCGGGTTGGGTCTAATCGGGTTAAAAATTCTTGTCGGGTTGTGTAACACCCCCAAAATCATCACGTCAGCGGAAGACTTAAAATGTCAGCGGAAGACTTTTTGGGTGTTACTTCGAGGATATTTATCACAATCATAGAAAACGACACAAAAGTGACGCTTTAAAGTTTAATTCATTCAAAATACCAAATATTCGAGACATCAAGATGTTTCATAATTTAAACGACAAGTTTATTTGAAATGTGTCAAAACATTTATTTAAGCCCATGTCGGGTTACAAGCCCACTCCGTGCCTTCAAGTTCCTTCTTGTTTAATTTCCTGAGATAGACACATGCTAAAAGTGTCAACACAAAGGTTGGTGAGTTCATAGAGTTTATAGTTTCGAATATCGATTTCCAAAATCAAAGAGTTTATGATTCCATAGAAGTTATAATAACAGTTGATTATCAAATTAAAGTGTGAGTAAATCCATAATATTCATAGCTTAAATCGTTGATTTATCAAAATCAGAAAATGAGTGATTTCCTTATCAATTCAAAAATAGTCCGTTGGTTTGCCCTTCACCGGGTCAACACCAAAATAATAGTTTGTTCGTTTGCCAATTATTAATAGTTTTCCTGCTATATAGTGAGCACAATCTCATAGTTTAATAAAACAGTGGGCTACAGCATTGTACACCCCAAACATCAGTCGTTGTAATACTGTATCATGACTATAGTACTACCGTTCTATTGCTCTAAGCTCATGACACTCAACGATTAACAGGCATCAAAATTATCCATAATAATGATGTAAAACAGTGGCCCTCAGGATAGGTATTTACCAGTAACCTATGAAATCAAATAGCGTGCATTTGGTGGCTTTCCTCTAGCGACCAAATGGGGATTGTCAATCCCTAATAGATCTATTCACAACTACTTACGCTCACCCTTTGGGTGATTAAGGTGCATGAATGAGAGACTTTTGGTAATCGGTACTTAGGCAATAGAGATCAAATATAGCATACCATTGAAAAATCACTTGTAATCATGTCTATAGCAGGTATTTCCTTATGAGATATAAAAATGTGTAAACCAGTAAAGTTTATATGAAATACAGTCATGTATTTAGTTAATGAATACTTGTAAAAGTAAAAACAGTAGTTAAGCATGCATTTCCCCCAAAAACGTTTATAAACCATTGTAAAACAAGTAAAAGTAGGGGTTATGACTCACCTTAGTAGTACAGTAGTAGTGGTAGTAACATAATCTCAACGATGCAAGGCAACGGCTTCACACACAACCTAAAAGATATGGTATGTTTTAGTTGATAGTCTAAATCTAGTTTTATCGCGAATATTAGTCATTCAGTTGTGATTAAAACTCGTGTTCGTTTAAATGCTTGAAGTTCAAGAACAAAGTTATATATACATATATCTTGTGAGTGTAATGATCGATGATCGATGTGCGATGGAAAATCATCAAGAATAAATCGAAGTATGTAGACGATGTTTTATGATGTTAGTTTTAAAAGAAAAGAAATAAACGTATCGTTATATATATATTGTTAAAATTAATTATAGTTACGCGAATATTTATATCGTATATATATAAGTTAAATTTATAAGAGTTTTATACTAAACATGTGTATTTATATATAAAATATTAATATTATTTTTATAAAATAATATTACAGAAAATCCCTTCAAGTTTTACAATTGTTACCTTTTTAACCCTAACGACATAAATTTTACACCGTTAGTCCAAAGTTATATTTATTTACATTTTAGGTCCAAAACATCAAATATTTATATTTATTATCCCTAAGTTTCAATATTTACAATTTATACCCTTGGAAAACTGTTTTTATACTTTTCACCCAAAGTTTACAAACTTGACACATTTAGTCCCTAACTCTCGAATATTTGCAAATTTAGTCCGAACATTACCAAATTTAAAACTTAGCATTTTTATTATTTCAATAAGCTCATAAGGTCTTGAACAGCTTACATTCACAACTTATTAGCTTAATTTCATCTTATTTCATTAAGTGGGCTTATCGATCCAATATTAAGGGCCCGTTAAGGTTTTATGATCCAAGGGGTTTGGGGGTACACTTGTTTTATCAAAATCCATATTTTTAAGTTATAAATTCATTTCAAAAGAGCTTATATGCTCAGCTTATCGTGATAAGCTAGAATGAGCTTTTTGGGCTTTTAAGGCCCAAAGTTAACTTATTTAGTTTATAGAAAACAGATTTTGTCAATTCAAAATGGGTCGAGCAATCAGCTTATACGAGCTTATGAGGTCATGTTATTTATGTTTCCTGGTTGCCAGCTAAGTGATTAATGAGGTCAAGTAATAAAAAGGTGTGGTCATGTGTCGAAATAATTATTTAACGAGGCCAAGTAAATGACCAAAATCGATTCTGAAAATAGTTTTACCCAAAAATTATTCCAAGGCTTTTTAGACAAAATTTATATAAGTTCAAACTAACATAGGAACGTGTGATTTTTATACTTATACGTTAATTATGAGTTCAAATAGATTATAGGATCTCGTTAAGGACCTAGTTAACATATGATACGTGGTGTAAAATGTGTAGGTTGCGTTTAATATTTTCAAGATATAATTAGTAAGTGTTGGTGCAAAAATCAAAATAATGCAAGTCTAAAAATAGAAAGGAGGTTCAAGGTTCTTACCTCACCTCACAATGGTGGCGTAAAACGTGTATAGGGACTGAGCTAGGACAAAGGAGCAATGGGGATCGTTTCTTGGTACACCAACGTCACAAAAATGATCACAAGTGGATCTTCAACGTATGTCGTGGTCTAGGGACTCTTGCCAAAGCTCTCGTACATCAAGACATGGTACAATACGTAGAACTTTGAAATGTGAAGTGTTTGTGTTGTGAGTTTCGACTAAGATTACATGGAGGCTTATATAGGCGAGTTTGGAGGCTGATAATAAGCAAGAGGTTGTGTGTTGGATTGAAACGAATGCATGCCACCTCTCCTTGTACCCAATCGATATATTACAAAGCATGAGAGGACAAGGAATGTTGTCAGATTATTCCTGACATTTCTGACAGCTGAAGAGGCGTTTAGAATTGGTCTCGGGGTGATTGGGAGGCATGGGTGGTGCTAAGGAAGCTCTTGACACGTTTTTACAAGGTTTATCAAGGTGAGTTTTGAGGTTTACTTTGGACAGTTTTGAGTGACTAAACGAGTGAGTTAAGGAACGAGGTTTGCCATTCTTGAATGTTAGTTAGGTCGTGATTTGAGTTGTGTAATAATATGTTGGTGTTGTGTGTCGAGATCAAAAGAAAAATGGTGCGTTTGTGGCTTAGGTCGCGGCAGAAACAAGAAAAGAAAACAAAATAATCAAAACAAACACCCCTCGCTGGGCTTGTGGCTTGGTGGGCTGCTTGGCGTGGATCAGGCCCAAACAAAAGAAAAATAATTAAGGGTCCGTTTGGTGGTAATTGAGGGTTAAGTGAAAGGTTTGATGAGTTTCGTTTATAGTTTGGGAAATATGAGAGTGATTGTGTACGTATAAGTGTATGTAAATATGAGCTTGCATGTGAAGACTTATATAGTGAGCTTTTGAAGGTATATACAAGGTAGGTTCTTATGAGTTGTTAGATCGAATGGTTTGCATGTTGCCTCTCCTAGTATCAAATCGAGAAGTTACAAGTGTAAATGGACAACGAGAAGTGTGAATTAGTTTCTGACAAGTGATATAACGTTTAGTATTGGTTTTGTGTTGATTGGGGAGCAAGGGAGGTGATGCACATGGTTTCTAGGTTACATTTGAGGGAGTAATCAAGTGAGGGAGGTGGTGTAAGAGTTTTGCACATGTGGTAGTACTTAATTTTGAGTCCAGGTCGTATTTCAAAGATAACAGCTTGGGATTGCGTTTTTGGTTTAAAATCTCGCGAGTCTAGACGTAAAACATTATTTCGGACAACTTTCGTGTTTTACACTTTTCCTGGTTTGGACCAGAAGGGCCTTAAATTTAGGATTTAAATTCGTTACAGAAAGTTGGTGGTTTATTAGAATTTATATGAAGTGTTATTACTATTTGTGTTAATTTGAGATTGTGTAAGGTGCCTTAACTTGATCAATATTCTAGTATAACAATTATATTTAAAAGTTGATAACATTTGTCTTTCATGGTTCTTAGAAGCATGGAAACTAGAGTTGTTAAATAAAAGGGATATGTCGTGTGTAAAAGTTATAATCAACTGAGCTAAAGCAAACATGTACTTGTGATTTATAAATATAATAGTTAGAGGTGTGCTTGTTCAAAGTATCGTGTCGAGGTCCAAAAATATTAGTGAGCAATCTCGGGAATTTTCGTAGGCTCCGGAAATATATAAATATTGTACGGTAAATATACGAAACGTATATTTATAAAATATAAACGTTTTAAATATATTATATTATTCGCGATATTTATAGATTATCGAGGTTGTGTGTAAGCATCGTTCCTAGGTAAAAGGTCAATCATAATTGTCGTAGTGATTCACATAATAAGTCATGCATAAAAAAAAAAAAAAAATTGTTCCTCGTAAAAATGGTATTTAATTCACGTAATATCCATTTATTCAATTATTGATATTTACTAATCGTATGGGAAAATTACGGGAGGTTACAGGTTGTTTAGGCCTGAGCCTGATAACTCGATAGTGTTATCTGGTCGAGTTATGGTTAAATAATAATGCTATCGGGTCAACCCGATAAGATCCTTAAATCACTTTTTGATTTTTTAGTTATTACTTTTTAGAAGCCCAATATTTGTAGAGTATCAATTTACTATGCATGAAAAGTTTGGTTACCATTTCATTATACATTACAGAACCTTTGGAACAAGAAACCCTTCCCTCCTAAAAAATCCATTCACCTTCTAAACCTTGAAAAATCAATCGAACCATTATCATCTTTTAGTTGTCAATATTTTTCCCTCACAAGACCATTACCATTCAAAGAAAGGGTAACTATTCAATGACAGGGTTTATTGTTTGATTTTTAGTTGAAGTTTTGACATATATTTAACTTATTAGTTTTCTTATTTGTTGTTGTCTTGTTGATGTTTCTTTTATTTTATTGTTGTTAGATGACGTTGGAAACAAACTCTGTTAGTCAAACACCTATTGAGGTTGAGAGCATTGAAATGGAGGAGGAGGTAGAACAACCAAAGGGTCGCAAAAAAAATTGACTTGTATGGATCGATTTTGAAGAACTAAAGCTTAAAAGATTTGAGAAACCTACCGACAAAAAAGCTAAGTGTAAACATTGCGGCAAAACTTATGCCACTCTAGAAAGCATGGTAATAAAAATCTCAAAAATCATCTATTGACATGTATACCCTACTTAGATAAGTAAAGTATGTCTCAAACTAATATAACTTTTGAGGGTGGTGATGCAAAAAAGATGATGGCATGGAAGTTTGATTTTTTTTTTTTTTTTTTTTTTTTTTATTATTATTTTTTTTTTAATTTTTAAAGAAGCTTTAGCACACATGATAGTTGTCGATGAGCTCCCATTTAGCTTTGTTGAGAATTTAGGTTTTAGTTATTAACAAAGAATCAACCAACCTCTATTTGATGTTCCATGTCGAGGTGCAATAATACAAGAGTGTTTGGGGTTGTATTTACAAGAGAAAAAAAAGCTCCGTGAAACAATTACGAAAAATATGGGCAGGGTTTGTTTGACTATCAACACTCGGACATCCATTAAAAAGAAGATTTATATGGCTCTTACGGGCCACTTAATAGATAATAAATGGAATTTGGTCAAGAAAGTGTTGAACTTTTGTCTTCTTGATGGTCATTAGGGGATTGATATAAGAAAGGGGGTTGAAAATTGTTTGAATGAATGGGGTTTCAATAATATTTTATTTATTTAAGTTGATAATGCAAGCTCAAATGATAATGCTATTGATTTTATGAAGATGATATTTGAAATTAAAAAAAAATGATTGTTTGTTATCAAGAAAATGGCTTCATATTAGATGTGCGGTTCATATTGTCAACCTTATAGTGCAAGATGGCATAAAACATGTTGGTAAGTCGATTGAAAGCATTAGGTGTGCCGTTAAGTTGATTAAACAACCGGGTATTAGGATTGAAAAGTTTAATAAATGTGCCTGAAGTGCTAGATGTGATATCACCAAGAGTTTGGTACTTGATTGTCCAACTCGGTGGAACTCCACTTACAATATGTTAGAAGTAGCTCATGAATATAAAGATGCTTTTGCTAGGTACGATTTAGAAGATGTGGATTTTGGGCTTCATATTATGAACAAAGGTCATTCGGTTCCAACATCGAAAGATTGAGTTAAAGCTAAAAAGTTGTGTCATTTTATAAAACCTTTTATGATATTACTTTTAGAATTTCTGGGACAAAGTATGTGACATCACGTACACTAGTCAATGAATTAGCCACAATTTGTGCTCTTTTAAGAGCACAACTTGATTGTGATATTCATGATGAACCACCTAGGGGTAAACATCTCTATGATATTGCTAAGGTGATGAAACCAAAATTTGAAAAATATTATGGTAAGGATGAAAACATGAATTTGTTGGTATACTTTGCTTTCATTCTTAATCAAATGAAAAATTATGTATTTTTTTTATGTAATTGTGGATGACCATTATGGAAAGGGAAGGCATATTAGTTGTGGTAAAGAAAAAAGCGTGCATTAAAGAGAAAAATAAAATCTTTTATGAAGATTACGTGTGTATTCATGCTCCATCTTCTAATTCATCTTCAACCTTAGGGAAAAGGCCAAAAACTACTAATACTAGCAACGAACTCAATCATAGAGATATGTTGAGACGTAGGGATGAAAATGGGTCAATCATCTAGTTCATCAACTAGTGAATTAGATAACTACAATGGTGAATTTGTGAACCTTTTGATAAAAACGTGCATTTTGATATTTTGCCATGGTGGAAAGTAAACAGCCCTATGTTTCCAATTCTTTCTTTAATGGCTAGAGATTTGTTGGTCATTCCAATCTCAACAGTGGCTTCGGAGTCAGTATTTAGCACTAGTGGTCGAGTGTTGGATTCATATCAGAGCTCTTTAGATGACAAAACCATCGAATGCTTAGTTCTCAAGATTGGCTTCGTATAAGTTTAAATCCTGAAAAGAAGAAGATATGGATACAATTACAAAAATAGAAAAAGGTACCTCTTTTATCTTATATATTTGACTATATTATAAATATTATATATCACTAAATGTATTAATGTTCTTTTATGTAGAGTTGATGGAGCAAGAAGGTGCACGTTTGAATGATTGAAAATTGAAGATTGATTGCAATTTGTGCTCATTTTGTTTTTTTTTTTTAACATGAAGTTGTTTTCCTACTAATTGTTTGTACTCCTACAATACTTTATTTTTGTTTTACGCCTGTTGCTACCAGAAGTTTGGTACTAGTTTTAGTCTTTGGTTTTTGCTGAACGCTGTGATCCTTAAAATTGTACTACTGGATGTTTGGTACTGCTTTTAATCTTTAGTCTTTGATTTATTTTGCATATTTTTCCTAAGCATTATCTGTATTTGATACTATTTGAATGTGTAAGTCTTTTTGCAGGTTTGCTACAAATGGTGATTCTTACAGTTCTTGTTGCATTTTTCTGTGATGGCATATTCTGAGTGTTTGGGTCTGCTGTGGCTATACTATGCTTGGTACTATCGTTCAGGTCTGCTACAAACATATATGCCAGTGGTGATTTAGTCAATTTGCATGTCTGCTGCAAATGGTTATTCTTATAGTTCTTTCTACATTTGTTTTTGTGATGTCATATTCTGAGTGTTTGGGTCTGCCGCAATGGCTACAATATGTTTGGTGTTATGGTTCAGGTCTGCTAAAAATATAATGAGAGTATACACATGGATTCTGCAATGGTCGATTTAGTCAAGTACTTTGACTTTCAATAGCATGGCAGTGGTCTTTTCCGGTATTTCTTGTCCTACCATTTTGGTTGTATTAATACATGTTGCTCTGTATATAATCATTGATACCATGTTAATAAATTTTGCTACATAATGTTTGCTATCTAAGTCATTTTAATTGGTGGCCTGCTTCAAGAAATAACACATATCAACTTACATATCACTTCGTGTTTGCTTTCTAAATCTATGAAATTATAATCTGTAACTCAAATATAACTTGACTAATATTTCAAGACTACCAATAGTCAAACATGGAATTATAGTGTGTAAAATATAGTACCGGTAGTAAAATATAGAAAAAGGCCAACTTGTGTAAGATTATGTGTAATTCATATATAGTACCATATAAAAAGACGAGAAAAGGTCATTTGTGCACTAAGTTTTTGTTACATACTGAGGGACAAATCCCCACCATCCATCTAGTTAGATCTAATGGGGAGATTAACCTAAGATTTAATGAGTAAACCTAATTCTATGTCTTTTTTCTTGTCTTTTTGTCTTTCTTATTTCTTCATTTTTTTTCTTTCTTCTTTTTTGTCTCTTTTTTCCCTATTCACGCTTGTTTTTTTTTTTCTTTTGCCTTTTTGTTTTCTATTCACGTTTTTTTTGTTTTTTTGTTTTTTTTGCTTTTTGTCTTTTTTTTCTTCTATTCATGTTTTTTTAATTCACATTTTTTTTTTCTTTTTTTTTTTAAAAAATTGTTTTTTTTAATTCACGTTTTTTTGGCCACTTTCTTACGTTTTCGTTCGTTTTTATTCGTTTTCGCCAGTCTTCATACGTTTATACGCGTTTTCGTCCGTTTTCATAAATTTTTGTCTGTGTTTTTAAGTTTTCGTTCATTTTTAGACGTTTTCATATGTTTTCAGATGTTTTTGTCTATTTTTATACGCTTTCGTCCGTTTTCATATATTTTCGTCCATTTTTATAAGTTTTAGTCCGTTTTCATCCCTTTTATACATTTTTTCTTTTTCACATGTTTTTGTCTGTTTTCATACGTTTTCGGCAGTTTTTATATGTTTCAGACACTCTTGTCCATTTTCGCCCATTTTTTACGTTTGCGTATGCTTTCATCCGTTTTATACTTTATTATCCGTTTTCATACGTTTTTGTCCGTTTTCATATGTTTTTGGCAGTTTTTATACATTTTCAGACATTTTTATTCGTTTTCATACATTTTCGTCCGTTTTCATCTGTTTTTTTACGTTTTCGTCTGTTTTCAGACATTTTTGTTTGTTTTCGTCCGTCTTTATACATTTTCGACCATTTTATACGTTTTCGTCTGTTTTGTCTGTTTTCATACGCTCATATATGTTTTCGTCCATTTTCATACGTTTTCTTTGGTTTTTATACATTTTTGTCTGTTTTTAGACGTTTTCGTCCGTTTTCTTATGATTTCAGCAGTTTTCATACATTTTCGTCTGTTTTCATACGTTTTCCTCCGTCTTCGTCTGTTTTCTTTCGTTTTTGTCCATTTTTCATACGTTTTCGACTATTTTCAGTCATGTTTTTACGCTTTCCTACGTATTCATTTATTTTCGTCCATTTTCATACGTTTCTAAATATCACAATTGATATTCTTAATATCATAAGTGATATTTAAAATATCACAGAATATCACTTGTGATACTAAGAATATCAATTGTGATATTCAGAAATGTATGAAAACGGACGAAAACGTATGAATATGAACAAAACCGTTAGAAAGTGAAAGGAACATGAATTAAAAAAAACGTGAAATCACTTGTGATATTCTGAATATCACTTGTGATTTTCTGAATATCAATTGTGATATTCAGAATATCACGTGTGATTTTCATGTTAACAAACATTTGTTGAAAATCACTTATGATATTTAGTGATATTCAGATATCACTTGTGATATTCAAGATATCACTTGTGATATTCAGAATACAGACAAAAACATTAGAAAGTGAAAAAAAACATGAATTAAAAAAAACGTGAAATCACTTGCGATATTCTGAATATCACTTGTGATTTTCATGTTAAAAAACATTTGTTGAAAATCACTTGTGATATTATGAATGAGTGACATTCTGAATATCACAAGTGATATTCTGAATACCACTTGTGATATTCTGAATATCACAAGTTTTTTCTGTATGATATTCAGAATATCACAAGTGGTATTTAGAATATCACAAGTGGCATTCAGAATATCACTTGTAATATTTAGAATATCACAAGTGGTATTCAAAATATCACAAGTGGTATTTAGAATATCATAAGTGGTATTCAGAATATCACTTGTGATATTTAAAAATGTACAAAAACGGTCGAAAACAATTAAAAACGAATGAAAATGAACGAAAACGTAAGAAAACGGACGAATGTGTAGGAGATAGGATGAAAACATAAAAAAACAGACGAAAACGTATGAAAGCGGATGAAAACGTAAGAAAAAGGACGAAAACGTATGAAAACAGACGCAAACAGATGAAAACGTATGAAGGTGTATAAAAACGGACAAAAACGTATAAAAATAGACGAAAACGGACAAAAACATATGAAAACGTATGAAAATGGACAAAAATGTAAGAAAACGGACGAATATGTATGAAAACGGACGAAACGTATGAAAACGGATGTAAACGTAAAAAAACAGACGAATATGTATGAAAACGGACGAAAACATTAGAAAACGTAAGAAAACGGGCGAAAACGTAAGAAAACTGACGAAAACGTATGAAAACGGACGAAAACGTATGAAAACAGACGAAAATAGATGAAAACGTAAGAAAACGGACGAAAATGTATAAAAATAGACGAAAACGTATAAAAACGGAGGAAAACGTATAAAAACGGGCGAAAACGTAAGAAAACAGACGAAAACGTATGAAAACGTAAAAAAATGACGAAAACGAATGAAAACGTAAAAAAACCGACGAATATATATGAAAAACGTATAAAAACGAAAAAAAAAAAACATTAAAAAAAAAAAAAAAAAAAACGCGCGAAAAGAAAAGAGCGAAAAAAACGTGAATTAAAGAAAAAAAAAGTGAATTAAAAAAAAGACAAAATAGAATAGAAAAAAAAAGTTAATAAATAAGAAAAACAAAAAGAAAAAAAAAAAAAACATGAACTTAGGTTGCCCTATTAAATTTTAGGTTAATTACCACCATTAGATCAAAATAGATGGATAGTGGAGATTTGTCCTTTAATTTACAACAAAAACTTAGTATATAAAATAATTCACCTCGTAAAAAGACTATAGAGTAACATATCAGGAGTTAATATGTAATTATAATGTGTAATTCTACATTATGGATCACCTAAAATAGTCAAATATGTACCGGTAGTAAAAGTGACCCGATCACCCGAATCACCCGACCCGACCCGATAAACACCCAAACCCGTTTACTCAAAAGGAAAGTGCACAATTTGCAAACAATATTAAATTGTACTATAAAAATAAGAAAAAGTAAAGAAAGCACTTTGTAACACCGTTGTACAAACCAAACCCCAAACATAATTATCATCATCTGAATCAGATGAAATAAAAATCAATCTTATCAATAAATAAAATCAAATCCTTTGAAAATGTCGTCGTCATCATCATCATCATCAAGCGATCGAATTAGCTTACCGGTGTCAGACCCGCAGCAAAAAGGCAGCGAGCAAAGGCTTTTCAAAGGAGCCACCATGACTTCTCGTGGTGCTTATGCTGCTGTATCTTATATGTCTTGTGCTGGTATAATCTTCATGTTTTATCACACCCTTTTTGACCCACTTGTTAATTAGTTTAAAGTTCGAATCTTTTTGTGTTAAAGATTGATAAAAATACAGTCTTGGTAAGTAAATGAGTTGAATTTTAGTCTATAAATAAGTTTACCGAGAATCTTGGTCTGGATGATTGCTTTCAAGTGGTTTTACGCACTTTGCGCGTTGTTTAGGCCTTTGGCTGTGAGTTTAGGATCGTTTTAGTTGTATGTATATCGTTGTAATCTCTAGGGTTGTGATAGTTTTAGGGTCGTTGTATTTCGGAGCTTATTGCTAGTTTGCTATCCATATATTTATAATGGCCTTTTATTTTCTATGTGTAATTAAAAGGAATCATTTTTATCGTGTGTCGTACATCTATAAAGTTTTGCACCATAATTGGAAAAAAAGGAATGAGGTTTATGGATGTGATTGAGCTTCTAAGTAGTAATACCAGCTTTAATTAGGGTGAGGTTTCCTATTGTTAGTTGTATTAAAAGAGCGAATTTAATTTCTTATATTAACATGGGTCAGCAGCTTATGTGTTTATTAATTGAAGTTCCGTTAGGAAATTTCTCTATAGTTTTTGTATTACATATGCATAATATTCTGCCTTTTTGTACGATATTACATGTCAGCCGTAATTTTTCTATACCTATGATTTCAAATTAAGAATAAATTTGATTTCACAGTGATGCTGGTATTGTTCAACAAAGCTGCTCTTTCATCCTATAGTTTTCCATCCGCAAATGTCATCACACTTTTTCAGGTACTTCAATTCATAGCTTATGTAGATTACTTGTGGTCGAATGTGATATTGATTTATGCGTAGTTGTTGTGTATCTTGAACTGCTTGATTTGTTCTTCTACATTTTTTGATAGTCATTTTTGACTCAATGGGTGGATTTGATTATTGATTGATAGACCAACAAATCACCTAGATTATGATTTATGAGCAAGATATGTAACAATTATCTTTATAGGCCCCAAGTTATTCTGATTCCTGCATAAGTGGACATTGGTATTACTTATAATAAAGGCATTTTTTATTGGTTTGTGCTGGCTACTCCATCACACTGGATATTGGATTGAATTTCTCAAGGATCTCGCATTTTCTAAATACAAAGTTCTATTTCTCAGTATGATGCCGGCATCCACTTACACGATCATCTTCTCTATAATCATATTTTTTTTGCATCCCGACATTCTGCTATGCAAATAGTTAGGATCTTACTGCTGTCCAATAACTTAAGATATTAGCTATGATGGGATGAGGTAGTTATAGGCGAAAGCGACCTCAAGGCGATGTGCCTTCCCTAGGAACTAGGCAAGACTGCGAGAGGCGACAAAAAGCGAGGAACCTTTTACCTTAAATCTTCATTTTTAATAGAAAAATGCCAAAAAAGAGAAGTATATTCAAATACTTAAAGCCATAAAGTCTACTATTCTTTTTCAAAATAATCATCTAAATTCTCATTTCCTATTTCCCCATCGTTTCCAAGATCCACTATATCATCTTCATCTACTAGATCCTCGTCGGATTCATCTTGGAGTGCCCTGCTTGTAGATGACGATGTATTTCTTGTTATATAATGTCTCGGCTCGTTTATGCCGCTTCCACTAGCTACATTACCCCAAGTTGGTGCTTCATCCTCATCAAACACGAACTCCCCTTCGGCATCATTACTTCCTGTGAGCCACTCATTGCTCTCATCCACATTGTTCTAAACATATTACAGGGTTAGTATGGTAAATTATTAACCTGAATTAGAGGATTATGGCCAGCTGGAATGCTTAATTAGTTAAAAACTAGCCGTTATAGCCAAACAGCCATCGCCTCTCGATGCTTTTTGTCAGCCAAGAAAAACACCTCGCTTTTTTGTAATCAAGGCGCTTTAGTGCAAAACGCCTCGCTTCATCGCTTAAGCGCGCTCGCTTTTCTCGCTTTTGACTACCTACTAAGATAACAAATCTTGTCATATGTCCACCTATTCTTATTCTAAAACTAACTTTCTCATCAGTATCTCCATTGTTCTGTAATTTCGAAAAACAAAATATACCCTTTGTGATAGCCTGCTCTTAATGATATAGTATATATGTCATCTCATACTTCCTGTTAACACCCTTTTTTAAAACTCTTGTACATAAGATTGACTTTCTGTTATGTTCCCTTTTCTTTTGAGGTAGACTTTTTTTTTTTTTTTTTTGGGTGTGTGTGTGTTATGTTCTATACACGCAAGTACTTTTACCTTGCGTGTAGTCTTACTGATATGCCTGTAAGTTAGTAATTCTTGTAAACTGATAATATCTTCTATATTTTCTGCAGATGATATGTTCATGTTCTTTTCTTTTTGTTTTACGGCGTTGGAAGCTTATATCTTTTAGCTCCGGTGATGCTGATAATTCAACGAGGTTTGTGTCATTGCAGACGTTGATTCACACTTCACCCCTTGCTCTGACTTATTTGCTTTACATGGTATGTCCACTATCTAACGTAGAGCTTGCGTTATTTAAGTAGTTCCTAATTTTCTATAATTGTATTCTTTGTTTCTTATTGAAAGTTAGCCACTATGGAGTCTGTACGAGGAGTAAATGTACCCATGTACACCACACTTAGGAGGACAACAGTTGTCTTTACAATGTTCGTGGAATTTATATTGGTGGGTCAGAAGTATAGCCGGTCTGTAATTGGAAGGTAAGACTTTATATTTAATTGCCTATGTTTTTTTACTGAGCTTGTAACTATACTCACTAAGGAGCTATCGATGTAATTAAGCATAATTGTGGTGTTTGTGCCAAGTCTGGTTGACGTTACTAATTATAATTAGTTTTGTGAATTTCCTTACATTGAATGACCTTTTGCCTTTTTTGTGAGTCTCTGAAGTCACTTAGAGTTCCAATGGTGTTAAGCTCTGCGAGATAAACTTAGATGTGTATACCGATATAGGAAAGTTGTAATTTAACGTCTTATATCACAGAGAGAACATAAACAGAATTTATTTTCTGTACATCCAATGCCAATGTGTCAAAGCTATTTTGTTTCCAAATTGAAAATGCATGTAGACTTCGTAACAATGTTAACACCACTGACATTTACATTTAGTAATATTTGTTCAGACGTAGTATAGATGGATATTCTTATAAATACAAGTGTGATCATTTTTGTAGGTTGCTTAAGATGATGTGGCAGTGTGTCTATGTTGTATTGTTTTTAAAGAGAACACTTGAAATATGGTAATTTACCATGAAATATGGTAAATTAACCACGCTAGACTAAATGCTAAAATGTGTTTTTGGAATCCATTTCCACCTGCTTGAGCAATACTTAATTTCTAACTTGCGCTATACATGTAGCTTCGTAGGCGACTTAAGCAGTGTGACGTTATGAATGTTGTAGCTGTAGGGGGTCCACTTTAAACTAAATTCTGTTTCTGTAGAATTTGTTAGAAAACATTGTAGAGGGCTTGAATATTTTCTGCTGAACGTACCTGGAGGAGTACAAAAGATGTAGCTCATCAGAAAACCTTGTTTTTTTACCCAAACTTCACCATTACACAATACAGCCACTAAAGTTCCACTTTATATAAATCAATGGACGTTGTCACTGTGTTCCCTTATTAAATTGAGCCTTGCTAATGGATTTGCATGGCCAATGTTATAAAGTGAATTGGCACACTATCTTGATAGATTATGTAAGTTTTCTTCAGGATGGGAGGACTTGTAGCATCTAGTCTACTGATGTCATTTTCACTTTCGTAAATCTGTTTTTATTTAATATTATAACTCCTGCATTTAACTAATAACACATGGGTTTGTCAGTGTACTGTTGATCGTATTTGGTGCCTTTGTTGCTGGATCTCGAGACTTGTCGTTCGACGCTTATGGCTATTCTATAGTGTTCTTGTCAAATATCACTACAGCTATATATCTTGCAACGATATCTCGTATTGGTAATCCTGCTTCTTAGTAAATGTTACTTAGCATCTTGATTAATCGTTCTTATCAATAAATATGTATACTTTCTCAGGGAAAACAAGTGGACTCAACAGCTTTGGCCTCATGTGGTGCAATGGTTAGCTAACAAGATTCAAAAATAACTTTGGCCTTATGCAATTATGATGATTATTTGTCTTTGCTTAGGTTTCACGTATTTACTTCAATAGAAGTTACTGACTTTTAGTGATAATCGGGATTATTTCAAATGTAGGAATTCTGTGTGGACCAGTCCTGCTATTTTGGACATTCATACGGGGTGACCTGCGGATGACTATCGAATTCCCATATCTGTTTGCTCCAGGTTTTCTGGTAAATATCGGGCTCCGACCATTTTTTTTACTGTTGTTGCATCCATTGAATAACTTTTTTAGCCGCCCCAAAGTATCATCTCTTGCAATTTTTAAATGCTGATGTGATAGTAATTCACTCCTGACTCCACATCAGTTATATGCAATATTTAAATTAGAGTAACTAAAACATAAAGCAGATGGCTTCAGAATTTTAATTGTTGATTTTATGGATTTCGACTGAAAATATAAAATGCGTGCATACAGGCTATTGTGTATTATCATGTCAAATTAATTTGGAAAGCGATTTTGTGGAGATTATGGTGTTCATATCTCTCTATTTAATTATTCGAATTTTTCTATCTGATGTTCTGAACCAGTTCTATGACTAATAGCATTTGAAAGCTTCAAGCTGCTTTCATGTCTGTATTACCTTATTACTGGCAAGATAGATTCACTGTGCTTATTTATTGTTACTGACGTGTTTTTTAATTTGCAGATTGTATTACTTCTGTCCTGCATGCTTGCTTTTCTCTTAAATTACTCGATCTTCCTGAACACAACTCTCAATTCAGCTGTCACGCAGACCATCTGTGGTAATTTGAAGGTATGTTCCGTCGTGCCTTTTAAAAAGAATAATATATCTTGTAGATGAACAATGATATGCGAAAGATTTTGCTTTCTGGTGTCAGCTTGAATCTGCCGGTTTGTCGTATTTTTTACTACACAATTTTAAATGCTTTTGGTTTCATGAGGCAAGTTTACCTCTTGTCAAGGGTGTATCCTTTTCCGCTGAATGGACTAGTTCTCATTTTGAAGCAGAAAGACTACTGTTTTTTAAGTTATATTAGTAATGGAAAACATATATATGTAAATGGAAATGGTACCCTGAACGCGGAAAAGTTTGAATCTTTTTAGCCAGTTAAGTGCTTAGTTTACATTTGTGTAATTCAGTGTGTTCTTGTGAACCTCTGACGACAAGTTGGGTTTCTTAAAGTAAAGAGAGATCCGCCCACCTTATAACACCGAGATATTGATTGGTTACAAAAGCTTTATTAATTTGTTCTTATTGATGAGTATCTTGCTCTTCTTTTTTCTTTTGAATAGCATATTGATGAGTATCTTCTATATTAGCCTATTAGGCAAACAAATAAAATGAGTGACTAAAGTTGTTTAATTTTTTTATGGGACCGAGTCACAGAGGTGCTAATACATTTTTGGTTGTACTAACTGTGCAGGATCTGTTTACGATCTCATTAGGCTGGATATTTTTTGGTGGGCTGCCATTTGATCTTGTGAGTATACGGTTCTATACATTTTTGTTATAAATGGTTAGGCGAAAGTGTTCACTTCTCTTTCCTAAGAATCTCATTGTTTATGGCATATTATTTTTGCAGTTAAATGTCATCGGGCAACTTCTTGGATTTATTGGATCGGGTTTATACGCCTATTTCAAACTATTCGGCAAGTAACTACCTCAAGATTCTTACATGCCTAGTTATAACGATATATAAGTTTTGGTGCTACCTTCAAAAGGTATATAATTTGGTTGATGCCTCAGCTTATAAATATACTACATTTCAATTTAATGTTTTGGCATTTTTTGAGGGCATGATATGGTCTTGAGTTAACTTATAAAGTGTAGAATTAACGAGGGGAGAAGTTAGGGTACCATATCTGGAGAATATTCCTTTTGTTTTGAATTGTAAATTAGTGATTCAATTTTGTAACAATTGCCCTCTGATGTCATTATTTTTTTGCTAATAGCATTGGTAACAGTTTACTAGAAACACTATTTGCATCACAATTCTTTGTGGGGCCAACTTTGTATTGTATGGCATATGTACCGACTTTTAACCTGATCAGGATTATGGTCAGATACAAGTTTAGCTTAAGGAACCCTATGTCTGGTGTATCTCGACATGTGTTAAATATGTGTGTTATTGCACTTATTGTGTATGCCGTGTGCGTCGCTAATCCCCAGTAGTTAGAAAAATGTTTTCAAGTTTGTATTGTTTAAGTGATTATTCACCCCGCTTCGGGGACATGACTATTTTTTTTATCGACAATTTAGTTTTAGACAAAAATGCACCTTTGGTCCGTGAACTTTCCACAAAATATCGCAAGGCACCTTAACTTTTAAAAAACGTCGTCAGACGTCCAAACCTTGTGATTTTGAGGCTGAATGCGTCCCTCCACCATTATTTACTGTTTTGTTTTGTTTTTAGTGAAGGGCATAATGGGCATTTCATATATTTGGATTATTACTCATATAAATCTTCTCATCTACTCTTCTTCTTCCACTTTTAATGTTTGTTTTGTAATGATCAGTTCCAAAGCATGTATTCCATATTGTTTACAACATGTGTATCTATATCAAAGAAAGGACACCTCATTAAACTTCTACCAGACCTATATACTTGCAACATAGAATGAGGTTCGTATACTATGTCAAGTCAACCACAAGAACCTCGTGCACCTTCTCGGTTGTTGCGTAGAAAAACAGCCGTTGTTAGTCTACAAGTTTATTCGAAATGGAAGCCTCTTTGATCATTTACATGGTCAAAAGAAACAATCTTTAACATGGAGTCAGTGATTAGGTATTGCTTATGACACAGCTGAAGGGCTCACATACCTCCATTGTGGCGCGTCTCAACCTATATACCATCGTGACATGAAATCTAGCAATATTTTACTTGACAATAAGATGAAAGCTAAGGTGGCGGATTTTGGTTTATCAAGACTAGCTCACACAGATCTAACCCATGTGACAACTTGTGCTCAAGGTACTTTAGGGTACCTTGATCCTGATTATTATTGGAACTACCAGCTGACTGATAAGAGTGACGTATATAGCTTTGGAGTATTGTTGTTAGAGATATTGACGTGTCAAAAAGCAATAGATTTTGGTAGACCAAAGGATGATGTGAACTTGGTTGCTTATTTTAAGCGAATAGTGAATGAAGAAAAAAAATGGTAGATGTGATTGACCCGATGCTCATGAGGCATGCTACATTGTTGGAGATTGATGCTATGAAAGCATTTGGGTTTTTGGCAATGAGTTGCTTAGAGGAACGACGTGATGACCGACCCTCTATGAAGGAGGCATATGAAGAGATCGAGTATATCATGGGCTGTGTGAAAACCATGACTGAAGATGATCGTGAGGATAGCTAGGCAACACTGAGTGCCACCATGTTATCATGATGTGTATGTTGCATCTGCACACTTAGCCGATGCTGTGCGCCTAAAGTTTTATGCTGTGCATTAGGAGTTGCATGTCAGCAAATTATAACTTATAAGCTTGTTTTTTTCCTAGATTAACATGTATGCAAAATTTCAGTTGCACTGGACAATAGATTTCAACAAAAGTTGTCAAGGTTGTAAATATCTTTAACTAAACCTTCTTGAGCTCAAACACCGTTAAATCGAACACAACAGCCAACACGATGAGAAAAGACAACTCGGCATAATCAAAATAACTTGTTGGTGTTTTCCTTAATGGAAATCTTAATCTTTCTAACTTCTAACATAGCTCGTAAATCCACCATTGATATTGCATTCATGGTGGTGTTGATGCTAATGGGATCTTATTTAGCTGCCTTTGTACCTTTGTCCAAGTTCTGCTCAGTTTGAGAGCTAGGACTAGTTGCAGTTACCATTTCAGCTGAGTCCTACAGGGTCTTTTGCGACAGTGAGGGTAATTAGATAATTTTAGACATCTTCATCTTCTTCTTTTATTTAATTTTTTCTAGTGATTTGCAACATAGATAATTAGATAATTTCAGACACAAATGTATCCAAATCACTAACTTAAAGAACAAATATCATTCTATGTTTTAAGTATATAGGTCTGGTAGAAGTTTAATGAGGTGTCATTTCTTTGATATGGATACATATGTTGCAGACAATATGAAATACATGCTTTGAAACTGATCATTACAAAACAAAACATTAAAAGTGGAAGAAGAAGAAAAGTAGAGGAGGAGATTTATATGAGTAATAATCCAAATATATGAAGTGACTGTTATGCCCTTCACTAAAAACAAAACAAAACAGCAAATAATGGTGGAGGGACGCATTCAGCCTCAAAATCACAAGTTTTGGACGCCTTGCAACGTTTTTTAAAAGTTAAGGTGCCTTGCGATGTTTTGTGAAAAGTTCAGGGACCAACGGTGTATTTTTGTCTAGTTTTTATTTTAACGTTTGAATTTATTACTCCAGTTTCGAGATTTCATGGTTTCGTATCAAACAATAATAGATTAGAGTCCGAGCCTAATTACATAGATGGGCTCAGTCCTTCAGGATTTATCGTCACTTCACTTTAGGATTTATCGTCGATCTCTTGTTCTTTATAAATAATTGCAAAACCATACACTGTTTTACAAAAGGTTCTATCAATAAATAATTCTTAATATTACTGAAAATGATAACGTGTTCCTAATAATTCAAAATTATTTAAAGATCCAGTTAACCAATTTTGATCATCCATTTTTTCAAAAAACTAAATAAATTAACTTTCACATTTAATATATATATATATATATATATATATATATATATATATATATATATATATATATATATATAGGGTGGGGTTATTATAAAAATTTTCTTATAATAAAAAGTGTAGGAAGGATTGTGGGAGTGACATGTGTCACCCTCATGCCACATCATATGACACGTGTCACCCCACCCACCCCCACCCCACCCCATCCCATCCCCAGGCCCCCTCTTGAAAATTTTTTTTCCCGCCAAAATTTTTTACTGCATCACTGTTATAAATTTACTGCATCACGGTTATAAAGTTACTGCATCACAATTATGATTTTACTGCATCACGGTTACTGCATTCATGGTTATAAAGTTACTGCATCATAGTTATAAGAAACTGCATCATATATATGTAACTGCATCACGGTTACTGCATTCATAGTTATAAGTTACTGCATCATAGTTATAAGAAACTGCATCATCATAAGTTTTCTGCATCATATATGTATGTAACTGCATCACAATAAAAATACAATTCTTTTTTAAGTTTTGGTGTATCTTTATTATAAGTTACTGCATCATAGTTAATAGTTCAGTGCATCAACTATGCTGCAGTAACTTATAACTTTAATGCACTAAAATTTATAACTGTGATGCAGTAACTTTATAACTGTGATGCAGTAAAAAATTTGGCGGGAAAAAAAATTTTGCCCAAAAAGAAAAAATTTTTTTGGCGGGATTTTTTTTGGGGGGGGGGGGGGGGGGGGTAGGGATGTCATATGATGTGGCATGGGCAGGGCCTGCTTTAAGGGAGTGCAAGAGGTGCTATTGCACAGGGCCACCGCTTAACGAGGGCCACAAAATTCCATGCACTTTATTATATGTATATACACAACATGAGCCTTGAGTTTAATTAGTTCACATACTAGTGATACACGTGTATTTTATATGTGTGTTTAAGGGCCTTTTTGTGGTGATAGCACGGGGCCATCAAAATCCGTGAGACGGCTCTGGGCATGGGGGTGACACATGTCGCCATCACAATCGCTTCGTAATGCTTGAAACCTGCGCACTAAGAAAATAAACAAACACCGTTAGGCTTATCGTGGGATTGTCTCCCACGATTATCCTCCGACGTGAGAGTAAGTAAACGGTTTTTAGGGTTCTCGTAAAGAGTTTAGGGTTTGTGAATCGTACCTTTAATGAGAATTATGTCATTCCTTATATAGGTGCAGAATCCTCGTAGGTTTCTTGTTTCTTACTCTTCGCACACGTTGTGCTTATCCGGGTTAAGGATATCTATTCCATAGATAGAAGATCCTTATCTATACCGTATATAGTTTGGTTGGGCTTGGGTCTACATGAGCCCAATCCCATTATCAATGCGGCCCAAGTTATAATAGCCCACTCATGGTGGTTTTGGGCTTTAGTGATGTTTATCATTTGGGCTCGTGGCCCAAATATAGACTATACGTCATCATGTCCCCCCAGTCTAGTGTGCGCAGCTCGTAGCCACGGATGCTAGACTAGTGAGAACAGCGGTAAGCGTGGCGGGACAAATTTAGAAATTTGCCGCCCAATATGAAGAAATATGTATCTAAGCCAAGATATTTCGAAAAAGTGCCTCGGAAAACGGGGGATGTGCCCACGTGTTCCTTGGAAAACGGGGAAAAGTGCATGTACTGTTTCGTATTCCAGCCACACGTTTTATGAGTGGGATCCACGTGGCCTTCATCTAGGGTTTTTTGATGACCTATATAAGAGTCACCGCCTCCCTTTTACCAAAACACACAGTAAAAAACACACATTCACTATTTCTCATTTCTTCAAAGCGTTTTTTTTTAAAAGAAATCAACTGTTTTATTAGGTAATTCCGTGTGCGCATCCTAGTAGATCTTGTGATACTGTAAAAATGGTTGCTCAATTAGAGGAGTTTCGCTCTGCGATGGATGAGGATGACGTGCGTCAGTTCTCATCCGATTACTTCATTCCTCTGGATGTGCATCCAGAAGCCCCAGACGTCGATGCGTGTATTGCCGATTTCCCCGAAGGGAAGATAGGGTTATACACGCGCTTTTTTGAGTACGCTAACTATCGCGTACCAATATCCATATTTTTTAGCAACGTGCTCAATTTCTATCACATTCATATCTCTCAGCTGCACTGTATAGGTGCGGCGAAGATATCAAACTTTGAAGTAAACTGTCGTTTACTCGCAATAAATCCGACCGTTGACCTATTTCGCTCGTTTTACCACACAACGTGGTCGCATGGATGGGTATCCTTTGCGAAGCGCGCGGGGAGCCTTCAGTGTTATACCGAGAAGGTAGATTCCTTGAGGCATTGGAGGGAGTATTTTTCTGGGTGGATGATGTGGTGTTTCCTTCACCATTTGAGTTTTATACTCAAGAGACGCTGCCGAGGGATGGGCGCCCCGCACCCGGTTCGTATAGCTTGGCAGATGCGCAGACTATTGATGCCAACCGCATCCCCATTAACCCTTATCCTGAGGAGTTTTTGGTGCACGTGGGTTTGAGTCGCAACTATTTCCATGGTGCTGACGAGGTGCCAACCTTCATTGATGAGGAAGGCCGGGGTGGGTATTCATCCCTTTTAATTGTTCGCTTCCAATAATGTAAGTTTTTCTGTATGCGCACTTTTAATAACTAATCTCTGTTTTGTTATTTGTTCCTGTGTTGCGCAGAGATGGATTTGTTTGCCGTGGTGAAGCTAGAGAAGCCGAAGCAGGTGACCGTCCGTGCGCCCTCTGAGGGAGAACGAGCAACTGCTCTTGGAGGCGACTACTGGGCATCTGACTGTATTGGGGCCAGTTGGTCATGAAGATTCGCCCCCTCTTCTTGTGACGCCAGTACAGAGCGTGGCTCCGACTGTGGAGCCTGCACATGTGGAGGAAGTGCAAGCTGAATCTTCTGATAGCGTAGAGGTACTGAAGCCTGAAGTGGTAGCGCAGAATCTAAAGCGCAAAGGAGAGGATGGTGGCAGTGGTACTTCTAAGAGGAGGCGCCATCTGATCGCGGATGTAGAGTCATCTGCTGAGGAGGACACATCCGCTTCTGGCACCGATAAGGAGGCTGCAAAGGCCTCTCCGCTTCTGTAAGTGATATTCCTCATGCTTTATATTTATTATTACTTGTCGTAATATGCGCTAACTTTCTTCCTTATTCATTGTAGTGACCATGCTGCGAAGGATGATGCGGCATTTGTGGAGACTGTGGTCCCTCCTCAGAATGAAAACAAGGAGGAGGGAGTGAAGGTGGGTGAGGACGTATCTGCACAGCAGTTGTTGGTGGAGTTGGCTGCTACTGCTGAGCGTCAAACTGAGCTAGTTGCTCAGTTGAAGACGCGATACGTCGGGGAGAGTAGCACTCTTGCCCAGAAAGATGAGGAGATAGCTCTTCTCCGTGCGCAGCTGGCTGAAGCGCAAGCAGAGGTGGGGTCCTCCAAGGCGCACGCAGACAAGGTCACTAACGAGAAGTTGACCGCGATTGTTGAGCTGCAGCAAGCGCGCAGGGACCTTCATCAGTTTAGGGCCAACCTTACCTGGGCGGTAAGGTATCTTGAGGAGAAGAAGGACGAGCATTTTGCGAACATCAATGAGTTTAAGTTGCGCATGGAGAATATTATTAAGGTGCAGGAGGAGAAGCTGCGTGGTCTGAGCATAGACTATGATGAGGAATTATACCCTCACCTGATGTCTACCATAGCTGAGCGCAGGTACGTCCTTACATATTTTTCTGCAATGTTTCCTTACTATTTTTGTTGGTTTGTCTCTTCTAATGCAAGTTGTTCCTGTTGATGTAGGTGGTTGATCAGTCATGGACTGCGCTTGGCTGCTATGGGCACCTTAGAATCTCCAGAGGTGTTGGATACCTTTGGAAAGGTGGTGCAGTGCGCCGTGGAGCGTGGGAGGGCGCAAGCTATGGAGGAGCTTCATGAGGCTAAGTTGCTGAAGGTGGAGCTTGCTGAGGTGCCTGCTTACAATGCCAACGCGTATGACGAGCTGATGAAGGCGATGGAGGGAATGAAGCTGCTTGAGCTTCCTCATATTGCGCAGCTGGAGTGCGACCATGATAACCCTATAAAAGTAATTATGGAGGGGTTGACCCTGGGGTGCCATATCTTGGAGGATGCAGAGGCGCAGCCAGACTACTTTCTCAAGCATGACGAGTCGCAGCTGTAGGTTCCTGTTTTTGCCCAGCCGCGCCATATGTTGAACCCTTTTGCTATTGAAAGGGAGATTCCTCTTAAGGAGGTGTTAGAGCTGCACGCAGAGAGAGCTGCCAAGAAAAAGGGTATTAAGGGCAAAGCTGTCTTATGCGGTGTGGGCGCTGCTCATATTCCCAGATCAGATGGGATTCCTGTTAGCGTAGCAACCGTATCGCCTAGGGATGCGTTGCTCTTGAGAAAGCTTCAAGAGGGAGGAAGCTCCTCTGCCCCAGAAGATAGTCCTAAGCATCGTCATAGCATATAGGCTTTTTTGTGACTTGTATATTTATTGTATAAATAACAAAGTATATATTTTGTGTGTTATGATTGTTGTCTTTTTATGTAAATAGATTTAAATGAGATACTCTTGTTTGGAGTTATGTTTAAATTAAGTACGTGACTTAAGATAAATTATAAGTATAAACTTGCATTATGTTTGTAAAGTTTTATTGTGACCAAGAGTCTTGGCTCGTTGTTTGCTAGGCTTGTACGTAACATTTGTTCATCCTTCGTGGGATGCGCAAGGAAGATTTACTTCAACGTCTTGAAGGTAAGGCGCCTAGCAAGGATGCGTGATCCAGTGTTGATGGGTTTGCAACCCTCTTACTCATCGAGTTAGTTAGTAGGTTTACTAATCCTTTATGCCGTCGTGGGTCTTTAAGTAGTGCATGCACGCCATGTAGGCAAAAATGTAGTATAACAATATTGACACATATAAGAATGTACGCAATAAAGTAAAATGTGTTATGGAGTTAGCTACAAACCATAACGTTTTATTGATACTTGCAAGTTTTTGAAAAAGTAAAAAACAATTCCTAACAAAGAAAAGAAAAAACAAACAATTATTGGGCACATACTAGTGTGCAAAGATGTCTGTTTGTGGGCCGTAGCCTTTCCTAAATATAGCATCTTTTGAGATTGTAGATATTCCAAGTGCGCGCTAGGTCGTGACCTTCCATATCGCGTGATTGAGGCAAAAGCGGTCAACTAAAGTCAACCATGGATGTGGTGAATATAGTCAAACTCCTTAGAATCAATCTCCGCGGAATATAGGGTTTCCCCGGGTCGTTATGTCCTGACGAGGTGTGATGGTGTTCAAACGGGTTTGTGATCGGGTGAATTTGGACAGAAAAGGGCTTGTGTTTGATTATACTAAGGATTCTACAAGGAAATAGCTTAAATAAGCTATAAGAACAAGACTGGAAATTTGGAAAAACCAGAAACGTTTTAAACCTAAAAACGTGTACGTTCAGTTTAAATTTACGCGAACGTACAAAATAAAACGTGAAAACTGAAATCTGAAAACCCCCAGGGGTGAAAATGACTTTTTTTACAAACCTAAGGATAAAAGAAAATTTTTAGAAAAAGAAAATGAACTTTTACACTAATTAATTATTTAATATTAATTAAATACTATTTAATACTAATTATTAATATTTAAATAACTTAAATACAATATAATATTATTTAAATACTAGAAAAATGAAAAATAAATTTCTAAAATTATAAAATAACTAAAAACAAATTTTAAAACTAAAAATATGTCTTTTTGTCTTTTTGTGATTTTTCTATTAATTAATTACTAATTAAATATTAATTACCTAATTAAACTAATTTAAATTATTAAAAATACTAAAAAGACTTAGAAAATTAAGAAATTTTTTATAAATTTAATTAACCATCACAGGAATCCTAAAAAATTATAAAAAGTTTGTTTTATATATTTTTACACTATTTTACTAATTAATATTCTAAATATTAAATAATTACTAATTAAACCATTTAAATTATAAAAACTACAAAATGAACAGTAGAAATTATAAGAAAATTCCTAAAAATGTTTTATGACATATAAAAGCCAGGAAAAATATAAAAACTAGGTTTTACTTTATAAAAACAAATTTTGCTATTTAAAACTTAATTATTAATTTATTATTACTAAATCTAATATTAAATCTAATTAATACCAAATGATAATATAAAAATCTGAGAAAATTACTAAAATTACTTTAACATAAAATGAATTTAATAAAAATATAAAAATGCTAAGTGCTTAACAAAAATCTAAAAAGGAAAATTAAAAATTTAAATTACATTAAATAGAATCTATCACTTATAATTAAATTTGTTTTTCTGGATTTTTCTTTTACAAAACTATTTTAATACTAAAAACAACTAACTTTTACAAAAACAACTTTTTTGGAAATCAAAGATAAGCATTGTGGATGCTTATTGGCTTAGCAGTTGACTTTGGTTGACCAAGTGAGGAAATAAGCTCAAACTAGCTTGTGTGGGGTCCACAAAGGGTGATTCTGGTTCCAATGAGTTATGTGAACTAGTTTAAGCAAGAATCAAAGAAATTGTACCATTAAATAAGCAAATAAGCCAAGATAAGCACTTGGATACTTGTTTTCAACACAAAAAATGGGACAGGGAAAAAGGGTGGATTCAAGTGGGGTCCACAAGGTCTGAGGCCAAATGATTGGTCAAATCTTAAAGAGTGCCAGGAGGGGGGTTGGGAGAACCAAAGAGGGAGCCTGTGGGACCACTGTGGTGGCCAGAGACTACCATCAAAGTGTGGTGGTGGCTGTGTGGTCTGATGCAGCAGCGGAGTCACTTCCCCTGCAAGTTACTTTGGGTGAAGGTGGGACCCAGTAAAAAATCACAAAAATACAACAAGAGGGGGAATCCAAAGTTAAGCTGGGAGGTTACCACATATCAAAAGCTCAAGGTCTGAATCTCAATACATAAATCCCTAAAATTCTTGCAAGAATTGGATTTTCTGAAAACAAACAAGTTTGACTTTTTGTGAAAACTACTTATTTTGACTTATATGAACTTTGGGCTGAATCTACTGGCTAAACATGTTAACATAAGCTATAATGAGACTTAAGTAAGCTAAATTAACTACATGTGAAGGGATTTGAAAGGATTTGGGGTCACAAGTCTTAACAGTTAACTGTGGGAGTGTGTAATGGGTGATTTTGACTTTTTGTATGAATAACGTATGGTTTTAAAGTTTTGACTGAGCTAAATTTACCTAATGTGAGTTATAGCAACTAAATACAGCAGCTGGGATAGGTTATAACACTGGTAAACCATCAATGCCAAACACCCCTATAAAAACTGTTTTCACTAACTTATGCAGATTTAGGCTTAAACTAACCAATCTAATGATCAAGATAAGTTACTAAACTGTATTAAAAGCTAAATGACTACTGAAAGACCACAAATAACCACAAGATCAAAAGGATGTAAATGAAACTAATCTAGGCAGTCAAAACAAGAAATGTGAACCCAAATGATTTCACTGAACAAGGACCTAATATAAAGTTACAATCTCACTAAAATATACTAAATAAACATGAAACCACAGAAGTGAGTACAATTAAACTAGCTACAATGAAAATCAAATAAATGAGATTGAGCCTTACAATGAGCTTCCAGGCTAGAACATGAGACCAAGAAACTTAGAATCAGCCTACAAGCTTCCCACAAAGCTTTAAATCAACAGGCCTTCCATAACTACCCCTGCTCTTTAATTCATTCTCTTATTCTTCTGATTTTTTATTTTTCACTTAATTTCTTGGAATTTTTGGTATTTTTGATGTTTGTAAGTAAAACATGTTTAAACACCTTCTGAGCTTATACAAACTCATGAGTAACCTAAATTTAACTCAATGAGACATCAAACAACAACTTTTAACTAGAATCAAGCTAAAATGGAAATTTAGGAAATTTGAAGTAGAAACTGAATTGAACACAAGAAACTTGGACATATGATTAAAGAAACTTTTGGAATACACCAATGATACTGAGGATACAATTGAGAATGAAAATTACACTTCTAAAACTAAAGCTACATTACATTCGACATTAACTAATTTTGCTAAAAAACTACACTAGCTAACTACTTGTCTTTTCCATCTTTTTCTTGACTTGTATAGTCACTTGGAGTCCATGGAGACTTTCCCACTTCACTTGAACCCTTGGATTGGTCAAACTAATCCCCACCGTTTAATTTTGGTTTTGGCAGGAAATTTGGGTTTTGGCAGGTGGGGTTTCTTGGAGGGTTTTGGGATTAATTAATGTAGTTTGGAGGTATTAGGAAGTTGGGAGGAACAAGGTATAGGTAGTAGAAGCAGAGGTGAGGAGGGGGGTTGAGTGTGAAGGGGATTTGCAGCCAAGTGGGTGGGGAAGTAGGTGGTCAATGGTTTGGGTTGACTGTTGGACTTTCGTTGACCCTGGGAGGGATAATATTAAAAACGGGGGAGAGTATATATTTTGAGTTGGTGGGCTGGGATGAAGTTGGGCCTGAGGTGATGGTTGTGTTGGGCTAGGGGTGGTAAGGGTGTTGGGTTAAGTTTGTTTGTTGGGTTAAAAATAACAAAGGATCCGTTTGGTAGTTTAATGAAAAACAACAAGGACCAAAATTGTAATTTCTGAAATTGAGGGGGCTGGTTTTGTCATTTTTCCATAGTATTCCAAGGGACCATTCATACCACATTCCATTTATATAAGGACCCAAATTGATGATTTTCCATTTAAAAATTCCCGGGGACCTTTTATGTCAATTTTCAAACTTCAGGGACCAAAAGTGTAAATTCTCAAAACTTTTTACCCAAGGACTATTTTTGATAAATTTTGACTTTTAAAGGACTTGGGTTGATTTTTCTTGCAAAATAAATGCTCAGGGACTAGTTTTGTCAATTTTTGAAAGTTAAGGGACTGAAACTGCAAATTATGCAAACTTTGTACGTTTTTCATTTGTTTTTACTCATTTTGCATCTGAAACATATAAAACACAATTTTGGACTATTTTCAGTATTTTGATGCATATTTGAGTGTTTTTGTATGTTTTGCAGTTCAGATTTGACCAAAAATGATGAGTGTTTGAGCACTCATCAATCCCCCACACTAAACTATTGCTAGTCTCTAGCAATAAATTGTTTTGAAAATTTAATGGATTTTAAACTCTTTACCAAAAGCATTACTTCTGGAGTAGCCAAGTGTATTGATTGATCCTAAACCGTCAACATATATTGACCAAGGAATGGTCAACAAAGTCAAATAGCCTAGATCAATGCTCCGTGAAAGTATAGTGTTTCCCCGGGTCGTTATGTCCTGACGAGGTATGGATGGTTATAAAACGGTTTCGTGATCGGGTGAATTTGGACAGAAAGGGGATTGTGAGTGATTAAACTAAGGAATATACGAAGAAATAGCTTAAACAAGCTATATGAATAAGACTGGAAGCTAAGAAAAACCAGAAACGTTTAAAACTTAAAAACGCGTACGTTCACGTTTAAATAAAACGTAAACGTACAAAATTAAAAGTGAAAACGGAAATCTGAAAACCCCCAGGGGGTGAAAATGACTTTTTTACAAACTTAAAGATAAAAGAAAATTTTTAGAAAAAGAAAATTAAATTTAACACTAATTAATTATTTATTATTAATTAAATACTATTTAATACTTATTATTAATATTTAAAATACTTAAATACAATATAATATTAATTAAACACTAGAAAAATGAAAATAAAATTTCTAAAATTATAAAATAACTAAAAACAAGTTTTAAAATTAAAAATAAGCATTTTTGTCTTTTTGTGGTTTTTATTTTAATTAATTACTAATTAATTATTAATTACCTAATTAAACTATTTTAAATTATAAAAAATAGCAAATGAACAGTAAAAATTATAGAAAAATTCCTAAAATTATTTTACATTATATAAAAGCTAGGAAAAATATAAAAACTAGGTTTTACTTAATAAAAACTAATTATGTTATTTAAAACTTAATATTAATTAATTATTAATAAAACTAAGATTAATTCTAATAAAGTATAAATGATAAAATAAAAATCTGAGAAAATTACTATAAATACTTTAATATATGAGGAATTTAAGAAAAATATAAAATAGCTAAGTACTTAATAAAAATTTAAAAATGAAAATTAAAATTTAAATAAAATTAAATAGAAACTATCACTTAAAAATTACATTGACTTTTCTGGATTTTCTTTTTAGAAACTTGTTTTTCACATAAAAATAGAAACTTTTTGTAAAAACAAACTTTGTGGGACTCAGAAATAAGCACAACAAGTGCTTATTTCAGTGCTTATTTCTTAGACAGTTGACTTTGGTCAACTGTCTAAGCTATAAGCTTGAAATAAGCTTAAAGCTGAGAACCAGGGATGGATTTAAGTTCAAACAAGTTAAAGGGACATGTACTAAGCTAGAACAATTAGAATGATGCCCTGGATAAGCTGTTATGCCAAAATAAGCAGCTCCAAAAGCCAAAACTCAAACAGAAGAGGGACAAGCTTGAGGGGAGGTGCAGCCCTATCAAATGGATTTCAAATCTCAAAATAAGCTTTGTAACATGAAGATGAGCTTATTGGCTTCTCAAAAAGCCAATAAGCTCATTGTGGGGCCCACTATGTAGGCCATGAGAGGCCATGAAAGTTGGGGTCTGAGCCTGGTGAACTATGTGCAGGGCATAGCATTGCCCTGCAAGTGACTTTGGACAAAGAAATAAGCCACAGAAAAATTTACAAAATTAAGATGATGAATGGAATCTAAAGTTGAGCTGGTAGACAACACATATAAACAAGTTTCAATCCATAAAATCAAACACAAATTTCTATTTAAATCTGTGAACTTTTGGAAAAACCTGAAAGGTGAACTTTGACTTTTTGCAAAAACTTAAAACCTTGACTTATATGAACTTCTGATGATCTAAACTAATTGAGATTGGTGTTATATGTTGTAACTAGACTAAATTAAGCTAGAACCTTCAGTTATGCATCATTGTACATGGGTATGATATCATAAATCCACACAGTAAGCATACATGAAAAGATAATGCAAGATCTTGACTTTTTCCAAACTACACACCTATTTTTATGCTTACACTATCCTAACTATAACTACTGCAATTTACTTATGCACAATAAACAGCAAAACAACAACAAGGCCTTAGCACATGGACCTAATCCAAACACTCCTTTAGGGGTGAATGTTGAGCTTTTTAAACTACAAGGGACATTTGCAAAGCTGAAACTTGTAAAAAGCTAATTGTACATGCTGTGACTAACCTAAATAAGCACTGTTGAACAAGATATAAGCTATAAAACAGGTACTTTTGAATATGGCAATTTAAGGTTAATGATAATTAAATTTCACAACTGAAATGCAAACAATACTTGAAATTTCCTTAAACTGAATTTGTAAAGAGTACAATAGTTAAAGTAAACTTGAAAAACAATAAGGATTACACTAATTATATTAAACTAAATTACACTAAAATCTAATTTAACCACTACAATCCTACTGCTCCACAACTACTGCTTCTTTTTCTTTTTATAGGGACCCAAGTAGGGCTTTGAGACTTTCCCACTTTGCTCTGACTGTTGGATAAGCTTCTATCAATCCCCACCGTTCAAATTCCATTTGGCGGGAAAATGGGTAAGTGTAGGTTTTAGTGGGTTAGGTGGGGAAATTAATGAGGGGGGGGGGGAAAGGTTGGTTGGTTGGTGAGTAATATTTAATGGAAAGGTGAGTTGGTGAGAAAAATGGAGGAGGGGGGAGCAGGGTTGCAGAAAAACGGGGAAGGAGATGGGGGTGGTGTTGACTGTTTGTTTGACCGGGGTTGGGGGTTGACTAAGGTCAAAGTTGGGGTGGTATTAAAAAGTGGGATTGGGCTTTGTGTTATGGGCCTGGGGGGGACTGTGGATCAGGGGTGGTATTGGATTAGGATTAGGTTTTTGGGTTAGAATAATATCAAGGGTCCGTTTGTTTTTGTTAGCAAAGAAACCACAAGGACTAATTTTGTAATAACTCCAAAGTTTAGGGACCTGTTGTGATTCTTTCCAAAATTTATTATAGGGACCAAACTTGCCAACTTTTATTTATTCAAGGACCATTTTTTGCAATTTTTTTTAACTTTTGAAATTCCGGGGGACCATTTATGCCAATTTTCAAAATTCGGGGACTAAAAGAGTAAATTCTCAAAACTTTTTACCCAAGCATTATTTTTGATAACTTTTTATTTTAAAAGGACTTGGGTTGACTTTTCTTGCAAAATAAATGCACAGGGACTAGTTTTGTCATTTTATGAAAGTTGGGGGACTGAAACTGCCAATTTTGCAAACTTTGTACGTTTTTCATCTGTTTTTGCTCATTTTGCATCTAAAACATATAAAACACAATTTTGAAATATTTTCAGTATTTTGATGCATTACTGAGTGTTTTTGTATATTTTGCAGTTCAGATTTGACCAAAAATGATGAGTGTTTGAGCACTCATCATGTATCAGTTCAAGTAAGAACTATGGTCCACTTGATAACCATGTGATTTTGAGCAAACCACCAGCTGTCAACGGATTTGATTTGTCTTTACCAAAAGCCGTTTGCTTCTGGACTAGCCAACTCTTGATGGAATAGTCAACATCTTGGTGAGCTGATTACCAATTATGGTTTTTCCACTGCCTTTACCACAAGCCATAATCTTGCGGGCTAGCCAACTCTTTCACTTTTTAGGATATGGCGAGTTGAGATACCATACAATTTTGGGCAAATTGCAAGCCATCAACGGATTTGAGATATCTTTACCAAGAGCCGTTTTCTCCTGGATTAGCCAATCCTTTTGTCGTTTAGACATGGCGGAGTGATAACCACAAAAATTTTGAAGCACAAGTGATTTTTTTTTTTAATTTTTGCCAAAAACGGGGGTATTAGATAGTAAAATGTGATAAAATTCGCTAGAATAGCGAAATACCCCCCACACTTAGAATGAATATTGTCCTCAATATTCAAAGCCCCGGCTATTATGCCGACTCTTAGAACGTAAAAGGGCAACATTACAATCTAAATGTGGAAACACCATTTTTTTCACTTTTTTGGTAATCACAGTAGGGGTAACTCCCCCACACTTAGGGTGAAAACCCTATAAGCATGCTACTGTTTTTGTTTACCGAGTCGCTAGCTTGACTCGACCCCGAATTCATTTGTTCTTGGGGAAGAATGATGTGGACAAGACAATCTCCATCGGACTTTCATTCAAGATGTTTGGACAAACATTTGAAGCATGTGAAAGTTCCACACCAATGAGATAAGTACCCGGCTTAAAATAGTATAAACTATAAGCGGTGATGCCGGGGTCAAAGATAATGTCTTCATTCCCGAAGGAGTGAAGAACAGGAGAAGTCACCCTGTAGGTGAAGAAGGGTAGAAAGATCTTGATGACAATCAAGATAAAGTCATCATCATCAGAAAGAGAATTCATGATTGGTATATCATGAATCTCATCATTTAAGCTTGGATGATCTAGACATATGGGTGGGAGGGTTGGGATTTTGATATCAATCAAATTCTCAAGGTTGAGAATATTTCCCTCCGAATCACAAAGATTAACTTTGTCTAGATCAAAGTGAAAGTTACCATACTCCGGTGGAGATATGATATGAGTGAGTTCACCGGAGAACTCCCCAAAGGTGAATGAATCATACTCGGAGAGAGAATTATGAGAATGAGAAGTGGTACTGCCACTAATCTTCTCTCCCATATGATCAAAGGTAAAGGCTTCAAACTCCGGAATAGGATCATCGGAGAAAATGTCACTATCCTTAATCGGGATAGGAGATGAAATATGTTTCATATTGAAAGCCTCGATTTTAGAAATGAGGAGATCGACATTCAATAATGTTGCACGAAGTACTTCATCTTTGATTTCAGTGTCAATCTCATCATTCTCTTCTTCTAAGCTAACTAGCTTAGAAGGTAATTCTTCCATAAAAACGATGTCCCCACAAGATAACGAATCGTCATCATTAGAATCGGAGAACATCTCAACATCATCATTCGGGAAGAATAGAGGAGGAGGGATATCACATACAAGATCAAGAATTCCCTGTGACTCTCTTGGGATTGGAACAAGGTTCTCAACACTAGACTTTATGAATTCGTCCGATTCCCTTTCAGGAACAGTGTCAAGATGCTCGTCCCCCGTGCTCAAAGAGTGAGTGGGAACCTCTGGTGTGATAACAGTGGGTTGAGATGGAATCTCAACTGATGGTATCTCATCTGATGAATCTTTATAGAATTGAAGAATATCAAGTGTATCTTCGTCATCACTGTCATCAGGAATGAAACGGAATCGAGAGCTAGATCTAGCTACTTTTTCTTTTGCTATTGATTCCCTAATAGATCTTTCATAAGCATCCTGGGAATTTATTTTAGCAGCCTGTTTGTCAGCTAACAATTCTTCCATCGATTTTTGTTTTGGATTATCTGGGGTATGTGTTATTCCTTTCAAGTCTTTCACTAAATCCAAAAGATCAAGGAGAAGACTTTGAGGAATTGGTGGAGATGGAGGTTCGTCATAAAACGATGTGTCAAAAGTGTTACAAGGAAATGGATTCCTTGTTTGACAATCGGAGCTGAAGTGTGGACCTCCACAGTAATCACAACAGTAAAACTGATGTGGCTGTGGGTTGTATGTGCTAGAGTCATAATCGTTATCAGGAAACTGCTCATAGACAAGTGTGTTTCCCGATTGACAATCATAACAGTAGTGTGAACCACCACAGTACTCGCAACAGTAAAACTGCTGAGTCTCATGGTGTGGTAGCTGATGGAATAAATCAGTCGTGTCATGGTAAGAATAGGGATCTTGGTTATAGACAGACCCGTTTCCTGACTCTACCATGCCACAACTGGGGCAATTACCACCATTATAAGAACTACCACACCACTGGCAAATCAGAAGGTGTGGATGAGACATAGAAAGAATCAAAAGGTTTGGGAGGGTAAGGAATGAAGAATCAAAAGGGTAGGAGGGTAAAGATGAATATTTTTGGATTTTTGGATAGACATTTTGTACAAATAAGAAAGAAAATGTTTTTGTGTTTTTTGTGTTCGTTGAAAACTGATTTTAAAAATTTTTCAGGAACAATTTTGTTTTTTTATATGATAATATACACAAGGATGGTAAATTTACAAAGGATTGAATTCCAAAAGCACTAATTAGCAAACCGTTTTTAGAAAAACGCGCACAACCTCCCCGGCAGCGGCGCCAAATTTTGATTGAGGCAAAAGCGGTCAACTAAAGTCAACCACAGATGTGGTCAATATAGTCAAACTTCTTAGAATCAATCTCCGCGGAATATAGGGTTTCCCCGGGTCGTTATGTCCCGACGAGGTGTGATGGTGTTCAAACGGGTTTGTGATCGGGTGAATTTGGACAGAAAGGGGCTTGTGTTTAATTACACTAAGGAATCTACAAGGAAATAGCTTAAATACGCTATAAGAACAAGACTGGAAATTTGGAAAAACCAGAAACGTTTTTAACCTAAAAACGTGTACGTTTAGTTTAAATTTACGCGAACGTACAAAATAAAACGTGAAAACTAAAATCTGAAAACCCCCAGGGGGTGAAAATGACTTTTTTACAAACCTAAGGATAAAAGAAAATTTTTAGAAAAAGAAAATGAATTTTTACACTAATTAATTATTTAATGTTAATTAAATACTATTTAATACTAATTATTAATATTTAAATAACTTAAATACAATATAATATTATTTAAATACTAGAAAAATGAAAATTAAATTTCTAAAATTATAAAATAACTAAAAACAAATTTTAAAACTAAAAATATGTCTTTTTGTCTTTTTGTGATTTTTCTATTAATTAATTACTAATTAAATATTAATTACCTAATTAAACTAATTTAAATTATTAAAAAAATACTAAAAAGACTTAGAAAATTAAGAATTTTTTTTACAAATCTAATTAACCATCACAGGCATCCTAAAAAATTATAAAAAGTTTGTTTTATATATTTTTACACTATTTTACTAATGAATATTCTAAATATTAAAGAATTACTAATTAAACCATTTAAATTATAGAAACTACAAAATGAACATTAGAAATTATAAGAAAATTCCTAAAAATGTTTTATGACATATAAAAGCCAGGAAAAATATAAAAACTAGGTTTTACTTTATAAAAACTAATTTTGCTATTTAAAACTTAATTATTAATTTATTATTACTGAATCTAATATTAAATCTAATTAATACCAAATGATAATATAAAAATCTGAGAAAATTACTAACATTACTTTAACATAAAATGAATTTAATAAAAATATAAAAATGCTAAGTGCTTAACAAAAATCTAAAAAGGAAAATTAAAAATTTAAATTACATTAAATAGAAACTATCACTTATAATTAAATTTGTTTTTTTGGATTTTTCTTTTACAAAACAATTTTAATACTAAAAACAACTAACTTTTACAAAAACAACTTTTTTGGAAATCAAAGATAAGCACTGTGGATGCTTATTGGCTTAGCAGTTGACTTTGGTTGACCAAGTGAGGAATTAAGCTCAAACTAGCTTGTGTGGGGTCCACAAAGGGTGATTCTGGTTCCAATGAGTTATGTGAACTAGTTTAAGCAAGAATCAAAGAAATTGTACCATTAAATATGCAAATAAGCCAAGATAAGCACTTGGATACTTGTTTCCAACACAGAAAATGGGACAGGGAAAAAGGGTGGATTCAAGTGGGGTCCACAAGGTCTGAGGTCAAATGATTGGTCAAATCTTGAAGAGTGCCAGGAGGGGGGTTAAGAGAACCAAAGAGGGGGCCTGTGGGACCACTGTGGTGGCCAGAAACTACAACCAAAGTGGTGGTGGTGGCTGTGTGGTCTGATGCAGCAGGGGAGTCACTTCCCTTGCAGGTTACTTTGGGTGAAGGTGGGACCCAGTAAAAAAATCACAAAAATACAACAAGAGGGGGAATCCAAAGTTAAGCTGGGAGGTTACCACATATCAAAAGCTCAAGGTCTGAATCTCAATACATAAATCCCTAAAATTCTTGCAAGAATTGGATTTTCTGAAAACAAACAAGTTTGACTTTTTATGAAAACTACTTATTTTGACTTATATGAACTTTGGGCTGAATCTACTGGCTAAACATGTTAACATAAGCTATAATGGGACTTAAGTAAGCTAGATTAACTACATGTGAAGGGATTTGAAAGGATTTGGGGTCACAAGTCTTAATAGTTAACTGTGGGAGTGTGTAATGGGTGATTTTGACTTTTTGTATGAATAACCTATGGTTTTAAAGTTTTGACTGAGCTAAATTTACCTAATTTGAGTTATAGCAACTAAATACAGCAGCTGGGATAGGTTATAACACTGGTAAACCATCAATGCCAAACACCCCTATAAGAACTGTTTTCACTAACTTATGCAGATTTAGGCTTAAACTAACCAATCTAATGATCAAGATAAGTTACTAAACTGTATTAAAAGCTAAATGACTACTGAAAGACCACAAATAACCACAAGATCAAAAGGATGTAAATGAAACTAATCTAGGCAGTCAAAACAAGAAATGTGAACCCAAATGATTTCACTGAACAAGGACCTAATATAAAGTTACAATCTCACTAAAATATACTAAATAAACATGAAACCACAGAAGTGAGTACAATTAAACTAGCCTACAAGCTTCCCACAAAGCTTTAAATCAACAGGCCTTCCATAACTACCCCTGCTCTTTAATTCATTCTCTTATTCTTCTGATTTTTTATTTTTCACTTAATTTCTTGGAATTTTTGGTATTTTTGATGTTCGTAAGTAAAACATGTTTAAACACCTTCTGAGCTTATACAAACTCATGAGTAACCTAAATTTAACTCAATGAGACATCAAACAACAACTTTTAACTAGAATCAAGCTAAAATGGAAATTTAGGAAATTTGAAGTATAAACTGAATTGAACACAAGAAACTTGGACATATGATTAAAGAAACTTTTGGAATACACTAATGATACTGAGGATACAATTGAGAATGAAAATTACACTTCTAAAACTAAAGCTACATTACATTCGACATTAGCTAATTTTGCTAAAAAACTACACTAGCTAACTACTTGTCTTTTCCATCTTTTTCTTGACTTATATAGTCACTTGGAGTCCATGGAGACTTTCCCACTTCACTTGAACCCTTGGATTGGTCAAACTAATCCCCACCGTTTAATTTTGGTTTTGGCAGGAAATTTGGGTTTTGGCAAGTGGGGTTTCTTGGAGGGTTTTGGGATTAATTAATGTAGTTTGGAGGTATTAGGAAGTTGGGGGGAACAAGGTATAGGTAGTAGAAGCAGAGGTGAGGAGGGGGGTTGAGTGTGAAGGGGATTTGCAGCCAAGTGGGTGGGGAAGGAGGTGGTCAATGGTTTGGGTTGACTGTTGGACTTTCGTTGACCCTAGGAGGGATAATATTAAAAACGGGGGAGAGTATATATTTTGAGTTGGTGGGCTGGGATGAAGTTGGGCCGGAGGTGATGGTTGTGTTGGGCTAGGGGTGGTAAGAGTGTTGGGTTAAGTTTGTTTGTTGGGTTAAAAATAACAAAGGATCCGTTTGGTAGTTTAATGAAAAACAACAAGGACCAAAATTGTAATTTCTAAAATTGAGGGGGCTGGTTTTGTCATTTTTCCGCAGTATTCCAAGGGACCATTCATGCCACATTCCATTTATATAAGGACCCAAATTGATGATTTTCCATTTAAAAATTCCCGGGGACCTTTTACGTCAATTTTCAAACTTCAGGGACCAAAAGTGTAAATTCTCAAAACTTTTTACCCAAGGACTATTTTTGATAAATTTTGACTTTTAAAGGACTTGGGTTGATTTTTCTTGCAAAATAAATGCTCAGGGACTAGTTTTGTCAATTTTTGAAAGTTGAGGGACTGAAACTGCCAATTATGCAAAATTTATACGTTTTTCATTTGTTTTTACTCATTTTGCATCTGAAACATATAAAACACAATTTTGGACTATTTTCAGTATTTTGATGCATATTTGAGTGTTTTTGTATGTTTTGCAGTTCAGATTTGACTAAAAATGATGAGTGTTTGAGCACTTATCATCGCGCAACCTGTATGCACCATTGCCTAGCGCAACGGTGACCTCATAGGGTCCTTCCCATTTGGGTCCAAGCTTGCCTGTGTCTTCTGCGTGGCTTGCGTCATTAGCGCGGTATATGATGCGTAGGGATTGCACCAGGCTTTACCTTTCAAGGGATCTTGAGAAGCTTACAACCCCCACCAGGCAGTGTACCTCATCGTTCTAGTATAGTATAGTGACAAGTACCGGGGGATTGATCGTTCAGCTAGGAATAGTGTCGCTAGGATTAGAAAACCTAAATACTAGTTCTAGAGATGAGGGATGATTCTTTTTGTATTTTTATATTTTTTAGAAAGCAAGTAAATATCTCGGGTTTGAAGGATTAGGGCGGAATTAGTTGCTAATCAACTAACACAATACTAAAGATGCAATCAAAATAAAATACTAAAAATGAAAATAAACTATATTAAACTAAGGTTGTGAGCAATAAGTGGAGAAATGTGTTTACTTAGATTTCACTACTCCCTAGATATCTTTTACACGTTAATTACTTGTTATAGTTGCGTGGATGACGGATTGTATTCCTTAATACCATTCATGGGGTGGCGTACTTAACTCCCCAATCCTATGAGTGTCTACTTCACTCCTATGTCGAGCCGGCTAAGAAGCTCCTAACATGAGATCATTAGAATTTACTCATGCATTAAATACAACCAATAAAACCTAGTACACATCGGTTCATGTTTCCTAAGACGTTCAAGCATGTTACCATTTGGAGATCTGCCAGTTTTCTTAAGCCTAACATTGAAATCATTCATCCAATACAACCATAAACAAGTAATCAACACATAATCAACATCTAGGTTTCATTAGATCTAAGCAAACACAAGATAAATCTAGCTTAGCATGGTAGAATCAAGACAAGCACAAGATATAGACAACCAACACATTGACATATTGATTGAATTAAGAAAATACTTATCTCAATAACACATGTAAGCATTCAAGGGCTGAAAACCCTTGAAAAAGCTGTAAAATACGTATATGGTTCGGATTTAGGGTTTCTCCAAACTTGTTCCTCCTTAATGAATGAAAATTAGAAAACTATATATAGATATAAGAGGCTGACGGCGTCAAGAACAACATTGTGACGCCGTCATCTCACCGCCAAAAGAATTCTCGGACTGCCTTGATCTACATCTGACGCCGTCATGTATTCCATTTTTCCAGGCCATCACATATTTAACTCTTGACGCTCTACTTTGTGACGCCTTCATTTCTGCACTGGGTCGTCATGATCTTTACACTTGACGCCGTCAGGAAAGTACTCTTGATGCCGTCAAACACTGTTCCCAGCTTGGAAAAATAAGTCTTTGGCGTTTTCTTCACTTTTATGCTCCAAAAACGTCCGAATTGCTTCCTTTTCCAGATTTCACTCCCAAAGTACCTAAAATCACAAAAGGAACGATTTAGGGCAATATTTGATCAAATAAATTCATTTCCGGGCTTAAATGACCCACTAAAAGTGGTTCATTTTTCGCCTCATCATATACCCTTACTCTGAGATTTGATTGTCCTCAAGCAAATGCGCTTTTATTCTAATCAAAATACAAGTTATGGGTCATTAAACACTAATATAAAAGTAATTACAACAAATAATCATTCCACTAAAGACCAAAGACAAGCACGGAGGTCATACACTAGCACCTCACAAATAGTGTTTAGATACGCACATCTCTCGGGTGTAATAAAGTAATATCACAATATGGAAATGGAAAACATCTCTCACTACCTGTCATAGCAAAATAGATTACCGTAGGCTTGGGAAAGGATCAAACCTCCACCACATGGCGTAAGCACCTAGGATAAACTATCAAAGAGGTCTTTCAAAGGGTTGTAACGTTAGGTGTAGGGATATGAAATAAACGGTTTTGTTGGATATATGCAGTCTTTACTGGTGGCGAGTTAACAATCTTGGTTAATTACATGTACAATATGGCGTTGCTAAGCCAAGACTAGACTCGACTTAAGCTAATAAATGAAAAATAACAAAAACATAAAATGAACATAGAATGAAAAGGGATGGTAGTCCGTATGTTTTTTCTCTTTTCTTTTTCTTTTTCTTGATTTTTTCGATTTTTTTTTTTTTTTTTTTTTTTTTTTTTTTTTTTTTTTTTTTTGCATACACTCTTACCCTACCATCCAAAATAATACATTATAGGGAATGAAAATTCCCCTTACACTTGAATCTTTACATAGTTTACAATAAACTAATCTAATGACTCGAATTAAGAAAATCAAAACACTTGGAGTACTTTTAAGATTAACGCACATATGGGGGTAATAAATGATGTTCTTTCCCATTACTTCATAAAATAAGTACTTTACCCATGAGTCTCAATCGTCCCAAAACAATATGTACAAGGATATGACTCGACTTAGCAACCATGTAATCAATTAGATAGTTAACTTAGGGTTTAACAAATAACAATAATGCACTAAAAATGAGCGCATACACGGAAGGCTAAGGCGATTTGGTTGTACATTTAAGTGGGGTGTAACAAATTCTTCCTTTAAGTAAAATGCTTAAAGTTAGAAACGAAAAGATAGGCTCGGAGGGGTGTACTAGGGGTTTCGTGTACTAAAAATGAGTACAACGCTAAGGGTGTGGGAAAAATTAGTTGACTTAACTAGCCAAGTAATATGACTTAAATGGTCAAGTAATCATGATACGGGTTTAACACAAGGGTGATCCTAAGCCTCTTATCATGTAGTAAATCCTACTACACGAATGTAGTCTCACTAGCGGTCTCGGGATGCATCACTAACGCAAGTTCTAGAATCTAAATGCTACCGGTACACTCATAAGCACTAATAGTAAATGCTTTTCCTATCAAATCTAAAGGCGAACCTCACATATTTGGGTGGAAAATTTTTCTGAAAGTACGGTTATGTGCTAGTCATACAATCTCCTATCCATGAGACGCTTGCTATGGCTAAAGTTTCACTCCTAAATGTTGTAAAAAATTTTAAATTTGGCGCTAAAATTGCACTAACAAGTATTTCTCATAGTTTTATTACACATCTACTATTAAACAAACAAACTCAAGCGAAAGTGTATTTGTAAGGTATCATCATTTTACCCTCCCCTTACACTTAGGATGAACATTGTCCCCAATGTTCAAGTAAAGAATGTAAAAGTGAAATAAGTAAAACAAATGAAATCAAATACTCCCCTGATTCGCTCGGTATGGATAATAAGGTGGCCAGGTTAAATCTTCCTCCAAGAAAATGAACAATCAAAGCTTCCCTTCCAGAAAAATAATCATCTTCTTGTCATACATAACTTGTAAATCCTGAGAAAACAAACAAGACAACCTCGCATAAAATCGGCGGCAATCTACATAAGTTACTAAATCCTAAAAAACAAAATAAGATATAATGCTTGTGGAATGAAGTTTGCAGATTTCCTGGAGATTATAAAATTAATAATTCAGCAAAAACTTTAAGACTCCGTTAGAAAAACAAAACTGGTAAAATTTCCAGATTTTTACACGTGACGCCGTCAAGAGCAAGCTCATGACGCCGTCAGAAGTGACCTGCAGAAATTCTTATGTTAAGTTTCCGGAAAATTTCTGGAAAAACTTGGTCTTACTTCCTGGAAAATCCTGCAAAACTTCATTATGACTCAATACAAGCATTTGACTCTAACAAATACGAATATACATGTTCACTTAATATTGTGGAGAATCATGATCGGTTTGTTTCTTAAAAACATATTTGGGGTTTCCCCTTACACTTATCTTTTGCAAAAATACCTTTAGGTGGAGTTAAGACTAGGCCAAAATAACAAAGTAAAGTATTTCCACTTTTTAGTTTAGAAACATGATCTACCAACAATAAAAATAAAGCATGCATACGGAAGCAAATAACAAACAAACAAAATAAAAATCACACAAAACATGGGTTGCCTCCCAAGAAGCGTTTTTCTTTATTTACGAGTCTTGTAGCTAGACTCAAGGTCATGGGTTACCGTGTATCGTTGATGATCACATACCCAAGCGTGAGCCATCTAATAGTCGCCTCATCTTTCTTATAATCATCTCCCAACTCTAAACATCCGCGATAGTATCTTTTATTTTTTTCATGAGTATATTTAAGCCCTTTTCTCTTATCATTCTCACTTAGCATTTCTATGGGCGGATACCTACTACACTTCTCCATGGAAAAATCCTTGAACCTAGGGTATGTGCGGGGAATTTAGTAGACAAAATCTTCTTCCCCATCCGAGAATGTAATTAACCCTTCTATAAGTTTTTCATCGAGGTTGGTCAACCGTTTGAAAGGTCTTCCAAACACAACTTGGGTCAACTTACTGTCAACAAATTCTCCTAGACTCTCCATAACCATGAACTCAACAAGATAAACCAAACTTCCTACAAACACATGCAATGGTATTGTCCTAGCAATAATATTTTCTCCTTTGTATTCTAATTCATCTACCATGATTTTATTATATTCAGTATGCGAGATTATGTTCATTGGGAGAGATGAGTTAAGATAGGCGTTAAAGCTCCTAAATCCGATCTTACAAGGAAATTGCATGTTGAATGAACTATCACTCTCAATCCTTGTTCTAGGGTCGACATACCTAAGAGGGTTCACTTCTTCTTCCATCCTATCCTCATTAATCACATCACCATCATCAAGATCCTCATCGGAGTCTGAATAGTAAAAAGGACTAGCCCTACGGTCATCATCATGATCAGATTCCTCTAACTCATAATTATTGTCAAAGTGGTGGTTGGGCGAGAGGTTTGGTGGGTTCTCATTCTCCACAAAAAGGGATTGGGGCGGGCCTTTGGAAAATCCTACGATGAAAAACCCGAATAACAGGAATCAAACGATCTATTTTATTGTTATCCATCGAAATAGTTTACGAACAAAGGAAACAAAGAAATAAGATAGACTAAAGAGAACCTAAAAATAAAAATAAAATCTTACTAGAAAGGAATCTAGCAAGTAGACCTAATAAAAAGAGATTCTAACCTAGACAATAACTATTCCCCGGGCTGCGGCGCCAAAAACTTGATGCGTAGGGATTGCACCAGGCTTTACCTCTCAAGGGATCTTGAGAAGCTTACAACCCCCACCAGGCAGTGTACCTGATCGTTGTAGTATAGTATAGTGACAAGTACCGGGGGATTGATCGTTCAGCTAGGAATAGTGTCGCTAGGATTAGAAAACCTAAATACTAGTTCTAGAGATGAGGGATGATTCTTTTTGCATTTTTATATTTTTTAGAAAGCAAGTAAATATCTCGGGTTTGAAGGATTAGGGCGGAATTAGTTGCTAATCAACTAACCCAATACTAAAGATGCAATCAAAATAAAATACTAAAAATGAAAATAAACTATATTAAACTAAGGTTGTGAGCAATAAGTGGAGAAATGTGTTTACTTAGATTTCACTACTTCCTAGATATCTTTTACACGTTAATTACTTGTTATAATTGCGTGGATGACGGATTGTATTCCTTAATACCATTCATGGGGTGGCGTACTTAACTCCCCAATCCTATGAGTGCCTACTTCACTCCTATGTCGATCCGGCTAAGAAGCTCCTAACATGGGATCATTAGAATTTACTCATGCATTAAATACAACCAATAAAACCTAGTACACATCGGTTCATGTTTCCTAAGACGTTCAAGCATGTTACTATTTGGAGATCTGCCAGTTTTCTTAAGCCTAACATTGAAATCATTCATCCAATACAACCATAAACAAGTAATCAACACATAATCAACCTCTAGGTTTCATTAGATCTAAGAAAACACAAGATAAATCTAGCCTAGCATGGTGGAATCAAGACAAGCACAAGATATAGACAACCAACACATAAACATATTGATTGAATTAAGAAAATACTTATCTCAATAACACATGTAAGCATTCAAGGGGTGAAAACCCTTGAAAAAGCTGTAAAATACGTATATGGTTCGGATTTAGGGTTTCTCCAAACCTGTTCCTCCTTAATGAATGAAAATTAGAAAACTATATATAGATATAAGAGGCTGACGATGTCAAGAACAACATTGTGACGCCGTCATCTCGCTGCCAAAAGAATTCTCGGACTGCCTTGATCTACATCTGACGCCGTCATGTATTCCATTTTTCCAGGCCGTCACGTATTTAACTCTTGACGTTCTACTTTGTGACGCCTTCATTTCTGCACTGGGTCGTCATGATCTTTACTCTTGACGCCGTCAGGAAAGTACTCTTGACGCCGTCAAACACTGTTCCCAGCTTGGAAAATTAAGTCTTTGGCGTTTTCTTCACTTTTATGCTCCAAAAATGTCCGAATTGCTTCCTTTTCCAGATTTCACTCCCAAAGTACCTAAAATCACAAAAGGAATGATTTAGGGTAATATTTGATCAAATAAATTCAATTCCGGGCTTAAATGACCCCCTAAAAGTGGTTCATTTTTCGCCTCATCAGTATACAAAGTCTCCTGGCCTGAAGGAAGCATGTTTGACTTTTGCATCATAATACTTCTTCATTGTTGCATTAGCCTTTGCCTCGCGTATAGCTGCGCGCTCACATCTTTCTTCCAGTAAGTCCAAGTCTATGCTTCGCTCCTCGTCATTTGTTGTGACGTTGACCTCTGCTGTTCGTATAGTTGGCATTCCTATCTCAGCTGGTATGACGGCTTCTGTTCCGTAGATAAGGGAGAATGGTGTGTCTCCAGCACTGGTTTTGATTGTGGTGCGATGCGCCCATAAGACATGTGATAGCTCGTCCACCCACTTTCCTTTGTGTCTGTCAAGGCGCGGTTTTATTCCTTCACCTAGACTATGATTCGCGCGCTCAACTAAACCATTGGTTTGTGGGTGTTTTATTGAAGCAAAGTGTTGTGTGATGTTCAATTGCGCGCACCAATCTTTGAATGGGTTGTCGCAGAATTGTTTCCCATTATCTGATATGATTTCTCTAGGTAGTCCGAAGCGACAAACAATATTATCCCATACAAAGCATTTTACCTAGTTGCCCGTGATACTCACCACTGCCTTTGCCTCAATCCACTTTGTAAAGTAGTCTATGGCTATGATGAGGAATTTTAGCCCTCCTGCTGCAACTGGAAAAGGGCATGCGATGTCAATGCCCCATTTGTAGAATGGCCATGGTGAGGTGATGGGGGTTAGCTCTTGTTGTGGTTGGCGTGGAATTGGCCTGTGTATTTGGCAATTGCTGCATTTTTTTATCATATCTCGCGCGTCGCGGTGCGTAGTGGGCCAATAATACCCTGACCGTAGAGCGCGCGCTACAATAGACCGTGGTCCTGAGTGCATGCTACATGATCTGGCGTAGATTTCTCAGAGTACATAGTCTGCTTGAAGAGGTCCAACACATCGGAGCCAAGGTTGCAAGAAAGAACATCGATAGAGGATTTTGTCTCGTAGTTCAAATCGCTGCGCTGTGCGCCGCACTCTTCGGGCGTCCTTATGATCTTGTGGTAAGACTCTTTTGCTAATGAATTCATTGATAGGTGTCATCCACATAGGATCTTGTTCTTCTATCACTATGGATACTTCCATCTCCAAGATTGACTTGTTTTGTAGGGTTTCTACCAATACCTGTTTTGATAAGTGCGCGAAGCTTGTAGATGCAATCTTGCTAAGCGCATCAGCTTTCCTGTTGTCCCCTCTAGGTACTTGTTTTATTGTGAACCTATCAAAGTTCTGAATTAAGGACTTGGTCTTTTCCAGGTATTGGATCATGTGTTCATCCTTGGCTTCATACTCACCTAGCACATGGTTAGCTACTAGCCTGGAATCCACGTTTGCCTCCAGGTTGCGTACACCCATTTGGATTGCAATACACAGTCCAGCGAGTAGGGCTTCGTATTCTACCTCATTGTTTGTGGCTGTGAATTCGAAGCGCAGTGCATAGGTGAATTCCATTCCTTCTGGATTAGTAAGAATAAGGCCTGCGCCTGATCCATCTACGCATGAGGATCCATCTGTGAACAGAATCCAGGGTTCCTGTAGATCTGTTTTGGTTGTTAAGGTTGGACTATCGGTATCTGGCTTTTCAACAATGAAATCGGCTAATATCTGCCCCTTGATTGCAGTGCGTGGTCTATACGAGATGTTATATTCACTTAGCAACACACTCTACTTTTGTAGCCGCCCTGATGCGTCAGGTTTAGAGATAACTTGTTTGATTGGCTGGTCTGTGATTACAGCTATTGGGTGTGCCTGAAAGTATCTGCGCAGTCTTTTAGCTGCGAATACTAGAGCTAAGACCAGCTTTTCCATGGCGCTGTAGTTAGTCTCTGTCTTCTTCAATGCTTTGCTTACAAAGTATATGGGTGTCTGGACGGAGTTTCTATCTGTCAATAGTACTACGCTAACTGCTCTGTGGGTTGCAGATAAGTACATGATCAACTCTTCCCCTGGTCGCGGTGCGACAAGTTTGGGGAGTGATGCCAAATGTTGTTTTAGCTGTTGGAAAGCTTCTTCTGCTTCCTCAGTCCAACAAAAGTCTCCCTTTTTGGTGCACTTCGTGAGTGTTTTAAAGAGAGGGAGTGATTTGTCTGCTGACTTAGATAAGAAACGGTTTAGCCTAACTAGCTTTCCGTTTAATGACTGGACTTCTTTGAGTGTGCGCGGTGAGGGACGATCGATAACAGCTTTTGTTTTTTCTGGGCAAGGTTTGATTCCATCGGGTTCTATTAAGTATCCGAGGAACATGCCTTCTGTTGCGCCAAAGGTGCACTTCTTGGGATTTAACTTCATGTTCATTTTTCCCAATGTTTTGAACGTTTCCTCGATGTCGCGCACCAATTCATCCTCTGTGTGGCTCTTGATGACAAGGTCATCAACGTAGACTTCCAAGTTTCGACCTACTTGTTTTTCGAAAGCTGTGTCCACCAATCGTTGGTATGTTGCGCCTGCGTTTTTTAGGCCAAAGGGCATTTTTGTATAGCAATAGACCCCTTGACTTGTGTGGAAGGCTGTTTTTTCTTCGTCCTATACTGCCATCTAGATTTGATGGTATCCTTTGTATGCGTCTAGGAAGCACTTGAAAGGATATCCGCAAAGGGATTCTACTTTCCAGTCTATCTCCGGCAGTGGATAGCAGTCCTGTGGGCATGCTTTGTTGAGGTCTGTGAAGTCCACGCACATCCTCCAATTGCCATCACTCTTCTTTACCATCACTGGATTAGAAAGCCAGTCGTGATAGTATACTTCGCGCATGATGCCTGCGTCTACAAGTTTGTGTACTTCTTCCAGAATAGCTTTTACACAATCTAGGGCCTGGCCGCGCTTCTTCTGTCGTATTGGGGGATATCCTTGTCGGATTTGTAGCTTGTGCTCTGTGATAGAGCGTGGCACTCCGGTCATGTGCTTTGGTTCCCATGCAAAGATATCTAGGTTCTTTTGCATGAGTGCGCACACAGTTGCTTTACCTTTGTTAGATAAAGATCCTCCAATCGAAATTTGTTGATTTGGGTAATCGGGATGAATAGCGACCTTTAAGTTTGGTGTTTTTTATGTGCGCTGTTCTGGAATACTCTCCACCTCACTGGTTACTGCTTTGCATTCTTTTGGTGGTACCGTGGTGTTATAGAGGTTGACAACTCCTCCTTCCACTGGAAATTTGAGCATCCCGTGTGTTGTGGATTGTACAGCGCGCATGGATGATATTCCAGGTCTCCCAATGATGCCATTGTATGGTGAGGGAGACTTGATTACCATGAAATTTATCCATGTTGCTGTTGAGTGTTGTTCATGTTGGGAATTACAATTAAGTTGATAAGACAAAACATGTGAAACATGAGGGACTTATGGAGACAAAGGAAGAAACTTGCAAAGAAAGAAAAAGATTACTGCATATCTTTTTATTATTCTGGAATATCCTTTGTAACCCTAGTATCTCTATTATATAAAGAGATACAGGGAATTGATATTATGTGTGTCACAATGTAAACCTAGAAAGGTGTGTGTGTGTAGAGACGTTTTATGGGAAAACGTCTAGGGTGATTAGTGTTAAGACTCAACGATCTTAGATTGTTGTTAGGATGTAACCGTGCTACACTTGATCACGTAGCATTGGGGCTTTGGTGTATGTTAGAGTAGAGATGATGACGAGAAACCTTGTTTATAATATTGTTCTTATTCCGCTATGTTTTATCATGTGAACATTATTATTCCTAGATTAAACTTAACAAGTCTTGAGCCAAAACGGTCCTAGAAACTATCTTTATTATCACGTTATTAGTTTCTAACAATTCATCTCCCACAACTACTAGCAAGCGTAATTGTCCCATAGGCCAAATCTTTTCTCCTGTGAATCCAGTCAACGAAGTTGTGGCCGGTATCAATTGACTTTGTATCTCAGGTCGTAGCCTTTTGAAACAATGATCATATAGGATGTCTGCGGATGTCCCCCCATCGATATACATGCGGTGGATATCATGTCCCCCCGTATGTATTTCAATAGTTAGTGGCTCTACTACTGTGTTGTCCACAGCTAGAGTAGGGAAGGATATCTCTTTTTCTGGAGAGAATTTTTGACTGACTTTTTGTTTTATCTTGCGTTGCCATGACTGTATCATGTAGATGATATTAGCTTTGTCTTTGGGAGGTTCTTTCTTGCCTCCATTCCTTTGCTTGTCCTTCCATTCTTTGATTCTGCCCTCTCTTACTAATTTTTCAATCAGTTGTCGTAGCTGGACACACTCGTTGGTTGTATGGCCTTTTTGGCCATGGTATTCGCAGTATCCATTCCCTATGCACTTGTCCTCTGCGGTAAGCATTGGTGGAGGTTTTGGGAAGTTTGCACCTTCTGTTACAAATATTTCCCTCGGAATCTTTGTGAGAGGGGTATATTTGTCATTTTCTCTTCCACTGCGATAATTCTTGCCGCGGTTGCTATTCTGATCGTTGGATTGTCTCCTAGGCTGTTCTTGTTGCCTATAATTTGAGTAGCCTTTTTTGCTGTCCACAGCGGCTGCTTCTCCTTGTATGAAGGATCTTGTGCGCTTCATTAGCTCATCGAAGGTTTGGGGAACCTTGTCGTTTAGCTTCCGAATGAGTTTGGGGTTATTAATCCCATTCATGAACCCTGAAATTTTTAGGACTTCGGGACACGCTTTGACATGTATGCACTCATCTTTAAAGCATTCCACATAAGCAGCGGTTGATTCCCCTTGGCGCTATTTTACTCTGGCTAGTTCAACAGGGTTTTTAGCGCACTTCTTTCTTTGGGTGAAGTTTAAACGGAATGCTTTCCGTAATTCTTCGAACCCGCCGATGCTCCGTCGTGGGAGCTTGCTAAACCACGTGCGCGCATTCCCTACTAAGGTGGAATTAAACATATGGCACCACACAGGTTGTGGCCAATTTTCGATGGTAGCGGCCGACTCAAAAATTTTTAGGTGGTCATCCGGATCACCTGTTCCATCATATGTTTTGACATTAGTGGGCATGCGCCTCTTTTTGTGATCGGAGTAATCGCTGATGCGTCATGTAAATGCATCAACTTTCTGGCGACACCACGAAAGAGAAATGTCCTCGTCTTCTTCTTCGCGACATCTTCCTCTAGACTTCCAGTGTCCTGTTTCCTTATCCTCGTTGTCCGAGGAGTCATTAGAGGAGGAGTAATCTCTTTTGCGGCGCTTGCGCCGGCTTCCTTCAGACGAAGAGCTTGAGGGGCTTTCGCTTGGGGATATTCTTCTCCCTAATCTGTCATGAATTCTTTTGCTCCCAGACCTGGAGGAACCTTCGCTTGGTGAGTGTTGAGGTCCTAATCTATCTTGTATCCCTCGACTACCAAGTCTGGAATGTACATTAGTGCGCCTCTCGCCGTCTTCATATTCCTCTGAATATTGTGAGTCAGATATCGTACCCATCCTATCATGGATAGTGGTACGTTTTTTTTCGCGTCTTCCTCATAGGTGGCGCGGTGGTGATGCTTCGCGTTCAGGACCAAAGTTGAGCCGGGCTTGCAGACTCGTATTTGACCTTCTCCTCGCTTCTTCTTGCATAAGGGCGGTTAGAGTTTCGTAATTTTGGGATACAAAATTACTCAGCATTAAGTCGGGTGTGTCCTCATTTGCTGCAAGAATATCTGCCTCAGTATTAGGTACCCTATCCCTGTTAGGTGCGCCCGACGGCACAGTATTGTCCACTGTAGGTGCCGTTTGGTGAGGAGTATTGAAGAGGGTGCGCTGGAGTTCTTCAACGCTTGGGACTACGGTGGTGACGTGGGTAGTCCTTACAGGCAATTCCACCGCTGGGAGAGGTTGGGTAGGTCCCGTTTCTTGGTGACCAGGCGTACTGGTTGTCCCAGAGGCCTGCTTAGGGGTTGAATCTTGTTGATTCTTCCTCTGGGGGTCACGTGTTTTTTCCACCTGCGAAGTCCGCTGGCTTGAATTTTTACTCTTTGTCATTCTAGTTCCTTGATTCTTGGTGTTGGTCCCACGGATGGCGCCACTTGTTGATACAAAAGTTGGGCGTTCCTAGTTTGGGCTCTTTGCTCTCGTACCAATTCGCTTCTTAATGCTTGAAACCTGCGCACTAAGAAAATAAACAAACACCGTTAGGCTTATCGTGGGATTGTCTCCCACGATTATCCTCCGGCGTGAGAGTAAGTAATCGGTTTTTAGGGTTCTCGTAAAGAGTTTAGGGTTTGTGAATCGTACCTTTAATGAGAATTATGTCATTCCTTATATAGGTGCAGAATCCTCGTAGGTTTCTTGCTCCTTACTCTTCGCACACGTGGTGCTTATCCGGGTTAAGGATATCTATTCCATAGATAGAAGATCCTTATCTATATCGTATATAGTTTGGTTGGGCTTGGGTCTATGTGATCTCAATCCCATTATCAATGCGGCCCAAGTTATAATAGCCCACTCATGGTGGTTTTGGGCCTTAGTGATGTTTATCATTTGGGCTCGTGGCCCAAATATAGACTATACGTCATATATATATATATATATATATATATATATATATATATATATATATATATATATATATATATATATATATATATATATATATATATATATATATCGCAAACCGTTAATCGTTATACAAAACAAATCATACCATCACAATGAGAATTATATCATCTTTTTATAAAGGAGCACTTCTATATATACTTTTGACGAACTTTTTTTCTTATTTTTTTTCCAGTTACGTCTAAAAAAATCACATGTAATTTATCAAAAATCACATGTATATATCGAAAAAAAGAAAAAAAAAATTATGTCGAAAGTATATTGAAGTGTCCGCCTACCGAAAGATAAAAAATACTCGCCGCGCTAGTGTATTTTTTTTTCACTTGACAATTTACCGTTTGCAAGATATTTTATTTTTAAAAAAGATGTGGAAAGTGAGTTTTTCTTATATTGATGAAAATATAAACGGCTAGGATGAGTTAATTGGATCTTTAGATAATTTTTGGTTCTAAATTGATTTCAACTCACACTATGTAATGTAATAGAGGAGTGACTTTTCTTTCATGAAATGCACTAATGCATAATTAATGTACATTCTTAAGCACTCCTTCAAGATAAAAAAAAACATAAGAAAACAGACGAAAACGTAAAAAATCGGACGAAAACGTAAAAAATAGACGAAAACGTTAAAAAACGGACGAGAATGTAAAAAAAATAGACGAAGACGTAAAAAAATTGACGTAAACGTTAAAAAAACAGACGAGAACGTAAAAAAAATAGACGAAAACGTAAAAAATTGACAAAGACGTAAAAAATAGACAAAAACGTTAAAAAATGGACGAGGACGTAAAAAATATTAACGGATTGACAACGGTGCAAAATATTAATGGATGGACTAACGGTGCAAAAAATAAGGGCTTTTTTAGAAAATGAGGACTAACTTTGCAAAAAATATTAACTGAGGACTAACTGTGCAAATAACTTAACAGATAAACTAACTGCCCATCCAAATTAGGGACTAACTGTAAAACTTGATGCAACACAGGGACCATTTGTGTAAAAAACTAAAAATGAAATGAATAAGATTAAATTGCAAAAATCGTCCCTAAAGTTTGGACAGGGGTATTTTAGTCATTTGATGTTAGTCAGGGACGATATTTGCCCCAAAGGTTTGCCACAGGGACGATTTTTGCAGTTTCGAAATTTCTGGGACGAAACATGCAAATTGGCCAAACTTTAGGGACAATTTTTGCAATTCCTAGGCAAGCTACTAATTTAAGTAATACAAAATTATAAGCACATAAATAACAATATTCCTGCATGCATCATAAACATTTTACAATAATGGAAAAGATAAATACAAAGAAGGCATGTGATAGAAACAGTGGCACACTCAGGAAACTAAGATGTGGCGGGCATTTTTTCCCCTCAAATAATAGCAACGAAATGCGAAAGAAAAAAGTATCTTAGAAATAATAAAACGAGTATTGTTACTTGTAGGTGAATGATTTATAAGGTTTGAGAGTGTTGAATGTTGTATTTTAGTATGTAGGTGAGGGGCAATTTGAGTTTTGGTTGGGGGGTACTTTCGAAAAAAGGTTAAAATAAAAAAAATAAAAATAAATAAATACACTAAAATCTTATCTGTTTTGGCTAGCCATGAGAGGCAGCGCCACCCCAAACTCACTATATAGGTCCGCCCTGGATAGAAACAAGTTTATAGCAGTACCGAACCTTGATCAAACACATGAGAATTGTATAGAATTATTACTCTTTCCGTCCCAAAATAATTGTTTTTTGACTTTTTAAAGTTATTTATTTATTTATTTATTTTAATCTTGAATATTTTGGTTTGTTTTATATAATACTTGATGTAAAATATATGAATGTATTGGTTTTTAAATATATTTTTGTTGGTAGAATTTTTATTAATTATTATATAACACAAACAAAAATATAATAAATTAAAGTTAATAAAGAAAGACTTTAAAAAGTCAGTGTGTAGATGGGCTTTGAAGCAGGGCATTTCTATACTAGTTCCGAAAGAGTGAAGAGGACAATTATTTTGAGATGGAGATAGTATAAAATAGTATTATTAAGAGGAATGATATAAGATTAATTTTGGCTTATCGAATAGACTCGATAACATAAATAATAAATAAACCTTAACCCGGTGATATAAAATATCAGGTTATCAACTAACTTAATGAACTTTTTAATCCCGATTAAACACAACCCTGTAAACCTTATCGGGTTCGCACATCTGGTCAAAAAAGTATTTTACTTTGAAGGCTTCCGTTGATTAACGTTAAAATATGAGTCGAGTTATATTAAATACTAAACTTTTCTTACATACCAAGGGACTCATCCCCACCATCCATTTAAAAGAAATCAATGGTTGAGATTAAAAGCATTTTAATATTTCACCCATTTTTTATAATTTAAATATCTCTTAAACCGTTAATCGTTAAACGAAAATAATTACACCATCGCGATGAGTATTTAATTATCTTTCTATAGATGGACACTTTGATATACTTTCGACCAAAAAAAAATTGTTTTTTTCACCTTTTTTTTCGTAGCCGAAAAAATCACATGTGATATGTAATATCACATGTGATATTAGTATAGAAAGATAATTAAATGCTCGTCGTAATGGTATATTTTTTTTTCGCTTAACGATTAACGGTTTGAAAGATATTAATATTTGAAAAAAAAAGGATTAAAATGTGTTTTTTTAAATTCACTACTACAAAATGTAGCTAAAGCAACACTCGTAAAGTGTTGTATTAAGTCTAAAAAATATTGCTTTACGTCTAGTGCAACACTTTACCAAGTGCCACCTTAGGCTCCGTTGCCTTAGATCTAAAGCAACACTTTTGACATAATATGCAACACTTATTGAAAGTGTTGCTTGAGTTTAACAAGTGCAACATTTTTAAAGGGCAACACTTCTCTACATTTATGAGCAACACTTTTTGGCTATTATAGCCGATCTACAACAACATTTTTACTATCATGTGCAACACTTTTCAAATTTCCATCCATTTAAAGGCAACATTTTCATTCTCAATCACAACACTTTATAGTGCTTTTAGTTAGAACAATTTACTCACAACAATATCTATTTGGCTTTCTAATATGAAGTACCAAAAAATGCACATTGTATAAAGTAAAAAAGAAACATAACTTCCACCATAACAATAACAAAATATGGTCAATAGTATCATATTCAATTACAAATTTTTCCTAACATAAAAATAATGAGCATACAGTGCATAATGAAACACATTGTTTGCACCAGGCGGATATAAATCTTCATCCACATATATCTTCGACATAACTATTTCATCTAATCATAGCGTGAATCTGCTTGCCTTCGAACACCAAAAACAATGTAGCCTGGTAAATATTGTTTGAATGGATCATGTTAGTATCTTTTTTGAATGGTCACTTATGTTAAATATTGAATAACACAAACGGTTATCAACCACTATATGAAAATTAGAGGTCACGTACCTTGTACCAAAGTTGAATGATCACTTATGTTAAATACCCGCGGATAACTTCAGGAGGTATCTTTCCTAATATCTTCCGCACAGCATCTTCAACTAATTTTTCACGGTCGTCTTCAGTTTGTTTTTGTATAGCTTCTAGCTGCCTTGCATGATCCTCTTTTAGTTCACTAATTCTCCTTTCATAGTTCGCTTCAAGCTCACTTTGCATATGAGCAGATTGACCTTTTTCAACTTCTAAACTAACTGTGGGTGATTTCACAATTTCCCTTGGGACTGTAGATGCGCTACCACTTCCATTCACCTTTTTTATCAACGTATTAGTAACACCTCAACCAAAAAGTCTACAATGCCCATCATACTCTTTATTCATAACAGCCAAGAAAGCATCTGCATGAGCACTTTCATCTTCAGGAGGATTATAGTTCCTCATTTTTTCCTTCAAAATTATGTTAAAGATATAAAAATTTAACTAACCATAATAGCAATACATGACATAATTGATATAGATGTTTTATTATCTTACGATTTTATTCGCCGTGTCATCGTATGTATCAGCATATACATTTCCTTCTTTCCTTTGGCGTGTGAGCTCAAACATTCCAGTTAAGCTAGGTTCTTCCTTGTTGGGGTCTTCCTCGATCTGTATTTATAATCAATATATACATCAGCATGATGCATCATTCATGTGGATGGCATGAACATCAAATATCGCTTAGACAACAAAACATTACCATTTCCTCACGAATCCTGGCAAAACTTTTTGGACCAGCTGTGTGCATGTTTTTTTTGAGACAAGCGCATATTCCTTGCCGCCAAACAACGCTTCTACATACAGTTAATAAAAATTCCAATTCATGCATCCATGTACAATAAAGGAAAACTAATAACAATATATAGATAGTTTCAGTAAAGATATATTAACACTGACTTACCATCACATCTTTCTTACTCCATAAAGTTAACAACTATGAAAAATTATTTTGTGGAATGGATTTTGGTCGATTCTTCCATCTTGTTTGCATATCCTTAAATTTATAGAAGTGCTTTTTCTTGATCCTACATTTGTATCCCCTCCAACAAGCTCCGATAGTCATTAGCACCCAAGATTTAGCGTGCTCAGGTACAATGTATTTTCCCTTCAAAAATGTAGTATCTTAATAGAATAAGAGAAGGTTTTATACAAAAAAAAAAAAAAAAAAAAAAAGGCACAAATCAGAGGCTTATAAGCATACCAGCACATACTTCCACATCATCTCCTTAATTGGTACTTTCGGCCATGACTTATAAGTCAAAGGTGCGTGGCTGGCATTACGAGCAATTGTACCTAAAAACCGAGAGAACTGACCAACTGTGTCTTTCTCCTTAGTTACAGGTCCAATAGGTTGTCCAAATTTATTGCATACTATAGTCTCACATGCATCGAAACCTCGTACATGAACGGCATGCATCATTGTTGGACCTCTTTTCTTTGTAGTAGATATAGCTAATAATCAATATTCACAATTAGATAAACTTAGAATATAGGCAATCAAACAACAAAAACACAATAAAGTTGTTAAGTAAATTAAATTAACCTGCTTTCTTTTGTAAGTCAGGGCCATCACGTTGTTCTTCGACTTGTTCACCAATCTCGTTTTCAGATTCATCTTCACTATCGGACCCCAATTCTATCCCATTTTGATTATTTCCAAACATAATATGCCCAGTGTCTTCATTTTCATCATCTATAAGACCATGTTGTTCTCTTTCATATTCATTCAAATATGTAATCATATAAACAAAGTTTAAGAAAGGCAAAAGATTATCTACAAGACCATGTTGTTCTCTTTCATATTCATTCAAATGTAATCATATGCAAGTGTGCTACATTGGTTCTACAATGTCTTTTTGTTTGTACGCATTTCAGTTGTGCATGCAAGTTTAAGATTTCTGTGATTGTTTGACACTATATCTGTTGGTACAGATTCTGCAATAAAGTCATATATGGTCCTTTATTCGTGCGGTTTTCTTATGTCAGTGGGCCAAGGAATGTTTTGAGATTCTAGTCTTGGTTTTAGGGTGTTTGGCACTGCGTTACTGGGTGGTAGTGTTTTGCCTTGAACCAGTGGGTTTCAAAAAAAAATCTACAAGTTTATATTACCTTGAAATCCCGCGTCATCCTCTTCCATCTCATTCTCAATATTATCTATGTCTTCATCATCATTTTGAGCACCATCACGTTCCCTATCTACGTTAATCAGGTCTACAATCATGGAAGAGCATATATGTAAAATAAATTAACATGAGACTTTTTTTTAACTCACTAAACATAATATATTAGAAAATGATACATATATATCTTCAGATCTCATGTCAAATAAGCTTCTCCTTGGTCCATTTGATATATTTTTTGTGGCAGAGTTCATCTCCATTGAATTACAATTGAAATCCCCCTTTTGCCTTAATGCCCCTTTTTTAGCGAAGATAATGAACATCCTATTGAAGAAAATAATGAAAATCCTCAAAATAGTTTTGTTGATGGAGTTAATCACAATATTTTTGATGTAAGAGTTTGGGATGGTTTAGATTCAAACTCAAAAGAGTTAATTGAGATGTTGGCATCCGAGATAAAATCAGAAATAGTTAAAAAAAATGAAAGAGGCAAAATATTATTATATAATTCTCGATTGCACTCCCGATGTAAGTCGTCAAGAACAAATGACTTTATTTATTAGATGTGTTGATGTATCGAGCTCTCCTATTAAGGTAGAAGAGTTTTTCTTAGAGTTTTTGGTCATAGAAGATATATCAGGTTTAGGTCTTTTTAATGTGCTACAAGATGTATTAAAATGTCTTAATCTAGATATTAAATATATTAGAGGATAAGGATACAATAATGGATCTAATACGATAATAAATGTTTTTGATGCAACAAACGCACGAAGACATTGTTTTAGGTGATACATTTGAACTTGTTATTCGGAATTTAGCTCCTCATATTGTAACATTTTATTTAATGAATAAAAATCGGCGTGGGATGAGCCACCTGGCTTGACCAGGTTCCAAACCCCTAAAAGAAAATGTGTTGTTTGTATACAAGGGGCATATTTTACTCGGCTCGCCCAGGGCATCCGAAATCTCAGGAACGGCCCTGATTACAGATCCGATCAATGATAAATCACTCTTCACAAAAAGTAACTCATATTAACACTAAATGTATACAATTGTTATCTGTAAATTAGTCATGGTATGACAGTTAAGCAATAATCAAGAATTTCTTACATGAGATATTTTCATGATAAACAGATAATGTTCAATGACTGTACATTGCACATAAAATAAGAAACACAACTTTGCAACACCTTACACACCTCAAATAAAGAAACCCAACTTCCCTAAAATGGTCACTGATCCATTTTTACACGAGTTTTGGTTGTTGAGCCCAAAATCCCTTCACATGAATCATACATGTATGGATCAGGCACATATTGTTAGAAGCGGTTGGATCCCACAGTTGCCCCTTGACGCTGCAAGGGGTCGCAACTCCCTTGACACCTGCGTCTTTGTCGTGGTAGAAAACATATTAGCTCAAGCGAGTGTATACTTCACACCTCCCTTACTCATATCCGACCTTTATATGACTTAATTAAGGACATTGGTCTCTAGTAATCACAATTACCTAAAATACTTGCAACAACAACAACAATATACCCAATCCCGCCGGGGCGGGGTAAGGGGGAGTAGAATGTAGACAAATCCTACCCCTACCTCACGATAAACCCAAAGTAAGGGGACTGCTTCTAGGATGACCTCCGGCAAGTGAGTGCGGTGAGAGTGTTCAAAAAGAGAAAGCGGGCATCTCCTATTGTAGTAGTGTTAACTACACAATAGACAACATGAACGTACATATATCATTCATTGTGTAACTTGAGAAACATAAATGACAATGAGCAGTCTAACTGATTTTTTATTGAGAATAAAATTAGTTGCTGGAATTATCTAAGAGGAATGAATATGTAATATCGAATTGACTAAAGCTATAGCACGGTATTAAATATGTACTTAATTGATGTGCCTTTTTCAAAAATGAGGAGGTGTTTGAACTACCCAAGCTCTACATAATTTGTATTACGACCTTTTTGTCTGGGGTACGAAAACAAGCGTCTGAAAAGGTGAGCCCAGCTGCATTGACATGTGATATTAACAGCCATCTCATCACAACTGTCCTCTTCATTTTCATCCTTATTGTGCTGGTTTGAATTATTTTGCACCTCACTAGAGTGATTCCCCTCTTCCTTATACTGCTCCTGGTTGTGCACTTCTTGTTTCCTTGGTGACCTGTCAAAATCCCCAAATTATTTATATCGGATACCTGGTCGCTTTCAAACATGCATAGTACAATTCAGATTATATTACTGGTGTTCTACCTTTCCACTATAAAATCAACTAGCAAATCAGGAAGCACCTGATAAATCTAACACCTAGGAAGAAGTTGCTTTATGATTTAAAAATAAAAACAAAAACTAAATAGGCATCGTGGTTTCACTTTTAAATGATATTATACAATACATTATAAGATCTTTAATAGATTCGTTAACGCATCTGCATGGTGTAAGACATGTAATATGATTCTGAAGTGGCACCGGAAAGGGACACTTTCACCCATGGGTGAACTTCAGCTGACATTGAAGGAAAATGGTGTTTGAAGAGCTAAAAAGCTTAGTGTGTCTATCTCCAGGGCCATATGTGCATCTAGTTTGCAAGTTTGCCAAACACCAGAAAGTATTCGGCTATAATGAGGAGCTCAAAAACTTTCAGATAGCAAATTCTGTCAATTTTGAAGTTGAAAATTTACTCGGTTGACCTTAAAAGTCAAATATACATCTTCATATTAAATCAAAGGAATATATCCGTTATTTTGATAATCCGAAGAAAAGTATTACAAATATACATAGAAAACTTACGCCGCGGATTCTTCCAAGTCATTATTACATGTTTCTGATTTTTCCTTTATAAAATTGTAACTAGTGGATGTATGTCGGGCAAACTGAAGCTGCATGCAGAAGAAAAGAAAGTCAATTCAAAGAGAGTTTTGAAAAACATTTTAAGTTGAGAATCTTGAACATATGTTGTGCATCAACAGTTTTCTCATATAGGTGGCAAAGTAAAAAAAAAAAAAAAAAAAAAAAAAAATCTAAATATAATAATGCATAGGCCCTAAGGGCTAAGGGTATCGTTATCAACTAGGCTTCATACCCGGTTTTACGTGGTTAGTCTGTTTACAAACTAACAGTTATGCGTGTATTGATAAATTGAGATGTTTGTTGTGGTTGGTTAAAAATACAAAACTTCTACTAACTGTAAATCTATTGTTCAAATAACAATTCTTATCAATAATATTACAAAAGAAAACATGTATCTCAAGTTATCATCCAAACTAAAAGAATTAGGAGGTTGTAACCACTTTGCATATCATATATATACTTTGAATTGTTTATTGAAAATTCTGGTTCATATAAATACAGTTCAAATATACATATTTTCACATAGACGGGTCCGAAAACGATCCCTTTTTCTTGATACAGCTAGTTGACAATTCTGATACTGTTAACCAAGATACGTAGTAGTAACTTTTAGTGTTACTAAATAAATAAAAAAAGAGTTACTAGTAACTTTTAATTATGCATAATGTAAGAGTCTATATATACATATAAACTAAATAGTCGTGTCCTGTTCCTTATAACATGCTGCCATTAATAGATAAAGATAAAAATATCTGAGATACATGCACGCACATCTACATATGCATATGCAAAAAAAAAAAAAAAAAAAAAAAAATTTGGTTGCAAACTTGCAATGCGTGCAGACAAAGCTAAAGAAGGAATAACGACTTAATATCATGATTGTAGGGATGAATGCTAACCTGATCACCGTCCTTGATCCCATGAAGACCAGCATTATCTTGGTCAAGGAGTTTCTGACCCTCATAACATAGGCAGAACTGTGCCCATACATGTGACCTGTCATGAGGATAAAATATCATCATGTGACCTGTCTTCAAAATTTGAAAATTATATAAATGAAATGTTTTTAATCAGTGCCATTCTCTACATGCTTACACATTTGAAAGATATATCATATAAGAAAATTTAATCAACTTCCACCCTTTTGCTTATATTATTAAACCAAATCATACACGTAAGATTAAAAGAAAAATATCCGAACAGAAAGTGAGTCAAATGATTTAAAATTTCTACCATAGTTTCCAAGTTTCTACATTGCTTTATACAATAATGAAGAAATTACATCATCACTTCACTAAATAAGATAGATCCTGAATTATAAATGTGGGCCTGAAACAAAATTGATAAAATTTCTACCATAGTTTACAAACTCATTTGACCCAACAGAGACGTTTCCTTTTTTGACTTGACCAATATTGCCACTTATAGAAATTAACTACAAAGATAGAAAAAGAAAGGAAACATAGGCATACCAAGAAACCTTGCCAATTCCCTGTTTGGGCAAGTGACTAAAGGCATCCTCCACTGCTTGCTTCAACTGTGCCACCGTGGGGTTCTTCACAACACTAATATCTTCACAACACAACCACCAAATTTTCTCTTAATTTTCGTTAAATATAAAACGAGCTAATTGAATAAAATGTCAGCCTACAACTACTAAAATTCATGGGAAGCTTCTATTGAAAACACTAAAAATATGATAAAAGTTTAGTACATTATAATCCATATTTGAATGCGTGATAGGTTCACATGTAAAATTACACTCTGCAAAATATTTACATATTAAGATAGTCAGTCCGGAGCCTTAATCCTCTAGATAAACCGGTCCATATGTATTCTTTTGATCTCAAGTTATCCTTTGAACTTTTCCATTATCACACTTTACCTTAAATTTTATCATCATGGCACTCTAATTTCAGTAGCTTGAATAAACTGAAATTTTAGCTAAAACTAGTAAAAGACTTGTACTTTTATTCTTGAGTTACTTACATAAATCGTTCTTGTGGTTTACCAAGTTTTTCAGCTTTTGTCCTAACACTTCAAAAACTACACACTCGTCCATGTACTTATCGTTTTTTAATAGACCGATTCCCCATCGGCCGTTAGTATTTCTTTGTTAAGTCCCCTATGTGAAGGTCACATGAGGGCATTTTGGTCATTTCATCGACATTTATCTTCGACTTTCATTTTATAAAAGACTTTTTGTTTTCTTTTAAGCTAAAAGCATAAAACAAAATCTAACCCATGCCCAAAATCTAATTAAAATCTAAACCAAACCAAATCAAAATCATTAAAACCCACAAATACACAAAATGAATAGAAAATTAACAATTAAATCAAAGCACCAAGTCTTAAATACACAAAATGAATAGAAAAATAACAATTAAATCAAAAGCACCAAGTTTAAAATTTTCACTTGATTGTAGTAACATAAAAAAGTCAAAATCACAAAGAAAATACCATCACATGAATCCGATAACCAAATCTGGAGATCTTTAACATATTAATTTGAAAGTTTATAACCAAATAAAAAACATATAAATACGAATCTGATTTCTCAAAATTTAAACTCACATCTGAAAACCACATGTGTAATTTTTGAAGTTTTAGGATGAGAGTTGAAAAAGCGTGTAAACCACATGGACGATTTTATTCTTTTTAGAAATGCCAACTCACACACAAAAAAACATTCTCACGCCCTGACATAAACTACACATTTTTCCCTCAAAGGACTTGAATCCACGACCACTTAGTTGGGATAGCATTTACACATATACGGGATGCCGACCTCTTTGTAAATAGCCAGGGGCGGAAAGGTGGCCGGCCGTGCTTAACGCAAAAGTCATAATGAAAAATATTGATTTAAAAATTAATCTGTAGGTTGTCTTTTATTGTTTAAGTTATTCATGTATGAATTTTGTAAACATATCTATAGAATAAGAGGTGTAAAAAACTAGTAGAAAAGCAGCTTGTTGTCTAAATACCTATTAAGTGGGTTGATATCACCCTACTAGCTCCACCTTGTCAATAGCTAGTCAAACATAGAGTGAAGTAAACTCTTACAAAGGCGAAAACTGAATAAAGGAGTACGAACTATGATCCAATTCAATTAACATAACATTCATTTTATTTGTGACAATAAATAAATTTAAACCAAAAAAAAAAAAAAAAAAAAAAAAAAAAAAAAAAAGGGCAGAATAGCTAAGAGAGAAGTATTTACCAAAGGAAGAACCATCTAACTTAAGAACAGTAAGCCTGATCGGTTGTATAGGAAGTTTGCCATATGAAGAAAAGCTCTTTCGATGTAACGTTTCGATAAGCCGCAATGGAGAAAGAGGACTTATCAGACTTGCAGGACTTGATCCACTTATCTCAAACGAATACTTCTTATGATCACAACCCAAATCATCATTATTTTCTGCCAACTTTTGCATATCCTTTTATTTATGAGCTGATGATGATTTTGAAGGGTTGCTAATGATAATGATTATAGATAGTGAAAGCAACGTAAGTTAGATTAAGACAATATTTTTTGATGCTTTGCTTGAGAATTCAGGGGAATTAAGGTAAGGGAAGGGTTTTACTTTTGGACATGGAAACCCACTTTGGAAGGATTATGTCGGAGACATAATCTTCTGTTACTAGATATTCCACTAATAGTCTGGGTATGTGGTGGATGAGGGCCTGCTATTTGGCAGGTGCGACTCTAAACCATATATGAAAAAAGTCACCTTTAAAAAAAAAAAAGATATTCCACTAATGTCCAATAGAATATTAGTTTAACGAAACCCACATGTTTTATTTGAACATGACGAATGATACATAGTGGGTTTAAAATTAGATTTGAATTTGGAATTTGTTTGAAAAAAATAAAAAATGATTGATAGTATTTTTTATTTTATTTTCATTTTTATTTTTTTATCATAAAATGATTGATAGTATTAATACAATAAGTAGGACCAATTTAAGTAGGACCCATTTAAATATATTATAAAAGTGAAAAAAAAAACTAAAATATTCATGCATATAAGAGGATTGTCATATTTTTAATGCATTGTCATAATTTTCTTTGATAGATTAGTTGACACCTACCTTTTTAATAATGAATGGGTTTATGGTGTCTTTTTCATAGATTCATTCACATATATGCCTACCAAACGTATATCTTTGTTGATCATTTCAATCTTTCATTCAACACCCCCACATACAAAAAAGATGTGATTGAAACACTCATAATTTTGATTAGGATACTCAACTGTACAAGCGTTAAAGCACACTGCAAACACTATACAAGTGTATAATGCATAAAATATAGTATTTCAATAAAAAATATGAGTAGTCAAATCAATTCTCTTTACTAAAATAAATCCACACATACATGTGGCAATGAATTATAGATAATGAAAAATAAGAAACAGAAAATATAGTACAAAATGATTGGTCCATCATTTTTGCCATATATGATCGTGTGAAAGTTGGTAAAAAAAGTTTGCCATATATGGCTCGGGTGTCAAACTGAAGGGTTCATATGACATATCATGTCAAAGTCAAATATCTAAGTTATCAAAGAGTTATAATCAAAGTCCAAATACCAAAGGTTCATATGAAAGGTTCAAATGCCAAAGGTTCATATCAAAGGTCAAAGCAAAGGTTTATATCAAAGTTCAAATGCCAAATGTTCACAAATCTAAGGGTGCATAGCAAAGGTTCAAATAGAGCATAAGTCAAAGAAAGTCATACTGAGAAGGCTCAGATTAAAGATATCATAATTAAGCCAATATCAAAGATGAGAACGAATCATGAGAAACCTTAAAAGATAAGGTCAGAATATCTGTACCTTTACCGAGTCAAAACAAACCGAAATCAAACGTAAATAGAATGGTCATTCCCGCTTCACCAAACCTAGAATAGAATGGATTCAAATTAAGAAGAGTTCAAATCACGTAAATTACCTCTTTGAGTTATCTTTCCATTTTTAGTAGCTTTCCATATTTAGCAGCTTAAGCATTTTAGAAGACTTTCTACTTTCAGTAAGTTTCCTTATTTAGTAATTTTCCCGAATTAGTAATTTAATACTTTAAGGTTATTATTGACGATTAAATAATATATAAGGTTTAAAATGATCAATGTAGTAAGTTAGGATTAAGTACGACAATTTAATAAAGTTTAGGGTCAAAATATAAGTCATCAAAATTAAATGTTAAAATGTTAAATAAAATTATTCTAAGATTTATACTAGAAATTTCATCATTAATTTAGACCGCGACGACCCAAAATATTATTATCACGTTTAGAAACATATACACTCCATGCTCATTTATTTATCTTTCGAATCAAAATGTTAAACCGAGCATACATGCATGAAATCTCTTTTTACTATTTAGGTCGTTAATGATATAGATTTGGATATATATAGAATCAAAAGCAAGACGGATGAAACAGCAACCACATGAGTCAAATCGAATAACCATGGATCAAATAAATTAGTTTTGAAATCGTTAGTTTATGTGTGCCATTATTCTCGTTACATGTTAGACACATACATACCCACGACTCAACCCATTAACGAAAACAAAGCAATTATATTTCTATACATATAAGTCGTGTTATATATCTTACGTGACCAAGATATTATACTCTTCATATATCTCTTTAAGTAATGAGACATAAACAATTATATCTGAGTTGTGTAGCACTTTTAACATGACATGGTTAGTTCTGTATTTGCATGACTTTCATAAACAATCATATATTTTGTGGCCTTTTTACATTTAACAAAATAATACAATCTATTCCCATGCATAGTATTAGGATATTTACGTGACATATATTAAAGTGGATTTTAAAGGGTGCGTTTTAAGCTGCAACTAGGGTCGATAAGGGCTGCTAACATGACTTCAAAACAGTCTCAAACACATGATACAACAGCTTATATTAGGGCGAATCGTGTCACGATTTCATGCAGGTTTCATGATCAATTTAACAAGACTAAATGATCCACTTTTAAACCAAATTTGAGTCTTAAATAACATGTGCTCCTATGCGTATAAAACAAGATTCAAAGATTTCTGTGATACATTTATTATGTCGAGCCATAAAATAACCAACCTTCGAGACAAAAAGACTACGCATACACAGGTTCATATAATCGATTAAATAGATTAGCTGGTCGTTATTTTCTGTGACGTCTTGTATGATTTTGTGTGACCATGTGTTCGATATGACAAACAAAACATAATCGAAACAACAACAAGAGTCGAACAAGAAAGAGTTGTATTGAACAAGGAGGGATGATGTTACCCTTGATGCGTGAAACGGAGAAGAACAATACAAGGATCGAACACCACTTTTAACTAGCCGAATCACCCAAGCAAAACCACCTCGTACAGCTTGAGATCCCACGAATACAAACCCTATTTCTGAACTAGAAATCCACATCCAAAGGTGCTCCAACAATTCGTTCACCACACCTTTTGTTTGCTTAGAATCGGATGAAAAAAAAATGAACAAAAAGAATGGCAGTCGTGTGTTTTAGTTTGAGAGAGTTTTTAGGGTTTGTTTGAAGTTGTGATACGGTATAAATGGGGATCACAAGAAAACGTGTAATGGGATTGAGCAGAATCAAGATTGCCGTGATATAGGGGCGTGATATAATCATTCCATACTTAGCTAATTTGGGCTTGGGCTTTGTTTGAGATTTCATGTTCCAAGTAAAAGAAATTCGGCCCATTTTATAACTTAGTTAAACGTTTATATGCATTTTATGTATATAGGTTTGTAGTTTTTAGTTGTCATAAGTTTTATAGGTTTGTTATATTGCAAATGTTCAAATTTTATCATATAAGTACTTAGGTTATACGTTTGAGATTTAACGGGTGTTATAATTCTTCCCCTCTAAAAAGAAAATTTCGTCCGCGAAATTGAAGTCACCAAAGTCAAACAAAAACGTAGCAATTCACAAAATACCGTCGCAAATATCCTCACACTCGGGGAGGTTCTTCCAAAGGATCTTAACAACAACATAGTTTCTCATGACTCAATCAAGACAAGGTGGGTACAGATTACTCAGAAGGAGTCAATTTGGTTTAATCTGGTCACAAAAGCCAATGCAACATATAGCGGATGGTAGGTGAATATTCTCGAAATATCACATGTGATATGAACAAAATTTCAAATCGAATAAGTATTATCAAACAGTAGAGAGTTATACCAGGAGCATAAGATTTTTAACAGAGGCCAACAGAATGCAATTCGAGAATCCAAACTTATCCAGATATCTAATGAACGAAACAGAGCAAACGTATAGATAGAATGAACCTAAGGTCCCATTAATCGCGGATATTCGACAAAACGGAGGTGCACCAACTACGAACAGAAAAAGGGTAGTCTAACTCGCACAAATTCAGACTTTAATAATGTCAGCAACCGAATGATCTTGTTTCCCAATACTTGATCTTAATGATTCAATGATGGTTTTTTTTGGGTCACCCAGGGAAGGCACATCACACAAAATTCAAATCAAAAGAATCACATACCGAACGTAACAGATGACAAACGTATCCCCGCAAAAGACATACAAAGGAAGATGTAGGATTGGGAGGGTACTCCATTCGCGGATAAGGAATTGAACTAATCAGATGAGAATGTATCGAATGATAGTATGATGAAGGTGACATATATAAGTCTAACCCTTTAGATTTACAAATAGTTTCGTCTTCAAAATAACCTTCCAAAGGTATTTTTGTAAACCGACAGATCTTGATTCCCAAAATCCAAAACTTCATCTTCATAGCAAAATATCGATGTAGCTCTTCATAGAAACAGATCAAATCCATATAGGCAGAAAATTGGTCGATTGATAACATCAAAGGCAAGAAAACTCTATTAGCAGAACTTAGGATTTATCAATACATAGAAGTCAAGCAATCGCGTGATGCGTAACCAAACATACCAAAACGTACGGCGATAAGGTAGATCAAACGTACAGATCAAAAGAATCCTAAAGTCTCACTATTCGCAGATTGTAGCAAACGAAAACAGAAATCTAGGTCTCCACTAAGGCACTTCTCGAGACATCATATGAACACAACAAGTGCACGTTATATGATGTAAGTATTATCACGTTGGCCAGGCGTCATAATACTAGCATCATATAAATATGCCCTCATGATGGTCATACTTTGTCTCAATTAGTGAAACAAATCTACAATTCCACCTATCAGTCCAACTAACTCCTGGGTTAGTCCTATTCAAAGATCAATAACAAAACGATGTCGAACAAAACCAACGAAGCTCGGAAAAACATAACAAAATCAATCAATCATCATCAGAAATAAACATGTCGCTAAGGCATCAATTCCTCCATCACAAGGTTCGTTTCAAGAATTCGTCTCTTCAAAATCTTCTTATGTCCAAGTAGTCAGTCTTCGTCCATCTTCTAGTTTAAGGGTGAAACAACATCATTATCTTGAGTTGGTTCCTCAAGCCTTCTGCAGTTTCTTCTTGGAATGTGACTGAGTAATGTAAATCTCTGGTACGGTCTTCAATCTCCTCATCATCCAGTCTGCTTCCACTCTTAATTCATCTTAGTACAACCAAGATGAATAGGGAAGTGGGACTGTATGTTCTTCATCAGCTCCAGGTTCGCCGTCTTGACCAGGTTCCAGCGTTCTGCTCGTCCACTCTTCCATCTTGCGGGGTATGTCATCAACTCTCCAAGATAGTTACCGTTGTTCGTCCTCTTCAGGTTCTATCCAGATCCATTCTCTGGTGGAAAACTTGGTGGTTCAACAAGAATCATATCCGAAATTTCAGGGTGCCAAAATAATTCACACGATAATGTTCATTCCTTGGTGGACAAAATAAGTGCAAGGGAATTTCATAACCGCGAAAGTAACGTACGAGTCTCCAGGGCAATAATGATATCAAAAGTTTAATGATCGGACATCATGGTATAGGATTTTCAAAATAATTTAAAACACCAAAGGTGAGACATTGCAGAATAATCGTCAGCATCTCGAATTCTTAAGCAATCAAACTCATATTAGGATCAATCTGAAGTTGACTTTCCAAAGAAAGGCAGATTAACATAGCAGATTTTATCGTTCCAAAGGAAAAGAAACATTCTCATACTCGTGGTTAAACACCACCCGACTTCCCAAAGATGGAAAAGATGAGTAAAGCAAAATCAAATAACGTCAGAAAACTTACAGAGGATTTACCAAACGCAAGATACGAACATAGAGAGCATCAAGCACTTCATCGCCATGTAGATTCTCAGAATGCCCAAAGAGATGTCAAAAGGATTAACAAATATGTTAGGGATCGAAGATAAAATCAAAATAGCATTGTGCATTTCCATGCAGTCTAAAATGCCTTCAAACTTACTAGTGGTAAACTTAGGTGGTGCAAGGATTTCTAACTCCAAAAAGGATTATTCCAAAAAGGCATAGCTAACCGTAAGGCACGAATCAGAGTAATGCGGAAGTAAAGATACATAAGAAGGATCTTAAAGTCTACCCATTCCTTACTAGTTAAAACTTAAGTTCATATAGGGGATTCCTAAGGCAAGTTCTCAAAACGGTTTCCTATGATCCTACAATGGAAGCTTAATGGTCCAAAACTCACATGTCATAGCCTAAGCTCTACGGATGTTGAATCCGCCGATCCAAACCTGGCTCTGATACCATAATTGTAACACCCCAACCCGATAAGGGTAGAAGTACTACATTATGGTGACATATCAAAGCAAACACAAGCATACATCTTAAGTAATACAAAGGAATCTCAAAGGTTTCAAGGAAACGGAAGTACAAAGTTACAATGAGAACAACAATAAATACTAAGTCTGATACTGAACATCTCTTCTAGTCATCTCTAAATCCAGAAAAGCTATCAATGTATAGTCTTCTAAGTCCAAGGTACTCTCCGCCCATAACCTAGCTTCCTACTAAAACCTGTCGCAGGAAAAGAAATGCGGCTAAGCTTAAAAAGCCCAGTGAACAGATATATATAAACGGGAAACCAATGATAACGAACGAACAAAGGTATAATGTAAGGTGCATTGGGGAAAGCATAAGGTATAAGCAAAGGATAACAAAGGTATGAGATAATCAGTAGCAAATCATAGTGTAAGATAAGGTAAACCTGTAATCAACCAAAGTGTAAGGTCAGTCATCAAATCCCGAGCCCGAACAAATCATATCACATATCACATCATAGTAACCATGAAGTAGCTAGCTCCCAAAATGTGAAGACACGGATTGCACCCATGCACATTCACCGAACATATAATAATCATAGTCATAATCATGTCAAATCCATCGAACACAAAACGAACCTAGGATTGCAATCCATACGCCCCCCGAACAAATAATCATAATCATCATAATAATCATAAAGCGCGCATATCATATAAATGGGGATGGTGTGAGAAATCACTCACCCACACGTGAGTCATGCCACTGGTGCATCAATGACACGACCATGTTACCTTCATGGCTAGGAAACGAACTTGGCTCGGGTGTCAAACTGAAGGGTTCATATGGCATATCATGTCAAAGTCAAATATCTAAGTCATCAAAGAGTTATAATCAAAGTCCAAATACCGAAGGTTCATATCAAAGGTTCAAATGCCAAAGGTTCATATCAAAGGTCAAAGCAAACGTTTATATCAAAGTTCAAATGCCAAAGGTTCACAAAACTAAGGGTGCATAGCAAAGGTTCAAATAGAGCATAAGTCAAAGAAAGCCATACTAAGAAGGCTCAGATTAAAGATATCAGAATTAAGCCAATATCAAAGATGAGAACGAATCATGAGAAACCTTAAAAGATAAGGTCAGAATATCTGTACCTTTACCGAGTCAAAACAAACCGAAATCAAACGTAAATAGAATGGTCACTCCCGCTTCACCAAACCTAGAATAGAATGGATTCAAATTAAGAAGAGTTCAAATCACGGAAATTACCTCTTTTAGTTATCTATCCATTTTTAGTAGCTTTCCATATTTAGCAGCTTAAGCATTTTAGAAGACTTTCTATTTTTAGTAAGTTTCCTTATTTAGTAACTTTCCCGAATTAGTAATTTAATACTTTAAGGTTATTATTGACGATTAAATAATATATAAGGTTTAAAATGATCAATATAGTAAGTGAGGGTTAAGTACGACAATTTAATAAAGTTTAGGGTCAAAATATAAGTCATCAAAATTAAATGTTAAAATGTTAAATAAAATCAATCTAAGATTTATACTAGAAATTTGATCATTAATTTAGACCGCGACGACCCAAAATATTATTATCACGTTTAGAAACATATACACTCCATGCTCATTTATTTATCTTTCGAATCAAAATGTTAAACCGAGCATACATGCATGAAATCTCTTTTTACTATTTAGGTCGTTAATGATATAGATTTGGATATATATAGAATCAAAAGCAAGACGGATCAAACAACAACCACATGAGTCAAATCAAATAACCATGGATCAAATAAATTAGTTTCGAAATCGTTAGTTTATGTGTGCCATTATTCTCGTTACATGTTAGACACATACATACCCACGACTCAACCCATTAACAAAAACAAAGCAATTATATTTCTAAACATATAAGTCGTGTTATATATCTTACGTGACCAAGATATTATACTCTTCATATATCTCTTTAAGTAATGAGACATAAACAATTATATCTGAGTTGTGTAGCACTTTTAACATGACATGGTTAGTTCTGTATTTGCATGACTTTAATAAACAATCATATATTTTGTGGCCTTTTTACATTTAACAAAATAATACAATCTATTCCCATGCATAGTATTAGGATATTTACATGACATATATTAAAGTGGATTTTAAAGGGTGCGTTTTAAGCTGCAACTAGGGTCGATAAGGGCTGCTAACATGACTTCAAAACAGTCTCAAACACATGATACAACAGCTTATATTAGGGCGAATCGTGTCATGATTTCATGCAGGTTTCATGATCAATATAACAAGACTAAATGATCCACTTTTAAACCAAATTTGAGTCTTAAATAACATGTGCTCCTATGCGTATAAAACAAGATTCAAAGATTTCTGTGATACGTTTATTATGTCGAGCCATAAAATAACCAACCTTCGAGACAACAAGACTACGCATACACAGGTTCATATAATCGATTAAATAGATTAGCTGGTCGTTATTTTTTGTGAAGTCTTGTATGATTTTGTGTGACCATGTATTCGATATGACAAACAAAACATAATCGAAACAACAACAAAAGTCGAACAAGAAAGAGTTGTATTGAACAAGGAGGTATGATGTTACCCTTGATGCGTGAAACGAAGAAGAACAATACAAGGATCGAACACTACTTTTAACCAGCCGAATCACCCAAGCAAAACCACCTCGTACAGCTTGAGAACCCACGAATACAAACCCTATTTCTGAACTAGAAATCCACGTCCAAAGGTGCTCAAACAATACGTTCACCACACCTTTTGTTTGCTTAGAATCGGATGAAAAAAATGAACTAAAAGAATGGCAGTCGTGTGTTTTAGTTTGAGAGAGTTTTTAGGGTTTGTTTGAAGTTGTGATACGGTATAAATGGGGATCACATGAAAACGTGTAATGGGATTGAGCAGAATCAAGATTGCCGTGATATAGGGGTGTGATATAATCATTCCATACTTAGCTAATTTGGGCTTGGGCTTTGTTTGAGATTTCATGTTCCAAGTAAAAGAAATTCGGCCCATTTTATAACTTAGTTAAACGTTTATATGCATTTTATGTGTATAGGTTTGTAGTTTTTAGTTGTCATAAGTTTTATAGGTTTGTTATATTATAAATATTCAAATTTTATCATATAAATACTTAGGTCATACGTTTGAGGTTTAACGGGTTTAATAATTCTACCCCTCTAAAAAGAAAATTTCGTCTGCGAAATTGAAGTTACCAAAGTCAAACAAAAACGTAGCAATTCACAAAATACCGTCGCAAATATCCTCACACTCGGGGAGGTTCTTCCAAAGGATCTTAACAACAACATAGTTTCTCATGACTCAATCAAGACAAGGTGGGTACAGATTACTCAGAAGGAGTCAATTTGGTTTAATCTGGTCACAAAAGCCGATGCAACATATAGCGGATGGTAGGTGAATATTCTCGAAATATCACATGTGATATGAACAAAATTTCAAATCGAATAACTATTATCAAACAGTAGAGAGTTATACCAGGAGCTTAAGATTTTTAACAGAGGCCAACAGAATGCAATTCGAGAATCCAAACTTATCCAGATATCTAATGAACGAAACAGAGCAAATGTATAGATAGAATGAACCTAAGGTCCCATTAATCGCGGATATTCGACAAAACGGAGGTGCACCAACTACGAATAGAAAAAGGGTAGTTTAACTCGCACAAATTCAGGCTTTAATAATGTCAGCAACCGAATGATCTTGTTTCCCAATACTTGATTTTAATGATTCAAAGATGGTTTTTTTTGGATCACCCAGGGAAGGCACATCACACAAAATTCAAATCAAAAGAATCACATACCGAATGTAACAAATGACAAATGTATCCCCGTAAAAGTCATACAAAGGAAGATGTAGGATTGGGAGGGTATTCCATTCGCGGACAAGGAATTGAACTAATCAGATGAGAATGTATCGAATGATAGTATGATGAAGGTGACATATATAAGTCTAACTCTTTAGATTCACAAATAGTTTCGTCTTCAAAATAACCTTCCAAAGGTATTTTTGTAAACCGTCAGATCTTGATTCCCAAAATCAAAAACTTCATCTTCAAAGCAAAATATCGATGTAGCTCTTCATAGAAACAGATCAAATCCATATAGGCAGAAAATTGGTCGATTGATAACATCAAAGGCAAAAAACTCTATTAGCAGAACTTAGGACTTATCAAGACATAGAAGTCAAACAATCGCGTGATGCGTAACCAAACATACCAAAATGTACGGCGATAAGGTAGATCAAACGTACAGATCAAAAGAATCCTGAAGTCTCACTATTCGCAGATCGTCGCAAACGAAAACAGAAATCTAGGTCTCCACTAAGGCACTTCTCGAGACATCATATGAACACAACAAGTGCACGTTATATGATGTAAGTATTATGACGTTGGCCAGGCGTCATAATACTAACATCATATAAATATGCCCTCATGATGGTCATACTTTGTCTCAATTAGTGAAACAAATCTACAATTCCACCTATCAGTCCAACTAACTCCTGGGTTAGTCCTATTTAAAGATCAATAACAAAACGATGTCGAACAAAACCAACGAAGCTCGAAAAAACGTAACAAAATCAATCAATCATCATCATAAATAAACATGTCGCTAAGGCATTAATTCCTCCATCACAAGGTTCGTTTCAAGAATTCGTCTCTTCAAAATCTTCTTATGTCCAAGTAGTCAGTCTTCGTCCATCTTCCAGTTTAAGGGTGAAACAACATCATTATCTTGAGTTGGTTCCTCAAGCCTTCTGCAGTTTCTTCTTGGAATGTGACTGAGCAATGTAAATCTCTAGTACGGTCTTCAATCTCCTCATCATCCAGTCTGCTTCCACTCTTAATTCATCTTAGTACAACCAAGATGAATAGGGAAGTGGGACTGTATGTTCTTCATCAGCTCCAGGTTCACCGTCTTGACCAGGTTCCAGCGTTCTGCTCGTCCACTCTTCCATCTTGCGGGGTATGTCATCAACTCTCCAGGATAGTTACCGTTGGTCGTCCTCTTCAGGTTCTATCCAGCTCCATTCTCTGGTGGAAAACTTGGTGGCTCAACAAGAATCATATCCGAAATTCCAGGGTGCCAAAATAATTCACACGATAATGTTCATTCCTTGGTGGACAAAATAAGTGCAAAGGAACTTCATAACCACGAAAGTAATGTACGAGTCTCCAGGGCAATAATGATAGCAAAAGTTTAATGATCGGACATCATGGTATAGGATTTTCATAATAATTTAAAACACCAAAGGTGAGACATTGCAGAATAATCGTCAGCATCTCGAATTCTTAAGCAATCAAACTCATATTAGGATCAATCTGAAGTTGACTTTCCAAAGAAAGGCTGATTAACATAGCATATTTTATCGTTCCAAAGGAAAAGAAACATTCTCATACTCGTGGTTAAACACCACCCGACTTCCCAAAGATGGAAAAGATGAGTAAAACAAAATCAAATAACGTCAGAAAACTTATAGAGGATTTACCAAACGCAAGATACGAACATAGAGAGCATCAAGCACGTCATCGCCATGTAGATTCTCAGAATGCCCAAAGAGATGTTGATGAGTGTGTAAATACTCATCATTTCTGTTACATATAAACTGCAAAAACATATGAAAACACACAGGAATACCTTGAAATACATAAAATTATCCCTGGATTGTGTTTTTATGCATAAGGATTGAAAACTGTTGAAAAACAAAACATTTCACATAATTTACAGTTTTAGTCCCTGAACTTTGGAAAATTGGCAAAACTAGTCCCTGGTAAATCAAAACTTGTACAAATGTCATAAAGGTCCTTGGGATTCATAAGTTGTCAAGAAAAGTCCTTTAAAGTTTAAAAATGGCAAAATGACAACTTTGGTCCCTCAACTTTGAAAAGTGTCAAAAATAGTCCCTAAGGTTTTGAAAAATGGAAAATGTGAAAAATAAACCTTATGCTATTCTAAATTGACAAAATTGGTCCTTATGATAACTTTTAAGAAGTTACAAATTAAACCCTTCAAAAATCAGAAAATTGCAGATTTGGTCCCTGGAGTTTGTGGAATTGGCAGATTTGGTCCCTGAGGTTTAAAATAATAAAATTTATACTTGTGGTCCTTGTACTAATGGTTAATTGCAGGTTCAGTCCTTATTTGAAGTTTGGAAAAATCACAAACAAAGCCCCTCAACTTTACCTATATTACACATTTGGTCCTTGTGATTTTCTAAGCTAAAAAACCAACCGGATCCTTTATTTACTATAAACCCAAATCCAACACAAACCACAATCCAAATCCAGTCCAACCACTTGGGCCCAAAATCCCTTCCAAGCCCACCCCCTTTGTAAAATAAATAAAACAAACACCCCGTATTTCCCTCTTCGTCTTCCACCTCACACCCACACCTGTAACTCCACCTCAACCCCTCCAGCTCACACCCTCATCATTCTACCCACTCTCCACCATCTCCTTCACCCTGAACACGCCACAATTAATGCCTTCACACCCCATTTTCACCCCAATACCACTACTACCCACGGTTTTGAGCAAAACCACACCAACTTGCATCAAAACTTCTAATACTTGTCCCTCCACCTCATGCTACCTCCCAATAATCTTTAATTGCATCAGAACTGCCTCAATTCCACGTGGAGCGTTTTGGCGCCAAAACCGATTTAAATGGTTGGGATGAGTTTGACTCAATCAATGGCTATGATTTGAAGTGGGAAAAGATATTTGGGCTAGTGGGAAGATATTTGGTGATAAATATCAGAAGAAGAGAGCAATGCCAGGGATCTAGAGTAATTTTATTATTTTAATGTCGAATAGTTTAAATTAGCATTTCAATGTAATCTTAAAGTCTTAAAAACATTCAAGAAAGTTGTCTCAGTGTATCTTTTTTCTTTGTCACTCATCAATTTAAGATTTCAGTTTGTATCTCAGTTTTTGAATTTCTTAATTTCAAAAAATTCTCATAAAACTTGTTTGTTGTTAGTTGTTGTTATTATTGAATTCATAAGCTCATGTAAGCTTTGACAAAGCTCAAATAAGCTTAGGAAAACATCACTTAGCTGGTTAGTCCATAAAAGAAAAAAAATAAGAAAAATACAAATTAAGTAAAGTAAAAATAAAAAATTAGTGGTTAGAGTACTTGGAAGCAAAGGAGCTTGATGATTATGGATGTTTCTGGTTTAGTTGCCTCTGGGAGGTGTTAGGATAGGTGTGTGATCTCTGGTTACTTGATCTCAGCTTGAATACAATTTGTAAGTTTTTTTTTCCATTTTAGCTATTTACTGTAGACATACTTAGTCTTTGATACTTAAGGCCTATTCAATGTTTGTGAAGTGATTTGATGCTAGTATGATCTTTGCTATTCAGTGAATGACTGTGTTGCTCACATTGACATTCTAACTGCCATTATGTCATATCTAGCATACTATAGCATGTGTGGTTGTTTGTGCTTAATCTCAGCTTAAATATAGTTAGTATAACTTATTAGATAACTTAGTATAAGTAGAATAGCCTGTATTATTTATTTGCATTGAAATAAATAATTAGTCACTTTTAAAAGGAGCATAGTCTGTCATAATGCTAAATTTTTGACTTGTAAGCATAAGGTGTTAATGTCTGTGTAATTGTGCTCTTATTAGTCCACTTCATCATGTTATGATCTTGTGTAAGCAAAACATGGCCTGAATTAGTCTTATTGTTTGAAAATCTCAAATTAGTGTTGTTAAGAGGGTGTTTGGCACAAGCTGTTCAAGGGACTCAGAGGAGTCTTGGTTGTTTGTAACTGTTTCAATAACTTAACTTAGGTCATTAGAGGTTAGTTAGGTCACAAAATCAGTGCTTACATTAGCAAAAGTCAGATTTACCAAAATTCCACCACCACAGTTAACTGTGGTGGTTTTTGAGTTCCACGACCCATCATTTCATTAGACAAGTTGTTATTTCAACATAATTTAGTCTTACTTCAACTTAAAAACATGTTTTCAGTTAGTTAGATCAAATCAAAACTCATAAAAGTCAACTGTGCTTAAAAATAGTAAAAGTCAAAAGTTGCATGTTCAGATTTTCATCAATTTAGCAAGAATATTAGTGATTTTTATGTTTGGACTTAAGGCTTGAAAATTGTTTTGTGAAAACTCTACTAGCTAAAATTGTGATTTTCATTGTTGTCATATTTTTAAGATTTTTTTTAGTGGACTAAAATGCCCCTTGAACTGAGCTGCAGGGCAAGGTGATTGCCCTGTCTCAGCAGACCTTGGCTCACCCACCACCTTTGGTGGTCCATTGTGGTTGACTCTGTGGGTCCCACACCCCATAAATAGGCTCTTACAACCCCCCTCCTACCAGGCTTGAACCCTTGACCCTTTGGTTGACCTGTACACCACTGGGACCCACCTTAAATCATCTTGGAAATCTGTCCCATTTCTGTCTCAGTCACCATATAAGCAATTGCTTATTTCAGCTTTTTAGCTTATCCATTGAGCTTATATTAGCAAATCTAGCTTATTTAAGTTAAAATATCTTAAGTGAGCCAGGTTTCATCCTTGTGGACCCCACACAAGCTCAGTTGAGCTTATTCCTTGTCCTAGTCAAACTTTGGTCAACTGTCTTAATAATAAGCTTACACACAGCTTATTAATAGTTTATAAAATTATTGCTTTTACAAAAGTTAGTTATTTTTAGGTATAAAATAGGTTGGTAAAAGAAAAAGTCAAGAAAAAACCAAACTTAATTAAAGTGATAGCTTCTATTTAATAGAAATTATCTATTTAATTTTCTTTTTAGCTTATTTATAAGCACTTCTGCTATTTTATATTTTTATTAAACCTCTTATATATTAAAGTAATTTTATAAATTTTTTCAGAATTTTCTTTTGTAATCTAGTGTTATTTAGAATTAATATTAGTTTATTTAATAATTAAATAATAAATAAGAATTAAATAGCATAATATATTTTTATAAGGTAACATCTATATTTTATATTTTTCCTAGCTTCTATAAGTCATAAAATAATTTTAGAAATTTTCTTGTGATTTATACTGTTCATTTACTAGTTTTCATAATTTAATCATTTTAATTAGATATTAATCAATAAATAGAATAATAATTAGTAAATTAAATTAAAAATACATAATATAAATTATTTATATTTTTTTAGGATTCCTATGATGGTTAATTAGAGATATAAAATTTTTCATAATTATCTAAGTCTTTTTAGTAATTATAAATAAGTTAATCAATATAATTAGTTAAATAATAAATAAATAATAAATAATTAATAATAAATATATAAATAGTGTGAAAAATATAATTTAAATTTTAAAATAAGTTTTATAATATTTTAGATTTTTAGAAATTTTAATTTTAATTTTCTAGACTTATTTCACATTTTCATAATTATTAGTTAAATTGATAAATAATTAATAATAGTTATTAAATATAAATAATTAATTAAATAGTTTTTAATTAATAAATAAATATTTTAAATTTATTTAATTTGCATTTAAGCCCCTAAGGCTTATAAAAGCCCACTATAAGTTAAATTTGTTTTTGTTTACGTTTAATTAATAAACGTTTACATTTTTCAGTCCCTTTTTCACGTGTACTTACCTGATTTCACGTATTAGTTGATATAGCTTATTAAAGCTATTCACTCTTATATTTCAGTAGTACAAATCACTTAAAACCTTTTCCTGTTCAATTCACCTGATCTCAAAGTCGTTTTATTTCAGATTTCACATCTCGTTGGGATCTAACGATCCGGGGAAACACTAAACTCACCGGAGTATTGGTTTAGGCTGTCTGACTTGTTGACCATAACATGGTTAATATTATCTGACTGTTTCACACCAATCAGATGTCAAAAGGATTAACAAATATGTTAGGGATCGAAGATAAAATCAAAATAGCGTTGTGCATTTCCATGCAGTCTAAAATGCCTTCAAACTTACTAGTGGTAAACTTAGGTGGTGCAAGGATTTCTAACTCCAAAAAGGATTATTCCAAAAAGGCATAGCTAACCGTAAGGCACGAATCAGAGTAATTCGGAAGTAAAGATACATAAGAAGGATCTTAAAGTCTACCCATTCCTTACTAGTTAAAACTTAAGTTCATATAGGGGATTCCTAAGGCAAGTTCTCAAAGCGGTTTCCTATGATCCTACAGTGGAAGCTTAATGGTCCAAAACTCACATGTCATAGCCTAAGCTCTACGGATGTTGAATCCGCCGATCCAAACCTGGCTCTGATACCATAATTGTAACACCCCAACCCGATAAGGGTAGAAGTACTACATTATGGTGACATATCAAAGCAAACACAAGCATACATCTTAAGTAATACAAAGGAATCTCAAAGGTTACAAGGAAACGAAAGTACAAAGTTACAATGAGAACAACAATAAATACTAAGTCTGATACTGAACATCTCTTCTAGTCATCTCTAAATCCAGAAAAGCTATCAATGTATAGTCTTCTAAGTCCAAGGTACTCTCCGCCCATAACCTAGCTTCCTACTAAAACCTGCCGCAGGAAAAGAAATGCGGCTAAGCTTAAAAAGCCCAGTGAACAGATATATATAAAAGGGAAACCAATGATAACGAACGAACAAAGGTATAATGTAAGGTGCATTGGGGAAAGCATATGGTATAAGCAAAGGATAACAAAGGTATGAGATAATCAGTAGCAAATCATAGTGTAAGATAAGTTAAACCAGTAATCAACCAAAGTGTAAGGTCAGTCATCAAATCCCGAGCCCGAACAAATCATATCACATATCACATCATAGTAACCATGGAGTAGCTAGCTCCCAAAATGTGAAGACACGGATTGCACCTGATACGTGGAAATCGCACCAGGCTTTACCTCTCAAGGGATATTGAGAAGCTTACAACCCCCACCAGGCAGTGTACCTGATCGTTGTAGTATATTAAAGTGACAAGTACCGGGGGATTGATCGTTCAGCTAGGAATAGTGTCACTAGGATTAGAAAACCTAAATACTAGTTCTAAAGGTGAGGGATGATTATTTTTGTATTTTTATATTTTTTAGAAAGCAAGTAAAAATCTCGAGTGTGAAGGATTTGGGCGGAATTAGTTGCTAGTCAACTAACCCAATACTAAAGATGCAATCAAAATAAAATGCTAGAAATGAAAATAAACTAAATTAACTAAGGTTGTGAGCAATAAGTGGAGAAAATATGTTTACTTAGATTTCACTACTCCCTAGACATCTTTTACACGTTAATTACTTGTTATAGTTGCGTGGATGATGGATTGTATTCCTTAATACTATTCATGGGGTGGCGCACTTAACTCCCCAATCCTATGAGCTCTTATCTCCTCCTATGCCATGCCCAGCACAACCATAGGGATTATAAACAGTGGCTCATGCATTAAATACAACCAATAAAAACCTAGTGCACATCAGTTCATGTTTCCTAAGACGTTCAAGCATGTTACCATTTGGAGATCTGCCAGTTTTCTTAAGCCTAACATCGAATTCATTCATCCAGAACAACTATAAACAAGTAATCAACACATAATTAACATCTAGGTTTCATTAGATCCAAGCAAACACAAGATAGATGTAGCCTAGCATGATGGACTTAAGACAAGAACAAGATATAGAAAACCAACACATAGACATATTGATTGAATTAAAAGAATACTTATCTCAATTACACATGAAAGGTATCAAGGGCTTAGAACCCTTGAAAAACCTGTAAAATTCACACCAAGTTCGTACTTAGGGTTTCTCCAAAACTTCTCTCTTTTAATGTGAAAATTAGAAAACTATATATAGGAAATAGGGTCTGACGGCGACAAGACAAATCTTGTGACGCCGTCACCTCGCCGCCAAAATATTTCTCGGACTGCCTTGATCTACTTTTGACGCCGTCATGTGTTAGCATTTTCCAGGCCGTCATGCATTTTACTCTTGACGCCCTACTTCGTGACGCCGTCAAATCTGTACTGGATCGTCATGGAAATTACTCTTGACGCCGTCAAGATTTCCTTCTTGACGCCGTCACCTACTGTTCCCAGCAAGAAAAATTAAGACTTTGGCGTTTTCTTCACTTTTATGCTCCAAAAGCGTCCGAATTGCTTCCTTTTCCAGATTTCACTCCCAAAGTACCTAAAATCACAAAAGGAACGATTTAGGGCAATAGTTGATCAAATAAATTCAATTCTGGGCTTAAATGACCCCCTAAAAGTGGTTCATTTTTCGCCTCATCATATACCCTTACACTTGAGATTTGCTTGTCCTCAAGCAAATGCGCTTTTATTCTACTCAAAATACAAGTTAGGGGTCATTTAACACTAATATAAAAGTAATTACAACAAATAATCGTTCCACTAAAGACCAATAGACAAGCACGGAGGTCATACACAAGCACCTCACAAATAGTGTTTAGATACTCACATCTCTCGGGTGTAATAAAGTATAAATTACAATATGGAAACGGAAGATATCTCTCACTACCTGTCATAGCAAAATAGATTACCATAGGCTTGGGAAAGGATCAAACCTCCACCACATGGCGTAGGCACCTAGGATAAACTATCAAAGAGGTCTTTTAAAGGGTTGTAACGTTAGGTGTAGGGATATGAAATACACGGTTTTGTTGGATAAAGGAAGTTTTACTGGTGGCGAGTTAACAATCTTGGTTAATTACATGTACAAGATGGCGTTGCTAAGCCAAGACTAGACTTGACTTAAGCTAATAAATGAAAAATAACAAAAACATAATGAACATAGAATAAAAAGGGATAGTAGTCCGTATGTTTTTTTCTCTTTTTCCTTTTTTCTCTTTTTTTTTTTTCTTTTTTTCTTGATTTTTTCAATTTTTTTTTTTTTTTTTTTTTTTTTTTTTTTTTTTTTTTTTTTTTTTGCTTGCATACACTCTTACCCTACCATCCAAAATAATACATTATAGGGAATGAAAATTCCCCTTACACTTGAATCTTTACATAGTTTACAATAAACTAATCTAATGACTCGAATTAAGAAAATCAAAACACTTGGAGTACTTTTAAGATTAACGCACATATGGGGGTAATAAATGATGTTCTTTCCCATTACTTCATAAAATAAGTACTTTACCCATGAGTCTCAATCGTCCCAAAACAATATGTACAAGGATATGACTCGACTTAGCAACCATGTAATCAATTAGATAGTTAACTTAGGGTTTAACAAATAACAATAATGCACTAAAAATGAGCGCATACACGGAAGGCTAAGGCGATTTGGTTGTACATTTAAGTGGGGTGTAACAAATTCTTCCTTTAAGTAAAATGCTTAAAGTTAGAAACGAAAAGATAGGCTCGGAGGGGTGTACTAGGGGTTTCGTGTACTAAAAATGAGTACAACGCTAAGGGTGTGGGAAAAATTAGTTGACTTAACTAGCCAAGTAATATGACTTAAATTGTCAAGTAATTATAATACGGGTTTAACACAAGGGTGATCCTAATGCCTCTTATCATGTAGTAAATCCTACTACACGAATGTAGTCTCACTAGCGGTCTGGGATGCATCACTAACGCAAGTTCTAGAATCTAAATGCTACCGGTACACTCATAAGCACTAATAGTAAATGCTTTTCCTATCAAATCTAAAGGCGAACCTCACATATTTGGGTGGAAAATTTTTCTGAATGGTACGGTTATGTACTAGTCATACAATCTCCTATCCATGAGACGCTTGCTATGGCTAAAGTTTCACTCCTAAATGTTGTAAAAAATTTTAAATTTGGCGCTAAAATTGCACTAACAAGTATTTCTCATAGTTTTATTACACATCTACCATTAAACAAAACAAACTCAAGCGAAAGTGTATATGTAAGGTATCATCATTTTACCCTCCCCTTACACTTAGGATGAACATTGTCCCCAATGTTCAAGTAAAGAATGTAAAAGTGAAACAGTAAAAAGAATGAAATCAAATACTCCCCTGATTCGCTCGATATGGATAATAAGGTGGCCAGGTTAAATCTTCCTCCAAGAAAATGAACAATCAAAGCTTCCCTTCCAGAATATAAATCATCTTCTTGTCATACATAACCTGTAAATCCTGAGAAAATAGACAAAAACAACCTCGCGTAAAATCGGCGGCATCCTATATAAGTTACTAAATCCTAGAAAACAAGATAAGATATAATGCTTGTGGAATGAAGTTTGCAGATCTCCTGGAGATTATAAAACTTAATAATTCACAAAAACCATAAGACTCCGTTAGAAAAACAAAACTGGTAAAATTTTCAGATTTTTACACGTGACGCCGTCAAGAGTTAACTCTTGACGCCGTCAGAAGTGACCTGCAGAAATTCTTATGTTAAGTTTCCGGAAAATTTCTGAAAAAACTTGGTCCTACTTCCTGGAAAATCCTGCAAAACTTCATTATGACTCAATACAAGCATTTGACTCTAACAAATACGAATATACATGTTCATTTAATATTGTGGAGAATCATGATCGAGTTTGTTTCTTAAAAACATATTTTGGGTTTCCCCTTACACTTATCTTTTGAAAAAAATACTTTTAGGTGGAGTTATGACTAGGCCAAAACAACAAAGTAAAGTATTTCCACTATTTAGTTGAGAAACATGATCTACCAACAATAAAAACAAAGCATGCGTACGTAAGCAAATAACAAACAAACAAAAATAAAATCACACAAAACATGGGTTGCCTCCCAAGAAGCGATTTTCTTTATTTACGAGTCTTGTAGCTAGACTCAAGGTCATGGGTTACTACGTGACCTCGTCGTTGGTTCCACTCTCTAAGTCGTCTTCTAAACTAGTATCGCTTTCATAGTGTAAGTACTTCGGGTCTTCGAACTCGAAGATATCTTTTCGATACTTAGAACCAAGCTTACTAATATCCTTAAAGAATCCACATGATAAATCAGAAGTGTTCTTACACCCTCTCCGAACATCTTCATCGCACAAAATAAGTTGGGAACTTATCTTATCAAGCCCGTCACAATCGATTTCCTTAAGGTCTCTTCTCTTGTATGGCGTTTGGTATGAAACCCTCCTAATTCCATCAGCGAAGGTCATAATTCCGTTCCGGTCATCAATTATCAGATTAGTGATCTCGCAAAAGGGCGCCCCAAAAATAATTTGTGATAATCTAGGGTCGACATAGTCTTCGATGTTGTCCACGATCGTAAATTCCATAGTAAATGCCATATTTCCTATAAACACCTGGATTTCATGATCCTTACCAACCACTTTCTCTCCCTTGTAAATCATTCCCCATCTGCAGATATTGTTATAATGGAATAAGGACATAAAATTCTTCGGCAGGAATACGTTAATGTAGATGTTATCGAAGTACTTATGACCGATCATGCAGGGGATTTTGAGATTATTCGGATCATGCCGTCTTATCTTCCCCGACTCTCCATCCTTCGACCCATATAGATTTCCCTCAAGGGAAGGACGATACTCGTACACCTCCTCATTACCCCTACGAAAAATTACCTTCTTAACACCATTGGTGAATAATGCACTACCATCTTTCTCATCAAGGATCACTCCCGATTCATTGATAAATGGTTTCCCAAGAACAAGGTTGGTTAACGTTTGATTGGTGAAAGGGTACACGTCATCGACCACGGTGAGGTCAGTATTGTAAACAAGCTCTCCAATCCTGATTGATAAATTTTTCATTACTCTCTCGCACGCAATGCATTCTGGGAAGGCTTCGTGGTATAAGGAAAGGGGGATTATGTTGACTGGGAAGCTAGGATCTACATGACTATCGGTTAAGAGCTTTTCCTTAATGGTGCAGGAGATCTTGAAAACTTTAGGGTTGCTTTCCTTAGTCCTATTGCTACTCCCACTAGTAACATCCTCCATTTTTCTCTCGGGTTCCTCTATAATAGATTTACCCAAAAATGGTTGGATTTCTCTCATGCTCTTCCGATCTCTCTTTCCCTTCATTTGATTTGCCAGATTCTCGCGCAGTGTACTGCTCGGATGAGTTGGTAGGTTTTCTGGCCGAATCGTGGTCTACCTTAAGGTCTCATCTTTAGCTGTATGACCGAATTTGTTAGTTTGTTGTTGGGTTGGGTTGGGTGTAGAAGCAGATATCATGGTGATGGTGTTTACGAAATGGATTGGTCCTAGGGGGTTGACAGGTTCTTTTCCTTTAGGGGATAGATGTTTGAATAACTTGCTAGGACTTTTTATTTTCACAGGGGAGGTTGGTGGACTCATGACGGTAACAGACTTAACCTCATCAACGTGAATGGGTTTATTAACAACATGCTCTTTGATAGCAGTTAACAGATTACAAATCTTGTTGTTCATATCAGCCTGCTGTTGTCTAAATTTAGCCTCGAGCGTAGAGAGCTGTAATTCTTGAGATAGAATGAATTTGTTTAGAGCATCTTCACAGCTTTGCCTAGGAATGCCTTGTGATGGAAAATGCTCGGACCAAGTGAGTGGTGAGGAGTCATTGAAAGACACGCTCCGCGTTTGGTACCCTCTGAAATTAGGTTTATCCTTCCATGCCTCATAGGCCTCGCCAGAAGTTCGAGGACCTTGACCCACGTGTGATGACGTGAATTCGTTATAAGCACGTTCGCCAGAAGTTAAATTTGTTTTTGTTTACGTTTAATTAATAAACGTTTACATTTTTCAGTCCCTTTTTCACGTGTACTTACCTGATTTCACGTATTAGTTGATATAGCTTATTAAAGCTATTCACTCTTATATTTCAGTAGTACAAATCACTTAAAACCTTTTCCTGTTCAATTCACCTGATCTCAAAGTCGTTTTATTTCAGATTTCACATCTCGTTGGGATCTAACGATCCGGGGAAACACTAAACTCACCGGAGTATTGGTTTAGGCTGTCTGACTTGTTGACCATAACATGGTTAATATTATCTGACTGTTTCACACCAATCAGATGTCAAAAGGATTAACAAATATGTTAGGGATCGAAGATAAAATCAAAATAGCGTTGTGCATATCCATGCAGTCTAAAATGCCTTCAAACTTACTAGTGGTAAACTTAGGTGGTTCAAGGATTTCTAACTCCAAAAAGGATTATTCCAAAAAGGCATAGCTAACCGTAAGGCCCGAATCAGAGTAATGCGGAAGTAAAGATACATAAGAAGGATCTTAAAGTCTACCCATTCCTTACTAGTTAAAACTTAAGTTCATATAGGGGATTCCTAAGGCAAGTTCTCAAAGCGGTTTCCTATGATCCTACAGTGGAAGCTTAATGGTCCAAAACTCACATGTCATAGCCTAAGCTCTATGGATGTTGAATCCGCCGATCCAAACCTGGCTCTGATGCCATAATTGTAACACCCCAACCCGATAAGGGTAGAAGTACTACATTATTGTGACATATCAAAGCAAACACAAGCATACATCTTAAGTAATACAAAGGAATCTCAAAGGTTACAAGGAAACGGAAGTACAAAGTTACAATGAGAACAACAATAAATACTAAGTCTGATACTGAACATCTCTTCTAGTCATCTCTAATTCCAGAAAAGCTATCAATGTATAGTCTTCTAAGTCTAAGGTACTCTCCGCCCATAACCTAGCTTCCTACTAAAACCTGCCGCAGAAAAAGAAATGCGGCTGAGCTTAAAAAGCCCAGTGAACAGATATATATAAAAGAGAAACCAATGATAACGAACGAACAAAGGTATAATGTAAGGTGCATTGGGGAAATCATAAGGTATAAGCAAAGGATAACAAAGGGATGAGATACTCAGTACCAAATCATAGTGTAAGATAAGGTAAATCAGTAATCAACCAAAGTGTAAGGTCAGTCATCAAATCCCGAGCCCGAACAAATCATATCACATATCACATCATAGTAACCATGGAGTAGCTAGCTCCCAAAATGTGAAGACACGGATTGCACCCATGCACATTCACCGAACATATAATAATCATAGTCATAATCATGTCAAATCCATCGAACACAAAGCGAACCTAGGATTGCAATCCATACGCCCCCCCGAACAAATAATCATAATCATCATAATAATCATAAAGCGTGTATATCATATAAATGGGGACGGTGTGAGAAATCACTCACCCACACGTGAGTCATGCCACTGGTGCATCAATGACACGACCATGTTACCTTCATGGCTAGGAAACGAACTTGGCTCGGGTGTCAAACTGAAGGGTTCATATGGCATATCATGTCAAAGCTAAATATCTAAGTCCTCAAAGAGTTATAATCAAAGTCCAAATACCGAAGGTTCATATCAAAGGTTCAAATGCCAAAGTTTCATATCAAAGGTCAAAGCAAAGGTTTATATCAAAGTTCAAATGCCAAAGGTTCACAAATCTAAGGGTGCATAGCAACGGTTCAAATAGAGCATAAGTCAAAGAAAGCCATACTAAGAAGGCTCATATTAAAGATATCATAATTAAGCCAATATCAAAGATGAGAACGAATCATGAGAAACCTTAAAAGATAAGGTCAGAATATCTGTACCTTTACCGTGTCAAAACAAACCGAAATCAAACGTAAATAGAATGGTCATTCCCGCTTCACCAAACCTAGAATAGAATGGATTCAAATTAAGAAGAGTTCAAATCACGTAAATTACCTCTTTTAGTTATCTTTTCATTTTTAGTAGCATTCCATATTTAGCAGATTAATAGTTTCCTTATTTAGTAACTTTCCCGAATTAGTACTTTAATACTTTAAGGTTATTATTGACGATTAAATAATATATAAGGTTTAAAATGATCAATATAGTAAGTTAGGGTTAAGTACGAAAATTTAATAAAGTTTAGGGTCAAAATATAAGTCATCAAAATTAAATGTTAAAATGTTAAATAAAATCATTCTAAGATTTGTACTAGAAATTTCATCATTAATTTAGACCGTGACGACCCAAAATATTATTATCACGTTTAGAAGCATATACACTCCATGCTCATTTATTTATCTTTCGAATCAAAATGTTAAACCGAGCATACATGCATGAAATCTCTTTTTACTATTTAGGTCGTTAATGATATAGATTTGGATATATATAGAATCAAAAGCAAGACGGATCAAACAGCAACCACATGAGTCAAATCGAATAACCATGGATCAAATAAATTAGTTTTGAAATCGTTAGTTTATGTGTGCCATTATTCTCGTTACATGTTAGACACATACATACCCACGACTCAACCCATTAACGAAAACAAAGCAATTATATTTCTATACATATAAGTCGTGTTATATATCTTACGTGACAAGGATATTATACTCTTCATATATCTCTTTAAGTAATAAGACATAAACAATTATATCTGAGTTGTGTAGCACTTTTAACATGACATGGTTAGTTCTGTATTTGCATGACTTTCATAAACAATCATATATTTTGTGGCCTTTTTACATTTAACAAAATAATACAATCTATTCCCATGCATAGTATTAGGATATTTACGTGACATATATTAAAGTGGATTTTAAAGGGTGCCTTTTAAGCTGCAACTAGGGTCGATAAGGGCTGCTAACATGACTTCAAAACAGTCTCAAACACATGATACAACAGCTAATATTAGGGCGAATCGTGTCATGATTTCATGCAGGTTTCATGATCAATTTAACAAGACTAAATGATCCACTTTTAAACCAAATTTGAGTCTTAAATAACATGTGCTCCTATGCGTATAAAACAAGATTCAAAGATTTTTGTGATACGTTTATTATGTCGAGCCATAAAATAACCAACCTTCGAGACAACAAGACTACGCATACACAGGTTCATATAATCGATTAAATAGATTAGCTGGTCGTTATTTTCTGTGAAGTCTTGTATGATTTTGTGTGACCATGTATTTGATATGACAAACAAAACATAATCGGAACAACAACAAGAGTCGAACAAGAAAGAGCTGTATTGAACAAGGAGGGATGATGTTACCCTTGATGCGTGAAACGAAGAAGAACAATACAAGGATCGAACACCACTTTTAACCAGCCGAATCACCCAAGCAAAACCACCTCGTACAGCTTGAGAACCCACGAATACAAACCCTATTTCTGAACTAGAAATCCACGTCCAAAGGTGCTCCAACAATACGTTCACCACACCTTTTGTTTGCTTAGAATCGGATGAAAAAAAAATGAACAAAAAGAATGGCAGTCGTGTGTTTTAGTTTGAGAGAGTTTTTAGGGTTTGTTTGAAGTTGTGATACGTTATAAATGTGGTCCACATGAAAACGTGTAATGGGATTGAGCAGAATCAAGATTTCCGTGATATAGGGGTGTGATATAATCATTCCATACTTAGCTAATTTGGGCTTGGGCTTTGTTTGAGATTTCATGTTCCAAGTAAAAGAAATTCGGCCCATTTTATAACTTAGTTAAACGTTTATATGCATTTTATGTATATAGGTTTGTAGTTTTTAGTTGTCATAAGTTTTACAGGTTTGTTATATTGTAAATGTTCAAATTTTATCATATAAATACTTAGGTTATACGTTTGAGATTTAACGGGTGTTATAAAACATTAGGCTTATAGTACAGTTGGTGTAGAAAAGGTAACGTTAAACAAGTTATTGTCTTTTAATCAAGCAACTAGATGTTGCTAATTAAACGTATAACTATAATATCTTTAACAACTACTTCTCCACCATCCCTCAAGTTTCAAAGCATGAGTTTCACATATCTTGCACTTGTGTTATACTCATTCGTCTTCAGCAGCACGGTTGTGACAACATTGTTTCTGTGTAGCCTGTTCCAAATTAAAAAAAAAAAAAACAGAAAACTCGATTAGATATGCTAAAATGTCGTTCAAACATTTATGGAATGCAAACTAACATAGAGATCTCAATTTATGTGATTGTTTATCTTTCTTCCGTGGAATCTCCAGCAATACAATTGCTACAACATTGTATCCATATACCAAGTCCTAAAAATAAAAAGAAAAACAAAAAAAATACTCAATCAGACAAACCAGAAGGTCGTTCAGACATTGAGGGAAGACAAACGAATGTAGAGATATTTAACCTTTAATGTTCCATTCCTCAACTATTGTCACGAATTATCTTTATTCTCTTGAATTTCTGATCCAATGAAGTCCGATTTAGACCCTTTATCAGAATTAATATTCGTCTACAAAAAATGAGTGAAAACAACGATTAAAAACACCCTTAAATATACAAATAAACAGAGTTGTTTCGACTTTAAAACTACTAAACTATGCCTGAAGAAGAGGTAATGTAGTAACTAATAGCACAATAACTGGACATTCTCCCAGAAATCTAAGAATGGAAGCGAATTAGCATTTACTTATCATGTCCTCTTGATCCCAATATTAATATGTCTACTTAACATATTTTGACTTTCCTAAACACAAAATAAACATGAATTGAAACAAATCATATACTATGCAATGGTTACTGCATATAAAGAATTGAATTAAACAACAACCGAGAAGTTACATTGAAAGAATTTATTAGCTACATCTTGAAGAACATTAATCTAAAACACATTTAAACTTAAAACATGGCACATAAATTCTCAGTCAAGTTTCCAAAATTTTCGTGATATCCTTTAAAGCCTGATACGTAGGAGCGTTAACGTGAAACTATGAATAAGATAACATCGAAAAATAATTATTGTTCAAATGTTGGCTTTAGTGGTAATTGATAGCAAAATCATGTTGATTATCATTGTATCAAAGTTTAAGGTTCGATGCTAGTACAAATGTATCGTAAATATATTCCTAACTAAAAGTCTATATTCTATATAACGACCTTAATACGAGAAGCTACTTGAGTCAACGAGTACCACTGACTAAATAGCTTTACTTCACTTCATTTTTACCCTACGATGTTGCTTTTCACTTGGAAGGCAGTTTCATTCCATAATATACATATAATATCTACATTAGATTTACATATGACATATGTTGTCATCTTCGGAACCAAAAGCTTTGTCATTATACTAGAAAATAAGTGTAACACCCCCATTTTTCACTGATCGCAGTGGATTAAGTGTTTGGGGTATTACTTCATAGAATCACAGTTACAGTAATAGAAAACGATTCGAAAAGAGACATTTTTAGAAATTTAGTTATCATTCATTTAATTATCAGAGTTTTATTACTAAAAGATATAATTTTACTTTTGCTGAGGTCCCAAAGTCTAGGTATTAGGTTATGTTTGAATGATAACCGGTTTGAAAGTCCTCCGAGTCCAGTGCCTCATTATGCCATAACTCCGTAGAAGTGATATCCCTAGAATACATGCTTAAAAGTCAACACTAGGTGTTGAATGAGAATCATAGGTTTAAGTGTTAGTGAATACAAGTTCCCTGGGTTCAGTTGTTACACCCATCTGGGAAAATGTAGTGTGTGTGTGTGTGTGATAATTGTGATGCATGAACAATTATCATAAGTGGGGTATGTTGCACTAAGCTCATGAACCACACGTTAACAATCCGGGTCATGAGGGCTGCAGACCCAACCATGAGGGGATGGGAAGGGTAACTTGCCAAAGTTAATCCTTCAGTGGGTTCAAATATAGTACTTATTGGTACCATCCAGAGAGATGTTAATACCAACGGGAGTTGTCAAACTCCAATAGATCTATCAACTATATTCGCGTTCGCGTGGGTAAAATATCCCAAACGATTAGATTCATGAATTTTGGTTATGTAGTGGTGATGTGCGTTTTATTAGTACAAGTTTTAAAATTTATAAACACGAATTATCCAATTATTATCTAGCACATACGAGCAAGTATACTCGTCCGGTGTAATAAAGGTGGGTAAGTCGAGACCGTCCCAAGGGATTTGGTTGTTTTAGTAATAAGAAAAACGTTTGTTAAATAAGGGTTGTCAATCCAAATTTATGTAAAATCTTAATTTAAAAGAAACTCAATAAAAACTAACATATACTTGTGTATAATTCCTTGATTGGTAATTAGGAGTATTGTAACAATTTGAGTACAAAGTTTGGTGTAAAACTTGTTATGATGCGCAACTAAAAATGAGTAGTTATACAATCTATGATGTATGTCATGTTTTCACTACCACTAAGAATTCTATCACCTAAATGACTCCTTTCGGACATATCAAATTAGTATGACAATCTTATAATCACATGGTTGTTTAGAAAATCAATTCGTTTCTTATGAATTCCTACGAATCCTTTCGGTCCTTTTTCGTGATGAAATCATCTCAAATCTATTTTAACAAGTAAATAAGATGGTTGTCAAGCATCCTATTCCATACTAATTTGGTGCATTAATATTTTGGAATAAAAACAAGTTGAAATTCCTTTCGGACCTATTTTTCAATAAATTGTTTTTAACGACAAATTAAGCAAGAAAAGATGTTATTTCAACAAACTCATAAAATAGATAAGTTTTCATGCATCACCTTTTTCATAAAATAATACTCCATTAACCAATCACATCATATACACAAGTATATCACAAATTACTCTATAGCGATCATATTAAAACACAAGTAAATAAGAACACTTTTATAAAACTTAAAGTAACAATTGTTCATTATAAGTATCAAGGTGTACCTAGTCTTGAGAATTACAATGAATAAACTTGTGGAACTCTAGCAACCACACTCCTCCAATTGCTCACTAACGTAAGTAAACAACTCCACACTCGAACCAATGCTTGAGACTTTAACTCAACACGTTCTGGACGTTTTTACAACACTTAGTAAACTTTCAGGCAATATAAAATAAACTAACAAGATTTGGTGTAATACTAAGTTAGATAATGGTGGTACAAGTAACTCTAGACCCTAAGTACTCATTATATAGCATAATGACACTTATCCTTCAAGTAAAAACGTCCTTCCTCAGTTAATAAGCAGAAATGATCAGCCACACATGATTATGGGGAGTAAATTCGCCAATAAATGCAAAACTTGTAACTTCAGTCAACCCCATCCAATCGGTTTCTCACCATCCGATCGGATGGTCAATCTTTGGCACGTTTCCAGCCGATTCGGTTGCGAGTTGCAACCGATCGGTTGGAATCTGTCTGAACATGTTTCTATGTCTTTTCTTCGTCGTTTTACGTTGCATGCATTATTTTTCTTCGTGGCATGACTTTGTCCATTAGAACTTGATATTTCCTTGATAATTTCGTGTAGACAACCTTTCTTTATCAAATCCTTTTGTCTATGCGACGTTTCTTTCTTCCTTGATCCTCTTAAAACTCTCCAAAAATGCATGTCCACTTCATTTCTTCGTCTTTTAATCATTTTTACCTGCTTTTTGGTTATATTTGCATGCATAAACACTTTTCCACGATTAAGTAACAAATATATACAAATATGACCAATTTCCACTCATAAAACAAACAATAACGCGACTAAAAACATGTTAATTTTAAGCGTTATCAAATCCCCCACACTTGAGCTTTGCTCGCCCTCGAGCAAGTCTTAATCAAAAGAAAATTGAATTCAATGGCAATAGTGCAAATATCTTATTTGAACTCAATCAAGTAAATAAAAAGCTTGATAACAATTCTAAGCACCTCACGAAGATAATTTGAAATTCACTCATCACTAAATGTGTGTAATGATTAATAGATCACTCATTGCACAATCATGATTTATATTTCTTACCATAGGCTTGTACAAGTATCAAAATAATAGAATAATTCATCAAAGAGGTCTTTTATTCGGGTTGTAATGTTTAGGCTAAGGGTTTTATAAACTTTCGTGCAAAATAATTACACTAAGTTAAAAAGGAAAGGATAAGGCATGGGAATATTTATGAAATTGGTTTTAAAGAAAAATAAAATAAAATCAAAGTCTAAGTCCCATAGTTGCTAATCTCAAATACTCCACAAACCCAAAAAATGACAATAGTTACAATCTTTCTTCTCTTTGATCTTTCACATGTTGATAAATCGATTCACATAAAAATATTCTTCAAACTTAGCACATCGGCTAACAACATATCTCATGACTTTCTTTATTCATAATAATATAGCACATTGGCTATATTTGTCACCTTATAGTTGCGATGCTTTTTTATTTATTTATTTATTTTTTTTATTTTTTATTTTTTTTTAACTCCCCCAGACTTCGCATAAGCATACACCACAAAAAAAAAAAAAAATACAAATAAGAATGTGCACTCTTCGTCTTTGTTGGAATAGCACACACATGAATTGTGAAGTGTGGCTAACTAATAATCATAAAAAACAATCCATCATACCAAGCAACTAGCAACCCACCATTTAGACTTTGACAAGGGTAAGGATAAGGTTTAAAGTGTAAAATATTTTTGTATTTTTCTGAATTTAACAAAATGAAAAGGATGGCTCAAAGGGTTTAACTAGGGGTATCTAGCGCTAAAAATGAACGCTAACAGATGGGTTCCAAATACGAGGGTAACTAACCGATATGGTTAGCAAAAATTATTTTGTAAACGGATGGCCATTTGGTTTTATTCCTAAGTTTGCCTCTTATCATATGAATATATCCTTATCATTCGAAAATGATTTTAACCGTAATGCATAACAAGTACAAGTTCTAGAATTAACACAACCACCGGCACACTCATCATGAAATATGTAAATAGTATAAAAAATACTATTCTCATAAAAAAAACTAATCCTCACAATTTAAAGAAATAAGGGTATAAAATTATGCTAGCAAATGTTATCAATTCCGAGACGAATTGCTCTTTAAAACTTGATTTTATTCTCCAAAAATATCATTATTATTTACCATGAAATCAACCTTATTTTAACTAAAATATGAAGGGCGAACTACTACTAGTTACTAAAGTTTACGACTCTAAAAATAAAAAATTAAAAATTTAAAATTAAAACAAATTAACAATTATGCAATTTTTCTATTTTCTTCCTTCCCCCACACTTAAGTTTTGCATTGTCCTCAATGTAATAAAATAACTTCAAAGTAAAGGAAATGGAAAAATTTAGAAAATACCGGAGTTAAATACGCAACATGCATATTTAATCATAATAAGCAAATGAGTTTACCGACTCCAAACGTTGATCAACTATATGCCTCCGTAACAAAACTCCTGCAAGAAAACTGCATAATATATTAAACAACCAAACAAAACACAAACAAAAATCTAAACCAAATAAATAGAAAATTAAGTTACGTTATAAATCCTACGAGAAATAGTTAAAGATAATAGAAATAAAAATTGTTCGACACATAATTGTTTTTAAAACCAACCATAATCCATGTGATCAAATGTCACCATCAATAACTCACATCGGAACGAATGAACTCATCCTCGCTTTCCTCTTCATCCTCATCTTCATCTTCTTCATCGTCTTCATCCACCACTCGTCTCTTCTTCTTACTAGCTCTTGACGACTAACCTCCAACATCATAACTCGATCCTCCAGGATTAAAACTTGGTCCACCCACATTAACACCTGAACTACCATACTCGGGAAGTCTACCGTATGGAGGATATGGCTCGGGAAATGGTAAATAACCAGGATAATGGTAGGGGTATGGTCCAGGATATGGAGAATATGGTAAAGGGTATGGTGGAACATTTGGTGGCTTGTAGGGAGGTACCTCATAATTGGCATCTTGTGCCAAATGTTGGATCATAGGCATGAAATAATCATAGTTGTAATTATTCCTCATTTGCATTGAATCTCTCCAAACTTCCCTACACTCAATAGCATTTAACTCTCGGTTCCAATCACCCCATCCTGAATTAAAACCACTTTGTGTATTACCCGGAAAACTCCCCATTTGAGGTTGTGATGGCGCTTCCGCATAAGCTCCGGATTGTACCCCCACACTTGGTTCGGTCCAAGGTCCCAAAGTCTTGTTAATCCTATCCAATGCTTTTCCAAAACTAAAAGCATCCCATATCTCACTTTCCAACCTTACTCTACACTTCCTCAACTCATGATCATTAAAATACCCAAGATTTTTAGCCAACGCAGTCACATAATGACCTCCAGAAACATCACTTTGTTTCTTAATCCCCGGTGCTCTCTTAGAAAGATACTCGGCAATAATCCATGCCACATTCCCATTCTTGTCTTCCTCCAACAACTTCATCACCCATAGGTCCGGTTGACTACATTTTTCTTGACCACCACTCCTATGTATCAATCCCCAATAAATCAACTTTTGTAAAACCTTCAACAACGGATTTCTAATCCTAGAAGAATTTCTCCTAATACAAGTTGGATCACCAATTCTATTCCAATAATCATCAATACCCGTGTATTGATCATTAGCTCTAGCTAAACTCACAAAATGTGGTCCAAACAACCTATGATTACCCTCACTCTCCTCATACAAACCAAGGGCAACTGCAAAATTTGGCAAAGATAAAGGATGTTCGCGACCACACAATCTAAACCAAACCCAAACATCCCCAAGAACATCATTTACCTTTCTATCAAAGTAGAACGTAGAAAAGAACTCCAAACACCATTCATTGTAAACATTCTCACGAATACTAAAAGCTCTATCCCAAGAATAATCTTCAAACCTATCTCCATCTCCAGGATACACATAAATCATAGTCATCATGCTCCTCAATGAATCCTCACATTCATACTCCGCAAGCAATTCCCAATCAATCAACCTAGGCTTAGCAATCTTCCTCTCTTGAAGTTTTGAAAGACGTTCCCTATATGCATTCTTCTCATCTTTGTTTTGCACATTAGAAAACTTGACATTATCATTAGACTCCGGTTTCAAACTGAAAGTAATCCTCTTCTTCTCGTTCCTTTTCAAATACTTGTCAACAATCGGATTTCTTTGATTTCGTCCCATTCTTGCAACATTTCCCTGAAAGAAATCTCAAATTATGTTAGTATATAAGTATAAGAACTAATACCAATCAATTTAGAAACTAGAAAACACATTATCAAAAATGTCAAATTTTTTTCGAGGCTTCCATCCGATCGGTTTGAGGTCCATCCGATCGGATGCAACTTTTGCACATTCCCAACCGATTGGCTGCAACTCGCAACCGATTCGGTTGGAGTTTCTGTATACTATATTCATCCTCAATCCATCCTAAACGTTTCCCAATCAATCCGAGCTTCTTTCTAACTTGTAATCTCCCATTCTTGAGTACTTCTAACATTCAAACTCTCTTATCAATGATTCTTAACATTTCCAATCATTAACCTAATGATTCCATAAAAACCAAGAACATCATCTACTAAAATCTTCCAATTAGTGCTCTAATCAACAATGCAATAACCTAACATCACTAATTATCAATCATATAACTTCTGGGATTCATCAATTGCAAATAAACTAGCTCTAGAGATTATACCTAATTCAATCCGAAAATTCAATCAATGAATTCTTGGTCAAAACTTAACCAATTGATCTAACTCTTTTTGCAATACCTTCTCCTATCATCTAATCACTTATCCCCAAAATATTACATCTCAATTCGAACTAATTCAAAAATACCCAATTCGTGACCTAATTTCAATCATCCGAATTAAAACTTAATTGAACAAAATTAATGATATAACTTACTTGACTTGATGCCATTGATGATTAATTATCACTCCTGCAACCTTCTAACAACTTCTTTTGGTCGAATTTTTAACCCCAATTTGTGGTGGATTGTGTGTATGTGTTTTTCTTAAGTTTTTGAAAATTTTGGTTTATATATTCAACTCCATCCGATCAGTTGTGAATACATCTGTTCGATTTGGTATGAAACTGATTTTTCAAAGGTTTTTTTTTATTTTTTTTTATTTTATTTTTTTTCCTTTCCACTACTAAACTTGACACAAGTGCTAGTAGTTCTTTCTTTTCTAAAACTTATTATCTTGTATGTATTCCAAACACACTTTGTCTACAAAAAATTTGGTCTTCTACTTCTACTTTTAATCTTAAAACTAAAACATAACTTAACCTCTAAAAACTAAAAACTTAAACTAAAAAAAAAAGATAAATAGATAAATAAATAGATAGATAAATAGATAGTCTCATTCAAACATGAAATGCATAAAGCCTAAAAATATAAAATAAAATGCATGAAAAATAAAAATACGAAACAAACAAACTAGCACAAGATGTGCTTTATTCTTGTGATCATTCTTCTTCATCCATAGAAATATTCATTCCTAAGAATGTCTTCTCCACGATACTTGTTTGCCAACTTCCTAGTAGTCTTTTGAGTTTTGAAAGGTCGTGCAAAGTTCCTTCCGTTAGGACATGTGATATCAAATTTGCAATGCCAATCACCATCTCCTTCTTCTCTTTTGTAAATCCTATGACCTTCGGAACTCCATTCCAAGTTCTTCAATTGGACCGGTAAAGATCCAAGAAAATCTGTCAACTTGTTAAACACAAAAATATTTTTAAATGGATTAAAGAAAGCCTCCATTGCTAGAGCACTTTCCATTTCATCTTCAATATCAAAGAAACTAGGTGTGCATGGGCCAAACTTAGGCCTACCATCTTCATCCCTTCCTACTTCAAAGCAACCAAGGTAATCCTCCTCTTGGTCCTCATCATTATCATCTCCATTACTACCCCCTCTAGGCTTTGGATAGTAAGTATTCTTAAGAACTCCATCATCAATTGTCATGGTACCTCTTCCCATATCTATTATAGCTCCACAAGTTCTTAAAAATGGTCTACCTAACAACAAAGGTAGTTCCTTATCAACCGCAACATCCAACACAAGAAAATCTGCCAAGAATGCTTGATAACCAATTTGAACTCTCACATTTCTTACTTCTCCCATTGCTTTTGCCTTAGAATTATCCGCCATAGTGAGTTTAGAATTGTTAGGTGTCGGGTCTCTTAATCCTAACTTATGATACAATAGATAAGGCATAATACTCACACTAGAACCCGTATCGGCTAATGCATATAAAGGAGTTGTCCTATTAATTTTAACCGGTAAAACAAAATTTCCGGGATCACTCATTTTCTTTGGGCGCCCATTCTCAATTATCCTTCTCTCCTCTACTTCATTAAAACTATTATCCTCCAACTTAGACTTTGCCAACATAACTCCATCTAATTTCTTCCTATACTCCATATAATTCCTCAACACCTCAATGACCGGTTTGTTTTCCATCAATTCACTAATTTTTGCTTCAAGATTCTCCAAGATAGCTTGTTTTTGCTCTTTGGTTAAAGGTTTGGTACTTTTTGGTGAATTTGGTGGTGTTTTGGATGATGATGATGATGATGATTTGTTTTCTTTTTGGGTGGACGGTTAGCTTTCCCCATCTTACAAACTTCATCCCTTCCTTCCTTCATCAATTCCATTCCTTCACAAACATCAACAAGCATATCATTCACACTCTTTCCATCTTCCAAATCACTTTTGTTAATTCTTAACTCCCCAAGTGCAAAATCCAAAGTACACTTGGTATTCACTAAAAAATCTCTACCAAAGATCACTTCCGGTTCATCTTCATTAGTATACTCCAAAACCACAAAATCAACTTTAAAGATGTGACCATGAATATTCACTCTAACTCCTTTCACTTCCTTCTTACCATAATGATGCGTAGGGATTGCACCAGGCTTTACCTCTCAAGGGATCTTGAGAAGCTTACAACCCCCACCAGGAAGTGTACCTGATCGTTGTAGAATAGTATAGTGACAAGTACCGGGGGATTGATCGTTCAGCTAGGAATAATGTCGCTAGGATTAGAAAACCTAAATACTAGTTCTAGAGATGAGAGATGATTATTTTTGTATTTTTATATTTTTTAGAAAGCAAGTAGAAATATCGGGTTTAAAGGATTTGGGCGGAATTAGTTGCTAGTCAACTAACCCAATACTAAAGATGCAATCAAAATAAAATACTAGAAATGAAAATAAAACTAAATTAAACTAAGGTTGTGAGCAATAAATGAAGAAATTGTGTTTACTTAGATTTCACTACTCCCTAGATATCTTTTACACGTTAATTACTTGTTATAGTTGCGTGGATGACGGATTGTATTCCTTAATACCATTCATGGGGTGGCGCACTTAATTCCCCAATCCTATGAGTGCCTACTTCACTCCTATGTCGAGCCGGCTAAGAAGCTCCTAACATGGGATCATTAGAATTTACGCATGCATTAAATACAACCAATAAAACCTAGTGCACGTCAGTTCATGTTTCCTAAGACGTTCAAGCATGTTACCATTTGGAGATCTGCCTGTTTTCTTAAGCCTAACATCGAAATCATTTATCCAATACAACCATAAACAAGTAATCAACACATAATTAACATCTAGGTTTCATTAGATCTAAGCAAACACAAGATAGATCTAGCCTAGCATGATGGAATTAAGACAAGAACAAGATATAGACAACCAACACATAGACATATTGATTGAATTAAAAGAACACTTATCTCAATTGCACATGAAAGGTTCAAGGGCTGAAAACCCTTGAAAAACCTGTAAAATTCGTAATAGGTTCGGCCCTAGGGTTTCTCCAAAACTCCTCTCTCTTTTTATGAATGAAAATTAGAAAACTATATATAGGAAACTGAGGCTGACGGCGTCAAGACCAAAGAGGTGACGCCGTCATCTCGCCGCCAAAATACTTCTCGGACTGCCTTAATCTTCATCTGACGCCGTCATGTGTTATGGTCTTTCAGGCCGTCACGGCTTTTATTCTTGACGCTCTACTTGTGACACCTTCACGTTTTTACTGGCCCGTCATGCAAATTACTCTTGACGCCGTCAAGATATTGCTCTTGACGCCGTCACCTACTGTTCCCAACAAGGAAAATTAAGACTTTGGCGTTTTCTTCACTTTTATGCTCCAATAACGTCCGAATTGCTTCCTTTTCCAGATTTCACTCCCAAAGTACCTAAAATCACAAAAGGAACGATTTAGGGCAATATTTGATCAAATAAATTCAATTCCGGGCTTAAATGACCCCCTAAAAGTGGTTCATTTTTTGCCTCATCATATACCCTTACACTTGAGATTTGCTTGTCCTCAAGCAAATGCGCTTTTATTCTACTCAAAATACAAGTTAGGGGTCATTTAACACTAATATAAAAGTAATTACAACAAATAATCATTCCACTAAAGACCAATAGACAAGCACGGAGGTCATACATGTGGAAGGATTCTGTATTGAATTATGCAAACACTTGGGATGTTAATCTCAGTAATGTGTTTAGGATATTTATGAATGAATGTGAGTTAGCACGCGGAATTTACTAAAACACACTAAAGGAACAAAGGTGGTGAATAAGTAAATGAGAATGAACACAACATGAATAACACAAAACGATTCAATATTATTGATGAAATAATACGGGTGATCTAAACTATCACCAGGACTACAAGTGTAACCTTGAATCTTTGATACGTAAAAGGGTTCAAATATGGAAGTTATGCATGGGAAAGATGAGTGTAAGAGATGGGAAAGTTATATCTAAGAAGGTGTCTTAAGGGTTCCTTTTATAGTATAAGGAGCCCTTATCACAAGTGGTCAAGTTGCTTAATATAATATATTAGAGGTTTATCTTATCCTAATATTACACCTTTCAAGATAAAACACTCCATTATATCTACTGCGACTTCTGTACTACTTTTACTTAACGTATAACTTTGTACAAAGACTAATAATACAACTAAATATCTCTAAATAAAATATAACAACTTGTCGTGAAAACTGGCAGGACCTTCTTTAACTAGTAGTACCTTCTTACCCAGAAGGTACTGTTAGTATATCTTCAACATTTGCAAAACTGAAGAGGCAGGCTTAACTATCAACTAGCAGGCTCTTCTGGCAGACTCTTTTCTTTGTGTATTTTATTCCCAACAATCCTCCCCTAAACTTGTTATTCCCATTTAAAATAACCAAGTTTCTTTGTGAATAAAATTCATACCTTGAGGATTTGAGGGAACTCTTCCAAAAACCTTATCTTTTTCTCCTTAGGCTTTCATACTGATCAAATATGCTTTCCTTCAATCTTTTGACTGCATCAGTCTCTTCTTCACACAAAAGCTTATTGGAGATCAAGACTGATAATACTTCATAGCTTAAAGGATACTCCTTCTCACCTAGCATAAAGAGCTCTATTCCACTATGAGCGGAAAGATGATGAACATGACTCATGCTGAAGTATTCCCATGTAACAGATAAATCATAGTAAGGAAATTTCCAATGAGTATCAGTTGGATTTGGATCATATAATCTGCTGAACTCCACCCATAGCTCTTGCTCCTTTGCACCTGGCTTATATTTCGTTTTCAGCTTCTCTTGAACTAATACCCATAATTCATCTAAATCCATTCTGCTACATGCTCTGAGTAGATTTTCAAAGTTCTTGAAAATCTCAACCTTGTTTCCAACTCTTGTTATCTTCCATGCTTTGCCAAACTTGTCATTGAAGATTTCCCAATCTATGACTGGATGCCTTACATGTAAGGGTTCAGCAAAAATAACTTGTGGAACATGGACAACCATTTCTCTTGATTGAACATGAGGCAATTCTGCTTTCTCTTTTTGTTCATTCTGATCATCTTCTCTTCCTTTGGAAGGCCTTTCTTGAGTATCCATGAGAAAACTGGTTTTTTTTCTTCTGTAAGCCTCTAAATATAGAAGCTTCAATTCATCAAAAGATTTACCTTTGTGTTGATGATCTTTCATGTTCACTTCTCTTTACAGATATATCTTGAAGAACTTCTGATCTGCTTCAGAATGTGGCATTTTAAATCCTTTCTTCTGATTCTTCTGAATCTGCTGATAGACATCATCCAATGCCTCTTGATTGTATTTCTTGGTGATGAAATCATTGATCTTGATTGTCATTTCATCTGAGCTAAGAGATTCATCACAAATCAGGGTATAAGCTTCACCTCTTACAATTGGATCAATGGAAATGATGTATTGCAGCTGAGCATCAAACTTTTCTTGCAGCATTCTTGATTCTTCTTCAGCCCTCAATACTTCTTCTTCATGAAGCTTTTTGGACAACTCTTCATCTACAGCCAATTGTGCTTGTTCTTTCTGCTTCATCTTTTTAGGCTTTGGTTCATCTTCAACCATAATTTTCTTGCCCTTGTCTTTTGGTGATGATACTGGACTTGGAGCAGTAGATTGTTCATCAGAAACAAGAAACCTCCCCTGAGGCTGTGATCCTCTCTTTCTTTTGTAAGACACTTGATCAGATCCTTTTAAATTCATAGCTAATAGCCACTGAATCCCAGCAGGCTCTTGCTCTGCTTCAGCAGTATCTTGCTTTGCTTCAACAGTATCTGTTGCAGCAGTATCTTTCAAGCTAACAGGCTCTTGTTCTTGAGTAGCAGGCTCTTCATTAATCACTGGAGTTCCTTCATGAAACTGAAATTGAATCTCTTCTTCATTTCTAGAACTACCCATCCTCCCCTTTTTGGAAGAGAGACCCAAACCCTCTGCATCTGAACTTGAGGAACTAGAAACAACCAACTGAGATGTTCTTTTACCCTTCAACAATTTCACCTTCAACTCTAATTTCTCAACCCTCTTAACTAACTTGGTGTTGATCTCTGTAAAATGTTTGTTTTGACTTTCAAGAGTAGTTTGCAAGTGCTGCACTTGCTCCTTTAATTCCCTGATAGTATGAGCATCTACACTTTGTTGTGAAGGAGATTGAGGTGGTGAGTTATGATGTGATAATGATGGTGATGTTGCAGATGGTGTTTGTGTTTGTTGATGAGATGGTAAGGGTACTGATGATGGTGGTGTGACTGATGGTACTGTTGGTGTGAGTGATGGTACTGGGGATGGATGTGGTGATAAATGATCAGGTTCTTCAGAGTGTTGTGGTAACATTTCCTCAAAAAGTGGTACTTATTCTCCTTGAAAACCAATTTTCATGTTTGAAAACACCTTGTGTGTAAGTTTGGGAGTCTTAAAAGGTTTGTTTGGGGGAAGTAACAAATGTTTGGATTTGTTTATGAGACACTGAATGAACCTTGGGTACATCAAAAACTTTGTTTCACTGTCCACATTTTTAACCAATCCTTCAAAAATATATTTTGAAAAGTTGAATTTCTTGTTTGTTGCCAGGCAAATGAGAGCTGCAGCCATGTTACCACTAAATTGCTCCCATGAGGTTTTCTTTTGGCTTAAACAATGAAGGATGGTATGAATAAAAAATCTCCATTGAGGGGTAAAATGCTTTTTAAGAAATGTAAGCTTTGTAGAAGTTACATTATACTCCATTTTTGTCAAATTTTCAAAAATTTTAGTATCAAGTAGTTGACTAATGCCATCTGAATCATCTAAATGAAGATGTCTTCTAATGGATGATTCGGTAAAAGTCAAGGTTCTACCATCCACTTTGGCCTCTAACTCCTGAATCCCATTCCTAAGAGTGTTAACTCTAGCAGTTTGCCAAAATTGTGAAATTTGAGATTCAAAAATAGTGGGATTCACGAGTAAAGCAAACCTGACATAAGAATTGTTTAGAAAATCCACTGCTTGATGAAAAGTTTCATTGTCATCAGACTTTTCCAAAAATGCTAATTGGTTGTGACGTTTGACAAAACTTAGACGAGCCATGGTGAAAGGTTTGATGAAAATTTTGATTTCAATGGTGGGATTTTATTGTTGTACTGGTAGAAGATGAAAGGTGAGTGTGAATTATGATAAGGATTGATTATGAGAAAAATGACTTTTGACCGACTATAAAAGTTATGGATAAGAAATGGAAGAGGCAGTCAAAAAGATCTTTTATTATAATAACTATATCCTTAATTCGAGGAAAACATGAATAATTCACAAAAATACCCTTTAAAAACAATGGCTATATTTTAACCTGACAGACTCAACGGCTATGTAGCAGTACCATTTTACTCTACCAGTACTAAAATTTGAACTACCAGTACCTTGTTTTTGAAATAAGACTTAGCAGTCTCTTTGAAATTTTAGAAAATATCCCTTATAGTTTTTAGCAAACTATCAGCTATCAACGGATTTGATAAGTCTTTACCAAGAGCCGTTTGCTTTGGACTAGTCAGTTCGTTTAAGTTTTTGAAACTGGGTGAACTGATTACCTTATAGTTTTTAGCAAACTATCAGCTATCAACGGATTTGAGAAGTCTTTACCAAGAGCCATTTGCTTTGGACTAGCCAGCTCTTAAAGTTTTGAAAAACTTGGTGAACTGATTACCATTTCCATATCCTGATGGTGTTAGCAAGCTTAAGAAACCTGAAATGGTTAGTTGTAAACCAAAAGAACAGAGTGCAAAGCACTTGTTTTATAGCATTGTTAACATTTAAACATCAAGATGAGCAAAAACAGAGCAAACTTTGAGCTGCCAATACCAATTTTGTACTGACAGTACCTTATGACTAACTAGCAGTACCATGTTTAGAGGCCAGAACTTGTTTATTTATATACAAAACACATGTTTTTCAAAGATTTATCATACCAATACCTGCTACCAGGTATTTAAACCTACCTAAATCAAAAGCTTTGGTGAGAAGGTCTGCAAAATTATTTTCAGAATCAATTTTGACAACTTGAATTAACCTTTTCTCATTGCAATCTCTTATGAAATGGTGTCTGATTTCAATGTGTTTTGTTTTTGAATGTTGAACTGGATTTTTAATGATACAAATAGTACTGCTGTTGTCAATGTAAATAATGGTGTTAAGAAAATTGTACCCATAGTCAAGCAATTGATTCTGGATCCAAAGAACTTGGCCACAACAACTTGCACTTGCGACATATTCTGCTTCAGTTGTAGAATTGGCCACCATTGTTTGCTTCTTGCATTGCCATGATATGAGTCTGCAGCCAAGAAATTGACATCCACCAGTTGTGGATTTTCTGTCTAGGGTTGCACCAGCATAGTCACTATATGAGTAAGCTACCAAATCAAAAGATGATTCCCTTGGATACCATAGACCCAACTTAGGCTGGCCCTTGAGGTATCTGAAGATCCTTTTGACTGCTGTGAGATGAGAAACTTTTGGATTGACTTGAAACCTTGCACATACACATACTGAGAACATGATATCTGGTCTTGATGAAGTAAGGTACATTAGGGACCCAATCATTGATCTGTAGTTGTGCACATCAACATCTTCACCCTCAGCATCTTTGTGTAACCCCTTTTCTGGATCCATTGGTGTACTTGCAACCTTTGAATCTGCAAACCCAAATTTCCTTAGGATCTCTGCTACATACTTATCTTGGCTGATAAATATGCCTTCTGTAACACCCCCAAAATGCCGCAGCGGAAGACTGTGTCATAGGGGTGCTACTTCATAATACAAAGTACAAGGTATAGAAAACGAACTCTAAATGAGACGTTTTGAAAAGTTACCATTCGATTAATAAATTCCAAGTTACAAACTTGAGATTCCAAAGTATGATACATAAATTTATACAAAGTTTTGAATGGTAAATGATAAAAGCGTAAGTCTTCAGACTATGAAGCTTGACTCTAAGTTCCACGCACTAGCTATCGCCTTACTAACCTGAGATAAACATGCTAAAGTGTCAACACAATGGTTGGTGAGTTCATAGAGTTTGTCTAACAAATAAAGCCTATAAAAATGATCACACAGCAAAGGCATCGTGAATCCACTCAGTTGCAAGTCCCGCCATAAGAGACTTGTAACCTATGTGTTCACAACCCACTGCTAACATATAGTATAATAAAGACATGTATAAGTTCATCAAAACAGTTAAGCAATTAGTCGTGAGTCTACACTTCATCTCCGAAGACCTCACGTTTGTTGTATGTCTCAATGATCTGGAGCCACTGGCAATCTGAATGGTCATCCAACAACTTAATCTGGAGCCACTGGCAGTCTCAATGGTCATCCAGCAACTTAATCTGGAGCCACTGGAAGTCTCACAATCAAGTATAACGCAGTTAAGTATAACACAATCATGTATGTATGAAATCAAGTATAATGCAATCAAGTATTAGACGATCAAGTATAAAAGCTTTGAATATTTGTACAAGTAAGCAAGTAGTTGAGCATGTATCTCCCCCAAAGAGTTAAAACAAGTATGAAAAAGTAGGGGCTATGACTCACCTTAAGTATATGTAATGAGAAATGAAAGTGGTAGTCGAATCGTGAAAGTCTCTAAGAGCAGCCTATAATAGAACGTTGCGACTTAGATTTGGAGCAACGTCTAAGAATACGAAGAATTGCCAATATATGTCTTGCATAATGTTCATGATGTAGTACTTAGTATATAATGTAAGTCTTTGAATATAAGTCGTTTATGAAACATGTATAGTTTGTACATCTCTTACAACCGTTCGGGCCGACATAATTCAGAAGTCATGGAGTAAATGTTCGAGGAGCTAGGACACTTTAATTCGTAAATCCACAACTCATCTCGACGGTTTACTTAATGAACTCCTCACATGAGGCTCCCTACTATTGTAGTATTTGATAACATATATAAGTTTTGATCTTTAAAAGTTATATGGTCGTTAGTCGTGGCTTTGCTGTGACCTTGGTCATTGTTACCATGGTCTTGAGACTCAAACTTGGCTTTAGCCATGGTTGTGGTCTTGGCTTTAGGTCATTAGACCTCTTGGTCTTAGTAAATCATAACTATTATATAGTGACTTTGGTCTAAAAATGGGCTGTTAAGAATTTGAAGAAAATATCACTCGGAAAGCGTTTTTCAGGGCTCGAGCTTCTTTAATCCTGAACGAAAATGTCGTTCCTGACAACTTTTGTGTTTTAACTTTTTGATGAATCGGACCAGAAGGGTGACTTTCAAAATGGCAGATTGCAAAATAGTAGGGTATTGACAGTTTCGGCGTTTTGGTTTCGCTAACTTCTTTTGGCCGTATCTTTTGACTCGTGTACTTATTTTAAGTGGTTCAAATTGCTATGTTTTCCTTGTTAAGTCCTCTTTAACAGTAAGTAAGTGTCAAATATCATAGTTGTACTATTTTGGTCGTGGTTCTCCATAAAAGTCACTTGTTTACTTGTTTAAATAACATAAGTTAACATATATATACAATAACTTGTTTTACTAGTTTTTATACATCATGAACATAATACAAAGACCATATATAGCATGAAAGAAACATAATAAGCATGAAAATGATATTGAGCAAGAAAGTGTAATAGGGTTTGCTTACAACTTTTGGCTTTCTAAAGAAAGGAAGTCAAGTATGAAACTAGGACACTAAACCTATGCTTGTAAACCCTTCACCACAACTCTTGTAACCCTTGCTAGCCTTGATCTAACCCTTGTGAAAACCATTTAACTTCAGCCCCTAATCACCTTGTGTAGCTCCTAATTCAACCATGGAATCACCAAACAAACTTAAGAACTAGGTAGAGAATACTAAGACCTTGAACTTTGTAGTGTAATTTGTAGTTTGAAGATCAAAGAATCATGGTGCTAGGAATTAATGGTGTGGCGTTTTGGTGATGAAAAGATGAAGGTATGAGCTTGCTTTTATAGTGTGAATGAGGAGGTTAGGAAAGCTCCTAGGAAGGTGCCTAAACTTGGTGACCAAGTTTAGGATTAGGAAGCTTAGCATGGAAGTTTAAACACTTGTTAACATCTTAAGGCTAAAGTCATGAGATTAAGCCACATGGGCTGATTTCCCCCCCCCCTAGAGGCGGTTTTCCAAGGATAAGGAAGGATGACTTGGTGGGTTTTGGTATTATCCTACTTATGGAGCTAGTTTTGGACCCGTAAAATGCTAACCGTAAGTTGTTAAGTCATGAAACTTAAAACCGGGTATCCTAAAAATATGAAACTTATAAATATGCTAGAACTTATCAATATACTCCATAATAAAATATAAAATGAGTGGTAGGTTCTATTAGGGTGCTCAAACCCTGCTAAAATTGGAAACACGGGTCTAAAACGCTTAATACGTAAAACGTACGAAAGTTGCGTAAAATTTAGAAAAGTAAAATGTAACTTTTCTAATAGGATACTAATGACTTAAAATGACTTATAATGTTTAGGCTGGGCTCAGTCTAGTGTCGGTTGGTATTAAATGTCTTTAAACTTAAAACCGTAAGCCTAAAAATCAAGGAATGATTTATAAAATCAAGGAATGATTTTTGGTCAAAGGAGGAGGGAAAAATATGTTGACTTATTCTAATAAGTTGAAAACTTAAATCGTCTTAGAAACGCGGTGTAGGTATAGGCTAAGGTTACGGCTGAGTAAAAACGCTTAAAACTGAAAATTCCAGTTTTTCACGGCCGAGGCTTATTTTGGTCATGTTTTTTCACAGTCATGATTAATTCTCAAATAAATCATGAGTGTGTCAAACATTTTTCTGATGCGGGGTCACTTAACGCGGTCGAGTTTCGTTGTGCGTAGAATTTTTGAATGACGTTTTACCCTAAAACGTGTAATTCCGTGTAATTCCTTAATAACTTTCACGAAAATGATCTGACGAGTGTCAAACTTTTAATTTTCCATGGAAATGATTTATCATTCAAGGCCAAGAAACAAAAATCAAATTTCGGGAAAAATGAATAGTAAAAGTGAATAGTAAAATTTTCCGGGAATAGTAATTAACCTGAAAATGTGAATTGTTACATCTTCATTAGATTGTTTCACTTGGAGACCCAAAAAGAAAGTAAGTTCCCCCATGGAACTCATTTCAAACTTACTATGCATAAGTTTTTCAAACTCTACACACAATTCCTGATTTGTGGATCCAAAGATAATGTCATCAACATAAATCTACACCAGCAAGATGTCTTTCTTGGTTCTTTTGATGAACAAAGTTGGATCAATCTTGCCTCTTTGAAATCCATTTTCCAATAAATAGAACGCCAATGTTTCATACCATGCTCTAGGAGCTTGGTGTAGACCATAAAGAGCTTTGGTAACCTTGTACACCTTGTCTGGATATTCTGCATCAATGAAGCCTGGAGGTTGAGAAACATACACCACTTCTTCAATAGTACCATATAAAAAGGCACTTTTGACATCCATTTGGTAGACAGTGAATCCTATGAAAGAAGCATAGGCCAAGAATAGCCTAATTGCTTCAATTCTTGCAACTGGAGCAAAAACTTCTTCATAATCCACTCTTTCTTCTTGAGTATACCCTTGGGCCACCAATCTGGCTTTGTTTTTTTATCACTATTACCCTTTCATCTTTCTTATTTCTGAAAACCCATTTGGTTCCAATTGCCCTATAACCTTTGGGCAAATCAACCAGTACCCAAACCTTCTGCAGTTTGAATTGAAGTAGCTCTTCTTGCATTGCTTCAACCCAGCTTGAATCATCTAAGGCTTTTGTAATGTTTTTGGGTTCTACTTGAGAGGGAACGCATGAAAACAGGCATATGTGGGCAACTTCATGGTTCTTTTCTTCATACACAGCTAGGACAAACCCATCTTTGTCTGAAGATAAGACTTGAGTTCTTGTTTTAACACCAGAATCAATGCTGCCAATCACATTATCAATGGAGTGATCTTTGAGAATTCTTGTGTTGTGTGTTGTAGGAACATCATAGGAAATTGGAAGATTTCCAATCCCTACATCTTCTGGTAAGGAATCATCTGATAGAACATTTAATGGTTCAGCAGGACCAATTTGTGAACTGGCAGTACCATCTGTTGAACTGGCAGTACCATCTTGTGAATTGACAGTACCATTTCCATTTTCAGAATTTTCTTGATTCCCTTGATCTTGAGTTCCATGATCATCTTCAACAACTTCATTTGTTTCTTGATTCCCTTGGTTTGTAGAATTTGAAGGCTCTCCATGACTTGAAGAAGACTCCAATCCTGTCCAAATTGGCATCAAGATGTAATCTTGATCCTCAGTTGTTTCATCATTGTCTTCAAAACCTGCATTATCATTAGTATTTGTACCTGTGACAGGCACATAATTCATAGATTTTGAAAGCTTATCAATGTCAAAACACCAATCTGGTCCAGTGCCTGCAACATTTGGTAGTTTCTCTTGGAACTCTATGTGCAGGTTTTCTTCCACTAGCCTAGTGCATTTATTATACACTCTATAGGCCTTACTTTGCAAAGAATACCCTATCATATAGCCTTCATTAGCTTTTCCTTCAAACTTTCCTAGATGATCTTTGGTATAGAGAATAGTGACATGACATCCAAAAGGTCTCATAAAACTTAGAGATGGTGTTCTACCAAACAAAAGTTCATAAGGAATCTTTCTATGAGGTTTAATCACAAGAACCCTATTCTGTACATAACAAGCAGTACCTACTGCTTCAGCCCAAAATGAAATAGGTAACTTAGAATCTACTAGCATTGTTCTAGCAGCCTCAATAAGTGTTCTATTTTTCCTTTCTGCTACTCCATTTTGCTGAGGGGTTCTAGCTACACTATATTCTCTTTTTATTCCTTTTTCTTTGCAAAATTCATCCATAACTCTATTCTTGAATTCTGTCCCATTGTCACATCTAATTACTTTTACTTTCTTATCAATTTGGTTTTCTATCCCTGTAATGTAGGACTTAAGGATTTCACTTGTTTCAACCTTAGTACTTAAAAAGAAAACCCAAGAGAATCTGCTGTAATCATTAGTAACTACAAGACAATATCTTTTACCATTCAAGCTATTCACAGAAGTAGGACCAAAGAGGTCCATATGAAGCAAATATAAAGCTTGAGAAATTGAGTTATGGGTCTTGGGCTTACAAGAAGCTCTATGTTGTTTGCCTTTTAGACAATCAACACAGGTTTGGTCATTTTGAAAAATCTTTTTGGGTAAACCTCTAACCAAATCATATTTTGCAATTGTATTGATTGTTTTAAAGTTTACATGACCAAGTCTTCTATGCCAAAGCATAGATTCATCCAATGAGGCTTTTGCTACTAGACAAGTTAAACTCTCTTTAGGAGCAATGCTTTTTAAGTCAACAATGTACATATTGTTCTTTCTAGGGATTTTAAGAAGAATCTGACTTTCATCAGGAATTTTAAAATCAGGAGAAAGTACAATGCATTCAGTGTCAGTAAAAAGAACTTTGTTCTTTGTGTCACACATTTGTGAGACACTTAAGAGATTAAACTGTAGTTCTTTCACAAAGTACACATTTTCAAAATCTAATTTACTGGTTTTAATTGTACCTTTACCAGTAATCTTTCCTTTGATTCCTCCCCCAAAGGTAACATATCCTCCATCAAATGACTTGAAGTCTGTGAGGTAAGACATGTTGCCTGTCATGTGCCTTGAACATCCACTATCTACATATCCTTGATCTGCAATATCATTTGAATGTTCCTGCACATGTATACACATATTAGTTTCCTTGGGGTACCCAAGCCATGACTGACTTGGGTTTGCCTCGTGCATCAATGTAATCAAACCTTTTTAGGACTGTTGATGCACCATTTGGTTGGAGTGGTCTCCAAATCCAACATGCTGAGGACTTAACAACATTTTCATTTTTGACACATTTTGTGGCTTTTGGTCTGACAGTACCAAATTTGGCAATACCATTTGTTCTAGCAGGACCATATGGTCTAGCAGAACCTTTTAGTTTTGGTCTCCAATTTTGTGTTTTAACCACATAATCCCTTTGAGTGAGACTTTTCACAACTCTTGGTGTATGTTTGAAAGTATTACTTGCACCCTTAGTAGTGAATTTTGGGTAAACAGGCTCATTTGGTCTAACAGTATGATTAACTTTTGGTGTGTTAGATTTCACAGAACCTTTTCTGGGGTTTGTTTTACTTGTTTTAGACCTTGATGTACTCCCAGAAACCCAATTGTTACGATAAGCATGAGTATGATTAAAACTACCACAGTAATAGCATGCCTTATTGTACAAAACAAAGTTATCACCAAGTTGATGTGACTTAAGATTGTTCCAATTTCTTTGACTACCTCTAGGTTTGCTATTACATTTAGCACAACATTCAACTGTTTTTAGAACAACTTTAGTCTTTGTGATACTTTCTACATTTTTAGGACTGGTTGGTCCTACTTTGTTTCCTTTCTTAGAAACAGTCCCTTTTCCATTTTCATTAGATGTCCAACCTTCATTAGATGTAACATCTGAGCTCTTATCAATGAGCACCTTTTCTTTGGAAAGTGAAGTATCACTTGCACTCTCAAAAGGTTCACTATTTTCTACAGGTTTTACTTTTTCTAGTGGTTTATTTGTGAGCTCATGTAAACCTGATTCAGCAAGATCTAAACTTGGGGGACAGGGAATTTCTCTGTAAGGAGGTGGACATGTGTTGTATCCAATCCCAGATTTGATTTTCTTGTTCATTTGATTCTCAACTATACTTTTAGTACAAGCAGAAGCATTTTCTAATGTTGTAACAGTTAGTTGAATATTATCTTTTGCTTGTTTCACTTTAGCAAACTCAGTTCTTAACAGGTTTATTTCAACATCTTTAAGAAATATGTCTCTATTAAGAAAAGCTTTTGTGTCAGAAAAGGTGAGTTCATTCTCTCTAAAGTGAATTATCTGTTTCTCAAGTTTGGACATACCACACTTATGATTAACTAGGTCTTGATGAGTTTTTCTTTATTCTTCTTTCAGTTCATCATAAAGTTTTCTTAAGATTTCTAGTTCTTTAAAAACTTCACAAGTAGCAGAACATTTAGTAATTTGTACCTCAGGATTGGAGAGAGCCATTAAAGCCATTTCATTTGAGGATGACTCTTCTTCACCCATAAAGCTCCAATCAAAACCCAGCCCATCAATGGCTACCATAGCTTTTGTTTCAGTGATGTCCACTTCCTTGCTCTTGTTCTCATTGTTTCCCCTGTTCTTGTTCTCAAAACCTCTTCCCTTATCACCCTGCTTCTTTGGTCTTCTACATTCTCTTGAGTAGTGACCCTTCATGTGACAGTTGTAACACTCCACTTTAGATTTGTCATACCCAGCAGGTTCATTGCCATTGATGACAATCTTCTTTCCAGTCCTCATCAAATATTTCTTAGCCCTCATGCTAAGAAGTGAAAGCTGCCATTTTATGTCCATTTCTTCAAGATCATCATTACTGATCTCTTGAAGATCTTCAAAGGTCAATGTGGAACCATTGTGTTGTGATGTTAGGAAAGCACAACCAATTGTTTCATCTAAAATGGTTTTGGTACTGCTGGAAGTACTGGCAGTACCAAAATTTGTGTTGGCAGTACCTTTTTCTCCATCATCTTTTTCTTCATCAACTTTCTTGGTAGTACCATGAGATGACATAAATGCCATATTTCCTGAGCTTGAACTAGTAGACTTCTTTAGTTCATGCTCTACTATTTTGAAGTTGCTGTAAAGATCATTGAGACTCATGGAATCAATATCTGGTTTGTTTTTCCAGACAATGACATGCATGGCCCATTCAGAGGGTAGACTTCTAAGAAATTTGGAGTTTAAGTCTTCTTGAGATATTATCACTTCATGAATGGCTAATTGACTAGAAAGCTTTTGTAGTCTATTGAACATGCTGTCCAAAGACTCATTTGGTGTGGCTGAAAAGTTTTCAAACTGTTGTTTTAAAAGTGTTTTCTGGGTTTTCTTGGTGGCATCATTACCACCAAATCTAGCTACAATAGCTTGAAAAAGGGTTTTATCACACTTGTATTTGTTAAAGACTAGAAGCTGGTCATTTGGAATAGACATGAGAAGCATACTCCTGGCTTTAAGATCATTTCTCTTTTGAATTCTTTCTTCAGTGGTTATTGGGTTTACTTGCACAGTTGTGACAAGTGCATCATTTACTGTGGAGGTGGTGGTTACTGGTTTAAATGAGTTTCCTTCTTCAATAATCTCCCAAAGTGCATAGTCTTGCACTTGGAAGTATTGTTCAACCCTCAGTCTTCACATCTCAAACTCATTCTGTTTGAGTAATGGAAGTTTTGCAGCCACATTGGTTTGAATGTGCTCAACATCCATTTTTGCTTTGTTCTTTTATGTCGTAAATATCAGCCTTTCTCTGATACCACTTGTGGAAGGATTCTGTATTGAATTATGCAAACACTTGGGATGTTAATCTCAGTAATGTGTTTAGGATATTTATGAATGAATGTGAGTTAGCACGCGGAATTTACTAAAACACACTAAAGGAACAAAGGTGGTGAATAAGTAAATGAGAATGAACACAACATGAATAACACAAAACGATTCAATATTATTGATGAAATAATACGGGTGATCTAAACTATCACCAGGACTACAAGTGTAACCTTGAATCTTTGATACGTAAAAGGGTTCAAATATGGAAGTTATGCATGGGAAAGATGAGTGTAAGAGATGGGAAAGTTATATCTAAGAAGGTGTCTTAAGGGTTCCTTTTATAGTATAAGGAGCCCTTATCACAAGTGGTCAAGTTGCTTAATATAATATATTAGAGGTTTATCTTATCCTAATATTACACCTTTCAAGGTAAAACACTCCATTATATCTACTGAGACTTCTGTACTACTTTTACTTAACGTATAACTTTGTACAAAGACTAATAATACAACTAAATATTGTTGGGTTTTGACCAAGTGACACTGCTGCTATGTAACTCTGCTGCTGAGTAATACTGCTGCTACAATGAAACTGCTGCTGGTATAATGACTCTGCTGCTGAAGACAATCTGCTGCTTGGTGAAACTACTGCTGAAGGGATTAACATTGTATACGATAGGATAATTATGGAATAGATTCTTTGTATAGTTTATCTATTTAGATTATTCTTATCTTGTAGAGAAAGGTATTGTAAACCTAGTAGGACTCTTTGGCCTATAAAAGGAGGATCCTAGGGTTAGATTACGTACGCATTATTATTCACTTCAAGGTTGTAAAACCCTAGCATTATTGAGTGTTCGTATTAATAATATTGAAGTGTTGAAAGAGAATTCTTAATCTTCTTAAGTTAAGCTTTTATATTCCGCGTTTAAGCTTAAGTATTTGTTTTAGTTAACTTCTATATAAGATCGTATTAGCTCAACTGGGATCAACAAGTGGTATCAGAGCTTGTGATCTAGAAGTTATAATCAAGAAGATTTTGTTTCTTTAAAGTTTGCTGTTCCAAATCGTTTGCTTAAGATGGGTGATGAAACTCACATGGTGACTGCTTCAAGGGTATCTATGCTCAATCCTTCTGAGTATGAGCTATGGAAGAGGAGGATCAGACAATACATTCGCATGATCGACTTCAACATGTGGAATGTGATTGTTAATGGTGATTCTGAACCAGAAAAGAGTGCTGATGGTAAGGAGATACCAATCAAGTCTGCTGAAGCTAATGCAACTAGGAAGCTGGAAATCAAGGCTCATAGTATTCTCTTAATGGGAATACCTAATGAATTTCAAATGGACTTTGATGATTGTGAAACAGGAAAAGCATTGATGGATGCTGTGGAATTCAGGTTTGGAGGGAATGATGCTACTAAGAAGTCCAGAAAGAATATGTTGAAGCATCAGTTTGAAAACTTTACTTCTGAACCTGGAGAAAAGATAATTGGCACATACAACAGGCTAAATCAACTAGTTAGTCATCTAAAGCTTGTTGGGTATGTTGTTCCACAGGAAGATGTGAATCTCAAGTTTCTAAGAAGTCTTGCACCTGAATGGAGCATGCATACAGTGGTGTGGAGAAATAAGCCTGACTTTGAGACAATGAAGTTGGAGAGCCTCTACAACAATTTAAGGGTGTATGAATCTGAATTGGCTACTTCTTCTACTTCATCTTCTAGTACACAAAATCTTGCTTTTGTGTCTTCAAAATCCAAAGAGACACAAGATACTCACTCTACTGCTTATGGAGTATCTACTGCTGATGGATCTGGATCTGCTGCTAGTTCAAATGACAAGATTTCTACCAGTGATGTTGCTTTATGTGCATTCTTGGCTGAGCTTACTACTACCATAAGATCACATGTCATAAATCAAGATTTGGATCATATTGATCCAGATGATCTTGAAGAAATTGATCTCAAATGGCAAATGGCAATGTTGACTTTAAGGGCAAGAAAGTTCTGGAAAAAAACTGGAAGAGAAGTTAAATACAAGGCTAAGGAAAGTCCAGGGTTTGACAAGTCTAAGATTGAATGCTACAATTGCAACAGAAAGGGACACTTTGCTAGAGAGTGTAGATCTCCAAAGAAGAATGCTGAAGTTCCAAAGAAGACTGAAGAATCAAAGTCTGCAATGGTAGCATGTGATGGGCTGGGAGAATATGACTGGAGTGATATGGCTGAAGAAGAACCAAATTTCTCTTTGGTTGCTGCTGTTCAACCCAAAGTGCATAACTTTGCACTTATGGCATATGGTTCATCATCAGGATCTGACTCTGAGGTATCTAATGACTCTGAATCATCTGGTTGTTCTTTTAAATCTTGTTCTGACACTATTGAAGTTCTTAAGGCTAGGAATGAGAGTTTAAATAGAGAAGTTGAACACCTAAAACTTGATAACTTAGGTTACAAAGTAGGTATTCAAAATGTTGAGAGGAGGTTAGAATATCTCAAAGAGTGTGAAAAAGAATATGTCGATCAACTTAATCTAAGAGATATAGAAATTTTTAAGAAAAACAGTGAAGTAGAAGTTCTTAAAAATAAGTTGGTAGAAGCAGAAAAAGAAAAAGAGGAAGCTCTTGCTGAAAAAGAAAAACATGTAGTAAGAATACAAAAACAACAATTTGCTTCTGATATGGTTAATAAGTCTATAGAGAGCACCTTGATGAGAAAAGGCAGTGGAATTGGATATAATGAAGTGGCTCCTCCAGCCAAAAGTGCTTTTGCTCCACCAGGAAAAGAACTATCCTTCATTAGTGAGCTAAATATTGAAAAACCTGTAGGTGAATGTAGCACAAGTAAAATTGAAACACCTAAGGTTGAGGATAGAAAATTTCCTGAAGCTCCAATTATTGAGGAATGGTATAGTGATAGTGATAGTGAAGAGGAACAGGTTAAACCAAAACAAAGTTTTAAAAAGGAAGAAATTCCTACTCAGGTTAAGCCTAAGGTTGAACAGGTAAAGTTTGTTAAACCTGTGTTAGGAAATAACTTCTCTAGAAAACTGGTAGAGTGCAATGAGGTACCTAGAGAACAGATGGAAAGGTTCAATAATAAGCCTAGGGGTAACCAAAGAAACTTTAATAACCTAGTTTCAAAAAGATTAGGTGATCAGTTTCAATTACAAAAGAAGGCTTGTTATAAGTGTGGTAGCTTTGACCACTTGATTGTTAGATGTCCTGAACACCAAAAGCCTGTTTGGAATCAATACACTAGGGTGAATCACAAATATGTAACTAAACAAACTCACCCACATCCTAATAGAAACATGGTTCCAAGAGCTGTTTTGTTGAGATCTGGTGCTACTAGATCTATTTATGCTGCTAAATCAAATGGTGTTTTCAAATCAACAACTAGTTCTTCAAATGGCTCTACTGCTAGTAAGCAATCTGCTGCTAGTTCAAAATTTTCTACTTCTAAGCCAAAACATCTTCCAAATACAGTTGTTGGTAATCACTATTATGCTGTTAAGGCCTCAGCTTGCTGGACTTGGAAACCAAAAACAAATGTTTCAAACTCTGTTTCCAAGAATAGTAGTGCATCAAGTGATTTGAAGAAATTTGATTATACTGATGCACAGGGCAGATCCAAGTCAGTAATGGCTTGGGTCATCAAGAGAAACTGATTTCTCTATTTTTTATGTGCAGGTCAATCTACTGGATGAGCTTAAGGATATGGTTATTGTTGACAGTGGATGCTCTGGACACATGACTGGGGATGAATCTCAACTTGAAGATCTTGAGGTTTTTGATGGTGGTTATGTAGCTTTTGGGAATGATCCAAAAGGTGGAAAGATTGTTGGTATTGGAACTCTAAGGACTGGTAATTTGGACTTTGAGAGGGTGTTTCTTGTGAAAGGACTTAAGTTTAACCTTTTTAGTGTCTCACAAATGTGTGACAAAAAGAATTTTGTTCTTTTTACAGACACTGAGTGTATGATTCTTTCTCCTGATTTTCAATTACCAGATGACAAATCTGTGTTACTGAAGGTCCCTAGAAAGGAAAATATATACAGTGACCATATTAAGAATATTATTCCTAAGAGAGCTTTGACTTGTCTAATTGCAAAGGCAACTATTGATGAGTCCAAATTATGGCATAGAAGACTGGGACATCTGAACTACAAGACTATGAACAAATTGGTGAAAGGCAATCTTGTGAGAGGCATGCCTACAAAGACTTTTGAGAACAGTGAAACTTGTGTTGCATGTCAAAAGGGTAAACAACACAGAGTTTCTTTCAAGTCCAAGACAGTAAACACAAATACTGAGCCATTACACTTGCTACACATGGATCTATTTGGGCCTGTATTTGTAAAAAGTTTGAATAAGAAGTCATATTGTCTTGTTGTCACTGATGACTTTAGCAGGTTTACTTGGGTGTTCTTTCTAGCCACCAAAGATGAAACTCCAGGAATACTCAAAGCTTTCATAACAAGAGTTGAAAACCTGCACAATCACAAGGTGAAGATCATCAGATGTGACAATGGTACTGAGTTCAAGAATAGTGAGATGAATCAATTCTGTGTGGGAAAAGGAATACTTAGACAGTACAGTGTAGCAAGAACTCCACAACAGAATGGTGTAGCTGAAAGAAGAAACAGGACACTTATTGAGGCTGCAAGAACTATGTTATCTGATTCAAAACTACCTGTACCTTTTTGGGCTGAAGTTGTGAACACTGCATGCTTTGTGCAGAACAGAAGTAAGGTAGTCAAGCCTCATAACAAGACTCCATATGAGCTATTTCATGGAAAGAAGCCAATGATTGATTTTCTCAAACCATTTGGATGTCCTGTTACCATTTTAAATACAAAGGATCAGCTAGGCAAGTTTGATGAAAAAGCTGATGAAGGTAATTTGGTTGGTTACTCTGTAAATAGTAAAGCCTTCAGGGTTTATAATAAGAGAACCAAACATGTAGAGGAGAATCTGCATATCAAGTTTAGTGAGAACACATTTAATTCTGCAGGGAAAGGACCAGAATGGCTATTTGATGTTGATATTCTTGCCAAAACAATGAATTATGTTCCTGTAATTGCCAATGTTGATAAACCACAGGAAGAGTTTGTTGTGATTGAGAAATTGAAGATTGGTCCAACTCTTTTACCCTTTCAGAAAGAACAAAGCCCTTCAGATGATGTTGCTTCTCAAGAAAAACCTATGGAAACTGAAGAAGGTATTGAAATACCTGTTGCAGCAGAAAAAGAAGTAAATGAAGCTCCCAAAGTAGTTTGTGATATTTCTCAAATAAGATCAGAAGACTCTACTGCTGACTCAGAAGACTCTACTGCTAAGCCAAAAGATGCAACTACTTCTCCAACACACACTGCTGCAAAGCCTACTAACTCTACTGCTAATTTCTTGTCTCCTAATTTGGACACTCAGGGTAGATCTATTGATTATACTATCTATCCTGATGATCCAAATATGCCTGATCTGGAAAATATCTATTATGACACAGACAATGATGCTCTTGATGGTCAGTTATTTGGAGCTGCTGCTGATAATACTAACTTGGAACTCCATATTCCTGTTAGTCCTACAACCACCACAAGAATACACAAGGATCATCCCAAAGATCAAATCTTAAGTGATCCACAATCATCCATTCAAACTAGGCAGATGACTAAAGCCTTGAAAGATCTTCAACATCAAAGTTTCTTTGCCAGATCTCTGCATCAAAGAAATAGTCATAAAGATCTTCAAAATTGCCTGTTTGCATGTTTTCTCTCTCAAATTGAACCCAAAAACACTTACAAAGCCTTACAAGAAGCAAGTTGGGTAGAAGCAATGCAAGATGAGCTTTTACAATTCAAGCTGCAAGAAGTGTGGACTTTGGTTGAACTGCCAAATGGTAAAAGAGTGATTGGCACAAAATGGGTTTTCAGATGCAAAAGAGATGAGAGAGGAATTGTCATAAGAAATAAGGCAAGGTTAGTAGCACAGGGATACACACAACAAGAAGGGCTTGATTATGATGAAGTATTTGCACCAGTGGCAAGAATAGAGGCTATTAGAATATTCTTGGCTTATGCTTCATACAAAGACTTTGTAGTGTATCAAATGGATGTGAAAAGTGCTTTTCTATATGGGACCATTACTGAGGAAGTTTATGTGTCTCAACCACCAGGATTTGAAGATCCTGATCATCCTGACAAAGTCTACAAGGTTAATAAAGCAATGTATGGTCTACATCAAGCTCCTAGAGCTTGGTATGACACCTTGTCAACCTACTTGCTAGAGTCTGGGTTCAGCAGGGGTAAGATTGATAAAACCTTGTTTCTCAAAAGACAAAAAGATGATATTTTGCTGGTTCAAATTTATGTTGATGACATCATCTTTGGATCTACAAACAAAGCTATGTGTGTTAGCTTTGAGAAGCTTATGAAGGACAAGTTTGCTATGAGTTCAATGGGAGAACTCACCTTCTTCTTAGGTCTACAAGTTACACAGAAAGAGAATGGCATCTTTATCAGTCAGGATAAGTATGTCAATGATATTTTGAAGAAGTTTGGCTTTGAAGATGCTAAGCCTGCCAAGACTACCATGGAAAAAGATAAGCCATTGCTGAAGGATGAACATGGAAAGGAAGTGGATATACACTTGTACAGGTCTATGATTGGATCATTGATGTATCTTACAGCATCAAGGCCTGATATTATGTTTGCAGTGTGTGCTTGTGCAAGATTTCAAGTGTGTCCCAAGGAATCACATCTCAATGCAGTGAAAAGAATTTTTAGATATCTGAGGTATCAACCAAAATTGGGCCTTTGGTATCCTAAGGATTCACCATTTGATTTGGTATCCTACTCAGATAGTGATTATGCTGGAGCTTCTTTGGATAGAAAGTCTACAACAGGGGGTTGTCAGTTCCTTGGAAGCAGGTTGGTGTCATGGCAATGCAAGAAGCAAACAGTGGTGGCTAATTCAACTACATAAGCTGAGTATGTGGCTGCTTCAAGTTGCTGTGGACAGGTCTTATGGATGCAGAATCAATTATTGGATTATGGGTACAATTTCATGAATACTAAAATCCATATTGATAACAACAGCACACTTTGCATAATTAAAAATCCAGTGTTTCATTCTAAAACAAAACATATTGAGATAAGGCATCACTTTATAAGGGATTGTTATGAAAAGAAGTTAATTCAAATTGTTAAAATTCATACTGATAACAATGTTGCTGATCTTCTCACTAAACAGTTTGATGTGGGGAGGTTTCAATTTTTAATTGCAAACATTGGTATGATTAATCTTTGAAAAACTTATCTCTTTGTTTTTGTTAAAGTTTGTAATGCATGTGCTGCTTGTTATTCTGCTGCTTGTTAATGTGTATATGCTTGAGATATAATGTACTATGCTGCTCATTGACTTTCTAACTCTACTGCTAGTACATATGTTGGTTGTTTGCTTTGTGGTGTTTGGTCTAACATTTTGCAGGTATATGACTGGTGATTTGCAAGAAATTGAAACAAGAAAGATCTTATCATTCATTCATTCAACAAGTACAAAGATCAAACATCAAAAGACAAAACACAAAAACAGACATCATAACCTAACACCTATATCTTCATCACTTCCTAGGGCATGGAAGCCCAAGCACAATCTATCTATCCTTTGGGAGAGGAGGGTTTTGTCTTGATGGTCCACGAGAAAGACCAGGTGATGGTTGTGGCCTTGACCTTGAAGATTGTGGCCTCTCAGGAGTGGCAGGTGGATTGGTTGGTGGTTCTTCCTCATCTTCATCTGATGATGTGTAGATGAAAGGGGATACAAGCTCTTTTGGGGATGGTTGCCTAACAGGGATCCAAGCTGTATCTTCTGAAGACTCTGAAGATGATGGAGATTGTGGGGTCATCACAGCTTTACCCCTGGAAGTGCTAGGGGTTTGATTCAAATTGAGGAGATCTTTGAACACCGGAAGATCATGTTTTCTCTTCTTTGCTTGCTCTTTGGTTCTACAACCACCATGAGGAGGACGGAATGGCGGTACATAGGTTTCAAATGGGCTCTCATCTTCGGATGATGAATCGGATGAGATATTGATAATTTCGGGTGTTGATTTCATTGTTTGGTGAATTGATTGTAAAGATGGATAGTATTGATTGTGATTGTGGCGTTTTTGAAAGAGATTAGGGTTTGATTGCATAATTTGGGGAAAAGATCTCGCCGGTTTTATAGGGATTACGGAGTGATATGTGCATTAATTGTTATGTATAGTTGACCAAGGTCTATAGTCAACTCTGGTGCTGGCTCCAGTTTACTCTGCTGCTAGTTCTATCACTCTGCTGCTAGTTGTGAATGATACGGTTCTACTGCTATGGTTGTAAGTAAGAGGGTGTTATGTGTAACTTTCATCCATCCATTTAAAACCTAATTGATTTTCATAATTGGTTTTTATATGTTCTCAATTGAAGTTATCACAAACCCTTACACCTAATCATTCCAATAATCACAAATCCCCAAATTCTCTAAAACCTAATTCATGGAGCTTACACGTACCTGGGTTGAGCAACACAATAGTGTGGTCATTTTGAATGAAGAATTAGTTCCTGAAGGTTTCACAGACATGGTAAAGTTTTTGAATGCTACTTCTCTTAGGTATGCACTCACTGTGAACCCTACTATATATGTTTCCTACATCAAACAGTTTTGGTTTACTGCCAAAATCAAAACTATGAATGGGGAAAAACATGTCAGTGCTTTTGTAGATGGGCAAAAGGTTCGTGTAACTAAATCATTAATAAGGGAATTTCTTCTCTTAGATGATGAGACAGAGACCACGTGTCTTGCAAATGATGCTATTTTTGCTGGTTTAAAAGAATTGGGATATGAGGGGAAACATAACAATTTAAAATTTCAAAAAGCTCTTCTCTGTCCTCAATACAAGTTTTTGGTACATCTATTCCTTCATTGTTTGAGTCCTAAAACATCTGGGTGGCATGAGTTCAGTACTACCATTGCTTCTGCAATGATATGTCTGTGCAAAGGTCAACCATTTAATTTTTCAAAAATGATATTGGCTGGGTTGTTTAAAGGTGTTGAAGATGGTTCTTATTTGCTATATCCAAGATTTCTTCAAATCTTTATTGAAAAACAAATTTCCAAAACAAGAACCCATGTTTCTGAATATGATGCTCCAAAATTGGCTTCAAGGACTTTTACCTTTTTGATTAAGCATGGCAAAGGTTTTTCTGGTGCACATACAAATATTACATCTTTCATGGAACAAATTGTGCACAACAACCAGGGTGAAGGATCAGGAAATCCAACTGATTCCCATCACACACCCAATGTTACTACATCTGCTACACAACCTACAAAACAATATACACGTAGGAAAACCAAAAAGAACACTAATCTACCTCAGGATAGTGTTAGTATGGCTGTACCAGATGAGGCTGTCCTAGGTGATGGAGAAGACATGTTGGCAAGGGCTGTCACTACTGCTTCTAGCTTAGCAGCAGAGCAGGATAGTGATAACATCATTAAGACCCAAACCAAGGCAACATCTAGAGAAAAGGATTCTTATGAGTCTGCTTCTCAGGATGGTAACCCTAGCCAAATGGAAAACATAGGGGGCTCAGATGATCAAACTAGGTTTGATACTAAGTTTTTGTCCCCAGATTCACCTCTCGGACCAGGTAACACAGGTCGAAGTGATGAGGACAGGCCAGTGACTCATGAATTGACGGATCCACTTGTACATGATGACAATGTCAGTGATTCACCTCTCGGACCAGGTAATACAGGTCGAAGTGATGAGACTACAATGCAACTTATACAAGAATTGACGGCTACTTGTACCGCTTTGGGGTTGAAATGTGAGTCTTTGGAAGATAAGGTTCTTAATCTATCTGATGTTGTTGCTGGTCAAGCCAAGGTCATCATCAAAATGCGAAATCAGATTAAGAGCTTCAAGAAATCAAGATCTTCAACCTCCTTGAAAAGATTGAAGAAAGTGGGGACTAATCAGGTTGTAAGTTCTTCTGAACCATCTACTCATTTGGAAGAGGATGCTTCCAAACAGGGGAGGAAAGAGATTGTCATGGATTCAGGGGAGGTAAATCTTGAAAAAGTTGATAATGTTCAAGATATGGATGTGGATAGTCCTCAGAATGATGAAGACTTTGTAGTTGCTGATAAGTCTGGGAATGAAGTTGTTATGGAAAAGATGGTTGCTGAACAAGAAAAGGTGGTAGATACTCTTAAAACTTTGGAGTCTGAGCAACTAGTGAAGGCAACAGGGTTGATGGGTAATGTGTTAAAGACTTTGGAAGATTCAGTGGAAAATGCTGCTGCTGACTCTACTGCTATTCATAATTCTGCTGCTAAGACTTTTGATGGTTCTGCTGCTAGTGGAATAGTGAATACTGCTGAAGTACAAGACTCTGCTGCTGGATCTATGGATAATGCTGCTGCAGAGGCAATGGTTTTTCTAAGTAAGAAGACTACTGCTGACTCACATACACCTCAATTACCAACTCAATCATCATCACAACCTATCACAACAACTAACATAACTTCAGCAACAAGAAAACCTCAAAAAGGAATAACAATAAGAGAACCTGCTGCTACTCAAAAGAAGACAATCACATCATCTTCTACAGATAAGGGTAAAGGCAAGCAAGTTGATGTTCAGAGGTGGATGTATAAAGGGATTGATTTTACTGATGTACCTTTTGATTCTTGGCCTAAGCCATTGCAAGTTGAACATGATGAAGCTGCTGCTATTAAAACACAAGAGATGTTTAATTTGGAAGATCAGCAGCTGGCTGAGAAAGAGGCTGAAGGTTTAAGAATGTATGATGAATGGGATGATGAAAAGATCAGAATTGCTGCTGATATTGAATTAAACAAGCTGATCAAGATTGAAGAAAATGAAGTTCCAAATTTTAATGTGCAATCTTGGTATAGTAACTTTGCTTCTAATAAGAGAAAAGAGAATGCTGCTGCTAGAAGAAAAGTTAAAGTATTCAAAGGTCCAACAGTTAAACAGCAAAGGAAAGAATATGAAAGGTATCTAAAGAATATGGGTGGATGGACATTGGTGCAGTTGAAAGCTTATTCTGACAAAGAAGTTTTTGATTTGTATCAACAAACAAAGAAGAGAACAGATACTTTTTATACTATGGGATGTGCTAAGGACTTGGAACAAATTGCTCAGATGAACAAGAAGTTGGTGCCTGAAAAGATAGTTGAAGCAGAGCAGATACAAGAAGCTAATGTTGTTGAAAAGCTTGAAAGTGATGCAGCAAAGATTACTTCTTCTGTGCAGGGTGATAAAAGAAAAGGTGTTATTCATAAGTCAGTTGCAAAGAAGAAGAGAAAGATTGGAGAAGGAAGCAGTTCTATGCCTGAAGGAGATGAGTTTAAATATGGTCTTGATCATATTCCTTCTGAGCATCAAAAAGAACAATTGAAGAGTTATACTGTGGTTGGAAAGATGGAAGATCCTGAAGTGGTTGATGCTAAACCATTAGGAATCAAGTATCCTATTATCAAAGTAACTACAGGGTATGATACTAACATTGGAGCATTTCATGATGTCCAGAGATCTGATGGTAAGACTCATAGATTTCTTAGATTTCAACAGATGTTACACTACTTTGATAGAGAGGATGTTGAAGACTTGTGGAAGTTATACAAGGCAAAGTTTGGGGCTAAGAAATTTGATGGTAAAAAGTATGAGGTAGATCAAATTGATCATATCTTAACTGCTTCTGATAATGTTATGTGGAGAGCTCTTAAACTTATGTTTGAACCTTCAATGGATGATTCTGAATGGACAGAGATAGTAGAATACAAAGTAAGAAAATGGAGACTCTTTCAAGATTCTGGAGTTCATGTGCTAGAAATTGGACCTATTACTTTGTATATGCTAGCTGAAGTTGAGTACCCAGTGGTAAAATACTGGAATATTGTCAATCAGATGGTTAATGGTGACAAAACACTTAAGCTGCAGAAAGATTATGATTCTGATGATCAAGCATTCAATTTGCTGTCAAAGTATAAGAAGATATTTGATCAACTGAATTCAAAAGAGTTGAAGTGTTTGGAAGCATCCTCCAAGTGATGAATTGAGCTTTAAGGAAACTTAAATATTTAGAAATAAATATTAAGTTTAGGGGAGGATTGTTGGGTTTTGACCAAGTGACACTGCTGCTATGTAACTCTGCTGCTGAGTAATACTGCTGCTACAATGAAACTGCTGCTGGTATAATGACTCTGCTGCTGAAGACAATCTGCTGCTTGGTGAAACTACTGCTGAAGGGATTAACATTGTATACGATAGGATAATTATGGAATAGATTCTTTGTATAGTTTATCTATTTAGATTATTCTTATCTTGTAGAGAAAGGTATTGTAAACCTAGTAGGACTCCTTGGCCTATAAAAGGAGGATCCTAGGGTTAGATTACGTACGCATTATTATTCACTTCAAGGTTGTAAAACCCTAGCATTATTGAGTGTTCGTATTAATAATATTGAAGTGTTGAAAGAGAATTCTTAATCTTCTTAAGTTAAGCTTTTATATTCCGCGTTTAAGCTTAAGTATTTGTTTTAGTTAACTTCTATATAAGATCGTATTAGCTCAACTGGGATCAACAAATATCTCTAAATAAAATATAACAACTTGTCGTGAAAACTGGCAGGACCTTCTTTAACTAGCAGTACCTTCTTACCCAGAAGGTACTGTTAGTATATCTTCAACATTTGCAAAACTGAAGAGGCAGGCTTAACTATCAACTAGCAGGCTCTTCTGGCAGACTCATTTCTTTGTGTATTTTATTTCCAACAATACACTAGCACCTCACAAACAGTGTTTAGATACTCACATCTCTCGGGTGTAAAAAAGTATAAATTACAATATGGAAACGGAAGATATCTCTCACTACTTGTCATAGCAAAATAGATTACCATAGGCTTGGGAAAGGATCAAACCTCCACCACATGGCGTAAGCACCTAGGATAAACTATCAAAGAGGTCTTTTAAAGGGTTGTAACGTTAGGTGTAGGGATATGAAATGCGCGGTTTTGTTGGATAAAGGAAGTTTTTACTGGTGGCGAGTTAACAATCTTTGTTAATTACATGTACAATATGGCGTTGCTAAGCCAAGACTAGACTCGACTTAAGCTAATAAATGAAAAATAACAAAAACATAAAATGAACATAGAATGAAACGGGATGGTAGTCCGTATGTTTTTTTTTTTTTTTTTTCTTTTTTTTTTTTTTTTTTTTTTTTTTTTTGCATACACTCTTACCCTACCATCCAAAATAATACATCATAGGGAATGAAAATTCCCCTTACACTTGAATCTTTACATACTTTACAATGAACTAATCTATTGACTCGAATTAAGAAAATCAAAACACTTGGAGTACTTTTAAGATTAACGCACATACTGGGGTAATATATGATGTTCTACCCCATTACTCCATAAAATAAGTACTTTACCCACGAGTCCCAATCGTCCCAAAACAATATGTACAAGGATATGACTCGACTTAGCAACCATGTAATCAATTAGATAGTTAACTTAGGGTTTAACAAATAACAATAATGCACTAAAAATGAGTGCATACACGGAAGGCTAAGGCGATTTGGGTGTACATTTAAGTGGGGTGTAACAAATTCTTCCTTTAAGTAGAATGCTTAAAGTTAGAAACGAAAAGATAGGCTCGGAGGGGTGTACTAGGGGTTTCGTGTACTAGAAATGAGTACAACGCTAAGGGTGTGGGAAAAATTAGTTGACTTAACTAGCCAAGTAATATGACTTAAATGGTCAAGTAATTAGATACGGGTTTAACACAAGGGTGATCCTAATGCCTCTTATCATGTAGTAAATCCTACCACACGAATGTAGTCTCACTAGCGGTCTCGGGATGCATCACTAACGCAAGTTCTAGAATCTAAATGCTACCGGTACACTCATAAGCACTAATAGCAAATGCTTTTCCTATCAAATCTAAAGGTGAACCTCACATATTTGGGTGGAAAATTTTTCTGAATGGTACGGTTATGTGCTAGTCATACAATCTCCTATCCATGAGACGCTTGCTATGGCTAAAGTTTCACTCCTAAATGTTGTAAAAAATTTTAAATTTGGCCCTAAAATTGCACTAACAAGTATTTCTCATAATCTTATTACACATCTACCATTAAACAAAACAAACTCAAGCGAAAGTGTACATGTAAGGTATCATCATTTTACCCTCCCCTTACACTTAAGATGAACATTGTCCCCAATGTTCAAGTAAAGAATGTAAAAGTGAAAAAGTAAAACGAATGAAATCAAATACTCCCCTGATTCGCTCGGTATGGATAATAAGGTGGCCAGGTTAAATCTTCCTCCAAGAAAATGAACAATCAAAGCTTCCCTTCCAGAATATAAATCATCTTCTTGTCATATATAACCTGTAAATCCTGAGAAAATGAACAAGGCAACCTCGCATAAAATCGGCGGCAATCTATATAAGTTACTAAATCCTAGAAAACACAATAAGATATAATGCTTGTGGAATGAAGTTTGCAGATTTCCTGGAGATTACAAAACTTGATAATTCAACAAAAACCTTAAGACTCCGTTAGAAAAACAAAACCGATAAAATTTCCAGATTTGTACACGTGACGCCGTCAAGAGTTATCTCGTGACGCCGTCAGAAGTGGCCTGCAGAAATTCTTATGTTAAGTTTCCGGAAAATTTCTGGAAAAACTTGGTTCTACTTCCTGGAAAATCCTGCAAAACTTCATTATGACTCAATACAAGCATTTGACTTTAACAAATACGAATATGCATGTTCACTTAATATTGTGGAGAATCATGATCGGTTTGTTTCTTAAAAACACATTTGGGGTTTCCCCTTACACTTATCTTTTGCAAAAATACTTTTAGGTGGAGTTAAGACTAGGCCAAAACAACAAAGTAAAGTATTTCCATTATTTAATTGAGAAACATGATCTACCAAAAATAAAAATAAAGCATGCATACGGAAGCAAATAACAAACAAACAAAATAAAAATCACACAAAGCATGGGTTGCCTCCCAAGAAGTGCTTTTCTTTATTTACGAGTCTTGTAGCTAGACTCAAGGTCATGGGTTACTACGTGATATGGGTGAGTTCCTCATTGAGGACATCTTTGGGATCAAACTTAGGTTTCAACTTCCTATCGGTTTCCTTAGTATGGTATGACCTTTCAAACTTTTCTCCATCCGGATCATACAAAGTCATCCTCATATGCCATGATCCGTCACCTTCTTTAGGTGGCTTGTCCCACCTCCATTTACATTTGTCTCCCTCTCTTTTCCACTTATTTATCTCTATATTAATAGGCATTACGCTCAAGAACTCAATCATCTTCCTAAAGACTAAGGGGTCCTCAAAGGGATCTAGCTCTTCATCTCTAGCTATGAGTTGTTCCACCGAATGTGTTTTTTCAACGAAATATTTTTCTAGATAGAATGGGCATTGAGGTCCTATAAAGTTCCTTTCTATCCAAGGTCCATATCTAGATGGTCACCTATTCATCTCTACCCAATGCGGTGTCGGTTCATCATCACAATCATAACTATGCTTCTTGACATCATACACCGACCAAGTATCACCTTCACCTACCGCTATCTTAGACTCCTTACAATCTATCATGGCGCTAGCGGTTGCTAAAAATCCTCTTCCTACCAATAATGGGCATGTAGTGTCACTAACCATGTCTAGGACGTGAAAATCCGCTAATATAGTTAACCTTCCTACGTGAACAACTACATCCTTAATCATTCTGTGGAAAACTAGAAGGGGGGTTGAATAGTTTTCCCTTCTTTTTCATTTTATAAAAACTTTTTTCAAAATGTTGATTCAAATTTATTCAATTGTTTGTTTGGAAAACTTCAATTAGAGTTTAGTATGAAAACAACATATAATCAATATGATCAATTATATATGTAAGCTTTTGAAAAGCTTAGTTTTATGAATGAAGCTTTGGTCGATCTTTATGTGAATACGTTTTCCTTTTAAAATCTTAAAACGTTTTGTATCAAATTATCTATCAAGTTAAACTTAATATGAGAAGTGTGAATAATAATCTATTTGACCATATCATGCAATTATACACACAATCACAATATTAACTACTATGTTCAACACAATCAATCATCACAACTATATAAGCAACAATTAAGACATGTAGGCAAGCATAGAAGTAAAGCGATAAATGCAAGAACAAATGATAAGAGATAAGAGAAAGTAAATGCAAACCGGGCACGATGATTTATAGTGGTTCGGCTACAAGGACACCTTCCTTGTTCCTACTCCACTCCCCGAGTCACCTACTCGAGAATTTTCTTCACTACTCAACAAGCTCCCTTTTGGCGGAGAAAACCGTACACAACTTTTGCTTACACCATTTAACGACACTAAGCTAAATGTCGAGTTCTAATAGTAGCTAGAACCAATCTTACAACACAACTTCGATCACTACACAACTTCTACACAACTTCACGACTTCACGACTTCATCACAACTTCTTCTAAACTTCTTCACGGCTTCACAACTTCTTCACGTCTTCATGACTTCACAACTTCATCACAACTTCTTCTAAACTCCACTACTTAATCACACACCTACATCTTCACAACTACATGTCTTCTCCACACTGCTACTTCCTCCCACTACATCTTACTCACTCATTAAATCACTACTAAGTAAGATCATCTTGATCTACATATTACATATATATATAACTCACAACTTCACATAAGCACTAACTAGATCCTAATACATCTTTGGCTTTATGATAGGGAGGATTCTTCTCTTGCACTTTGAGTGATGAGAAATTGGATCACTTGAAACAAAGATTAATAATCTTATGATCAAAGGGTTTTAGAAGGATGTTTAGAGAGAGTTGGATCTGAAAATTTTTGTGCAAAAGGTGAGAAAAATTCCAGGTTTGAGGTGGTATTTATAGGGAAAAATTTCTGACCAAATCTGACAGGGGAGCGTGGCTGGTCCCCTTAATTGTGTGCCGGTCCCCTTAAAATTAAGGGGGCCGCCCTTTATAATTAAGGGGGCCGCCCTACTGAAACGGCCAGATTTTTTGTCTTTTAGTGGGGAAAGTTTATTTGGTGAAAAACTAACTAATTTTGGTTAAAAGTTTGAAATCATATATTTAGTATGATTAAAACATTTTTCTTTATTACCAAAAGTGTTTTTCAAAAATATATAATATGTTTATATAATTAAATAAACTTTGTATTAGTTAATTAAATACCCCTTTGATCATGAGATGTATTAAACACTTGTTTATCCATACCTTAAGTGATTGTTGAAGCATACTTGAGACGTTAAGATGTCGAGGCTTGTTGACGTAAGAATGCATAGAAGAATTGTGATCACAAGTAACTTAAGCACTTTATGTTATATGTTGTAACTTATATCTTTGTCATAATCAAAACATGAAGAGGATGTTTAGATTAAATATCGTAATATTCATGCCAACACATTCCAACCGGGTGGGCAATACTCCCATCCGCTAGCCCTATCAATACCTCCGTTTCCTCTAACTTTCCTAGCTTAAGAGCGGTGAATAAGGATAAGGGAATCAAGTTGAGGCTTGACCCTAAATCGGCTAGTATATCGAAAGCTTCGGATCTTCCTATCTTACAAGGCAAAACAAATATACCCGGATCATCAAGCTTTTTAGGCAACTTGTTTTGAATGAAGGCGGTCCCATTTCTACCTAGTTTAAACTTCTCATATTTTTCTAGGAGGGCACTATAGTAGGGAGCACGGGCTAAGACATCAATGACGGGACGTTCAAGGTGAAGCTCCTTGAATTCATCGTCAAGGTCTTGCGTAGGAGGTGTTTCAACTATACTTTTGACCGGTTCTATAACGGGTGTTTTATTTGGTTGGTCCTTTTGAAGAATTTGGTTTTGTTTGAAACACGTGCTCGTTGATTTGACCGAGTAGTATTGTGGACACGAAGTGGGTGACGAAACTGAAGATATGGAATTAACGTGTAGTTTCGGATTCTTGACCGTGTCGCTTGGGAGTGCTCCCATTTCTCGGTCATTGAGAACTTTCAACAATGCGTCAATTTTGGTGGTCATCTCGCTTTGCTTTTGTTTGAAATTGGCTTCAAACTTAGATATGCGAGCTTCTTGAGATGCCATGAATTTTGACATCAATCCTTCAAGATTGTTGGTACTACCATAGTTGTTAGAAGGATTGTTGTTGAAAGTACGGTTGGAGGGTGGACCGTTTGGTTGGTAACGATTAGGCGGATTAGAAGAATTGGGTTGATTTTGTTTCCACCTAAGGTTTGGATGATTTTTCCAAGAGGGGTTGTATGAATCACCGTAAGGGTTTGGCTCGGGCTTGAAAGTGTACCACTTATCTCCCGCTTCATCGCTACGCGTGGATGCGTAGTCCGCAAAAGCTGTTCCGGGGAGTTCCACACAATCACGAGTGTCATGGGGACCACTACATAATTCGCATGAAGAAGTGATTTTGTTCACTTGGCTTGAAGGCTTAGGAGCTTCGTAAGATTTCATGAGAAACTTGACTTGGTCCTCAAGTTCCATGATCCTACAGTTGGGAGTGCTAGAGTTGTTCGAAGGCAAAGATATTGCCTTGACCGTTTTGTTCAAATCACGGGGATCATTCCAACTTTCGTTGTCATAGAGAGCAAGATCTTCTATGAGTTCCCATGATTGTTCCGCACTTAGATCACGTAGCTTACCACTGGCCGATTGGTCAATGGCTCGCCTCGTGGAGAGATCGATATGGTCATAAAAGATTTGGACTTGGAGCCAAAGATCTATGCCATGATGAGGGACTTTTTGGAGTAAGTCCTTGAAACGAGTCCATGCTTCATAAAGAGATTCATTTTGACGTTGTTGGAACATCAAGATGTCATTTCTAAGCTTAGTAGTTCTCCCCGGTGGGAAAAATTGAGCAAGGAAACGAGTGGTGAGATCATCCCATGTGGTGATGGATCCCGCGGGTAAACGCTCAAGCCATTGACTAGCTTGATCCCGTAGAGAGAATTGGAATAGGCGTAATCGGGTTGTCTATCTAGTTTCAACATCTAGGTCTATGGAGTCTACGATTTTAAGGAAGTCCTTAAGATGTTGGTTTGGATCTTTGGAACGAAGTCCATGGAATGCACATCCGCTTTGCACCAACCGGATGGTGTTGGACCGCAAGGGGGTCACATTGGCTCCCGTGAGCTCAATGGTGTTTCGGTAGCCTTGGTGGGTAGGTCGGGAATACTCTCCTAAGGTTCGGGGCATGAGAGGTTCTAGTGGTGGGTTTTGTTGTGGTGGGATGACGGGTTCAAAGAAGTTCCCATCGTCCATGATGTCGGGTGGTGAAGAGTTACGAACAAAAACACAAAGAAATAAGATATACTAAAGAAAACCTAAAAACAAAAATAAAATCTTACTAGAAAGGAATCTAGCAAGTAGACCTAATAAAAAGAGATTCTAACCTAGACAATAACTATTCCCCAGCAGCGGCGCCAAAAACCTGATGCGTAGGGATTGCACCAGGCTTTACCTCTCAAGGGATCTTGAGAAGCTTACTGTCACAACTCGTAATTTCCGGTCATTTTTCTAAACCTCGACAATTTACTATTCACAAGTTACTATTCATCATTTACTATTCATCGATCACTATTCATCGTTTTTGAGGTCAATTTGACATTCCGAGACATATTCAGAAATTTTACTATTCACTTGACACTATTCATTTCCGAGAGAAAACCACTATTCATGTGCATTATTCATGTCATCGTAAATTTAGTTACGAGTATTCAAATTCGCGTAACCGTATTGGTTCAGGAGCAAATTCATGCATTATCTTTGGGACACTTCGTACGGACTAGAAATAGTCTTCATCTTATCATTATGGCACTTGCATACTATTCCACTCGTATGATATTCAAATTAATACTTTTGATATAAATTTACTTTTTAAGTATATCTATTTCTAAATAAACGATAACGCGCGACCAATAATGTGACTAACATGTCCGACACACCCGACTATAATCCCAATATATTTTTATATTCATTTTAATAATATAAAAATTATAATATTAATTTACCCGGTGTTTTGGAAATTTATTTATTTCGTATCGTACGCCTAATTTAATTACGACGGTTTTCGTAGAAATTAAACTATAATTATCTAAACACCCAATAATTTTATCCAACCTATTTTTATAATTTTTATAACTTTATTATGACCCGGTTAACTCCGTTAAAATTTATTTTTAGTTAACCCGATACCCGGTACATTTTAAAACTACACAAAACACAACAATAATGCATTTTTACACCAAAAGTCATACACACTTTCCCCCCCCTTGACTTTGCCGCCCCCCCCCCCCCCCTTGCCACTTTTCTTACAATTTTTACTTGTACACTTCATGTTCATTAATGCTTACTACTAACCCTTTTATATTATAATACAAATAACAAATAATACTTATACATTACTAACTTTTCTCATCTCATTTTTCACCAAACAAAAAGTGTTCTATCTCTCTTTTTCTCTCTATATCCACGGCCACAAGGAGCAAGGAAGGAAGACCAAAGATTTTTCAAAGATCAAAGTGTTAATCTTGTGTTTATAGTATCCTTGTTTGGGTTTTGAAATAAAAACTCAAGGATTATTAGGTTTTAATCATTTTAACTTCCCTAATCTTACAAGTAAGTTTACTAAACTCATTTCATAATTTTTTACAAAGTTCTTACTATATTTATACATGTTTCTTGCAAGATCTCATCCATGCATTAACTTATACCACTTTATTTTTGTAAACTTTTGATCATATAAGCCCTAGAAGTGATTTTTGGTTAGATCCTTGTTAGATCTACTTGGTTGTGATGATTAGGAACCCATGACACCCTAAGAAGGTGTATGGTAGGATTAGATTAGTTTTGTGGTGTTTGAAAGTGGTTTGATGGATGATGGAACTAGTTTGGATACTTGAAAATGGTTTTTGAAACTTTTGATTTACCTACTGTCCCTATTTTAATTTCGTGGGAAAATCAGTAGATGGTGGCCAAGTTTTGACCAAATATTTAGAAAATACATTCAAAAACGAAACTTTAGGCGAAAGAACGGATTAAAACGAGTTTATAACGAAGGAGATACGATTTTTGCAAATTAACGACGAAAACTACTTTTCCAGAAAACTGCTTGCTGTTGGGCAGAATACGATGGGTATTTTGAAGCATTAAACGTAACCTAAAAGAGCCGAGTTGTCAAAAATATACTAGTATATACAAAGACGAATCCGTGGACATAAAGAACAAGGAAAACGAGCCTAAAACGACCGAGTTATAACCGTTTTAACAATTGCCAAAACTATATATATATATATATATATATATATATATATATATATATATATATATATATATATATATATATATATATATATATATATATAGTCACAAATAAAAATAATAACGTACGTACTAAAATGGTATATTTTCTAGCAACGTTACTAATGACTATTTTCTTAACAAACGAATACGTACAACTCGAGGGAATATTTATACGACATGACGACGTCATTCTAAGGTTTTGATACAAGGATTATAACGCTAACATTTTCGTACGAGTTAATATGACAAGTTATATACTCCTATATAAGGACTTATTTTCCTAAGTATGGAATCTATTTTTCTACGACGATAACTAGTATTTTCAAATTACGAGTGGTATGAGTATCATGTGCATGTGCATTCATTTCATTACGGCTTGATCTAAGTTAGATCACGATTATTCATTTAGGTTGCGGCTAGTGTTCGCGCCTTATTGTCCCGATCACTTTACCATCGTTGTACCATCCTTGTACTATCACTCCAGGTGAGTTTCATAGCCCCGTTTTAATTCTATATTTTGATTTCAAATCCCACGGGGGAGAATACATTGCATTACTTATTTTTGTGTACATGCCTAAGTATAAAATTCATACATTGCTTAAGTTGTCTTATTTACCACGTCTTGAAAAGTCCCCTTTTATTATCATGGACCGTTAATTTCTGGTACTAAGCGGGAGTGAGTGGATAGATCTATCGAGGGTGACGCCTCCATTCGTGTTTGGGTTGCTCCAAATGGAACGAATGCATTTCATGTCTTTATTATTAGAGTGTCTGGTAAACACTCATTGGGGCCAAGTATCGTCTAGCTTCGGGGTCATGAGCTTAAGAGCCAATGTATATACTTTCCGGACATCCTATTTCATGGCATTACTTATGGCATTTGTACACTAGATTTTACTTATAAACCTATGATTATTCACCAACTTTATGTTGACCGTTTTTCGCAATGTATTTCTCAGGTTATTAAGGTAGCTCATGTGCATACATTTGGACCTTCATGGAGTCGCGGAGTCGACGCGTCTCACTATATTTTCTGCACTTATGAAACGTTTGATCTTGTTGAACTTATTTTAACTGTATTGGCAAACTCTTTTGGGACCTAAGCTTTGTAAACTCTGAATGTTTTCATGATCAAACGCTGTATTTTCTAAACGACACTTTAGGTCGTTCAATATAACTGTAACTATGGTGCTATGACAGTCACCCCCAGGTATTCCATTCCGCTGCCATTCAGGTAAATTGGGGGTGTTACAGATTGGTACCAGAGCTAAGGTTATAGCGAACTAGGATGTATCTTGGACCCTAGACTATAACCACATCATCATAGCATCTCATCATTTTATCATAGGTGCATATTCACTATACATGTTGTTTTACGCACACATTGTGCAAGTTATTCATACCCATACTCATATATATATATGATTATATTGACCTGGTTCACAAGTGACATGTCTTCAGATACCCAGGCCGTTATCCTTTCGTCGGATTCCGACATTGAAGATGCCTTGTCATCTTCCACTACCATTATACCACCAGTTGCACGTATACCACCGTTAGCACTATTGAATTGTTATAGGAATAAGGTTTTCCTATCATTCAGCCTATACATAGAATGCCGTTTGGTAGAGTATTCAGACTTAATTCTAATGGACGCTTACTACTCAGGTACTACCACCACCGTCAGTTACTTATTTCACTATTGGTCGTCCCATAGTGCGTACTTCAACTTTACCTCTTAGATGTCGCGAGATAGCGCGAAAGAGGGTAGTATTCCATTCACTATTATCACCATTATCTCCTAACTCATCACTGGGATTTCATCGTTATCAATGTTATTCTCATCCTTTAGAATACCACCATTGTCATTTCCTTTTCCATTTGCCACGAATAAGATAACGCCTTGTGGATAATACCAAGATTACGGACTCAACAGGAACATCTACAGGTTCCTCAAGAATGGCTTAGAATCTACGCTATCTAGAACTTGATCGATGCACAACTACAGATACCACTTCAGGACTATCTCGACTTTATGATGCCATAAACCTGATTTCACCTCGAAGGATTACAGGAAGTCTTTAGACTAGACTTATATCTTTACTAGCTTTTGCTATTACCCTAGCCACGAGAGGTGTGGCATAGTTCAAAGAAACTGGTAGTATTTTGATTGTTGTACAAACAGAATCACCAAGTATTGACTCTACTATAGGGAAATGGTTGTGCTATCTATGATATTGGCCCATATAGACCGAAACCTTCATGTATTATATTCATGTGTTATGAATATGATGATTTTTATTACCTATAGATTCTCATGGACTCTCATGATTTGATGGAGATAGATTTAAGCAAACCACTCCAAGCATGACGCAAGCTGCTGTTGGACAATTCATTGCCAGGAACGTAACTACCGCCCTCACCAAGGAACTTACTCACGTGGAATTTATGGGTTGTAATCCCTCCTTCTTTAGCGGAAGTATTGACACAAAAGAATTTCTCAAATGGTGCGAAGAATTAGAAACAATCTTTCAAAGTGGTGACTGCCGTAAGGAAGACAAAGTTAAGTTCGCCACTTGCACTTTTCAGAAGCATGCCCAGAAATGGTGGACTAAGTATGTCCAGGTAATAGGAGTTGATGCTGCTTACTCACACTCTTGGGAGAAACTAAAAAGGATGATGAGTTTGAAGTTCTGTGTGAAAAGCGAATTACAAGCAATTGAACAAGAAACACTAAACCTTACCATGGAAGGAGATGATGTTGTCAAGTATACTGCTCATTTTTATGATTTTGCTCGACTAGGCTCTGCAATGGATGAACCGGAAAGCAAGAGACTTGAAAGGTACGTCGGAGGACTTTCTCCTGAAATTCGTAGGATGGTCATCGCATGTGAACCCAATACCATGTCTGAAGCTATCCAGATGGCAATCGAAACAAAGGAACTCATAGTTCGCGACAAGACATCGGGAGACAATAATAACAACAAGAGAAAATGGGTCGGTAATCAGGATGCTAATGCTACTCAACGACCATTTAAGATACAACAAGTGGTGGAGACCTGTGCTGTGGGGTCAAGCCAAAAGAAAGGATATGTAGGTAAATTACCCGAGTGCAACAAGTGTCAGTTTCATCACGAAGGATCTTGCCCCTCTCAATGTAAGAACTGCCAAAAGCTTGGACATGAGACCAAGGATTGCAAGGCTCCCACCCTCGCAAAGCATCAGAAACTCTCGGTAACCTGCCGCGAGTGTGGAGTAGTGGGACACTTCAGGAGTGAATGCCCAGAGTTGGGAAGCCAGAATTGGAAGAAGAAGTTTATGTTTTAGTTATGTGAACCATAGTTCGAGCCCTTTTGGGGTTGTACTTTCTTTTGGTACTTCCCATAAGTACGTTGATGTAACCTAGTTATATTAAGCACTTTCCTATCCAATGTAATGACTATCTTTTGTTACCTCTATGGTAACCATAACTTCCGTTTACTCCGCTTTCTATCCCAATCGTTCAATTTTCAATCGTTTCGTAACATTATACCATTGTCTTATTAAGGATTTGACCGATTTCGTAATTGACGGATTAGTAGATTATTACCATTCCATAGTATTTACCCATGTATCCAATAAACCATTCCACGAGTTTTATTTCAAACTATTTTACTACCTTATGGGGAAATTGTTTTTACCGAATTTCTAAAATAAGCCGTTTTGTTACCATACTATAAACTGATTTTTCCGATATTACGCCAAATATTTACTATTATTACGCGAAACAATTTTTATATTACTTTGAAAGGAAATGACTAGAATACCATTCTTCGAAATAAAACGTTGAACACCATCTAAAGCTTTGGAGAAAAATAATATTATTTTGATTAAATCAAGCATCGCATCATTAGTCCTCAACTATACATAGCCTGATCACCTATGTATACTTCAGGAAAGATCATGCCATGAAGGAAATAGTTACTTTATAAAGTATTGTTAATAACAATCTTCGTCCAAAAGCGTTTTAAACAAATAAACTCTTTTATGAATATTTCTTTCTGACAAATTTTCTCTGGATACTTACCCCACCTGTCACACACTTAGTCATTGAGTTAGACTTTCCATTGACTTCTTTAGGAGATACTTCCCATATTAAGTACTAGGAGGATTCCTTGATACAAGAAAAACAATAAAAGGATTACGGAACTATTATACCTAGACTGAGAAAAATTCATAACTCAACAGCAATCCTAAGATATCACGAGACCATCCGACCCACCATCTCTAACCTAGTTGTCTAATTTATTATTCAAAGGTACTAGTTAGACTGATCTACAGGATCAAACACATTGTGAAGGTACGCTAAGCAACATCATGGGAATAAACCAAACCTCCTAACCGATACTGTAAAGTGTTTTGAGTTAACATGGTCTCATCCATACGCAAACTTCCCTGCAGTGAGTTTACGACAAGAATGATTGATTCGAATTATGGATATCGATATAGATTTCCCTAAAGCATTATGTTCTTTAGAACTTCTGGATAACCTCACCTATACATCGAGAAAGGCATCAGACTCAAGAATATCTCCCCAGCTACATGTGAAGACAATACGGAAATTCATCGACATGGTATCAATTGAAACCCTCATATTGCCAACATGATGACAATTTCAACGATAAACCATCTCAAGACTTAAGTTGGTTGGATACCTAGGCTTGTAGTTTTGCCAGATAACCACCAATAGGTACCGTCCAATATCAGAAACCGAACGTTAGACATCTATGCATTATGCGAACATTGCCTATCCTACCATTTTATCCTTGTTAGTATTTTCACTTTAAGTAACGTCGATTTAAAATTTGTGTTTATACAAATCACATATCTCGTAGAAAATAATTTTTGAATTGCCTATTTTGAACAAATACGATCCTTTTAATCAATATTTAGCTAAACCATTGTATAATGGGAAATATATAACCATCACACTTTGGTAAACAGTCCTATTCACAACCTATTTGAAAACCGCGTCACATTTCCTAACTATTGAATTATGAATCATCAAGAAAGATGTTATTTAGTAAACCATTTGCTCCATTTTCTAAATTCGTTTATTCAGAAAAAGATTTCGACCAAAAACTCAAAAAAAAAAAATCGCGAGATAAATTTTGAAAACCAATCACCATGCTACGTCGCTTATGCATTTAGGGCTTTGTGATTTGACAATAAGGAATATTGGAATATGTGATGAAGGAAATTAGGAGGAACACCATAGAACGATTACAAACGTCATTAATGGAAACCAAGCATAGTAGGCAAAGAATGACACATGTCTTAGCAATCCATTAGACCAAAACACAAAGAATCAAACATTGTTACCCATATTCTATCTTCTTCGTATAACGTCGTGTTCGAAAAACGTAACATTGTGGAATTAGTCACAAGATTTATTGTACCTATTTCAATTGTTCCTGATAAAGGTGATCGAATCACCTCAGATTTCTAACAATCATTCTAAGATTTCCTTCGGAACCTCATTGAGATGTGAACACCGCCTATCATCCTCAGATCGATGGTCATAACGAGAGAACGATTCAAACATAGGAAAGTTATACTCAGAGTATGAGTGATTGACTCTAGAAATGGTTGGACTAACCATTTACCATAAATTGGATTCTTTTACAACCATAGTTATCACGCGAGCATAGAGACTACACCATTTGAGGCACTTTATGGTCGAAGTACCAATTACCCATTTACAAACTGAAATCGGAAAGTTAAAATTCACTGGTCTAGAACTAAACCATGGAACAACAAAGGAAATTTTACAAGTCAAGAATCGGTTACAAGCAACGAGAAACTGGTAGGAGTTATGTTGTTACATGACGCACATCATACGGATTGGGTATCCTTGAACAGCAAACTAACAAGATTCACGGGAAAGAATGAACTAAGTTGAAAGCTTTGCCTTGGAGAGGCATGATACGATTTTGGTAACACGAGAGATTGAACTTTTAAGTATATTGGACCATTTCAGATTCATTTTAGAATCGACCAACTGACGTAAAAGATTTGAGTTCTGACAGAGTTCAACAACATATATTACCCATATTACATTATAAATCTGAAGAGACACTGATCATCTATTGACGAACCAAACTCGGAAAAAGCCAAACTCACTATTCCAATAGGCATTCATGAAATAACCAGAAATTTCCTACAAGTCGAGAATCAATTACAAATTCTATAAGTTGTAAACCATTAAAACTTCAAGTTGGTAGCTAGATCACGTTGAAAGTTCTGCCTAGGAAGGGCATGATATTATTCGGAAAGATTTGGAAAGTTAAAACCGATATATACACTGGACCATGTAATAATTCAGACAGAGTAGGCCTAGTAGCCTTCAGACTTGAGCCTTGTTAAGGAACAGCCGGATTACACAACTATGTTTTTCCTATGCAAATCCCAGGAAATGACTTCAGATTAGTCACTCATAATCCCATTTGGAAGGGAATCCAACCTTGAGACAAACGTAAACTGGGTAAGAGGACTAGTAGAAAGCATGGACCATGAGGTCGAACGGTTGAAGCAAAGTCGAATTCCTATCGTGGAAGTTCGCTGGAATTCTTGAAAAGGACCCGAATTTACTGGGGAACGAGAGGACCGAATGCAACTCAAGTATCCACGTCATTTTACCAAATATACTTCAGAGATCAACCAAAACTGAACTTCGGGACGAAGTTCCTGTTAGAAGGGAAGACTGTCACAACTCGTAATTTCCGGTCATTTTTCTAAACCTCGACAATTTACTATTCACAAGTTACTATTCATCATTTACTATTCATCGATCACTATTCATCGTTTTTGAGGTCAATTTGACATTCCGAGACATATTCAGAAATTTTACTATTCACTTGACACTATTCATTTCCGAGAGAAAACCACTATTCATGTGCATTATTCATGTCATCGTAAATTTAGTTACGAGTATTCAAATTCGCGTAACCGTATTGGTTCAGGAGCGAATTCATGCATTATCTTTGGGACACTTCGTACGGACTAGAAATAGTCTTCATCTTATCATTATGGCACTTGCATACTATTCCACTCGTATGATATTCAAATTAATACTTTTGATATAAATTTACTTTTTAAGTATATCTATTTCTAAATAAACGATAACGCGCGACCAATAATGTGACTAACATGTCCGACACACCCGACTATAATCCCAATATATTTTTATATTCATTTTAATAATATAAAAATTATAATATTAATTTACCCGGTGTTTTGGAAATTTATTTATTTCGTATCGTACGCCTAATTTAATTACGACGGTTTTCGTAGAAATTAAACTATAATTATCTAAACACCCAATAATTTTATCCAACCTATTTTTATAATTTTTATAACTTTATTATGACCCGGTTAACTCCGTTAAAATTTATTTTTAGTTAACCCGATACCCGGTACATTTTAAAACTACACAAAACACAACAATAATGCATTTTTACACCAAAAGTCATACACACTTTCCCCCCCCTTGACTTTGCCGCCCCCCCCCCCCCCCCCCTTGCCACTTTTCTTACAATTTTTACTTGTACACTTCATGTTCATTAATGCTTACTACTAACCCTTTTATATTATAATACAAATAACAAATAATACTTATACATTACTAACTTTTCTCATCTCATTTTTCACCAAACAAAAAGTGTTCTATCTCTCTTTTTCTCTCTATATCCACGGCCACAAGGAGCAAGGAAGGAAGACCAAAGATTTTTCAAAGATCAAAGTGTTAATCTTGTGTTTATAGTATCCTTGTTTGGGTTTTGAAATAAAAACTCAAGGATTATTAGGTTTTAATCATTTTAACTTCCCTAATCTTACAAGTAAGTTTACTAAACTCATTTCATAATTTTTTACAAAGTTCTTACTATATTTATACATGTTTCTTGCAAGATCTCATCCATGCATTAACTTATACCACTTTATTTTTGTAAACTTTTGATCATATAAGCCCTAGAAGTGATTTTTGGTTAGATCCTTGTTAGATCTACTTGGTTGTGATGATTAGGAACCCATGACACCCTAAGAAGGTGTATGGTAGGATTAGATTAGTTTTGTGGTGTTTGAAAGTGGTTTGATGGATGATGGAACTAGTTTGGATACTTGAAAATGGTTTTTGAAACTTTTGATTTACCTACTGTCCCTATTTTAATTTCGTGGGAAAATCAGTAGATGGTGGCCAAGTTTTGACCAAATATTTAGAAAATACATTCAAAAACGAAACTTTAGGCGAAAGAACGGATTAAAACGAGTTTATAACGAAGGAGATACGATTTTTGCAAATTAACGACGAAAACTACTTTTCCAGAAAACTGCTTGCTGTTGGGCAGAATACGATGGGTATTTTGAAGCATTAAACGTAACCTAAAAGAGCCGAGTTGTCAAAAATATACTAGTATATACAAAGACGAATCCGTGGACATAAAGAACAAGGAAAACGAGCCTAAAACGACCGAGTTATAACCGTTTTAACAATTGCCAAAACTATATATATATATATATATATATATATATATATATATATATATATATATATATATATATATATATATATATATATATATATATAGTCACAAATAAAAATAATAACGTACGTACTAAAATGGTATATTTTCTAGCAACGTTACTAATGACTATTTTCTTAACAAACGAATACGTACAACTCGAGGGAATATTTATACGACATGACGACGTCATTCTAAGGTTTTGATACAAGGATTATAACGCTAACATTTTCGTACGAGTTAATATGACAAGTTATATACTCCTATATAAGGACTTATTTTCCTAAGTATGGAATCTATTTTTCTACGACGATAACTAGTATTTTCAAATTACGAGTGGTATGAGTATCATGTGCATGTGCATTCATTTCATTACGGCTTGATCTAAGTTAGATCACGATTATTCATTTAGGTTGCGGCTAGTGTTCGCGCCTTATTGTCCCGATCACTTTACCATCGTTGTACCATCCTTGTACTATCACTCCAGGTGAGTTTCATAGCCCCGTTTTAATTCTATATTTTGATTTCAAATCCCACGGGGGAGAATACATTGCATTACTTATTTTTGTGTACATGCCTAAGTATAAAATTCATACATTGCTTAAGTTGTCTTATTTACCACGTCTTGAAAAGTCCCCTTTTATTATCATGGACCGTTAATTTCTGGTACTAAGCGGGAGTGAGTGGATAGATCTATCGAGGGTGACGCCTCCATTCGTGTTTGGGTTGCTCCAAATGGAACGAATGCATTTCATGTCTTTATTATTAGAGTGTCTGGTAAACACTCATTGGGGCCAAGTATCGTCTAGCTTCGGGGTCATGAGCTTAAGAGCCAATGTATATACTTTCCGGACATCCTATTTCATGGCATTACTTATGGCATTTGTACACTAGATTTTACTTATAAACCTATGATTATTCACCAACTTTATGTTGACCGTTTTTCGCAATGTATTTCTCAGGTTATTAAGGTAGCTCATGTGCATACATTTGGACCTTCATGGAGTCGCGGAGTCGACGCGTCTCACTATATTTTCTGCACTTATGAAACGTTTGATCTTGTTGAACTTATTTTAACTGTATTGGCAAACTCTTTTGGGACCTAAGCTTTGTAAACTCTGAATGTTTTCATGATCAAACGCTGTATTTTCTAAACGACACTTTAGGTCGTTCAATATAACTGTAACTATGGTGCTATGACAGTCACCCCCAGGTATTCCATTCCGCTGCCATTCAGGTAAATTGGGGGTGTTACACTTACAACCCCCACCAGGCAGTGTACCTGATCGTTGTAGTATAGTATAGTGACAAGTACCGGGGGATTGATCGTTCAACTAGGAATAGTGTCGCTAGGATTAGAAAACCTAAATACTAGTTCTAGAGATGAGAGATGATTATTTTTGTATTTTTATATTTTTTAGAAAGCAAGTAAAAATCTCGGGTTTGAAGGATTTGGGCGGAATTAGTTGCTAGTCAACTAACCCAATACTAAAGATGCAATCAAAATAAAATACTAGAAATGAAAATAAAACTAAATTAAACTAAGGTTGTGAGCAATAAATGGAGAAATTGTGTTTACTTAGATTTCACTACTCCCTATATATCTTTTACACGTTAATTACTTGTTATAGTTGCGTGGATAACGGATTGTATTCCTTAATACCATTCATGGGGTGGCGCACTTAATTCCCCATTCCTATGAGTGCCTACTTCACTCATATGTCGAGCCGGCTAATAAGCTCCTAACATGGGATAATTAGAATTTACTCATGCATTAAATACAACCAATAAAACCTAGTGCACATCAGTTCATGTTTCCTAAGACGTTCAAGCATGATACCATTTGGAGATCTGCCAGTTTTCTTAAGCCTAACATCGAAATCATTCATCCAATACAACCATAAACAAGTAATCAACACATAATTAACATCTAGGTTTCATTAGATCTAAGCAAACACAAGATAGATCTAGCCTAGCATGATGGAATTAAGACAAGAACAAGATATAGACAACCAACACATAGACATATTGATTGAATTAAAAGAACACTTATCTCAATTGCACATGAAAGGGTTCAAGGGCTGAAAACCCTTGAAAAACCTGTAAAATTCGTAATAGGTTCGGCCCTAGGGTTTCTCCAAAACTCCTCTCTCTTTTTATGAATGAAAATTAGAAAACTATATATAGGAAACAGAGGCTGACGGCGTCAAGACCAAAGAGGTGACGCCGTCATCTCGCCACCAAAATACTTCTTGGACTGCCTTAATCTTCATCTGACGCCGTCATGTGTTATGGTCTTCCAGGCCGTCACTGCTTTTATTCTTGACGCTCTACTTGTGACGCCTTCACGTGTGTACTGGCCCGTCATGCAAATTACTCTTGACGCCGTCAGGATATTGCTCTTGACGCCGTCACCTACTGTTCCCAGCAAGGAAAATTAAGACTTTGGTGTTTTCTTCACTTTTATGCTCCAAAAACGTCCGAATTGTTTTTTTTATTTTTTTTTATTTTTTTTTTATTTTTTTTTTCCAGATTTCACTCCCAAAGTACCTAAAATCACAAAAGGAACGATTTAGGGCAATATTTGATCAAATAAATTCAATTCCGGGCTTAAATGACCCCCTAAAAGTGGTTCATTTTTCGCCTCATTATATAACTTCCATAATCAAGCCTAACAAAACCAAGTCTGTCAAGCATTTCTTCCGAAATGTAATTGTCTCCATATTCCATATTCAATTCTGCATCCCACGCTTTAACTCCTTCCACCGCACAAGGTGTAGAATACCTCATGTGTGGAGCATCATATTCCTTAGGTGGTGCTCTAGTGAAAACAACAACTTTTCTCTCCTTCTCCTTCTTTGGGTAACACATTTCATGTGGCAAATAAGAAACATTGTCACCAACAACCTCTTCTCCTTCTAAATCCAACTTCTCCTTATAATATTTATACTTATAACTATCTATACTTGACAAAATTAGTCTCTAGACTTCTTTATTTTTAGTAAATGACAAAAATAACCCTTGGACTCATAAGTTTTCTATATTTACCATTTAGACCTTTAACTTTATAATATTTAAATAACTAGTCCTTTTTAGTTTATAACTTATTTTAATTTCTATCCTAAGGTTTTAATACTTTAAAAAGTGAGTCCTTACACTTATAACTTCTAGGAAATGTCAAAAACAGTCCCTAGACTTTATAGATTCAGGAATTTATGATATATACCCTTATGCATGTAAAGTTTTGCAAAACTAGTCCTAAATGCATGTAAACTATATTTTTGTAACAACTAAGTTTCCTAGCTTATTTTTAACTAATATTAGATTATTTAAGTTATCTAAACTAGCTTAGGGCTTATGAAAATGGCTTATAGCATGTATTTAGGGTTTAGCCTATAATTAGGGTTTTAAAAAGTAAACTAGCAAATGATTATGACCAAGGCTTAGGCAAGGGTTCCTATGGGATTTAAGGCATACTAATACTATCCTAAGACTAAAATGAAGCTAAAGAAATCAAAATGAAAGGCTTACATGGTTAGCTAGGGTATAACGAGGGGTTAACTAGGGTTTTAGAGTTTCTCGCCAAGAAATTAACTCGACAAGGCCTCAAGACTTACTTTGCTCGACTCCTAGGTCTACCACAGCTCGTATACTACTACTAATATAGAAGGTTTGAGGTGAAAAAAAGAGAAGAGGTGTGAATGAAATAGAGGGGGGACGCGAGGGGGGGTATTTATAGGGTTGTTATGAGTAGCGAGCAAGAAATGGGGTGGTGTGGTGTCGAGGAGGGGGAGGGATAAGTAAGCTAAGCTAGTGGTGATGAGGACGAGCTATGGTGGTGACTAAGAGGGGCTATGAGGCGGTGTAGGGTTCATGTGATGGTGGTGAAGCCGCGATATAAGGAGGACACAAGTAGGTGATGCACCTACTTGTGTGCTAGCTTGTAAGGTGCTAGGGTGCTAGCTTAAGGTGATTAAGGTGCGGGTGCTAGGTTGAGGTGCTTGTAGTGCTTATGTTTAGGTTTTACTAGTTTAGGTTAAGTTTAGACCTAGTTTTACTTAATGAGAGTTTAGGGTTTATACTTAGGGTTTTCTGCCTAGGTTAGGTTCCTAAGAGTGTTTAGTGACTAATCCTAAGTCCTAAGGGGCTTACACTAAGTGATGGTTGCTTATGGGAAAGATTTGGAAATGTTTGACCTAGTTTTGTGACCTAAATGACCTAAGTTTTAGTGGGAGATTAGGGTTTATCCTATGGTTTAGTGCCCAGGTTAAGGTCCTATACGTGCCTAATAACTAATCCTAGGTCCTAAGAAGCTTATACTAAATGGTGGTGACTTATGGTGAAGTTTTGGGATAGTTTAGACCTAATTCTAGGAAGTTATGACCTAGTTATGGTTTTGTGCTTAAGGGGCTTGTACCTAGTGCCTAATGATCCTAAGGAATCCTAATGTTCCTAAGGTAACTCATACTTAAGCCTTGGACACTTTCAAACTAGTTTAGTTAAGCATATAGGGTTTAGTAAGCATATAGACCTAATTAGGGTTTAATTAAGTTTTATTAGGGTTTTGTGATATGTATAGTGTGTTAGATTGGTAGTTTACTTATTATGGTGTTGTGGTGATCTTATGCTTGACATACCAGGGGTTTATAGGATCTATGTTGTTGACATAAATAATGCCTAAAAAACATTATTAACATATTATCAATATCTCTATATTTTGATTATTACAAAATATAAACTCATAGAACTAAAACTTGTGACATAAACAAGTATTTTGTGATTAACATTCTCTTTACATCCAAATCACTTAAGGTATGAATAAACAAAGTGTTTAGTGCAATTTATGATCAAAGGGAAATTTAATTAAGTATTACAAAGTTTATTTAATTATATAAACATATTATATATTTTTGAAAAACACTTTTGATAATAAAGAAAAATGTTTTATTCATACTAAATATATGAATTCAAATTTTTAACCAAAATCAGTTAGTTTTTCACCAAATAAACTTTCCCCACTAAAAGACAAAAATTATGGCCATTACAGCTGGGCGGCCCCCTTAATTATAAGGGGCGGTCCCCTTAATTGTAAGGAGGCCGACCATGATTTAAGGGGACCGGCACGCTCCTGTTGTCAGAATTTGTTGCCTATAAATACCACCTTAAATCTGGAATTTTTCTCTCCTTTTGCACTCCTAAACTTTCTGTTCTAGATCTCCATTTCCATTCTCTTAATCCTTTGATCATACATTCATAAATCTTTGTTTCAAAGTGATCCAAACATCATCCTATCAAATGCAAGAGAAGAATACTTCTATCCCTCAAGACAAAAAGTATTACAACTTGTTGTGATCTCCACATCTAAGTTGTTAGAGCATCATCCATTGTATCTATCTCATTGTGCAATTAATTGTGAATATTTGTTAGAAGATAGTTTAGCTAGGTATATATATAGTGTGATTGGTTCGTAGTTAGTTGTGAAGAAGAAGAGTTAAGAAGTAGATTGGTGTGAAGAAAATTGATGTGAAGAAGATTGGTGTGTAGAAGATAGGTGTGAAGAAGATTGGTGTGAAGGAGATAGGTGTGAAGTTGTGTTGTGATTAAGTAGTGAATAGGTGTGAAGTAATTGTGTAGAAGGTGTGAATAAGTTGTGACGTAGTTGTGGTGTGTACATTGGTGTGTAAGGTTTTCTCCGCCATATGGGAGCTTGTTGACATAGTGAAGAAAACTCTCGAGTTAGGTGCTCGGGGAGTGGAGTAGGGCAAGGAAGGTGACCTTGTAGCCGAACCATTATAAATCTCTTGTCTCGCGGTTTGATCTTTCCAACTCTCATCTATTTCTTTACTTACATTATTATTGCTTTATCGTACATATTTAGTGTTGTTCATATTGAGCATGACTTGATTTCATATAGTATCGAATCTAAATTTTTGAAAACAAAGAAAACTTTCAAACAATCTTTTATAACAAATTAAAAAGACGTAAAACTATTCAACACCCCCTTCTAGTTTTCCACAATTGGTATCAAGAGCCACGTCTAGCAAGATTTTTTAAAATATATTGTATTTTAAAACTTGTAACGATCTATGGGATCTTTAAAATATTTAGAATGGCAATCTATGCAAAGACCACCACTATTCAATATAATGTTGAAACTAAAATGGATGAAATTGTATCTTTTGAAAAACAAAATGATGATTTGAAAAAGAAACTAGCGAAAAATAATGAGGCTAAATTGGTTATTTATAATGCGTTACCACGCAAAGAATATTAAAGAATTTTTATGTGTAAAACCACAAAAGAAATTTGGGATTCTTTACTAATTACTCACCAAGGTAATAGTCAAGTTAAAGATAACAAAATAGATCTTCTTGTACAACAATATGAACAATTTACGATTCCGGAAGAGGAATCAATTGATAATACTTTTGCTAAATTTAACACTATTATCACAAGTTTTAAAGCACCTGATGAGACATTTTCTAGTAAAATTTATGTTAGGAAATTTGTTAGGGCATTGCATCCGAAATGGCGAGCTAAGGTCACGACTATTGAAGAATCAAAGAATTTGATGACGTTGTCACTAGATGAACTAATTGGCAACTTGAAGGTTGATGGATCTAAACACCTTGAACTTGTGTTAGATTGATACTTTGAATTATATCACTAAGTATGCGGAACCTACTTAGTAACACTTAGAAGTTTGATTATGAGTAAGACAATTTTGTATAAACAATATATGTAAACAAACTATTAGCTCCAATATTATTAATGATAATAATACGAGTGATCTTGATATCACTAGGGTTACACCTTGAAGCTCTAGAAAAACGTATATAAACTTATAACCTAGGATCTCCTTTTATAGCACAAGGAGTCCTCTTCTACAAGATAAGTATAAAGCTAATAGAATAAGATATACACAAAATCTATTCTATATTTATCTAGACGCGTTTCCTAACAGTTATCTAATAAGCAGTGGTAATACATTGTTCTTGCAGTGGTAATGAGTTTCCACTACAAGCACAATCTTCTGCAGTTGTAACTTCTTCTTTAGCCGTGGTAACTGTTAGCATAATTCCCAACAAAGGTCCATGAAGAAATTATAAGAAGAGATTCGGAAACGGTCAAAGTCAAGAAAGAACAAACCAAATCCATTGCTCTAAAAGCCAAAAAGGAAAGTGACGATGATGATTCAAGTGCCGAGAGTGAAGACGAAGAATATGCAATGGCCGTAAGAGAATTCAAGAAATTCTTCAAGAGACGAGGAAGATTCACTAGATCATCACGAGATGAAAGAAAACCATTCCAAAGAAATAGAAGTGATAACTACGGGAAAAGAAAGTGCTTTAGATGTGGAAGTCCAAATCATCTCATTGGCGAATCTCTAAAGCCGCCGGGTTATGAAAATCAAGGCGCCTTTGTTAGTGGAACATTGAGTGATAGTGACAAAGAAGAAGTGGAAAAAACAAGAGACGAAAAGTGTTTTATGGCAAAAGGAACCGACGAAATATGTTTAGGAATTGACTTGGAGCCTGACGAATGGATCAAGGATAGCGGATATTCGAGGCACATGATGGGGAACCGCAAGCTATTCTCTACATACAAGGCATACAATGGAGGTAACGTTATTTTTGGTAGTGACTTACGTGGAAAAATCATTGGCAAAGGTACGATTTCTCAAGACTCACTTACTATTGAAAATGTAGAGCATGTAGATAATTTAACATATAACTTGCTTAGTATAGGACAAATATGCGATAATAAATGTAGAGTTACCTTTACCGAAGAGTATAGCGAGATAGTTAAGAATGGAAAAATTATAGGTAGAAGAATTAGGAAAGGAGGCATATATGTTATGAAACTAGGAAACAAACCTGGGGATAGGATATGCCTAACGACTCTAGACGAAAACTCCACATTGTGGCATAGGAGATTAGGACACGCTAACATGCAACAAATACAATCTTTGGCCTCTAAAGAACTAGTTAGAAACTTGCCTAATCTAAAATATGACAAGCATTTTTGTGATGCATGTAAAATTGGAAAACAAGTTCATGCTAGTCACAAAGCTAAGAATATAGTATCCACTACTAGGTGCCTAGAACTATTACATATGGATCTTTTTGGTCCATCCGCTGTGCGGAGCTATGGAGGAAACAAATATACCTTAGTAATAGTAGAAGACTACTCACGATACACGTGGACTAGGATTTTAAGTGACAAGACCCAAGCCTTTGAAAAATTCAAAATATTTAGTAAAATGATTCAAAATAAATTAGGATGCACAATAGTAGCCATTAGGACGCACCATGGTAGGGAATTTGACAACGAAGTACAATTCGGAAAATATTGTGATTTAAATGGAATATCTCACAATTTCTCCGCTCCTCGTACTCCTCAATTAAATGGCGTAGTAGAAAGAAAAAATAGGACACTACAAGAAATGAGTAGAACAATGTTAAAAGAACAATCCATCCCACAAAAAATTTTGTTAGGATTAAGGAAAAGGTTCGGTCACCCCATGTATTTACGTACTTAGCATAGCTCTTAGTTTTGTATTTCTTAGATTAGATATTATAGTAATAGGTTAGATATTAGTCACACCGTTGAGGACGGACGGGTTTTACCCACTGTACACCTGATCCACAGCCCGCAGGAGGGCGTATATTGTAAGTGTATATATACCCCTTCCCACACAAGGGAAGGGTTGGTTGTTTCATAATACACACACCCACTAAGGTGTTTTCTCTCACTAGAAACTTCCCACTCTCCCTACTCTTTCTCTCTCTAACTCTAGCAATGGTTACCATGTTCTTCCACAATCCAAGACCACCCGAATCACCACAATAATCAACATATGTTTCGATCCTACAATTGGTACCAGGCCAAGGTTTTATGTGTGTTGATTTTCTGTGTGGTTCGTACTCTTTTTGAAGCTGTTTTTTATTCTTGTTTTGTGCAGTTGGAAATTTTTTTTTCTCCTACTTTATTGGTATTAACGGTTTCAAACTATTTCTTTTACCATCATATTTGTGACTACTGTACTCAACCCGTGAATAAGTTTTTTTTTTGGTTTAAAAGTCTGGTCGGAATTATGGTCGGAAAATGTGGTCAATAAGAGCAAAAACCCAGATCAGTTTAAGAGGTGTTCTTGGTAGCGGTTTGATAAAAGAGAAAACACAGATCTGGGTTTTCTGCTCCTAAGGAGAGTTTTCTTTGTCTTTTGCTAAATGACAAAATTGGTAAAAGTGACTTGCGGTTTGTATTGTGATTTGGAATAGCGGTTTGCTATTGAAAATCAATTTTAATAGCAAAATCCAAACGAGATGCTGCCAAATTCTTATCAGAAGTAGCGACTTGTCTACAAAACAAAAAGAAAAAGATGAAGAAGATGGGGACCAGTTGACCACAACCAAAATACAGACTATTTGACCATGACATACACTACCTTATCAGTCCCAACATATACGAAAATAAATGTCAAAACAACTTGCAAAGTCAACAGCCATCAACAAGCTTCTACATATCGAACCCTTAACCTCATCCCAACCTCCTCATGTTACAACACTTCACAAAGACTTGATCTTAAATTTAAAGAATCTTAAAAATCTTAGTTTTCTTTCTTTTCGTGTGGACCAAAAGCCCAAATAATTGATGCACGAAAGAAAGTACCATCATTGACACAACTCAAAGACAGTCATCACTACGACATATATGATCTCAGTCGTTGCTAAACTGTGTGGTACTTGAATCATTTTGAACTCAAAGACCAAAACCACGATAAGCAAAATCATCATCGATCTCTTTATAGCTCTTAGCTTCATTTCCAATATCCGAAAGTTGAAAAAGAAGAAACAAGAACAATAATGTTAATATTTCTCTTTATTTTTGGTTAAAACAAATAAACAACAAGACTCGAACGTTCAAAGATTGATCTCGTTCATGATTGTTACGGATCTATAAAGATCTTGTTTGTTTGAACTTAACTCGTCAATGATCTTTTTCGAAGCATAAACCTATCATTAATATTCGAACTGATAAAGAAAAGTTCAAAACAATTCGTTCCAACTTTGTTTAGTTCATAGATAGTGAAAAACAAGATCAAAGAACCTACTTGTGACCTCAAGGATCTTGAAGCTTTTTAAAATGGTTTATTGATTCTTCTTGAGCGGTTAATAATGAAAAAGATTGTGTTGGTGATGATTTGATTCATATGGAATGTAAGAGTGATTCGTTGTTAACGATGATGAAGAGATAAGGTTTTTTTTTTTTTTTTTTTTTTTTTTTTTTTTTTTTTTTTTTAATTTGAAGATGAAGGTTAAGACTGTGATAAGAATTGTTTGATCTGGAAATCGAGTCAGAAGAGTGAAAGGAGGTGGATTTGTTATTATGTTTGGATTAGGGTTAGAATAATGAGGATTATTTGGGTTATGTGTTAAGTGTGAAATAAATACCCGTATCATTAGGGTATGTATGAATCGGGTTGTATGAATGGATTGGGGTGGTGAGTAGTGTTTGGGCCCGGGTATTATTATTATTTTGCATTGGACTGGATGGTTTGTGGGCTTGTGATGAATCAGTTTGGAATGGATCCGAATTTTGTTTAATGGGCCAGCAAAGATTATATCTAAAGTTCTATTTCGGGCTGAAAGGAATCATTGAGCATGCCTTGTATCATTTTGAATCTGTGCTATACCAAAGTATTTGGCAAAAATGAATATATTCTTCCAATATATTTTTTTTAACACTTTGTGTCCAATTTTTGGTATAACATTTGAAAAAAAAAGAGTGGTATTTCTGGTGTGACAAATTTTCACGGGGTTACGTTTTTGATGAGCGCGGAAAACTAAACATACAAAACCCTAGTTTTTCAAACCCTAATTTACCGAAAACAGGGGGTATCTAAAGAATTAGGGCGTATTGTGTTCAAAAACCTAATCAAGATTCAATAAAAAATGTCACGACGGCTGAGAATTTGGACTTGGAATGTCAAGTGATTACGGAGTTGATCGGGTATCACTTATTTGAAATTGAAGTTGACTTTCACGAATGCGCGTACTTATTTTATCTTGAAGTCGGGGTTGGTTGGATGCATGAATTTCAATGATAACTTGCTCGTGCTTAAGATTTAAGTTGAAGACTTGGTTTATCTAGTTACCAGCAGTCGGGGTGGATGGTTGAAGACGTGGTTAACTATCACTTAAAGGAGTTACGTTATTGTACTCAGTGTCACACGCAGAAGACGTTGTGGATAATCGCAAGAGGTGATGAAAGTCTCATACTTTGTTGGGATAGTATTGAGTACTTAGAGATTTGTATGTTGCACAAATTCTCTACACCCGTTCTTCCAACAACAGTGCAAGGTTAAGTAACAAATTTGAGGAATTCTACTTCATTTTCAAGTCTGGTATATCAGGTTTACTTCACCAAGTGGTCACAACAATAGCCGACATAATACAAGGTTGGTTTGTTAGCTAATGGGTTTAACGGTTGAGATGTGTTCAACAATTCTCAGGGGATATTCGACGCTACTGCAAGTCAACGATACTTCACAGTCTAAGTAAAATCTTTCAAGATCCTTCATGATTTTTCAAGATGTTTGCTTAAGACAAGAACTTCTCGTGTATATGGTCATACACGTCAATGATGCTTCCGAAAGTTCGAAACCATCATGGGGGAGAAACGTGTACTTTGAAGTTATATGGTCAACCTCTAGGGGGAAGTAGTTTATACTACTTTACTTAGTATGGTTCGTGAAATATTCTACATATGTGAGAAGAATTGTTGTTGATCTCTTGCATGCTCCCACAAACTGATATTCACCAAAACCAGATTTGTCATAAAAAATTCAATTTATCATTGTCTCATGGTTTCTTCTTGGTTTTGTAAAATCCCGTGAAAGAATCTATTTCTCGGTTTAAATCATAGATTTGTAAAATTCCGTGACGATGAAACTATCCTAGAGAAAGATAAGTGCATTTTCGGATCTTAATTGACACTGGTTCTACGGCATCAACTTAGAAGAAGGGATAATGTATGTACTTCATGTAATGGATGAGTTTTGACATACTTCATGGCATTTGGGTTATAACGAATTTTTACGGGGTTATGTGTTTTTATGAGGTTATGTGTGTTTGACAAGATCGGGATAAAACCATTATCAAAGTTCATTCAAAGAGGCTAGATTTGGGCAGTTAAACCGCAAGATGTGACTACAACGTCAATTCATTATTATTTATTTGAGGTTGAAGTGAAATTTCACGGGCGCGTGTACTTAGTATTTGAAGATATCGGGGTGGTTGGATGAAGATTCTTCGAGATCCTTGTTCGAGCTTTTAACCTTTACAATGATGAAGACTTGGATATCTAGTTATTTTTGGGACCCTTCCTTTCTATTACCACAAAATAACTATCATTTTAAGGAGTTACGTTGTAGTGCTCAGTGTCACACGAAGTTGTGGATATTCAAGAGGTGATGTACGTCTTATACTTGATGGTTGGTTGGTTGAAGAGTATAGAGTACTTAGGGATTCGATGTTGCACGAACTCTCTACACCGCTCTTTGTCACACATTAGTGCAAGCTTAAGTCTCAAGTTCGGGTTATTTTACTTCAGTCTCAAGTTCATCATATCGGGTTTTTCTCCATCAGTAGTCACGACATATAGCCGACAGAATGATAATGGGGTTGGTAACGAGTTAGCAGAGAGAATAAGAAAAGAGAGAGAGATGACGTTTGGACACAACGGTTCAAGCCTCGTTCTTCAACATTATGGCATCTGCAGATAACACTTCAGGCCCCATTCCTCAAAGAAAAGAAAGGTGTACGTTTCAGTGCGCCTTATCTTAGAAAGAAGAGAAATCTTCTTATTTATGACCATTCTCATCAACAAGCTTCATGCTTTTCCCATGTTCGTACATTCATCAAGTGGATCGACATACATTGGATTATATTTTTGTGCTTCACTTATTCAATCAAAAATTGCAAACAGGCATATGCAATTTTTGAGTGGGAGAAGGGAAAGGATGAAGATACTACATTTTGATGATGTTTGAAGAATGGTCATTCGGCTCTTGTACGCAGATATTTTCTCCCTCTAAGGTTTAAAACATTTCAACAAGTGGTTTAGGCGTATTACAAGCTTCATGGAACTCTTCATTTGCTAAACCATTGATGAGGAAACAAAAGAGGGGTTGCTTCAAGAGTGTTTTAATCATCATCTTCTTCGCAGTAGTTGGTGCTACACACATATTTATGCTGCATCTGATAAATTTCAACTATCACGGAATCTCAACTATGGGAAAACTGTCATTGCATGCCATTTTTGAGGGGGAGAACAAGCGTATGTCCTTTTCATTTCAACTATGGCAAAAATGTCATTAGCATGCCAATTTTTAGGGGGAGAATAGGCGTGTGTTCTTTCTCGTTTTTTGTGGGAGGAGAAATGTGTATGCTGAGGTTATAAATCATGAAGGGATCGTGCTTAATTATTCATGTTGGTGAGATTGGTGTCGACTACTCCGAAATATTCCGTGGTTTGTTACTCTGTTCGGGTTCTATTGTTACTTCTGGGATTCGAACTTGGTGTTATCATTTAGTACTCTAGTTGATTGAGTGATTCAGATAAAGAAGAAGATGGTTAACAGCAAGACCCTCAAACATGATCATAACGTTAAAGTGTTGAATCTATAAAAGGGGATGATCAGTTTGAGGGGGAGCCGATTCAGAAACTTCGTAAGTTATTGAAGAAGTTCTCTACATACGATCACCTAATTGAGGGGGAGCAAACTCAATTAGTCATCATCTCATGACTCCTGAATACTTCAGTTCAGGACTTGTGAGGTTTATCAACATCTTTTCACGAGCTGATATTATTATTGATAAAGGGCTTCCAGTTATTGATAAAGGGCTTCAAGTTAATGCTTCATGTACACATAATTATGATGATTACGATCAATCGCAACCATCAGGGGAGAGGAATGTGTACACCAAGGATGCATAACGAGTTCACGTGATCGGGCTTAATGTCTTATGAAACAAATTAAAGGTGATCAGTGGTTCAACTTGTTACTTTGGTATTATCACTTCATGTGCACGTCACGGGCTGATTAATCGCAACCATCATGGGAGAGAGAAATGTGTACATCAGGGACGCACAATAGGTTCACATGATCGAGCTTAATCAGTTATTCCAGAGCTAATATCCGCAGAGATGATCAGTGCTTCAACTTGTTACTTTGGTGTTATCGTTTCTTCTTGTATTTGGTACATGTGTACATTATGGGCTGATTTGGTATATGTATTATAACTGGAATGCATTTGATGAGATGGAGATGTTGATATCCTATTCCCCAAATGGACAACATTGAAGAAGGTCGAGTCTACAGTCTGTTCTACATTCTCCGCTACGTGTTAGAAGACTAAAGACGATATGCAATCAATTATCAAAAGACTTCTTCAAGGCACTCATCTGAAAGGTTGCCAGTTTGGGGGAGAGCACTAATTAGGGGAGAGTGAAAAGTCTGAGTTAATCCCTAATTAGATGTGCTCACATTGCTCTTCAGCAAGTTGATTCTCATAGGATACATTTGAGCTAGTTTTGTTCTTATCACAAGATTTCAAGAATATGTGCATAAAATGTGTTGCTGATTCTGAGGTATCAAAACCAGCAAGGGGGAAAGAGATATACATCGGAACGCACAACTAGTACACATGATGAGCTTTATACTTTGTCTTAATTGAAGTCATTCCAGGAAGACAAATGTCATAACTGCAGAGAAAATCTGTGTTTTAACTCGTTCTTTTGGTGTGTTATTCCAACTACGTGGGGGAAGAGATGTAATAAACAGTTTCTGATGACAAAAGACATACACAATGGATTGTGTGTGTACTTCGGGTTTCTGAGCTTCATATAATGAGACTGATTGCATCATTTCTTCTACTTGGGGGGAAGTGGTCTCTGGATACTTTTGGTTCGCATTACTTCAGCCTTCAGCAGGGAAGAAAGATGAGAAGAACTAGTCAAGCGTGAGATGATACGTTGCTGAGCTATCAAAGCTTCACATTGAGAAGGCTCAAGTTCAAACGAAATATCAGGAGCCTCGAACGCTTTGGTGGTGAAAGTTTAAGAGATGTTGACTACTGACTTCTACTACGTGCAGACCGATATCCTCTTTTCGGTATTCATGTCAACATCCTCTTAAACTGCATATTATCCTCTGTACATATTTTAAAAACCAAAAAGAAAATAGAAAATTACAAAACCAACAAAATCCATAAAAATTGGAAAAATACAAAAATTCTAAAAATATTCTTCTCGTGACATGTCTCTCGTGTAATCAATATTATGTACGTTTCTATAAATGTCATTCAATAATGACACGGAAACATACATATGCTTGAGCAAGAGTTTTTCTATTTTTTTTCCAAATAATGTTTTTCTAAAACATGTCGCTTCTTAAAATCTTCTTCAAATATGGATTGCAGTCATTTCAGGCTGTAACCCGGACTTCAACATTATGGCTTGCTATTACTTCAGATAGCTACCCGCTCTTCAAAATGGGGAAATCATGTCGCCAAAAAGACGGTTGTTCCTCTCACTGGGTGATGTTCACCCGGGCACGGATTACTTTATATCCGTGTTTCTTCGATTTAATGTACGTTTCAGTGCATTATTTCTTGTTTAAGAAGAGAAGTCTTCTTTTACTAAAACAAATATTTTTCCATCTATGATTCTTCAGAAAAATATTTTGTATATAAAATGGTGGTTTAAAACAATATTTGAAAATCAATTGGACTTAAGTTTCTCATAAAATTTGTCACTCAATCTATGACAAAAAGGTTTAATTTTTCACAAAATTTGATTGAGAGGGAGAGTGATTTCAAATTTTATTTTATATCATCAAATGTTTTTCTTTGTTCGGCTCAAGTAGTGAATAAATATGTGCTGTTATGTGTGTCAGAATATGAATATTTTCATGAGTTTCGTGTTAAACTCCAAGTCTTTTATAAACTCATCATAACTGACAATAACAGAGTCCCTCATAATTTGAGGGGGAGCATTAATATGTTCCAATATCGGCTTGTATAAATCAGACACATTTTCTGTCAAAATTTTCTCCAATATTTAAATCAATTGGGATCCAAAATCTCAAAAGATTTGAAATTTTTGATCGGGGGAGAGAATGTGATTTATATATATAATCTGGTAAAAAGTGATCATTAAAGACTCAACCATGCACTCCTCCCTCCATGTGCTAAAAAATTTCGAATACCGATGCACATGTTGAGGGGGAGCATTTCTGAATGATAAAAAACAATTGAGGTACAAATGCTTTGATATCAAATATCATGAGTACCTTGATTGATTTTCAATTGGGTTTAAGGCGGAGAGAACAATACCAAAGACCGACCATTTTACTTTATGCAATGGAGTTATAAGGATGATAAGGTTAGGTATTAGTTCCCATGATCCACCAGAACCGGAGGGGTTTCCCAGGGACAATCCTCTACTTAGAGTAGAAGTCCTTAGGAATGAATAAAAAAAGGAGAAAAGTGAGATAAGGGAAGAGTGCCGACTGAGATGGAGCTAGTACTGGAAAAAACCCAACAAGGTTCTAGTAATGAAGTCTCGGTAAGCACTGAAGGGGTTGAAGAATGAAAAAGAAATGTAAATGAGAAAGGGTGAAAAGAAATAGCCCTCCATATATTCAACCTTAGGGCAGAAACCGGGTTCAACTCATATGCTACTGGTGGTTACCAAGGTAACACTGGTAATGAAGACAAGACGTCATGGACCCAGTGACACACTGCACTAACCTTCCTAGCTACTCAAGTTCTCTTAAAAGGACTTGTTTCATTCTCACGGGGAACCCTGCATAACGTATCAACCGCTCATTGCGAGCCATGTTGATACTAAAATAGGAGACGCCTTTCCAGTCTCCAGGATCGGATCAAAACGCACTATTGAGTCTATAGCAATGAGATCATCCATAAATCTCACTAGGACACAATTCCAAATATGCTTATTGTCTCACACAATGTGGAAAATAAGATAAAATATTTAGAGTCCTACGCATTATCCTGTGGTATTTCCAGAACATCCGAGTGATATGAAAATATTCACGATGAAGATGGAAATCCTTCTAGAGCGAACATCATTCAAGCTCTTGGTAGGTGACATGTAAGATCCGTATTGGATCAATGATCAAGTGACAACTGGAAAGCAACGATGGGGCGATTCGTTATTGAATCAAACTTGTTCCAGGAAATGAATTGACGGATAGTTTTGGAAAACCCTTCTATGTGCTCAACTACTTTCTTTCGAGCACATTGACATAAAATTGATGTTTCTCATAAAACTCTCGTTGTATTGCAAAAACTCTTTCTCTAGAAATGCGCGATTGTTTTTCAGAATCGATTTCCTCATTAATCGGTGAATCATTAATTCACTGGTTCACTCACTCTGTGTTGTCCACTTTGAGATGCTCCGGTTTGAGAACGGCTAGTACAGCTGAGAAACCCTGTCAAGGAAGTTCTTCGGAATTCTACCTGATCACAGGCAGTATTAATACTGATTAACGGGGAACCATGGTTCTTGCAACCCTATTCAACGAAGGTGAACAAAGACACTTTCATGTGTTTATTGCTAACTGTTGTTTGCAGGAACACCAGACGGTTGCAGCTGATGGCAAATGAGACGTCAATTCATAACCTCATGCTCACAATCCACACCCACAATTAAAGACATCATGAAAAGTGAGATCAACTACAATGCTTCCGCAATTCTGATGCAAAGTTTCATGATCCAGAAAGGTGTGAGCATGACGGTCCTATGGTCACTACATAACATGGAGGGGATTCCACAAAGGATGATTTGGAGATTTACGGTGGCTGATGATCTCAATGAAAGCTCAAAGATCACATAAGTCAAAGGAACTTATGCTCAAAGATCACTACTTTCCGTACAAAGACAACACTTGAAGAATCAACGGATACAAGCTAGAACTAAATATCAATGTATAGAATGCTAAGATTCAATTTATTTTTTCTGGGGTGACCTCCCTTAGGGGGAGATTGTTAGGATTAACAAAAAGGTTCAGTCACCCCATGTATTTACGTACTTAGTATAGCTCTTAGTTTTGTATTTATTAGATTAGATATTATAGTAATAGGTTAGATATTAGTCACACCGTGGAGGACGGACGGGTCTTTACCCACTGTACACCTGATCCACAGCCCGCAGGAGGGCATATATTGTAAGTGTATATATACCCCTTCGCACACAAGGGAAGGGTTGGTTGTTTCATAATACACACACCCACTAAGGTGTTTTCTCTCACTAGAAACTTCCCACTCTCCCTACTCTTTCTCTCTCTAACTCTAGCAATGGTTACCATGTTCTTCCACAATCCAAGACCACCCGAATCACCACAATAATCAACATATGTTTCGATCCTACAAATGTGGTGTCACGCTGTAGATACATCAACATATATTATTAATAGAGTATCAATTAGGAGGATTCTAGGAAAAACTCCTTATGAGTTACTAAGAGGTAGAAAACCAAACTTAAGCTACTTTAGGGTATTTGGAAGTAAATGTTACATTCTAAACACTAAGAATTACCTCACTAAGTTTGATCCAAAATCATATGAAGGAATATTTTTAGGATACTCACAAAATAGTAAAGCATATATAATACTTAACAAACACTCCATGAAAGTAGAAGAATCACTAAATGTAACATTTGATGAAACACCACCACCTCCTAAAACTTTACCTTTAGAAGATGATGACTTAGTCAAAGATGAAGCTATTGAGGATAGTAAAACAAAACCCATAGGAAATGATAATGAAGACATTAACTTAGGAAATAACGAAATTGTAAATGTTAAAGAATCTAGATCACATCCATTAGATAATATAATAGGACATCTTAACCAAAGAACCCTTAGGTCACAAGCCCAAGATAAAAATAATTTCTTTTGTTTCCTCTCAGCAATAGAACCTAAGAATATTAATGAGGCTTTAAAAGATGAAAGTTGGGTTATAGCTATGCAAGAAGAATTAAATCAATTTAAGGCAAATGATGTTTGGGAATTAGTCCCAAATCCAATGAATATGACTATCATAGGAAATAAATGGGTATATAGGAATAAGTTAGATGAAAATGGAATAGTTACTAGGAATAAAGCTAGGTTAGTTGCCCAAGGTTATAATCAACAAGAAGGAATTGATTATGACGAAACTTATGCCCCCGTAGCTAGACTAGAATCTATTAGGATATTACTTGCCTATGCATGCGCCCTAGATTTTAAGTTATTCCAAATGGACGTGAAAAGTGCATTCCTTAACGGTTTTATCAATGAGGAGGTATATGTGGCACAACATCCAGGATTCATTGACTTCGCAAAACCGGATAATGTTTATAAGTTAAAGAAAGCTTTGTATGGACTCAAACAAGCTCCCAACGCTTGGTATGATCGATTAAAAGCTTTCCTTATTTAACATGATTATTCCATGGGAATGGTAGATAACACTCTTTTCACTACAAGGAAAGACCCAAATCTCATCATTGTTAAATATATGTTGATGACATCATATTTGGATCGACTTGTCAAGACATGTGTGATGAATTTGCCAAAATCATGCATGATGAGTTTGAGATGAGTATGATGGGTGAACTTAACTTCTTCCTAGGATTACAAATAAAACAATTAGAAGATGGAATATTCTTTAACCAATCTAAGTACATTAAGGAAATGCTTAAAAAATTTGGCCTAGAAGACTCAAAACCCATGAAAACTCTCATGTCTACGGAAGTAAAACTCACAAAGCATGATGAAGGTGAGTCCGTAGATAACACCAAGTATAGAGGAATGATAGGTAGTTTACTATACTTGACGGCAAGTAGACCCGATATCATGTTTAGTGTCTGCCTTTGTGCCCGCTTTCAAGAGGATCCCAAAACCTCTCACCTAGAAGCGGTTAAGCGTATCTTCCGATACATTAAAGGCACTATACACTTATGATTATGGTATCCTAAGGGATCCGGCATAGAAACCATCGTCTCTGCGAATTTGGATCATGCGGGATACTATGTAGATAGAAAAAGCACTAGCGGTATTTGCACGTTTATGGGATGTTGTCTAACATCTTGGTTTTCGAAGATGCAAACCACTCTTGCTATTTCTACCACCGAAGCCGAATATGTAAGCGCTGGAAAGGCATGTCAACAAGCACTATAGATGAAACAAGCTCTTATAGACTATGGCATTAGGTTAGAAAACGTTCCTATTATGTGCGATAACAAATGTGCGATAGATTTAAGTAAAAATCCGGTGCAACACTCTAGGACTAAACATATAGAAATACGCCACCACTTTCTTAGGGATAATGTACAAAAAGGGAACATGTCTATAGAAAAAGTTGCATCGGAAGATAACATTGCAGATATATTCACTAAACCCCTTAAGCGTGAATTATTCAATCACTTGCGTTTAGGATTAGGAATGGTGGAACAAGTTGACTAAATTCTATTGCATTTAGACAATTTTTTTTTTTTAAAATTTGCATAAGATTTACTTTTCTTCCACTTCTCTATTTCTGAGTCTAGGAATCTATTTCGCACAAAATTAAAGATTGGGAAATATTATTTTCTTTGCATATACTCTTTTATAAAACCAATTCAATTTTTTTTAATTATTCTCACATCTAGGAATTACATGAACATCATTTTCCTTGCATTGTTGCTAATGCTAAAAACATTTTTCCAAAATCATGCATAAACTATCACATAAATTGTCAAGGTATATAATCTAATATATATCTTTGACATTCATGATCGAGCAAAAATCGAATCAAGGAGATTTTGGATTGTTTCTTAAGAATTTATTTTTTGCATTTAGGAGTCGAAACAATCACAACTCCACATTTGTTGCATATAGGCACACACTAGGACAAAATCACTCATAACATTGTCATCTTGTTTCATCACTAGATTTCTGACTCACTAGTTGCCTTTGCCTTTGATCTAAGATAGGTGCCTTAGGAAGATTAAGTGCTCTTGCCTTTATTTGTCTCTTTTAGCTTATTATTTGTTGCTTATTTGATCTTTTGCTTAAGTGTTTTTGCATGCATGCTATATCTTGATTAGATTAGATGCTATATTGCCTAAAGGAATTGAACTTGCTTGAATCCAAATCCAAAAACACAACATTTCTGCAAATTTTCTGCCAAAAACCCAATTCTGACAATCTGGGAATCATCAGATGGGCGGCCCCTTTAATTATGTAAGGCGGCCCCCTTAATTTTAAGGGGACCGGCCATCTACTGGTCGGGTTTACAGAATCTTTTTCTGCTTTTTAGCCCATTTCAACCTACATTTCCCAATTTTCACCAACATATTTTGTCCTAATCTCCCAAAAAAACTTTATCCATCCATAAACACACAAATCTTACACTATAAATATCCCCAATATTCAACACTCTCCATTCATCCCTTCATGACTTCTCCAAACAAACCAAAACTAAAAGCCTCAAGGCTAGCAAGGATGACGGAAAAACCTATTTGGCGAAGAAAAAGCCCTCGAAACAAATCCATCATAACCAATGAAGTTGGAAATCACTCAACACCTCCAACCACTTACTTCCCAAACTTTACACGAAATCCAAAAGGACATTCATTTGATCCTCTTTACAAACCATACAACACTCTTTTCACTAAAAGGAAAGACCCAAATCTCCACAAACAATCACAACTTCATATTTGTTGCATATAGGCACACACTAGGACAAAATCACTCATAACATTGTCATCTTGTTTCATCACTAGATTTTTGACTCACTAGTTGCCTTTGCCTTTGATCTAAGATAGGTGCTTTAGGAAGATTAACTGCTCTTGCCTTTATTTGTCTCTTTAGCTTATTATTTGTTGCTTATTTGCTCTTTTGCTTAAGTGTTTTTGCATGCATGCTATATCTTGATTAGATTAGATGCTATATTGCCTAAAGTAATTGAACTTGCTTGAATCCAAATCCAAAAACACAACATTTCTGCAAATTTTCTGCCAAAAACCCAATTCTGACAATCTGGGAATCATCAGATGGGCGGCCCCCTTAATTATGCAAGGCGGCCCCCTTAATTTTAAGGGGACCGCCCCCTAATTAAGGGGACCGGTCATCTGCTGGTCGGGTTTACAGAATCTTTTCTGCTTTTTAGCCCATTTCAACCTACATTTCCCAATTTTCACCAACATATTTTGTCCTAATCTCCCAAACAAACTTTATCCATCCATAAACACACAAATCTTACACTCTAAATATCCCCAATCTTCAACACTCTCCATTCATCCCTTCATGACTTCTCCAAACAAACCAAAACCAAAAGCCTCAAGGCTAGCAAGGATGACGGAAAAACCCATTTGGCGAAGAAAAAGCCCTCGAAACAAATCCATCATAACCAATGAAGTTGGAAATCACTCAACACCTCCAACCACTTACTTCCCAAACTTTACACCAAATCCACAAGGACATTCATTTGATCCTCTTTACAAACCATACAACATTGTCTAAACATCTTCCTTCATGCCAAACTACACATCTCATCCTCCGACCACTTATAATGATCCATACAAGTTTGATCAACCATCAAACTACAATTCCAACTACACAAACCTAATTCATCCATATCAACACAATGACTCTCTCCACATTGCCACGGAAAAGCAAAAGTTCCGTGATGAAATAACCCAAATCCATGATCTTAGTGATCTCCTTGCTATGCACCTTGCACAACGCCACAAAGGGCAACCTCCATCATTACCCTATAAAAATTGCCTACCCCACTCTCTGAACTTGGATCAACTTACAAACCACACTCACTATTGCCCTTGTTGCATCTCCCTTCAAAAACAAATTCTATACTTGAGTGAAGATATTTCTTAGATTGAATATCTCCTCATACGTCCTCATCCAATACCACCCTTAACTCGATGCAACATCATAAGATCCACCTCATCCGCTCCATACCCCACGCCATATCCCTCTCCATCTAACAACTAAGCTCTATCCTTATGTTCCCCTTCAAGCAAATAAAACAATCAACCATGGGTTTCAAGCAAGTCCAAGTGCTCTCTTAGGCAATATAGGACTATGTCTCTTATTTTGTTTTATTGTAATCAATATGCCTCAAGCATATTGAATGTTGTAATGCTAATCATTTCCATGATGCTTGAATGAATCTATTTTAATTTGCATAATTGTTGCTTTGCAAGTATATGTGTCTTGTACTATTCACATATTTTTTGTAGCCAAGATTTCCATAGCTCGTTCCCTTGGTGCTCTCAAATGAGGGGGAGCATACATCAAGGGGGAGCATTCTACCCGTTTAAACTTCTTCCATGAAGCTTACTCGGCTTAACCTTTTTGATTTTACAAAAAGGGGGAGAAGAGAAGTGTAAACTCTAAAATACTTGTCTAAAAACAAATTTTAGACCTATTGAGTTTAAGGTTTTGTAATAATCAAAAAGGGGAAGATTGTTGACATAAATAATGCCTAAAAAACATTATTAACATATTATCAATATCTCTATGTTTTGATTATTACAAAATATAAACTCATAGAATTAAAACTTGTGACATAAACAAGTATTTAGTGATTAACATTCTCTTTACATCCAAATCACTTAAGGTATGAATAAACAAAGTGTTTAGTGCAATTTATGAGCAAAGGGAAATTTAATTAAGTATTACAAAGTTTATTTAATTATATAAACATATTATATATTTTTGAAAAACACTTTTGGTAATAAAGAAAAATGTTTTATTCATACTAAACATATGAATTCAAATTTTTAACCAAAATCAGTTAGTTTTTCACCAAATAAACTTTCCCCACTAAAAGACAAAAATTATGGCCGTTACAGCTGGGCGGCCCCCTTAATTATAAGGGGCGGTCCCCTTAATTTTAAGGGGGCCGGCCATGATTTAAGGGGACCGGCACGCTCCTGTTGTCAGAATTTGTTGCCTATAAATACCACCTTAAATCTGGAATTTTTCTCACCTTTTGCACTCCTAAACTTTCTTTTCTAGATCTCCATTTCCATTCTCTTAATCCTTTGATCATACATTCATAAATCTTTGTTTCAAAGTGATCCAAACATCATCCTATCAAGTGCAAGAGAAGAATACTTCTATCCCTCAAGACAAGAAGTATTACAACTTGTTGTGATCTCCACATCTAAGTTGTTAGAGCATCATCCATTGTATCTATCTCATTGTGTAATTAGTTGTGAATATTTGTTAGAAGATAGTTTAGCTAGGTATATATATAGTGTGACTGGTTAGTAGTTAGTTGTGAAGAAGAAGAGTTAGGAAGTAGATTGGTGTGAAGAAAATTGATGTGAAGAAGTTTGGTGTGTAGAAGATAGGTGTGAAGAAGATTGGTGTGAAGGAGATAGGTGTGAAGTTGTGTTGTGATTAAGTAGTGAATAGGTGTTGTGTAGAAGGTGTGAATAAGTTGTGACGTAGTTGTGGTGTGTACATTGGTGTGTAAGGTTTTCTCCGCCATAAGGGAGCTTGTTGACAGAGTGAAGAAAACTCTCGAGTTAGGTACTTGGGGATTGGAGTAGGGCAAGGAAGGTGACCTTGTAGACGAACCACTATAATTCTCTTGTCTCGCGGTTCGATCTTTCCAACTCTCATCTATTTCTTTACTTACATTATTATTGCTTTATCGTACATATTTAGTGTTGTTCATATTGTGCATGACTTGATTTCATATAGCATCGAATCTAAATTTTTGAAAACAAAGAAAACTTTAAAACAATCTTTTATAACAAATTAAAAAGACGTAAAACTATTCAACCCCCCCCTTCTAGTTTTCCACAATTGGTATCAAGAGCCACGTCTAGCAAGATTTTTTAAAATATATTGTATTTTAAAACTTGTAACGATCTATGGAATCTTTAAAATATTTAGAAGGGCAATCTATGCAAAGACCACCACTATTTGAAAGTGATGGATTTTTATATTGGAAAAATAGATTCGAAACTTATGTGAAATCAAAAGATCTTGATCTTTGGCATGTCATTACCTTTGGTGATTTTCCCCCTAGTCAACATAATGTTGGAACTAAAATGGATGGAATTGTATCTTTTGAAAAACAAAATGATGATTTGAAAAAGAAACTAGCGAAAAATAATGAGGCTAAAATGGTTATTTAAAATGCGTTACCAAGCAAAGAATATGAAAGAATTTTTATGTGTAAAACCGCAAAAGAAATGTGGGATTCTTTACTAATTACTCACCAAGGTAATAGTCAAGTTAAAGATAACAAAATAGATCTTCTTGTTCAACAATATGAACAATTTACGATTCCGGGAGAGGAATCAATTGATAATGCTTTTGCTAAATTTAACACTATTATCACAAGTTTAAAAGCACTTGATGAGACATTTTCTAGTAAAAATTGTGTTAGGAAATTTCTTAGGGCATTGCATCTGAAATAGCGAGCTAAGGTCACGGCTATTGAAGAATCAAAGAATTTGATGACGTTGTCACTAGATGAACTAATTGGGAAATTGAAGGTCCATGAAGAAATTTTAAGAAGAGATTCGGAAACGGTCAAAGTCAAGAAAGAACAAACCAAATCCATTGCTCTAAAAGCCAAAAAGGAACCTAGTGACGATGATGATTCAAGTGACGAGAGTGAAGACGAAGAATATGCAATTACCGTAAGAGAATTCAAGAAATTCTTCAAGAGACGAGGAAGATTCACTAGATCACCACGAGACGAAAGAAAACCGTTCCAAAGAAATAGAAGTGATAACTACGGGAAAAGAAAGTGCTTTAGATGTGGAAGTCCAAATCATCTCATTGGCGAATGTCTAAAGCCGCTGGGTTATGAAAATCAAGGTGCCTTTGTTAGTGGAACATGGAGTGATAGTGACAACGAAGAAGTGGAAAAACCAAGAGACGAAAAGTGTTTTATGGCAAAAGGAACCGACGAAATATGTTTAGGAATTGACTTGGAGGCTGACGAATGGATCAAGGATAGTGGATGTTCGAGGCACATGACGGGGAACCGCAAGCTATTCTCTACTTACAAGGCATACAATGGAGGTAACGTTATTTTCGGTAGTGACTTACGTGGAAAAATCATTGGCAAAGGTACGATTTCTCAAGACTCACTTACTATTGAAAATGTAGAGCATGTAGACAATTTAACATATAACTTGCTTAGTATAGGACAAATATGCGATAATAAATGTAGAGTTACCTTTACCGAAGAGGATAGCGAGATAGTTAAGAATGGAAAAATTATAGGTAGAGGAATTAGGAAAGGAGGCATATATGTTATGAAACTAGGAAACAAACCTGAGGATAGGATATGCCTAACGACCCTAGACGAAAACTCCACATTGTGGCATAGGAGATTAGCACACGCTAACATGCAACAAATACAATCTTTGGCCTCTAAAGAACTAGTTAGAAACTTGCCTAACCTAAAATATGACAAGCATTTTTGTGATGCATGTAAAATTAGAAAACAAGTTCATGCTAGTCACAAAGCTAAGAATATAGTATCCACTACTAGGTGCCTAGAACTATTACATATGGATCTTTTTGGTTCATCCGATGTGCGGAGCTATGGAGGAAATAAATATACCTTAGTAATAGTAGATGACTACTCACGGTACACTTGGACTAGGTTTTTAAGTGACAAGACCCAAGCCTTTGAAAAATTCGAAATATTTAGTAAAATGATTCAAAATAAATTAGGATGCACAATAGTAGCCATTAGGACGGACCATGGTAGGGAATTTGACAATGAAGTACAATTCGGAAAATATTGTGATTTAAATGGAAAATCACACAATTTCTCCGCTCCTCGTACTCCTCAATCAAATGGCGTAGTAGAAAGAAAAAATAGGACACTACAAGAAATGAGTAGAACAATGTTAAATGAACAATCTATCCCACAAAAATTTTGGTGTCACGCTGTAGATACATCAACATATATTATTAATAGAGTATCAATTAGGAGGATTTAAGGAAAAACTCCTTATGAGTTACTAAGAGGTAGAAAATCAAACTTAAGCTAATTTAGGGTATTTGGAAGTAAATGTTACATTCTAAACACTAAGAATTACTTCACTAAGTTTGATCCAAAATCATATGAAGGAATATTTTTAGGATACTCACAAAATAGTAAAGCATATATAATACTTAACAAACACTCCATGAAAGTAGAAGAATCACTAAATGTAACATTTGATGAAACACCACCACCTCCTAAAACTTTACCTTTAGAAGATGATGACTTAGTCAAAGATGAAGCTATTGAGGATAGTAAAACAAAACCCATAGGAAATGATAATGAAGACATTAACTTAGGAAATAACGAAATTGTAAATGTTAAAGAATCTAGATCACATCCATTAGATAATATAATAGGACATCTTAACCAAAGAACCCTTAGGTCACAAGCCCAAGATAAAAATAATTTCTTTTGTTTCCTCTCAGCAATAGAACCTAAGAATATTAATGAGGCTTTAAAAGATGAAAGGTGGGTTATAGCTATGCAAGAAGAATTAAATCAATTTAAGGCAAATGATGTTTGGGAATTAGTCCCAAATCCAATGAATATGACTATCATAGGAACTAAATGGGTATATAGGAATAAGGTAGATGAAAATGAAATAGTTATTAGGAATAAAGCTAGGTTAGTTGCCCAAGGTTATAATCAACAAGAAGGAATTGATTATGACGAAACTCATGCCCCCGTAGCTAGATTAGAATCTATTAGGATATTACTTGCCTATGCACGCGCCCTAGATTTTAAGTTATTCCAAATGGACGTGAAAAGTGCATTCCTTAACGGTTTTATCAATGAGGAGGTATATGTGGCACAACCTCCAAGATTCATTGACTTCGCAAAACCTTATTATGTTTATAAGTTAAAGAAAGCTTTGTATGGACTCAAACAAGCTCCCAAAGCTTGGTATGATCGATTAAAAGCTTTCCTTATTAAACATGATTATTCCATGGGAATGGTAGATAACACTCTTTTCACTAAAAGGAAAGACCCAAATCTCATCATTGTTCAAATATATGTTGATGACATCATATTTGGATCGACTTGTCAAGACATGTGTGATGAATTTGCCAAAATCATGCATGATGAGTTTGAAATGAGTATGATGGGTGAACTTAACTTCTTCCTAGGATTACAAATAAAACAATTAGAAGATGGAATATTCTTTAACCAATCTAAGTACATTAAGGAAATGCTTAAGAAATTTGGCCTAGAAGACTCAAAACCCATGAAAACTCCCATGTCTACAGAAGTAAAACTCACAAAGGATGATGAAGGTGAGTCCTTAGATAACACCAAGTATAGAGGAATGATAGGTAGTTTACTATACTTGACAGCAAGTAGACCCGATATCATGTTTAGTGTCTGCCTTTATGCCCGCTTTCAAGAGGATCCCAAAACCTCTCACCTAGAAGCAGTTAAGCGTATCTTCCGATACATTAAAGGCACTATACACTTATGATTATGGTACCCTAAGGGATCCAGCATAGAAACCATCGTCTATGCGGATTCGGATCATGCGGGAGACTACGTAGATAGAAGAAGCACTAGCGGTATTTGCACGTTTATGGGATGTTGTCTAACATCTTGGTTTTCGAAGAAGCAAACCGCTCTTGCTATTTCTACCACCGAAGCCGAATATGTAAGTGCTGGAAAGGCATGTCAACAAGCACTATGGATGAAACAAGCTCTTATAGACGATGGCATTAGGTTAGAAAACGTTCCTATTATGTGCGATAACAAAGTTGCGATAGATTTAAGTAAAAATCGGGTGCAACACTCTAGGACTAAACATATAGAAATACGCCACCACTTTCTTAGGGTTAATGTACAAAAAGGGAACATATCAATAGAAAAAGTTGCATCGGAAGATAACATTGCGGATATATTCACTAAACCCCTTAAGCGTGAATTATTCAATCACTTGCATTTAGGATTAGGAATGATGGAACAAGTTGACTAAATTCTATTGCATTTAGACAATTTTTTTTTATAAAATTTGCATAAGATTTACTTTTCTTCCACTTCTCCATTTCTGAGTATAGGAATCTATTTCGCACAAAATTAAAGATTGGGAAATATTATTTTCTTTGCATATTGTCACAACTCGTAAATTCTGGTCTTTTCCCGAACTTTCACATTTACTATTCATCATTTACTATTCATCGATCACTATTCATCATTTTTGAGGTCAGTTTGATATTCTGAGAAGCGTTTAAAAATTTTACTATTCATAAAACACTATTCACCTCCGAAGAAAATTTGTCATTTATACGTGAGTTGCGTCATTTCTGTACACGTACGATTATCAACCTAATAAACGTTATCCTATAAACTATTACTATGAATAATTGATCCGATAATCCCAACTATGGTCCTAACATATTTTTATACTCATAATAATGATATAAAAATTATATTATTAATTTCCCGGTGTTTTCAAATCAACTGTTACGTTTTCCGGTCGAAGCTTATAACTCCGTCGGTTTGCGATATTTCAACCCGATCATTATTTTAACTTCCGATTCTCATCAGGAATATTATTTTACAATTTTTACAACTTCATTATATTTTATTTTATCTCATTACCAATTTATTTTTAGTTAACTCGGTACCCGGTATCACCTAAAACTAATAATATCTAGTATAATCAACCCAAAAATCTTACAAATCTCATATTTTCTTCCTAACTTTTTGACTTTGCCCCCCCTCATCCCATACCAATCATCTTACAATTTTGAAATTCATACTAACTATACTTAATGCTTGTCCTTTTTGTCTACACATAATAATACAAGATATACATAGATATTTCCTACATTTCATCTCATTTCACCAAAACACAACTAGAAACTTTCTCTCTTTTCTTTCCTTTGGGGTGGTGATTGGCCAAGAACACAACAACAACAAGAATCCATCATTTTTCCAAGATCAAGTCATTGTCTAGTTCCTTTTGTTGTCCTTGTTTGAGTTTTGAAAAAAAAAAAAAAAAAAAAAAACTCAAGGTTTCTTAGGTTTTTCTCATCCAAGCTCACTAATCTTTCTAGGTAAGTTGTCAAGCTCTTTTCCATAATTTCTTCATGTTATTTTTATGGTCATATGATTTCCATTCAAGATCTACATGCATATGTTAGTTATACCACTCATTTATATATATATATATATATATATATATATATATATATATATATATATATATATATATAACTTTTGATCCCTAGAAATGGATTATAGTTAGATCCTTGTTAGATCCACTTGATTTATGATGTTTAGGAACCCATGACACCCTAAGAAGGTGTATGGTAAGATTAGACTAGATTTGTGGTGATTGAAAGTGGTTTGGTTGAAGTTGAAACAAGTTTGAAACTAGGAAAATGATTTTTGAAACTATATAAATACCTACTGTCCTTATTTTGAAAACGTGGGAAACTCAGTAACTCAGGGGATATTTTTGAACAAAGATTTAGAAAATACTTTCAAAAATGAAGCCGTGGGTGAACGAACGGATTAAAACGAGTTAATAACGAAGGAGATATGATTTTCCGAATTTAACGACGAAAACTATTTTCTGAAAAACTGCAAGCTGTTTGACAGTTTTTGACTGGCAAATAGAGGCGTTAAACGTAACTTAGAGGAGCCGAGCTATCGAAAATATATTAGTATATACTAAAACGAATCCGTGGATATAAAGAACGAGTAAAATGAACTTAAAACGACCAAGATATACACTTTTGAAACTAGGCGAACTATATATATATTTGACAACCTCTAATAGCACATATTCTCTTAAGTTATGGAAACACTATAAATCAACGCCAACACTTATTTTCAAACTACGAGTGGTATTGGATTCATGTGCATGTACATTCATCGCATCCCCTCATAATTTAAGTAGATCGTATCATTCGTTCATTATAGGTCGCGGTTAGAGACCGAGCCTCATTTCCATCATAACCACTTTTGTCATCGTAGCTATCGCACCAGGTGAGTCATAACCCCTACTCTTTTAAATTGTTTTGTTAACTTTTTGGGGGAGAATACATGCTCGTTTTTACATGAATTACTACTTGACTTGACTTTTGAACTTGACTTGACTTTTGAACTTGACTTAAACTTTTGACCCTAATGTACCGTACGTACTATGACCAAAAGTCTCGCCATTTTTGGTGGAGCGTTCTTAACCCTAAAGTCTCGCCTTATTGGTGGAGCGTGCTAAGTCTCCCATGTTCGGAGCATTCTTAATCTTATATAATAGTTGTATGATGTACTGTTCGTACATTCGCATTGTTCGACGCCTATTAGTAGTATGGATAGCGCTATTAGAGGTCGGCCAACCTCTCGTCCACCATGTTACGGGACGCATATTATTTAATTAGGGGCTTTGCATGGCATACATTATTATATAGGTGGTGCTTATATTGTGACTTATTATGACCGCGGGTACTTGACTACTAAACATGCAACTATATTTTAGCAGTGGGTTGTGAACACACAGGTTACAAGTCTCTTATGGCGGGACTTGCAACTGAGTGGATTTACGATGCCTTTGCTGTGTGATCATTTTCTATATACTTTATTTGTTAAACAAACTCTATGAACTCACCAACCTCGTGTTGACATTTTAGCATGTATTTTCAGGTTTTAACCTATGGCACGCTACAGGAGGTTTTGGCAGGGCATGGCATGGTCATAGAAGACTCTGATTTTTCATTTGGGGGCCATTTTAAACTATTTTAAGGGCCTACTTCCGCACTACTTTTAACGATGTAAATTCAATATTTTTGATTTAACTATTTTATTATAAATGATTGAAGTGAAAACCATTTTTGAACCTGTGTTGTAATACCAATTGAGTTACACCCCAGCTACACGTATGCTTCCGCTGGACACGATTTTGGGGGTGTGACAGATTGGTATCAGAGCTTTGGCTATAGCGAACTAAGTGTTTTTAAAACCTAGACTATAGCTACTTTTACTAAAAACTTAACCCTATGACCGTCACGTGCCTGCCTGCCAAGCTGAAGCCTCACTTGTGGTTTGTTGCTGACTTAGGTGATGAGATTTGTGTCTCATTATCTGGTATATTATACTCACTTATTCTAGTTGATTTCTATCATTGTCTTTCATATAAGCATGTTCACGTATCATATATGTCATCGTGTTATGTTTTTCCTTGCATAGTTTCATCATTTGACCTCGAGTTTGGTCACCTGCCTTAGTCTTTCTGAACGTCTTGGTATTTGTGAAGGACATAGTCTTAGTATAACTGAGCTGAGTATTTCAAAATTCATGGAACCTCGGTGGAATATAGACTAGTCACCTATATTCAACCCGGGATAGTGGGACATAGGCTGACTACCTATATCCGACTCAGAAATGAATTTTGCAACACTGAGAATGGTTATAATAAAATTCTGTCTGGATTGAATCCTCTACTCAATTTCCAAATGTTTCATTTATGTATGTGTATACCCTCGTTGTCAGAACGCTTATACTTTTCATCACCTCGTGAACCGCCACCTGGAAGCACGTCAACTGGTCATTTCATCTCATGAATCTTCACCTTTATAACACTTCAGAGAGCAACGTTAACTGAACTTCGGGACGAAGTTCCCTTAAGGGGTAGAGACTGTCACAACTCGTAAATTCTGGTCTTTTCCCGAACTTTCACATTTACTATTCATCATTTACTATTCATCGATCACTATTCATCATTTTACTATTCATCATTTTTGAGGTCAGTTTGATATTCTGAGAAGCGTTTAAAAATTTTACTATTCATAAAACACTATTCACCTCCGAAGAAAATTTGTCATTTATACGTGAGTTGCGTCATTTCTGTACACGTACGATTATCAACCTAATAAACGTTATCCTATAAACTATTACTATGAATAATTGATCCGATAATCCCAACTATGGTCCTAACATATTTTTATACTCATAATAATGATATAAAAATTATATTATTAATTTCCCGGTGTTTTCAAATCAACTGTTACGTTTTCCGGTCGAAGCTTATAACTCCGTCGGTTATTTCAACCCGATCATTATTTTAACTTCCGATTCTCATCAGGAATATTATTTTACAATTTTTACAACTTCATTATATTTTATTTTATCTCGTTACCAATTTATTTTTAGTTAACTCGGTACCCGGTATCACCTAAAACTAATAATATCTAGTATAATCAACCCAAAAATCTTACAAATCTCATCTTTTCTTCCTAACTTTTTGACTTTGCCCCACCTCATCCCATACCAATCATCTTACAATTTTGAAATTCATACTAACTATACTTAATGCTTGTCCTTTTTGTCTACACATAATAATACAAGATATACATAGATATTTCCTACATTTCATCTCATTTCACCAAAACACAACTAGAAACTTTCTCTCTTTTCTTTCCTTTGGGGTGGTGATCGGCCAAGAACACAACAACAACAAGAATCCATCATTTTTCCAAGATCAAGTCATTGTCTAGTTCCTTTTGTTGTCCTTGTTTGAGTTTTGAAAAAAAAAAAAACTCAAGGTTTCTTAGGTTTTTCTCATCCAAGCTCACTAATCTTTCTAGGTAAGTTGTCAAGCTCTTTTCCATAATTTCTTCATGTTATTTTTATGGTCATATGATTTCCATTCAAGATCTACATGCATATGTTAGTTATACCACTCATTTATATTTATATATATATATAACTTTTGATCCCTAGAAATGGATTATAGTTAGATCCTTGTTAGATCCACTTGATTTATGATATTTAGGAACCCATGACACCCTAAGAAGGTGTATGGTAAGATTAGACTAGATTTGTGGTGATTGAAAGTGGTTTGGTTGAAGTTGAAACAAGTTTGAAACTAGGAAAATGATTTTTGAAACTATATAAATACCTACTGTCCTTATTTTGAAAACGTGGGAAACTCAGTAACTCAGGGGATATTTTTGAACAAAGATTTAGAAAATACTTTCAAAAACGAAGCCGTGGGCGAAAGAACGGATTAAAACGAGTTAATAACGAAGGAGATATGATTTTCCGAATTTAACGACGAAAACTATTTTCTGAAAAACTGCATGCTGTTTGACAGTTTTTGACGGGAAAATAGAGGCGTTAAACGTAACTTAGAGGAGCCGAGCTATCGAAAATATATTAGTATATACTAAAACGAATCCGTGGATATAAAGAACGAGTAAAATGAACTTAAAACGACCAAGATATACACTTTTGAAACTAGGCGAACTATATATATATTTGACAACCTCTAATAGCACATATTCTCTTAAGTTATGGAAACACTATAAATCAACGCCAACACTTATTTTCAAACTACGAGTGGTATTGGCTTCATGTGCATGTACATTCATCGCATCCCCTCATAATTTAAGTAGATCGTATCATTCGTTCATTATAGGTCGCGGTTAGAGACCGAGCCTCATTTCCATCATAACCACTTTTGTCATCGTAGCTATCGCACCAGGTGAGTCATAGCCCCTACTCTTTTAAATTGTTTTGTTAGCTTTTTGGGGGAGAATACATGCTCGTTTTTACATGAATTACTACTTGACTTGACTTTTGAACTTGACTTGACTTTTGAACTTGACTTAAACTTTTGACCCTAATGTACCGTACGTACTATGACCTAAAGTCTCGCCATTTTTGGTGGAGCGTTCTTAACCCTAAAGTCTCGCCTTATTGGTGGAGCGTGCTAAGTCTCCCATGTTCGGAGCGTTCTTAATCTTATATAATAGTTGTATGATGTACTGTTCGTACATTCGCATTGTTCGACGCCTATTAGTAGTATGGATAGCGCTATTAGAGGTCGGCCAACCTCTCGTCCACCATGTTACGGGACGCATATTATTTAATTAGGGGCTTTGCATGGCATACATTATTATATAGGTGGTGCTTATATTGTGACTTATTATGACCGCGGGTACTTGACTACTAAACATGCAACTATATTTTAGCAGTGGGTTGTGAACACACAGGTTACAAGTCTCTTATGGCGGGACTTGCAACTGAGTGGATTTATGATGCCTTTGCTGTGTGATCATTTTCTATATACTTTATTTGTTAAACAAACTCTATGAACTCACCAACCTCGTGTTGACACTTTAGCATGTATTTTCAGGTTTTAACCTATGGCACGCTACAGGAGGTTTTGGCAGGGCATGGCATGGTCATAGAAGACTCTGATTTTTCATTTGGGGGCCGTTTTAAACTACTTTAAGGGCCTACTTCCGCACTACTTTTAACGATGTAAATTCAATATTTTTGATTTAACTATTTTATTCTAAATGATTGAAGTGAAAACCATTTTTGAACTTGTGTTGTAATACCAATTGAGTTACACCCCAGCTACACGTATGCTTCCGCTGGACACGATTTTGGGGGTGTGACACATATACTCTTTTATAAAACCCAATCAAATTTTTTAATTATTCTCACATCTCGGAATTACATGCACATTATTTTCCTTGCATTGTTGACTAATGCTAAAAACATTTTTCCAAAATCACGCATAAACTCTCACGTAAATTGTCAAGGTATATAATCTAATATATATCTTTGACATTCATGATCGAGCAAAAATCGAATCAAGGAGATTTTTGATTGTTTCTTAAGAAATATTTTTTTTGCATTTAGGAGTCGAAACAATCACAACTCCACATTTATTGCATATAGGCACACACTAGGATAAAATCACTCATAACATTGTCATCTTGTTTCATCACTAGATTTTTGACTCACTAGTTGCCTTTGCCTTTGATCTAAGATAGGTGCCTTAGGAAGATTAAGTGCTCTTGCCTTTATTTGTCTCATTTATCTTATTATTTGTTGCTTATTTGCTCTTTTGCTTAAGTGTTTTAGCATGCATGCTATATCTTGATTAGATTAGATGCTATATTGCCTAAAGGAATTGAACTTGCTTGAATCCAAATCCAAAAACACAACCTTTCTACAAATTTTCTGCCAAAAACCCAATTCTGACAATCTGGGAATCATCAAATGGGCGGCCCCCTTAATTATGTAAGGCGGCCCCCTTAATTTTAAGGGGACCGCCCCCTAATTAAGGGGACCGGCCATCTACTGGTCCAGTTTACAGAATCTTTTCTGCTTTTTAGCCCATTTCAACCTACATTTCCCAATTTTCACCAACATATTTTGTCCTAATCTCCCAAACAAACTTTATCCATCCATAAATACACAAATCTTACACTATAAATATCCCCAATCTTCAACACTCTCCATTCATCCCTTCATGACTTCTCCAAACAAACCAAAACCAAGAGCCTCAAGGCTAGCAAGGATGACGGAAAAACCTGTTTGGCGAAGGAATAACCCTCGAAACAAATCCATCATAACCAATGAAGTTGGAAATCACTCAACACCTCCATCCACTTACTTCCCAAACTTTACACCAAATCCACAAGGACATTCATTTGATCCTCTTTACAAACCATACAACATTGTCTAAACATCTTCCTTCATGCCAAACCACACATCTCATCCTCCAACCACTTATAATGATCCATACAAGTTTGATCAACCATCAAACTACAATTCCAACTACGCAAACCCAATTTATCCATATCAACACAATGACTCTCTCCACATTGCCATGGAAAAGCAAAAGTTCCTTGATGAAATAACCCAAATCCATGATCTTAGTGATCTCCTTGCTATGCACCTTGCACAATGCAACAAAGGGCAACCTCCATCATCACCCTATAACAATTGCCTATCCCACTCTCTCAACTTGGATCAAGTTACAAACCACACTCACTATTGCCCTTGTTGCATCTTCCTTCAAAAACAAATTCTATACTTGAGTGAAGATATTTCTTGGATTGAATATCTCCTCACTCGTCCTCATCCAGTACCACCCTTAACTTGATACAACATCGTAAGATCCACCTCTTCCGCTCCATACCCTACTCTATATCCCTCTCCATCTAACAACTAAGCTCTATGCTTATGTTCCCCTTCAAGCAAATAAAACAATCAACCATGGGTTGCAAGCAAGTCCAAGTGCTCTCTTAGGCAATATAGGACTATGTCTCTTCTTTTGTTTTATTTTAATCAATATGCCTCAAGCATATTGAATGTTGTAATGCTAATCATTTCCATGATGCTTGAATGAATCTATTTTTATTTGAATAATTGTTGCTTTGCATGTATATGTGTCTTGTACTCTTCACATATTTTTTGTAGCCAGGATTTCCATAGCTCATTCCCTTGGTGCTCTCAAATGAGGGGGAGTATACATCAAGGGGAGCATTCTTGTATCACCCCCAAAATCATCATGTCAGCGGAAGACTTAAGATGTCAGCGGAAGACTTTTTGGGTGTTACTTCGAGGATCTTTATCACAATCATAGAAAACGACGCAAAAGTGACGCCTTAAAGTTTAATTCATTCAAAATACCAAATATTCGAGACATCAAGATGTTTCATAATTTAAACAACAAGTTTATTTGAAATATGTCAAAATGTTTATTTAAGCCCATGCCGGGTTACAAGCCCACTCCGTGCCTTCAAGTTCCTTCTTGTTTAATTACCTGAGATAAACACATGCTAAAAGTGTCAACACAAAGGTTGGTGAGTTCATAGAGTTTATAGTTTCAAATATCGATTTCTAAAATCAAAGAGTTTATGATTTCATAGTAGATATAATAACAGTTAATTATCAAATTAAAGTATGAGTAAATCCATAATGTTCATAGCTTAGATCAAAATTAGAAAATGAGTATTTTCCTTATTAATTCGAAAATAGTCCGTTGATTTGCCTTTCACCGGGTCAAAACCCAAAATAGTAGTTGGTTTATAAATCCATTGATCACAAGTTTCGAGATTTGGGCCACGTTGTTGTACCCATAACACAATCCAGTGGGCCACGTTGTTGCACCCATAACATAACCAGTGGGCCAGTTGTTAGCACCCATAACATAACCATTCTGAAACCGTATTTAAACAGTTGAAACTGTATCCGAACAGTTTGTAGAGAACCGTATTCAAACAGTTGAAACTGTATCCAAAAAGTTTGTGGAGAACCGTATTCAAACAGTTGAAACCGTATTTAAACAGTTTGTTCCATAATTCCATATATCAATAGTAAAATCGTTAGAAAAGTTGTTACACATGTATTTCTCCAAAGAGTTTATAAAACAGTTAAACGATAGAAAGTGGGGCTATGAACTTATAGTAATAGGTAAATAGTTAACGAGTACTTGTAAAAGTATAAAACAGTAGTTAAGCATGTATCTCCCCCAAAAACGTGTATAAATCATTGTAAAACAATTACGAGTAGGGCTATGACTCTCATTCACATCAGATAAGCACATAAAACTTTCAATAATCAAATCGGTTGTTAAAATTAATCAATCGGTTCTTAAACAAGCAATTCACAATTTCAATATAAATACTCAATAAGTTTAGTTAAAACGAGCATGTATTCTCCCCCAAAAATAGTTATAAAAACAGTTTAAAAGTAGGGGCCATGAACTCACCTTAGTAGTACAGTAGTAGTGGTAGTAACATAATCTCAACGATGCAAGGCAACGGCTTCACACACAACCTAAAAGATATGGTATGTTTTAGTTGATAGTCTAAATCTCGTTTTATCGCGAATATTAGTCATTCAGTTTGTTATTAAAACTCGTGTTCATTTAAATGCTTGAAGTTCAAGAACAAAGTTATATATACATATAACTTGTGAGTGTAATGATCGATGATCGATGTGCGATGGAAAATCATCAAGAATAAGTCGAAGTATGTAGACGATGTTTTATGATGTTGGTTTTAAAAGAAAAGAAATAAACGTATCGTTATATATATATCGTTAAAATTTATTATAATTACGCGAATATTTATATCGTATATATTTATAAGAGTTTTATACTAAACATGTGTATTTATATATAAAATATTAATATTATTTTTATAAAATAATATTTACAGAAGATCCTTTACGTTTTACCAAAGTTACACTTTTAACCCTAACGAATATAATTTTACACCGTTAGTCCGTAGTTAACAATCGTTTCATTTTAAGTCCAAATAATATCAATATTTACATTTTTCAACTCCAATTACCATTATTTACAGTTTTAAACTCAGAAAATCAGAAATTACAGTTTTGACCCAAAGTTTGCAAAGTTTACACTTTTAGTCCCCGGGTATGAAAATTTTGCAAAGTTAGTCCAAATTTCGCCAAAGTCAAAGTTTATCATTTTTATTATTTCAATAAGTTTAGAATGTTCAAAAGAGCTTATTAGAACAGCTTATTCCCTTAAAAAGCTTATTTTTCACTATATGGGCTTAACGAGCTCATTTAAAGGCCCGTTAAGGTTTAGTGATCCAAAGGGCTTACGAGGGGTTTGGGCCTGGTTTTAGGTTTATTTTTAGGTTATAAAAATGTTACTTAATGGCTTATACGACCAGCTTATCAAATAAGCTCAAAATAAGCTTAACGGGCTAACTAGCCCAAAAGTTAACTTATTAAGTTTTATAGAAAACAGTTTTCGTCCAATCAAAATGGGTCAAGCAAATAGCTTATACGAGCTTATGAGATCAAATAAAATATGTTTCCTAATTGTTTACTAAGTGGTTAACGAGGTTAAGCTTTAAAATCGTGGTGTTATGTGTCAAAATTAATATTTACGAGGCCAAAGTATATGGCCAAAAATCAATTCTGAAATTAGTTTACTCAAAATATTCTAAGTGTTGAAAAGAAATACCAAAGTGTCCAAGGTCACTTCTAAACGTGTTAGATTTAATATGTAAACGTTATTCTTAGATTGAAAACTTTATACCACTTGATTGCTAGTATATTAGGCTCCTAGTATGTCGAATAAAAAGTATATGTTACGTTTTTAATTATCGAGATAATGGATCAAAGCAAAGTGCCAAAAATAGAAAGTTATTGAAATGGAAAAATGAACTAGGTGTCGAGTAGACTTACTTCACCTCAAAAGGTGGGGTAAAACGTGTATAGGGACTGAACTAGGACAAAGGAGCAATGGGGATCGTTTCTTGGTACACCAACGTCACAAAAATGATCACAAGTGGGTCTTCAACGTATGTCGTGGTCTAGGGATTCTTTCCAAAACTCTCGTACATCAAGACATGGTACAATACATAGAACTTTGAAATGTGAAGTGTTTGTGTTGTGTGTTTCAACTAAGATTACATGGAGGCTTATATAGGCGAGTTTGGAGTGTGATAATAAGCAAGAGGTTGTGTGTTGGATTGAAACGAATGCATGCCACCTCCCATAGTGTCCAATCGAATTCTAACATGACAAGGAATGTGTAAGACTCATTCCTGACACTTCTGGCAGCTGACATGATGTATATACTTGGTTTGTGAGCATTGGTGAGTATGGGAGGTGCTAAGAATAGTGGTGACACGTTTTTACAAGTTTGGCAATAATGAGTTTTGGGGTTTACTTGGGTCGTATTTGAGGCAGTAAATGGGTGAGTGAGGTATCAAAATTGGTCATTCTCAATTCTATGTTAGGTTGTCAATCGAGACATGTAAAAATATCGGGGTGTTGCTAGTCGAATTTGCAAGAAAATAGGGGTGGTTTGGAGCCTAGTCGCGATTGGGAAAAAGAAAGAAAACAAGAAATAACTAAGGATCATTTGGGCTGGACTCGTGGCTGGGCTGGTGGGCTGCTTGGCGTGGATCAGGCCCAAACGAAAAAAAGAAAAAGAAAAGGGATATATCAAGGGTCCGTTTGGTTTAGTGTTCGGGTTTAAGTGGTCCATTGGGTGTGTTTCGGGTATCGTGTCGGGGTTCAAAAATATTAGTGAGCAATCTCGGGAATTTTCGTAGGCTTCGGAAATATATAAATATGGTACGGTAAATAAACGAAACGTATGATTTTAATTATAGATGTTTTAAATATATAAATATTGTACGGTAAATATACGAAACGTATATTTATAAAATATAAACGTTTTAAGTTTATTATATTATTCGCGATATTTATAGATTATCGAGGTTGTGTGTAAGCATCGTTCCTAGGCAATTGGTCAATCATAAATGTCGTAGTGGTTCATATAATATGTCATGCATAAAAAAAAATTTGTTCCCCGTAAAAATGGTATTTAAATAACGTAACGTTCTTTTATTCAATTATTGATATTTACTAATCGTATGGGAAAATTATGAGAGGTTACATTACCTACCTCTTACAGGGAATTCTGTCCCGGAATTCTAGTCTAAGATAGTTGCCACGGGTGTCTAGGGAAAAGATGTGGGTATTTGGTGCGAATCTGGTCTTCGTGTTCCTTAGAAATCCTATATCTCAAGTATAATTTACTTACATCTCAGAGATAATTGTTCCCTTCATTGCATGATTCTTCCTAAATTAGACATAGGTGATTAGGTTATGTATAATTTACGAGTAATAATGCAATGCTTGGACCAATCGACCCGTATGATGTCCGGTCTAGTTGTTGGTTCGTAGAGCTTATAAGTTAAACGGTTGATTTCCTAAATCAAGGTATGAGTGATTGCTCTAACTTAGTCAATACTAAAATAGTTTGTCGGTTTGGTGTTGAAATGGATTTTGGTCATGTCATAAGTGAAAGGATAGTTAGAGTAGAAGGAGCGGAAAAATGGATTTCAGGAAGAACTAGGTAGTACAATAGGTGAGGAAATATCACAGCGAGTCGCTTATTGAACAGAAAGTAGGCCTAAGTCGTGAGAAAGATGAACACTTAAAGGCGACATTACTCAGTACAACCAAGTGCTTAAGGAAATTCGGACGGTTAAATTCTAAACTTCATCAGTTTGTTGCGTTGTTGAGACCCTGGTGAGATTCTCCAGCTTCTAGCATATACGTTCTCCCACGAGCGACCTTGATTTGTTGATCTTAGTTTTGGGACATTGGTTTCTATAGTGTCCTTGATCTCCATATCCAAAACATGTAATCATAGTTTGGCCCTTATAGTCTCTGGCAAGGTTTCCCGATTTTTGACAGTTGTAGCACTTAGTAGGGCAAGGACTCGAGTGATGATACTTACATCGACTACATAATGGTTGGGTCCCCGCATAACCTTTGCCTTGTGCTTGTGTTGCCACATATCCTATTGCAGCCCCCTGGTTATAACCTCCCTGGTTATTTTTCCATTTTCCGTTGTTGTTGTTGTTGTTGTTGTTGCGGTGATTGCTGGTGCTGCCATGATGGTTGTTGTCGTGGTGATGGGTGATTCTTTTATTATCGAGTTTCCTTTTGAGCTCATTGCATTTGACCTCTTGGTCCAATAGCCTCTTGAGCAAGTTTCATTGCTGCTTCCAGGGTTGGCGGGTTTGATGAGGTGACATCTCCTTCAATGTTCCTAGGGAGTCCTTCGACGTACTTCTCCAAGGTTTTCTCAAAGTCAGGCACCATCGATGGGCGTAGTATCTTAAGTTCCTGAAATCTTTGGTTGTAAGTTCTTAGATCGATTCCCTTTACTACCAATACATAGAACTCATCCTCAAGCTTCCTCAATTCCGAATGAGGACAATACTTCTTTAATATCTTGGTCTTGAATTCAATCCATGAGAGTTGATATGCTGTCGTTGCTCCTAGAGTCTGAACAATAGTATTCCATCAAGATAGGGCATCTTGTATTAGGGTCCCCGTTGCGAAGCTAACCTTGTTGCTTTCTGAGTATCTACTTCTTTGGAAGATCGTTTCACATTACTCAAACCATTGGGCTAATTTAGATATCTCTTCGGTACCTTTGAAGTATGTGAGTTGGCATGCTATAAAGTTCTTATAGGTATAGTAACGAGGTGCGGGTGTCGCGTTTCTAGCCATTTGTGTGCCAATATCTCTTTGGCGGGCTTGTTCGGTTAAGACGGCATTGACACCATCAGCAATTTCTTGCTGTATCGCTGCTGGGGTCATAACTTCGGGGTTTGTTGGCGTAGTGGTTGTAGTTGTTCTTCTAGTTCTAGCTATGTTGCTATCATCGACGGAAGAAAGACGTATGTTTAAATTTCATACTGACCAAGTTAAGTTAGAATACTTCTTATGCAACCAAGAATAGGTTATAATCATAACAACTTAGTCAATGAGAAATTTAAATTAAGATGTGTCACAGCAGGTCGGAAGGACAAACATAAATCGATGTCATTACAACATTTATTAATACTTGTTTGAATGTTTACAAAACATCATATGACAAGATTCCTTATTAATAGAACATTGGTTTGTTAAGCTGACCAGTCTCAGATTCATGGTTTTCCTAAGGTTTTGTTCATACGGTGTCGGAGCTCTTGAATGGCAGTGGTCATAGTTTCGATGGTTTGATCTCTTGCTCTTTTCCTAGTTAGGGATTCTTGTAAGGCTTGCCTAAGATACGCATTCTCCATGTCAATCCTCTCAATTTCACGGTCCAGGGCTCCCATCATTATTTCTGTTGAAGTGTTGGCTCCATACTATGCTCCTATTAACTCCATTGATTCCCAAAACTGAGTATTCATCTGTTCAAATACAGTCTTCATAGCTAACTGGCCAATTACGAAGTTCTCAATCTTATCTGTAAGAGTCTCGACATGTTCACGAAGAAAGTCGTTGAGGGTGTCGGTAATAGTATCGATTCGATTCTCATGTCGGCAAGTCTATCTGCCAACAAGGGTATAGTGGGATGAAGGGGTGAATAAATAGTCATTCCTAATGATCTAATCCTGAGTGGTTTTAAATCGTTCTTTTTAGCTTAACGTATCTGCTACTACATTAGCTTCTTCTTTTTAATTGTTTCTTTCCAGCTTAATGTATCTACTACTACATTAGCTTCTCTTGGGTGATAACGTATCTCACAGTCATAATTGTTGAGTAGCTCTAACTAGCGGCGTTGTCTTGACTTGAGAGAACAATTCTACTCTGAATGAAGATTTCTATCGTGTTTGGAAAATAATTATTGTTCACATTCTATTGTTCCGAGGAAATCTGTGGGGTAACTTACCCATTTAGACAAAAAGTTTGTCTGTAACAGATATTTAACAATGAGGGTTTCGGATAAAAGTGATAGATGTAGAGAAGGTTGCTGAACTTCAGCTTTTGTTCTGGTGGAAGGTCTAAAGTCTTTTAGTTTATTTATGTTTCTTGACAAGTTGTCAAAAGAAGGCTTCGATACTAAGAGAACTATTTGGGGTTTTTCTACGCAAAGAACTCCTATGTGGATGTAAGGTTGAATCGCTGAAGGAACCTCTTCCCGTTGTTAAGTATGCTTTTCAAGCTTTTCCTTTATTCTTACTAAAGCAGGCACACGCAAAACTCTCTATTTGGTTTTTTTTTACTGGAATCAATCTGTCTAAACATAGGGTAGTGTTTTCATGATTTACTAAACGGGGAATCTAAATCTTTGTGCAGAAGCGGAGGGCGAAATAAATGTAGGGGACACAGTCTATTCAGGGAAGGAAGACGGATTGGACTCGCTCTGGTTCATGGTATGGGTAAGAATAGTCCTAATGATTTTTAGTGAAGAAACGCTTATATGGCATGAAATGCCGATCAAATTCGTCAAACAAGGGATGTGTATTCAAATATGCCTATAGTTCTGCTCTAGTAAGAAGTTCATGGATCTATTGGTAGAAGCTAGTAGGTGGTGATGGTGATAGCACAAGTGGTGTAAGTGGTAGTGGCACAACTGATTCTGGTGGTGGTATGACAAGAGCTGGTAGTGATGTAACAGAATTTGTTTCCTACGGCTAAAATTGTCGAATTTTCCTATTTCGGTGAATTGGATCAGGTGATGTCGAAGGGGAAGCCTATAAATACGATGACAAGACAATAGGGTGGGAATATGAAGACATGGTATTCGTAATAATCCTGATTAGTAAATATAAGTCATTAGCATAATCATATCATGTTAACATATATAAGAATTCATGTAAAAGTAATGACTCTACCAGATATTGGAAACACGTAGGCACGGAGGGCATAAGGTGGTATTTTGTAAAAGTGGTCCGTTTTAAAAGTGTAGTTATAGTCCAATGTTCAAAACACTTGGTTCTCTATAATTGTAGCTCTGATGCCAATCTGTAATACCCCCAAAATCATCACGTCAGCGGAAGACTTAAGATGTCAGCGGAAGACTTTTTGGGTGTTACTTCGAGGATCTTTATCACAATCATAGAAAATGACGCAAAAGTGACGCCTTAAAGTTTAATTCATTCAAAATACCAAATATTCGAGACATCAAGATGTTTCATAATTTAAACAACAAGTTTATTTGAAATATGTCAAAATGTTTATTTAAGCCCATGCCGGGTTACAAGCCCACTCCGTGCCTTCAAGTTCCTTCTTGTTTAATTACCTGAGATAAACACATGCTAAAAGTGTCAACACAAAGGTTGGTGAGTTCATAGAGTTTATAGTTTCAAATATCGATTTCTAAAATCAAAGAGTTTATGATTTCATAGTAGATATAATAACAGTTAATTATCAAATTAAAGTATGAGTAAATCCATAATGTTCATAGCTTAGATCAAAATTAGAAAATGAGTATTTTCCTTATTAATTCGAAAATAGTCCGTTGATTTGCCTTTCACCGGGTCAAAACCCAAAATAGTAGTTGTACCCATAACACAATCCAGTGGGCCACGTTGTTGCACCCATAACATAACCAGTGGGCCAGTTGTTAGCACCCATAACATAACCATTCTGAAACCGTATTTAAACAGTTGAAACTGTATCCGAACAGTTTGTAGAGAACCGTATTCAAACAGTTGAAACTGTATCCAAAAAGTTTGTGGAGAACCGTATTCAAACAGTTGAAACCGTATTTAAACAGTTTGTTCCATAATTCCATATATCAATAGTAAAATCGTTAGAAAAGTTGTTACACATGTATTTCTCCAAAGAGTTTATAAAACAGTTAAACGATAGAAAGTGGGGCTATGAACTTATAGTAATAGGTAAATAGTTAACGAGTACTTGTAAAAGTATAAAACAGTAGTTAAGCATGTATCTCCCCCAAAAACGTGTATAAATCATTGTAAAACAATTACGAGTAGGGCTATGACTCTCATTCACATCAGATAAGCACATAAAACTTTCAATAATCAAATCGGTTGTTAAAATTAATCAATCGGTTCTTAAACAAGCAATTCACAATTTCAATATAAATACTCAATAAGTTTAGTTAAAACGAGCATGTATTCTCCCCCAAAAATAGTTATAAAAACAGTTTAAAAGTAGGGGCCATGAACTCACCTTAGTAGTACAGTAGTAGTGGTAGTAACATAATCTCAACGATGCAAGGCAACGGCTTCACACACAACCTAAAAGATATGGTATGTTTTAGTTGATAGTCTAAATCTCGTTTTATCGCGAATATTAGTCATTCAGTTTGTTATTAAAACTCGTGTTCATTTAAATGCTTGAAGTTCAAGAACAAAGTTATATATACATATAACTTGTGAGTGTAATGATCGATGATCGATGTGCGATGGAAAATCATCAAGAATAAGTCGAAGTATGTAGACGATGTTTTATGATGTTGGTTTTAAAAGAAAAGAAATAAACGTATCGTTATATATATATCGTTAAAATTTATTATAATTACGCGAATATTTATATCGTATATATTTATAAGAGTTTTATACTAAACATGTGTATTTATATATAAAATATTAATATTATTTTTATAAAATAATATTTACAGAAGATCCTTTACGTTTTACCAAAGTTACACTTTTAACCCTAACGAATATAATTTTACACCGTTAGTCCGTAGTTAACAATCGTTTCATTTTAAGTCCAAATAATATCAATATTTACATTTTTCAACTCCAATTATCATTATTTACAGTTTTAAACTCAGAAAATCAGAAATTACAGTTTTGACCCAAAGTTTGCAAAGTTTACACTTTTAGTCCCCGGGTATGAAAATTTTGCAAAGTTAGTCCAAATTTCGCCAAAGTCAAAGTTTATCATTTTTATTATTTCAATAAGTTTAGAATGTTCAAAAGAGCTTATTAGAACAGCTTATTCCCTTAAAAAGCTTATTTTTCACTATATGGGCTTAACGAGCTCATTTAAAGGCCCGTTAAGGTTTAGTGATCCAAAGGGCTTACGAGGGGTTTGGGCCTGGTTTTAGGTTTATTTTTAGGTTATAAAAATGTTACTTAATGGCTTATACGACCAGCTTATCAAATAAGCTCAAAATAAGCTTAACGGGCTAACTAGCCCAAAAGTTAACTTATTAAGTTTTATAGAAAACAGTTTTCGTCCAATCAAAATGGGTCAAGCAAATAGCTTATACGAGCTTATGAGATCAAATAAAATATGTTTCCTAATTGTTTACTAAGTGGTTAACGAGGTTAAGCTTTAAAATCGTGGTGTTATGTGTCAAAATTAATATTTACGAGGCCAAAGTATATGGCCAAAAATCAATTCTGAAATTAGTTTACTCAAAATATTCTAAGTGTTGAAAAGAAATACCAAAGTGTCCAAGGTCACTTCTAAACGTGTTAGATTTAATATGTAAACGTTATTCTTAGATTGAAAACTTTATACCACTTGATTGCTAGTATATTAGGCTCCTAGTATGTCGAATAAAAAGTATATGTTACGTTTTTAATTATCGAGATAATGGATCAAAGCAAAGTGCCAAAAATAGAAAGTTATTGAAATGGAAAAATGAACTAGGTGTCGAGTAGACTTACTTCACCTCAAAAGGTGGGGTAAAACGTGTATAGGGACTGGACTAGGACAAAGGAGCAATGGGGATCGTTTCTTGGTACACCAACGTCACAAAAATGATCACAAGTGGGTCTTCAACGTATGTCGTGGTCTAGGGATTCTTTCCAAAACTCTCGTACATCAAGACATGGTACAATACATAGAACTTTGAAATGTGAAGTGTTTGTGTTGTGTGTTTCAACTAAGATTACATGGAGGCTTATATAGGCGAGTTTGGAGTGTGATAATAAGCAAGAGGTTGTGTGTTGGATTGAAACGAATGCATGCCACCTCCCATAGTATCCAATCGAATTCTAACATGACAAGGAATGTGTAAGACTCATTCCTGACACTTCTGGCAGCTGACATGATGTATATACTTGGTTTGTGAGCATTGGTGAGTATGGGAGGTGCTAAGAATAGTGGTGACACGTTTTTACAAGTTTGGCAATAATGAGTTTTGGGGTTTACTTGGGTCGTATTTGAGGCAGTAAATGGGTGAGTGAGGTATCAAAATTGGTCATTCTCAATTCTATGTTAGGTTGTCAATCGAGACATGTAAAAATATCGGGGTGTTGCTAGTCGAATTTGCAAGAAAATAGGGGTGGTTTGGAGCCTAGTCACGATTGGGAAAAAGAAAGAAAACAAGAAATAACTAAGGATCATTTGGGTTGGACTCGTGGCTGGGCTGGTGGGCTGCTTGGCGTGGATCAGGCCCAAACGAAAAAAAGAAAAGAAAAGGGATATATCAAGGGTCCGTTTGGTTTAGTGTTCGGGTTTAAGTGGTCCATTGGGTGTGTTTCGGGTATCGTGTCGGGGTTCAAAAATATTAGTGAGCAATCTCGGGAATTTTCGTAGGCTTCGGAAATATATAAATATGGTACGGTAAATAAACGAAACGTATGATTTTAATTATAGATGTTTTAAATATATAAATATTGTACGGTAAATATACGAAACGTATATTTATAAAATATAAACGTTTTAAGTTTATTATATTATTCGCGATATTTATAGATTATCGAGGTTGTGTGTAAGCATCGTTCCTAGGCAATTGGTCAATCATAAATGTCGTAGTGGTTCATATAATATGTCATGCATAAAAAAAAAATTTGTTCCCCGTAAAAATGGTATTTAAATAACGTAACGTTCTTTTATTCAATTATTGATATTTACTAATCGTATGGGAAAATTACGAGAGGTTACAATTCTACCCGTTTAAACTTCTTCCATGAAGCTTACTCGGCTTAACCTTTTTGATTTTACAAAAAGGGGGAGAAGAGAAGTGTAAACTCTAAAATACTTGTCTAAAAACAAATTTTAGACCTATTGAATTTAAGGTTTTGTGATAATCAAAAAGGGGGAGATTGTTGACATAAATAATGCCTAAAAAACATTATTAACATATTATCAATATCTCTATGTTTTGATTATTACAAAATATAAACTCACAGAACTAAAACTTGTGACATAAACAAGTATTTAGTGATTAACATTCTCTTTACATCCAAATCACTTAAGGTATGAATAAACAAAGTGTTTAGTGCAATTTATGATCAAAGGGAAATTTAACTAAGTATTACAAAGTTTATTTAATTATATAAACATATTATATATTTTTGAAAAACACTTTTGGTAACAAAGAAAAATGTTTTATTCATACTAAACATATGAATTCAAATTTTTAACCAAAATCAGTTAGTTTTTCACCAAATAAACTTTCCCCACTAAAAGACAAAAATTCTGGCCGTTACAGCTGGGCGGCCCCCTTAATTATAAGGGGCGGTCCCCTTAATTTTAAGGGGCCGGCCATGATTTAAGGGGACCGGCACACTCCTGTTGTCAGAATTTGTTGCCTATAAATACCACCTTAAATCTGGAATTTTTCTCACCTTTTGCACTCCTAAACTTTCTGTTCTAGATCTCCATTTCCATTCTCTTAATCCTTTGATCATACATTCATAAATCTTTGTTTCAAAGTGATCCAAACATCATCCTATCAAGTGCAAGAAAAGAATACTTCTATCCCTCAAGACAAGAAGTATTACAACTTGTTGTGATCTCCACATCTAAGTTGTTAGAGCATCATCCATTGTATCTATCTCATTGTGTAATTAGTTGTGAATATTTGTTAGAAGATAGTTTAGCTAGGTATATATATAATGTGATTGGTTAGTAGTTAGTTGTGAAGAAGAAGAGTTAGGAAGTAGATTGGTGTAAAGAAAATTGATGTGAAGAAGATTGGTGTGTAGAAGATAGGTGTGAAGAAGATTGGTGTGAAGGAGATAGGTGTGAAGTTGTGTTGTGATTAAGTAGTGAATAGGTGTGAAGTAATTGTGTAGAAGGTGTGAATAAGTTGTGACGTAGTTGTGGTGTGTACATTGGTGTGTAAGGTTTTCTCCGCCATAAGGGAGCTTGTTGACATAGTGAAGAAAACTCTCGAGTTAGGTGCTCGGGGAGTGGAGTAGGGCAAGGAAGTTGACCTTGTAGCCGAACCACTATAAATCTCTTGTTTCGCAGTTCGATCTTTTCAACTCTCATCTATTTCTTTACTTATATTATTATTGCTTTATCGTACATATTTAGTGTTGTTCATATTGTGCATGACTTGATTTCATATAGCATCGAATCTAAATTTTTGAAAACAAAGAAAACTTTCAAACAATCTTTAATAACAAATTAAAAAGACGTAAAACTATTCAACCCTCCTTCTAGTTTTCCACATATGTGTTGAGTTATTTGGCTTGTGTAGATACGTGAGTAGGTCTAGAGAGTCATGCAAGTAATGAATGCATATAAAAAGCAAGAATTTACATGTGAAATACCTACTATAGGTATTTGTAATGGGAATGATTGTAATGAGATTTTGTGGGTTGTTATAATAAGTATCTTCTTTGTTCTGATAAATATGGAATAAATGCTTAGAGTATTTAAGTGCAAGTAACCTTTAGAGCTCGATCCCCTTTGTTAGAGCGAATATTACGATATTTAATCTACACAGTCTCGTTTGTTTTGATTGATGACAAACGTATAACTTGATACATAACGTAAAATGTACAAGTTACTTGTTATCATATTTTGTCTCAATATACATTCAACACCTCTCGATTTCTCGAGCCCTCGTATGCTACAGCACAGGTTCGTACATGTTTGTTATGTGGCATTATGATCAAACCCTTGACCAACCATTTAGAATGTTTAAAATACTATTAGAGTCTTTAAGTATTTTAGGTGTCAAGGTGCGCTTTAGATGTAAAATAGAATAAATGCCACATTAGGTGTTAAAGTAATATTAGTAAGTTTTACAAATAATAAAAATGTGATGACATTAGTAATCAAACATTTTTAGTAACTCATTAACTTACTAAACAATATCATTTAACTAGCTACAACATTCATATTACAAGTTTACTTAGTTAAACTTTTAAAACAAAATAGGAATGCATTTTTACATCATTCCATGCATCATCCATGTCTTGTCAAAGTTGACTTTGGTAAGATCTTGTATATATTTTGTCTAAATTTACACTCTAAGAATCTTAGAAAGATTGTGTATGAACGTGGTTAGATTTACACTCTAAGAATCTTTTGGTTAGATTTGGTAGAAGATTTTGATGAACTTTTTGGTTATAAATATTAGCCCATGGTTTTCTCATTCCTTGATGAAAAACAACACACGTTACCTCTACTCTTTACACACATATAGATAAGTAGAAAATCATGTAGAAACATATATTAATCACTCTTTCCATAATGATCATAATGTTACTAACTCTCATTATGTTGTAAGCATACACTTGTAATGATCCTGTGAAGCAAGCTCAAAGATCATGAGTCATAAGCATAGCATACTTCCTGATCCACCAAAAAGGTTAGAAGATCTTGAAGTCATCATTCATTAAAGCATACCAACATATGAAGATTCAAGGGCACTTGACATCCTCAATGATTGAAGACTTCTTATTCAAGAAGATCATTTAGATTAAGCATTCATATCCATTAGACATGTATGTCTTGGATCATCATTATATCATCACAATCTATTCACCAAACTAGATTAGATGGTTTATGTGTTTGTGCCATAAAACACAAGGTTTTTATGTTGGGCCACAAAACATAGCGGGAGTAGTTTTACCGTTGTAAAAGAACTAGCGGGAGTGGTTGTACCTTTGTAAAAGAACCCGGTATTTAGCTTTGTACCGGAAAAAGTGTAAGTGACAATTGTAAGGTTTTCTCCGCTGAGAAGGGAGCTTGTTGATCTAGTGAAGTAACTCTCGAGTTGGGTACTCGGGGAGTGGAGTAGGGCAGAGAGGAGATCCGTGACCGAACCACTATAAATCCTCGTGTTCGGTTTGTGCTTTCTTTTACTTATTGCTTTGCTTTTATACTTGCATTATATCATTGCGTGTGGTGTGACTTGATGGTTATACTTGTGTGACAACTTGCTATATGTTTTATATCAGTCATAAGACTATTATTATCATTTTACATTTATGGCAAGCTTGATTGGTAATTTGATACAACAAGTTTGAAGTTTTTAAACGGTAACGTACTCACCCCCTCTACGTTTTCACGATTGATTTCACACCCTTTAAGTCATCCATTTCTAGTTCTTCAGAGTCTCCATCTATTAGCAATTGTGCAACATTAGATCACATATCAACTCCTATGAGCAAATATTCGCCTTTAAAAGATATGTGAAAATTTAAATAAACAAAAATACATATCCAAAATTTAAACAAATGTTGACCTTAATGGTAATTAATAGTAAAATCATGTCGATTATCATTGTATCAAAGTTTAAGGTTTGATGCTAGTACAACTGTATCGTAAATGCATTCATAGCTAAGAAGTCTATATTCTATATAACGACATTAATACGAAAAGCTGCCTGAGTCAACGAGTACCAATGACTAAATCGCTTTACTTCACTTCATTTTTACTCTACAATTGCTTTTCACTTGGAAGGCAGTTTCATTCCATAATATGTATGATATCTACATTAGGTTTACATATGACATATGTTGCCATCTTAGGAACCAAAAGCCTTGTCATTATAGTAGAAAACAAAGTCTTCTTTATTCTGATAAATATGGAATAAATGCTTAGAGTATTTAAGTGCAATTGCCCTGTAGAGCTCGATCTCCATTGAGTCATCCATTTCTAGTTCTTCAGAGTATCCGCCTATAAGAAATTGTGCAACATTAGATCACATATCAACTCCTATGAGCACATATTTGCCTTTAAAAAATATGTAAAAATTTAAACAAATAGAAATACATATCCTTGACGGTAATTGATAGTAAAATCATATCGATTATCATTGTATCAAAGTTTAAGGTCAGATGCTATTACAACTGTATCGTAAATATATTCATAACTAAAAAGTCTATATTCTATATAACGACATTAATACGAAAAGTTACTTGAGTCAATCAGTACCAATGACTAATACGCTTTACTTCACTTCATTTATACTCTACAATGTTGCTTGTCACTTGGAAGGCAGTTGCTTGTCACTTGGAAGGCAGTTTCATTCCATAATATACATATCATATCGACATAAGGTTGACATATGACATATGTTGTTAGGTCCAGCAACTGACCTAATTGTCTCGGACGAAGATTTGAACATAAAAATAGCACCAGACACTCACTGACAAATATCTATGATAATTCAAACACACTGATGATCAGTGAGCTTGTCTCCCCTGCCTCAGGGGAGAACCTCAATGGCATCTTCTTATATAGTTGGTAGAAGGAACCAACTGAAGATGCGCTTTAGTCACAGTTGCAGGCCAGTGAGTATGGTACTTGAGTTGCATCAGGGACACTGAGATCTGACAAATTTCTCCTTATCCCTGATGACCTTATATCTCATAAATGACCACCTCACCAAACTACTAGTATAACTGTCGTGAAGTTATGGTGATCAACATGACTTCACCAACACTTAGTGATTCAGAGGCACAGAGAACCAGTGGAGTTCGGAACCTGGAGTTGTGCAAATCTACTACGTGCTGATCAGCTAATTTGCACTTAAAAGACTCTAGCTCGAGACCAGAGAAACATCAAAGGAAGGAATACCTTGATGATATATCAGTTCCCTAAATCAAGACCAAGGAAGTAGGTGAGTCAATGAAGTTTAAGTGGGAAAACTCTTGGGAAGATAAATATGTGTTCCTTCCTAAGAACAAAAGAAGCTCATGTGAAATTGGTGCTGTCAACTCTGGAAAACCAAAAGGTCATCAAGGCTAGATGTCTAGGCACGTGCCTATATACGAACAGTTGGTAAGATCACTATTCCCACGTGAAGCAACAGTAATCTCACCGCTATATAAACCCATTTCAACCAAGGTTGGAAGTGTGCATTCATAGAGAGTAAGAAGTGAGAATATCTTAGTATAGTTAGAGTGCTAGTGTTCTCAACACACTGAGAAACAAAGCCTTGTCTAGCTTGCTTCTCAGTGTTCCTTAATTTGTCTCTCGTCGGGGATACCGTCTGCAAGTATCCCCATTGAAAAGCCACCAACTGCCAAGTCATTAGTGTGTAAAAGTAGGTTCTTGAGTAACCATTGTAATTCCGTTGTATCATGAATTATAAATCCGTTATATGTTCCATGTCAAAACGCCACGTGTTTATGTTTATTTTATCAATTCATGAGTTGGTCAAGTTATTCTGGACCAACGTTGTCATCTTAGGAACCAAAAGCTTTGTCATTATAATAGAAAATAAAGAATAAATGCTTAGAGTATTTAAGTGCAAGTAACCCGTAGAGCTCCATCCTTTTAGAGTCATCCATTTCTAGTTCTTCAGAGTCTCCGTCTATCAGAAATTGCACAACATTAGATCACATATCAAATCTTGTGAGCGTATATTTGCCTTTAAAAGATATATGAAAATTTAAACAAAACATAAATACATATCCATAAATACTTTAAAGGATATTACGAAACATTTATGACCATTGATTATACAATTTGTATAGAAGCAGTACCTATAAGCACGTTGCCTTTAAAAGGCATGTCAAAGTTTAAACAAATAGAAACACATATCCATAATTCCGCTAACAACATAGAAACTAAAATAAGCCCAACTTGTAGCACACTATGTAAAATCAACACTTATGATTAATGAAGAACGTTCAAACCGGAAAATCAAAAACTAAAAAAGACTAAATGCGATGATATAACACTGAAATAATATATAAAGAGCATAACGATGAAACAATCATGTCTAATATGTTAGGTAAAGGGAAAAACAATCGCTTCGCTTTACTACATTGATATTTTTATGTTACTAATTTCCAAGATTCACATAGAAAAATACAGTTGCATTCAACAATAATAAACAGTGAAAAACAATTGTTTAACCAAAAAAAATATGAGAAAAGTATATAATAGGCCAACTCGACTCACTTTCAAGTCAAACTAACAAAAATATATATTCGAATATTATATGTTATGTCATTAGCCCAAACTTATAGTAATTGGAGTTTTGATCCGTATAGATTTCATATTTGTCATATATCCAATAAATCAATTTTAGCTATCCATTTTTTTTTATCAAAATTAATAAAAAACCATTTTCCACATTGTTTTTTAAAAACAACACATCTTGCAAACAGTAAATATTCAAACTACAAGAAATACACAATCTTGACAAAAATTAAATTATCTTTATATATATATATGCTCTTCTCTATACTTTCAAATCACATGTGATTTTTTTGGGCGAAAATTTTGAAAAAAAAAATCGTTGAAAGTATATAGAAGTGCATATATATAGAAAGATAATATAATTCTCGTCGCGATTGTATGATTTTTTTCGCGTAACGATTAGCGGTTTGTGAGATACTTAATTTGAAAAAAAGGGGTGAAAGTTATTATTTTTTTTTTTTTTGATAAAAAAAAAATGAATAGACATGATTGGTTCATTTGATTTACAACAAATATGAAATATGTATTAAACTTTCCTCATATTAATAGTGTAACCACACATGATTGTCAGATCATTGACTCCCTCATTAGTCATGAATTGTGTGAAACAACACACATCCACACATGATCCTACATTTAGTGTCATCTATCTAATTAGACACCAAAACTACCTCAAATAGGTTAGGTACATTCTAAAGAAACTTACCAAAATAAAATTGTAGATAATGGTCGGCTCGAAGTGTCGAGTCAGATACTCAGGTGAACCAAAGAAAAAGAAAAAAAACTTACTTGAAACCCACGCTTACGAATATGTCACAAATTACTGCAAAGACATACACAAGTAAAACTTCATATTTTAAACCGAATAACTAAGGTATTATTATTATTATTATTATTATTATTATTATTATTATTATTATTATTATTATTATTATTATTATTATTATTATTATTATTATTATTTTTTATTATAAACCATCACTTTTATTAAACAATAAATAGGATTTTACAAGAAATTGGTGGGGAGCCGAGAAACCAACTGGGCTCCCACACCTCTAGCAATAGCGAAACCAATCCTATTAAAAATATGAACGGCAGCCCACGCCCCAATGTCTTGGGTCGTAGAGTTAATGAGTTATTATTATTATTATTATTATTATTATTATTATTATTATTATTATTATTATTATTATTATTATTCTTCAAATTAGAGTTAATGAGTTATTGTAACTATAAAATAATCAAAATTGTTAAAAAAATGGCTTCTCGTGTTTGTTAAAAGTAGCATGAGAGGTAACTTTAATTATTATTATTTTTTGGTAAAAAAGTTTGATACCATATGTAATCTATATACTATAAATAAAGGAAAAACAAAAAAGTAAAAAATGAAAAGTGAAACGTTGAAACTAAAAAAAGAAATGTTGAAAACATATGTTTAAAAAGAAAACTATTAATACAAATCGAAAGCCGAGTTGACCCAGGACGCTTCAAACCCGATGGGTTGACCCGTTTTCCGACCCAACCCGTCAGGGTGACCCGGTTTAAATTGAACCATTTTTCGACCGGAACGGTTCAACCGGTTGAACCACTCAAGTTGAACTGGGTTTCAAAACATTATGTTTAATCCCTAAATCCTCAAACTTTTATTATTTTTCATTTATAACACATCAACTTTTTTTTAATCATTAAAACTATGTGCTGCTATAAAATCACGTAATTATAATTATAAATGTGTAAAATGACGTAAAATGATATATGCATTTTTAAATAGAACATGATTATATGTGTAAAATAGTCGGATGTTACTTACGTACAAGACAACAACATAATTATATTCAACCTTCATTTGCGGCCAATAACTACGATATATGCATCTACTGATGCATCCATAGCAAGATAACACAGAATCACATACTAAACTGCCACATCTCACCGCTCATTTGTCACAGCTTCTTAAACAAGCATTGAAGAATTAACCTTTGTAACACCCCAACCCAGCATGGGTCCGGAGCGCTACAGTATGGTAACATATCAAAGCATACAAAGCATACAACGCAAGCGGAAGAATTAAAACATAAAGTTACAAAGGTATTCTAAGGGTACAAAAAGAAATGCTAGATTTATACAAAAAGAATTACAAGTCCAAACAATCTACCTGGATCAAAATGTAAGTCCAATGCAAATGGGCTTCTAATCATCGGGTAGTCCTAATAATCCTATGCACTCTTCACCCAAACCCAGCTTCCAACCTAAAACCTGTCACGGGAAAGGAAATGCGGCATAGCTTAAAAAGCCCAGTGAACAGATATATAGCAAAACTGATAATCGAAATGTATATGAGGAATAGAAAAGGAATCATAAGCTCCTGCTGAAAGGAATATCATCAGTCAAATGCGTAAGAGATCAAAATTCACTGAATGAATATCATAAGTCAAAGGGAAATGAAGTATCAAACATATATCACTTAAGCATAATCGTAAGGGAAAGGTAATGAGCACGTATCAACAAAGAAGCGTCCAAACAAGGTACTTGAATGGACAAACGAATCATAGGAAAGCCACGAGTCGACCTGCCAAGGTACTTGACAAATCTCATACATACATATATACATACATAATCCATAACCACATATCAAAGGATACAGAGAGGGGAGACCTCTCGGTACCACATGGAGGAGCGACCTCCCAAACGTTAAGGAGTATAGAGCACATACTCAGTTCACCATACATATAACCATATCATAACCATACATAAACATAAGTGCTAGGATGCATCCATACGCCCCCCATACATACATACATAAACATACATGCACCCTGCTCGCAGGACAAGTATACACATATCATAGATGGCCAGGAGATCACATAATCATATCATAACAAAATGGGGATGTTGTGGATCAATCACACCTTCACAGAAAGTGTCATGCCATCGGTGCCTTGATGACATGGCCATGGTACTTCCATGACTAGTTAGAAAACTCGGGCATAAGAAGCATACATACATACATATAATCATAGTAGCATATCCGAATCATAGCATAGCATAATGATAATCAGAGTATCAAATGAATGTGAATCATATATCAAAGGGATTATATCAAGGATCATATCAAAGGAATCATAATGAATGAATCAAACATAAGGGAACATAGCAATGGCTTAGAAGATCATATCATATCACGAATCATATCAAAAGGAATCATAGCAAGGTCGAGGATCAAAAGTCATGAGAATTCCCTAGTGAAAAGGGATAGAATATATGTACCTTAGCAAATGAAATGAGAGCAAACGAAAAAGTGATCACAAGGAAACAACGTCATGTCTTCTTCAACGAATCTACACGAGTTAGGGTTCATATGATACTTATTAGCTCTTTTAACGTCATAACGAATTCTCAGTTACTTATCACTATTCATTAATGTGATTAGGGTCTCATTATTGAAATTAGGTTACATATGACCAATTATATCATAATTAATATTCGAGTGCATTTTAGGGTTCAAACATATTAAATGGTCATCAATTCACAAAGACCTAAGCTTCCTAACAAGTTTTCTGATTTTAGTATACTTTTGCCTTTACTTTACGAATTTTCAAACCATACTTAGGCTATTACTGAGAAGCTATAAAAATTCACAGATGTACCTATATGTGTTAAGAGTCTACAGGAATTTTTATAGATTGTATCATTAAGTGAAAACCCCTTTACAAAAATCGTTTTCCCAAACCTACCCAGAAAATTAACTGAAGAAAGAAACTAAAAGTTTTCCTTTAACAAACCCATTTTGACACTTTAAAAAAATTCACAAAAATTCTAGGAATTCACAAATAACCCGAGTATTACTCCTATAAAAGGAGAGTTCCTAACTTCTTACAGTTTGAAAATGAAAAATCAAAAACACCTACTGATTTCCAGGCATCCGAAACACAGTTTTGACACTTAAATCTTGTAAAAATCAAAAGACTAACATCCCGACCTCCAATGACCACGAAATTTATATTTCCAGAAAGTAGACAAGTAGTACTCATGTTTAGACTCAAAAATCACTTAAAAACACGTTGGTATCGTCAAGATTTACCCCGTTCAATCGACTCAAATATCTGGACAGCAACAGTTGTGAGACAGAAACAACAAAACCCTAACCTTATTAACCCTAATCGACCTATAATTAACTCCTTGGGTTTTCAAGATTTTAGTACTCTATAATTAATGTGCTATTAAGGTTCTATTACTGATTTCATGGCAAAAGTTAGGGCTTAGAACATGATAGGTCAAAAAGAGAAACAAGGCTCGACACAATAGATTTTACAAGTTCCATCTATGGTTTCGAGTGACGTCGTTACGCATATATACATATGTTTACTTTTATTAATCGAAAAGCAATAGGTCAACAGGTTATATCATATATAAATGCATGGTCATATTAGACTTTGGTTCATGGTTTAGTTGTATAACGGATTGAGGCAAAAGAGGGCACGAACGATCTCAGTCGAATAAACCCACGGCAAAGCAAACCCTTTAAACACCACCACGAATCATAAACAAACCTCCTCTCGTACAGCCTTGATACCCACGAATATGAACCCTTTTCCAGCGGAACACCTAACTAATAATCCTCTTTCAATCGTCACCAAAACCCACGAATAACTCCCTTTGCTGGAACGGAAATTACGACCAAAACAGACACCAACTACGATCGAAAACAACCCTTATGCACTTGCTACTCGAGAAAAAAAAATGAAGACAAGAGGGTAGCAGCCGATTGCTTTTGATTAGGGTTTTATAGGCGTTGTTTTGTTTCATTATTTTTCTGCTTTGAAGGTGTATATTCGGTATAAAATATAGGAGAGAACCGTGTATTGTGATTGAATTGAAAAGAGGAAATGCCGATTGTTTTGGGATTTGATTTGGACTCCTTCCAAACTTAAACAATCGAGTATCTAAACAGATTTTTGGTGTTGGTTCACTTGAGCATTACAACATTTTCGGCCCATGCAGAAATATCTAGGCGTGTACATCATTTAAAAAGGGCCAAAGTGTATTTTGATACCTCAAACTTGATTAACCGGGTTTTTTACTACCCTAAATTTTTAATAGTGCGGTGTAGTACCTTGGACTTATTAACTCGTTTATAATTGGGTCTTGACTCGGTCACATGTTGTCACGTGACTTAACTATCATTAGTTTGTTTTAAGCTGTAAATTTGGCCGCTGGGCTTTTTGTAGTTTGGCAGTGGTGCATGCCTCCAATCCTTTGTTTGGCCGTGGGTTTGTTTTGCCGCTATGTCTGCATATCGGAATTCGGAACTGTAGTGTATGTGTGCATTATAGTATCGCTGAGATTTTTACAATTTAGCAATAGTGCAAGCCTGCAATCCTATGTTTGGTTCGTGGGTTTGTTTCTTGTTATGTCTGTACATATCACTAGTATTGTACTGTTGCCTGTTGGTTTGCTTTTATATAAATGATATTTATCTAACGTGGGCCAACTCAAGTTTTAGATAGTAAATATTAATCTAATAGTATGTGGCTGGCTTGTTTCTTTGATGTCTTTTAGCCTTAGTTTTTGTTATTTTTCACTTATTTGTATTTAGTTTCATCAATCTTTCATACCTTGTGGTTTGTCACTTTAACCGTATATGGTCATGTGGTTTGGATTGGTTTTGGTACAGAAGGCTAGTTTGGTTTATTTTATATTGCGTATATTTAGATTGTTGAATCATATTCATTATATAATACACCTGAACACTTATATATATCACTACAACAAACAGGAGGACGGGCGACGATACTTTCGGCGGCGACGCCCTTATCCTCGCCGAAAGTCGCTAAACGACAAAAACAGCGCTGAGCTGGCACACAATCTCGCTGACCGCCCATTGCATTTTCAACGCAAACTTTCAGCGTCCCCGCCGAAAGTGGTTTTGCAGACCACTACTTTGACCAAAATAGTCACAATTTCAAAGCCACCTTTTAGCAGGGACTGTCCCCGCCGAAAGTGTTGCATAATATTTGACCAAAATAGTTGCACTTTTTATTGTCCCGGGTATTATTCCCGCCATTACTTTTGGCGGGGAAATGCATAACTTTTGGCGGGAACATGTCCCCGCTAAAAGTTTAGGCGCCAAATTTCCATCCAAGCTGCAACTTTTTCCCAAAAACTTTTTAATATATATTATAACATACACCTAATACATATTAAATCATAAATTTGGCAAAAAAAATACAAAACACACATAACAATGGATGGTTTGACGCCGGAACAGGAGTGGGCAAAGGCTTTATCACACGAGCTCTTGTATAATGAAATTATAAATCATTGGGGCGTTGAAATTTTTGATGAATATGGTTCGTACGCGAACTGTGCACCGTGGCAGAGAGACCGGATTCTGGTATGGTTGAGGAAAAAGTCATACTATATAGAGTATTTGGAAGAGGTAGATACTGCTGAAGCTCAACGTGCTGTTGAAGCTCAAGCTGCTGCTGTTGGAGGTGAGGATGAAGCTGAAAGCACGTTTGATGAAGCTGCAGCTATTGATAATCTGGAAAATAGAATAACAAGTCTTGAAGCTACGTTTGCATATCTCAAGGAAATGAGAGCAAGGAAAGGAAGAGGTGGTGCGAGTTCAAGCAAAGCGGGAGTTAGCCGCAAAAAAAAAGTAAACGGGTTGTTTCATTTGGTTGTCGTGTTGTTTAGTTTGAGTTGTTTTGTTTGGTTGTCGAGTTGTTTAGTTTGAGTTGTTTCGTTTGATCTGGTTCGTTTGCTTGTCGAGTTGTTTAGTTTGAGTCTGTATGAAAATGTATCCGGTTTACAACTCTTGTGTGGTTTGAATAAAATGTTTGCCTTCGTGTTTGAAGCTAAGCGTGTGGTGTTTCGGATCCTTTATAAACTACTTAGGTTCTTACTGTGGACGTTTTTTTAGATTAATAATTACAATCTTGAGTGTTTGGATAGAAGTTAACGATTTCTAGTGGTAAAGCAACAACAACAACAATAACACAACACAACAAACAACATTTTATTAAACAACAACAATAATAACACAAGAAACAACAAACAACAACAATAACACAAGAAACAACAAACAACAAGAATAACACAATAAACAACAAACAACGAGAATAACACAAGAAACAACAAACAACAACAACAACAACAACAACAACAACAACAACAACAACAACAACAACAGCAACATCAACAACAACAGCATTACATACGAAGATTTTCCATGTCACCTAACAGGTCACGGAGTATTGCATCCGATTGACATGCGTGGTCATTGTTGTAGGGATTCGTTGCCATTGCAAGTCTTGCCTCGAGCAACTTGACTTTTGTCTCTAACACCTGTTTTTGTGCCTCTAGCATATTTATCCTAAGATCTTTTTCATGGCATTTTGTGCACCCAGAACCGTGAGATGTTGAAGCAGAATATATTACTTGTAATTGTTCATCAAATTCAGTCTTCCACAAAAAATATCCACATCCATGACCTTTCTCTCTTGGCTTCGAAAGAGGACATGCATAATACTCCAATCCAAATGTATCTTTTTGATGGGACGTTCTTTTTTTTATATTTCCTACTCCACAAGTACACATAAAAGGATTATATCGCTGCATTCTGGTTGACAGTGTGTGTTTGTAGTTGTATGTGGTAGAATCGTGATCGGGGTGGCCCGATCTACAAGTTGAGTTGATAAAAGGTGGTGGCCAGAAAAAGATTCCGGCGGCCGGAAACTGCTGGTGTCGCCGGAAAACAAAAACTACTAGAGAGAGAGAGATATAGTGAGATGAGTGTGTGTGTGAAATGATATGGGTTAGATGAGTGTGTGTGAGTTTATATTGTGAGTGGATAAAAGTTGTTAGGTGGGAACATATATATCCCGTGACCTGTTAGGTGGGAACATTTTTGTAGTTATAGCATCTCGACTCGTTCGTTTAACATAGCATCTCGTGTATAACCATAGCATCTCGACTCGTTCCTTTAACATCTCGTGTAATATCACATCATCTCGACTCGTTCGTTTAACATCTCGTGTAATACCACATCATCTCGACTCGTTCGTTTCGTTTAACATCTCGTGTAATACCACATCATCTCGACTCGTTCGTTTAATATCTCGTGTAATACCACATCATCTCGACTCATAATACCACATCATCTCGACTCGTTCGTTTAACATCTCGTGTAATACCACATCATCTCGACTCTCGTTCGTTTAACATCTCGTGTAATACCACATCATCTCGACTCGTTCGTTTAACATCTCGTGTAATACCACATCATCTCGACTCGTTCGTTTAAGATCTCGTGTAATACCACATCATCTCGACTCGTTCGTTTAAGATCTCGTGTAATACCACATCATCTCGACTCGTTCGTTTAAGATCTCGTGTAATACCACATCATCTCGACTCGTTCGTTTAACATCTCGTGGAATACCACATCATCTCGACTCGTTCGTTTAACATCTCGTGGAATACCACATCATCTCGACTCGTTCGTTTAACATCTCGTGGAATACCACATCATCTCGACTCGTTCGTTTAACATCTCGTGGAATACCACATCATCTCGACTCGTTCTTTTAACATCTCGTGGAATACCACATCATCTCGACTCGTTCTTTTAACATCTCGTGTAATACCACATCATCTCGACTCGTTCGTTTAACATCTCGTGTAATACCACATCATCTCGACTCGTTCGTTTAACATCTCGTGTAATACCACATCATCTCGACTCGTTCGTTTAACATGTCGTGTAATACCACATCATCTCGACTCGTTCGTTTAACATCTCGTGTAATACCACATCATCTCGACTCGTTCGTTTAACATCTCGTGTATAATCATAGCATCTCGACTCGTTGAGAAAACTTAATTATAAATGATTTAACTTAATTAAAATGAATTAAAAATAATTTTAAATGATTTAAATTAATTATAAATGATTTAAAAATAATTTTAAATGATTTAACTTAATTTAAATGATTTAAAAATAATTTTAAATGATTTAAATAAATCATAAATGATCTAAATTAATTATAAATAATTAAATTTAAATGATTTAAATTAATTATAAATGATTTAAAAATAATTTTAAATGATTCAACTTAATTAAAATGAATTAAAAATAATTTTTAATGATTTAAATAAATCATAAATGATTTAAATTTATTATAATTAATTAAATTTTAAAATGATTTAAAAATCATTAAAATGGTGAATACTTTTGGCGGGGACATGTCCCCGCTAAAAGTTTTCACCAATAAAATTTTTTTCCCTCTAAGCATTTACTTTATCCCGCCAAAGTTTTTGGCGAGGTATGAAAACTTTTAGCGGGGACTTGTCCCCGCCAAAAGTATATACTAAAAGACAAGACACACTTTTAGCGAGGACGTTCCTCATGATTTAGCATCTGATGGTGAAGATTACGTCAATCGTGAAGATGAAGTTGACACTAATAATGAGGGTTTTTATCTTAGTGATGAGGGAGATTGATCTCAAATTGTAATTTGTTAAATGACACTTATTTGAATGAAATTGTTATCGAGTGGTTAAATGTGTTTATTTATTTAATTATTTATTATTGTTATTATTATTATTTTATATAAATTGTTATTTATTTCAATGTGTGTGTATATGCGTATATGTGTATATGTGTTTCTTCACTAATTGTATTTTCTTGTACTAGTACGTTTACAGATGGCAGATGTTGTTGCTAGGAGCCACGGTGGCGATGGAGGCAATGAGCCACCCTGTGGTCCGACAAGGATAGGCAGTGATTGTCAGAGTAAGAATTTCTAGATTATTTTAATTAAACTTGATTATTATTTGAAATTGATAACTTGTTATTTTATATCATCATCACTTGAATTTGGTTAATTGTAGGATTTAAATCCAGACCTCCCAGACCTCCCAAGCCCAATGCCAAAATTGGGAAAGGTGGGAAGTCGGTGCGTGGTCCCACAAAGAACACGCGGCTCCGCAATGAGAGGAAAGAGACTGGTCGTCCGGTATCGATCAGATTCCGAAAGAAGGACAAAGGGATGTGGGAGCATGTGGGCGAGCACGCGAAGTGGTTCTCCAACTTGGTCGGGGAATTGTTGCGGCAATCAATTCCTATGCATTACAAATCCTGGTCGGCTGTTCCTGCTACCGCGAAGGCCCACATCGACGACCAGCTTCACGTAAGTTTTTTTTTTTATTTTTTTTATCTTTTATTTTTTTTAATTATTGTGTTTGTTTATTTTAACTTTGCTATTTATTTAAATTTGATTGTTTATTTAAATTTGAATATTTATTTTAATTATATTTTATTGCAGCATTATTTTGATCTCGGCGAGCACCTTGCCAGAGCTGATGGAGAGGATATTGTCAACAGTATCGAATATTATCTCCAAAAGCGATACGACGACAACAAGTGGCGGCACAAAAAGATAAATTTTACTGAGCAAGGTGGGATGGAGAAGCTGGAGGAGATCAAGGCAAAACGCCCGGAGAACATGTCGGAGTCAGATTGGGAACAATATGTAAATTTCTGGATCCACACTTTATTATTATTATTATTATTATTATTATTATTATTATTATTATTATTATTATTATTATTATTATTATTATTATTATTATTATTATTATTATTATTATTATTATTATTATTTTTTTTTTTTTATTATTTTTTTTTTTTTATTATCACTTTATTGAAAAACAAATAGGATTTTACAAGAAATTAGTGGGGAGCCGAGATACTAACTGAGCCCCCACACCTCTAGCTACAGCAAAACCAATCCTACTAAAAATATGTGGAGCCGCACGTGCTCCAATGTCTTGAGTCATAGAGAATCGTCTAATGCGCTTTAATAAGGCCGCTGCATCCTTTTCAAGTTCTCCAAAAGAAGAGAATGATAATAGAAATAATAATAATAATATTATTATTATTATTATTATTATTATTATTATTATTATTAATAATAGAAATAATAATAATAATAATAATAATAATAATAATAATAATAATAGTAATAATAATAATAGTAATAATAATAATAGTAATAATAATAATAATAATAATAATAATAATAATAATAATAATAATAATAATATTATTATTATTATTATTATAATACTCAAGTTAAGCACTGGTCGAACCCGGATAATTTGAAGAGAGGGGAGACCAACAGGCAGAACCGGCTCGCCAATCCGACTGTCAGCCTTCATGGGTCGCATTCGTTAGCTGTTATACGCGATAACTTCGTAAGACGCTTTTTAATCATTTCATTTATATATATAGTGTTTGGTGAGTCGTTATTGAGTTTATTTATAAACAGCTGAGAGAACCCACCGACGCTGTGGATGGTAGAGACTTGATCGCGATGTACAGACACAACCATACGAGAGACGGTGTTTGGGAGTCTGCATTGTCCGAGACTAGATATGTAAGTATAATTTATTTCCATAAAACTCACCCACATTAATGCAAATATAATAAATCACGACTTATATATTACTTTGCTTATTTTTTTGTAAAACAGAACCAGATGATACAGATGCGGACGGAGAGCACCTCCGGGGGGACGACCATGTCTGACCTCGATATTATGCGCCACGTGATCGGTGGCAAGCAGCGAGGTTATATTCCTGGCGTAGGTCCAGTCTTACCCGGCGGTGGTCGTCAGACGACCCTCAGCGCCGCACGAGCTCGTGATCAAGCCTCCGCGTCCTCCCTGCACGAAACAGTCCAAAAGCAAACCCAGGAGATGTCCCAGCAAAGGACACTGATTGATATGTTGGTGGGGTGGGCTAAGACACAGCCGGGTTTCCCCGCTGAGCTAGCGACTCAGGCGACGACATCGGGATCCCAGGAGGCTTCACCATCACCAGGTGAGTCTACAGGTACCCCGGAGGAGGGGAGTGGGGCTAGTGGGGCTAGTGGGGGGAGTGGGGGGACTCAGGAGTAGCGTATGGGTTGTTTGGGTTGATTTATATTTTGTTTTGGGTTATGGACAAATGTGTGGATAGTTTCATGGATTATTATGTGTTTATGTAGTTTATGTGTTAGGATTCCCGCTACATTGTTCCCACGTATAGTTTTGTAGCGTATAGCGGATAACTAGCTTATGTAGTGATCATGTGATAACGGTTTTTGAACCGTATTTTGCGAATTTGGATACAAACACATGATTATGTTAATTTTTAAGAAATTTGGATATGTATCATATTATGTTGGCGAATTTGTGATTTGAGTGTCTTGTGGTATTGTAATTAGGTTATATACAGGTTCTGGATTTGTAGTGATAATGTAGATTTTTTCCGAAATTTTCCAGAAAAAATCTGGAAATTACCCATTTTGCAGCAATTTGCTGCAAAATGGGTCAGACACTTTTCGCGGGGACATGTCCCCGCCAAAAGGTTGTTGCATTAATAGTGAGCACAACTTTCAGCGGGGACCTGTCCCCGCCAAAAACGCACACCATTTACTTGGAAAATACTTTCAGCGGGGAAGAGTCCCCGCCAAAAGATTGCATCATAAACTTGGAAAATACTTTCAGCGGCGAAGCGTCCCCGCCAAAAGTTTGCATCATTTACTTGAAAAGTACTTTCAGCGGGGACATGTCCCCGCCAAAAGGTTTGCCACGCTGGCAAGTTTGACCTGACCAATATTGTCCACGCTGGCAGCGTGGGTCCCACGTGTCACCGCCAAAAGAGTGGTACGTCGCCCCTAAGTTAACTTTCTAATTGATTACATGGTTGCTAAGTCGAGTCATATCCCCGCCGAAAGTTTACAGCGTGGGGCTTTGCCCGAGGCACTTTCGGCGGGGACATGTCCCCGCCGAAAGGTTTGAGCGGGGAGAAGTCCCCGCTGAAAGCGAGGAAATGTCCCCGCTAAAAGCAGCTGTTGTTGTAGTGTATTGAGAATGAGCAAATTGGTAAAAAAAATAAAAATAAAAATAAAATAAAAATAAAAACTAACTCTTTTTTTCTTCCGTTAAAAGGCTGACGATAGTTAAGTCATGTGACAATAAGTGAGTGACTCAAGGCCTAATTATAAACAAGTTAACAAGTTCAAGGTACTATACCGCACCATTAAAAATTTAGGGTAGTAAAAAACCCGGTTAATCAAGTTTGAGGTATCATAATACACTTTGGCCTTTAAAAAGAATATGACATAGTTTTAAGTGTCATAACCTAAGAGTTTTTTTTGTATATCATAAGTATTTTAAGTCTTAAATGTTGCGAAAGGTTCAAATATAAATGTATTAATACTTAGGTTAAGCGGAAATATACGTTTTTAAAAGTTCAAAATTTAGGGGTATTTTAGGTATTTCACGCGTTCACAGCCTTCCTAAAAAATAGTCACATCTCACCGCTCATTTGTCAAACGGCCACAAAAAATCAAATATTGACAAACGACCAATAAAAATCAAAATACTTATTGCTCACTCCTCACTACCCCAAAAAGCTTCCCACCGCTCCACGCCAAAGATACCTTTAGAGTGCTAGATGAAGTGGTGCATCAATAACCGATATTAGTGTGCCAACTCAGCACACACCTAATAATACCGCAATAATTAAAACACTCTCTCCAGCTAGGTGATGTGGTGCATCAATAGCACATCACTAAAACACACCCCATTCACTTAAAAGAGAGAGAGAAAAAAAAAAAGAAAAAAAAAAAAAAAAAAAAAAAAAAAGTTGAGAAAGATAGACCAGCGCCGCGAATTACCAACGAAGGGACGAATGTCATGCCAATGGCTTGCCATTGGTCACAGAATTTGCCAGTAACACGCCATTGCCTCATTGTATCGTGCTCGCTTACCATTAAAACTTCAAAATCACATGTATATATATAAAATATTGCTAGTAGCTAACACGTTCATAATTAAAAATTAAAAATATATACAAGAAGTGCATTTAACAATCTTCTGCAAATTACGAAACAGCTAAGACGATCGTAATTAACGTGGAATGGACATTAATCAAGGGAAACATCATATCTTTACAGCTCAGAGTCAACTGATCCGTGTATTGAGGCAGTGTCCTATATATATCTTAGACTTTAGTCGTGTAACTTTTATCTTCCTTTTGTTATTTCACAAGGAACTGAGCTGAATTAAAATATTTTCTCCATATTTTCTAGATATGTTCCTTTCAGTTGGTAAGGTCGCCGCCGTCGTTTGTCTATTTTGTTTTCTTTACTCAAGCAGGACCGACGGAACAACAATTTTGCCAAAAGATTCTAATGTATCAGCATTCCTAGTATTTGGAGACTCCTTCGTCGATCAAGGGAATAATAATTATGTCAATACTTTGGCTAAGGCTAATGTTCCCCCATATGGAAAGGATTTTGTGGGAGGTAAACCTACCGGAAGGTTCAGCAACGGAAAAACAATAGCTGACTTTTTAGGTACGTATATATTCTCTTCTATTTACATTGACTTAGTTAAATCAAATACAACAAATTAATAGATATGGTACATGCAAACTATCTCAGCTGTAGTGTTGGTGTACGTTTAGTGGCCATACTTAGGGATATCTCTCTTTGTGGTGATCAAGTTTTCCGCTCTTCCTACCAGATTCTTAAATTTATTCCAACATGTAGCGGGAAAATCTGCAAGTTAACTCAGCCTATAAACTCAAACTCAACTAATATATATGTTGTAACAATCAAGTGCATAAGTTTGTGACTGAGTCCACTAAAGATGACACTTTATGCTTCCTTGTTTCAAAGAAATATATAAAAATCATTGTAATATCCCTTTTTGATCCATTGCGCTTAGCGTAGTATTTTGATTATTTGATATCAATATTTAAGCAAGTGCATTGGGAGTGAAGGAGTATCTTCCAGCATATCTAGACCCTTCTCTACAAGAAAAAGATCTTCTAACAGGAGTAAGTTTTGCTTCTGCTGGCTCTGGGTATGATCATCAAACAATCACAATAACGGTATGCATGCATATTTTTCCTTCAATCTTGCTATTTACTCCCAACTTTGTTTAATTTGTGCTCATGTAAGTGACTTGCTTTTTTGTGTGTCAATTAGTCTGCTCTATCCCTATCAGTCCAACTAAACATGTTCAAACAGTATATTGAGAAGCTCAAGAGGAACATTGGAGATGAAGCTGCCAAAGATATAATTACCAACAGTGTGTCATTGGTAGTTATAAGCGGCAATGATTTGTTTCTAAGTTATTATGACATTCCCGTTAGAAGACTACAATATGATCTTCCTACTTATGATAACATGCTCATAAAGTTAGCGCTGAATTTTGTACAGGTATCGAGTTTCTATTAGTTTGCTATGATAACTGAGAATGTTCTTTGCATGATGGTTAATACTTGTGGGGTGAATAATGCTTTATATAGAAATTTCATGAACGTACAAAAATAACATTAGAAAAGACACAAATGAAATCATATTAATATGAGCCAGAAAAAGTTGTTTAAATGATATTAATTACTGATCAATGTTCTAAAATATTCATTGAAGGAATTATACAAACTCGGTGCAAGAAGGATAGCTGTCTCGAGCGCATCCCCAATAGGCTGTTATCCGGCACAGAGAACTGTAGCTGGGGGACCACTTAGAGAGTGCCCAGAGGATAGAAATCAGGCTGCCCAATTGTTTAATGAAATGCTAAAACCACAGCTCCAACATTTTGAAAGCAGTTTTCCTGAGTCAAGGGTGGCCTACATTGATTTCTACAATCCTGTGTTAAACATGATTGAAAATCCTCACCAATACGGTACTTACTAATTTAATATATTGTTTTCTAACTAAATATATAGTGAGATTTATTAGTACAAAGTCGTAATGCTTCTCACAATCAATTTATAATGTTTAGTAGTTATCTCTCGACGGTCATAGGCATCCTAACTATCTTCCGTAAATTATGTATATTGGCATTTCAATAAGCCGTAAGCCTTTGCTTTTTCTTGTTTTCTAGGATTTGAAGTTACAGATAGAGGTTGCTGTGGAACAGGAGTTATAGAAGTGGGGGCTCCCTTATGTAACGAGCTTAGCCTATGCCACAACAGCTCTAAGTTCATGTATTGGGATAGTTTCCATCTATCGGAAACGGGATGTAACATCTTTGTAAATCTTATTAAATCCGATTTGTTGAATGATTTGTTCTAAGGAAATCCAAATTTGGTTTGATGATTCAAACTGGTTGGTATTAATACTTTTTGTGTTAGTATCGACTATCAACAATCATTAATGTGAACTGGCCAACAGTGTATGGTCTCTTATTCTTTCGTTGCTCAATTCTATCACGCGTGGTTTATTTTTAGGCCTTTTTTATTTTAGAAAAAAAGGGGGAGTTCTATTAATTAATGGCGTGCAGCGAGAGGCTAGGAATGGCATAAGAGGGGTATAAATCAAGGGATTGTAGGAACTAACAACTCTTGTTGTGAATTATTAGTTAGAACAGACTTAAGTATGCTAATGTAATAGTTAAATCTTTAAGTCATAGTTAGTACTGTCAGTACAAAGTTAAGTCTGGCAGGCTTAGTTAAGTCTAATATTGTTTTATTTAGTTAAGTCTGTTTATGTTTAAACAGAATAGATATCTTAAGAGATATATTAGGGAAGGATATTTACATATATTAGATATCTTAGGAGAATATACGTTTATCCTTTCACACGTTTTGTAGCATTAGGGTTTCCTTAGTGTATAAAAGAAACCCTATGACATTGTATTATATGCCAATTCTAAGATTAATAGAAGTGATTATTAGTAAATCTCCGTGTGTTCTTCATAACCATTGTTTGTTAAGATTCCGCATTAACAATCAATTATACACAGTTAAGAGTTTCTCATATAGTTAATTTGGATTTATTCAAGTAAACTATTGTTTTACAAAGGCTACTTAGACCCATAACTTTGGACCTACAAGTGGTATCAGAGCCTATAGAGGGACTCTGAGTTAGAAGAAACACAACAACCACAAACAAACAAATAATCACTCACTCACTAATCACCAAAACATGTCTAAACCCAATGATGCATACTCTGACCATCCAAGTGATGATGATACTTCAAATCATGATGATGATGATGATGATGATGATGATGATGCTGTTGTTTCAGAAACTAGCAAACCAAAAAAAAACAACAAATCATGTCTGCAACAACAACTATCTCCAATATCAAACTCCCAATTCTAAAGAAGGAGGAGTATGATATTTGGGCTATGGAGATGGAGCACTACTTTGAGTATATTGACAATGATGTCTGAAAGGTGATCCATAATGGAAACTCCAAAAAGAGGATCTCTATTGGGAAGGATGGAACTGTTAGGGTCCTTCCACCAGTCTTTGCTGCAGAGATCCATGCTGTGGAGAAAGAGAGGAAGGCCAGAACCCTCTTACTGATGGCCATTCCTAAGGAACACCTTAGAAGGTTCCATGGGATGGATGATGCAAAAAAAATCTGGGAAGCAATAAGGACTAGATTTGGAGGTAATGCAAATTCTAAGAGGATATAGAAGCCTGTTTTAAAACAACAGTTTGAATCTTTCTCTATATCAAGTTCTGAGGGGTTGGAAAAAGGTTATGATAGATTCCAACAACTTCTATCACAGTTGGAAGCACATAATCATGAAGTGCCTACTGAAGATGCAAACCAAAAGTTTTTCAGATCCTTGCCTTCATAATGGTCTAACCTAGCAATGACAATGAGAACAAAAGAAGATGTGGACAACTTGTCAATTGATGACTTGTACAATAACCTAAGAGTCTTTGAACAAGAAATCAAAATTCATTCAAAACCATCTTCAAGTGCCAATGCTGCTTTTGTCTCTCACAACAAGACCAGTACTAAAAAAGTTAAGTTTGGTAACTTTGGTACTACTTCTTCAAGTAATGTAAGAGAAAGAGAAGTGCCTGCAGGTTTTGCTGATGAAGTTATCCACTCTCTTTTTGCAAAGAAAACAGAAGACTTGGACCTCCTTCATGAGGACCTTGAACAAATAAATGATGTTGATATTGAAGAGATGGATATTCACTGGCAAATTGCAATGATTGCTGTTAGGATGAAGAGGTTTTCAAGAAGACTTGAAGACCAAACAGGTTTAATGGTAAGACACTTGTTGGTTTTGACAAAAAGAACCTGTAACACCCCGAAAATTTGATAAGCGGCGGAAGTCTAATCGAGGTCATTACAGTTTAGTACACAGTCATACTCATAGAAAACAATTCAAAAGATAGTCAATATTATTCCATGAAAACTCAAGTAGTCAGAGTTACAAACATTTTCCAAATGTTATTTGTTTCGCAAAAGAAGTGAGGAGTTTGAAAAGAATGATATTATTATTATTGAAATAAAAAGGGAGGTCCTGTGTGTCCTTTTTGCCAGCTCCGTGCCGCCATGCCTGCTAATTTCCTTAGATAAACATACTTAAAAAGTCAACACAACGGTTGAGTGAATCCATAGTAGTTTAATAGTAATAGGGTGAACACAATTCAAGCATTTGAAATAAACAAGCCAAGATAATAATCACGAAACTGGTGAAATATTGCTCCTAAGCCTCACGAAACGCAAGCCTTAACATCGATTCGACATATCATAAAGATAATAATCACCTACACCACGAGGGGTGTAGATAACAAAGGGGCCCTCGGGGATGGAAATGTACTCGGTTTCCATGGTACCTCGAATATAGCACACCTCCTGCCAAATAATCACTTTGACAGAGATGGGCTGTCGTTCCAATAGATCTACTAGCTATATTCGCGCTCACTCGCAAGTGATTAAGGCTCGTGATATGAGGGGCTTGTAGTACGGGTGTCAACTTAGGCAATATCAGATAGTAATATCATACAGAAAAATACTTGTGTTCGATTTATAGCATGTATCTCCCCACAGGATTTAGAAATAATTTAAAATGTCGGACCATGAAGTCACCTGACAGGTGCGTAAATCACAACGGTACTCAAAAGTGACGGTGTACTGCTACGACTAGCAATGAAATTCCTCCGACCTGCGACCTATATATATATATATATATATATATATATATATATATATATATATATATATATATATATATATATATATATCATCGGTGTCTTAGATTCGATTCGTAAATGACATGCATTATGTCTCGAGTACGGTGATCTCCATTCGGGTGTCTTAAAAATATTTTAAAATAACTTTACGTAGTTATTTATATCGTTGACACGAACCGGTGTTCGATGAATATTAATTTATTTGTGAAAATAATAATGTTAATAAAAATGTTTATAATTCAATATTTTTAGTAAAAATACATATTTATTTTAAAACTACAAAGTATATTTTTATATATACATTTATATATGTAAAATTTAATTATATAAAATATTTAATTAATAAAGTAGCTTTGTCAAACTTGATCCTTGACTTTAAGAAAAGTTACACTTTTTACCCCTTGGTCAAAATAATTACCTTTTTAGTACTTTTTATACTTTACACCTCGAGCTTTTTAAATTTACAGTTTCTACCCTTCAATTTCATTTAAAGTCAACTATTTTTAATTTAGTCCAAAAGTTTGGTGGTTTTGTCACTTTTAGTCCCTTAACGCGAGACTTTGCAAAAATAGTCCTTAGTTAAGCTTTTGAAAAACAACTTTTTGTTTCAATAAAATTAGTAATTATAACTTATAAAAATCCTTTAAAATCAGTTTTTATACATTTCGCCATTTCTATAAACTTCTAACAGAAAATCCTTTTAAAATCAAATGGCTCGTTAGCCCATTCTAGGCCCAAGTGGCATTTTGTTTTGAAATAGAGGTGCTCGACATATATTTCGTTTTGGTCTAGTTTTCGTAGTAAGATCGTGTACGGCTTGCATGTGACGTTAGTTTGGTTAAGTGTGAGTCGAAGATTTTGAGTTTCGAAGAAAATATATATGTTGTACGTGTAAAAACGAAGAGATAAGCCCATTCCTTGGGGTGTCGAGGCATGTACATATATATTGTTACAAGTATAACGAATGTATATATTTAGATATTAACGTGTGTCGTGTAAAAGAATAAACATGATATGCATGAAAATAGTAGAGTAGGAAATGAAATAGGAAATAATGACTTACAACAGCAAAGGTGGTGGAGAGTCCAAGTGATACGCGACAATAAGAACCAATCAAATGTTATACCCTCTTCGTAGTGATCCTCGTTCAAAATACGTAACCCAAGACTTAGATATGTGACCCAAAAACTTGTATGGTTTCTTTGTGTTCGGCAGTTAACGAGACAAGAGTGAGTTTGGAGTTTTGTTTGTGAGTTTTTGAATGGGTGATGAGAGTGTGATGAATAGTGGAAGTATTTATAGGGTGAGATTAGTGAGTTTCATGTGATCTTTGTGGAAAACGTGTTTAGTGTGTTGATTGGGAACAAAATTGTCTAGATCTTGTGAGGCTTGGTCACATCGAATGCAAGAAGCTTATGGGAGCTATGATGATTTCTTTGTTTTGTTTATTAGTAGGTCAAAGAAAGTCAAGAAACATGATGGTACTATGTTTAAATAAATAAAGGGGAAAAAAAGGACATGTGATCCTTTGTTGGGGACATGGGAGCACAAGATCCATTGGACAAAAGGTTTTTGTAAGTAAAAGGTGTAGTTTAGGTTTTTGTTTAAGTGTAGGTTAGGGTGGCTTGATGTTGGGGTTGTGTTTTGGTTACTTGCATACGCAAGGGACAAGGAAAAAGGGTGTGTGTATTGTGTTGTTGGTGTCGAGTGTTAGGGAGACAACAAAAGGGTTTGTGACACTTTGTTTCATGTTGAGTCGAATCGAACTAGGACAAAGAAAAGAAAAACAAAACGTTGTGGTCATGTTTGTGTTTGTGTCGAGACTCGCTGGGTTCGAACAAGTTCAAGAAAAAGAAAGTAAAAGTCAAGTTGTGTTTTGTTTGGGTGTCGGGTTCGAATCGAGTAGGGAACAAGAAAAGAAAAATTAGTGAAACTTTTATAAGTTTTGCAAATTGGTTTTGGACTTTTGATTTCGGTTAACGGGCTAGGGGTTGCAGCGGCCCAAAAGAGAAAATAAAAAGGAAATGGTGTTGGGCTCTTGGCGGTAGACGAGGCCCAAAGAAAGAAAGAAAATGATTTGATGTGTAATGGGCTTGTGAGGTGTCGCCGGCCCAGTCTAAAAGAGAAAAGAAAAGTAAAGTAAGCCCGGTTCAATAAATAAAGAAATATTAAATATATAAACGGTTCACGTTCGGGTGATGACGTATCGGTGTCGGTTTGGGTGATAACGTGTCGGCGAATTCGTCGGTGATAGTTATACTTATATACTTATATATATAATATAACGTTGCCATAATACAATCATATATATATTCATTTTTAAATATTCACGTTCTACGCTGTCTTAATTAGGTGTTGGGTCGCAAGTGAGAGTTACCGGTGTTAACCTCATTGGGTAACATCCAAGAGTGACAATCAGGTGATACCAGGTGACAAACAAACGGTGACCAAAATAATCGGGTGTCAAAAAAACGGTGATCAAAGTAATCAGGTGTCAAACAAACGGTGTCTCATATAAAAATTTCAAATTAGCCTGCAAAAATGGCTTAGATTAGAATTGTTTCGAAAATTAGCATTAATAAATGACCAGGGGTTTTACGGAGTATTACAATACCCACCCGTTAGATTGGATTCATCCCGGAATCTAAAGTTGAATCGGTGCTCGGGGTTGTATTATCGAATAGTTGTGGGTATTTAGCACGAATTTGATCCTCGCACTCCCAAGTGAACTCGGGTCCTCTCTTAGAGTTCCATCTGACCTTAACAATGGGAATGTGACTATGCTTAAGTCGTTTGACCTCCCAGTCCATAATTTCAATGGGTTCCTCAATAAAGTTCAACTTATCGTCGATTCTGATCTCTTTCAACGGAATCACAAGGGTTTCATCCGATAAACACTTTTTCAAATTTAAGACGTGGAAGGTGTTGTGTACTCTACTGAGTTCCTCAGGGAGTTCAAGTTTGTATGCCACGAGACCGATCCTTTCAATGATCTCGAAGGGTCCAACGTATCTTGGGTTTAACTTTCCACGTTTTCCAAACCTAATCATCCCTTTCCAAGGTGATACCTTTAGCATGACCCTGTCTCCAACTTGAAACTCTATTGGTTTCCTTCGCACACCGACATAGCTCTTTTGCCGATCCCTAGTGGCTTGTAATCGTTGCCTAATCTTTACAATTTTCTTAGTGGTTTCAAGAATCAACTCGGGACCTGAGAGTTGTACATCTCCAATCTCAGCCCAACAAACTGGTGATCTACACTTTCTTCCATAAAGTGCTTCAAACGGTGCGGCCTTAATGCTAGCGTGATGACTGTTATTATACGAGAATTCTGCTAACGGTAGGTGCTTATCCTAGCTTTTTCCAAAATCAATCACACATGCCCTAAGCATGTCCTCTAAGGTCTGAATAGTCCTTTCACTTTGACCATCGGTCTGTGGATGGTAAGCGGTACTCATATCTAACTTAGTTCCCAAGGCTTTCTGTACAGATCGCCAAAAGTTAGACGTGAAATGGCTATCTCGGTCGGAGATAATAGAAATTGATACTCCATGCCGGGAAACTATCTCCTTCAAGTATAATCGTGCAAGAATGTCCATATCATCAGTCTCTTTGATTGGCAAGAAGTGTGCTGACTTCGTGAGACGATCGACAATAACCCAAATAGTGTCAAACCCACTCGATGTCTTGGGTAATTTCATAATGAAGTCCGTTGTAATCCTATCCCACTTCCACATTGGTAGCTCTGGTTGAATCAAAAGACCGGATGGTTTTTGATGTTCAGCCTTTACTCTTGAGCAGGTCAAACACTTACCGACATACTCTGCAATGTCAGCTTTCATGTTTGGCCACCAATACAACTTCTTAAGATCATGATACATTTTGTCCGAGCCAGGATGAATGGAATATTTAGACTTATAAGACTCATGCATGATGAGGTCTCATATTCCTCCATACAATGGAATCCAACTTCTGTCCTTGAAACACAGCCTTCCATCTGGTTTCTTGACAAATCCATTCGTGCTTTCTGGCATGCCATAAATCTTCTCGTGCGGTCTATTCTCTTCCTTGAGGGCCTCAGCTTGAACTTCAAGAATTTGAGACTAAAGCGGTGATCTAATTGTCATTCCCAATGATCTAACTCTGAGGGGTCTAAGTCGTTCCTTTCAACTCAAGGCATCTGCTACAACATTTGCCTTCCCTGGGTGGTAACGAATTTCACAATCATAGTCACTTAATAACTCTAGCCATCGACGTTGTCTCATGTTCAACTCCTTTTGACCTAAAATGTTCTGAAGACTCTTGTGATCGGTGAAGACCGTACACTTGGTTCCATATAGGTAGTGTCTCCAGATCTTAAGAGCGAATACTACCGCTCCTAATTCTAGATCATGAGTAGTATAGTTTTCCTCATGGGGTTTAAGTTGTCTAGAAGCGTAAGCGATTATTTTAAGTCTTTACATCAACACGGCACCCAAACCTTGGATTGATGCATCGCAATATACCACGAAATCCTCACTTCCTTCGAGTAATGCTAATATCGGTGCTTCACAAAGCTTCTGCTTCAAAAACTGAAATGCCGATTCTTGCTCTTCTCCCCAATCAAACTTCTTCTTCTTCTTCTGTGTTAACTCAGTTAAAGGTTTAGCAATCCTTGAAAAACCTTCAATAAACCTCCAATAGTATCCGGCAAGACCTAAAAATTGGCGTATCTCGGTAGGACTCGTAGGTGACACCCAATTTTTAACAGCTTCGATCTTGGCGGGATCAACATGAATACCCTTACTATCGATAAGATGCCCAAGAAATTGTACCTTCTCGATCCAAAAATCACATTTGGAGAATTTGGCCTATAATTTCTCTTCTCTGAGCAGTGTTAGTATAGCCTTCAAGTGTTCTGCGTGTTCTTCTTTACTACGTGAATAGATAAGGATCTCATCGATGAATACAATCACAAACTTATCCAAATAGGGTTTGCACACTCAGTTCATTAAGTCCATAAATACAGCGGGTGCATTTGTTAGACCGAATGGCATTACTTGGAATTCGTAGTGGCCGTATCTCATCCTGAAAACCGTCTTAGGGATGTCTTCTTCCCTAACTCTCAGTTGGTGATAACCCGATCTCAAATCAATCTTCGAGTAGATACTCGATCCTTGTAGTTGATCAAACAGATCGTCAATCCTTGGCAACGGATATCGGTTCTTCACCGTAAGTTTGTTCAAATCACGATAATCGATACACATCCAGAAGGTTCCATCCTTCTTCTTTACAAACAAGACTGGTGCTCCCCATGGTGATGAACTTGGACGAATAAATCCTTTATCTGACAATTCCTGCAATTGCTCAGATAACTCCTTCATTTCCGACGGTGCTAGCCTATAGGGTGCTCGTGCTACGGGTGCCGCTCCTGGCACCAAGTCAATTTGAAATTCCACTTGACGAGTCGGCGGAAGGCCAGGCAAGTCCTCAAGAAATACTTCAGGAAAGTTCCCGACTACTGGCACATCCTCAAGTCGCTTCTCCTCCGACTTCTTCTTGGTGACTTGAGCCAAAAAGACTTGACATCCTCGTTCGATGTACTTCACAACTTTGACGCAAGAAATGATGCTCAGACGTGTCTTACTTTGCTCGCCGCGAACAATTAGGGTTTCGTCATTCAGAGGGATGTGAACGACTTTCTCATCACAAATGATTTTAGCGCGGTTCATGGATAGCCAATCCATTCCTATAACGACGTCGAAACTACCAAGTCTAATAGGCATAAGGTCAATGACGAACAGTGTGTCTAGTAGGCGTAGGGTGCAACCTCGGAGTATCGTGTTAGTGCTCACTAGCTTTCCATCAGCTAGTTCAATCTCATATGTGGTGTCTAGTTTGGTCGGTGTAATATTAAGTAGAGGTGCAAGAGAAATAGATACGAAACTTTAATCGGCTCCGAAATCAAATAAAACTTTAACGAGGCGGTTGTTTAGAAAGAATGTACCCGTGACTACGTTCGGATTCTGCTGGACATTTCCATCTCCCAGCACGTACGCTCTTCCACGTGCATGGTTGTCCTTGTTTGGGCACTGACGCCTGTAGTGTCCTTTCTCTCCACAAGCATGGCATACCACAGCCACGGGTTGCAAGTTAGCTCCTGTAGCCTTGCAATCTTGTGTCTTATGTCCAGTCCTTGAACATTTCCCACACTTAGCATAGCAGAGTCCACTGTGATGCATCTTACACTTGTCGCAGAATGGAAGAGGTCCAGTATACCCAGCATTCTAAACCGGTGCGGCGACATAAGCTCTGGCAGCTTCCTGTCGTCGGTTCTGTTAATTGTGGTGGGTGTTTCTGTCGTGGTGGTAGTTACGGTTGGGGTTACGATTGTTGTTGCTATTGTTGTTGTTGTTTGTCCTACGATCATCAAACTTCCTTTTGTGATCGTTGTTTCCATGAGCAGAGTTATGCTTAATCTCCATGTCTAGCAGTCTTTGGGCAATAGTCATTGCTTCTTCCAAAGATTGAGGCTTCGACGAGGTGACGTTTCCCTCAATGCTCCTGGGTAGTCCCTCAATGTACTTTTCCAACAACTTTTCCAAATCGGGAACCTTTGAAGGGAAAAGTGTGGCATCATAAGCCCTAAGATCATTTCCTTTCATGACCAACGTGTGAAACTCATCTTCTAGTTTCTTGATCTCTCCTCTAGGGCAGAACTTCTTCAACATCTTTTCCTTAAACTCAGCCCAGGTGATCTGATAGGCTTCCTCCACACCTATCTTCTGATCAGTTGCGTTCCACCAAGACAAAGCATCTTCCAACAATGTTCCAGTAGCAAATGAGACTCTGCTTTCAGCGGCACAACCGCTCCTCACAAACACAGTCTCAGTTCACTCAAACCATCGAGCAAGCTCCGTAACTCCTTCAGTACCTTTGAAGTGGGATGGTTTACAAGCTATGAAGTCCTTATAGGTACACTTCCGAGTCGCAGAGGACTCGCTTTCTGCAGTAAGTCGGTTGTTGCTACTTGATCGCGCCATTGCAGCAGCTTGCTCTTCCAGAGCTGCAGCAACGCTGTCGGCAACCAATTTCTTTATAGCAACTTGAGTCATAGCAGGTGATGCGGCGGTAGTTGTCGTTTTCCTAGGGGCCATGGTTCTATAAAATCACAAGTGTATAAGTAAGAATCCCAAACATCGATCAATAACAAGAGAAATAATGTAGCCAAGCTCATAATAGTCGAGATCATCACAAAACACCATGAATACATACATCAACATAAACCATATCATACATAAATAATCATCACGACATGTAACAACACACATGGAAATTATAATGAATCTCAATATGGGAGCATAATAAAAGATCAGACAACTAGAACATCATAAATCAATATCAATACAGTACAATCATAACCAACATAAAGTTTTAATAATTTTGAATTCATTGTTACAAAACAATAAGATACAACATTATTACTGCCACAGGCGGCAAGTTAAGATGTCTCTGAATGTAATGATACGTCATAGATCTATGAAGGTCCAGGTGTGCCTCCTGATCTCCCCTCTAGCTCTCTGATGATCCTGATCATCTCCAACATCTCTAAATCTCTGGATCTCTCTCGGGCCTGAATCTCCTCAATCGTGGCTCACAGAGTGTGGATGGTAGCACTAGATGCGGCCAACTCCTGAGTCTGATGCTCCAGCATCTGCTGCGTGATGATCGCTATCTCTCTCAAATCCTTCATCTCATGCCTCTGAACATCTAGTCGATGACCGAACTCAGTGATATTATCCTATGCCTCCTCGATCTCGGTCCCCATCATCTCAAATACAGTCTCTAAGGCTGTCCTATGCACTACGAGGTTCTCAACCTCATCCTGCATAATCTCAATCCTCTCCAAGGATATATCCTCAATAACGCTCAACAACTCATCAAGACGATCCTCATGTCTAACCAACCTAGCAGCCAATAGAGGGATAGTATTATGTATCGGCTCCCCAGTAACCGGTAACACCACTGAAGATCCCTCTCCAAGCTCTCCAGCCCTAGGTGATCCCTCAATAAACCTCCATCTACGAATGCACTCCAACAAGAACGACCATCGGCGGGCATCAACCAACTTATGAATGCCAGGTGAGGTAGGGGTCTCAGTAGGAACAGGTGATGGTGATGGAATAGGTGACAAAGTAGGTGATGGTGTCGGTACAGTAGTAGTCTGAGAGTAGAAAACCATAGGTGGTGGCATGGGTGGCAAAACCTCATAAGTGTGTGTTGCGGTGTAACTAGGTAGCATGTAAGGATGTGGCTTAGGTAGGGGTGATACAGGTGATGATGACGGAGATGGTGAAGGTGCTGGTGATGCCACAGGTGTAGGTACTGGTGGTGTAACAGTAGAAGCAGGCAAAATACAGACTCTTTTTCGAGCCGTGCATTTGCGGGTAAAGTCTCCATCATGATATCGAAACAACTCTCTGAAAGCCTCAGGCTCAAAGGGCTCAAGAATCCTCACTCGCTTGCGTCGACGAATCGGTGCAGGCGGGGATGGTGGTGGGATAGAAGCAGCAGTGGCAGAAGTATCGGAGTCAGAAGACTCATCATCAGTATCTGAACCGGTGTGGTGACTAGCAGGTGGTGTAGGACGGTCATCAGTCGCAAGAAACTGCTGAGACGTAAGGTACTGATCATATAGGTACTGCTCATGTGTCATAGGTCCACAGACAAGACGAAAAATAGGCTGTATAGCAAAAGAATCAATGGGTGTAAAAGCAACCTCACCCTCCTCGAAGGGCTCAGTATCAGCAGATGAGTCTCCAGATGGAACAGGAGATGGAATGACAGGTGATACAGGTAGGGTGTCATGGTCAGAATCATGGGTGTCTCGGGTGTCATAGTCAGATAGGTCAATGGTAGGATAGGTGGATGATGCTGGCATGACGTCGTCGCTGTCAGACAAAATAATAATCGGGGGCGACATGGTACTGTAATATCCCAAAATAGTAGCAATATAAGTCATTTAGTCTACATAATGCTACATGCACAGTGATCATAGTGCCATAGTGAACTAAATTCAATGGGTGCTAAAATCAAACCTTAAAACATGACGTTGGCAAGCGCTGGCACGGAGGGCACATTGGTGATAAATAGTTTGTTTAGAAATCTGGTGAGGTTATAGTCCAATGTTTTGAAAAATCATTTGGTTCTCTATAACCATGGCTCTGATGTCAATCTGTAACACCCCGAAAATTTGATAAGCAGCGGAAGTCGAATCGGGGTCATTACAGTTTAGTACACAGTCATACTCATAGAAAACAATTCAAAAGATAGTCAATATTATTCCATGAAAACTCAAGTAGTCAGAGTTACAAACATTTTCCAAATGTAAATTGTTTCGCAAAAGAAGTGATGAGTTTGAAAAGAATGATATTATTATTATTGAAATAAAAAGGGAGGTCCTGTGTGTCCTTTTTGCCAGCTCTGTGCCGCCATGCCTGCTAATTTCCTGAGATAAACATGCTTAAAAACTCAACACAACGGTTGAGTGAATCCATAGTAGTTTAAATAGTAATAGGGTGAACACAAGTCAAGCATTTGAAATAAACAAGCCAAGACAGACAGGTCTTCACTAAACTGGTGAAATATTGCTCCTAAGCCTCACGAAACTCAAGCCTTAACATCGATTCGACATATCATCAAGATAATAATCACCTACACCATGAGGGGTGTAGATAACAAAGGGGCCCTCGGTGATGGAATTGTACTCGGTTTCCATGGTACCTCGAATATAGCACACCTCCTGCCAAAATATCACTTTGACAGAGATGCGCTGTCGTTCCAATAGATCTACTAGCTATATTTGCGCTCACTCGCAAGTGATTAAGGTTCGTGATATGAGGGGCTTGTAGTACGGGTGTCAACTTAGGCAATATCGGATAGTAATATCATACAGAAAAATACTTGTGTTCGATTTATAGCATGTATCTCCCTGAGGGTTTAGAAATAATTTAAAATGTGGGACCATGAACTCACCTGACAGGTGCGCAAATCACAACGGTGCTCAAAAGTGACGTTGTACTGCTACGACTAGCAATGAAATTCCTCCGACTTGCGACCTATATATATATCATCAAAGGTGTCTTAGATTCGATTCTTAAATGACATGCGTTATGTCTCGAGTACGGTGATCTCCATTCGGGTGTCTTAAAAATATTCCAAAATAACTTTACGTAGTTATTTATATCGTTGATACGAACCGGTGTTCGATGAATATTAATTTATTTGTGAAAATAATAATGTTAATAAAAATGTTTATAATTAACTATTTTTAGTAAAAATACATATTTATTTTAAAACTACAATATATCTATATATACATTTATATATGTAAAATTTAATTATATAAAATATTTAATCAATAAAGTAGCTTTGTCAAACTTGCTCCTTGACTTTAAGAAAAGTTACACTTTTTACCCCTTGGTCAAAATAATTACCTTTTTAGTCCTTTTTAGTACTTTTTATACTTTACACCTCGAGCTTTTGAAATTTACAGTTTCTATCCTTCAATTTCATTTAAAGTCAACTGTTTTTAATTTAGTCCGAAAGTTTGGTGGTTTTGTCACTTTTAGTCCCTTAACGCGAGACTTTGCAAAAATAGTCGTTAGTTAAGCTTTTGAAAAACAATTTTTTGTTTCAATAAAACTAGTAATTATAGTTTATAAAAATCCTTTAAAATCAGTTTTTATACATTTAGCCATTTCTATAAATTTCTAACTGAAAATCCTTTTAAAATCAAATGGCTCGTTAGCCCATTCTAGGCCCAAGTGGCATTTTGTTTTCAAATAGAGGTGCTCGACATAGATTTGGTTTTGGTCTAGTTTTCGTAGTATAAGATCGTGTACGGCTTGCATGTGACGTTAGTTTGGTTAAGTGTGAGTCGAAGATTTAGAGTGTCAAAGAAAATATATATGTTGTACGTGTAAAAACGAAGAGATAAGCCCATTCCTAAGGGTGTCGAGGCATGTACATATATATTGTTACAAGTAAAACGAATGTATATATTTAGATATTAACGTGTGTCGTGTAAAAGAATAAATGTGATATGCATGAAAATAGTAGAGTAGGAAATGAAATAGGAAATAATGACTTACAACACCAAAGGTGGTGGAGAGTCCAAGTGATACGCGACAATAAGAACCAATCAAACGTTATACCCTTTTCGTAGTGATCCTCGTTCAAAATACATAACCCAAGACTTAGATATGTGACCCAAAAACTTGTATGGTTTCCTTGTATTCGACAGTTAACGAGACAAGAGTGAGTTTGGAGTTTTGTTTGTGAGTTTTTGAATGGGTGATGAGTGTGTGATGAAGAGTGGAAGTATTTATAGGGTGAGATTAGTGAGTTTCATGTGATCTTTGTGGAAAACGTGTTTAGTGTGTTGAGTGGGAACAAAATTGTCTAGATCTTGTGAGGCTTGGTCACATCGAATGCAAGAAGCTTATGGGAGCTATGATGATTTCTTTGTTTTGTTTATTAGTAGGTCAAAGAAGTTCAAGAAACATGATGGTACTATGTTTGAATAAACAAAAGGGAAAAAAAGGACATGTGATCCTTTGTTGGGGACATGGGAGCACAAGATCCATTAGACAAAAGGCTTTTGTAAGTAAAAGGTGTAGTTTAGGTTTTTGTTTAAGTGTAGGTTAGGGTGGCTTGATGTTGGGGTTGTGATTTGGTTACTTGCATACGCAAGGGACAAGGAAAAAGGGTGTGTGTATTGTGTTGTTGGTGTCGAGTGTTAGGGAGACAACAAAAGGGTTTGTGACACTTTGCTTCATGTTGAGTCGAATCGAACTAGGACAAAGAAAAGAAAAACAAAACATTGTATTCATGTTTGTGTTTGTGTCGAGACTCGCTGGGTTCGAACAAGTTCAAGAAAAAGAAAGTAAACGTCGAGTTGTGTTTTGTTTGGGTGTCGGGTTTGAATCGAGTAGGGAACAAGAAAAGAAAAATTAGTAAAACTTTTATAGGTTTTGCAAATTGGTTTTTGGACTTTGGATTTTGGTTAACGGGCTAGGGGTTGCAGCAGCCCAAAGGAGAAAATGAAAAGGAAATGGTGTTGGGCTCTTGGCGGTAGATGAGGCCTAAAGAAAGAAAGAAAATGATTTGATGTGTAATGGGCTTGTGAGGTGTCTTCGGCCCAGTCCAAAAGAGAAAAGAAAAGTAAAGTAAGCCCGGTCCAATAAATAAAGAAGTATTAAATATATAAATGGTTCACGTTCGGGTGATGACGTGTCGGTGTTGGTTCGGGTGATAACGTGTCGGTGAATTCGTCGGTGATAGTTATACTTATATACTTATATATATAATATAACGTTGCCATAATATAATCATATATATATATATTCATTTTTATATATTCACATTCTACGGTGTCTTAATTAGGTGTCGGGTCGCAAGTGGGAGTTACCGGTGTTAACCTCATTGGGTGACATCTAAGAGTGACAATCAGGTGATACCAGGTGACAAAGAAACGGTGACTAAAATAATCGGGTGTCAAACAAACGATGATCAAAGTAATCGGGTGTCAAACAAACGGTGTCTCATATAAAAATTTCTAATTAGCCCGCAAAAATGGCTTAGCTTAGAATAGTTTCGAAAATTAGCATTAATAAATGTCCAGGGATTTTACGGAGTATTACAGAACCTCAAATGCTACAGATGCCACAACACAGGCCACTTTGCTAGGGAATGCACAGCTCTAGTGACAACTAATGGAACAAGGAAGAAAGACTCAGAAGATGGTTTACCTGAAGAATCAGATTGGGATGCTGACTGTTAATGATGGTGTTGTCAACTAGGGAGAGCACAATGATGATGAGGAAGAAACCAATCATGCTCTCATGGCTATAAGCTCCAACGCTCAGCTATCCTTATGCTCTAAACTTTGCATTGACTCATACAATAATATTAAAACACTTTGTGATGAGAAATTGAGTCAAATAGGTGATCAGGAAGTACAAATACTTGCATATGATAATGCTGTCAATACTTTAGAAGCATAAATTGTAACTTTACAAAAATAGCAAGCTACTTTAAATGAAAAACTCGCTTTTCAAGCTAATGAGATTTTTGAAAAAGATGAAAAGCTTAAAAGATATAAAAGAATTGGTATGAAAGCTTTGAAAGATAAAGAAAATCATCAACATATTGTAGACACATGGAAAGATTCTTCTAAAAACCTCTTTAGACTTGTAGATTCAGGAATGAGTTCAAACTGTAAAGTAGGTAGGGATGAGCACGGTACCGATCCCGTACTGATCCCGTACCGAATTAGTGGTACTGATTTTTTCCCGAGCATAAATTAGTGGTACCGGTACCATATCGAATGGGATTAGGATACCGGTACCGGTATCAGTACCGTGAAATCGGGGTTTTCCCGTTTTTTTCCGGGAATTTCCCGATTTGGTACCGGTCCCGTACCGAATTAGTGGTCCTGATTTTTTTCCTCCTTATTTCGTAGTACCGGTACCGTACCATACCGTATATCAGGAATCGGTACCGTTTTGGTACGGTACCGATACGGTTCCAGTTCGGTTCCGGGATTCGGTTCGAAATGCTCATCCCTAAAAGTAGGTCTAGGATTTGAGATAAAATCAAATGATGAGGTTTTAGGGTATAAGGAGGAAATGGAAAGAACTGTTTTTGTTACTAAAGATGAAGATTTTGTTGGTAAACAAGTGTACAATAGATTTTCACAAACTAACAATTTTAAAGGAGTTTCACACCCATTGAATGGAGACTATACCCCAAAACCATAAAAAGAAATTGATGAGTCTGTATATGTGCTTATTAAGTAGCTTATTTAAATTGGTTTTCATTTTAGTGATAGCATGCATGTAATAATCACTTAATTAACAACTTTACTTCAGACAACCAATTTTATGATCTCCTATTTTTATCATATTATCATCATTAAACATCTTAAAAATAACTAAATCTAATTATAAGCACTCAAATCCTAATTAGGAGTCACATGTTATTCTATTTGACCCTATGTGGTCTCGTAAATAAATGCTAATATAAGTTTATATGCACACATAAACTAACAAAAATATTTTAACATTTTGCTGGAATAATCTACTGACTTAGTGACCTAGAAGGACCACCCAGGTAACCTTCAAGAAATTCATGATAAAAGATGAACTTCGTCATTGAGCTCGCTGGTTCCTTTCAACTCTAACGTTGTCATTCCAAAGATTTGCCTTTGTGTTTGTAGATAATACTGAGTAGCGCTTACGAATGCCTTTGTAAAACATGATAAGTTAGTGACGAAAAATTGAAGTCAAATAAGCTAGAATTTAAATGAATGGGATTCTTTGATTTTTGAGCAACAAAGTTTAAATGATTACTCTGAAAGTATTTCTGGAGAAAAAAAATAGAAAAAAATAAAATAAAATTGAGGACAAATAAACTCTTATTTAAGTTTCAGCAACTACAAAATCACATGTATATTAAGTATTGCAAGTAGCTAACATGTTCTTAATAAAATACTATTAAAAATAGTGGATGTCTAACCAATGCCCTAAGGGCATTGGTTAAGATTTGTCTTTTTGTGGCTTTTAATTACATAAATAGTCCTCGTGGTTGACACAAAATTGCATATTTGGATATGAACCCACATAAATAGAAATTATAAACTATAAGAAGACAAATCTTAACTAATACGTTTAGGGCATTGGTTAGACATCCCCTTAAAAATATATCCAAGAAGTCAAGAAGTGCATACGAATCTACTACAGTACAAATTACTAGTACAAAACAACAGATCCAAGTACTGAGGCAATGTCCTATATTTTCTAGATATTGTTGATATAAATAAATGACTAAAAACGTTATTCATATCTTTCGATGTCTCTATGTTTTGATAATCACAAAACGAAAACTCATCAAACCAAAGATTATGACATAAACAAGTATTTAGTAGTAAATACTCATCTTTATCATTAAATCACTTAAGGTATGAATAAACAAAGTGTCTAATGTATTACAAGGTCAAAGGAACTTACTTGAATCCAAATCCAAAAACACAACCTTTTTGAAAATTTTCTGCCAAAAACCCATTTCTGGCATTCTGGGAATCACCAGATGGGCGGCCCTCTTAATTATATAAGGCGGCCCCCTTAATGATTAAGGGGACCGGCCCCTAATTAAGGGGACCGGCCATCTGATGGTCGGGGATACTGTTTTCTTTATCACTTTTTGACCCATTTCAGCCTATACTTCCCAAAATTCACAAACACATTTTGTCCCATGCTATCCCTCAAAATTTACCTTCCTAAACCACATTTCTCATACACTATAAATACCCTCTTCCCATCATTAATTCCATCACACCCAAACATGTCATCTCCCAACAACCAAAAACCTAAGATTTCAAGAACCGCAAGGATCTCCGTCAAACCCGTTTGGAGGAGGAAACTTGATTCTTGTCATAACTCAAGTGATGTTGTTCCAAGTCAACCAACTACTAAACCTCAAACCCACAATAATGATTCATCTCACAACCTATCACCCACTCATTCCCTCATTCATGCCTTTTCTTATGATGAGCATGCTCAATCCCAATCTCTCAATCAATACATCACATGTTGCTCATTCAACAAAAACACCACTCACTCTTGGAGAACCTCTTCCACCCATTTCATGTTTTCATGACTACCCAAGCTCAACCATGTCTCCACCACCAAGAGTACCACCACCACATCCTACAACCTCACATGTCATTCCTATGTTGCATGTTCAAACCCTCACCCAAGACAACTATCATGTTCCACCATCATCACCTTCCTCCGAACACTTGAAGTTCGTTGAGGAGCTAAAAGAGGCTCATGAGCTTAGTGCTCTTTTAGCATTACATCTTACGCAACGCAATTTGGATCCAACCCAATCAAGCTCACCATCATCACCACACAACATCAACCAAGTTGAGAAGCATGTCAACTATTGCCCTTGTTGCATCTTCCTTTAACAACAAACCATTGCCTTGAATGAGCACTTCACTTGGATTGAGTATCTTCTTACAAGATCTCAACAAACATCATCACTTGAACAACATCAAAACCCTCAATTAACAAACCCTATCTCTAACCCACCACCTACAAGTTCCACATCTCCAAACTCACCAACATCCATGCAACCAAAAGTTTATCTCCACTAAACCACCAAGCATTTTATATGCTTATGTTTCTCATTTTCAAATAAAACCTTTCAACCATTTTGGGATTCAAGAAAGCTTGGTGACACTCCTTCTTAGCACAATAGGATGCTATACTTAGTCTTAATATTTTATATTTATGGCTTTTGTAACAATGATTATGGGTTGACATAATCATTTTCTATCAATGAATGACTTAATATGCGTTCCTCATTATCTTTTGCCATGTTTATTACTTGTTAGTATTATGATATATGTGTTTGCTTGTGCTATACTTGTGCTTCTAATATTTTTCTTGCAAGAATCCCAATTCTCGAACCCTTTGGTGCCCTCAAACGAGGGGGAGCATACATCAAGGGGAGCTTACTTCCTTTTGGCTTAAACCTTTTTGATTTTACAAAAAGGGGGAGAATTGAATATAAACTCACTAAATACTTGTCTAAAAATTAATTTTTGGATTTAATGAGTTTAGGTTTTGTAATCATCAAAAAGGGGGAGATTGTTGATATAAATAAATGACTAAAAACATTATTTATATCTTTCGATGTCTCTATGTTTTGATAGTCACAAAACGAAAACTCATCAAACCAAAGATTATGACATAAACAAGTATTTAGTAGTAAATACTCATCTTTACCATTAAATCACTTAAGGTATGAATAAACAAAGTGTCTAATGTATTACAAGATCAAATGAACATTTTTGTTAATCACTAGATAATTATAAAATGTTACAAAATATTTTATATCTTTTGAAAAATATTTTTGGAATTAAAAGAATATGTTTTATTCATTATAAATTTGTGAATTCAAATTTTCAACCAAAAATGGCAAATCTAATCCAGAAAAATTCCCCTCACAAAAGGACAAGAAAATCCAACGTTCAGGAGGGCGGCCCCCTTAATCATTAAGGGGACCGCCCCCTAATTAAGGGGACCGGCACGCTCCAGAACAGTATTTTCTGGCCCTATAAATATTGGATCATTTTACACATTTTTCTCACCTTTTTGCACTAAAAACTTTCTGATCTAAACATCCCTCTCCATCTTCTAAAAATCCTTTGATCTTATATACTTTGATCTTTGTTTCAAAGTGATTCAAGCCTCAACACTCAAGTGCAAAGAGAAGAATACTTCTACTAGAAGTATTACAACTTAGTATCATCTTGCTATCTAAGTTGTTTGGTTGTTTCATCTTGTTGATCTTTCATACTTTGGTGAATAAGGCGTATGTATTAGTTTGCTAGATTTAGTTGTAGAATCTAGAATTGTTGTAAGTGTGTAGTGGAAGTTGAAGTGAAGAAGTAGTGTTGGATATTAGTGAAGATAGAAGAGAGTGGCAATAGTGATTAGTTGTGAAGAAAGTGAAGTTTTCAAGTGGAGAAGATTTGAAGACATTAGAGATTGAAGTTGTGAAGACTCTAGTGGCTTGAAGGTGCAAATATATTATTGGCTTGAAGTTGTGAAGACATTGGTGCTTTGAAGTCGTGAAGTTGCAAGACATTGAAGTCGTGAAGAATTTTGTGAAGGCGTGAAGATACTAGTGGTGTGAAGACTTAGTGAAGAAGTCAAAGGTGTGAAGAAATTGTGGTGTGTTATTTGGTGTGAGATTGGTTCTAGCTACGATTAGAACTCGACACTTTGCTTTGTGTCGTTAATTGGTGTAAGCATTTGGTGTGTACGGTTTTCTCCGCCATAAGGGAGGTTATTGACTTAGTGAAGAAAACTCTCGAGTTCGGTGCTCGGGGAGTGGAGTAGGGCAAGGAAGGTGTCCTTGTAGCCGAACCACTATAAATCCTTTGTCTCTCGGTTTGATCTTTCCATCCCTCATTCTTTACTTGCTTTCTTACTTGCTTCTCGTACATTATTATTCTTGTGTGTTGTGCATATATTGGTTTCACATAAAGATCAAACCAGGTTCCATTCAAAACATTAATTATACATTAGTAAATTAAAGTATATACAATCATTAAAACACATATACACATATAAATACAAACTTATATTTAAGTGAGATATATGAAATTATAATTTCTATTCAACACTTTAAGTAAGAAGTATTTATGTGAAATAAGTGAATTAATTTGTAACTATACTTTAGCGTCAAAGGTTTTTACAAATTACCATCAATTCTTTGAAAGTAAACTTTTATTAAAAACGAAAAAGACGCAAAACTATTCAACCCCCCCTTCTAGTTTTCCACAGATATGTTCCTTTCAGTTGGTAAGGTCTCCATCGTCGTTTGTCTATATTGTTTTCTTTACTCAAGCAGGACCGACGGAACAACAGTTTTGCCAAAAGATGCCAATGTATCAGCGTTCCTAGTATTTGGAGACTCCTTCGTCGATCAAGGTAATAATAACTATGTCAATACTTTGGCTAAGGCTAATTTTCCCCCATATGGAAAGGATTTCATGGGAGGTAAACCAACCGGAAGGTTCAGCAACGGGAAAACAATAGCTGACTTTCTAGGTACATATATATTCTCTTCTATTTTTGTTGACATCTTTTATAGAATACAACAAAACCCTTATTGGAAATTTTTCATTTCAAAAAAATGCATTCATACCTTATTTAGTAAGAATTTTATTTTTAAAAAAAATTATTTTCTTATTAGGTAATATTTTATATTTATCCATAACACAATTAGAAGATAACTACAAAAAATATAGATAAGATGCAATTAATAATAGGATTAAAATTTTTAAATAATTATCTTTAATAATAAAAAAACTATAATTAAACATCATAAATCAAACAAAACAAAGATTAAATTATTTGTTTTTTAATAAATAAAAATATATGATTAAAAAAATTTTTAAAAACCCGCGCGTGCACGGGTATTATAACTAGTAGTTAAATCTAACACAACTAAGGGGGTTGGCAGTGGTTGAGCCACCACACCACCATCACTCGCTCCTAACCAATCCCCTTATGACACATCATTCACATCACTTACCATTTTTTTTGTTGGCATCCGATTTTTTTTTTTAATTCCATTAAAATTAATTAAAAAACTAAAATTCCATTTAAAAAAAAAAAAAAAAAAAAAAAAAACATAAAAAAACCATTACATCGGTATCTTCACGTACCGGTAACGGTTCACTCACCCGTTCACGCCTTTTTTGTTGGGTATAGCGCGGTTCATACGGGTTGAAGTTAGTAGGCATTTGCGGTGGGGATTGTTGGGTATATTGCGGATCAAACGGGTCGAAGTTATTAAGAAGTTGCGGGAGGGGTTGTTGGGTGTAGAAATATTGTGGAGATTGAGGGTACATTTGTGGGTGGTAAGGTTGTGATGAAGATGATTCGTAGCCTGGTTGTGATTGAATTCGAGGTCGAATTGCCCCTCTCGATCCACGACCACTTCTTCTTGGATCTCTATTTGTTTTGCCACGCTCCATTTTTTGTTGCCAAAAAATTAATTTGATTATCGGTAAATATTTGATGCCAAATAGTTATATCAAAGTGGGTATATTTTTGTTTTGGTTGTGTTCTTTTGTTTTGGTCGTTCACTATATAAAGTCAACAAAAAAAAATAACTGTTGCATCCCAACGTTCAAAAATAGGCCCAACGTTCCAATCCAAACGGTTACTTTTCTTTCTATCCCGTGCCTGAAACCTTCAGGCAAATGATCAATCCCGCGCGTGAAGAAAGGACCGGCGGCGGTGTTCCCGTGCCGGAAGGATCCCTTCCCGTTGCTTCACGTTTTAGGATATGGTACATGCAAACTGTCTCAACGGGTCCTTTTTATTTTGTAATGTAAATATGGGTTATTTTGATGTTGTGGACCAATCAAGTTACTTTCTAAAATTCAAAATTTTTTATAACTTTGAGCTTATACAAGAGTTAGTGAAATATCTTTTTCTTATAAGATTTTTTATTTATTTTATTTACATGTGAGTATAAATCTTTTAATAAGACGACCATCATCTAACGATTATCATTTTTACTTGGTTGACTACAAAACTTATAATGAACAAAAAACAAAAAAAAAACAAAAAAAAACAAAAAAAAACAAAAAATCAAAAAATTCTAAATAAAGCTAAGAAATAAATGTAATAGTAATCAACAACATGAAACAGTCTTTGTGGGTAGAGTTTAGTTCAATATAGTTTCAAAAATATTTAAAGTTCAATGAATAAATATTAGTCATTCATTTTTTGTGAAAATAAATAAATAAATAAATAAAAAATAAAAAAACCACTTTTCACTTTTCTTGAAGAATAAATATCATAATCGAAAAAAAAATACGCCATCACAACAACAATTTTTTTTTTATCTTTCTGTAGACCGTCAATTCGATATACTTTTGAAGAACTTTTTTTTTGAGTTTTATTATAGCATTAAATTTTGCGTTTGAAAAAATAACATGTGATTTTTTATTTTACGAAAGAAAAAGGTTCAATATAAATCCCAAACTTGTTACATGAAAGGAATCATAAAATAGCGATGGAAATTAAATCATCTTTCTATAAAGGGGCACTTTCATATACTTTAGACGAACTTTTTTTTCGACTTTTTTGTGAGTGTTGAAGTTTACATCGAGAAAAAATACATGTGATTTGTGAAATCTCGCGCGATTCATAAAATAACAAATCACATGTGATTTTTTCAAACGTAAATTTAATACTAAAATAAAACTAGAAAAAAAAAATCGTCAAAAGTTTATCGAAATACCCGTCTACTGAAAGATAAAAATCATTCTTGTCGTGATATTGTATTTTTTGTCGCTTAACGATTTATCATCTGCAAGATATTTTTTTTTAAGTGAAAAGTGAACTTTTATTTATTTATTTATTTATTTTTTGATGGAAAAAAATGAATGGCCAATATTTATTCACTGAATTTTAAAGAATTTTAGACCTATATTCAACTCAACTTTGCCTGCAATGAACTCTTCTATAAATTAAGGGTTAATGGCATCTTATAGCAATGAACTTTTTCAAATGTTCACGTATCAGTTATGAACCCAATAAAATACCACAATACCTATTAAACTTTCAAACTTTAGCTCAATATCATACCTTTGCTTACGTTGAATGACCGGCAACTGGCAACACCGGTTAAATTGCATACGTGGATTTTTTTTATTTTTTAAAATTTTTTTAAGTTAATTACGTGAAGTTAGCTGTTTCAAAATACCCATCAAACTTTGTCAAATGTTTCAAAATACTAATCAAACTTTGTCAGATGTTCACTTATAAGACATGAACCTAATCTGACGTGGATCATAACAGTACAAATTATGACGTGGCATGTACATTTGTTGTTGACATGAATTTTTTGGAGGTAAAAACAGGTTTTTGTTAATATCAACACAAGACAAACAAAGTTTGATGGATATTCGATATTTTATTATGTTCATAACTCATATGTGAATATCTGAAAAAGTTCGTTGTTATTAGATGCCGTTAGTCAAGGTTATAATTGAAAATTTTGAATTGTGAAAAGTACCTTGATTGGTCCCCCAACATCAAAATAACCCATATTTACGTAACAAAATAAAAAGGACCCATAGTTGCAACTTGCAAGCAATAATGTAAAAAACACCATTTTTGCAAAAAAAAAAAAAAAAAAAAAAAAAAAAAAAAAAAAAAAAAACCCTCCTGTTCGTGTGCGTTTAGTAGCCATACTTATGGGTAGCTCTCTTTGTTGTGATCGAGTTTTCCACTCTTCCAGCTACCAGATTTATTAACATCACGTTTTGATCAATTTCTAAGCAAGTGCATTGGGAGTGAAGAAGTATCTTCCAGCATATCTAGACCCTTCTCTACAAGAAAAAGATCTTCTAACAGGAGTAAGTTTTGCTTCTGCTGGCGCTGGGTACGATAATCAAACAATCACAATAACGGTGTGCATGCATATTTTTCCTTCAATCTCCCAACTTTGTTTAATTTGTGCTCATGCAAGTGACTTGCTTTTTTGGGTGTCAATTAGTCTGCTCTATCCCTATCAGTCCAACTAGACATGTTCAAACAGTATATTGAGAAGCTCAAGAGGAACATTGGAGACGAAGCTGCCAAAGATATAATTACCAACAGTGTGTCATTGGTGTACATAAGCGGCAACGATTTGTGGCTAAGTTATTATGACATTCCCGGTAGAAGAATACAATATGATCTTCCTACTTATGATAACATGCTCGTAAAGTTAGCGCTGAATTTTGTACAGGTATCGAGTTTCTATTAGTTTGCTATGATCATTGAGAATTTTCTTTTCAAGATTGATGGTTAATGCTGGTGGGTGAATGCTTTATATAGAAGCTTTCATGAAACATACACATATAAAATGGGTTTTGCTAAACACCGCCCACCGGGCAATGCTTAAGGTGCATTAAACAATCTGTTATTTTCATATTTAAAGTAATTATGCATTTAATGCACAATAAATGAACATAAAAAGTTGTTTAAATGATATTAATTACCAATCAATGTTCTAAAATTTTCATTGAAGGAATTATACGAACTCGGTGCAAGAAGGATAGCTGTCTCGAGCGCAACCCCCGTAGGCTGTTATCCGGCACAGAGAACCGTATCTGGAGGACCACTAAGACAGTGCCCAGAGGAGATAAATCAGGCTGCACAATTGTTTAATGAAATGCTAAAACCACAGCTCCAACATTTTGAAAGCAGTTTTCCTGAGTCAAGGGTGGCCTATATTGACTTCTACAATCCTGTGTTAAACATGATTGAAAATCCTCACCAATACGGTACTTACTAATTTAATATATTGTTTCTTTATAAGCTATAGTGAGATTTGTAAGTACGAAGTGGTATAGCTTCTTTTCAATTGATATATAATGTTTAGTAGTTATCGCTAGACGGTCATAGTCATCCAAACTATCTTTCGTAAATTATGGATATTGATATTTTCATTAAGCCATAAGCCTTTAGTTTTTCTTGTTTTCTAGGATTTGAAGTTACAGATAGAGGTTGCTGTGGAACAGGAGTTATAGAGGCGGCGCTTTTGTGTAACGAGCTCAGCCCATTATGCCACAACAGCTCTAAGTTCATGTACTGGGATAGTATCCATCTATCGGAAACAGCATGTAACATCTTTGTAAATCTTATTAAATCAGATTTGCTGAATGCTTTGTTTTAATGATCATGAAACCCAAATTTGGTTTGATGTTTCAAACTGGTTGGTATTAGAACTTTCTGTATTAGTATTGACAAGAAATAACAAGAACTGACTAACTCCATATGGTCTATAAATCAAGGGATTACACATGCTATAGTCTATAGTTGAATAAGAAATCTAATGCTACTTGAACTATGAAAATGACAACTATTAGAAATGACGTTAGAATGACCTGTGAAGTGAATCCTCTGTTTCAGTCAAATGTTTGGGGGTAAACACTGAAAATACTCTACGTTCTATCCCAAATAACTCATTATGCTTCCTCTACTAATTTTATACTCATTACACACTACATATAAAGGTAATTTAGTAATTTCTTCCAACTTCATCTTCACGTCTTAAAACTCCGACCAAACACCAAAAATTCGGCAAAAAACCCAGTTTCCGGCCAGTAACAACAATTAAACAACAACTCCACAAAATTCTAAAGGGAAATCAAACAACAAAAATCTCTATCTCCTTATGACAAATTCAAAAGGGGTCTCATAACAACACACAGATCGGCAACAACAATAACCATATCAATGTGAATCCACGTGTATCCGTTTTACCGTTTAGAAGATGTAGCAGCCTCCAAAAGCAGCGAACATGAGCTGGTCTCGAAGTTTGCTCCGCTCTCAACTGCAAGTAGCTGATATGAAGTGTGCTTGACCCGATAGAGTATTGGGTCACTGGTTCTGTTATTTGATGGTGCCCGTCTTCATGTGGAGTTTAGGTGATTATTTTGGAGGTGATCATGGATGGATAGTATAAAAACCAATTCTAAGTAGTTTAGGTGCCTATTTTGGGGGCCGTCTCGAAAGCTTGGTTCGGTTATATGAATTGTGATGGTGCCCGACTTCATTTGCCTGTGGGTTACTTATTTATTATCAAACATGGATGTGTTTGTAGTATAAAAACCAATTCAAAAGAGCAAGTGTTTCTTTGGATTTTATCCCCATACTGTTGGCCGGAAACTTTATTTCAGACAAAGGGTGTCAACGTCTTTTCATGAGAAAAGGAGGTTTACTTGAGCATAATGACAACTGATTTAACACTGTTGGATACTACATAGAGTATCTTTAGTGTTTACCCAATGTTTGGTCCAGGAACTTCTGAAAATGAGGGGTTCCAACACCATGATTTGGTGATATATATCGGACCACAGATTTTGTGCGGTTAAACATTTAGTAAATTATAACTATGTGAAAACTCATGAATGTGCCACAAATGTAAGGGCACAGACATAAGTATAACCTCAGATCTTAGTGTTAATGATTTGGTAGAGTTTATTATTTATTATTTTTTTATTTTATTTTATTTTATTTTTTTGAAAGGATAATATATTAAAAACAGGCTCCAAGAAGGAAGCCAAAGGGAAAATACATGAAAGAACAAAGGAAACAAAAGATACAGCAATAGAGGGAAACCAAGAGAACACACACAAAAAAGAACTAAGAGAAAATGGTTCTGTGATATTAATCCAAACTACCCATAAACCCTTGACCAAATCCACTCCAGCTAATAAATTGGCCCATTCCAAACATTAGCCCAATCCATAACCTTTTTATTAATAAAAACCTAATAAATCATTTTCCCCCTTCCCCAAGAAATCGAACCAAGAGATCCAGGGAGCAAATCCTACATTCTCTCATGAAGTTGTCTCCTACACATCCTCCAATCACGTGCTCCAGCCTCCCAATTGCTCCATCAGAATCTCATTGAGATATTTTATTGCCACGTTGGCAATCCTCACCTCTTTAACCAAAAATTCTAACCAATGGCTGAGATGACTCCAAGATCAATTCAACAGTGGGGATTTGTCCAAAAGAAGCACAAAACAGTTTCAATGAAGTTTTCTCTCACAAAACAAGCACAAAGGAGGAAGACCTAAATTTTCTATTTTAATATAAATAGGAGTCCTTGTAAGCCTAAAAGGGCAGTTAGTTTTTCATGTAATTTTTTTATGCTTTCTTTATGCTTTAATGTCAGTTGTTAGTTTAACATTACAATCGTTTACTTAGGTAATTCAAGTTTTTAGTTTTAGAAGTAATATTTGCATTATCTGTTCTTGTTATTGTGGAAATACTAAGTTGTTTGTTTCTGCTCATTTATGTTCATTTTACACTAGCATAAGTTCAATTATTAGCTTCATGGTTTAAAGTCTCATGTTGATGCATTAAACAGGTAAAACATTCTATTAAATTGTGATTCCAAGAACAATTTTTCCATAATTTTAGTAATTTTCTTTACTAGATTTTTAGTCGTTCAAAGTAGGCCTGTTGGACACCCAAATACCAGCTTCTTACCTATTTCACCCCTTTTTCTTTTGTCCATATCTTGCTACCTACTTGATCATTTTCTTGATTTTTAGTGTCTTGGATAAGTTAATCATGTTAACTAGTTAGATAAGCCATTTGCTTGCATTTTTAGGCTTATTTGCTCTCTTGTTTTTAGCCCCTAAGTACCTCCCTCTAGCTGTCCATTGATGCTAATGTTTCATATGCACTTGAGCATTTTATTTGTTGTTGGTACTTCATATTTGATTCAGAAAGGGTAGTATATATTCCTATTATCTGGTGTTGGTACTCTAGTTTTTGTTACTCGAAGTTCATTTTTAACCCGTTTTCTTTACCTACTGTGATAGCAGCAATCTGTTCCCACCTCCCCATTTTGATCTAAAGAATAGTGTAGCTTTAGTTATTTTGAGAATTTGAACTTGGTTTTATAACCAGTTTGTAGTGCAGTCATTATGTGCTTTAGCTTACATTTGATTTTCAAGCTTATTTCCGTACTAATATTTTCCCATAAACCCCTACACCCATCTGTTACACTATAGCTTACAGCAACTTTGTTATGTAATTTTCATCTCCTTATTTTGAGTTCAAATTGCCTGAATTTTTGTACTCCACTTCTCTGCTAGCTTGTTAATTTGAGGGTAATTTTATTTTATTTCTTTTTTTATTTTCCATTAACCGCTTTTCCGGCCACCAAAGTAGATCATTTAGCTATTTTTCCCTATTTACAGCCCATAGTGTTGTTTCTTTTAGCTAGTTTATAGCTTGTTAGGTCTTAGTAATTGATTATTATCTGCCTACGTAGCTTACTTAGGTAACCCCTTAGGTCCTTTTACGGCTTAATTCATCTAGCTGCTCCTTTTGGCCAGTACCTGCTGAGGAATCAGCGTGCATTTTGCTTGTTTGATTTTTACCTAAGCTTTTTTTTAGCCTTGTGATTGTTATTGTTTGCTTGTTTACGTTAGTTGTTTCCTGATTTTGTGTATCTTTTTAGCTGAGCATAAAACCCTTGTATGATCACTTTAAGCTGCTGTGATAGTTGCTAATCTCGTTAATATCACGTTAACTTGGAAACTCCATCTATTGCAATTTCTTTGTCACTCTTCGATACTTGTTGGTAATTGTTGTGATTGGCTTGTTTAAAGATTGTGTTATTGTATGTTTGTCTTGGTTTCAGCCTATAATTTACATTAAGTAGGCTTATAGGTACTGTGATAATAGCAAAGTTCGTTAATATCGCTTTATAGCATTGCTTCATATCTGTTAATTTTTAAGATTGTTGAGCTTAATCGAAGGTTGTTTCCAGCTTATTAGTTGTGGTCTTCTCGCTTAATCTAAGCTAGTTGGATTGCTTTAAGGATAGCTTGAGTTATAGTTTGTTTTAGCTTTAGCTTATATAACCAATTGAAAAATTACTTGTTTCTAAACCTCGTTCTGGCTTAAATAAACCATCTAGTTAATATATAGTTGAAGTATTTTACTAAAAAGCTTTAGATTTATTAAGATAGTCTTAGTATTTATTAGAATTTAATTACTGTTAAATAGTTTTTAATCCACAATAATTATAATTTTTATCAAATAATTAATTTTCTTTTTCCTAAAACTTTCTTTTGTCACTAGTACGTAGAAAAATTAGTTTTATGCCCATCGGGTTAGTGTTGCTTAGCTTTAACTTTTTATCTTGTTGCACGCATGTATTTGATGTGCTATTTGTTAGTGCAAGTTTAAAATTTATAAGGATGAGTTACCAAATCTAGAAACAACACATACGAGCAAGTGTACTCGTCCGTTATAGCAAGATATGATGGTAAGTCGGGATCGTTCGCAGGGATTTGTGAGTGAATCGAAATATAAGTCTAAAAGTAAATCTCTAATGTACGCAAATAAGATAATAAGCAAATTCAATAAATTAAAAACTACACTTGTTTAGACTAGTTTTCTACTTAATGACACACATGATTGTGATAACTTTTGATAACATGTTGGTTGAGATAATTAGATGGTGATATAATCTATTGTTTCTACAAGTTAAACCTTCGTCAAGATTTTAGTTCATAAAAACAAGCCTTAGGTGTAAACCAATCAATTCAAGATCTATCCAAGGTTCATAAGGTATGGTGGATATCTTAAACACAAGACAAACTTTTATTACAAATCAAATACTCTTAGGAAATGGTCAATATAAAAGGTAACCTCTTCATAGACAAAAAGGTCACAATTGTTTATAAACATTTAAACTTTCGTCCTACTAAAGGTTTACAAACAATCCGATTTGATGTTATAAAAGCATTCTCATTACAATCATACTTCTTGTTTCTTTGTTTAGTCAAGATTAATTATGGTGAAAAACAATCATTCATAGACAAATGATTATAACTAGTTGAGTAATAACAAATCTTTCGACCTTTGAAACTATTATCAATTAGTTAACCTTGGCTAAACAAATGTCACGATGAAACTAAAGGTACAATTGGTTCTTAGGATTGACTTGAAATTGAATTAAAACATGTTATCACAATCATCACTATCACTAAGTATAAAACATTATCAAAACAAGTGTAAAAAGATTACTAGCCACTCATAGTAAATATGCAAATAAACTCAGAATATTTAACATTAGAAACCATGGTTGTAAGTCTTACAATGATTTGTAATTGATAACAAATGACAAGGTATTGATAACCTAAGTGTTGGTGATGATTTCTTTAGATTTTGGCCTCCAAATGTTGCTTCCTTGGTCCTCCAAAGTTCCTGGTTCTTTCTGCACGAATTTTTCTCCTTACAGAGCTAGAAGATGATAATAATTGTGTGTAGTAATGAGAGTTAATGGTCTCTTTAATGGTGTGTTGAGTTATGCACTTTTGAGGTCCTTATAGGCTTGTCCAACACTCTTGGTAATGAATAGGGACTTAAATGCTTGAACTTGGACAGTAAGACACTAAGAAGAGCCTAGAACCATGGGACAAAAGACCAAGATTTGTACATAAAAGTTGGCAAAAACATGTAGAAGTGGCCATCCGATCGGTTGCGGGTTGATACCGATCGGATGGAAAACGGTCATTATGGCAATCCGATCGGTTAAACTCCAACCGATCGGATGGAAAATCCTGGCTGTTTTGGACTTTGACTTTTCCTTGTGTAGTTCTTTATGTACTATCCAAACTTGATTAACTTCTAAACTTGGAACTTTGAGATGAAAAAACTTAGGTTCTCATATGAATTACTTCACAGATTGGACTTTTGAGCTCGGGAATCTTCTTGTAATCGCGTATACTTCATTTTCTTCACTTTTTCTCCATTTTTCCTGCATTTGGCTACATATGCTACAAAAACATACTTTGACAAGATTTAGTGGCAAAAGCATATAAAAACAACCAAATAACATACACAAAAACACTAATAACGCTTATAAAAACATGTTAACTTTGAGCATTATCAAATCCCCCACACTTAAACTTTGCTTGTCCTCAAGCAAATCTAGAAGAAAACTAAATATCCACATGGTAACCAAAATGATTAGAAAAATGTGATTCACATCCACCAAGTACAAGTACAAGATAAGATTCATCCTTTTTAAGCTTGAATGGTGAAAAATCGAGATGTTTGACAATACCCAATGATTTTCTTGCTTGATTAACATTTCTAAACACCTCACGAAAAAGGAACAAAGTATAATTCACTCAATCACTCATTTATTTAAGAAGTGGAGTATATATAAGAGAAATCACACTCATTGCTCAGTCATGATCTAATTATTACCATAGGCTTGTACAAGAAACAAAACTACACCGCAATGACGTAAGCACCAAGTCTACATATCAAAGAGGTCTTTTATTTGGGTTGTAATGTAAGGCTTTGGGTTGTACCAGGCTCATGTTCAAACATCTCATATAAAAACACAATAGATTACTGGCGCGAGTTCTTGATTACTCAAAAACCGGATGGTCACTACAATATTCTTGCACTTGACATTCTCACAAAGCCATTACTATATCCGGATAGATAAAGTAATTTGGTAAGGTTAGGAATAAGGCATGGGAATATTTATGAAATTGATTTAAAAGAAAAATAAAGTCAAGTCTAAGTCTCATTGTTGCTAGTCACCGAACAAACCACGAACCCGTAAATGATTATAGTTACAATCTTCCTCTTTTTCAAATAACAATATTCTTCATACGTAGCACATTGGCTAACAACATATCACAAAATTTCCTTTATTCACATATATAGCACATTTGCTATAATTGTCACCTTATAGTTGGGATAACTTTTTTTTTTTTTTTTTTTTTTTTTTTTTTTACTCATAAACTCAGAATCTCCCCCACACTTCGCATCAGCATCACCACAACAATACAAATAAGAAACTGCAGTCTCCGTCTTTGTCGGAATGGCACAGACATAATTGGTGAAGTGTGGCTAACTAATAATCATCAGAAACTATCCAACAACCAAGCAACTAGCAACCCACCATTTAGACTTTGACAAGGGTTAGGCTAAGGTTTAAAGTGTAAAATCTTTTGTATTTTTCTGGATTTAACAAAAATGAAAAGGATGGCTCGGAGGGTGTAACTAAGGGTACCTAGCGCTAAAAATGAACGCTAACAAAAGGGTTAAAAATTGGAAATTAACTAATCAATGTGACTAGCTAAAAATCAATAATGAAGGCTATTTGGTTAAAATCCTAAGGTTGCCTCTTATCACGTATGTATACTTATATTACAAAAATGTAATCTCACAACGGTCTCGTAATGATTTACAAGTACAAGTTCTAGAATAAATAAAATCACCGGGACACTTATAACAAAAGATTCAAGCATAAAAGATGTATGCTAGATATGAAATAGGCTCAAATCCTCACAATTTAGTGGAAAGGGTTATAATATGTGCAAGCAAATGTTATCGATCCCAGAAATGGATTGCAATATTAATCGGAACACATCTCAAAATTTTCAAATATTACTGATTTCACCTGTGGAATGATCCAGTTATTCTAATATATTATCCTAAAAGCGTGAAAACAACTAGATCATAAGGACAAACAAAATTTAAAAATTAAATCGATATTAGACTTAATTTCTTATTTTACCTACTCACCCCCCCCCCCCCCCCACCCCACACACTTAAGTTAAACATTGTCCTCAATGTGATAAACAAAAAAATATGAAAGTAGGGAAAATGAGAGAATAAACCATGATATCTGGTGTTATGTTTCTATCCAATCTTCTGTTTCTTGCAACCAACACCTGCATTATTAGAAACAAAAACAAAAACAAACAAAAAGCATTGCAATTTTATTCAAATTAGTGCCACACCCCCATACTTAAATTCGACCAAGTGGTAAAACTTTGGGGTATAAATGCTGAAAAATAAAAATAAACACACGGGTTGCCTCCCGAGAAGCGCTTGTTTTATTAACGAGTCCTCAGCCGGACTCAAACTTCGAAATAGATTATGAAGTTTTAGTGTTATGTTTCCTTTTAGGGATATACAACACATTTCCTATCACAATTCCCTCTCCTGTTTCATCTATGTTTTCCAATTTAACATTTTCCCATGCTCTAGGAAGAGCATCATAGATAAAGTCATTACTGTGTGCCCAAGGAACCATTTCCTTGTGTGGAGCCATGAATGTGATAGCTTCATATTCAAATTCGGATGAAATTTCTTCACTAGAAATCATGTTTAATTGCTCCTTATCATAATAGAGTTTAATTCGGTGCCCATTTACAATGAAACTTCCACCATGTTTGTCATAAAGTTCAACATAACCTGATGGAAATCCATGTTTCACTACATATGGTCCAAACCATTTTGGCTTGAGTTTTGGAGCTTTAAACTTGTACTTCATATTGAAAAGCAGAACTTTATCTCCAGCTTTGAATTGTTTTCGAATCCTCAGCTTTCTATCGTGGTATGCCTTGGTTCTTGCTTTATATAGCTTTGAGTTTTCATAAGCTTGAAGTCTTAACTCATCAAGTTCATGTAATTGCAAAAATCTCTTTTCTCCAGCTATTTTTAAGTCAGGATTACAGCTTCTTAACGCCCAGTAAGCACGGTGTTCAAGTTCGAACGGTAGATGACATGTTTTCCCATACAAGAGTCTGTATGGTGTCGTACCAGTTGGTGTCTTATATGCCGTACGAAATGCCCATAGAACGTCGTCTAATTTCCTTGACCAAACGGAAGGATTGTCTTTAATCGTTTTTTCAAGTATTCTTTTTATAGCTCTATTGGTATTTTCGACTTGACCACTAGTTTGTGGATGATAAGCTGTAGCAAAACGATGATGAACTCCATATCGTTTCATTACTTTCTCCATTTGTTTATCACAGAAATGGGATCCTCTATCACTTATTAAAGCTTTAGTAATTCCATAACGAGCAAAAAGCTTTTTGAGAAAGTTGACAACAACTCGTGCATCGTTAGTAGGAAGAGCTTCAGCTTCAACCCATTTGGAAACATAATCGATTGCAACGAGGGTGTATTCGTATTTGTGTGATTTAGGGAAAGGTCCCATAAAATCAATTCCCCAAATGTCGAATATTTCGCAGACTTGAATGCTCTTTTGAGGCATTTCGTCTCTTCGAGAAAGGTTACCGGATTTTTGGCAAGCATCACAGTTTTGAACAAGAGTATACGCTTCTTTGAAAATTGTAGGCTGATGAGGCGAAAAATGATCCATTTTTAGAGGGTCATTTAAGCCCGGAATTGAATTTATTTGATCAAATATTGCCTTAAATCGTTCCTTTTGTGATTTTAGGTACTTTGGGAGTGAAATCTGGAAAAGGAAGCAATTCGGACGTTTTTGGAGCATAAAAGTGAAGAAAACGCCAAAGACTTAATTTTCCATGCTGGGAACAGTGTGTGACGGCGTCAAGAAGACTTTCCTGACGGCGTCAAGAGTAAAGACCATGACGACCCAATACAAACATGAAGGCGTCACAAGTAGAGAGTCAAGAGTTAAATGTGTGATGGCCTGCAAAAGTGGACTACATGACGGCGTCAGATGTAGATCAAGGCAGTCCGAGGATTATTTTGGCGGTGAGATGACGGCGTCACCCATTTGTTCTTGACGCCGTCAGCCTCTAATATCTATATATAGTTTTCTAATTTTCATTCATTAGGGAGGAACAAGTTTGGAGAAACCCTAAGGCCGAACCATATATGTATTTTACAGCTTTTTCAAGGGTTTTTAGCCCTTGAACCCTTACATGTGCTATTGAGATAAGTATTCTTTTAATTCAATCAATATGTCTATGTGTTGGTTGTCTATATCTTGTGCTTGTCTTGATTCCACCATGCTAGGCTAGATTTATCTTGTGTTTGCTTAGATATAATGAAACCTAGATGTTGATTATGTGTTGATTACTTGTTTATGGTTGTATTGGATGAATGATTTCAATGTTAGGCTTAAGAAAACTGGCAGATCTCTAATTGGTAACATGCTTGAACGTCTTAGGAAACATGAAGCGATGTGTACTAGGTTTTATTGGTTGTATTTAATGCATGAGTAAATTCTAATGATCCCATGTTAGGAGCTTCTTGCAGGCTCGACATAGGAGTGAAGTAGGCACTCATAGGATTGGGGAAGTAAGTACGCCACCCCATGAATGGTATTAAGGAATACAATCGGTCATCCACGCAGCTATAACATGTAATTAACGTGTAAAAGATATCTAGGGAGTAGTGAAATCTAAGTAAACACATTCCTCCCACTTATTGCTCACAACCTTAGTTTAAATTAGTTTATTTTCATTTTTATTATTTTATTTTGATTGCATCTTAGTATTGGGTTAGTTGACTAGCAACTAATTCCGCCCAAAATCCTTCAAACCCGAGATTTTAATTTGCTTTCTAAAAAAATATAAAAATACAAAAAAGAATCATCCCTCATCTCTAGAACTAGTATTTAGGTTTCTAATCTTAGCGACATTGTTCCTAGCTGAACGATCAATCCCCCGGTACTTGTCATTATACTATATTACATCGATCAGGTACACTGCCTGGTGGGGGTTGTAAGCTTCTCGAGATCCCTCGAGAGGTAAAGCCTGGTGCAATCCCTGTGCATCAAGTTTATGGTGCCGCTGCCGGGGAATAGTTATTGTTTAGGTTGGAATTTATTTTGATTAGGTCTACTCATTAGATTCCTTTTTAGTGACATTTTTATTTTCTTTTTATTAGCTTTCTTGTAGTCTATCTTTTTCTTTGTGCCCTTTGTTTGTGAAACCATTTTCATTTGTCTCCATGGCGGATGAAATTCCATTTAGATCATTAACTATAGAGGAACAATTAGTTTACTCGGATCGATTTGCCTCCTGTTGTTCCAATGAATTTTTAAGTGATCTTAGATATATACAAGAGGAGATGGGTGTAAAGTTAGATGGGTTTGATGAATATTATAAATGTGTGTTTTCTATTAGACAATCATTATCAGGATCAATTCCTTTTAGTGAGACCCTTTGGATGAATTTTGAGAAAAGCTTCCTAACCATAACCCATAAGTTCAACGAATTGGTGGATTCGTATGAGCGAGATGACCTAGTTTCTAAGAACATGAACTTAGAATCAAACCAAGATTATGATATGGTTAGTGTTGAACTACCTAGTTGCTTGAGCAGGATAGATTTCACCAAAACATACGAAAAACATGAGGTTAGAGTTGAGCCACATAGTTGCATGTCATGGTTAGGCACTACCATAATACAAGATGAACACATAGGTGATATTGATATAATGGAAGAGATAGTAGAAAACCCAAGCCCACTAAGTACCCCACAAGTCCTACCATCATTTGAGGCACACACACTGCCCGTGACTTACCCGGAAGAAGTAGAAGAAACTTTAGGAATTTCGATGGAGGTAGAACCCTTGGACCAGGCACCATTAGAGGATATAGGTTTGAATACTTGTAGTGATAACCTTACTCCTAGTTCTAGGGAATTTCCTAATGTTGATGAACCGGAACCTCAACCTTTACACAACTTTCCATCCTTAGATATACATCTAGGAGACAAAAGAGGAACCGACCCACCCATCAACCAATATTATCCGGGTAGTTTTAGGATGAAGGAACCCATTCACTCACCCCCTTCACCTCGCGTGGCATATTTCCACCCTAAGGGTGTGTATCGCTACTTCCACCCGCACTTAATTCAAAGTGTAGGGAAAACCTCCCCTATTTCCGTTAAATAAGGGTAGAGTCAGGCTCGTGACTCGAACAAAAACAAGCGCTTATTGGGAGGCAACCCAATCTTTATTTATATATTTGTTTGTTTGTTTGTTTATTTGATGTTATTTGCTTCCGTATGCATGCTTTATTTTTATTGTTGGTAGATCATGTTTCTAAACTAAAAAGTGGAAATACTTTACTTTGTTATTTTGGCCTAGTCTTAACTTCACCTAAAAGTATTTTTGCAAAAGATAAGTGTAAGGGGAAACCCCAAATATGTTTTTAAGAAACAAACCGATCATGATTCTCCACAATATTAAGTGAACATGTATATTCGTATTTGTTAGAGTCAAATGCTTGTATCGAGTCATAATGAAGTTTTGCAGGATTTTCCAGGAAGTAGGACCAAGTTTTTCCATAAATTTTCCGGAAACTTAACATAAGAATTTTTGCAGGTCACTTCTGACGGCGTCACGAGTTTGTTCTTGACGGCGTCACGTGTAAAAATCTGAAAATGTTACCGGTTTTGTTTTTCTAACGGAGTTTTAAAGTTTTTGCTGAATTATTAGTTTTATAATCTCCAGGAAATCTGCAAACTTCATTCCACAAGCATTATATCTTACTTTGTTTTCTAGGATTTAGTAACTTATGTAGATTGCCGCCGATTTTATGCGAGGTTGCCTTGTCTGTTTTCTCAGGATTTACAGGTTATGTATGACAAGAAGATGATTTATATTCTGGAAGCGAAGCTTTGATTGTTCATTTTCTTGGAGGAAGATTTAACCTGACCACCTTATTATCCATACCGAGCGAATCAGGGGAGTATTTGATTTCATTCTTTTTACTTTTTCACTTTTACATTCTTTACTTGAACATTGGGGACAATGTTCATCCTAAGTGTAAGGGGAGGGTAAAATGATGATACCTTACAGATACACTTTCGCTTGAGTTTGTTTGTTTGATGGTAGATGTGTAATAAAACTATGAGAAATACTTGTTAGTGCAATTTTAGCGCAAAATTTAAATTTTTTTACAATATTTAGGAGTGAAACTTTAGCCATAGCAAGTGTCTCATGGATAGGAGATTGTATGACTAGCACATAACCGTATCATTCAGAAAAATTTTCCACCCAAATATGTGAGGTTCGCCTTTAGATTTGATAGGAAAAGCATTTACTATTAGTGTTTATGAGTGTACCGGTAGCATTTAGATTCTAGAACTTGCGTTAGTGATGCATCCCGAGACCGCTAGTGAGACTACATTCGTGTAGTAGGATTTACTTCATGATAAGAGGCATTAGGATCACCCTTGTGTTAAACCCGTATCATAATTACTTGACCATTTAAGTCATATTACTTGGCTAGTTAAGTCAATTAATTGTTCCCACACCCTTAGCGTTGTACTCATTTTTAGTACACGAAACCCCTAGTACACCCCTCCGAGCCTATCTTTTCGTTTCTAACTTTAAGCATCTTACTTAAAGGAAGAATTTGTTACACCCCACTTAAATGTACACCCAAATCGCCTTAGCCTTCCGTGTATGCACTCATCTTTAGTGCATTATTGTTATTTGTCAAACCCTAAGTTAATTATCTAATTGATTACATGGTTGCTAAGTCGAGTCATATCCTTGTACATATTGTTTTGGGATGATTGGGACTCATGGGTAAAGTACTTATTTTATGGAGTAATGGGGAAGAACATCATATATTACCCTCGTATGTGCGTTAATCTTAAAAGTACTCCAAGTGTTTTGATTATCTTAAATCGAGTCACTAGATTAGTTTATTGTAAAGTATGTAAAAATTCAAGTGTAAGGGGAATTTTTATTCCCTATGATGTATTATTTTGGATGGTAGGGTAAGAGTGTATGCAAAAAAAATAAAAATAAAAAAAATAAAAAATAAAAAAAAAAATGAAAAAATCAAGAAAAAAATATATAGAAAAAGAAAAAGAAAAAGAGAAAAAAAAAACATACGGACTACCATCCCTTTTCATTCTATGTTCATTTTATGTTTTTGTTATTTTTCATTTATTAGCTTAAGTCGAGTCTAGTCTTGGCTTAGCAACGCCACATTGTACATGTAATTAAACAAGATTGTTAACTCGCCACCAGTAAAAACTGCCTATATCCAACAAAACCGTGTATTTCATATCCCTACACCTAATGTTACAACCCTTTAAAAGACCTCTTTGATAGTTTATCCTAGGTGCTTACGCCATGGGGTGGAGGTTTGATCCTTTCCCAAGCCTATGGTAATCTATTTTGCTATGACAGGTAGTGAGAGATATCTTCCGTTTCCATATTGTAAGTTATACTTTATTACACCCGAGAGATGTGAGTATCTAAACACTATTTGTGAGGTACTAGTATATGACCTCCGTGCTTGTCTTTGGTCTTTAGTGGAACGATTATTTGCTGTAATTACTTTTATATTAGTGTTAAATGACCCCTAACTTGTATTTTGATTAGAATAAAAGCGCATTTACTTGAGGACAAGCAAATCTCAAGTGTAAGGGTATATGATGAGGCGAAAAATGATCCGTTTTTAGGGGGTCATTTAAGCCCGAAATTGAATTTATTTGATCAAATATTGCCCTAAATCGTTCCTTTTGTGATTTTAGGTACTTTGGGAGTGAAATCTGGAAAAGGAAGCAATTTGGACGTTTTTGGAGCATAAAAGTGAAGAAAACGCCAAAGACTTAATTTTCCATGCTGGGAACAGTGTGTGACAGCGTCATGAAGACTTTCCTGACGGCGTCAAGAGTAAAGACCATGACGACCCAGTACAAACATGAAGGCGTCACAAGTAGAGAGTCAAGAGTTAAATGTGTGACGACCTGCAAAAGTGGACTACATGACGGCGTCAGATGTAGATCAAGGCAGTCCGAGGATTATTTTGGCGGCGAGATGACGGCGTCACCCATTTGTTCTTGACGCCGTCAGCCTCTAATATCTATATATAGTTTTCTAATTTTCATTCATTAGGGAGGAACAAGTTTGGAGAAACCCTAAGGCCGAATATACGTATTTTACAGCTTTTTCAAGGGTTTTCAGCCCTTGAACCTTACATGTGCTATTGAGATAAGTATTCTTTTAATTCAATCAATATGTCTATGTGTTGGTTGTCTATATCTTGTGCTTGTCTTGATTCCACCATGCTAGGCTAGATTTATCTTGTGTTTGCTTAGATCTAATGAAACCTAGATGTTGATTATGTGTTGATTACTTGTTTATGGTTGTATTGGATGAATGATTTCAATGTTAGGCTTAAGAAAACTGGCAGATCTCCAATTGGTAACATGCTTGAACGTCTTAGGAAACATGAACCGATGTGTACTAGGTTTTATTGGTTGTATTTAATGCATGAGTAAATTCTAATGATCCCATGTTAGGAGCTTCTTGCAGGCTCGACATAGGAGTGAAGTAGGCACTCATAGGATTGGGGAAGTAAGTACGCCACCCCATGAATGGTATTAAGGAATACAATCCGTCATCCACGCAGCTATAACAAGTAATTAACGTGTAAAAGATATCTAGGGAGTAGTGAAATCTAAGTAAACACATTTCTCCCACTTATTGCTCACAACCTTAGTTTAAATTAGTTTATTTTCATTTTTAGTAATTTATTTTGATTGCATCTTAGTATTGGGTTAGTTGACTAGCAACTAATTCCGCCCAAAATCCTTTAAACCCGAGATTTTAATTTGCTTTCTAAAAAAAATATAAAAATACAAAAAAGAATCATCCCTCATCTCTAGAACTAGTATTTAGGTTTTCTAATCCTAGCGACACTATTCTTAGTTGAACGATCAACCCCCGGTACTTGTCATTATACTATACTACATCGATCAGGTACACTGCCTGGTGGGGGTTGTAAGCTTCTCGAGAGGTAAAGCCTGGTGCAATCCCTACGCATCATAGGCCAATAGAATCCAACATCAAAAACTTTTCTAGCTATAGTGGAAGGACCATAATGTCCCCCAGTTGGGCCATGATGACATTCATCAAGAATTTTTCTTGTTTCGGCACCCAAAACACATCTTCGTATCATTCCATCCTTGCACATCTTAAAAAGGTAAGGTTTCTCCCAATAATAGTGTTTTAGTTCTGAAAAGAACTTACTATGTTGGTAGTGGTGGTAATTTGGTGATACCATCTATTTTAGCTTTGTCTACTTCCATCCATGAACTTGATATCTTGTGTCCTAACACAATTCCTTTAGTTACCATGAAATGACATTTTTCCCAATTAAGAACTAGATGTGCAGCTTCACATCTCTCAAGCATTTTATCGAGATTGGAAAGACAAGTTTCAAAAGAATCACCAAAAACTGAAAAGTCATCCATGAAAACTTCCATAGATGTTTCAAGCATGTCTTGAAATATTGCGATCATACACCTTTGAAAAGTTGCAGGTGCATTACATAGACCAAAAGGCATACGCCAGTAAGCGTAGGTTCCAAAAGGACATGTAATGTGGTTTTCACTTGATCGGCTGGATCGATAGGAATTTGGAAATATCCCAAAAAACCATCAAGGAAGCAAAAGTATTTGTTTCCTGCTAATCTTTCGAGCATCTGATCCATGAAGGGTAAAGGAAAATGATCTTTCCTGGTGGCTTTGTTAAGTTTTCTGTAATCAATACATACTCGCCATCCAGTGACAGTTCTAGTAGGAACTAATTCATTCCTTTACTTTGTCACTACAGTCATTCCTCCTTTCTTTGGAACACAATGAACTGGACTCTCCCATGGGCTATCCTCGATAGGATAAATAATTCTTGCGTTAAGAAGTTTCATGATTTCCTTCTTAACAACCTCTTTCATATTCGGGTTGAGTCGACGTTGTCTTTCTACAATGGGTTTAGTACCTTCTTCACAATTGATTTTGTGTTTGCAAAAATCTGGACTAATTCCTGGAATATCAGAAGTTTTCCACACAAAAGCGCGTTTATGCTTCCTAAGAACAGAAACGAGTCTTTCTTTTTGATTTGTTTCGAGCAACGACGATATGACTACTGGAAGAAGTGAATTTTCTTCTAAGTAAGCATATTCGAGATTATTGGGAAGGGTTTTGAGTTCCAAATCAGTGGGTGGTTCTTCTAGAGATGATTTGATTTTCAATTGATCTTTCTCAGTGATATCTTCAAATTTCTCTTCTTCCTCTTCTACTAATTTTATTTCCATGAATTCCTCAAATTCTTTATCAGAATCTGTTTCACTAATCTTTTCTGAAGTAGTCATGAATGGTTTCGAATCGTCAAGTAATGCATCCAATTCTTCTTTAGTGACTTCATCAATTACATCGATGTGATAGCATGTGTCATCACTGGAATTTGGATATTTCATTGCTTTATCGATTAAGAATGTGATTCGATCTTCTCCTACTCCAAGATTGAGTTCTTTACCTTTAACTTTAATCATTGCATCAGCAGTGTTTAAGAAAGGTCTTCCTAAGATTAAGGGTACTCGACTATCTTCTTCCATTTCTAAGATGACAAAATCCATAGCAAAAACAAATTTACCAACTTGAACAAGCATATTTTCAGCAACCCCAACAGGATATTGGTATGTATGGTTGGCTAATCTTATACTCATCTTAGTAGGTTTCAATGTATTGATTGAAAGTTTAGAATACAACGAATAGGGCATCAAATTGATACTTGCACCTAAATCGGCTAAAGCATCACATGTGATGTTGTTTCCTAATGTACATGGTATAAGAAAACTTCCGGGATCTCCAAGTTTTGGTGGAATTTTGTTTTGAATTATAGCAGAGCATTCTTTATTAAGAACGGTAGCGGAAATTTGTTCTAACTTGTTTCGATTATTAAGAAGTTCTTTCAAAAATTTCCCATAATTGGGCATAGAACATCAACGAGTGGTACGTTAATTCTAACTTCTTTTATCATCTCTAAAAACTTCTTATTTCGCTCCTCTCTTTTCTCTTTTCTTAGGGCTTGTGGATATGGTATTTTCGGTGTATAAGGCTTTATTGGTGGAACGGTTGGTTTTTGGGTTGGTTCTTCTTCAACTGCTTCTTCTTCAGCTTCTTTCTCCTCATCTTGAATAAGAGTGTTATCGGTAGGAATGGGTGGCGGATCATATGAGAGACCACTTCGAGTGAATACAGCATTGATATGCTCATTTCTGTTTTGTGGTGGACGATAATTCTTATCGTTTGATCCAGATGGTTTTGGATTGGATTGGGTGTTACTTGGTAATGTACCAGGAATTCGAGAAGAAAATTGATCAGAAAGTCTACCAAATTTTTGTTCAAGATCCTGGATAGAAGCTTGATGATTTTTCTGACCATGCTCAACTTTGGTTTTGAGATTGAAAAATTGGGTTTTTACAAACTCATTTGTGGTTCTTTGAGCATTTACGAATTCTCGCATCATTTTTTCGAAATCAGATTCTTCCTTTTTGTCTAAATTTGTTGGGTTCGGATTGTCTGTTCGAGGTTGAAAATCACGGTTATTATCCCTTTGTTGGCGATCTTGCCAATTTCCAGAACTTCTTCCGTAATAATTACCACGAAAACCTCCTCCACGATATCCTCCTTGGACATAATTGGCTTCCCCTTCGTTAGGTCCATTTATAGGTTGGTCATCACACTCGGATGATGTATGATTTCCTCCACAATTATTACAGCCATCTCGCATTTCTTTCATTTCTCCTTTTATATCTTTGTATTGCGAGTCCATTTTAGAAGACAAGGCTTCTATTTTGTCCATGAGTTTTGAATTATCTGAACTTTCAGCAAAAGCAACGGTTTTCCGTATGGGTTTGGTTTTGGGAATCTTTTGACCAATCGAGTTTAAGAAGTACTCGATCTTCAAGAAGTTGATATGCCTCGTTGGGTGTTTTGTAAAGGAAAATTCCTCCGGCATCAAGGATTGCTTGAGATGCTTAATCAAGACCATGATAAAAGATTTGGATTATTGTTCCTCATCCTAAATTATGACCATGACAACTTCGAAGCAAATCTTTCATGCGAAGCCAAGCTTCAACAAGAGATTCATTAGGATTTTGTGAAAAAGCACGGATTACTCCCATTAGTCTATCATACATGGCAGGTGGAAAGAATCGGCTTACAAAAGCTTGCCTCATCTCTTCCCAAGTATTAATAGTTCCTGGGGTTAATTCGTTATACCATACTTTGGCATCTCCGGCGAGTGATGATGGAAAAAGTTTGAGCCTGATAGCATCGACATTAGTGTCTCCATAACGAAACATGCCACAAATTTCAATGAATTCGGCAATGTGTTTATGCGGATCGGCCCGCGAACGGCCATCGAATTGACGGTCTTTGATCATAGAAAGATGGTGACCTTTAACGGTAAAGTTTTCACCAAGGTCGGCGACAACAATAGCAGCTCCAAGAGTGGGTGCTACGGTTCTATTGGCGGCCCACATGGGTAAATCGTCAGCCATGGGTATTGGTTCAAAAAGATTAGAAATCGGGTGTTCTTCGGAAAGATTATCAAACCAATTAAGAATAGTTGAAGATCTCTTCTTACGAAACAAACTTTCGGGATCGGATAAAGGTGTACTAAGCTTTTTAGTAGTAGAACGAGTGTTCATACAACTATTAAGAGAATCGAGTCAATTACCTAAACAAAAGAACAAGAAATAAAAAAAAAAAAAAAAAAAAAAAAAAAAAAAAAAAAAAACAGAAAATCAATCCGAATCGGTTGGGAACCAAACCGATCGGATGGACTCTACGGTAAAATTAAAAATGTGGGAAACCGATCGGTTGGAAGTGAAACCGATCGGATGGATGCTACGGATTTTTTTTTTTTAGAAAACGAACACGAAAAGAAACGGACTTTTAAAACTTAAAGAAACACGATCAAAATCCCCGGCAGCGGCGCCAAAAACTTGATGTGCTATTTGTTAGTGCAAGTTTTAAATTTATAAGGATGAGTTACCAAATCTAGAAACAACACATACGAGCAAGTGTACTCGTCCGTTATAGCAAGATATGATGGTAAGTCGGGATCGTTCGCAGGGATTTGTGAGTGAATCGAAATATAAGTCTAAAAGTAAATCTCTAATGTACGCAAATAAGATAATAAGCAAATTCAATAAATTAAAAACTACACTTGTTTAGACTAGTTTTCTACTTAATGACACACATGATTGTGATAACTTTTGATAACATGTTGGTTGAGATAATTAGAAGGTGATCTAATCTATTGTTTCTAGAAGTTAAACCTTCGTCAAGATTTTAGTTCATAAAAACAAGCTTTAGGTGTAAACCAATTAATTCAAGATCTATCCAAGGTTCATAAGGTATGGTGGATATCTTAAACACAAGACAAACTTTTATTACAAATCAAATACTCTTAGGAAATGGTCAATATAAAAGGTAACCTCTTCGTAGACAAAAAGGTCACAATTGTTTATAAACATTTAAACTTTCGTCCTACTAAAGGTTTACAAACAATCCGATTTGATGTTATAAAAGCATTCTCATTACAATCATACTTCTTGTTTCTTTGTTTAGTCAAGAATAATTATGGTGAAAAACAATCATTCATAGACAAATGATTATAACTAGTTGAGTAATAACAAATCTTTCGACCTTTGAAACTATTATCAATTAGTTAACCTTGGCTAAACAAATGTCACGATGAAACTAAAGGTACAATTGGTTCTTAGGATTGACTTGAAATTGAATTAAAACATGTTATCACAATCATCACTATCACTAAGTATAAAACATTATCAAAACAAGTGTAAAAAGATTACTCGCCACTCATTGTAAATATGCAAATAAACTCAGAATATTTAACATTAGAAACCATGGTTGTAAGTCTTACAATGCTTTGTAATTGATAACAAATGACAAGGTATTGATAACCTAAGTGTTGGTGATGATTTCTTTAGATTTTGGCCTCCAAATGTTGCTTCCTTGGTCCTCCAAAGTTCCTGGTTCTTTCTGCACGAATTTTTCTCCTTACAGAGCTAGAAGATGATAATAATTGTTTGTAGTAATGAGAGTTAATGGTCTCTTGAATGGTGTGTTGAGTTATGCACTTTTGAGGTCCTTATAGGCTTGTCCAACACTCTTGGTAATGAATAGGGACTTAAATGCTTGAACTTGGACAATAAGACACTAAGAAGGGCCTAGAACCATGGGACAAAAGACCAAGATTCATGCATAAAAGTTGGCAAAAACATGTAGAAGTGGCCATCCGATCGGTTGCGGGTTGATACCGATCGGATGGAAAACGGTCATTATGGCAATCCGATCGGTTAAACTCCAACCGATCAGATGGAAAATCCTGGCTGTTTTGGACTTTGACTTTTCCTTGTGTAGTTCTTTATGTACTATCCAAACTTGATTAACTTCTGAACTTGGAACTTTGAGATGACAAAACTTAGGTTCTCATATGAATTAATTCACAGATTGGACTTTTGAGCTCGGGAATCTTCTTGTAATCGCGTATACTTCATTTTCTTCTTTTTTTCTCCATTTTTCCTGTATTTGGCTACATATGCTACAAAAACATACTTTGATACGATTTAGTGGCAAAAGCATATAAAAACAACCAAATAACATACACAAAAACACTAATAACGCTTATAAAAATATGTTAACTTTGCGTTGTCAGTATTTTAATTAAAATGCTTGTCTTTAGTTTCTTATACGTGTTAATTTTAGCGCTTTATGTTTCTGATTCACAAATTCCAAATCTCTCTCAACCAACCATTACAAGCACTTTAATCCCGAACCTTAAACGACGTTTACCATTCACACCTTGTTGGGACACGACCCAGGCGATCACTTGCCCGGTATCACGAATACAATGTATTCACGGGTTTTACAAGTTAACCTTTTCACAAGGGTTGACTAGTCAATTCCTCACATACTTTGTATTTATTTGATACCTATTGTACAGCTCTATCAAATTGGCGCCGCTGCCGGGGAGGTTGTGTTGCGACAATATCGTTAAGGTTTTAACGATTAGTGACTTGTAGATCCTTCGTCAAGAAGTTTTCGCTTTCATAAAACATAAAACATAAAACACAAAAATATTTTCCTTTTTCTTTGTACATATATGTAAACGATAAAAACCCAAAAATATTTTCCGTTTTCTTGTTAATAAATACATAAAATACACCGTCGAGAACCAAGGCAGAATACTACCTAACTGGGGGTATGAACATTAATAAGTTCCCAAATAAAAGATTAAAACTTGCCATTGTATCCTTGTGAGTAGTGTACCTTTTCTGAAGAAGCCATTCATCTATGATTATTGGTTTAAGTTCACTGTCGTTTTGCCTCGATTTTGTTTTAATTGAGTTGTTCTCGTTCGTCTACGTCAAAGTCCTTTACTCAGAAACGTCAACATTCCTCGAAGACGTAGTCGAAAACTATCTGAAATAGTCGAACCCGAGATTCGTACTGTTTCCACTACAGCTGTCATCATGGCGGCTGAGCCCACTATGAATGAGCTTCTCCAAGCACCCGTCGAGGGTTACGGAGATGCTGATGAGGCGAAAAATGAACCACTTTTAGGAGGTCATTTAAGCCCGGAATTGAATTTATTTGATCAAATATTGCCCTAAATCGTTCCATTTGTGATTTTAGGTACTTTGGGAGAGAAATCTGGAAAAGGAAGCAATTCGGACGTTTTTGGAGCATAAAAGTGGCGAAAACACCAAAGTCTTAATTTTCCTTGTTGGGAACAGTAGGTGACGGCGTCAAGAAGGAAATTCTGACGGCGTCAAGAGTAATTTCCATGACGACCCAGTACAGAATTGAAGGCGTCACAAGGTAGGGCGTCAAGAGTAAAATACGTGACGGCCTGGAAAATGCTATAACGTGACGGCGTCAAAAGTTGATTTAAGGCAGTCCGAGGAGTATTTTGGCGGCAAGATGACGGCGTCACCAATTTGTTCTTGACGCCGTCAGCCTCAATTTCCTATATATAGTTTTCTAATTTTCATTCATAAAAAAAGGAGAAGTTTTGGAGAAACCCTAAGGCCGAACTTAGTATGAATTTTACAGGTTTTTCAAGGGTTCTCAGCCCTTGAACCCTTTCATGTGTAATTGAGATAAGTGTTACTTTAATTCAATCAATTTGCCTATGTGTTGGTTGTCTATATCTTGTTCTTGTCTTAATTCCATCATGCTAGGCTAGATCTATCTTGTGTTTGCTTGGATCTAATGAAACCTAGATGTTAATTATGTGTTGATTACTTGTTTATGGTTGTATTGGATGAATGATTTCGATGTTAGGCTTAAGAAAACTGGTAGATCTCCAAATGGTAACATGCTTGAACGTCTTAGGAAACATGAACTGACGTGCACTTGGTTTTATTGGTTGTATTTAATGCATGAGTAAATTCTAATGATCCCATGTTAGGAGCTTCTTAGCCGGCTCGACATAGGAGTGAAGTAGGCACTCATAGGATTGGGGAATTAAGTGCGCCACCCCATGAATGGTATTAAGGAATACAATCTGTCATCCATGCAACTATAACAAGTAATTAACGTATAAAAGATATCTAGAGAGTAGTGAAATCTAAGTAAACACAACTTCTCCACTTATTGCTCACAACCTTAGTTAATTTAGTTTATTTTCATTTATAGTATTTTATTTTGATTGCATCTTTAGTATTGGGTTAGTTGACTAGCAACTAATTCCACCCAAATCCTTCAAACCCGAGATTTTTACCTGCTTTCTAAAAAACATAAAAATACAAAAATAATCATCTTTCATCTTTAGAACTAGTATTTAGGTTTTCTAATCCTAGCGACACTATTCCTAGCTGAACGATCAATCCCCCGGTACTTGTCACTATACTATACTACAACGATCAGGTACACTGCCTGGTGGGGGTTGTAAGCTTCTCAAGATCCCTTGAGAGGTAAAGCCTGGTGCGATTCCCACGTATCAAGTTTTAGGCGCCGCAGCCCGGGGAATAGTTATTGTCTAGGTTAGAATCTCTTTTTATTAGGTCTACTTGCTAGATTCCTTTCTAGTAAGATTTTATTTTTTATTTTTAGGTTTTCTTTAGTCTATCTTATTTCTTTGTGTTTTTGTTCGTAACTCTTCACCACCCGACATCATGGATGATGGGAACATCTTTGAACCCGTCATCCCACCACAACAAAAACCACCACTAGAACCTCTTAGGCCCCGAACCTTAGGAGAGTATTCCCGACCTAGCCACCGAGGCTACCGAAACACCATTGAGCTCACCGGAGCCAATGTGACCCCCTTGCGATCCGACACCATCCGGTTGGTGCAAAGCGGATGTGCATTCCATGGACTTCGTTACGAAGATCCAAACCAACATCTTAAGGACTTCCTTAAAACCGTAGATTCCATAGACCTAGATGTTGAAACTAGAGAGACAACCCGATTACGCCTGTTCCAATTCTCTCTACGGGATCAAGCTAGTCAATGGCTTGAGCGTTTACCCACGGGATCCATCACCACATGGGATAATCTCACCAATCGCTTCCTTACTCAGTTCTTCCCACCGGGGAAGACTGCAATGCTTAGAAATGACATTTTGATGTTTGAACAACATCAGGGTGAAACTTTCTACAAAGCATGGGCCCTTTTTAAGGATCTCCTCCATAAGGTCCCTCATCATGGTATAAACCTTTGGTTATTAGTCCAGATTTTCTACGACCATGTTGACTATCACACTAAGCGCACAATCGATAGGGCCGCGGGAGGTAAACTGCGTGATAAGAACGCCGAGGAGTCTTGGGCAATTATCGAGGAGCTCGCCGCTGATAATCATGAGATGTGGGAGTTTAATCATACAATAAAAGCGGCCATCAATGCAGTCTCAACATCTGGAGGAACCACCGAAATCCCCGATGAACTCCTATGCAAACTCGAGGCAAAAGTTGACTATTTTGAGGAAAGGCAAAGGAGACCTTTAAGTCCTAGACGGGCTACTGTCAATTCAGTCTCGAAACCAACTTCAACACCATTATCTGAGTCACCCTCTAGAGAAAATGTCGAGACTTTTCAAAACTATGCCCCACCTTGTTCCCCTCCCGAGGAGCTTAGCTCGGAGTTTGAAGCTAGGATGAGAGAATATATGGCAACTCACTCAGATCGGCTTGCTAGATTCGAGGAAGTAGTCTATAAGCAAAAAGAGGAGATGCAGGAGAAAATGAATGAGATGATGAGTCTATTAGAGGAGTATGCCAACCAGAGAACCCCCGAAAGAATGCTACTAAGGAAAGAAAGCGCCACTCCCACTACCCAATTTGTTAATTCCATCACAATTATCCACAAGGGTAACGAGAAGGTAGAAGCCCCTACTAAACAGACCTTAGAGAAACCACCAAAATCCCAACCCTTGAGTCATTACCTGAAACATGATATAAACGAAAACACCAAAACAAATTGGATTAAGGGTGACGGGCATAACCAACCTTCCAACAGTGTTCTGAGAAATAGGAAAAGGTAAAAGATGAGTATGATACGTTACCCGGGGGATCAGTATTCGAGAGGCTGTTGGTACAAAAAGTGGCTACTAAGCAGATAGCGTGTGAGAACTTTGAGATACCAACTAGCATCGGGGATTTGAAATATCTTAGTGCTTTCGCCGACCAAGGATCGGAAGTAAATCTTATGCCCTAACTATTTACATCCAACTAACGTCAAAAATGCCAGCCCCTACTCGTGTTAGGTTGTCCCTCGCTGGACACTCATACGTATACCTCCTAGGAATTGCAGAAGATGTATTAGTTAATGTCGCAGGGTTCATGTACCCCGTTGATTTTATGATCATCGATGATAAAGGAGATGGATGCATGCCAATAATCCTTGGGGCACCATTCCTCGCCACCGCTAGGGCTGTCATTAAGTATGAAGGTAGGAAAATTGAGCTCAAATCTGGAAAAAGAAAGATTAGCTTCCCCATGACTCCGCGAAGTGGGCATGAGAGTTTGAGTTAGAGAAAGATCAAAAACAACATTGACACGACACCCATTCGTGTTCAGAATAAAATTCTTGCATGGGAGGCAAGAATCAAAAGCTATAAGGAGGCTAAATATGAAAGAAGCAAAAGCAATAAGGTTCAGGTCGAATTCGAACATACTCAACCCGCAGAAAATCATGTACCATTTGAGGAAGGGAACTTGGTACTCTTGAGACACTTGGAAACAAAGATACCACCCGATAAACCAAGTCCTTGGTGGTATGGGCCTTTCATAATTGAAGGCGTGAGCCAAGATGGGATGGCTAACTTGAGAAGTGAAGTAGGTGGAATGGTGATTGCAAGTATCGATAGGTTAAGGCACTACCACCATAACAGTAATGACCACAACTACATGGGGTATATCATTTCAAGGGATGAGGTCACGTAGTAACCCATGACCTTGAGTCTAGCTACAAGACTCGTAAATAAAGAAAAGCGCTTCTTGGGAGGCAACCCATGTTTTGTGTGATTTTATTTTGTTTCTTTGTTATTTGCTTCCGTATGCATGCTTTATTTTTATTGTTGGTAGATCATGTTTCTCAATTAAATAGTGGAAATACTTTACTTTGATTGTTTTGGCCTAGTCTTAACTCCACCTAAAAGTATTTTTGCAAAAGATAAGTGTAAGGGGAAACCCCAAATATGTTTTTAAGAAACAAACCGATCATGATTCTCCACAATATTAAATGAACATGTATATTCGTATTTGTTAGAGTCAAATGCTTGTATCGAGTCATAATGAAGTTTTGCAGGATTTTCCAGGAAGTGAGACCAAGTTTTTCCAGAAATTTTCCGGAAACTTAACATAAGAATTTCTGCAGGTCACTTCTGACGGCGTCAAGAGTTAACTCTTGACGGCGTCACGTGTAAAAATCTGGAAATTTTACCGGTTTTGTTTTTCTAACGGAGTCTTATGGTTTTTGTGAATTATTAAGTTTTATAATCTCCAGGACATCTGCAAACTTCATTCCACAAGCATTATATCTTATTTTGTTTTCTAGGATTTAGTAACTTATGTAGGTTGTCGCCGATTTTATGCGAGGTTGTCTTGTCTATTTTCTCAGGATTTACAGGTTATGTATGACAAGAAGATGATTTATATTCTGGAAGGGAAGCTTTGATTGTTCATTTTCTTGGAGGAAGATTTAACCTGGCCACCTTATTATCCATACCGAGCGAATCAGGGGAGTATTTGATTTCATTCTTTTTACTTTTTCACTTTTACATTCTTTACTTGAACATTGGGGACAATGTTCATCTTAAGTGTAAGGGGAGGGTAAAATGATGATACCGTACATGTACACTTTCGCTTGAGTTTGTTATGTTTGATGGTAGATGTGTAATAAAACTATGAGAAATACTTGTTAGTGCAATTTTAGCGCCAAATTTAAAATTTTTTGCAACATTTAGGAGTGAAACTTTAGCCATAGCAAGCGTCTCATGGATAGGAGATTGTATGACTAGCACATAACCGTATATTCAGAAAAATTTTCCACCCAAATATGTGAGGTTCTAGAACTTGCGTTTAGATTCTAGAACTTGCGTGTACCGGTAGAATTTAGATTCTAGAACTTGCGTTTGTGATGCATCCCGAGACCGCTAGTGAGACTATATTCGTGTAGTAGGATTTACTACATGATAAGAGGCATTAGGATCACCCTTGTGTTAAACCCGTATCATAATTACTTGACCATTTAAGTCATATTACTAGGCTAGTTAAGTCAACTAATTTTTCCCACACCCTTAGCGTTGTACTCATTTTTAGTACACGAAACCCCTAGTACACCCCTCCGAGCCTATCTTTTCGATTCTAACTTTAAGCATTTTACTTAAAGGAAGAATTTGTTACACCCCACTTAAATGTACACCCAAATCGCCTTAGCCTTCCGTGTATGCACTCATTTTTAGTGCATTATTATTATTTGTTAAACCCTAAGTTAACTATCTGATTGATTACATGGTTGTTAAGTCGAGTCATATCCTTGTACATATTGTTTTGGGAGGATTGGGACTCATGGGTAAAGTACTTATTTTATGGAGTAATGGGGAAGAACATCATATATTACCCCCATATATACGTCAATCTTAAAAGTACTCCAAGTGTTTTGATTTTCTTAATTCGAGTCATTAGATTAGTTTATTGTAAGGTATGTAAAAATTCAAGTGTAAGGGGAACATTCATTCCCTATGATGTATTATTTTGGATGGTAGGGTAAGAGTGTATGCAAAAAAAAAATAATAATAATAAAAAAAAATAATAAAATAAAATAAAATAAAAAATCGAAAAATCAAGAAAAAGAAAAAAAAATAGAAAAAGAAGAAAAAAAAAAGAAAAAAGAGAAAAAAAAAAAACATACGGACTACCATCCCTTTTCATTCTATGTTCATTTTATATTTTTGTTATTTTTTATTTATTAGCTTAAGTCGAGTCTAGTCTTGGCTTAGCAACGTCATATTGTACATGTAATTAACCAAGATTGTTAACTCGCCACCAGTAAAAACTTTCTTTATCCAACAAAACCGTGTATTTCATATCCCTACACCTAACGTTACAACCCTTTAAAAGACCTCTTTGATAGTTTATCCTAGGTGCTTACGCCATGTGGTGGAGGTTTGATCCTTTTCCAAGCCTATGGTAATCTATTTTGCTATGACAGGTAGTGAGAGATATCTTCCGTTTCCATATTGTAATTTATACTTTATTACACCCGAGAGATGTGAGTATCTAAACACTATTTGTGAGGTGCTAGTGTATGACCTCCGTGCTTGTCTGTTGGTCTTTAGTGGAACGATTATTTGTTGAAATTACTTTTATATTAGTGTTAAATGACCCCTAACTTGTATTTTGACTAGAATAAAAGCGCATTTGCTTGAGGACAAGCAAATCTCAAGTGTGAGGTATATAATGAGGTGAAAAATGAACCACTTTTAAGGGGTCATTTAAGCCCGAAATTGAATTTATTTGATCAAATATTGCCCTAAATCGTTCCTTTTGTGATTTTAGGTACTTTGGGAGAGAAATCTGGAAAAGAAAGTAATTCGGACGTTTTTGGAGCATAAAAGTGAAGAAAACGCCAAAGTCTTAATTTTCCTTGCTGGGAACAGTAGGTGACGGCGTCAAGAAGGAAATTCTGATGGCGTCAAGAGTAATTTCCATGACGACCCAGTACAGAATTGAAGGCGTCACAAGGTAGGGCGTCAAGAGTAAAATACGTGACGGCCTGGAAAATGCTATAACGTGACGGCGTCAAAAGTAGATCAAGGCAGTCCGAGGAGTATTTTGGCGGCGAGATGACGGTGTCGCCAATTTGTTCTTGACGCCGTCAGCCTCAATTTCCTATATATAGTTTTCTAATTTTCATTCATAAAAAAAGGAGAAGTTTTGGAGAAACCCTAAGGCTGAACTTAGTACGAATTTTACAGGTTTTTCAAGGGTTCTCAGCCCTTGAACCCTTTCATGTGTAATTGAGATAAGTGTTCTTTTAATTCAATCAATATGTCTATGTGTTGGTTGTCTATATCTTGTTCTTGTCTTAATTCCATCATGCTAGGCTAGATCTATCTTGTGTTTGCTTGGATCTAATGAAACCTAGATGTTAATTATGTGTTGATTACTTGTTTATGGTTGTATTGGACGAATGATTTCGATGTTAGGCTTAAGAAAACTGGCAGATCTCCAAATGGTAACATGCTTGAACGTCTTAGGAAACATGAACTGACGTGCACTAGGTTTTATTGGTTGTATTTAATGCATGAGTAAATTCTAATGATCCCATGTTAGGAGCTTCTTAGCCGGCTCGACATAGGAGTGAAGTAGGCACTCATAGGATTGGGGAATTAAGTGCGCCACCCCATGAATGGTATTAAGGAATACAATCCGTCATCCACGCAACTATAACAAGTAATTAACGTGTAAAAGATATCTAGGGAGTAGCGAAATCTAAGTAAACACAACTTCTCCACTTATTGCTCACAACCTTAGTTAATTTAGTTTATTTTCATTTATAGTATTTTATTTTGATTGCATCTTTAGTATTGGGTTAGTTGACTAGCAACTAATTCCGCCCAAATCCTTCAAACCCGAGATTTTTACTTGCTTTCTAAAAAACATAAAAATACAAAAATAATCGTCTTTCATCTTTAGAACTAGTATTTAGGTTTTCTAATCCTAGCGACACTATTCCTAGCTGAACGATCAATCCCCCGGTACTTGTCACTATACTATACTACAACGATCAGGTACACTGCCTGGTGGGGGTTGTAAGCTTCTCAAGATCCCTTGAGAGGTAAAGCCTGGTGCGATTCCCACGTATCAATGCTATCATTGTTTCGGCCATCGTGGCCGAGAATTTAGAGCTTAAGACCGGGTTGATAAACCTGGTCACCTCGCGTCAATTCTACGGTTTTGAACGGGACGATCCTCAAGATCACATTCGATGGTTTAATAAAATCACATCCACCATAAAATGCAAAAATGTCCCTGAAGAGGCAATCAAACTTCTTCTTTTCCTTTTTTTCCATCGATGGGGCTGCCCAGATTTGGCTTGATAAACAACCCCTTCGATCGATTGAAACATGGGAAGATTTGGTAAAAAAGTTCGTGAATGAATTCTTTCCTCCTTCCAAAACCACGAGTCTTAAGAATGAGATCATGAAATTCACGCAGAAATTTGATGAATCATTCAGTGAGGCATGGGATCGTTATAAGGAATTGCTTCGCAAATGTCCTCACCATGGCTTTTCCGAGTTGATGCAACTCGACACTTTCTATAATGGTGTGAGCCAAGCAGATCAAGACTCTCTCAATTCCTCCGCTGGAGGTAACTTCTTGAATTGTACCACAAAGGATGCTTTAGAAATCATTGAAAATAAGTCTAAGGTCCGCATTCCACGAAGCAAGCCGGTTGTTTCCCAAGGGAATGTTGGTCCTTCTACCTCATTGGTTCTCACCAAAAGCAAGAAAGTTTCTTCTCCTCATTCTTCTCCACAAGCTGAAGTCAAAAAGATAGAAGTTTGTGTCACTTGTGGTGGTCCACACTCATATTACAATTGCACTGCTACCGAAGGCAACCCATTTGAAGTTAATGTGATAGTCGGGAGTTCCAACCAAGGAGGTAACCAATACCGTCCTCAAGTGGAGCCAAACTACCGTGTTAGCAACCAAAGTGGACCACCCGGATTTCCTCAACCACACAATCCAAATAGGTTTAATCCTAATCCACCAAGGGGGCCTAATATGCAAAATCAAATTCATGCCCCGATCAATCAGTACCCACCCCAAAGGGGTAATCAAGGGTATTCAGCTCCTAATTACCAAGAACCTCTCCAAAACAAGCTTAATAACTACATCAAGGTTAATGAGACCAAAATGAGGGCAATGCAGAATCAAATCTCAACTATGAAGAATGATTTTCAATCTTCAATAGCCAAGCAGGGAAATGAGCTGAAGAGTGGGCTTATGACAACAAACAACAAAATTGATCAATCTCAAAGCAAGATTGAGAATATGTTTGCCAGTCTCATGAGGGATCTCACTCCACCCTCTACTTCGGGAGGTCTCCCTGGTAACACATTTGTCAACCCGAAGGGTGAACTCAAAGCTATCACCACACACAGTGGTAAAGCTTATGATAATCCCCCGGTTTCCACTACTCCTTTTCCTCCTCCTCCTTTTCCCAAGGTAGTGGAAAGTGAGCCTGAGGCAACCAAGGACAAGGTGCAATCTACTAGCCTACGAAGTACCGCACACGTCCATCCTCAAGCTGTTCCAAAGACCAAACCCAAACCAGGAGTTGTCTTTGAACCACCAACAACTCCTGTTGAGAACCTTAGATCCAAACCTTCTATTCCTTACCCATCACGTCTCAATGAACAAAATCTCCGCAAAAAAGCTAGTCATCAAATGGATAAATTTTTCCAAGTCTTTCAAGATTTACATTTTGACATAAGCTTCGCGGATGCTATCATCTTGATGCCTGAATTCGCATCAACAATCAAAAGTCTGTTAAGTAATAAGGAAAAACTCTTCGAAATGGCTAGAACTCCGTTGAACGAGAATTGCTCAGCGGTTCTTTTGAAAAAGCTTCCTGAGAAGCTTGGAGACCCTAGAAAATTTCTCATTCCATGTGTTTTTTCGGGTATGGTTGAATGCTTCGCCTTGGCCGATCTTGGTGCTAGCATTAACCTGATGCCATATTTTGTGTGGAAGAAAATATCTCTTCCCGAACTTACTCCCACGTGCATGACTCTTGAGCTTGCCGATCGATCAATTTCTCGTCCACTTGGCATTGCTGAGGACGTGTTCGTTAAAGTGGGAAAGTTTCATTTTCCGGCCGATTTTGTGGTTGTTGACTTTGATACCGATTTGAGGGTCCCTTTAATTCTTGCAAGGGGATTCCTTATAACTGGGCATGCTCTCATTGATGTATTTGAGCAAGAGATCACATTGCGTGTTGGTACTGAAGCAATCACCTTCAACCTCGATCAAACTTTGAGGTACTCCTCAAATTATGACTCTGAATCGGTTAACCGAATAGATGTCATTGATGTTGCTTCTGAGGAATACGCTCAAGAGGTTTTAGGTTTTACCGAACCCCACTCCATCTTTTCATCCCATCATTGCCAATTCTTCTCTTTCGCTCACTCCGTTTGAGGGAAGTGACTTCATCTTAGAAGAAATTGAGGCCTTTCTCAAAAGTGATTCAATTCCCGTTGGAGTTGATAACCAAGAGATTGACCCTTAGAGGGATATTCTTCTCCTTGAGAAATTATTAAACGAATATCCCTCTCCTCTTCCTGTTCTACCACAAACACTTCATAATGAGGAAATCAAATATGTTGAGAAAACTGATGATTTTCCTGTGGTCGAGCTCAAGGACTTACCGCCTCATCTCGAATACGCATTTTTGGAGGGTGATGATAAATTACCCGTCATAATTGCTAAAGATTTGAGTGATGAGGAAAAGGCTGCTCTCATAAAGGTTTTAAAGTCACATAACCAAGCAATTTCTTGGAAACTGTAACACCCCTAAATTTGGGATACGCAGCGGAATTAAAGCTGGGTGTTACTCGAGGGCACAACAGTTATAATAATAGGAAAACAATCTCTAATTGAGTTGTTTTAGAAATTTTATTATTCAAATATCAGAGTTTACAAAATGAGGTCTGATGAGTGTGCTTATTCACACATCATTTTTTAGCCTTAAATTAGACCAAATATACCAAATACTAACCAAATATGCCAAGAGAATGTGTGTTTTTGTATTTGTGTATGTGCAGGTACGGATATGTGAAAAATGAACAAAAACGAAGCCAAATCCGACAAAAACGAGCACGAGATTGGAAAAAGGTCAAAAGCCGAAGCCGGGGAAGCAAAATGATCAAAGAAAAGTTTACTTCATCATTAGAAGTCCTCAGAGAATCGTCAATGTTACATATTTGGTCCCTGGTGAAAGTTTGAAAGATTGGCGATTTCAGTCCTCCAAGTTTCACATATTGGCAAAAGTGGTCCTTTGAAGATTATTAGAAGAAAAGTCAAACTTGGTCCTCCGTTAATCAAAGAATGACAACAAAGAACCTTGGGAAAACTTTGGATAATATACAGATTTAGTCCTTGAAGTTTTGTAAATTACAAATTTGGTCCCTAATATAATTATTCCTAAAACCTTTAAAACATGAACAACCGGATCCAATATTATGCCCAATCCTAATCCTGCTGGCCCAAACTAATTAAAAGCCCACCTCCCTTTTTAAACCCGATCCAACGCACACCCAAGTCCAACCCACTTACCCCACCCGGTCAAAATAATAAAAACAAACAAATAACACCTTTTTCATATTACCCACCCCCCTTTTACCCCACTTACCCAGAAACTAGAACCCTAGTTACTATTCACCCAAACTATTTAACCAATTGACAGCAATTAAGGGTACTCTTGTCCAATTACATGCTTCTAGAAACACTCTGACATGGCAGGGAATGACAGAGTGGTGATCCGTGTGGTATTTTGTGCCTCATCATTGGGTAATAATTAATCTCACGGCTGAGGATTGAAGATTGGGGACCAAGGAGAGATCAAAAGACAGTATTTACTCAAACAAACACAAAAGAGGTGTGGATTGATGAGCTGGACTTGCTAGAACCTTCACAAGGGATCACTGCTTCATCTATATATACCCCCTCCATCACAGTAGTTGTATGTGTAGGTTTTTAAAAAATATTGCTTAGTTTTCTGTTTAAGTTTATTGTATTTTCTTTCCTTTCAAAGCTCTGTACTGAATTTCTGAATTTTAATATAATTTCAATTTCATTTCAGCTTATTATCCTTTAAATATTATTATTGCTTATTATTATTGCTTGTTAGTTTTGAATTAGTTTTAGTCAATTTATTTCTTTCAATTCAGTTATTGTTTATCAAATATAAAAAAATAATAAAAAATAAAAAAAAACAAAAAAATATATATATTACATATTAAGTTTTTAGTAGTTTGAATCAAGTTTTATTATAGTTGTTTTCTGTTTTTATAAGCTTATATAAGTATTGAATTTACTGTTCTAAAAACTACAAAAGTCAACAAAAGGTCAAACTGTCAGCTTATTCAAATAAGCTAGCTTATTCAGGAAGTCAAGGCAGCCAATAAGGTGTCCCATTGGCCAGTCAAAAGACAGGCAAGCATAGTGAACCCCTCTGTTGTGCTGAGGGGGAATTGAGTTTGTAAGTTTTTCATGTTTTTTTAAATTTTTGTTGCATCAGTAGCATAGATTTGTTTTTATTTGCTTAACATTTAGTCTCAGTTAATCCTTTTATATCTGTTTATTTGAATTTAGTGGGCTTTTATTCCATCTTATCTATCATCTTCACTGTTTCATTGTCTTCTCCTCATTTATATCTGATATCTGTCGAATTTATGTTCCTGTGTTTGAGTTGCACCTGAGATCTGAGTTTTCTGAATTAATTGGAAGTTGTTGAATCACTGTTAACACTTAGGTTGAGGGTTGAACTGTATTGGACTTGATTAGTAGCACATAAGCTTTGACAGTCACCATTAGAGGGTGTTTGGATAAGGGAATTTTAGTGTGTATTAGTGGTTACTTAGTGATTGCTTTAGTTTAATTAAGTCATATTAGGTATACTTCAATCAATACAAGGATAAAATTCAGCAGTCACTTCATAAAAAGTCAAATCACCTTTGTTTCTTAGATTTCTGCATAACAGATAAGTAATATAGGATTGCTAATTATAGTATTAGTTGCATAAGCTGATAGTGTAGCTTAATTAAGATCATTAATAGCTTATTACAACTACAGTAGCCATTTAGATCAGTGTTTGTTTCAGTTTAGTCAAAGTTCTAGTTAAAACCAAAAAGTCAAATATCTTTGAAACTCAGTTGTGGTTAAATCTTTGTGAGCATCTGTAGGATTTAGTGTTGAACTGAGATAAGTTTTACTTGCTGGTTTTGAGAGTTTAGTAGTCAGGTAAACATAATCAAAAAGGAAATTCAACTTTGGGACTCATTTGCTTATTGGAATTTTGGACTTAAGTTGACTGTTTGCACTTAATAGCCCCCTGATCAATCAGTTTCTAGTGAACTTCTAGGTAGCTTTTAGGTAGGAAAATTGGATCTAGCATTACTTTTGTTGATAAAATAGTGATCTCAGTTGATCAGACAAGTTTTTGCCCCATAAGCTTTTACTTTTGAACTTATTTCCTGATCTTATTGCCTTATCAATTTTGGTGTTTCAAACTAGTATCTGCTTTCAACTAAGAGGCCTGCAATTGTGTTTTTCCCTTCATAATCTGAGTGTTATTGTTCATTTTAGTTCATTGGTACCTCTAGTTGCTATTTTCACTGAATTAGATCCATAGCTTATTCTGTGTTGCTTATTGGCCTTTTCATAATTGCTTATTGAATCTAATTGTGCCCCATTTTGAATGTTTAAGTTCAACCTGGTCTAAATTTTGTTCCATCAAGCTTATTAGAGTCTGAAAATCAGTTGGTCAAAGTTTGGTCAAGATTTGGTCGAAGTGCTTAACAATAAACACTTCTTAATAAGCAGTTTCATAGCTTATTGCACTTCCAGTGCTTATTTTTCAATTTTTATATTTTTCCCTAGTTTCAAAAAATTATTTTAGATTTGCCCTGAAATTTTCATATTTTTCTGAATTGATTTGCTATTTTTCTTATTTAATTTTCATTTTTAATCACTTTTTATTATTTTTTATTTACTAAAAAATCCAAAAAAATCAGAAAAAGCCAAGAAAAATCCAAAAATATTTTAGAAATTTATTTTTAGTTATTTTATAGTTTTCAAAATTTAATTTGCATTTTTTTCACCTTATTTTCATTTTCTTTTAATTTTTAATTAGATAAATTGGTTTTTAATTCATAAAAAAATAAATAAAAAGTCAAAAAAATATTTTTCTTTTTCTTAAAATTTTCTTTTATCATTTTTAACTTTTTAAAATTATTTCCAAGTCCGTAGGAGTCGTGTAGCTTAAAAGTCGCGTTTTATTTCGTACGTTAACGTTTATTAAACGTTTTAGCGTACGTTTTCGATTTTACGTTACGTTTCTAGTTGCCTTACTTGAATTACGTGTTTAAGTGATTATTTGTGCTTCATTTACTATTTCATTCGTATAATATCAATCAAATCATTTTTTACCACTTTCACGACACGTTTCACGAATCGGGAATTCGAAATTCCATTCATCCTTCACACGGACTACGACCTCGGGTTATCCGTATTTCTTTGCGGATCTCTTGAGTAATACTATACTATATATAACTTGATTTTCAACGAATCAAAATTTTGGCGCCGCTGCCGGGGAAGGTTGAAGTGAATTTTTCGTTTTCGTTTTTCGAAATTGTGTTTTGAAAACCTTCCTTGTATATATTTTCTATAAAAACAAAAAAAATTGAAAAATCAAAAAAAAAAATAAATAAATAAAAAAATGTTTCCTAAAGAGTTTTCAAAAATACCAAAAAAATAATAAATTTACAGCCTCGTCTCGACCGAAAAGAAGAGCGTTGTAAACCAAATAAGTCTCTCAATATAACAACGCGTGAAATTAGTTGCTAATCGAATTACTTTAGATTCTACGACCGAATAAGCGGAAAATACGGAAGCTTTGACATTAAATTGCAAGCTGAAGAGAGATCCATTCTTCTCTCCCATTCTGTCGCGAGTAGATTTAGAGGAAACGGTTTACAATTAACGTAACGTTAGAAAAAGAAAAAAAAAACAAAAGTATAAGTTTTTGAATTTTGCTTTATAAAAATAAAAATACAAAAAGATTTTCCTTTTCAAATTTGATTTTCCTTTTATTTTTCAAAATTTGATTTTTGTGGTGTATGAACACCCGTTCATCTTCTAAACGTCTTATTTCTCCATTATCGAACCCCGAGAGTTTGATATGTCACACACACAAAGTTCGTTTCCCAAACGTTACGGAAATGGAACAAAATAACCACAACAATCAACACCCTCTGGTGGGTGTTGTTCAAAATGCACCAGCTCCCGATCTCCGAACGATGGAGGAGCTGTGTCAATCGACAATGCACGGTAGAGGTGGTCTGATTGCCCCTCTAAATATCGAGGCTACAGATTTTGGACTTAAGCACCACATGATTCAACAAGTCCAGAATTCATGCCAATTTCACGGATTACCGGGTGACGATGCCAACAAGCATCTCGACAAATTTTTAACCGTCACCCAAAGTATGAAACAACACGGGGTCTCCGATGACGCCCTTCGTCTTTCTCTCTTCCCCTATTCTCTAACACATCATGCCACCGCTTGGTTTGATCGTCTTCCCAAGAACTCGATTCATACCTTCGAATAAATGGTATCGAAGTTCTTAGCGAAATATTTTCCACCATCGATGGTGACGAAACTTCAAAACGATATTAGCAATTTCCGTCAGCTTCCCGACGAATCTTTATTCGAAGCTTTGGAACGCTATAAGCTTGCTATTGATTAGTGTCCAAACCATAACATACTTCTTGTTTCGATAATCGATACATTTTACAATGGTTTGACTTTGCGACATCGGGACACGATCAATGCAGCTACGGGTGGAACTTTTATGAAACGACGTCCTGAAGATTGTTACGAACTTATTGAGAACACGACTTCTCATTACAATGACTGGGATTCCTCTACCGAGAGGAATTAGTCAAGAACAACCGTTGCTCACAATTCTTCTGTGTCTAATTCTGAAATAGCCGCCATTACTAAGAAACTCGATGATTTGTCGACTGCTGTTTTACGAATGCACTAAACATCTCAGAATCAAAATCAAGTCAAAAACCATCAAGTCAATATGGTCAACAATGTTTGTGAGACTTGTGGTGGTCCTCATTCGTATTTTGAGTGCCCAACCACTGGTGGCTTCACTCACGAGAATGTGTATGCTACTTCGGGAACCTACAATATGGGTGGTAATGGATACCAACCACCGGGTGACCGAAATCTTCTTAGCTACCGTTCGAACCATTATGTTGGACCACCCGGTTTCAATCAACCGACTCAAGTTAATCAAGTCAATAAAGTTAATCAAAATGTGCAAAACCGAAATCATCAATTTAATCACAATGCTAATCAAAATCGGATGAACAATGGTTTTCAAAATCAAAATCATGGTTTTCAAAATCAAAATCGGGGAAATTATAATCAAGGCCCGAATCAAGGGAATTTTCATGGAAATTTTCAAAATGCTAATCATGGGAATTATAATCATGGAAATCAAAATTTTCAGAATCAAGGTTTCAATAACAACAATCGTGGTCAAAATTTTCAAAATCCAGTTGTGAATCAATCGTCTTCGGATGAATTACTTAAGCAGTTTATGAAAAGTCAAGAGGAGATGAATAAAATGTTAATTAATCAAATGTCTGAATTGAAGAAGTCTTTAAATGATCGACCCTCGGGCTCGAGTACTCTTCCAAGTAACACAATCGCTAACCCGAGGGGCGATGATAAGGCGATCACGACTAGGAGTGGTGTTATAATCGATGGACCAACGGCTCCGACTACCCCTTCTTCTACTTCGTCTCCCAAGGTAGTCGTCCCTGAAACCGAGGCGACAACGGATACGGAAATTCCTAGTAATAATGGAAGGACCGAGAACATCCAACCTTCGGTGGTCCCGACGTCCAAAGGAAAAGATAAAGTTGTTAACGAAACTGAGAAAGAAATTCCCGTCAAAACAAATTTGCCTTATCCGTCACGCTTAAACGAACAAAAGCACCGTGAGAAAGATAAAAACCAGATGGAAAAGTTTTATCAGTTTTTTCAAGAATTACACTTTGACGTAAGTCTCGCGGATGCTATACTTTTAATTCCAAAATTTGCGTCAATGTTAAAAGGACTTTTGAATAATAAGGAAAAATTGTTTGAAATATCACGAACCCAGATGAATGAAAATTGCTCGGCGGTTATCCTCAAAAAGCTTCCTGAAAAGCTTGAAGACCCCGGTCGATTTCTCATTCCTTGCAATTTTCCTGGGATGGTTCAATGCTTCGCCTTGGCCGATCTCGGTGCTAGCATTAACCTAATGTCGTTATCCATTTGGAAGAAGTTGTCTTTACCCGATTTAACTCCAACTTGCATGACCCTCGAGCTTGCCGACCGAACTACTTCCCGCCCGATGGGAATAGCCGAGGATGTTTTTGTTAATGTGGGAAAATTCCATTTCCCTGCCGATTTTGTCATTGTTGATATCGATGCCGACCCACGGGTTCCTCTCATTCTCGGGAGAGGTTTCCTAAGGACCGGCCGTGCTTTAATTGATGTTTTCGATGAAGAAATTACCCTACGCGTTGGTACCGAAGCCGTAACTTTTAATTTGGATCAAACCGCGAGGTACTCCTCCGAGTATGGCAAATATTCCGTTAACCGAATCGACGTTATCGACGATGTTACGGAGGAGTACGCTCAAGAGTTACTTGGTTTTACTGAACATGCTTCGAGTGGCAATCCCACTCATTCTTCTGAACCGATAATTTCCGATCCTTCCCCTTTCCTTACTCCGTTTGAGGGAAGTGATTTCATTTTGGAAGAAATCGAGGCCTTTCTTGCTAATGATTCGATTTCACCGGAAATTGATCATTCCGATTGTGACCCGGAGGGAGATGTTCTTTTGATTGAGAAATTATTGAATGAAGATCCCAACCTGTCCCTCCCTCCGATTGACCTTAAAATGGCCGAAGTTAAAGAAGTTAAGCCGTCTACTGTCCGGAGCCCGAGCTCAAGGATTTACCTCCTCATCTCGAATACGCATTTTTGGAAGGAACCAACAAACTTCCCGTTATAATTTCAAAAGAACTTAAAGATGACGAGAAGAAACGTCTCTTAGATGTGCTGAAGAATCATAAGAGTGCCATCGCTTGGCAAATTTCTGATATTAAGGGTATCGACCCTCGTTTTTGCACGCATAAGATCTTACTTGAAGACAATTACAAGCCGTTCGTTTAGCAACAACGACGGGTTAACCCGAAAATTCATGAGGTTATCAAAAAGGAAGTTATCAAACTCCTCCATGCCGGAATGATTTATCCAATCTCGGATAGCTCCTGGGTTAGCCCGGTCCACTGCGTACCGAAGAAAGGTGGAATGACCGTCGTAACTAATGAAGATAATGAATTGATTCCGACACGTCTTGTTACCGGATGGAGAGTTTGTATTGATTATCGTAAATTGAATGATGCGACTCGTAAGGACAATTTCCCACTTCCATTTATAAATCAAATGCTAGAACGCCTAGCGGAAAATGAGTTCTATTGTTTTCTTGATGGATTTTCCGGTTACTTTCAAATACCGATTGACCCTCCGGACCAGGAAAAGACTACCTTTACTTGCCCTTATGGAATTTTTGCCTATCGTCATATGCCTTTTGGCTTATGCAATGCTCCAGGCACGTTCCAAAGGTGTATGATGTCTATATTCTCGGAAATGATCGAGAAAACCATGGAAGTTTTCATGGATGATTTCTCGGTTTATGGAGATTCTTTCACTTCGTGCCTTTCCCATTTAGAAAGTATGCTGAAACGGTGTGAAGACACCAACTTGGTTCTAAATTGGGAGAAGTGCCATTTCATGGTCAAAGAGGGCATTGTCCTCGGCCATAAGATATCAAAATCCGGGATTGAGGTCGATAGAGCTAAAGTCGACGTGATTGCAAAATTACCTCATCCCACCACCGTTAAAGGAATTAGAAGTTTTCTCGGTCATGCCGGCTTTTACCGACGTTTCATTCAAGGTTTTTCTAAGATAGCCCGGCCCCTGACCCACTTGCTTGAAAAAGATGCTCCGTTTATCTTCTCAAATGAATGCATCGAAGCATTTAATATTCTTAAAAAGAAGTTAACGGAGGCTCCCATCTTAATTGCCCCCGATTGGGACTTGCCCTTCGAGCTAATGTGCGATGCTAGCAATTATGCCATTGGTGCAGTCCTGGGGCAACGCAAGTCTAAACACTTTCAGCTGATACACTATGCTAGTAAAACAATGACCGACGCTCAATACCATTATACGACTACTGAGAAAGAAATGTTAGCCTTCATTTACGATTTTGAAAAGTTTCGATCTTATTTGCTTTTGAAGAAATGCATAGTGTATACGGATCATTCGGCTCTTAAGTACCTTATGGTAAAGCAAGATGCTAAGCCACGCTTGATGCGGTGGGTTCTACTCCTTCAAGAATTCAATGTAGAAATTTGAGATAAAAAGGGAGCTGAGAACCTTGCTGCTGATCACCTATCATGTTTAGAGAATCCCCATCAAAGTGTTTTCGAGAAAAAGGATATTAACGAAGCATTTCCTCTTGAGACACTTGGGAGTTTATCACATTGTGATTCTAGTACCCCATGGTTCGCCGACTTTGCGAATTACCATGCAGGGAATTTTATCCGGAAAGGGATGTCGTTCCAGCAAAAGGAGAAATTCTTCAAAGATGTTAAGCATTATTTCTGGGACGACCCCTACTTGTTTAAGATTTGTGCAGATCAAGTGATCCGGCGGTGCGTTCACGGCAAAGAAGCCGCTGAAATTCTTATGGCATGCCACACTGGACCCACGGGGGGACATCATGGTGCCAACTTCACCGCTAAGAAAGTATTTGATTCCGGCTTCTATTGGCCGACGATTTACTGGGATGCCCATGAGTTGGTTAAATCATGTGATTCTTGCCAGCGTCAAGGAAAAATTTCTCAGAAGGACGAGATGCCTCAAAATGCTATCCAAGTCTGTGAAATTTTTGACGTCTGGGGTATCGATTTCATGGGTCCATTCCCGTCTTCTCGTGGTAACAAATATATACTCGTGGCCGTCGACTACTTGTCTAAATGGGTTGAAGCGAAGGCGATACCCACCATTGACGCCCGAGTTGTAGTGAAATTTCTTAAAAGTCTCTTCGCCCGATTTAGTGCACCTCGTGCTATTATAAGTGATCGTGGGACCCATTTCTGTAACGACCAATTCGCTAAAGTTATGCTCAAATATGGTGTCACACATCGTCTTTCTACGGCATATCATTCACAAACTAGTGGTCAAATTGAGGTCTCCAATTGTGGCTTGAAACGAATTTTAGAAAGGACCGTAGGTGAACATCGTGCTTCATGGGCCGATAAGTTAGATGATGCACTTTGGGCCTTCCGTACAGATTACAAAACATCCATTGGGTGCACTCCTTATAAGCTGGTTTATGGGAAGGCATGCCATTTGCCCTTTGAACTTGAGCACAAAGCCTACTGGGCCTTGAAACATGCTAATTTTGACCTACAAACCGCGGGTGATCACCGTAAAGTTCAATTGAATAAATTAGTCGAGCTTCGTGATCAGGCCTATGAGAATTCTTTGATCTACAAAGAGAAGACAAAGAGGATTCATGATGCTAAAATTAAAGATCACGTCTTCAATATTGGTGACCGAGTCCTTCTTTTCAATTCTCGATTAAAGATTTTCTCGGGCAAGTTAAAAACCCGTTGGTCTGGACCATTCACCATTACCCAAGTATTTCCTTATGGAACCGTTGAGCTTGCTCAACCTAATGGTCCCAACTTTAAGGTGAATGGTCATCGTATCAAACATTATTTCGGAGGGGACATACCATCCATGTTTGTCCCAGATCTCCAAACTTTCCCTAAAGATAACTAAATTCGGGGATCGAGTCAAGCTCATGTGACTCAGTAATCAAAAACAAGCGCTTCGTGGGAGGCACCCCATGCTTATCCATTTTCATTTTCTTTATTTTCTATTTTCTCTAATAACGTAACGTGAGGGGGGCAACCCTTTCCAAACTCGTGTTTTCGTGGTTGTTTATGAATGTTCAGGAATTTCCCCGAAGATTGAGGACTCTCGTGCTCGTGGTTTGTCGTTCTCTCCACTCGAGTCTCATCCTTCGCTGCTCTTTCGGAAATTCACCATATCCAAAATCTTATCGACTAACGTTTATCTCTTGGCATACTTAATAAACGGCCTTAGATATTACGTAGGATTACCCGTACCCTTAAAACATTGAGGACAATGTTTCACTTTAGTCTGGGGGGGGGTGAATCTTCGATTCGATTTAACCTGTACCATCGTCTGAGCTGTTAATTTACGCAACTCCGTTTTCCACCAAAATTTTAAATTTTTGTTACCGCTTTATAAAAAAAAAGGTGAAAAAATGAAAAAAAAAAATGAAAAATATATATGATATGAATAATAAGATTTGACACCTTGTTTTGACTTTCCTACCGGCAAGAGTAGAAATAAATGTTTCGACTTGACCGGGCGTGTTGAGCCCTAGCTCGTCTCCCTTAACCAATATAATCAAAAGATTATGGCTAAGCATCCGCGGATCTCATTACTTGGGATTTTAAATTTGCGGAGATCGAGGAATGATAGAGTTTATTTAGAAGTTTCGTGCTAAACGTGGAGTAGTTGGATCTCTTTAGAGCCCACGAAAGGTACTTGTGGCCTCCTTGTTCCCACAAGCTTGCACACCAATAATAATAGATCTCTAGGATTAATTAAGGGTATACGGTTTGGGCAATACTTAGTTTTTTCTCGTTCCCAACAAAATCTCTGCATATGGGAGTTTGGTACATATAGGGGTACTGCCAGTGTTACGGTAAAATAGACTATTGCATCTTGCCGGTTAGCAGCCGATGTTGTGATCTTAGTAAAGGCCGTAGGACTCGGGGTTTGGCATATGATTATGAATATCAATAATAATAGTCCAAAGCCAAATAAAAAGGCAGAGGAATCCATAGCTATAAAAAGCAGCGGATAGAAATCCAAAGTCATAATAAAGCTCTTACATCTTGGCGGCTCATAAACCGTTGATTGTAAAAGAAATAAAGGACTAAGGACCAAAGTATTATTAAAGTGCTTATGATTATGCAAAAATGCCAAGCTTCGACTCCAGGGGTTTCCCTAATAAAAAACTTCCGTTTCGGGTATCAAACATGGTATGTCTCGGTCGTAAATAAAAAGGGGGACCTCCACAAATCGTGTTAAATCAGAGACCTTCATGTGGACCCGATTTCTGTATGCAGGGGTTTTCGAGGGAAAGTTTGGAAACTACTTAGCGTTCAAATTTTGTGCTCTTATCGGACTAATAACTATCAAAACGAGAAAATATGAAGCAATTCATTTCTCACAAATTAAAATCTTGAGATACAAAACTTAGGACCTGGGAACAAGAGGTAATACACAATTAACTTTTGTGGGTAGTGTTAGCATCTAACATGTGGATAAACAATGATCTCGATTTTACGCTTAGTTTGGGAGCTTGTGAAAAATCAAGGATGACGATTTTTATCCGTATGGTCTCTTCTCTGTGAGAAGTGTTTCTACTCGTTGACCCTAAAAGTTATCAACAGATAAGAATTGATAATGAAAGTCAAGGCAAACCGTCACCTTTATAAATATGAAAAAGTACAAAAAGAGTAGTAATTGTTGTTATTCATGAAAATCGGAAAACGGAGCGTTTTTTAGAATAAATGAGTGATGAGGAAAAGGCTGCTCTCATAAAGGGAGTGTGATGATAAATTACCCGTCATGATTGCTAAAGATTTGAGTGATGAGGAAAAGGCTGCTCTCATAAAGGTTTTAAAGTCACATAACCAAGCAATTTCTTGGAAACTGTAACACCCCTAAATTTGGGATACGCAGCGGAAGTAAAGCTGGGTGTTACTCGAGGGCACAACAGTTATAATAATAGGAAAACAATCTCTAATTGAGTTGTTTTAGAAATTTTATTATTCAAATATCAGAGTTTACAAAATGAGGTCTGATGAGTGCTTATTCACACATCATTTTTTAGCCTTAAATCAGACTAAATATACCAAATACTAACCAAATATGCCAAGAGAATGTGTGTTTTTGTATTTGTGTATGTGCAGGTAAGGATATGTGAAAAATAAACAAAAACGAAGCCAAAACCGACAAAAACGAGCACGAGATTGGAAAAAGGTCAAAAGCCGAAGCCAGGGAAGCAAAATGATCAAAGAAAAGCTTATTTCATCATTAGAAGTCCTCAGAGATTCGTCAATGTTACATATTTGGTCCCTGGTGAAAGTTTGAAAGATTGGCGATTTCAGTCCTCCAAGTTTCACATATTGGCAAAAGTGGTCCTTTGAAGACTATTAGAAGAAAAGTCAAACTTGGTCCTCCGTTAATCAAAGAATGACAACAAAGAACCTTGGGAAAACTTTAGATAATATACAGATTTAATCCCTGAAGTTTTATGAATTACAAATTTGGTCCTTAATATTATTATTCCTAAAACCTTTAAAACATGAACAACCGGATCCAATATTATGCCCAATCCTAATCCTGCTGGCCCAAACTAATTAAAAGCCCACCTCCCTTTTTAAACCCGATCCAACGCACACCTAAGTCCAACCCACTAACCCCACCCAGTCAAAATAATAAAAACAAACAAATAACACCTTTTTCATATTTCTCGCCCCCTTTTACCCCACTTACCCAGAAACTAGAACCCTAGTTACTATTCGCCCAATCCATTTAACCAATTGATAGCAATTAAGGGTACTCTTGTCCAATTACATGCTTCTAGAAACACTCTGACATGGCAGGGAATGACAGAGTGGCGATCCGTGTGGTATTTTGTGCCTCATCATTGGGTAATAATTAATTTTCATTTTTAATCACTTTTTATTACTTTTTATTTACTAAAAAATCCAAAAAAATCAGAAAAAGCCAAGAAAAATCCAAAAATATTTTAGAAATTTATTTTTAGTTATTTTATAATTTTCAAAATTTAATTTGCATTTTTCTCACCTTATTTTCATTTTCTTTTAATTTTTAATTAGATAAATTAGTTTTTAATTCATAAAAAAATAAATCAAAAGTCAAAAAAATATTTTTCTTTTTCTTAAAATTTTCTTTTATCATTTTTAACTTTTTAAAATTATTTTCAAATCCGTAGGAGTCGTGTAGCTTAAAAGTCGCGTTTTATTTCGTACGTTAACGTTTATTAAACGTTTTAGCGTACGTTTTCGATTTTACGTTATGTTTCTAGTTGCCTTACTTGAATTACGTGTTTAAGTGATTATTTGTGCTTCATTTACTATTTCATTAGTATAATCTCATTCAAATCACTTTTTACCACTTTCACGACACGTTTCACGAATCGGGAATTCGAAATTCCATTCATCCTTCACACGGACTACGACCTCGGGTTATCCGTATTTCTTTGCGGATCTCTTGAGTAATACTATACTATATATAACTTGATTTTCAACGAATCAAGGTCCCAGTAGTTTTACAAATTGTTAAATACTTTATCAAAGAATAATAAAATATTAGCCTTCCTTCCGTATCCATGCTCCTCCATGCCATCCTTGTTTGTTATGGACCTGTGATAAACATGCTAAAAAGTCAACACAATGGTTGAGTGAATTCACAACGTTTATAAATAATAATTTGAACACATGAGCGCAAACGTTTATAAATATAAAGTGAAATGTAATATATTGCTCTAAGCCTCATGAGCGCAAACGTTAACTGCAAGAACATTCCTGTGATAATGTTTTATTACTAACATAACCAAATGAAAGTAATAATGCCCTCCAGTAGGAGTTTGTCTGTCTCCCTTGCATCTCAAATATAGTACATCTGTCTATCAATCCGGCTAGCCTATAGCTATCTATCCGGCTAGTACAAATGGGCCGTCAACTTCCAATAGATCTATTTACTATATTCGCGTTCACTCGCAAGTGATTAATGGCTCATGATATGAGGGTCTTTATCAGGAAATGCGACAGTGGGAACTTAGGCAATACAAATCAAGATAGCATACAGAAAATACTTGTGTTCGGTTTTGTAGCATGTATCTCCCCACAAGTTTAGAAAATGTATGAAAAGTGGGACTGTAAACTCACCTTGAATGATACGGTAGTCTGGATGGAAAACAACTTATATAAAGTTGATAAACGTCTCCGATACGAAACCTGAGTTGATTATGTCAAGTTTTTAGTATTCGTATTTACTTATATGTGAGTTTAATATTTGTTATTGTAATAGTTTTGTTAACGATTATTCTTTTAGTTATTATAACATGATGTCTCTAGAAAAGTTATTGGTATTAAGATTTTACCATTTTTCATATTTATAAGTTCGTTGGTTTATTAACGATATATTATCTAGGTATTTATCTATTTATATAAGTTTTATAGAAACTCGTTCTCGGCGTATAACTATTACATATATACGTTTTATAAAATAACTTGAGTCGTCTAAATGTGTTAAAACATATTCCCAAAAATATATTATTGGAATTTATATAAAAATATTACACTTTTTACCCTTGTAGTTTCTAAAATGACACTTAATACCCACGACTATTGATCATTGACAATTTCAGCCCTTGTACTAAATAATTTGTAAAAATTACATTTTTGGCCCAAGAAAACTCCATCTTTCATTTATTACAAAATTTATCCTATAGTGTTTCAAAGAAAAATAATAAAAGGGTACGTTTGGTATGTGTTAACGAGGCAAAAACAAACTCACTTTTAGACGAGACCTTTAAATCTTTTTACTATGTTATTGTTCCTTCTTAATCTATGCTGGAAGGCCTTCTATTTTTCCAAGTTTCAGAATTTTAGAAGCTCGTTTGATAGGGTAAATAAATTCACAAAGTTGGTCAATCAGAACCTATGTCGACCTAATAACAGAATGTAAAATCATGCTAATTTTCGATATTAAAGTTTACCAAATGACCTTTTGAGTATTATAACATAATATTTAACCTATCTATTCCATTCTTGAAAAGTGTTAAGGTCTATTGATCACTAAACATGTCAAAAGAATTTAAAGAGGGTGTTTGTTTTTGGCACGTTAAAAATGAAAAGAAAAAGGAAACATATGTTTTGACCTATGTGAGCTATTAGGATCTGTTAGATAACATATTTAAGGGTATCTAAAGCTTACAAATGAGATTGAAAATGTTTAGAGTACTTACTTGATACCAATTCAATTATAGGAAGGATTTTTGACAAAAAGGGCTTGTATAATGGATGTTAGACTTCCTTCTCTCCTAGGCTTCTCTAAAACTCTTATTTGGTAGCTACTTGTGACTCTAGTTCAGAATGTTTATGAGTGTGTGAGTGTGTGAGTGTTTGGTGTGTTTCGAATGATGATGAGTGAAAAGGAAGAAATATGAATCGATTTATATAGGTCTAAAGTTAATAGGAATATGATGAGGTGTTTCGCTTAGTTTCCATAAGTTTGTTAGGTAGTTTTCATGGATCAAAAGGAACCAAACAGGTGTGGACTTGTTCTAATTGTATCCTTAAGGTTCGACTGGTTTAGAATGGGACATGTGATGAGCTTGACACATTTGACCATCTTGTAACATATCAAGAGAACAAGGTGTAAGAGGATTAGATTAAGTTAAATTTCATACTAGTTTAGATGAATTTTAATAGAACTTGATTGGAACTTAGTTTAGCTGGTATTGGATTTTGTCGAGCCAACTAGAAATACGTAGAATGAGTATTGCATAATTGAGTTGGTTTGCAAGAATGGCGTGCTCGCTATAACAAGTATGACAATGTATAGTTCATTCATGTTGGATCTTTGGATAACATGGCATGTATGAAGTTAAAATACAAGTTGATATTACATGTTGTTGGAATTATGATATCATGACATTCATATAAAATAAACCAAGTACATCAAGTGCGCAAAGCAGAAGCAATTATAACAAGATCATATAACATGTAATTAATTAATCAAATATAAATAGTAAACATACCTTTGTGATTCTAGCCCGAACAATAATTAATTGCAATCTTCAAATCAAGAACCCTAATTAGGGTTTATGTGGATTATAAGAATTACCCCTTACCTCTTTTGTAATTCAATCCAAGAATCAAATAATAGTGTGTTTGAATCACGTTCTTGTACACACGTACTAATTCAAGAAAAAGTTTATGCAAGTAAATAAAACACAAAATTTGTTTGATCTATAAAAATCAAATCCCTTAAGGGATTGTTTAGATGGATCGACTAGGGACAAGAAGAAAGAGAGAAAACACCAAGATGTGTGTGTACAAGTTATGAGAAAACAATGCACCTTGGGTTTGTATATATACTAATTGAAACTTGGAGCTCAAGGCACAAAAGAGGTGGAGAACCTTCCTTGGCCGATTGGTTTAGGTGTCCCCAAAGGGATTCCGGAACCTTCCCTTGTTTCAAAATATTCATTAGTATTACTTTCCTAATCTTCTTTAATAGGTCATTAGTCATTTATCATTAAATACTAATTACTATTACTAGTTTTGTGTTTATTAATAGTTATGTATAACATTTATAAATAATTATTTCTTTTTCTCTTCATACGTATTGTGTGCAATCCCGTGATCTAGAGTTCGATCCTAACATACGACTACTAAAATAATGTCCATAATCTAACAGCTCCCACTTGGACATATTTTAATAGTGTAATCACATTGGTTAGCGTCTTGCAACACGCCGATGCCTCTAGTACGATCTTGAGTAAGGCTCCTGGAAAAACCTTTTAATGATTTCTCATTATTATTATCCTTTTGTTTCTAATACCATGTTAATAAGGATATGGATCAAAGTCATTCCTTAATTAACCATTATGTTTCTCGTTGTTAGTGATTGATCAAGATTACCAAATCATCTAAACATATTCAGGGAAGATCTTGGGCACGGCCATGCAAACATCTTGACAACCCTACGAGGGGCCCAGCAGTATTAAACTCCAAAACTAAATTTGAAGGAGCAAATTCTATCTTGACTACAAGCAAAACCCACAAATTTTGTAACACTTTTGAAAACAACCCTTATGACTACCAGTTACGTATAGCGTTAAGTTGTTCTACAAAAATGTATTACATTTATGACACTTATCTTGCATCTCAAGTCTGAGGATAACTTCTCATGATTTACTTAATAACAAAATCCATAAAGTAACATCATGTAGTTGGGATAAGTCCTATATTCGGTATCATTGAATATCATCTGAAATGGCATGACTACGCATCAATATACTTTAAGTATATTATACCAACCTTCAGATTTGTCTTGATTTAATAATATTCCCATATTATTAACTGACAACGGACAATTTAGAATAACATTTATTCATGGATTAAACATACAAATGTAGGATACAATTTATTATAAATTAAACATACCATGTATTTCAATTTATCATAATAATTGTTTAACATCCCTTATCCAAATACTAAATAGATCAATGCATGATAACTTTTGTTGATGAATTATGTCTCAAGCAATGACTTTCATACTTGTTGACAAGACATAAATCATCCAACTTTGATCTATCGGAATTTTAAGAATACTTATTTCAAGAATTCAACTATTGAAATTCTTATATGTGCATAGTCAACTATTTTGATAATGCTATATTTCATAAAAATGTGAGACATCCTTCGTATAACATCCCATGTCCCTTTCCGCTGCGATCCTAATATGGGGGTGTTATAGAATGTATAAATATAGTAAACAACTTTAAAACAAAGTCGTTTTTAAAACTTCACATTCGATAATTTATCAGAGTTAACAAAGGTCCCAAAAGTTTTTAACATAATCTAAAGTTACATAAGTTTAAAAGTTTGAAACATTATCAAATGAGAAATTTTATTAAACATGAGCCATCAAGTAGATATCCATTTCTTTGCGCCACCCATCCATGCTTAAGCCACTTACGGACCTGAGATAAAACATGCTAAAAGTAAACACAAAGGTTGAGTGAATTCATAGAGTTTAATAAGTAAGCAGTTGAATACAAGATAAATCAGTTTAAAATACGATGGGCTACGTTGTTATACGCCCATAATTAAGTTGACATGTAACAAATACAAGTCGGTTAATAAAGATTTATAGCATTGAGCTCATGAAACCGAACCTTGACCTAGATTAATAGTGCCCCGAAAAGGTAAGATTTGCCATTTACCACGTAATCTCTCAATATTATGTGACCGTTGATGTATGAGCGCTACTCACCCGGTCAGGCCCGCCAGGCCAAATATGCATATTCATAATACTAGCGTTTCCTACGGAATTAACGGTTCATGATGGGGACTTAATTGGCAAGAAATACTCAATGTCTATAATCATGTAATCGGGTCAAGCATACCAAAAACTACTTGTATTCAGTTTGTAAAACTAGCATGTATCCCCCTCACGAGGTTTATAAAACATTTAAATATGAGTAAAGGCGAGGCTATGAACTCACCGTGAACAAAGAGGAATAATCACAATCAAGCAAGCGAAGAAAGATAGTCGCGAAGCTCTACGAAGAACCTAAACATATATACGTTGTTTTAGGTTTAGAAAATAAATATTTATGCCATATGGCTATATGTTACATAAATTATGATCTTAATTGTGCTTGGTACACATATACTAAATACATATATAACAAGTTTTAGTTTGACACTAAAGAGTTATTTATAAATATGAATTTATATTCTTTATAAAAGTCAAGTGTCAAATTTATATTTGTTTCTAAGTCCAAAATATGTTATGAAGGTCCAATGATGAGTCTAAGGTTCAAATTTAGTCCAAGGGTCCCATTTTTAATCAAAAATGTTCAAATTAAGCCTAAGAGTTCAAAATATAGGAGGTGATTCAAAATATATTTAAAGTCCAAAAGTTTTATAAAATGTAAACATTTTTATACTTTTTATTCCAATGCTGATGGAAATTTTTATAACTTGCTCATCTTAGAAATTCCGTTACTTGTAAACCGTAAGTCAAAAATTTACGTTCTTTATATCCCCGGAAAGGTATTTGTCTGTACTAACAAAATTTGTGGGTCCCACTAAGTTAAAAATTCGATTACATTAGTAAAACTATTTATTTACCCATACTACTCAGTCCATCAGTTTTCAAATTTACAACTGTCCCGCGAAAAGTGCGATATATAGAGTTTTACTAACCCGATTAATTCCCCGCTTTCGGCCACGTTTAAGTTAAGATGTTATCTAAAACTTTTATGTTTTGAGTAACAGTGGGTTATTCACAGAAAAATTGACTTATACACGTTTCAAATCTGTTACTCAGAATGTGACATGTTTCACGAAAATAATTCTTGTTTAATCATCGTAATGAGTTATTCGATGAAATACCCGTCAAAATGACCACAAGACATAGGGCTATAACTAAATATTTTTATTTTAGGTCTAATGTTTACTAATTAAATCAGTTTATTCCATTTTTACCCCTGAATCAGATTCACAGTTTGCATGTCTAGTCCTTTAGGGTTTTTAGTGTTTCCTAATTATGTACCAAGCCTAATTAAGCATAATAATTTATATAATATACAAATACATCAAGATATATAACTTTTACAGAAGTGAAAATATAAATAAAATGAAAAGAGAGTGTTGAGTTTCCTTACAAAAGTGATGAACAAGAAATCAAGAACAATGGACCACAAAACCTATGATTTTACCAATAACCCTTGCACCATTTTCTTTCAATCTTTTACCCAACTTTTTATACCCTTTTTAACTTTGAAACTACTCTAATATACCAGCCCTTAAACCATCTTGATCAACACTTGAAACAACTTCCCAAAGAAACCAAGAAATGATGAGATTTGATGATGTTTTGAGTGTAATAAACCAAGAACAAGACTAGGGCTTCAAGATCTTTAATATATGATTAACAATTTAGTGAAAAATTAGATGAAATATGAGTTTGAGGGATGTTCTTGGTCGTTGATATGATGAGAAAAGAGAGAAAATGCTTACTTTGATCTCAATTGCATGTGTTAATGAGTAGTTTATGTGTTATAACTATTAGTGGAGGACAAAGTTAGTCAAAATGGAACAAGTGTCCCATGATACTCAAAATAATCAGCCAACACATAGGGGGAAAGGTGAGTGGAGTGTTTTGTGAATTAATTTTGGGTATAAGTGTGTTATAGAGTGTAGTTTTGATCCCCGGTAGTTAAAACATAGGGTTTTTAAGACGCGTAATGTAAAACCGGGTAGTAATAAAATATAAAACTTTCAAAAATGTGAAAACTTATTAACATAACCTATTTAAGTATTTTAGATGAGTGGTGAGTTCATTGAAGGGTTTAAACATCATTAAAACTGAAATCGCAAGTTAAAACGCGTTTGGTGACACCGGTTCTTGATAAAAGTGACGTAAACTATAAAAATGAAACGACAAGTATAAAACTCACTTGTAAATATGAGAATAGGTTAAAATGCATAAAACATGTAAAATTTTCATAGTCTATGGTTGATTCACGTTGTTAAAACCATAAAACGTAAATTTAAATCGCTTAAAACGTAAAAAGTGCAAGGTTTTCGTAAAATTGGAAAAAGTAAATTATTACTTTTAAAATAGAATTGTAAGGAACCAAATGTGCATAAAAAGTGTATACTAGACATAGTCTAGTGTCGGTTGAATTAATTGAACGTATGCAGATAACTTTCGACGAAGTTAATAAAAAAATAGTTAAATATTAAAATTAGTGACATTGAAATTTTACGAAATGTCACACTTCGCCACCTATTTATGATAATTAAACTTCCAAACATTTTAAAGTTTAAATTATTCTTATTCTCTTAATGTATAATGCAACTTATGCTTTTAGTAAGCACAACTAGTACATATAGCAAAGAACGAAATCCTTACCATAACTAGTATTGAGTGTCATCTCAATTTCAATAACATCATTGTATGCAACAAAAATATGTTATTAAAACTTTCCGTAAACCTTAATATCTATTATGTAATGTTTGATGCCCTTCAAACTTTCAAGTTTGTTGGCTATGACAATTTTCACAACAATTGAAAATTGTTCATCTATAGAATTTGGAAGTTGTTCCAGATTTAGGATGTGATTCTATAATCAAACATATTCATTTAGAATATTACACAAGTTATCCAATAACTTTTTAATTAGATATTAATATTGCCAAATCATCTTGTAATCAAGCATGATAAAACAAAACATGATGTTCATGAAAGATCTTTGAGTCATACTTAGATTTTATTCATGTCATTCATATCCATTTAGACTTTCTAAATAATATATCATGTTATATTAGATTCATTTACCGCTCATCTTTCAACAATGAACATTCATTCCAAGGTTGTATGTCTTATTTTCTAAATCTTTCAAGTAAAGTTTCATTCCATTCTAAGACTTAACATTTACTTATATGGAATATTACTTTTCATATGTTCTACAACATATATGATTTAAGAAATTAAACATAATACTCCCGCTAGCTTTTAGGAATACTTAGAAATTATCTTATTTCAATTATAAATCAAAACATGAATTTAATAATTAAACATAAGAGTAATCTTCTAGATGCATGCATTTATCCATCCATGGATTATTGCACTTTGTACACTTCCAAAAATTTATTTGAATTCATAAACTCCTTTTGATTACTTATTGTCCTCGCTCAAGTAATCACTCAAGAAAGAGTTTTAATATTCTATTGTCAATTTCATAAATATGACAATCATAATCTTTATATATTTAATGTGTTTAGAAAAGAATATTCAATCACAGTTAATTGCTTAAGTGTGATTAATAATCTTGTCATAAGACATGCATTAAATATGTGCACAATATTGTCCATATGATTTCTATACAAAGATTTAAACCACAAGAGTTACCTAATCTTTGAAGAAACTCATCTTCATTTTCTAGTCTAACTATTAAGATAAACCAAGTTTCTAAAATTGATTATCTTTATGGACAGCATCTTAATCATTCAAATCATGTATACTTTACCCAATTTCATATTTGGTAATGTATCATAATGATTATCAGGTTTACAATAATCCTGTAAATTATAGTTCTCAGCATATTAATCAAATATCTGAGATATATTGCTATTCTATGAATGATAATTCCATCATCTTGAGATTTAACATTTAAATGTCAACCTTTATTATCATGTTGAGATTTAACATTCAAATGTCAAACTTAATCATGATATTTACTAGTGTATTTTAGAAGATTATGTATCTTATAATTTTATCTTTTAAAGATTAAAACTCCCACTTGCTTTTAGTAATTTAAAGACTATCTTTAAATACTTAGCAAATAAAGAAACAATACAATGTTCTCTTTTGGGATATTACAAATACTTATTGATAGTTCCTGACTTAACTTTATTAATAACCTCTTCATAAGCAGTTAAACAAATTTAGAACTTCAATTTAAGACTTAATGTGATTCATCACATTCCATCATATGATAATGTCTTATTAATCTTCTATGTTGGAGTTTTATTAAATATGTCCAAGTCATACTCAACATTCTAACCTTGAAAACTTTTGGAAGAAAAGAAGTCATAGTTATCTTTAATCAAACAATATAACAAGAGTTTGATTTTCCTAACTGAACATACCATAAACATTTGATATTTCATTAGTTTTAATATTGTAAGACAATCTAACAATATTAAAGATAAACATATTCCTTTTGACTTGTCTATTTACCAACTAATTCATTTTAATGGTATAATAATATTCAAGCCAATTACATGCGTTATAACACAAGTACTTTTTACAAAGTCACTTCATGTCCATGTCTTTACAAGAAAACATAAACTGTTATAATCCCACTATACGTTATAAGTCATTTAACAATTTAATAACTTCATGTATATGTCTTAATTAAAAAATACAACAAGTTAACGTCTTACTTTATTTTAAGTCTTGTAACAATTAAAAGACTTTATGTTTATATCTTTACAATGAAACATAAACATGTTTAACTAAAGTAATTATGAACACCATCTTTTGGTTTCAATAGTAATTTCAAGTTAATTTATTACTTCACAATAATGTAAATAACATTATTTCTTCATTTCTTTATGTCATTCCAAGAACACATAAATATTCAGATTGAAGTAGCATTAGATTACTTAATTAATTTATGTCATTCCATGAATTCATAAATCTATAAATTAAAGTAGTCTTGATATCATATTGACAGATGTTCTAATAGGTATCTAATTTAGAAACTGCAAATTCTCATAGTTCAATTACATCAGTTGATCTGCTAGTAATGAAAATATGAAATTCACCTTGTTGTTGCAATCTAGTTAAGCTCTCACATAACATAAATTGTAACACCAAGTGTTTCTAGAATTAATATTATAACATTATTCTCTTACCTTGTAGTCAAGAGAATCCATTAAATCACATCTTTATGAGTTGTTTCTTGCACACATTAAAGATAACATTTCTCCCACTTGTGCATGGAACAACCTCATATAGTTGATAAACAACATGCCATGCATTTTTTTATGTGTTCAATATGATTGTGTCATAGATTTTAGCATAACAAGTATATGTAAAATAATAATGTCTAGTAAGGAAACGTACAAGACTATCCTTAAAAGTATGAGTGTCTACACTTGAAAAGTAATTATCTTTAGCTACCAAGATGTCAAAGCTTGTAACTCCCACTGAATTAAAGATCATTACAATAATTCCTTATTCAGTGATAAGTACACAATACTCCCACTGAATTTGACAACATTGTAAATGTTTCATATCCAGTGAAAACAAATATTGTGTCTTTAACTTTCCTACACCTTTAAATGTCCATGCGTAACAATTACTTATGCACTAAAGAGTGTATTCTACTACGTAAATGATGGACTATCCATCAAATGCTATTAACTTGAAAATTGGGCATGCAATTTCTTCCTTAACAGGTCTACCATCCTACAATGTATGTAGCACCTTTAAAATAGTCAAAACAACTAGTTTGTCTTTAAACATTTTACAGTAATTAGTCTAGCTTCTAATTATAATAACTCATAAAATGTCATACATAATTTTCTGTTAACCAAATATCATATTTGTTACTAAGAATTTAATCACCAAATGAGGATGATAAAATCCCTATGAAAAATATTCGCAATTTTCTTAACTATTAAAAAATTTGCTATGAGTTATATTAGAATTTAGACATATCTAATATTTCTATTATCCTTTCTCATTCATGAAAAGGAATAGGATTGTGTCTCACTCTTCTTTCATAGAAAGGAGACTTCATTTGTCTTTTAAGTAAATTATTCTTAATCAAACATTTGTTTGAAAACAGAACGAGATCAATTTACCAAAGCCCAAAGTGCGTTTACGGTTTGAATGTTGCATTAATACATTAAAACGAATTACAAAATTCAAATTCAGTATTTTCGATAATTAGATCTTTAAGAAAATAAAATACCCATTGGTAAATATTCATATAAACCATAGTATTTTCTTAAAGCTAGGATCCTAATTGACATAGTACCATTACATCAGTTGATCTGCTAGTAATGATAGTATTCAAAAAGGTACTTGTCGAACAATAATTGCCAATATCATATTGCAATTCCTAGATTATTATGGGATTTACTTTCACAAAACTTTTGCAAAGTAAGCATGTTTCATCCCCATCTAATGCCTTGAGTCCAAGATCTCACTTCCTACTCAATTTAAGTCGTCTAACTTAAAAACTGCAAACTCACAAATCCATCACATCAGTTGATCTACTAGCAATGAATTTATGAAATTTACCTCTCTATTGCAATCTCGCCAAGTTCTCACATGACGTAAATTACAACTTCAAGTGTTCTTAATTAGATGGCATTTGACTTAATTTTATAAGGGTATTAATTTTGACGTGATCAAAATAATGTATGAAGAAGCATGCATACAACTTCATAACATTGGTTTTACAAAACATTTTTATTACCAATTTGCTAAGAGTAAAATAACAAAGTTTTGATTGAGGTATCGGGTTCACCAATTAAAGAATTACCAACAATTATCGTCCACTATATCGTACTTTTGCATAAGCCCTAAGGCTTAGTGTTTCGGATAATCATTGTGGAATTGTGGTGAATTCACCCTTAAGATGACAATGTACGTAATATAGTGATATAGGTAAGTCTAGAGTCGGCAACCAAGCAGTTGTAGAGAACCGGTAGGTGCATGAGCTTTAAAAACCCCTCTCTACAAGTACGTTGGATGGCAACCTTCGGTCCGCCTTTCGCACACTATGTACAAAAACATCAATTAACCATTCCTTTGAAATTTACTCTTAAAACCAAAACAATTTCGCCATTTATTTAGTCCGTATTATTTTTCTATTCAAAAAATTACCCTTTTCATTTATAAACATGTCTAACATAATAATAAACAAAAACAAGTAATATAAAATAAAAAATAAAACAACTAAATAAACATATACATAATCATAACAATTAAATATGTATAAAACATGTAGCCACATGCAAATCTTATTCAATAGTTCTATTAATAATCAAATCTAGGTGTATAACGTATTTATTCAATTAAGGCTTTATTCTTCTAGGAAAAAGAGCCACATACATCGATAAATCGATTGCGTAAGCCAAAACAAAATAAATACCACATAGCACATAATTGATTACTTAATATTGGAGTCTTCCTCAATTTGACATCTATTAATAAATTTACATGTTTCGATATAACTTAACCATTAATTAATATAAACAATTTAAACCATTTAAATTATCACACAATATAAAATCCATGCAAATATGCACTTTTTCATGGATTTAGCTTAACAATTAACATATTGCACCAAGATCGTTTACTAAAACGCATAACAAATTACATGACATCCTAGGGTTTCTAATCATATTAAAAAAAATCAAAAACCATAAACCCTAAAACCCTTTAAGGTCTAAATCGACCCATAAAAAAAATTAGGGTTAGGAATCTAAAAACCCTAAAAACATGTAACTAAACAAATCAAGATCCAATTTTTATGCGTTTCGATAATTAATTACACATTATAACGGCTCTAGATGCCACTGTTGGAATTATGATATCATGACATTCATATAAAATAAACCAAGTACATCAAGTGCGCAAAGCAGAAGCAATTATAACAAGATCATATAACATGTAATTAATTAATCAAATATAAATAGTAAACATACATTTGTGATTCTAGCTCGAACAAGAATCAATTGCAATCTTCGAATCAAGAACCCTAATTAGGGTTTATGTGGATTATAAGAATTACCCCTTACCTCTTTTGTAATTCAATCCAAGAATCAAACAATAGTGTGTTTGAATCACGTTCTTGTACACACGTACTAATTCAAGAAAAAGTTTATGCAAGTAAATAAAACACAAAACTTGTTTGATCTATAAAAATCAAATCCATTAAGGGATTGCTTAGATGGATCGACTAGGGACAAGAAGGAGAGAAAACACCAAGATGTGTGTGTACAAGTTATGAGAAAACAATGCACCTTGGGTTTGTATATATACTAATTGAAACTTGGAGCTCAAGGCACAAAGGAGGTGGAGAACCTTCCTTGGCCGATTGGTTTATGTCACAACTCACCATTTCAGGTCATTTCAGGTCATTTCCCGAACTTTGGAAAAACACTATTCATCAAACACTATTCATCAAAACACTATTCATCAGTTTACTATTCATCATTTTTGGTGTCAGTTTGACATTCCGAGAAGCATTCAGAAATTTTACTATTCACAGAACACTATTCATTGCGGGAAAAGATTTCATCATTCACGTGCATTACACATTTCATCGTAAATTTAGTTTACGAGTATTCAAATTCGCGTAACCGTATTGGTTCAGGTGCGAATTCATGCATTATCAGTAATGACATTTCATACGGACTGGAGATAGTCTGCATATCATCAGTAGGTCATTTACATGTTATACCACTCTCAGGATTTTCAAATTACTATATTCAGTACATTTAACGTTTTTACGTATAAGTAATTATAGTAAACGTTAACACCCGGTTTATACACGACGAATATATCTAAATATTCCCACAATGGTCCCGACATATTTTTATATCCATTTTAACATCATAAAAGTTATAACATTCAGTTACCCAGTATTTTGGAAATTTATTTTATTTTTAACGTACGCGTATAAATATAACGACGGTTTTCGTTAAAACTAAACAATAATCACCCGATTACTCAGTAAATGTACCCAACATATTTTTAATATGTTTTTAACATTATTTTAACTTTATTTCATCCCGGTAAACTTCGTGAACATTTATTTCTAATAAAACCGATACCCGATCGTAACTAAAAACGCTAACTAGTGCAAATTCTTACAAGTATTTCTAAATAACCACCAAGTACCCCTACCCCCCCCCCTCCTACCCTTTGAAAACCGGCCCCAAGACCACCCCTTAACCTATTGCATTAACTCCTAAGTATAATACTAATAAACCTTACAAAACCTAACTTTACTAATTACCTAAATCATAATACATACTTTTCACCAAGAACAAAGTTCATCATCTCTTCTTCCTCCTCTTGAAACCCACGACCCAAAACCAAACTCATTGATCAAGTGATCATTTTTCATGAAGTAAAACACAAAAGTTGTTCATTTTACAAGTCTAATCAAGATACAAGCAACAAAAACACAAGAACATCAAGTATAATCATCCAATAATCATCTCATTTTGTCAAGTAAGTTTTCATCTTTATTTTTTCATGAATCATCCTATTTTTACATGTATTACATAAGTATCATGCTAAAAACCATGTACAAGTAGCTATACTACACTTTATTTTGGCTAAAAAGAAACATACAAACCCTAACTTTCTTGTTATGAATCCCCTAGCTCTAATAACTTGGTTAGGAGTCCATGGCACCCTAAGAAGGTGTATGGTAAGATTAGATTAGTCATGTGGTGATTACAAGAGGTTTGGTGATGGTAGAAATTGGTTTTTAACCTTGGAAACTTGATTTGGAACCTATTGTAGACATGCTGTCCCGTTTTGTAAAAATCTGGAAAATCAGTAAACACCAAGGAAACTTTGGCAAAATTTTTAGAAAATACTTTCAAAAACGAATCCGTAGGCGAAAGAACGGATTAAAAAGAGTCTATAACGAAGGAGTTATGATTTTTGCAAGATTGTAGACGAAAAGTATTTTTCAGAAAATGTTTGCTGTTGGACGTTTTTCGTCGGTCAAAAAGAGGCTTTAGAAGTAACCCGGAGGAGCCGAGCTTTCCAAAATATATTACTACATACTAAGACGTAACCGTGGACATAAAGAACAAGTAAAACGGACAAGTAACGACAAAGATATACACGTTTGAATATCGGCTAAAACCACTTTATATTTGACAGCTTTTATTAAATTTTGGCGCAAAAACTACGAAGTACATTTTCAAGCTAGAAGTAATATTAAGTACCAAGCTTTATAACTAATGTAGTATTAGTTATCACGAGTATATTTTCATCATTTCAAAGATTACAACCCGAGTATTTCAACGCTAACATGGAAACTTACGATATATATATATATATAAGTATATATATATTACAACTAGCTTATTATATTTTCTAATAGCAATATTTTCCAAATTCTTGGATTATATACTTTTGATAACAACAAGTGTTTTTCAAAGAGTAGAGTGGTATAGAAACATGAGCATGGACATTCATAAACATCATTTGGTGATCTAAACGAGATCATTCATCATTCATATTAGGTTGCGGCTAGTATGCGCGCCTTGTTTTTCAGCTCAGTACATGTTCATGGTACCATCATATTGGGTTACGACAGCAAATTGTTCATTGGTGTTCATTTCATTTCATCACAGTTTCATCAGTTAAGGTGAGTTTTCATAGCCCCGTTTTCAATTCAACATTTTTGATTGTTTTCAAATCCCACGGGGGGAATACATTGCATCAATTATTTCAGTACGAGCCCAAGTATTCAAACATGTACATAGCTTAAGTTACCTTGCCAAGTGCTAAGTCCCCTGTAACATCATGAACCGTTAATTTCAAGTACTAAGCGAGAGTGAGTGGATAGATCTATCGAGGGTGACGCCTCCATCCGTGGTAGTGGATACCAACAGTAAGCGGATGCATGTCATGTCTTTTACATTTGAATGTTTCGGCAGAACATTCGGGAGGGGCATAGAATTTCATCAGTCATAGCTTCGGTGTCATGAGCTTAAGGCTATTGTACAATTTTCACGAGATTTTTATCTTGCATTTTTACTTGTGGTGGCCGTACATCAGTACATTTTACAAACCTATGGAATTCACCAACATTCGTGTTGACGTTTTAGCAATGTATTTCAGGTTATTAAGGTAGCTCATGTGACATGCATTTGGACCTTCATGGAGTCGCGGAGTCGACGCGTCTCATCATTATTTCATGCACTTATGTAAACATTTGATCTAGTATGACTTGTTTTTCATGAACATGTAACACATTTTGGGGACCTCATTTTGTAAACTCTGAATTATTTCAATGATCAAATGCAGTATTTTCCAAACGACACTTTAGGTCGTTCAATGTAACTGTAACTGTGGTGCTATGACAGACACCCCCAGGTATTCCATTCCGCTGCAAGTCAGGTAAATTGGGGGTGTGACAGATTGGCATCAGAGCTAAGGTTATAGCGAACTAGGATGTATCTTGGACCCTAGACTATAACCACATCAGCATAGCATCTCATCATTTCATCATAAGTGCATAATCATGATACATGTTGTTTTATACATACCTTGTGCGAGTTATTTATACTCATATCCGTATATGTATATCATTTTATTGACCTGGTTCACAAGTGACATGTCTTCAGATACTCACCCTGACATCCTTTTATCGGATACCGACATTGAAGATGCCTTGTCATCTTCCACTACCATTATACCATCAGTTGCACTTACACCACCATTAGTACTATTGATTTGCCATAGGAACAGAGTCTTCCTATCATTCAGCCCGTACATAGAATGCCTTTTGGTAGTGTATTCAGAATTTATCTTAATGGACTTATTAGGATGCTTATTGCAAGGAAGATAGTGTGTTTTCTTTCCATCACTAGTAGGGCACTTACTACTCAGGTACTATCACCACCATCAGTTACTTATTACACTATTGGCCTTCCCACAGTGTGTACTTTAGTTTTACCTTTTGGATGTCGCGAGGTAGCGCGAAAGAGGGTAGTATTCCATACACTAGTACCATCATTGTCATTTTCCTTTTCCATTCCCACTTGACATGAACTAGATGACACCTAGTAGATAATACCAATAACACGGACTCAACAGAAACATCCGCAGATTCTTCAGGAATGGTTCAGAACCTACATTATCTAAGATTTGATAGATGCACAACTTCAGATACCACTTCAGGACTATCCGAACCTTATGATGCCACAAACCTGATTTCACACAGAGGGACACCAGGAAGTCCCTGGACCAGACTTATATCCTCCCTCCTTTAGCGGAACTAGAAACACAAAGGAATTTCTCAAATGGTTCGAAGACATAGAAACAATATTTCAATGTGGCGACTGTCGTAAGGAATACAAGGTTAAGTTCGCCACATGCACTTTTCAGAATCATGCCCAGGAATGGTGGACCAAAAATATTAAGATGGTGGGAGTTGATGCTGCCTACTCACACTCTTGGGAGAAACTAAGAAGGATGATGGGTATAACATTTTGTGTAGGAAGTGAATTACGAGCAAGGGAACAGGAAACACTAAACTTTATCATGGTAGGAAATGATGTTGACAAGTACACTACTCATTTTTATGAATCAACACGGCTAGGTCCTGCAATGGATGAACCGGAAAGCAAGAAACTTGAAAAGTACATTATCAAAATGGCGATCGAGGCAAAGGAACTCATAGTTCACGCCGAGACATCAGGAAACAACAGTGACAACAAGAGGAAGTGGAACAACAATCTAGGTTGCAATGCTGCTCAACAATCACCCAAAGGACAAGAAATGAATAGAGCCTTTGCTGCAGAACCGCACACAAAGAGAAGGTATATTGGAAAGTTACCTTACTACAACCTGTGTAATCAATATCACCAAGGTCATTGCAGTAAAACGTGTGGAGTGTGCAAGAAGCAGGGTTATAGGACTGAACATTTGAGGAAACTCACAAATCAGAAAATCCCAGGGAATTGCTTCAAATGTGGAAACTTTGGGCATTTCAAGAATGACTGCCCGGAACTAAGGAACAAGGAAAAATCAGGAACTTGGAATCAAGACTGAATCGCTCGAGGAATAGCGTGAGTTGTTGAAAGAGAACCGTCAGGATATTAGAAACATCAAGGATAACAACAATGCTTCAGCAGGAGGAGCTTTGTTTCAAAACCGTAGTTCGAGCCCTTTAGGGTTGTATCTTTCCTTTTGTACTTACCGTTGGTACGATGACATGACCTAGTGGTATTAAGCACTTTCCTATCCAATGTAGTATCTATCCTTTGTTACCTAGGTGATAATCATAACCATCATTTACTCCATTTTCTATCCCGATTGCTCAGACTTCAATCGTTTCGCAACATTATAGCATTGTCTCATCAGGAATTAGGTTGATTTCGTTTTTGACGAATTTGTAGACTATTACCATTCGACAAGATTCACTCACGTATCCAATACACCATTCAAGCTATTTTACTATCATATGGGGAAACTGTTTTACAGAAAAATTTTCTGAAGTAAGCTATTTTATTACCATCCTATACATTGATTTTTCTGTCATTACACCAAGTATTTACTATTGTTACGCGAAGCAATTTTCATGTTACTTGAAAGAAAACATCAGGATACCATTTTAATAACAATGCGTTGAACACCATCTAAAACTTTTGAGGAAAGTTAAGATATTTTGACAAAATCCAACATCGCATCATTAGTCCTCAATTATACATAGCCTGATCACCTATGTAAAATTCAGGAAGGATTATGCCATGAAGGAAATAATTACCTTTTCAAAGGATTGTGATAACAATCTTCATTCAAAAGCTTTGTAAACAAAGGAACTCATTCATAAACATCCATTTTGCCGAACTATCCCTGGATACTTACCCTACCTGTCACTCATTCAGACATTAAGTTGGATTTTCCCATTGACTTCCCTAGGAGAGACTTTCCATATCAATTACATGCAGGTTTCCTCAATACAATAAAAGCAACGAAAGGATTACAGAACTACTAACCAGGACTAGAAGTATATAGTGAGAGAATTCATAACTCAACAACAATCCTAAGATACTGCGAGACCATCTGAATCACCATCTCTGACTTAGTTGTCAAATTCTATCATTTAAGGGTACTAGCTATACTGAGCTACAAGATTGAACTCAATAAATGTCCGCAGGACAACACAATAGAAATAAACCAAGCTTCTAATTGAGACTGTAGAGCATTTCATTTAAACATGGCCTCATCCATACATAAACTTTCCTGCAGTAAGTTTTCACAAAGGACAATTGTTTGAATCAAGTATATCGATGTAATTTCCTCTAAGGCCTTATGTCACTAGAAATTTCAGATAACCTCACCTTCATACCAAGCAAGGGATCAAACCGGAACATATCTCCTCATCTACATGGGAAAACAGAATAGACATTCATCGACACAACATCAAATGATACCTTAGTCTTGTCTATTACAACGATAAACAATTTCAGGACTTAAGTTAGTCTAAATACCTATGCTTGTAGTTATGCCAGATAACCATCAATAGACATTATGCAACCTCAGGAACTAAGTGTTAGACATCTATGCATTTAAGCGAACATTTCCTATTCTATCATTTTATCCTTTTCAGTGTTTTCACTTTTAAATAAAGTTGATGCGTTTACATAAATCACATACCTTGTGGAAAAATGATTTCTGAAATTCCTATTTTGAACAAGTACGATCCTTTTTGGTCAATCTTTAGCAACACTATTGTACAATGAGAAATATACATAAACATCAAACTTTGGTAAGCAGTCTTAATCACAACATGTTTGAAAACATTTTTCTACTTCATAACTACTGAAATTTTGAATCATCAGGAAAAATATTACTTAGTAAATCATTTGCTCCATTTTTCTAAATTCGTTTATTCAGAAAAAGGATTTCAACCAAAACTCACAATCGCGAGACAAATTTCCAGAACAAATTTCCCTACAACATCGCTTATGCATTCAGGATTTGTGACTTGACAATAGAGAATATTTGGAATATGTGATGAAGGAATTAGGAGAAACATCACAAATTGATCACGAACTTCAGTACTGGAGACCAAACCCAATAGACAAAGAAGGACATATGTCTTATCATCCGTTGGAACAAAACACAAGGAATCTAATTGTTACCTATATTCTATCCCTTCAGATAACGCCAAGTTCGGAGGACCAAACGTTGTGGAATTAGTCACAAAGGTTTATTGTACCCATTTCAGTTATTTTCCTGTTAAGGAAACCGTTTCAACTTGGACCTCAGGTAATCATTTCAGGATTTCCTTCAGAAACCCATTTAGATGTGAACATCACCTATCACCCTCAAACCGATGGTCAAAGCGAGAGAACAATTCAAACATAGGAAGGTATGCTCAGAGCATGAGTGATTGACCCTGTAAATGGTTGGACTAATCATTTAACATAAATCAAATTCATCTACAACAATAGTTATCACACCAACAGCGAGAAACTGGCAGAAGTTAGATTGGTACATAACACACATCATTTGGATTGGATATCCTAAACAACAAACCATCCAGATTCAGGTAGGAGAACAAACTAAGTTAAAAGCATTGCCTTGGATTGGCATGATACAAATTGGATAACAAGAGAAGTTGAACTTTTAGCATATTGGACTATTTAAGATTCATTTTAGAATCGACCAACTAGCATACAAACTTGAGTTCTGGCAGAATTCAGCAGTATATATTACCAGTGTCACATTTAAAACATTAAGAAGCGTAGACCATCTATTGATGGGCCAAACTTGGAAAAAGCTCAACTCATTAGTTCAGTAGGCATTCATGAGATAATCAGAAATTTTCTACAAGTCAAGAATCAGTTACAAGTTCAATAAGTCGTAAACCATTAAAACTTCAAGTTCTGCAGAGTTATGCAGAAAGTTCTGCCTAGGAAAGGCATGTTATCGTTCAGAAAACTTGGAAAGTTACACCAATATACACTGGACCATTTATATTTTGACAGAGAAGGCATAGTGGCCGTCAGACTTGAACATTGTCAGAGAACAACAGGATTACACGAACATATTTCACATTTTCAGATCCCCAGAAATGACTTTCAGATGAGTCACTCATGATTCCATTGGAAGGGATCCAACCCAAATGACAATCTCAGACCTTGTAAGAGAACCAACAGAAATCATGGACCGTGTGGTCAAACAGTTGAATCAGAGTTGAATTCCTATCGTTAGAGTTCGCTGGAATTCTCGAATATCATCACCTTTTCATCAATACATTCTCAGAGACCAACATAAACTGAACTTCGGGACGAAGTTCCTTTTAGGGGGGAAGACTGTCACAACTCACCATTTCAGGTCATTTCAGGTCATTTCCCGAACTTTGGAAAAACACTATTCATCAAACACTATTCATCAAAACACTATTCATCAGTTTACTATTCATCATTTTTGGTGTCAGTTTGACATTCCGAGAAGCATTCAGAAATTTTACTATTCACGGAACACTATTCATTGCGGGAAAAGATTTCATCATTCACGTGCATTACACATTTCATCGTAAATTTAGTTTACGAGTATTCAAATTCGCGTAACCGTATTGGTTCAGGTGCGAATTCATGCATTATCAGTAATGACATTTCATACGGACTGGAGATAGTCTGCATATCATCAGTAGGTCATTTACATGTTATACCACTCTCAGGATTTTCAAATTACTATATTCAGTACATTTAACGTTTTTACGTATAAGTAATTATAGTAAACGTTAACACCCGGTTTATACACGACGAATATATCTAAATATTCCCACAATGGTCCCGACATATTTTTATATCCATTTTAACATCATAAAAGTTATAACATTCAGTTACCCAGTATTTTGGAAATTTATTTTATTTTTAACGTACGCGTATAAATATAACGACGGTTTTCGTTAAAACTAAACAATAATCACCCGATTACTCAGTAAATGTACCCAACATATTTTTAATATGTTTTTAACATTATTTTAACTTTATTTCATCCCGGTAAACTTCGTGAACATTTATTTCTAATAAAACCGATACCCGATCGTAACTAAAAACGCTAACTAGTGCAAATTCTTACAAGTATTTCTAAATAACCACCAAGTACCCCTACCCCCCCCCCCCCCCCCTCCTACCCTTTGAAAACCGGCCCCAAGACCACCCCTTAACCTATTGCATTAACTCCTAAGTATAATACTAATAAACCTTACAAAACCTAACTTTACTAATTACCTAAATCATAATACATACTTTTCACCAAGAACAAAGTTCATCATCTCTTCTTCCTCCTCTTGAAACCCACGACCCAAAACCAAACTCATTGATCAAGTGATCATTTTTCATGAAGTAAAACACAAAAGTTGTTCATTTTACAAGTCTAATCAAGATACAAGCAACAAAAACACAAGAACATCAAGTATAATCATCCAATAATCATCTCATTTTGTCAAGTAAGTTTTCATCTTTATTTTTTCATGAATCATCCTATTTTTACATGTATTACATAAGTATCATGCTAAAAACCATGTACAAGTAGCTATACTACACTTTATTTTGGCTAAAAAGAAACATACAAACCCTAACTTTCTTGTTATGAATCCCCTAGCTCTAATAACTTGGTTAGGAGTCCATGGCACCCTAAGAAGGTGTATGGTAAGATTAGATTAGTCATGTGGTGATTACAAGAGGTTTGGTGATGGTAGAAATTGGTTTTTAACCTTGGAAACTTGATTTGGAACCTATTGTAGACATGCTGTCCCGTTTTGTAAAAATCTGGAAAATCAGTAAACACCAAGGAAACTTTGGCAAAATTTTTAGAAAATACTTTCAAAAACGAATCCGTAGGCGAAAGAACGGATTAAAAAGAGTCTATAACGAAGGAGTTATGATTTTTGCAAGATTGTAGACGAAAAGTATTTTTCAGAAAATGTTTGCTGTTGGACGTTTTTCGTCGGTCAAAAAGAGGCTTTAGAAGTAACCCGGAGGAGCCGAGCTTTCCAAAATATATTACTACATACTAAGACGTAACCGTGGACATAAAGAACAAGTAAAACGGACAAGTAACGACAAAGATATACACGTTTGAATATCGGCTAAAACCACTTTATATTTGACAGCTTTTATTAAATTTTGGCGCAAAAACTACGAAGTACATTTTCAAGCTAGAAGTAATATTAAGTACCAAGCTTTATAACTAATGTAGTATTAGTTATCACGAGTATATTTTCATCATTTCAAAGATTACAACCCGAGTATTTCAACGCTAACATGGAAACTTACGATATATATATATATATAAGTATATATATATTACAACTAGCTTATTATATTTTCTAATAGCAATATTTTCCAAATTCTTGGATTATATACTTTTGATAACAACAAGTGTTTTTCAAAGAGTAGAGTGGTATAGAAACATGAGCATGGACATTCATAAACATCATTTGGTGATCTAAACGAGATCATTCATCATTCATATTAGGTTGCGGCTAGTATGCGCGCCTTGTTTTTCAGCTCAGTACATGTTCATGGTACCATCATATTGGGTTACGACAGCAAATTGTTCATTGGTGTTCATTTCATTTCATCACAGTTTCATCAGTTAAGGTGAGTTTTCATAGCCCCGTTTTCAATTCAACATTTTTGATTGTTTTCAAATCCCACGGGGGGAATACATTGCATCAATTATTTCAGTACGAGCCCAAGTATTCAAACATGTACATAGCTTAAGTTACCTTGCCAAGTGCTAAGTCCCCTGTAACATCATGAACCGTTAATTTCAAGTACTAAGCGAGAGTGAGTGGATAGATCTATCGAGGGTGACGCCTCCATCCGTGGTAGTGGATACCAACAGTAAGCGGATGCATGTCATGTCTTTTACATTTGAATGTTTCGGCAGAACATTCGGGAGGGGCATAGAATTTCATCAGTCATAGCTTCGGTGTCATGAGCTTAAGGCTATTGTACAATTTTCACGAGATTTTTATCTTGCATTTTTACTTGTGGTGGCCGTACATCAGTACATTTTACAAACCTATGGAATTCACCAACATTCGTGTTGACGTTTTAGCAATGTATTTCAGGTTATTAAGGTAGCTCATGTGACATGCATTTGGACCTTCATGGAGTCGCGGAGTCGACGCGTCTCATCATTATTTCATGCACTTATGTAAACATTTGATCTAGTATGACTTGTTTTTCATGAACATGTAACACATTTTGGGGACCTCATTTTGTAAACTCTGAATTATTTCAATGATCAAATGCAGTATTTTCCAAACGACACTTTAGGTCGTTCAATGTAACTGTAACTGTGGTGCTATGACAGACACCCCCAGGTATTCCATTCCGCTGCAAGTCAGGTAAATTGGGGGTGTGACAGTTTAGGTGTCCCCAAAGGGATTCCAGAACCTTCCCTTGTTTCCAAATATTCATTAGTATTACTTTCCTTATCTTCTTTAATAGGTCATTAGTCATTTATCATTAAATACTAATTACTATTACTAGTTTTGTGTTTATTAATAATTACGTATAACATTTATAAATAATTATTTCTTTTTCTCTTCATACGTATTGTGTGCAATCCCGTGATCTCGAGTTCGATCCTAACATACGACTACTAAAATAATGTCAATAATCTAACACATGCATGATACAGCATCCATTTAGTTAGACTTTGCATGTTCATGTTACATTATATTGGAACACGTATGCATGGTTGGTGTTTGCATTGATTTGGTTAATATTAGTATTTTAGTGTAGAGTTTGATCCCGGTAAATACTAATGTTAATCCCTTAAATCACGAAACTTAATTTCGGGTGACGTAAAAATATAAAGTTTATAAAAATATTAAAAGCTATTAACATACTTAATTTTTATATTTAAAATGAATCGTGTGTTTATCAGAGTGTTTAAACGTTATTTAAACTAAAAATTTATAGTGATAATAAATGGAAGTTAACAGTTAACTGGATAACCTAAAAAGTTTCATTAAAACTCTAATAAATGGCTAACGTTTAATTTGAATGTTTAATAATTGTACTATTAACGAAATAACGTAAAGTGATAAATAAAAGTTGAAAATTTTTATACTTGACATATGAGGAATGTTTATTTGAAATGAACTTAAAACGTATGGTGCTGGTGAGAATGTCTATTAGGAATGTAAGTTACGTCGCATTAGTTTGTTGTGGTGATCAAATAAACTCGTAACGTTTAATAAAAAAAAAATAGACGTGGAAAAATGGATAAATATTAGTTTAATTTAAGTGAAAATTTGCCGGTGGTTACAGAAACTCTCCGACATTAAGGGTATCAACCCAGAATTTTGTACGCACAAAATTTTAATGGAGGATGACTTTAAACCAGCAGTCCAACAACAAAGAAGGGTTAACCCAAAAATTCATGAGGTCATCAAACAAGAAGTTTTAAAACTTCTTGATGCCGGTTTGATTTACCCTATCTCGGATAGTCCTTGGGTTAGTCCCATCCATTGCGTTCCAAAAAAGGGTGGCATTACTGTTGTCACAAACGAAGAAAATGAGTTGATTCCAACTCAATTGGTTACCGGTTGGCGTGTATGCATTGACTATCGTAAGTTAAATGACGCCACCCGTAAAGACCACTTTCCTCTACCCTTCATGGACCAAATGCTCGAGAGATTAGCGGGGAATGAATATTACTGTTTCCTCGATGGTTTCTCGGGTTATTTTCATATCCCCATTAATCCACAGGATCAAGAGAAAACTACCTTCACATGCCCTTATGGTACCTTTGCCTACCGGCGTATGCCATTTGGATTATGCATCGCTCCTGGCACGTTCCAAAGGTGCATGATGTCAATCTTTTCAATCATGTCTCTCCCATTTAGACAACATGCTCAAGCGTTGTGAAGACACAAGGTTATGTCTAAATTGGGAGAAAAGCCACTTTATGGTCAAAGAGGGCATTGTCCTCGGCCATAAATTTTCAAAAAATGGGATTGAGGTTGACAAAGCCAAAGTGGATGTCATCGCAAAATTACCTCATCCCACTACCGTCAAAGGTATTAGGAGCTTGTTGGGTCATGCTGGTTTTTATCGTAGGTTTATTCAAGATTTTTCCAAAATCGCCCGACCTATGACCCATCTCCTCGAGAAGGATGCTCCTTTTATCTTCTCACCCGAGTGCATTGAAGCTTTTGAAACTTTGAAGAAAAAGCTTACTGAAGCACCGATTCTTGTTGCCCCCGATTGGGACTTGCCCTTTGAACTTATGTGTGATGCTAGTGATTATGCAATAGGGGCAATCTTGGGGCAACGCAAATCAAAACACTTTCAGCCGATACACCATGCGAGCAAAACAATGACCGAGGCTCAAAGTCATTACACCACCACTGAAAAAGAATTATTAGCAGTGGTGTATGCCTTTGAAAAGTTTCGGCCATATTTGATATTGACCAAATGCATAGTGTATACGGACCACTCGGCTTTGAAGTACCTCTTTGCAAAACAAGATACAAAGCCGAGACTACTCCGTTGGGTTCTTCTCCTGCAAGAATTTGATATCATAATTCGTGATAAAAAAGGAGTTGAGAACCTAGCTGCTGATCACCTCTCCCGTCTTGAAAACCCTCACCAAGATGCTTTCGAGAAAAAGGAAATAAACAAAACATTTCCTCTCGAAACCCTCAATGCGGTTTCTTTTCGTGGAGATTCGACTACCCTATGGTTTGCCCATTTTGCAAATTACCATGCGGGTAACTTTGTTGTGAAAGGGATGTCGTCCCAACAAAAAAATAAATTACTTAAAGATGTAAAACACTATTTCTTGGACGACCCCTACTTGTTCAAAATATGCGCGGATCAAGTCATCCGGCTGTGTGTTTATGGTCAGGAAGCCACTGAAATTCTCAAGGCTTGCCATGCTGGTCCCACGGAGGGCCACCATAATCCAAACTACACCGCCAAAAAGGTGTTTGATTCCGGTTTCTACTGGCCCACGATTTACAAGGATGCTCACGAATTAGTCAAATCTTTTGACGATTGTTAACGTCACGAAAATATTTTACAAAAGAATGAAATGCCACAAAATGCAATTCAAGTTTGTGAAATCTTTGATGTATGGGGCATTGACTTTATGGGGCCATTTCTATCATCTTATGGAAACAAATACATACTCGTGGCTGTTGACTATTTGTCAAAAAGGGTTGAAGCGAAAGCTTTACCCACCAATGATGCCTGAGTAGTTGTGAAGTTTTTAAAGTCTCTTTTTGCTCGATTTGGAACTCCACGTGCTATAATCAGTGATCGTGGTACGCATTTCTGCAATGACAAATTCGATAAAGTCATGCAAAAGTATGGTGTAACTCACCGTCTTTCTACTGCGTACCAACAACAAACAAGTGGACAAGTAGAATGTTAATACAAATATCGCCTAAAAACATTATTTGTATTTTACGATCTTTGCTAAGTTTTGTTAATGACAAAGTATGAAGTTTAGCTATAAGTAAATCATCACTTTAAGTGTTTAAGTCTTGTTTAACTAAGGTTAACATTTCCTTTTAAACAAAACATTATTTTTATTTCTTAAACTAAAATGAGTCTTGTCACATCACATTTGTTTTTTAATATAGTAAGGTCACATCACATTTAGGGCAAGCTTTGTCATTATACATTTATGGTAAGAAGTGTGTTTGACTTACTAAGTAGTAGCTTGCAAGTTTAGTGTTTGACTTGATATTATGAGATGTGACTTTGTTTGGTTTGCAAGATTTATTGCAAAAACCAACTGCAGCCCTGGCGGTACCCTGGGGGTACACGGGCGGAACCCTTTTGAGGGGTCCGCCTGATCCGCCAGACCTGCAGAATTGTTTGCTATAAATACCAAACCATTTGTTAGTTTTTGGTAACCCTTTTAGGACATATTTTCACATACTCTCTCAACTAACTCAGTAACCTTTTGATGTGTGTGATTCTATTATGTAGCAAGGGACTTCACAAGATCATTCAAGAAGTTACAAGCTTCAACTCTAAAGTTGCAAGACTTGGTAGCATGGTCATGTATAAGCTTTGATAGTTTATACTTCATGTGTGTCATGTATATAGATGTAAGTGGTTAGTATTTTAGGCCTCAAAATACGTAGTGTGTCGGGAGTTGTTGTACCCTTGTTAAAGAACTAACGGGAGTGGTTGTACCCTTGAAAAGAACTCGACATCTAGCTTTGTGTCGGTAAAAGTGTAAGCGACGAACGGGAGTGGTTGAACCCATGTAAAAGAACTCGACATCTAGCTTAGTGTCGGTAAAAGTGTATGCGACGAATGGGAGTGGTTGTACCCTTGTAAAAGAACTCGACATCTAGCTTAGTGTCGGTAAAAGTGTAAGCGACGTTGTAAAGGTTTTCTCCGCCGGTGAAAGGAGCTTGTTGATTAGTGCTTATAACTCTCGAGTTGGAAACTCGGGGCGTGGATGTAAGGCAAGGAAAAAGAGTCCTTGTAGCCGAACCACGATAAACAATCGTGTTGTGGTTTGATCGTTTCTTTCTTTATCTTTATTTATTACATGTTGTCTTTTAGTTAGAATTGCTAATCACATATAAAGCTTTCCAAAAGAATTAAAACAAGTAAAGTTGTGTTTATATCTTGAAACAAATGTAAAGCTTTTCAAAGAACTAAAACAAGCAAAGTTAGGATCATCACAAGTAAAGCTTTTCAAAGTATGAAACAAGTAAAGGTAGAATTGTTATTCACATGAAAAGCTTTTCAAAGAATCAAACATATAAAGTTGTGTTTATATCTTTAAGCAAATGTAAAGTTTTTAAAAGGATATTTAAGCTAAATAAGAATCGAAAAAGCGGTAAACTATTCAACCCCCCCCCCCCCCTTCTAGTTTTCCACAATTGGCATCAGGAGCTACGTTACTCAAGATCTTTAAAATAGAATGTATTTTAAAACTTGGATCAATCCATGGATTTTGAAAATCTCAAAGAAGGGAAACCTATTCAAAACCAACCACTATTTGAAAAAGAAAACTTACTTGAATGGAAAAGTAATTTTGAAAACTATGTGAAATCAATTGATCAAAATCTTTGGCATATTAGTTATTTTGGTAATTTCAAACCAAAGAAAACAAGTTTTTGAAAACCAAAATAACTATCTTAAACTTGATAAAAATACAAAAGCTAAAATAATGCTTTACAAAGATTTAGTACCAAATATGAAAGAATGTATTTTTGTCAAAAGGTTAATGATGTTTGGAAAAATATGGTAAACTTTCATCAAGGAATATGTCAAGTCAAAGATGATCAATTTGATCTTACATATGAATTAGAAGTTTTAGAAAAACTAATTGATAGACACTTAGTAAAAGTTAATACATGTGCTACTAGTTTAAATGTTTTAAATGAAGGTACAAGTGAAGATGAGTACGTGTGTTTTGATGAACCTTCTTGCGTATCTTGGAATGAAATAGATGTTGACGAAGACAATGATCCGGTGATTACTCGTGTCAAGCTCGTAGGAGTCTTGCTTGCAAATTCTAAACTAGATAAAACATCAAGCAAGGTACACTTTAAAACCAAACACTTTTGCTTTGATAAATTTATCCTAGAGTTTTCTAAACTAGAAAATGAGTCTAAACGTTTATGCAACATGGACCTAAAAACTATCTTCAAGAATGAGTCTTCAAAATTTTTTAAGAATATCTTTGAAAAGGAAATCTTATTAGAAGATAAAATGTCTAGAATTGAGAATAATGTTGAAATTGATCTAGAATGTAAATTATGTCTAGATTACAAACATGAGATTAAAAATAGAAATAAGAAAGGAAAATTATTAGTTAAATTTGATGAAAGCTCAAAATCTATTGAAAGATTGTTGAGGAGTCAAAGGTTGTTTAAAGATAAAACTGGATTAGGATTTAACTCAAAAGCACCATCAAATAATAAAACAAAGCAAGTAAAATTAATCAAACCTAGAAGAGTGATTTAGGGATAATTCAATCTCTAATAGAAATTCATGATAAAAGGATTAAGATTATCATTCTCTATGCTTTTATATGATTGTCTAACCTTCTTGGATACATGAGTTATTGAGTTTCAAAGCGTGTCGTCAAACCAAGTTTTTACGCGAAGTGCTTATCCTCTTGATAGCATTTTTATGCAATTTAAAAGGTACGCATTACTTCAACTCGGCTTTGATTGTTTCTTGTTTGCAGCATTATGTGTAGGATTATGTGTTATTAGTAATACTCTAAAAGTGTTTACTTGCTATTAGTAATAACTAAGATTAGACTCTATGTAACAAGGAATTTCGTCATTAGTACTAGTAGGAGATATAAGGTGTTTTGGTTCTTTAACCATCTAGAGATAAACACGAAAAACTCTTGAGTGAGTCTCACTCAACTCTTGCTTACAAGTGAGATAACTAAGAATTTCCTAAGTGTTAAAATGTCTAACACTTTTGTGTTGCTTGCAAAACAAACCTTTGTTAAACAACTTTCTCAAACATCATACTTTGAGTCTTTAATTGTGTTTTTCCTCAATCACTCCTTTATGATAATCTCACATAAAACACACAAGGTGAAATAAATCACATTAGCATATATTAGGATGTGTGAAAGAAAATGAGTTTTCAACATCTAGGATTTACACATCAAAGGTGACACTTAGTCTCATGATGTTATACCTCTTGGACTTTTTCAAAATAAATAGAGTTCATAGTGTCTTAAGTAAGAAAACTCAAAGAGTCGAGGAATCGTTGAATATAACATTTAACGAGTAATCTCCTCCTTCTAAGATATCATCTTTGGTAGATGATGACTTAGTCGAAAGTCCAAATAATGGCAAGACAAGCATGGAGTAAAAGTACAAAATAACATCTTCTCACCTTGAGTCAAACATTGAATCAAGTAAAATTGACATAAGTCATGAAACCTGATTTATAGGTCATAGTTGTGTCTAAACAAATTCAACAAAAACAATTTTTGGAATTTAGAATAAAACAACTAGTGAAACAAAATTGATATTTCAAAGTAATCAAGTGAGTATTGTCTCAATATTTGAAAGACTTTTTGATAATAAAAGCAAGCCACAAAAGTAAGGGATTTTAACTTAAAGACATTCCTAGTTGCTCTCTTGTTCTCAATGGTTAAGTTATTGATGACTTATCAAAGAATGAGATTAGTAAATCTGTAGGTAAAAACTAAACATAGAGAAATGTTTGGAAGACTACTTGTTCTCATAACATTTAGATTCAACATTATGTTTAGCTTTCGTCTATGTGCTCGTGTTAAAGAAGATCCTAAAACAACTCTTTAGTTGAGCCTATTTGGATACATCATAAGGTACTACACAACTAGGATTATGGTATCCCAAAAGAACAGGAATGGAAGCCATAGTGTGTGACAAATGGAATTATGTCGGTAATAAGTTGATAAGAAAAGCACAAGTGGTACTTGCACTTTTATACCTACTTACCCAATGATTCTCCAAAACGCGTAAGATTCTCAAATTATTATCGAATGGAGAAGCACATCAACAAGCTCCACTTGAGTACGCTAAGTCATATCAAAAACGGAATTCATCTCATATACATTGTTATCCCTTCAACAAAGGAAGCATCGACTTCGGCGACAATTCTATCCATTATGCTTCTTAATAGACATATTGTGATCCATCATCATCGCCTTGGTAAGATTGTTCATTGAGGAACGTCTTTACTAAGAAAGTCTTCTACGTTAACTGTTTCATCAACGCGTTAACAAAATCTCTTGAATGTGAAGCATTCATAATTCCTAGGCTTAGTCAAAGACTCATAAGACCTAAAACCTTAAGTTTTGAACGTTAGGATAAAACCATAAAAATCAAGACAATTTCTTTTTAAGTTTCTCCCTGCAGAACCCACGGCACCTTCAGACCATACGGGCGGAACCCATTTTTTGGTTCCGCCTGGTCTGCCAAAACCTCAGATTGTTTAATTTTTAACTTCAAAGCCAAACATCTTCTTAACTTAATCATCCACTTTCAAACAGCCATTACCCTCTCAAAAACATATATCCTTACGAATTTTAGGCTTCTAATCCAATATCTTCCAATCCAACTAACTTTGTAAGTATTCTAATCACAATTGCATTTTTGATTTAATTATAACATTCTTGCTTACAAATCATTAACTAGAATCTTAGGGCTTTTACATAAAACTTCATGATTCATGAAAAACTTGGTGGCTAGTCAATTATGTATTACATTAGTTAAAAAGTGTATCTTCTTCATTGTTACTTTGATTTGCCAAAAACACCAAGTGCATTTTCCTTCAAGATTGCATCCAAAATTAGAACATGATTCATCACCACATTGTTAAAACAAATGAAAAACATCATTTAAACATCACTTGCATACTATCTCTTGAATGATAAAGGGGATACATAACTAATATGTATTTTCGGGTACATTCAATCGAAGATACATTCAATTAGGAGAGTGTTGGTTATCTTTTGTTTTTACAACAAGATTTGCATAACAAAACAATTTGGGAATCAAAATGAGTCAAGATAACCAAGTCTTCACATTGTTTTGCATATAGGAACATATTAGAACATCCATATTGTTAAAAGTCATTAACATACAATTTTATGTTTTCTAGGAATCAACATGCCTCCCGCAAAAAAATCCGATCACAAAGAAACCCTTAAGTACATGCCCAAACACCATATGACCAAAGGTCTCAACCCGGTTCAAGTAGAAACCTTTAAGGCATTAGAAAAATGCTATGTTCACGAAGGTAGAACCATTGATCCATCCTTTCTATAAGGAACATTTATTCGCCAAAACTTTGCCGCAATCAACTTTGATTGTCTCCTTGATATAGATGAGTCAATTTGTCCTAGGTTCATCTTAGAATTCTATGCAACCGTAAATCTCTCCACGTGTGCTGGTGGTAGGATATCATTAAACTTCACAACCAATCAAATACCACATGACATAGCTTTAAAAGACTTAGCTATAATTCTTGATGTACCTAATGAGGGAACTTGCCTCTACACGGATAAGTGGCCCATTTCAAGTCTTGATTCTATTGATCGTTTTTATCCATACGATACACCTCTTGCTAGTAAGAAAACTATTAAGGAACACCTCTTTGTTAGAACCTCTACCACTAGGGTGAATCGTTCGGGGAATATTGTAGATAAGGATCCTTTTGGTATGGAGCTCAATGAGCTTAAACCACAATTTAAGAAGTGGGAAGAAATTCTTAGGGCTAACGTCATAAGTACCATAGGAAATAGAGATCACATCAACGCATGCCTATGCTACATGCTATATAGCATTTCCACCGATCAACCCTTCAACTTAGCCTACTACCTAGCCAAAAGAATGGCCGACATATCCTTAGTTGGAACAACCACTCTTCCCTATGGAATGCTTCTTACCCGCCTCTTTAGAGCAATCTCACCCATTTCTCCTAACGAAAATGGAATGCGCCTTGACTATTTTCTAGTTCCTCACATCTTCATCCCTTTAAGTGATAAACGAGTTTTCAAAAATAAGGGCAAACGTACTCGATCACCTACACCATCATCATCATCATCATCCGGAATGAGCGAGGATGATAAACTTCCCAACTCTAAGTTACCCCCTTTAGAATACCTTCAAGCTCTCCCCATCATTGACAATGCTTCCGAAGAATTCAAGCAAACCAAAGGAATGTTCAAGTGTTTTGAAAGGTACCTAAACAAGCTCAAAAAGAAGATAGACCGGTTGTGAGAAGATTAAGGAGTGTTTGGCTTGTGAATGCTTTAGAATCTTCTTTGTGATAAAACTACGTGAATTATTTGTTTTTCACTTTCATGGTTTATTACGTTTGTTGAATTATGTTTGTATGAACTTTTACGCATAATGACAAAGTTTAAGGTGTTTGTCATTTTTTCTATGCTTATGGCAATTCTTACTAAGTATAGTGAAATCCTCGACCTCAAGGTCAAAGTCCCATGATATGTATGTTTACGTGTCTAATTTTTGCATTGCCTAACCAGAAATGCCTTATCTTTTTGATTTTAGGAGTTTTCAAAAATTTTGAAAATCGTCTCGCGGGTCAAAAACGTGGACTGCCTAATTTTTTACCTCTGGCGGTACCCAAAATTGGGTTCCGTCAGTATATTTTCTGGGAATTCCAGAAATGGCCCAACGGACCAGGCGGTACCCTCAAATGGGTTCCGCCGGTGTATTCTGAGGGTTCCGCCAGACACCTGCAGAAAATTTTTCCATTTTTCTTAAGTCCAAAACTTGTAATGTGTCAAAACCATTATCCTAAGTGAGAAACATCTTCCAATAACTATATTAGAACAACTCTCACTCACTAAAACAATTAGGATGCCACTTCCCTCCAAAAATTCAAATTCAAACATAACCAACCCAAAGAACCCTTTTAAAGGATCCTTCAAACCATTGAAACATTTTCAACCAAATCACATCCCATGATCACAAAGCATTAAGTGCATATGTTGGTCTTTCACTCCACCTTGTTCCATTAGTTTGACTTGCAATGATTTGACATGTTCATGAAAACAATGTAAATCATTTGAAACCTCAACCTTTGAATGGTAAAACATCAAATCCAAACACTCCTTCCAACATCCTCTTCATCCTATAAATTTGAAAGTTTTGCAACAATTCAAATCACATCATTACCATTAAAACTTCTTCTATCAAAACAATCAAAACCACACCTTTGACAATGACCAAATCCAACACATCATCCGAGTCATCAAAATCCTTCTCAAAAATCACTAGGATTAATGTTAAACCTTGTTGTTTTAACAAAACCGTCAAGTCAAGCTCATCTTCTTCAAGTGATGCTTCACTTAACATTTCTTCACCTATCCAAGATTTCCTTAATCTTACTACCTCAACACAATCCCCAACACATTGTAATGCCAATGCAATTACCTTTCAAGAATTGCTAAATCTTGATACTCCAACATCCTTTCCAACACATTGCTACACAAACATGGCAACCATTCCTCCAACAACTAGACCTTCAAGTGATTCATCATCACCTTCTCAACAAGCTCAACTATCAAAAACATCATCACCTCAATCACCAACTATTTCACCAATGGAACTTTTCCATACACCACCAACATCACCACTACCTTATTTGGAAACCTTAGAAGACCTATCACCCAAATCATCAAGTCCACCATCCTTGTCACTTTTTGACACCATTGCTCAAATGGAAACCCAACAACAACCTAGTGAGCAACTAGATGATGAACCCCATCAACCATCATTAGTAGAACGGTTGGCTTACCGTTATGCTAGACCATCCATTTTTCCCAATGATCAAGGTCATACCCACTCACAATCATTTGTGTTTCACCCAATTAACAAAGACCTTCATGGAAATCCTATCAGCGAACCAAGTTTCCGCCATTTTGTTCAAAACCAACAACCACCACCACAACAACAACCATCACCACAAGAACCTTCCCAACATCTTGAGTCTCTACTTTCTTCTTATAAGAAAATAGAAGCATCCATGTGGGAAAAACCTCCAAACCTTCATAATGAGATTCACACTCATTTAAACCACCTTCATGCCTTCAAACGTATGGTTGACTCTCAAATCAACCATATCATGGTTTTACAAACATCACTTCAATCAACAAATGAAGGAAGCAAAAACACTACTCAACCTTCCATATTTGCTCCTTCAAGTTCAAACCATCCATCATCAACATATCAAACCACCCTTCCACCAAACTTTCCCCGCCATGATTGCAATCATTGTGAAAGAACCGCTCACATAAGTGAAGGGTGTCGAAGGGAAATTCGTGAGCTATCCGAAGAAATGAGGTTTATACTAAACCACATCTTGGATCTTCTACAATCCTCGTCTCACACACCTCGACCCTAGGGTCTCCAAAATGAAACGAAACCGTTTCTTTTGGAAAATGTTTCCCATTTAAACCAACAAACCAAAACCGTGTCATCCTTTCAACCTTCAAAATAAAGCCCGCTACAACCACAACCTACATTTTCATCCTTAAACAACCTTAGCCTTGTTTTTGGAAAATGTTTCTCACAAAGGAAAATGATGATTTCCTTGTAGCTTTTTATGGTCTTAGCTTATTTGTAGTTTTTCTTTATTTTTAGAAGTAGGATGGTGTAATCCAAATTTCTTGTCTTTGACTTTTTAAGAGTCAAAGTTTTACATGAAATAAATTTCATTACACTACAAGGTTTTCATTGTTTGTTGACCATTTAGGTATAATAAGTGAAATATACCTTGCCATGGGTCCATACATATATCTTGTGTTATTTAAACTAACCTTTCTTTTTGTAGGACCATTTTTCATGTTTTCCTTCCTTGATACTCCATTTACGGGAGTAATATTCAAGGGGGAGCATGAGTGTTGTACTATTTCACTTCACAACTCTTAGTTGTGTTTAAACATGAAATACTTTTATGACTTATCTTGTGCAACAACTAACCTTTTTCTTGTAGGTTCAAAATCCATGTCTCCTCTCTTGGCACTCCATTTAGGGGGGAGTATCGTCCAAGGGGGAGCAAGTGCTTACTTCTACTACGCTACTCTTCTTTTTGTTTCGACAAAAAGGGGGAGAATTTAGATATAAACTTGTTTCAAAAAAAAAAAAAAAAAAAAAAAAAAAAAAAAAAAAAAAAAAAAAATCTTGGACATATCACATCATCTTAGCAAAAACAAGTTTTTATACCTAACTTTATAAGACTTAACACTAAAACTAGTGACTTACTTATAAATAAAGTTTATGTTTTGTCATGAACAAAAAGGGGGAGATTGTTAATACAAATATCGCCTAAAAACGTTATTTATATTTTACGATCTTTGCTAAGTTTTGTTAATGACAAAGTATGAAGTTTAGCTATAAGTAAATCATCACTTTAAGTGTTTAAGTCTTATTTAACTAAGGTTAACATTTCCTTTTAAACAAAACATTGTTTTTATTTCTTAAACTAAAATGAGTCTTGTCACATCACATTTATTTCTTAATATAGTAAGGTCACATCACATTTAGGGCAAGCTTTGTCATTATACATTTATGGTAAGAAGTGTGTTTGACTTACTAAGTGGTAGCTTGCAAGTTTAGTGTTTGACTTGATATTATGAGATGTGACATTGTTTGGTTTGCAAGAGTAATGAGATGTGACTTTGTTTGGTTTGCAAGATTTATTGCAAAAACCAACTGCAGCCCTCGTGGTACCCTGGGGGTACACGGGCGGAACCCTTTTGAGGGGTCCGCCTGATCCGCCAGACCTGCAGAATTGTTTGCTATAAATACCAAACCATTTGTTAGTTTTTGGTAACGCTTTTAGGACATATTTTCACATACTCTCTCAACTAACTCAGTAACCTTTTGATGTGTGTGATTCTCTTATGTAGCAAGGGACTTCACAAGATCATTCAAGAAGTTACAAGCTTCAACTCTAAAGTTGCAAGACTTGGTAGCATGGTCATGTATAAGCTTTGATAGTTTATACTTCATGTGTATCATGTATATAGATGTAAGTGGTTAGTATTTTAGGCCTCAAAATACGTAGTGTGTCGGGAGTTGTTGTACCCTTGTTAAAGAACTAACGGGAGTGGTTGTACCCTTGAAAAGAACTCGACATCTAGCTTTGTGTCGGTAAAAGTGTAAGCGACGAACGGGAGTGGTTGAACCCATGTAAAAGAACTCAACATCTAGCTTAGTGTCGGTAAAAGTGTAAGCGACGAATGGGAGTGGTTGTACCCTTGTAAAAGAACACGACATCTAGCTTAGTGTCGGTAAAAGTGTAAGCGACGTTGTAAAGGTTTTCTCCGCCGATGAAAGGAGCTTGTTGATTAGTACTTATAACTCTCGAGTTGGAAACTCGGGCGTGGATGTAGGGCAAGGAAAAAGAGTCCTTGTAGCCGAACCACGATAAACAATCGTGTTGTGGTTTGATCGTTTCTTTCTTTATCTTTGCTTATTACATGTTGTCTTTTAGTTAGAATTGCTAATCACATATAAAGCTTTCCAAAAGAATTAAAACAAGTAAAGTTGTGTTTATATCTTGAAACAAATGTAAAGCTTTTCAAAGAACTAAAACAAGCAAAGTTAGGATCATCACAAGTAAAGCTTTTCAAAGTATGAAACAAGTAAAGGTAGAATTGTTATTCACATGAAAAGCTTTTCAAAGAATCAAACATATAAAGTTGTGTTTATATCTTTAAGCAAACGTAAAGTTTTTAAAAGGATATTTAAGCTAAATAAGAATCGAAAAAGCGGTAAACTATTCAACACCCCCTTCTAGTTTTCCACATAGAAGTTTCTAATCGAGGCATTAAAAGAATCCTGGAAAGGACCGTAGGTGAAAATCGTACTTCTTGGTCGGATAAGTTGGATGATGCACTTTGGGCTTTTCGTACTGCATACAAAACACCCATCGGGTGTACGCCTTACAAGCTTGTGTACGGAAAAGCGTGCCATCTACCTATCGAGCTTGAGCACAAAGCCTACTGGGCCCTTAAGCATGCAAACTTCGACCTCCAAACAGCGAGTGATCATCGCAAAGTTCAGCTGAATGAATTAAATGAACTTCGTGATCAAGCTTACGAAAATTCTTTGATCTATAAGGAGAAGACAAAGAAGATTCATGACTCAAAAATCAAGAACCGCATTTTTAACGTTGGTGATCGAGTCCTTCTTTTCAACTCACGGTTGAAGATATTCTCTGGGAAGCTTAAGACCCGCTGGACTGGACCATTCACTATTGCCAAAGTTTATCCATATGGCACCGTCGAGTTATCTCAAAATGACAGTCCAAATTTCAAAGTTAATGGGCATCGGTTGAAGCATCATTTGGAGGGGACATACCACCCATGGTTGTCCTGGATCTCCAAACTTTCCCCATGGACCAATGAATGCGGGGTCGAGTCCGGCTTGTGACTCGGTTAACAAAAACGCTAGCATTGCATGGGTGACAACCCATGTTTCTATCTTCTCTCTATTTTCTAACAACTAAGTGTGGGGGAATTCCTCTGTTGTGCTTTGTTTGTGTGTTGTTTGCTCTTATTTTCAGGTTTCCCTTGGATCGAGATGAAATAGATATCCTTTTCACACTTAGCCTTTAGTATTACCTTTTTACGTTCTAAGTGTCGGCATAATAGCCGGTACTTTGAATATTGAGGGCAATATTCAATTCTAAGTGGGGGGGGGGGGGGATTCTAGCGAATTTGGTCACATGTGTATCTTCTAGTGCCCTAGTACTCCCGTGTTGACAAAAAAAAAATGGTGGAGGTGCTTTGCACCAACACAACAAATGGTTATCAGTCCACCATGTCTAACCTACACAAGGACTGGCTAATCCAAGAGCAAACGGCTCTTGGTAAAGATATCTCAAATCTGTTTATGGCTGACAATTTGCCAAAAATTGTATGGTATTCAACTCACCGTATCTTTGATAGTGAAAAGTTGACTAGCCCACAAGGTTATGGCTTGTGGTAAAGGCAGTAGAAAACCATAATTGGTAATCAACTCACCAAGATGATAACTGTATTCTATCAAAGAGTTGGCTAGTCCAAAAGCAAACGGCTTTTGGTAAAGACAAATCAAATCCGTTGATAGCTGATGGTTTGCTCAAAATCACTTGGTTATCAATGTACCATAGTATCATACTAAAACATTGGCTACTCCAGAAGTAATGGCTATCTGGTAAAGAGACATCAAATCCATTAAATTTTCAAAACGGGGTGTCCTTCCAAATGTTCATGTTCCGCCACTTCCAAATGCTCCATATCATACAATGCAAAATACCATTCAGAACTTTATTAGTGCGAGGACAGCCGTTGACTTTAACGTTATCCTTGACGATATCTTCGATAGTGAACGAAGGGAACACCGAAGTTGAGACAAGGTTCCACCAGCTCCAAATCGGGAGAACCCGCTGGCAATTTATAACACAGCGGTCCAGAGATTCGACCTCTATGCTACAAAAAGGGCTGTTAGGGGAGAGGAGGGCCACACCACGACTAGCCAGGTTATCACGGGTAGGAAGTCTATCAAGAGAAACCCCCCAACTGCAAATATTAGCTTTCCGAGGTATCCACGAATTCCAAATGTGATGTTCACCAATTGATGAGTATGCAAATACACATCATTTCACGACCATTTTGATACGTAAAAATACCAAAAAAACGGCCAAAAACAATATAGATATCCTTGGTTTTGTGTTTTTATGCATCTCAGGTACGAAAGGATTGAAAACTGAGTGAAAATGTGCATTTTTGATCGACTCAATTGTGCAACTGTGATATTAAAGACAAAGTTGAGTAAATTCTGGATATGGTTATGTGGTATTAATCCAAACTACCCATAAACCCTTGACCAAATCCACTCCAGCTAATAAATCGGCCCATTCCAAACATTAGCCCAATCCATAACCTTTTTATTAATAAAAACCTAATAAACCCTTTTCCCCCTTCCCCAAGAAATCGAACCAGGAGATCCAGGGAGCAAATCCTACATTCTCCCATGAAGTTGTCTCCTACACATCCTCCAATCACTTGCTCCAGCCTCCCAATTGCTCCATCAGAATCTCATTGAGATATTTTATTGCCACGTTGGCAATCCTCACCCCTTTAACCAAAAATTCTAACCAATGGCTGAGATGACTCCAAGATCAATTCAACAGTGGGGATTTGTCCAAAAGAAGCACAAAACAGTTGTCAATGAAGTTTTCTCTCACAAAACAAGCACAAAGGAGGAAGACCTAAATTTTCTATTTTAATATAAATAGGAGTCCTTGTAAGCCTAAAAGGGCAGTTAGTTTTTCCTTTAATTTTTTTATGCTTTCTTTATGCTTTAATGTCAGTTGTTAGTTTAACATTGCAATCGTTTACTTAAGTAATTCAAGTTTTTAGTTTTAGAAGTAACATTTGCATTATCTGTTCTTGTTATTGTGGAAATACTAAGTTGTTTGTTTCTGCTCATTTATGTTCATTTTACACTAGCATAAGTTCAATTATTAGCTTCATGGTTTAAAGTCTCATGTTGATGCATTAATCAGGTAAAACATTCTATTAGATTGTGATTCCAAGAACAATTTTTCCATAATTTTAGTAATTTTCTTTACTAGATTTTTAGTCGTTCAAAGTAGGCCTGTTGGACACCCAAATACCCTGCACCAGCTTCTTACCTATTTCACCCCTTTTTCTTTTGTCCATATCTTGCTACCTACTTGATCATTTTCTTGATTTTTAGTGTCTTGGATAAGTTAATCATGTTAACTAGTTAGATAAGCCATTTGTTAGCATTTATAGGCTTATTTGCTCTCTTGTTTTTAGCCCCTAAGTACTTCCCCCTAGCTTTGCTATTTTTTTTTCTTTTTTTATTACCTCAATAACTAAAATCAATGAAAACTATAATAAAAATGGCAAAAATTGAATAAAGGGTTTAGTACTTCCCTTTGTAAACTCACCAAAAGATGTATTGAGTACTATGAACTAATATATTCTATTACTATATTACTTTTTTCCCAACCTTTCTTCTTCCCCAAATATACATGCATCTATATATATATATATATATATATATATATATATATATATATATATATATATATATATTCAAACTTTCTTCTTCCCCTACTAGACCCGCATAAATCTTCTTCACTTTTTATTTTCAACAAATCTTACATGACCCAAACAATTACCATTCGAAAAACGTAATAACCATGGGCGTGTTTAGATACGAGCTGTTGACAGGGGCTAGATTGAAGACTTTATAAAATGTTGGACGGAATCCAAGCGACAGGTTGGGCTAGTTGGGCCAGTTGGGGGTGGCCGAGCACCCGCCAGCCCCCCCCCCCCCCCCCCCCCCCAACTGGCTCCGTCCCTGTACCCTTGCAATGCGAGCAAGTGGGCGCATAACAGAGACTGTATTAATAAAGATCACAAATAACTCAACTCGCTTTGAAAGCGAAAAAATGGGGGACGAATCACGTCATGCATTCAAAACATATGATCCCACATTGGCCGTTACTAAGAACCATTGTTACCCCATTCACAAAAGGTACCTTCCAAAAAACAAACTAGTATGAAAACTTCCTTATTCCTTTTCACCATCTTCAGTATTAGTAGCATCTCTATGTTTCTCATTCTTTCATCCTCACGAGTATCAGAATCATTGCCTCCCTTGTGCTTGTACTATTGACTTGTGAATGTACCTTACTTAGCAGAACTGATGTCAACCAATCAATGGCCACCGGTGGTCTGGACAGTAACCGATCAACTGATACTTTAATAAGCATATGATCACTTGATCTCATTTTCAGTAAAAAGAAATATCCAACTTTTTGTTTTATAGCACCTACACACAGTGAAGTTTATACTGTTGATCCCCTGTTAATATTGAGCATATTCTCAAGGACAATTTTCAAATTGCACTAAAACTCGGCCGTACTTTTTTTTTTTTTTTTTTTTTTTTTTTTTTTTTTTTTTTTTTTTGAATTTCAAAGTTTGGTAGCAGAAGGTACATACGGGTACCGATCGCAAACCAAAACAGGTACCTCAATACTAATTGGGTATGGTATTCGGTAGCATAAAACAGCCCAAACAAATTTTGGTAGTCAAACCGGTACCATTCGCTACCTGTATAATACCGACCTCCTCCCTAGTTTGGTCACTTCTTGACATCTCTGTTGCCATGTATATAAGGCAACTGTGAAGACCAATTTTGAAAAGCTTATTAAGGGGGGAAAATAATAAAAATAAATAAAGAAAGAGAGATGATTTCTGAGGCTGTACCACAACTGAATTAATATTTGGACAGTTTGGCTCAGAAGCTTGGACGGTTCACTTCCATATTTTAGGAACAAAATACCAGCTAGTTTCATATAAGTTCATCTATCACGGACCCATTGAAATGATTACCTCTACCTACCAGAGACAATCCTAATAGGTTGTTGTGCTGCAACTTCTAATCATACATAATCGACTTATCAACATTATTTTATCATTTTCATTAGCAAGAGTGATACTATGTTTGAAGGATAACTGGATATCTACGAGACAAAACTAAATAAACCAACCATAATATATGTAAGATGGAGAAGTTTTGTTCAACACTGTGATAGTTCCAACCCATTTGTATCAAAACGGGTAAAATGTGGTTGCACCGTATTGCTGAGGAGTAATCGTAAAAATAATAGCTACAACTAAAAGAAGTCAAAGATAGCTGTTTGAACATGTTAACATATATTCATATGCTTATAAGTTATTTCAAACAAAACAATGAAGTATTTGTATTCATACTTGATACATTATATATACACAAAAAGCTACACAAAAAAATTGTTGGGAACCAGATCTAATATGTATTGACCCACACAAGAAATTACTTGTTCTGACCTGAAGCCATTTTGGCATGTTAACCAATCCACCCATTTTACCACCTCTAAACACACCTCAGTTCGAAAAGAACCAAAGGTCAAGTTTGAGCTTGGTTTTTTGGGGTCTGGTAAAGTATCTACTAATGATACATACATAAAGCACAACAATGATGGTACTAAAGGCGAACACTTTGTTACTTATTTACAAAACAAGAACTTACCCGTAAGCAACACCAAAATCCTCACTGATTCCAGCATCTTGGATTAGCTTTTGGGTAAAATCTGAAAGCTTTGCAACTTCAATTTTCAGTTCAGCAAAAGACTGATCTTCAGAAACATGCACCTCGATTTCAGGTATGTTTCGGGATGATATATCAAGATCATAATCAGCATCCACAACCAAACTGGTTGTACGTAAAAGCTCCCTGCTCATCTCCGTGATTTTCTCAAGAGCACTAGTTGCAGCTTCAACTTCAAGTTGAGCAGCTTCTAACTGAAGTTTCTCGATCGCCAATTCGCCAATGCTCTTCTCACCAATTCTTTCTTGTGCCCGTGCATAAAGCTTCCTCAAATCCTCAGCATCTTGAGTCAATTCTTGCTTCATTTCCATCATCTCCTTCTCTCGTTCATCTAATTTTTCTATAAGCATCTTCAGCTCGTTCTCTTTTATTGTTATAGCTCTTTGTGATTGCAAAACTTCCATTTCCCGTAACCTCAATGTTTCCTTAACCACATCTAGTTCGGTCTCGAGCTGTTTCTCTTTGGAAGAAACGTTGTCTTCATATCCCATAGAATTAATGACTTTATTTGTAAGCTCAGCAATACGTTCTACAGCAGTTGTTGCTTCATAATACTTTAAATTTGTCTCGTTTAAATCATGTTGCATTTTTTCAATATGTTCCTCTTTCTCTTTCAGTACCGTTGTGGTTTCAGTAAGACTGCTATCCTTCTTGCTCAGAAGTGTTTTCAGATTCAAGATTTCTTCATTCACTTCATCTAATGTTTCTTGTGCTTGAGATAGTTCGGATTCTTTTTCTCTTAGAGAAAGCTTGAGGAACGCCTGCTCGGATTTCAAATGTTGAATCTCTAACTTTGCTTCCACAAGTTCAAACTCTTTGGACTCGAGAACATTTTGCATCGACTCGTATTCTGACTCTCTACGGTCTAATTCATCTCTAAGAACCGACATTTCTTCAGTTGCTTGTTGCACAGCAAGTTTTTCATCATTCAACTGCTTTTCTAACTCCTTAATTAAGTCTTTCTCCATTAATAAATCCCGTTCAAGCTCTTGGTTTTTAGCCTCTGCAAGTCTGAGCTTAACTTTTTCACTTTTGACTTCAATTCCTGCATCTCCAAGGCCTTTCATGTATGAACTTAAGCTTTCCCGTTGTTGTTCAAGTTCTAGAAGCTCTGTTTCTAAAAGTTTCTGTTGATCTTCCATTTTCTGCCTCGAAGAAGTCAAAGATTTCTGTGACGAAACCAGCTCGGACCTCACATGAGCAAGTAGTCTTCTGACTTTCGTAAATTCTTCCAAAGATTCATTCACTTCAACTGTGCGTTTAGATGCTTCATCTGCTATTTTTTTCATTTCTTCCTGTGCCACAAGCCAATCCATTGTCTGCTTCTCCAAATTCGCTTCAACAACTTTTAGCTTCTCCTCTTCATATTCAAGAAGTGTCATCGAAATTTTTAGTTCTTCATCCTTGTCTTCAAGAGTTCTCCTCAATTCTTGAATCTCTATTGTTTGCTTATTCAGAATCTCGTTCGTCTCAACCAAAAGCTTTGACTTTGACCTAAGTTCAGATTCGGCACTTGCAGCTTCCTCTGTCTTCATCCGCAATTCATAGACCATGCTATTAATTTCATTTTCTTTCAATGAAAGTGCTGATTGGGCTGCGCTTATCTCCATGTCTCGTTTTTCAAGTTGAAATTTTAGATCTTTGATTTCTTGAGATTGAGAAGCCAAATCAAGATTCGCTTGTTTTAGCTCGTTTTCAAGTTTCTCCTGTTTTAAAAAAGTGGATTTTATATCTTCTTCCCGCTTACTCAACTGCTCTTTTGCTTGGTTTAAATCACGGTACTCTGACGATAGTTTATTCTCTGCAGCTTCTAAATCATCTTCTTTCTGTCTTAAGACAGATAGGGCAGTTTGAAGATCTGATTCCAGTCTTCCAAGATTGAGTTCCATCTCAATGTCTTCAGGTATATTGGAATCTTTACCAATCTTTTCTTCGAGTTTTTGTGTCTGGGCAAACAGCCTCTCGAGAAGAATCCTTGCGGGTTCTATTGCCTCGTCGCCATTGATGCTTGATTTTTTGTTGTTCATGACTGATTTAATGATCCATGCAGATTGACCCTTCCTTTTGTAACTGAATGATTTCCAGTTAAACCTATCACATCTGACAAAGCAAAACTGCAAGCAATTCACCAGAGTTTAGATGATTAAACACGCACCATATAAAACCTAACAGCTATTAAAGGATCTTCAATGAACATGAACCAGCAACCCACATATACAGAAAAAAATGTTAAATTAAGCTTTTCTACCCATCCGAGTTTCATAAGGAGGTTCACAAAACACTTTGCTAGGTACCTAAGTGGACATATGAATACTTCTTTCTAGTCCATCTATACATACATACCCCAAAATTACACACATTACTTGCGGGTATGATTTTACGTCTATAGCTTACACCATTTTTTTAGGTGTATCTTTCTATACTAAGTAACGTTGGTTTTTAAACAAACTGTGGAAAATGGGTAAGGGATAAGTTCATGAGAATTTCCACCATAATTACTACTGAGTCAAGCCTATATGTCATCAGATTGCCCACCTTAACTTAGCAACATGATTGAACATCCAAACATAGTTAATAGTTGCTCAAAAAGGACCGGATAACCATAGGGTCTAAATTTATTAGTTATAACTTGCCCAAAAACTACAACCCGGAAAATGTTAGTATCTACAACTTATCAGTGGTATAGTTGTCAAATCATTTTTTACCTAATCTAACTTAACCAATTTAATATGTAGGTAATAACTCCATGGTTAGTAGAAATCACATGAGAAATACTTAATATGAGCATTAGAATAGTAATATGACACCTAGCTTACAATAATTGAGTTGCAGTTCATCTTCACAACCAATAAAAATCAGTATGTATAAACCTTCACCACGTATATCGACTCTCCTGAATGTCATGTCTACAAAGCCTTAAAAGATCAAAGGCTTCACGCACTCGTAAGAACTGAACGCGGACAAACCACTAGACTAGCAACACAAAAAACGAATTTTGCTACATCAATACTGAAGTTGATCAATTATTTTTTTTTTTTAAATTATACAATCTTCCAGTCCTACATCGATATCTCCACTATTGAGATCATAACCAACAAGAAATGGCTTAGTATTAAGGCACCTAACCTCCTCACAACAGGCCAAAGGTTCAAACCTCACTAGGTAAGCATTTGGGGGTGGCCAAGGAAAGGGTCGGAAACAGTCACGGAGATAACTCAGTTAGGCCAAATACATCTAAGTCAAAGACTCGCCCTCCCCGGGTAACCTCAACAGGGAAAAGCTCATCTGTTTAACGAGTTTATATTGGCATAGTTAGTTATAGTTTATAACAGTAAAGCTTAATTTCCATTTTTTAGGTGTACAGAAGAAGCACATGTTCATGTTAGCTAGCATTTATGGGATTGCTTTCACTCAAAGCATAAAATGCCAAAACAAAAAAAAAAGAAAAAAAAAAAAATACTGGTTTGAAATATATATATATATATATATATATATATATATATATATATATATATATATATATATATATATATATATATATATATATATATTTTTCTGTTTGAAATATCTTTAAATCTAATTCTTACAAGCAAAATGCCTTCAACCAGACTGTTAGCTAGACTACCTTTTCAATTCAATTTAAAAACGGGTAGGGCTGTAAATGAACTGAACGTTTATTTATTAAATGAACGAACATGAACAAAAGTCTCGTCCAATATTATGTATATTCTTTTGTTTGTATTCAATAACAATTAACAAATTATAGCTTACATAAAGGGTAAAGCATAAAAAAGAAATGAATAAGCAGGCACCTTAGAAGAAGAGGCGTAGAAATTGGACTGCACAGAAGGTGAGAACGCCGACATTCTTCAATTACTTCCCAACACATTCGCCCCCAACTTTCTTTTTATTTACTCGACAATACGGCGTATGTTAGCAGGTGGGGTTGCGGTTTGCTAAAATGCGCCAAAGTTGGAAGGGAGAAGAAACAGCGTATTTTAATAAAGTGAATGATGCAATTTGTCCTGACTGCGTGTATTGCCTTCCAACGTTTATCTGCTGCTGACTCATATTCATAAGCTAAGGATAAACTAAATTGTTACCTTATACCCTTTGTGTTTTATATATCTTTTAAGTTTGGTACTTTTGAATTGTTAAACCACTATATAGCCCTTGTAATATCTTTTATATTATACAACAACTATTTTCATTTAATGGAATAACTTTTCCTTTTAGTATTAAGAAAATCAAAATTTTTAAATGAAAATATATATGTTACTTAAATAAAAATAGCTTACATGCTACTATTACAACCGCAACATGACACTAAAATATTAAACTTACACTGCCGACTCAAAAAACTAAGACCGCACTATGGCCAAACATAGACCTCATAATGTGAAAATTCACTAGCCAAGGTAAATCTCTGACTTTCAAACCCACCAAAATAATCTATCACTTGAGGTAATTACATGTTAACAAGGGAGAAAATAGGTTAAAGCAACAAAGATCATAATCTTGAATGAAATATTATCACCTTAACATGATATTATATATCTTAAAAGCTTATTATTTTAATCCTTAACCTAGCCTTCTTTTACCTCCACCATATTTTAAGCTAAAGTTGTTATAATTATAAATGCACAAAATTGAAAAGGGCTAAATGCTTTTAGTTTAAATTTGATGATGATTTCATATCTTTTTCTTATTTTGGGTCAAAAATGTAAAACAATATCACACATTGTAAAGGTGTTTTTGGAATCTTTTATTTTGTATCGACATTTCTTTTTTATCCAAAGTATATATATTTTAGCAAACTTAACCAGTAACTCTATCTATTAAGAGATTAAGTAATAAAGACTTTAACTTTACATTTGTTTAATTTTATTTTAGTGGTATAACAGAAGGCAAATTGTGGTGGTGTGTGGGGTTGGGATTGACGGTGGTGGTGATCTGAGATATCATACGTGTGTTGGTGGAATGAAGGTTACATTGAAGAAATTGGTGCTTGGATAAAAAGATAGATCTGTATCTTTTAAGGTTGATTAAGAGATATTTAAAATGAAACGATGAAGTTAACCAAATGCATTAAATATTTAACAACATAAAAATATCAACACGAACAATAACAAATACACAATACCCTAATCTCTTCGGAGCGGGATATTGGGTAAGCACAAAAATATCTTAAACTGGAAAAAAAAATGGAGACATTTGATTTTGAAGGGAAAAAAAAGTTGGATAGGGTGATTTGAAATTGATCATAAATTTGATACTTTTCCGAAGCATTTGCTTTATATTGAATGAGTCCGGTGAAGCAATAAAAAACATAAAATGAAACAATTACATAAACAGTTATTAGGTATGTGGAAAACTAGAAGGGGGTTGAATAGTTTACCAGTTTTAACTTGATTTTCTTTGAAAACTTTTAAGTGTAATCGATAATTAAGACTTATCAAACAATAAATAATATGCAAGAATAAAAGTAAAAAACGATCAAACCATAACACGATTGTTTATCGTGGTTCGGCTACAAGGACTCTTTTTCCTTGCCCTACTCCATGCCCAGAGTATTCAACTCGAGAGTTTTCTTACACTAGTCAACAAGCTCCTTTATTCGGCGGAGAAAACCTTACACGTCGCTTACACATTATTTTTGACACTAAGCTAGATGTCGAGTTCTTTCACAAGGGTACAACCACTCCCGATAGTTCTTTTACAAGGGTACAACAACTCCCGATACTCTAAGTATTTTGAGGACTAAAATACTAACCGATCACTACAAATGGATACAATACAATGATGTATAAACTTTACTAGTTTACACTATGCTATGCTTGACAAGTCTTGCAACGTTGTGTTGAAACTTGTAAGTTCGTGATCTTCTTGCTACAAAGAAAGACTCACAAATATGAAAGTGTACTGAGTTAGAAATGAAGTATATGCAGTATATTATGATAGTGAGTGATGAGGAAAACTCAAAGAGTTGGTTGCTATTTATAGGCCAACTTTCAGACCAACCCACGGATACGGCGGAACCAATACTTTGGTTCCGTCCGTTGTCCTTGAGGGTTCCGCCAGAAGCCCTGACAGAATCCTGCACAAGATATTACAAAATCTAACACAATATTCTCAAGATCTCACAAAGTCAACTTTGAGATCTTGAGTATGAATCTATACAAAATAAAACATGTTTCTTACACACATGTTTCCTTGAAGGGACATGTGTGATGCAAGTGATGATGTAAGTATACATTAGATTTCTAATTTTAGATATTCTTAAAAAGGAAAGTATACTTGTAAAAGAGTTTACGTATAGTGATACGTGGGAATCGCACCAGGCTTTACCTCTCGAGGGATCTCGAGAAGCTTACAACCCACACCAAGCAGTGTACCTGATCGTTGTAGTATAGTATAGTGACAAGTACCAGGGGATTGATCGTTCAACTCAGGAATAGTGTCGCTAGGATTTGAAAGCCTAAAAACTAGGTCTAGAGGTAAGAGATGATTCTTTTTGTATTTTTATATTTTTATGAAAGCAATTAAAATCTCAGTTTTTGGAAGAGTGGGCGGAATTAGTTGCTAATCAACTAACCCAATAACTAAGATGCAATCAAAATAAAATAACAAAAATGAAAATAAAGCTAATTAAACTAGTGGTGTGAACAATAATAGGGAGAGTTGTGTTTACTTAGGTTTCATTACTCAGATATCTTTTACAGGTTGATAGTTTGTTACAATTGCATGGATGACGGGTCATATTCCTTAATACTAGTCGTAAGGCCGTGTACAATATTCCCTAACTATATAGGATCCTACTTCACTCCTATGTCGAGCCGTTAGAAGCTCCTAACATGGGATCATTAGAATTCTCCTACGCATTAAATACAGCCATAAATCATAGTACACATCTGATCATGTTTCTTAAGATGTTCAAGCATGTCACCAATGGAAGTCTGTCAGTTTTCTTAAGCCTAACATCGAATACAATCATCTGTAACAACTATAAACAAACAATCAACCCATAATTAACATCTAGGTTTCACTACATCTAAGCAAACACACAAGAGATCTAGCCAAGCATGTTAAATTCAAGACAAGTGTAAGATATATTCAAACAACACATAGACATATTGAATGAATTGAAAAAGTACTTATCTCAATTGAACGTGAAAGGTTTCAAAGGGTAAAAACCCTTAAAAAAGCTGTAATATTCGGACTAGGGTTTCTCTTCAAAGTTACACCCTAATTTTTCCTCTCTTATTAATGAAAATTGCAAAACTAAATATAGATTTTACAGGGTGATGGCGTCAAGAAGGAAATTCTTACGCCGTCAACTCGCCGCCCATAATGAAATCGGATTGCCTAGATCCACTTTTGACGCCGTCATGTGCAATTCTACTCTAGGCCGTCACTCTTATTTGGACCATGACGGCCTATGGTGACGCCGTCATGTCCATAGTGCAAAACTCCTCTGGATCGTCACGGAATTTATCCACTTTCACCTCTTGTATTACTCTTGACGCCGTCATGTAGAAGCATGTGACGCCGTCAGGTACTGTTCCCAGCAAGGAAATTAAGACTTTGCCGTTTTCTTCACTTTTATGCTCCAAAAATGTCCAAAATGCTTCCTTTTCCAGAATTCACTCCAAAAGTACCTAAAATGATAAAAGGAACGATTTAGGGCAATATTTGATCAAATAAATTCGAATCCTGGCTAAAATGACCCCCTAAAAATGGTTCATTTTTCGCCTCATCAAATACCCTTACACTTGAGATTTGCTTGTCCTCAAGAAAATGCGCTTTTATTCTAATCAAAATACAAGTTAGAGGTCATTTAACACTAATATAAAAGTAATTACAACAAATCATCGTTCCACTAAAGACCAAAGACAAGCACGGAGGTCATACACACATCTCTCGGGTGTAATAAAGTATATATCACAATATGGAAATGGAAAACATCTCTCACTACCTGTCATAGCAAAATAGATTACCATAGGCTTGGGAAAGGATCAAACCTCCACCACATGGCGTAAGCACCTAGGATAAACTATCAAAGAGGTCTTTTAAAGGGTTATAACGTTAGGTGTAGGGATATGGAATACACGTTTTTGTTGGATAAAGACAATCTTTACTGGTGGCGAGTTAATCATCTTGGTTAATTACATGTACAATAAGGGGTTGCTAAGCCAAGACTAGACTCGACTTAAGCTAATAAATGAAAAATAACAAAAACTTAAAATAAACATAGAATGAAACGGGATGGTAGTCCGTATGTTTTTTCTCTTTTCTCATTTTCTATTTTTTTTTCTTTTTCTTAACTTTTTCGATTTTTTTTTTTTTTTTTTTTTTTTTTTTTTTTTTTGCATACACTCTTACCCTACCATCCAAAAGAATACATCATAGGGAATGAACATTCCCATTACACTTGAATTTTTACATACTTTACAATAAACTAATCTAATGACTCGAATCAAGATAATTAAAACACTTGGAGTACTTTTAAGATTAACACACATATGGGGGTAATATATGATGTTCTTCCCCATTACTCTATAACACAAGTACTTTACCCATGAGTCTCAATCGTCCCAAAACAATATGTACAAGGATATGACTCGACTTAGCAACCATGTAATCAATTAGATAATTAACTAAGGGTTTAAACAAATAACAATAATGCACTAAAGATGAGTGCATACACGGAAGGCTAAGGCGATTTGGTTGTACATTTAGGTGGGTTGTAACAAATTCTTCCTTTAAGTAAAATGCTTAAAGTTAGAAACGAAAAGATAGGCTCGGAGGGGTGTGCTAGGGGTTTCGTATACTAAAATGAGTACAATGCTAAGGTGTGGGAAAAATTAATTGACTTTACTATCCAAGTAATATGACTTAAATGGTCAAGTAATTATAATGCAGGTTTAACACAAGGGTGATCCTAATGCCTCTTATCATGTAGTAAATCCTACCACACGAATGTAGTCTCACTAGCGGTCTTGGAATGCATCACTAACACAAGTTCTAGAATCTAAATGCTACCGGTACACTCATAAGCACTAATAGTAAATGCTTTTCCTATCAAATCTAAAGGCGAACCTCACATATTTGGGTGGAAAATTTTTCTGAATGGTACGATTTTGTGCTAGTCATACAACTCCTATCCATTAGACTCTTGCTAAGGCTAAAGTTTCACTCCTAAATGTTGTAAAAAAATTTAAATTTGGCGCTAAAATTACACTAACAAGTATTTCTCTTAGTTTTATTACACACCTACCATCAAACAAACAAACTCAAGTGCAATTGTATCCTATAAGGTATCATCATTTACCCTCCCGTTACACTTAGGATGAACATTGTCCCCAATGTTCAATTAAAGAATGTAAAAGTGAAATAGGTAAAAGAATGAAAGCAAATACTCCCCTGATTCGTTCGGTGTGGATAGTGTGTTAACAAGGTTAGATCTTCCTCCAAGAAAATGAACATTCAAAGCTTCCCTTCCAGAAAAATAAATCATCTTCTTGTCATATATAACATGTTAAACCTGAGAAAACAATCACAAAAACCCAAAGCATCAATCTGAACAAAGAAAACTCACAACTAGATGTAATTCCAGACTTAGGAATAAAAACAAACAATTAAAGATATAGTGCTTGTGGAATGAATGTTTGCAGATTTCCTGGAGTTTATAAAACTAAAGAATCAACAAAAACTTTAAGGCTCCGGTATAAACAAAACTCGCAAAATTTCCAGAATTTTACACATGACGCCGTCAGAAGTGACCTGCAGAAATCTTTGTGTTAAGTTTCCAGAAAATTTCTGTAAAAACTTATGTCCTACTTTCTAGAAAATCCTGCAAAACATCATTACGACTCGATGCAAGCATTTGACTCTAACAATTACTAATACACATGTTCATTTAATATTGTTGTGGTTCATGCTCAATTTCGTTCTTATAAATAAATTTGGATCTCCCTTACACTTATCTTTTGTGAAATACCTTTGTATGAAGTTAAGACGAAGTTAAAAACAAAATAAAGCATTTTCACAATTTAGTTTTGAAACATGATCTATCAACAATAAAATAAAGCATGCATACGGAAGCAAATAACAATCAAACAAAATAAAATCACACAAAACATGGGTTGCCTCCCAAGAAGCGCTTTTCTTTATTTACGAGTCTTGTAGCTAGACTCAAGGTCATGGGCAATTACGTGACCTCATCGTTGGTCTCATTTTCTAGGTCATCTCCAATATTAGTTTTGTATTTCGGACCTAGTTTCAAGCATTCCTTGTAGAAACCAAGTATTCTATTCATAACATATTCTACTCCTCTACGTCTATTCTCATCATTCCTATAGTAAACCGCTTGCTTGTGTTCCTTTTCTAGGTTTGATAGGAGGCGGTATTGTTCAATCTTATAGGGCATTTGGTAAGCAATTTCATCATTCTCTTCCTTGAATCTAACTATCCCTAGGGTCGGGTCATAACTCATCTTAGAGGCCTCAACAAATGGTTTTCCGAACACTACTTGACTAAGGCAAGAATCTATTATCGGAAGAGTATCCTCCACTATCACAAAGTCGGTAACATAAGTGAAGTTTCCTACAAATACATGCAATCCTTTCACTCTTCCTACAAAATTACTTATTAGATTCTTGTTGGGCATCATCCTATAACCAAGTTGCTTCTTCATTACCCAATTATAATAAGTCCTAGTCATGATGTTTATAGGAGACCTAGGATCGATATAAGCTTTCCATACATGCATATGCCCAATGTTGCATGGTATGTTAATGTTAGAGGGATCACCTACTTTAATAAGGGGTGAACCAAGGATATATGGTGTCTCGGGGATCATCGAATAAATCCTTGTGATATTCCCGTTCTTCCTTGGTGGGCAACTTATCAAAGTACTCTTCTACATTTTCTACTTCCTCTAACTTTTCTCCCTTATTAACCTCAACTTCCTTAATTTCATCCCTAGTCTCGGTTTGTATTCCAACTTCATCCTTGTCACTTTCTTCTATATCCTTATCTTTTGGCTTAATAGTGACAACATTGATAAAGTGGATGTGTTTGGATGACGAGGGGTCCTTAATTTGGATTCCGGTATTGGCGTCCCTAGTGTCCTTTCTAGGTGCAGTTCGCGCTTGGTTGTTGAGGGCTTTCAACAAGTTGTCAATCTTATTGGTCATCTCCGTTTGTTGTTGATTGAATTCGGTTTCAAACTTAGATATGCGAGCTTCTTGAGATGCCATGAACTTGGACATTAATCCTTCAAGATTATTGGTACTACCATAGTTATTAGAAGGATTGTTGTTGAAAGTACGGTTGGAGGGTGGACCGTTTGGTTGGTAACGATTAGGCGGATTGGAAGAATTGTTTTGGTTTTGTTTCCACCTAAGGTTCGGGTGATTTTTCCAATAAGGGTTGTAGGAATCACCGTAAAGGTTTGGCTCGGGTTTGAAAGTGTATCACTTGTCTCCCGCTTCGTCGGTACGCGAGGATGCGTAGTCCGCAAAAGCTGTTCCGGGGAGTTCCACGCAATCACGAGTGTCATGGGGACCACTACATAATCAGCATGAAGAAGTGATTTTGTTCACTTGGCTTGAAGGCTGATGCGTGGGAATCGCAACAGGCTTTACCTCTCGAGGGATTTCGAGAAGCTTACAACCCCCACCAGGCAGTGTACCTGATCGTTGTAGTATAGTATAGTGACAAGTATCGGGGGATTGATCGTTCGGCTTAGGAATAGTGTCGCTAGGATTAGAAAGCCTAAATTACTAGTTCTAAAGGTGAGGGATGATTATTTTTTGTGTTTTTATATTTTTTTAGAAAGCAATTAAAATCTTGGGGTTTTGGAAGAGTGGGCGGAATTAGTTGCTATTCAACTAACCCAAAACTAAGATGCAATCAAAAATAAAATACTAAAAATGTAAATAAGCTAAATTATACTAAAGTTGTGAGCAGTAATTGGAGAAAATGTGTTTACTTAGATTTCACTACTCCCTAGATATCTTTTACACGTTAATTACTTGTTATAATTGCATGGATGACGGATTGTATTCCTTAATACCATTCATGGGGTGGCATACATAACTCCCCAATTCTATGAGCTCTTATCTCCTCCTACACCATGCCCAGCACAACTATAGGGATTGTAAACAGTGGCTCATGCATTAAATACAACCAATAAAGACCTAGTACGCCTCGGTTCATGTTTCTTAAGACGTTCAAGCATGTTACCATTTGGAGATCTGCCAGTTTTCTTAAGCCTAACATATAAATCATTCATCCAAGACAAGAATAAACAAGTAATCAACACATAATCAATATCTAGGTTTCATTAGATCTAAGCAAACACAAAAGAGATCTAGCCTAGCATGATAGAATTAAGACAAGAACAAGATATAGACAACCAACACATAGACATATTGATTGAATTAGAAGAACACTTATCTTGATTAATCATGCAAGGTATCAAGGAGTTGGAACCCTTGAAAAACCTGTAAAGTTACACCAAAATCGTCTTTAGGGTTTCTCCCCAAAACTTCTTTCCTTTTAAATGTGAAAAACTAGAAAACTATATATAGGAAAATAGGGATAACGGCGTCAAGAACAAAGGTGTGACGCCGTCATCTCGCCGCCAAATACTTCCTCGGACGGCCTTGATCTACTTCTGACTCCGTCAAGGCCTAGGCCGTCACACAAATTACTCTTGACGCCCTGTGTGTGACGCCGTCATCAACTACGGATTTTAATTCTTAGGGTTTTGACGCCGTCAGGAAAACTCTTGACGCCTTCATGAACTCTCGGATTTTATTATTGAGGTTTGATGCCGTCAGTAAATTACTCTTGACGCCGTCACCTACTGTTCCCAGCATGGAAAATTGAGACTTTGCCGTTTTCTTCACTTTTATGCTCCAAAAACGTCCAAAATGGCTTCTTTTCCAGAATTCACTCTCCAAGTACCTAAAATCACAAAAGGAACGATTTAGGGCAATATTTGATCAAATAAATTCGGATTCGGGCTTAAATGACCCCCTAAAAACGGATCATTTTTCGCCTCATCATATACCCTTACACTTGAGATTTGCTTGTCCTCAAGCAAATGCGCTTTTATTCTACTCAAAAGACAAGTTAGGGGTCATTTAACACTAATATAAAAGTAATTACAACAAATAATCGTTCCACTAAAGACCAATAGACAAGCACGGAGGTCATACACTAGCACCTCACAAATAGTGTTTAGATAGATACTCACATCTCTCGGGTGTAATAAAGTATAAATTACAATATGGAAACGGAAGATATCTCTCACTACCTGTCATAGCAAAATAGATTACCATAGGCTTGGGAAAGGATCAAACCTCCACCACATGGCGTAAGCACCTAGGATAAACTATCAAAGAGGTCTTTTAAAGGGTTGTAACGTTAGGTATAGGGATATGAATTACACGGTTTTGTTGGATAAAGGAAGTTTAACTGGTGGCGAGTTAACAATCTTAGTTAATTACATGTACAATATGGCGTTGCTAAGCCAAGACTAGACTCGACTTAAGCTAATAAATGAAAAATAACAAAAACATAAAATAAACATAGAATGAAACGGGATGGTAGTCCGTATGTTTTTTTCTCTTTTTTTCTTTTTCTATTTTTTTTTTTTTTTTTTTTTTTTTGCATACACTCTTACCCTACCATCCAAAATAATACACATCATAGGGGATGAGAGTTCCCCTTACACTTGAATCTTTACATACTTTATATTCAACTATTCTAATGACTCGAATTAAGAAAATCAAAACACTTGGAGCACTTTTAAGATTAACGCACATATGGGGGTAATAAATGATGTTCTTCCCCATTACTCCATAAATAAGTACTTAACCCATGAGTCCCAATCGTCCCAAAACAATATGTACAAGGATATGACTTGACTTAGCAACAATGTAATCAATTAGAAAGTTAACTTAGGGTTTAACAAATAACAATAATGCACTAAAAATGAGCGCATACACGGAAGGCTAAGGCGATTTGGTTGTACATTTAAGTGGGGTGTAACAAATTCTTCCTTTAAGTAAAATGCTTAAAGTTAGAAACGAAAAGATAGGCTCGGAGGGGTGTACTAGGGGTTTCGTGTACTAAAAATGAGTACAACGCTAAGGGTGTGGGAGAAATTAGTTGACTTAACTAGCCAAGTAATATGACTTAAATGGTCAAGTAATTATAATACGGGTTTAACACAAGGGTGATCCTAATGCCTCTTATCATGTAGTAAATCCTACCACACGAATGTAGTCTCACTAGCGGTCTCGGGATGCATCACTAACGCAAGTTCTAGAATCTAAATACTACCGGTACACTCATAAGCACTAATAATGAATGCTTTTCCTATCAAATCTAAAGGCGAACCTCACATATTTGGGTGGAAAATTTTTCTGAATATACGGTTTTGTGCTAGTCATACAATCTCCTATCCATGAGACGCTTGCTATGGCTAAAGTTTCGCTCCTAAATGTTGTAAAAAATTTTAAATTTGGCGCTAAAATTGCACTAACAAGTATTTCTCATAGTTTTATTACACATCTACCATCAAACAAAACAAACTCAAGCGAAAGTGCATATGTAAGGTATCATCTTTTTACCCTCCCCTTACACTTAAGATGAACATTGTCCCCAATGTTCAAGTAAAGAATGTAAAAGTGAAAAAGTAAAGAGAATGAAATCAAATACTCCCCTGATTCGCTCGGTATGGATAATAAGGTGGGCCAGATTAGATCTTCCTCCAAGGAAATGAACAATCAAAGCTTCCCTTCCAGAATATAAATCATCTCCTTGTCATACATAACCTGTAAAACCTGACAAAATAGACAAGACAACCTCGCGTAAAATCGGCGGCATCCTATATAAGTTTCTAAGTCCTAGAAAACAAGATAAGATATAATGCTTGTGGAATGAAGTTTGCAGATTTCCTGGAGATTATAAAACTTAATAATTCACAAAAACCATAAGACTCCATTAGAAAAACAAAACCGGTAAAATTTCCAGATTTTAACTCCTGACGCCGTCAAGAGTAAACCTCTGACGCCGTCAGAATGGACCTGCAGAAATTCTTATGTTAAGTTTCCGGAAAATTTCTGGAAAAACTTGGTCCTACTTCCTGGAAAATCCTGCAAAACTTCATTATGACTCAATACAAGCATTTGACTCTAAAAAATACGAATATACATGCTCATTTAATATTGTGGAGAACCATGATCGGTTTGTTTCTTAAAAACATGTTTGGGGTTTCCCCTTACACTTATCTTTTGCAAAAATACTTTTAGGTTGGAGTTAAGACTAGGCCAAACAACATAGTAAAGTATTTCCACACTTTAATTGAGAAACATGATCAACCAACAATAAAAATAAAGCATGCATACGGAAGCAAATAACAATCAAACAAATAAAATCACACAAAACATGGGTTGCCTCCTAAGAAGCGCTTTTCTTTATTTACGAGTCTTGTAGCTAGACTCAAGGCTATGGGTTACTACGTGATTTCATCATTGGTTCCACTCTCTAGGTCGTCTTCTAAACTAGTATCGCTTTCGTAGTGTAAATACTTCGGGTCTTCGAACTCGAAAACATCTTGGCGATATTTAGAACCAAGCTTACTAACATCCTTAAAGAATCCACATGATAAATCAGAAATGTTTTTACACCCCCTCCTAACATCTTCATCACACAGGATAATTTGGGAGCTCATCATATCATGCCCGTCACAATCTATTTCCTTAAGGTCTTTTCTCTTGTATGGCGTTTGGTATGAAATCCTCCTAATCCCATCGGTGAAGGTCATGATTCCGTTCAAGTCATCCACTATCAAATTAGTGATTTCACAAAAGGGTGCTCCAAAGACGACTTGTGATAACCTAGGGTCGACATAGTCCTCTATGTTGTCCACAATCGTGAATTCCATAGAGAACGCCATATTTCCTACGAACACCTGGATTTCATGATCCTTACCAACCACTTTCTCTCCCTTGTAAATCATTCCCCATCTGCAGATATTGTTATAATGGAATAATGACATAACATTCTTTGGCAGGAATACATTTATGTAAATATTATCGAAATACTTATGACCGATCATGCAGGGGATTTTGAGATTATTTGGATCACGCCGTCTTATCCTCCTCAACTCTCCATTCTTTGACCCATATAGATTCCCCTCAAGGGAGGGACGATACTCGTACACCTCCTCACTATCCTCGCGAAAAATTACCTTCCTAACACCATTGGTGAGTACTACACTACCATCTTTCTCATCAAGGATTGCTCCCGATTCATTGATAAATGGTATCCCAAGGACAAGGTTGGTTAACGTTTGATTGGTGAGAGGGTCCACGTCATCAACCACGGTGAGGTCAGTATTGTAAACAAGCTCTCCAATCCTAATTGATAAATTTTCTATTACTCTCTCGCACGCAATGTGCTCAGGGAAGGTTTTGTGGTATAGGGAAAGGGGGATTATGTTGACTGGGAAGCTAGGATCTATATAACTATCGGTTAAGAGCTTTTCCTTAATGGTACAGGGGATCTTGAAAACTTTAGGGTCACTTTCCTTAGTCTGATTGCTACCCACACTAATAACATCCTCCATTTTTCTCTCGGGTTCTTCTATAATAGATTTACCCAAAATGGTTGGATCTCTCTCATGCTCTTCCGATTTCTCTTTCCCTTCATCCGGTTTGCCGGATTCTTGCGCGGTGTATTGCTCGGGTGAGTCGGTAGGTTTCCTTGCCGAAGCATGGTCAACCCTTGAGGCCTCATCTTTCGCTGTCTGACTGAATTTGTTAGTTTGTTGTTGGGTTGGGTTGGATGTTGAAGCAGATATTGTGGTGATGGTGTTTACGAAGTGGATTGGTCCAGGGGGGTTGACAGGTTCTTTTCCGTTAGGAGATAGATATTTGAATAACTTGCTAGGACTTTTTATTTTTACAGGGGAGGCTGGTGGACCGTTTGGTTGGTAACGATTAGGCGGATTAGAAGAATTGGGTTGATTTTGTTTCCACCTAAGGTTTGGGTGATTTTTCCATGAGGGGTTGTATGAATCACCGTAAGGGTTTGGCTCGGGCTTGAAAGTGTACCACTTATCTCCCGCTTCGTCGGTACGCGTGGATGCGTAGTCCGCAAAAGCTGTTCCGGGGAGTTCCACACAATCACGAGTGTCATGGGGACCACTACATAATTCGCATGAAGAAGTGATTTTGTTCACTTGGCTTGAAGGCTTAGGAGCATCATAAGATTTCATGAGAAACTTGACTTGGTCCTCAAGTTCCATGATCCTATGATCAGGAGTGCTAGAATTGTTCGAAGGCAAAGATATTGCCTTGAACGTTTTGTTCAAATCACGGGGATCATTCCAACTTTCGTTGTCATAGAGAGCAAGATCTTCTATGAGTTCCCATGATTGTTCCGCACTAAGATCACGTAGCTTACCACCGGCCGATTGGTCAATGGCTCGCCTCGTGGAGATGTCGATATGGTCATAAAAAATTTGGACTTGGAGCCAAAGATCTATGCCATGATGAGGGACTTTTTGGAGTAAGTCCTTGAAACGAGTCCATGCTTCATAAAGAGATTCATTTTGACGTTGTTGGAACATCAAGATGTCATTCCTAAGCTTAGTAGTTCTCCCCGGTGGGAAAAATTGAGCAAGGAAACGAGTGGTGAGATCATCCCATGTGGTGATGGATCCCGCGGGTAAACGCTCAAGCCATTGACTAGCTTGATCCCATAGAGAGAATTGGAATAGGCGTAAATGGGTAGTCTCTCTAGTTTCAACACCTAGGTCTATGGAATCTACGATTTTGAGAAAGTCCTTAAGATGTTGGTTTGGATCTTCGGAACGAAGTCCATGGAATGCACATCCGCTTTGCACCAACCGGATGGTGTCGGATCGCAAGGGGGTCACATTGGCTCCGGTGAGCTCAATGGTGTTTCGGTAGCCTTGGTGGCTAGGTCGGGAATACTCTCCTAAGGTTCGGGGCCTAAGGGGTTCTAATGGTGGGTTTTGTTGTGGTGGGATGACGGATTCAAAGATGTTATCACCTTCCATGATGTCGGATGGTAAAGAGTTACGAACAAAGGCACGAAGAAATAAGATAGACTAAAGAAGACCTAAGAAAAATAAATAAATAAATAAATAAAATCTTACTAGAAAGGAATCTAGCAAGTAGACCTAATAAAAAGAAATCCTAACCTAGACAATAACTATTCCCCGGGCTGCGGCGCCAAAAACTTGATGCGTGGGAATCGCAACAGGCTTTACCTCTCGGGGGATCTTGAGAAGCTTACAACCCCCACCAGGCAGTGTACCTGATCGTTGTAGTATAGTATAGTGACAAGTACCGGGGGATTGATCGTTCAGCTTAGGAATAGTGTCGCTAGGATTAGAAAGCCTAAATTACTAGTTCTAAAGGTGAGGGATGATTATTTTTTGTGTTTTTATATTTTTTTAGAAAGCAATTAAAATCTCGGGGTTTTGGAAGAGTGGGCGGAATTAGTTGCTATTCAACTAACCCAAAACTAAGATGCAATCAAAAATAAAATACTAAAAATGTAAATAAGCTAAATTATACTAAAGTTGTGAGCAGTAATTGGAGAAAATGTGTTTACTTAGATTTCACTACTCCCTAGATATCTTTTACACGTTAATTACTTGTTATAATTGCATGGATGACGGATTGTATTCCTTAATACCATTCATGGGGTGGCATACATAACTCCCCAATTGTATGAGCTCTTATCTCCTCCTACACCATGCCCAGCACAACTATAGGGATTGTAAACAGTGGCTCATGCATTAAATACAACCAATAAAGACCTAGTACGCCTCGGTTCATGTTTCTTAAGACGTTCAAGCATGTTACCATTTGGAGATCTGCCAGTTTTCTTAAGCCTAACATATAAATCATTCATCCAAGACAAGAATAAACAAGTAATCAACACATAATCAATATCTAGGTTTCATTAGATCTAAGCAAACACAAAAGAGATCTAGCCTAGCATGATAGAATTAAGACAAGAACAAGATATAGACAACCAACACATAGACATATTGATTGAATTAGAAGAACACTTATCTTGATTAATCATGCAAGGTATCAAGGGGTTGGAACCCTTGAAAAACCTGTAAAGTTACACCAAAATCGTCTTTAGGGTTTCTCCCCAAAACTTCTTTCCTTTTAAATGTGAAAAACTAGAAAACTATATATAGGAAAATAGGGATGACGGCGTCAAGAACAAAGGTGTGACGCCGTCATCTCGCTGCCAAATACTTCCTCGGACGGCCTTGATCTACTTCTGACGCCGTCAAGGCCTAGGCCGTCACACAAATTACTCTTGACGCCCTGTGTGTGACGCCGTCATCAACTACGGATTTTAATTCTTGGGGTTTTGACGCCGTCAGGAAAACTCTTGACGCCTTCATGAACTCTCGGATTTTATTATTGAGGTTTGACGCCGTCAGTAAATTACTCTTGACGCCGTCACCTATTGTTCCCAGCATGGAAAATTGAGACTTTGCCGTTTTCTTCACTTTTATGCTCCAAAAACGTCCAAAATGGCTTCTTTTCCAGAATTCACTCTCCAAGTACCTAAAATCACAAAAGGAACGATTTAGGGCAATATTTGATCAAATAAATTCGGATTCGGGCTTAAATGACCCCCTAAAAATGGATCATTTTTCGCCTCATCAAAGGCTTAGGAGCTTCGTAAGATTTCATGAGAAACTTGATTCGGTCCTTAAGTTCCATGATCCTACGGTCGGGAGTGCTAGAATTGTTCGAAGGCAAAGATATTGCCTTGACCGTTTTGTTCAAATCACGGGGATCATTCCAACTTTCGTTGTCATAGAGAGTAAGATCTTCTATGAGTTCCCATGATTCTTCAGCACTTAGATCACGTAGCTTACCACCGGCCGATTGGTCAATGGTTCGCCTTGTGGAGAGATCGATATGGTCATAGAAGATTTGGACTTGGAGCCAAAGATCTATGCCATGATGAGGGACTTTTTGGAGTAAGTCTTTGAAACGAGTCCATGCTTCATACAGAGTTTCACCTTGATGTTGTTGGAACATCAAGATATCATTTCTAAGCTTGGTAGTTCTCCCCGGTGGGAAAAATTGAGAAAGGAAACGAGTGGTGAGATCATCCCATGAGGTGATGGATCCCGCGGGTAAACGTTTAAGCCATTGACTAGCTTGATCACTGTTAGCATTAAAAATTATATTAGAAAGTGATGGTCATTCTCATATATTGTAACGTTGTAATTTGTCGTAGTTTTGTTATTAGAATAGTCAATGGGCCTTGGTCTTGGTAAGCTAATATGTCACGTGTTATGTAATGTAAGCCTTTATATGTAAAAGAAAACCAAGCCCAAGCCCAAGCCCATAGAAAAGCCTTTAGGGCTTCTTATCTCATGTACTATATAAGCCACCTTATGCCTCATTTGTAAGGTGTGCTTGTGTGTGTAAGTGTGTATGCCCCTTGAATAAAAGTTTTCTCTTCATCTTATTCTCTCATCTTAATATTAACGCCATATACATATTGCAAGTCACCATCTTTACTTCATGTACTTGTCATATTTGTGTTAAAGTTGATAGATTTAATGTCCTACAAGTGGTATCAATCGCCTAACAATGATTTAGGAGGGTGTGGAAATCGTTATTTATCAAGTTTTGTTAAAAAGTTGCGTATTTTTCTTATATACGTGAACTTTTTCATCAAAAAGTTTTGATTTTTACAAGTTTTAGTGTTAAAGTTATTGTTTTTATCAAAGTTTTAGTGTTTCTAAGTGTTTTGGGAGAGATTTGATCGAAAGAAACAAGTGGAAAATGTGTTTTTGGTTGAAAAAATCGGATTTTTAGCTGTTTGGGTCATCTTACGCGTAAGTTTTATGTAATGTCCAAGTTTATAGTTGTCAATAGTACTTTTTGGTACTTTTACGCGTAAGTTTTGGCATATTACCCTTTTTCTACGCATAAAACAACATTTTATGCGTGAGTTTTAGCAAAAAACCCATTTTCTACGCATAACATCAATTCCTACGCTTAAGTTTAAGCAGTAAAACCTTTTCCTACTCGTTAGTCTGGTTTCCTATGCCTAAGTTGAGTTTCTTACGCATAAGATTTTACACAAAAGTTTGGAGTCTACGCATAAGATTGGATTTTGCGCACAAGTTCCTACGCAAAAGTCTCTTCAACGATCAGAGCTTACTCAGTACTTTCCTAGCTTGGACAAGTTAGTGAAATACTTCGACACGGGATATCTTTCAAGCTTGGACAAGTTTGAGAGCTCAGTTTGGTTGGAAAAACCTTACGCGTAACATTCTTACGCATAAACTATAAGTTTACGCGTAAAAATCAAAGCTTACACATAAACATTTTGTTTACGCATAACCTTAATTTTTACGCATAACCTAGAAGTTTACGCACAACTTTTCTTACGCGTAAGATTTGAAGTTAACCATAAGATTCTAAGTTAAGTGTAAGATTCACTGTTTATGCATAAGTTTCAGTCTACGCATAAGTTTCTGGGTTTACGCATAAGAATTTGACTTTTGACGACCAAACTTCAAACGGCCATAACTTTTGAACCGTAACTCCGTTTTCGACGAATCAGCTGTCAAAACGACCATGAGAAAGAGAAGAAGGACACGTTGAATCATGTAAAGATCATTCAACCCAAGCTTCGTGGCCCAAATCCACTCTGAACAAAAGTTATTGAGGTTTTAAGGTTTTAGATCAAATTTTTCACCATAAAAACTTGCATCAACTTACACTAAACACAACTCCTACTTCGTTGAATCGATCCAAGATCAACTTTATCACCTATCAATTGCAACTCAGCAAGATATTCATGCAGCCGGTGCCGAAAACTGACCTCCCATGCTGTCAATGGGTGGTTACTCACAATGGGCTAGTCGTATGATGCGCTATCTTAAGAGCAAACAAAATAGAAAATATCTTATCAAATCCATTATGGATGGACCCTTCAAACCAATACATGTACTAGACCCTGGAGATCCAAATGGAACCCCACCAATGCAACCTTTCTACAGAGATCAGAATGAGACTGAATACACTTTGGAAGACAGAAAACATATTGAAGCTGATGATCAGGCATTTCATTACGCCAGGCATTTCATTACGTCGTTCTTGGTTTACCTGAAACCACTTATGCTACTGTTGATAGTGAAGTAAGTGCTCATGCTGTCCGAGAAAGAGTCAACAGGTTAATGTATGGGACAGACATCGGGAAACAGGAAATGGAAACACAATTGCTCAAGGAACTTCGCAAGTTTACGTCAATTCCTGGTGAATCCATAGAGTCGTACTACCACAGGTTCTGTAAGATCATGAATGATTTATCGAGACACAACCTCAGTCAGACAAACATTGCTAACAACACCAATTTTCTGAATGAGTTACAACCAGAATGGGGAAGATACGTCACTATTGTTTATCAAACGAAGAATTTGGATAAGTGACTTATGATCAGTTGTATGATTTCTTGAAGCAAAATCAAGATGAAGCTAATGAAGTAAGGGCTGAATTACTGGCTAAAAAGCATGATCCTCTAGCATTAATGGCTAATACACCAACACCTTTACCAATGAACACACAGCAACCATCATCATCTTCCACTCACAACTACATGCAACCACCATACATTCAACAACCAACACCTGTCTACCAACAACAATTCTACCCACAGCAACAACATGTTATTCCACAACAGCAATACCAACAATTCCAAGAACCGGAATTCACTGACAATGATGAAGCTACTGCAGCCTTGACACAAGCGTTTGCTTTTCTGACAAAGGCATTCCAAGGACGTTATTCTACACCAACAAACAACAACCAAAGGATTTCATCAAACACTCGCAACAAGCAGATTTCTCAGCCGAGTTTCAATATGGGCAATGGAGGCCAAATGGTTGGTGTTTATGGGAATGAACAAGGATATGCTACTGGATTTCACATGGGTAATCAGAATATGCAGAATGCAGGTCAGTATGCAGGGAATCAGTATGCTCAGTATGCAGGGAATCAGATGGGTCAGTTTGTTGGAAATCAGAGTGGTCAGAATGTTGGCAATCAGGCAATGGGTAATCAGAATAGGAATGTTGCAGCTCTAGTTGTTGGGAATCAGGGAAATGTGAATCAGGGTAATCCGGTAAAGTGTTTCAACTATCAGGGTGTAGGTCATATGGCAAGGAACTGTCCTACTAAGCCGAACAAGAAAGATCTAGAGTACTTGCAGAAAGCAGTGTTGTTGCCACAAAAGGAAAAGGCAGGGTTTCAGTTGAATGCAGAGGAAAATGATTTTATGGCACTTATGGATGACATGGAAGATAGAGAGGATATCGATGCGAACTGCATATTCATAGCGAATCTTCAGGAAGCTAAGTATGACACGGATTCTGACACACTTCCTGTTTATGACACCAGTGCACCATCTGAAGTATCAAACTTCAACACATGTCACAATAATGATATATTTGATATGTCTCCTCATGAGGACCAGCATTCTGAGAAGCTTGCACCCACTTATGATACATACTTGGACACGCTACGTAGTAGCAATGCTTCTTCCGCAACTCCAGATGTGAATCATAATGGAGGCTTCGTTTCACAGCATGCTGAGAATGATGAGGAAACACGTGCTTTATTTGAATCATTATTAAATAATTGTAGTATTGAAATCGATAAAGTAAAAAAGGTCAATCGCGATGTTAAGGCCGAGAATGAGAAATTGACCACTGAGCTTGGAAATGTACAAGGAAAATGCAAAAAGTTTTCAAATTCACAAAGAACGCGAGTCAGAATTTGAAATTGGTTATAAGAAGTTACTTGTTAAAGATAGGGAATGGAAAAACAAGTTTGCTAATCTTGAAATAAGTTCAACAAAAACCATTAACTCTTTAAAACAAGAAATTTCTGAGTTAACAAACCAACTTTCAAAACAAAAGACAGCTTATACCAATCCTGAAAAAGAAAGAGATGAGTTGAAAAAGGACTTTGCAAAGAAAGAAGATAAACTTTTGGACGAAATCATAGAGTCAGAACACATGATCGCACATCTAGAAGAATTAGTGGTTAAGTCGGGTCAGCCAAGTCAAACAATGAAAATGATTTCAAATCAAACTAATCCAATTTATCATACGAAAAATAAAATGGCTCTTGGTAACAAAACTCCTTGTAATCTCAAGAAAGCTCAGCAAGAACAGAATGTTTTGTATAATGGTAATGTGATTTACACCAAACATGATCCTCCCGTCGTTCGGGATTCTGTGGAAATGATCGAACTTGTCGAAGAAAGCATAACTAAAATGAAACAAAAGGATTTGAAACCCATTGATTGCAACAAATTGAACAAACTTTCGGGAATTACTTTTGTTCCACAAAAAGAACCATCAGTGTTTTCCATAAAATGACCATTCTCAAAAATGTTTTCTAAAAAGGTAGTTGCTTCCAAATCGATTTCAAACATGGAACAGATTTCCTCAAACAACACTTTTAACACAAGTGTTGCAAGGGGATATCTTGATGATATTAAAACCAGAATTGGGCAACTGAAAATGACTTTAGAAACAAAAACGACACTTAATGAGATCAACTGGAATTCCACGGTTCATTTACAGCTTAAAAAGATTCTTGAAAGTGACTTTGCTCCTCAAATTAATAACATTCATGCTCGTGTCATTCATTTTGAACAAGCATTTTTGAAAGAAACAGCTGACTTCGTCACGGATCACAAATCCCTAATAAAGAAGGGTAATGAATCTTTTGAGCAAATCAATGTTTTGGAAAACCTAAATGATTCTCTCTTCAAAGCCGTTATAACTACTGATATTATGTCCATCATTTTACAAACTTATTCTGTTCAAGACGATGAAAGACTGAGAGTTGAGACCTCCGCAATTGTTTCAGAATATGAAAATGCTCTTATTAAACTTGAACAAGAAAATGTGTCATATTTCAAACAACTTGATCGAAAAAACGAAGAATGCAAGTGTGACAAACTGTCGTATGACCGTGCCTTCAAGAACATGAAAGAGCAAATTGATATTTTGAGGACTCAGCTTGAAAGTCAAAAAGGGAAGAGTGTGGAAACTAAGTTTGCAAAACCATCGACTTCGGAGAAACCAAATATTTCAAACACGGTTCAAAAACCAAAAATGTCAATTTCACGGTTTGCTTTAAAAGTCGATGAGAAAAAGGATTTGACAAAACCAGTCACTCCAACACCCTTACCCAAGCAATGCGAAAATGGAAAAATTGATAAAGGAAAAGCGGTTGTCGAAACACCAAAAGTGATAGCACCTGGCCTTTTTAGGATTAGTCCCACTAGTGCGTCTGCCTCAACATCTAAGACAAATGCGTGCAAAACGGATAATTCTAAAGAGTCTAGTGATGCTAAAAAGGACAACAATATAAATCCTAATGCGTGTGCCTTAACTTCTACAGGATTAGAAAGCACCTCTAGGAGCAGCAGACTACGGCCTAGGAGCAATACAAGGAACAATAGAGTCTCGCCTGCATCTAAGAGTAGTAGCAAGAATAAAGTGGAAGAAGTAGAAGAGCACCCTAGGAATTTATTGCCTTGTAATAAGAGACATATTTCATCTGAATGTAATGTCAAAAGTACTGTTTCTAATACATGTAATGACTCTGTTTGCTTAATATGCAAGAAATGTCTAATTAATGATGTTCATGATGAATGTGTTTCTAAGAATGTAAATGTTACGCTTGAACAGAAGTATGTTTCAAAGGGAACCAGTGCTAGATCTAGATCTATAGAAAGATTAGTTCCACGCTTTAGGTCTACCACTAGTAGTCGAAATTCCTAGGAACTACCTTAAGTTTTGTATATGGATACCAATGGGTAGAGAGTTCATTCTTTAGAATGGCAAATTGGAAGTTGTTCAAAATAAACATGTAGCAACCTTTGATATGTGTGATTCGGAATTTACTCCTAACCCCATGGAACCAAATTTAAAACGGTTTCCAAATACAAACTCTTCTGTTATTGGCAGGTTATCAAAATTTGTCTTTGGATTGTCGACTCGGGTTGCTCCAAGCACATGACTAGGAATTTAAAGTTGCTGATTAATTTTGTTTGGAAATTCATGGGAACTGTACACTTTGGAAATGATCATGTAGCAGCTATTCAGGGTTATGGAGATCTTCGGTTTGGGAATTTTTTGATCACTCGAGTTTACTACGTCGAAGGGTTGGGCCACAACTTGTTTTCAGTTGGGCAGTTTTGTGATGCAGATTTAGAAGTTGCATTCAGGAGAAACACGGTTTTTATTAGAAATTTGGTTGGTGATGATCTCTTAGCTGGTAATCATGGTACAAACTTGTACGCTATCAACATCAACCAAATGGCTTCTACATCACCAATTTGTCTTATGACAAGGGCAACCGAAACTAAGTCCTGGCTGTGGCATAGACGTTTATCCCATCTCAATTTCGATACCATCAACAAGTTAGCTAAAGACAACATCGTCACCGGACTTCCTAAGTTCAAATACACCAAGGAACACCTATGTCCATCATGCGAACAAGGAAAAAGCAAAAGAGCATCATATAAATCCAAAACCGTACCTAGTTCGGAAGCAAGGTTACATATGTTGCACATGGACTTATGTGGCCTAATGAGAGTTGAAAGCATTAATGGAAAGAAGTATATTCTTGTTATTGTTGATGATTATTCAAGATATACATGGGTAAAGTTTTTGAGGTCAAAAGACGAAGCACCAGGTACCATCATCACCTTTCTGAAGAGTATCCAAGTTCTACTTCAAGCTCCAGTATGGATTGTAAGAATAGATAGTGGCACAGAATTCACTAATCATGAGTTAAGAATCTACTTTGAAGATGTGGGAATCACTCACCAAACATCAGTTGTTAGAACTCCACAGCAGAATGGGGTAGTTGAAAGAAGAAATCAAACTCTTGTGGAAGCTGCTCGCACAATGCTGATTTATTCTAGTGCACCACTATTCTTATGGGCTGATGTTGTTGCCACTGCTTGTTTCACTCAAAACCGATCCCTAGTACATCCAAGATTCAATAAAACCCCATATGAGCTAGTGAACAACCGTAAACCTGACATCTCTTACCTTCACATGTTTGGCGCTTTGTGCTATCCGACAAATGACAGAGAAGTTCTAGGAAAGTTGAAAGCTAAGGTTGATATTGGAATCTTCATTGGATATTCAAAAAACTCGAGGGCATTCAGGGTGTATAATAGAAGATCGAAAAGGATAATAGAGACGATGAATGTCAAGTTTGACGAGATTTCACAAATGGCTTCTGAGAGACTCGCTCTAGAACCCGCGCTTAATCCGATGGCTTCTAATCAAAATAGATTAGGACCCGCACTAAACATGCAGACTTCTGGACACATCAGGACTCGTACCTCAAGGAGCTCATTCAAAAAACATGGATAAACCTTCAGAACAAGAACTGGAAAATTTCTTCGAGTTAATGTTTGATAAATACTATGGTGGAACTTTGACAAATGCGTCTCAATTACATTCCGCTGCACCCGCTCAAAACCATCAACCACCACTATCACAAGATGCATCTACAACAGTCGAAGCTAAAGCAACAACTCCCTCAGCATCATCAACATCTACTCCAGCAACTCCATTTATTGAAACTGATCTACCAAGAGTTGATGAGCAAAATCAAAACACTAATTTTCAAGAAGAACCAACAAATAATTCAAACGATGTTGCGTTAGAAGAAGAAGAGGTATTTGAAAACCCATTTGCAACAGAATCTGCTGAATCTTCATCAAGGTTACAAGAACCGACTAACAGACATTCGTTAAACCCAAGGTACCCTTCTACGTTTCAATGGACAAAAGACCATCCAATAGAACATGTTATTGGTGAACCTTCAAAGCCAGTTCAGACAAGGAGACAACTTGCCACCGATCTCGAATTATGCATTTACATTTTCTAAATCAGTCTCAAAGAACCAAAAAACATTCGGGAAGCAATGGCAGAAAACCCTTGGATAGAAGCAATGCAGGAGGAAATTCTTCAATACCAGTTACATGATAGTTGGGAACTTGTTGAACGACCACTTGATATACGTGTTCTTGATCTCAAGTGGTTGTGGAAGAACAAACTGGATGAGGAAATTACTGTTATTCGCAACAAAGCTCGTCTCGTGGCTAAAGGATATCCACAAGAAGAAGGGATAGATTTCGAGGAATCATTCGCGCCTGTAGCTAGAATTGAAGCAGTCTGGATTTTCTTAGCCTATGGAGCTCACAAAAACATCACAGTCTATCAGATGGACATTAAGACATATTTCTTAAATGGAACTCTGAAAGAAGAAGTGTATGTGAGTCAGCCAGAAGGATTCTTTGACAAAGATCATCCAGACTACGTCTACAAGCTTAAGAAAGCCATTTATGGTTTAAAACAAGCTCCAAGAGCGTGGTATGACGAACTATCATCTTTCTTGCTCAATAACAATTTCACCAAAGGAACAGTTGATGACACCTTGTTTATCAAAAAATTCAAAGATGACATTTTGATTGTTCAGATTTATGTGGACGACATTATTTTTGGGTCCACTAATCCGAATCATTCAAAACATTTTAAAAATCTCATGAAAAGCAAATTTGAAATGTCCATGATGGGGGAACTAAAATTCTTTCTTGGTTTAAAAATACATCAATCCCCTCGTGGTATTTTTATCAATCAAGCTAAATATACAATAGAGATTTTGGAAAAACATGGAATGGAAAAATGTGATTCTGTTGGTACACCAATGGTCACTTCACCAAAAATAGGTGCTGATTTGTTTGGGAAACCCATCGATCCAAAGAAATATCGGAGCATGATCGGTTCTTTCATGTACCTAACTGCTAGTCGACCCGATATTCAATTTGCTATATGCTTATTAGCACGGTTTCAGGCAAAGCCTACCGAACTTCACCTCAAAGAGGTTAAACGGATCTTTCGGTATCTACGAAGCACCATTAACATGGGACTTTGGTATCCGAAGGATTCGGGGTTTAATCTAACAGCTTTTTCAGATGCCGACCATGCCGGTGATCAAGTTACAGCAAAGAGTACATCAGGTGGAGCACAATTTATGGGTGAAAAGCTAGTAAGCTGGTTGTCAAAGAAACAAGATTGTACTGCACTATCAACCGCCGAAGCCGAGTATGTGTCTCTATCTGCGTGTTGTGCCCAAGTTCTTTGGATGCGGACACAGCTCACAGATTATGGCCTTACTTTTGACAGAATACCTATTTATTGTGACTCAAAAAGTGCCATAGCCATCTCGTGCAATCCTGTACACCACTCAAAGATGAAGCATATCAAAGTCCGCTACCATTTCAGCAAAGAACACATAGAAGAGGGTATTGTTGAATTATTTTTCGTTAAGACAGATTACCAACTCACCGATCTATTTACTAAATCCCTTCCAAAAGAACGGTTTGACTATTTAGTTCGACGAATTGGCATACGAAGCCTAACTCCTGAGGAGCTAGAACGTCTTCTCGACTCTTCTTGAAAAATGTTTTCAAAATTGCTTCGCTGTAAATATTTTTTGAAAAAACAAAATACAAAATTTGAAAAACCAACAAAAACAAAATACAAAAATATAAAACTTTCAATAATATATATATATATATATATATATATATATATATATATATATATATATATATATATATATATATATATATATATATATAATAAAAAAAATTCAAAAATATTCTTCTCACGACATGTCTCTCGTATAAATCAATATTATGTACGTTTCTAGAAATGTCATTCAACAATGATACGAACATGTACAGATGCTTGAACGGGAGTTCTTTAAAATGTTTTTCTAAAACATGTCGTTTCTCAAAAGTTTCTTCATAATGGATTGTAAGTACTTCAACTTACAAACCGTGCTTCGAAGTGAAATCTTTTCAAAACTTGGGTCCGGGTATATTAACTCGAAAAGATTTCAAATAAGGACCCTAACAATGACTTCTGATTGTTACAAATCAAGGACTCGGACGCTCAAAGACGAAATCTTTTTCAAAAAGTTCGAGTCTAAACAAACGAAAAAGATTTCAAACAAAACTCGTTTTCAAAATAGAATTCTTGAGCACTTTTTCTAGATTGTTCAAAAGATTTCTCAAAATCTCTCAAAATGAGTGCTCAAGATAACTCCCTCCAAACCCTTAATTGATTTTAAAATTAGCTATAATTAAGGGGGAGTACAAAAACAAAAATGTTCCGTATTCATGCAAAATCAAATCTGTCTTTCTCTCCAAAAAGCTTTTTCTTAATCAGTTGATATTAAAAATATCACGATATGCTATTTTTGAGGGGGAGAAGACATGATTAAAATGTGATCAAATATGTTTAAAGATTGTGACTGAATCTCAAAAGAGCTCAACTCAGTAAGTACCAATGAATTGACGATGCTTAAAATGTCAGTAATCGAAAAGACTTGTCCTGGACGGGTAATAATTTCAAGCTAGTCTAACTAGTGATGTAAGCGTGTCTCGAATAGGACTTGTCTGAGTAGAATGTACCATATCGAGAGACTTTCTTTGGACTTGACCAGGACGGGTAATAACTTCAAGCTAGTCTAACTAGTGATGTCAGCATGTCTTGAATTGGTCTTGTTCACTGAAAGTGGATCAATTCAAAAGTGCAAACTCCTCCCGCATGTGCAAATTTCTTAAAAATACATGAGCACATGTGAAGGGGGAGTCCTTCAAAAGAAATGCAAAACTCTCAAAGTGTCAACAATGTGTTTTATTTATCATAAACACTTTGGGAGATTTTCAAACGAATGGTTTTATGGCAACAATAGGATAGTCATGAAGATATAAGGTGGCTAAGGTTAGGAAAAACCGTCCTATGATCCACCAGAGCCGGAGGAATCTAACCAAGGACAAATCCAATAGATTAGAATTAGAAGTCCTTAGGTATAATTGAAAAAAAGGAGAAAATGAGAAAGGAGAAAGAAGGGGTTGAAGAATTAAAAAGAAAAGTTATGAAAAAGGGTGAAAAGAAATAGCCCTCCAAATGTTCAACCTTAGGGCAGACACCGGGTTCAATTTGTATGCTACTGGTTGTTACTAAGGTGACACCGGTATTGAAGATAAAGACGTCATGGACCCAGTGACGCACTGCACTAAACCTTCTTAACCACTCAAGTTCTCTTAAAAGAGCTTGTTTCATTCTCACGGGGAACCGGTGTAATCTATCGACCTGTCTCTTAGAGATGGTTGATATTGAAGCAAGAGACCTCTCCCTAATCTCCACATAGGAAACCAAATGTGCACTTATCGAGTCTAGAGCCCCGAGATTCATCAAAAGATCTCATAGGAACACATGATATTTCTACACTGGTTGTTCATCATGAAGGACGCCAGATGTAAACTTAAGAGTCCTACGCAGATCTTAGCAATCTGCCAGAACATTTATGAGAGGATTCACATTTGTGATTCTCAATGATTGAATGGAAACTCTTGCCAGGGTCAACATCAAACAGCCCTGACAGCAAGTCACTTCGGTAATTCTTTATGGGTTACGCTTAGTGTTCGCGGTGGTTTCAAAATGGTCTACAGTCGTGTAGTGATCCCCAGCGACTCACCCATTCGTTGATCTACTTAGTAGGTCTCGTAAGCTCTCTCAAGAGTATCCGAAATGGGAACAGCCTTGGTAAGGATTAGAAGGAGTCTTCACACTATGCTGTTGACGATCTCTAATTCCGAACCTGTAAGTACTGGTTGATTTATTGCTAACTATTTTCATGCAGCTATACATCATCTCCATGGCGAAGGATCCACATGCTCATACATGTATCACAAAGTCAAAGGAAAGTTCTCACAAAGATCAAAGCAAAGTAAGGTTCAAAGAAAGATTCTACGCATTGTGAAAGAATCTACAGAAGTAAAGTGACAAAGATCGATGTGAAAGAACGGGAATAACAAATGCATGTATCACAAAGACTAAAGACGTATGAGCATGTTGGAATGGCGGACAACCACCACAGACGCAGAAGTGACAAAAGGCAGATTGCTCCACATCACAAAAGAACAAAGAACGATGAAAAGTCAGTCATCAAAGATCACAAAGCATGAAGGAACAAAGACTAATGACTATTCTACTACGACACACAATGGTCAACAACAAAGAAGAAAGAAGACCTAATCACGTGGAGCATCATTCGAATGACCATCCCTTAGGGGGAGATTGTTAGCATTAAAAATTATATTAGAAAGTGATGGTCATTCTCATATATTGTAACGTTGTAATGTGTCGTAGTTATTGTTATTAGAATAGTCAATGGGCCTTGATCTTGGTAAGCTAATATGTCATGTGTTATGTAATGTAAGCCTTTATATGTAAAAGGAAACCAAGCCCAAGCCCATATAAAAGCCTTTAGGGCTTCTTATCTCATGTACTATATAAGCCACCTTATGCCTCATTCGTAAGGTGTGCTTGTGTGTGTAAGTGTGTGTGCCTCTTGAATAAAATTTTCTCTTCATCTTATTCTCTCATCTTAATATTAACGCCATATACATATTGCAAGTCACCATCTTTACTTCATGTACTTGTCATATTTGTGTTAAAGTTGATAGATTTAAGGTCCTACAATCACGTAGAGAGAATTGGAATAGGCGTAATCGGGTCGACTCTCTAGTTGTAATATCAAGGTGATGCGTGGGAATCGCACCTTGCTTTACCTCTCGAGGAATCCCGAGAAGCTTACAACCCCCACCAGGCAGTGTACCTGATCGTTGTAGTATAGTATAGTGACAAGTACCGGGGGATTGATCGTTCAGCTTAGGAATAGTGTCGCTAGGATTAGAAAACCTAATTAATAGTTCTAGAGGTGAGAGATGATTATTTTTGTATTTTTATATTTTTATGAAAGCAATTAAAATCTCGGGTTTTTAGAAGAGTGGGCGGAATTAGTTGCTATTCAACTAACCCAAAGCTATTATATAATTAAAATAAAACAATGAAAATGAAATTAAACTAATTAAACTAAGGTTGTGAGCAGTAATTGGAGAAATTGTGTTTACTTAGACTTCATTACTCCCTAGATATCTTTTACATGTTAATTACTTGTTATACTTGTATGAATGACGGATTGTATTCCTTAATACCATTCGTGGGGTGGCATACATAACTCCCCAACTCTATGAGCTCTTATCTCCTCCTACACCATGACCCAACACAACTATAGGGATTGTAAACAGTGGCTCATGCATTAAATACAACCAATAAAGACCTAGTACGCCTCGATTCATGTTTCTTAAGACGTTCAAGCATGTTACCATTTGGAGATCTGCCAGTTTTCTTAAGCCTAACATATAAATCATTCATTCAAAACAAGAATAGACAAGTAATCAACACATAATCAACATCTAGGTTTCATTAGATCTAAGCAAACACAAGAGAGATCTAGCCTAGCATAATGGAATTGAGACAAGAACAAGAGATAAACAACCAACACATAGACATATTGATTGAATTGAAAGTACACTTATCTCAATTACAATGCAAGGTCTCAAGGGTTTGGAACCCTTGAAAAACCTGTAAAAGAGGCACCAAAATCGTCTTTAGGGTTTCACCAAAACTTCTCTCTTTAATGAAAAAAACTAGAAAACTATATATAGGAAAAACAGTCTGACGGCGTCAAGAGTTAATTCTGACGCTGTCACCTCGCCGCCATATACTTCCTCGGACGGCCTAGATCCACTTATGACGGCCTATGTGACGCCGTCACCACCCACGGTATAATATTTTTGCCACTTTGACGCCGTCACCAGTCCATCTGACGCCGTCACCAGCTACGATGTTTAATTCTCCATGTCTGACGCCGTCAAGAAGGTAGTCTTGACGCCGTTACCTTGTATCTTCAGCATGGATTTTTGGTACTTTGCCGTTTTCTTCACTTTTATGCTCCAAAAACGTCCAAAATAGCTTCTTTTCCAGAATTCACTCTCCAAACACCTAAAATCACAAAAGGAACGACTTAGGGCAATATTTGATCAAATAAAGTCGGATTCGGGCTTAAATGACCCCCTAAAAACGGATCATTTTTCGCCTTATCATATACCCTTACACTTGAGATTTGCTTGTCCTCAAGCAAATGAGCTTTTATTCTACTCAAAAGACAAGTTAGGGGTCATTTAACACTAATATAAAAGTAATTACAACAAATAATCGTTCCACTAAAGACCAATAGACAAGCACGGAGGTCATACACAAGCACCTCGCAAATAGTGTTTAGATACTCACATCTCTCGGGTGTAATAAAGTAATATAACATTATGGAAATGGAAGATATCTCTCACTACCTGTCATAGCAAAATAGATTACCATAGGCTTGGGAAAGGATCAAACCTCCACCACATGGCGTAAGCACCTAGGATAAACTATCAAAGAGGTCTTTTAAAGGGTTATAACGTTAGGTGTAGGGATATGAATTACACGGTTTTGTTGGATAAAGGAAGTTTTACCGGTGGCGAGTTAACAATCTTAGTTAATTACATGTATAAGATGGCGTTGCTAAGCCAAGACTAGACTCGACTTAAGCTAATAAATGAAAAATAACAAAAATATAAAATAAACATAGAATGAAAACGGGATGGTAGTCCGTATGTTTTTTTTTTTTTTTTTTTTTTCTTTTTCTTTTCTATTTTTTTTTTCTTTTTTTCTTAATTTTTCGATTTTTTTTATTTTTTTATTTATTTATTTTTTTTTTTTTGCATACACTCTTACCCTACCATCCAAAATAATACATCATAGGGGTATAAACATTCCCCTTACACTTGAATCTTTACATACTTTACAATTAACTAATCTAATGACTCGAATTAAGAAAATCAAAACACTTGGAGCACTTTTAAGATTAACGCACGTATGGGGGTAATAAGTGATGTTCTTCCCCATTACTCCATAAAATAAGTACTTACCCATGAGTCCCAATCGTCCCAAAACAATATGTACAAGGATATGACTCGACTTAGCAACCATGTAATCAATTAGAAAGTTAACTTAGGGTTTAACAAATAACAATAATGCACTAAAAATGAGCGCATACATGGAAGGCTAAGGCGATTTGGGTGTACATTTAAGTGAGGTGTAACAAATTCTTCCTTTAAGTAAAATGCTTAAAGTTAGAAACGAAAAGATAGGCTCGGAGGGGTGTACTAGGGGTTTCGTGTACTAAAAATGAGTACAACGCTAAGGGTGTGGGAAAAATTAGTTGACTTAACTAGCCAAGTAATATGACTTAAATGGTCAAGTAATTATAATACGGGTTTAACACAAGGGTGATCCTAATGCCTCTTATCATGTAGTAAATCCTACCACACGAATGTAGTCTCACTAGCGGTCTCGGGATGCATCACTAACGCAAGTTCTAGAATCTAAATGCTACCGGTACACTCATAAGCACTAATAATGAATGCTTTTCCTATCAAATCTAAAGGCGAACCTCACATTTTTGGGCGGAAAATTTTTCTGAATATACGGTTATGTGCTAGTCATACAACCTCCTATCCATGAGACGCTTGCTATGGCTAAAGTTTCACTCCTAAATGTTGTAAAAAATTTTAAATTTGGCGCTAAAATTACACTAACAAGTATTTCTCGTAGTTTTATTACTCATCTACTATCAAACAAAACAAACTCAAGCGAAAGTGCATATGTAAGGTATCATCTTTTTACCCTCCCCTTACACTTAAGATGAACATTGTCCCCAATGTTCAAGTAAAGAATGTAAAAGTTAAAAAGTAAAGAGAATGAAATCAAATACTCCCCTGATTCGCTCGGTATGGATTTTAGTTGTCCAGGTTAAATCTTCCTCCAAGAAAACGAACAATCAAAGCTTCCCTTCCAGAATATAAATCATCTTCTTTTCACAAATAACCTGTAAATCCTGACAAAAGTAGACAAGGCAACCTCGCGTAAAATCGGTGGCATCCTATATAAGTTACTAACTCCTAGAAAGCAAAGTAAGATATAATGCTTGTGGAATGAAGTTTGCAGATTTCCTGGAGATTATAAAACTTAATAATTCACAAAAACCATAAGACTCCGTTAGAAAAACAAAACCGGTAAAATTTCCAGATTTTAACTCCTGACGCCGTCAAGAGCAAACCCTGACGCCGTCAGAATGGACCTGCAGAAATTCTTATGTTAAGTTTCCGGAAAATTTCTGGAAAAACTTTGTCCTACTTCCTGGAAAATCCTGCAAAACTTCATTATGACTCAATACAAGCATTTGACTCTAACAAATACGAATATACATGTTCATTTAAATATTGTGGAGAATCATGATCGGTTTGTTTCTTAAAAACATATTTGGGGTTTCCCCTTACACTTATCTTTTGCAAAAATACCTTTAGGTTGAAGTTAAGACTAGGCTAAACAACATAATAAAGTATTTCACATTTTAATTGAGAAACATGATCAACTAACAATAAAAACAAAGCATGCATACGGAAGCAAATAACAATCAAACAAATAAAAATCATACAAAACATGGGTTGCCTCCCAAGAAGCGCTTTTCTTTATTTACGAGTCTTGTAGCTAGACTCAAAGTCGTGGGTTACTACGTGATCTCATCATCAAACATCACATCCTCCTCATTAATCATTTCATTGTTATTTTCTTGGTAATGTTTTACACGTTGTATGTTAACCGTGAATTCTCTACCCTCATCGTCAACTAACACTACAGCTCCAAATTTAGAGGATTTCTTCACCGTGAACGGCCCATACCATCTAGACTTAAGTTTTCCCGGAAATAATCGCAACCGAGAATTGTATAATAGGACCTTGTCTCCTTCTGAAAATTCTTTGGGTTTCTTAATTCTTTGATCATGCCATCTTTTAGCTCTCTCTTTATATGTGATGGAGGATTCGTAGGCTTCTAATCTAAGCTCATCAAGCTCGTGTAATTGCAAAAACCTATTGTTCCCCGCAGTTGTGTAATCTAAGTTGCATGCCTTAAGCGCCCAATAAGCCTTGTGTTCTAATTCTACCGGTAAGTGACATGCCTTACCATACACCATGCGGAACGGGGTCGTTCCAATAGGTGTTTTGTAAGCAGTTCGGAATGCCCATAAGGCTTCGTCGAGTTTGAATGACCAGTCCTTTCTGTTTTGACTAACCGTTTTTTCAAGTATTCTTTTAATAGCTCTATTGGTGTTTTCGACTTGGCCATTGGTCTGTGGATGATAGGCGGTGGAGAATCGGTGGGGTACTCCATACCTCTTCATGACCTTTTCCATTTGCGCGTTGCAAAAATGTGTCCCCCTATCACTGATGAGAGCCTTCGGAATCCCGAATCTTGCGAAAAGCTTTTTCAGGAAATGAATGACCACTCTAGCATCATTGGTCCTAAGGGCTTGTGCTTCAACCCATTTTGAAACATAGTCAATGGCGACCAAGATGTACTCGTTTCCCCCTGAGGATGGAAATGGTCCCATAAAGTCAATCCCCCAAACATCGAATACTTCACAAACTTGTATAAAGTTCTGAGGTGCCTCATCCCTGTGTGATATATTTCCAGCCCGTTGACATGCATCACACGCTTGTACCATATCTTTTACATCACGGAAAATTGTGGGCCAATAGAATCCTGCGTCGAGAATCTTTCGAGCAGTAACATTTATCCCATGATGCCCTCCAGAGGGACCGGAGTGACATTCCCTCATGATTTTCACTGCCTCATTCTCCGAAACACAACGCCTTATAATGTGGTCAGGACACCTTCGGAATAAAAATGGTTCATCCCAGAAGTAATACTTCAGCTGGGAAAAGAACCTCTTCCTTTCGTATTTAGTCAGGTGTTCAGGAACAAGTCTACATCTACTTGCGAAGTAATTGGCGAAGTCGGCGTACCATGGTTCCGAATCAAGGATAGACATCAGTTGTTCGTCGGGAAACGAATCCTTAATTTCACTTCTATCGTGTTTATCCAAGGGGTTTTCCAGGCGAGATAGATGATCGGCGGCTAGATTCTCTGCCCCCCTCTTATCGCGAATCTCAACATCAAATTCTTGTAGCAACAAGATCCACCGAATCAGTCGTGGCTTGGCGTCCTGTTTCGCAAACAGATATCTAAGAGCTGAGTGGTCAGTGAAGACGACTGTCTTTGAAAGGACAAGATATTGTCGGAATTTATCGAATGCAAACACTACGGCTAATAATTCTTTTTCGGTGGTGGAGTAGTTCTCTTGGGCGGGATTCATGGTTTTGCTAGCGTAGTAAATAGGTTGGAAAAGCTTGTCACGTCGCTGACCTAATACAGCCCCGACAGCGAAGTCGCTAGCGTCACACATTATTTCAAATGGTAACTCCCAGTTGGGTGTGATCATGATTGGAGCTTGAGTGAGTTCCCTTTTTAGGAGGTCGAAAGCATCCTTGCATTCTTGGGAAAATCGAATGGAGCATCCTTCACAAGCAATTGAGTCATTGGCCGGGCAATTTTGGAGAAGTCTTTGATGAATCTCCGATAAAATCCGGCGTGCCCCAAAAAGCTGCGTATTGCCTTAACAGTTGTGGGGTATGGTAACTTAGATATAGCTTCAACCTTAGCTTGGTCCACCTCTATCCCGTTCCCTGAAATCTTATGGCCCAACACAATCCCTTCCTTTACCATGAAATGACACTTTTCCCAGTTCAACACCAAGTTGGTTTCCTCGCAACGTTTAAGCATCTTTTCTAAATTAGCAAGACAGCGGTCGAAGGAGTTTCCGAAAACTGAAAAGTCATCCATGAAAACTTCCATGCTATCTTCCATGAGTTCGTGAAAGATTGCGGTCATGCAACGTTGGAAAGTGGCGGGGGCATTACATAGCCCAAAAGGCATCCTTTTGTAGGCAAACGTTCCATAGGGGCAAGTAAACGTGGTCTTTTCTTGGTCCTCAGGTGCTATGGGGATTTGAAAATATCCAGAGAATCCATCTAAGAAGCAATAGTACTCGTGTCCAGATAATCTTTCTAACATCTGATCAATGAATGGTAAGGGAAAGTGATCTTTCCTCGTGGCATCGTTGAGCTTTCGATAGTCAATGCATACCCGCCATCCAGTGACAGTTCTCTGTGGCACCATCTCACCCTTGTCATTTTTTACTACAGTCATTCCACCCTTTTTAGGTACAACCTGTACAGGACTAACCCATGGGCTATCCGAGATCGGGTAAATCAGTCCTGCATCCAAAAGTTTGATAACTTCCTTCTTCACTACCTCCTTAATGTTAGGGTTCACTCGCCTCTGGGGTTGCACAGTGGGTTTATAATCTTCCTCCATAAGAATCTTATGTGTGCAAAAAGTAGAGTCAATCCCCTTAATGTCGGCCACACTCCATGCGAGTACCCCCTTGTATTTCTTCAGGACCTCTAAGAGTTTAACTTTTTGTTCCTTTTCCAAGGAAGAATTTATGATTACCGGGAGTTGGTTTTCTCCCTGAAGAAAGGCATACTCCAAATGATTAGGGAGCTCTTTAAGGTCAACGTCAGGGGGCTCGATAATAGAAGGTTTGAGCTTGTTCTCGGGCTTTCGGAGCTCGAGATGCTCCGTTGCCTCTTGTCTGGGGTAGAAGGAGACTGCATTAACATCCTCCATCTTTTCCACCTCCAGCAAAGGCAGAAAACTCTCGTCCCGTAGCCAGCCTTCATCGATTTGTTCATCGATGCAGTCATCAATGATATCTGTGAGCTCATCTACTTCCCCAATAAAGTAGAGCCGGTTGGATGCTTCAAGGGAGAGGTCCATAGAATCCTTAATGTCGAAAGTTGTGCTATCGTCTCCTACTCGTAAGGTCAGTTTGCCATCGTAGACATCGATGACTGCACGAGCGGTAGCAAGAAATGGTCTACCTAAAATGATAGGTACCACGTCGTCCTCCTCCATATCCAGGATTACGAAGTCGACAGGGAATTTGAATTTCCCAACCTTGACTAGCACGTTCTCACATATCCCTTCGGGGTATTTGACTGATCTATCGGCTAGTTGGATGTTCATACGGGTAGGCTTCAATCCGGAATATCCTAGTTTACGGAACATAGAGAGAGGCATGAGGTTGATACTTGCTCCCAAATCGGCAAGAGCATTCTTGATTGATAGAGATCCTATAGAGCATGGCAAGGTGAAGCTGCCCGGATCGTCTACCTTCTTTGGTAGCCCTTTATGGGTCACCACTGAGCATTCTTCCCCTAGGGTTACAAGGCCCTCGAGCTTTTTCCTGTTAGCGAGCAGTTTTTTGAAGTATGTGCTATACTTTGGCATGTGATAGCAAGCATCCAGGAGAGGTATGGTGACAACCGAGTCTTTTAGGTATGACAAGAACCTCTTGTTATCATTCTCCGTTTTCTGGTTCCTTAGTCGGGATGGGTATGGAATTCTCACAGGTGGGTTAGGAAGGGCTGATGGGGAGGGAGTTGTCACTGGTGGTTGGTCCGGGGTGCCAATGCCGACATCCTGCTCCTCCTCCCCAGGTTTATCTGAATCGAGTGTGACGGGGGACGAATTTGGGTAAGGAGGGTCCTTGGTTGTCGTTCCGGCCCGTGTGGTTATCGCAAGCATGGGATCTTTTCCTCTTTCTGACGGTGGTTGGAGGTTATCTAGGGCTGAGTTAAGCTTGCTGAAAAATTCTCCGACACCCTTCTGCTGTTCGTCGAAAAGCTCATTAAGCCCTTTCATTTGCAAGTCTTTTTCTTGAGCGAAGTGACCAAGGTCATCTTCGAAATTGCTCCTGATCTTGAATTCAGGGCCTCCCTCCCCTTCTCTTTTCCTTACTAGATTTCCCCAAAGGGTATAATCATCATTTTGGTAGAAAGGCAAAAGGGAGGGATCAGCATAAATGTCTCCTCCTGACAAGCACGCATGTTCATTTGTGGCTGCTCCTCCGCATTCCTCCACCTCATGCGGACCTCCACAGTAATCGCAGATCATGTAAGGATTTGACAGCATTTTAGGTGGTTGTGATCCAGCTAGGCAATCCATTCTTCTGTGAACTTTGCTCAATCGATCCGAGGTGGTTTCAGAAATGCCGGTAGTCGACTCAGGTTCATCCCAAGTGTCATCCAGGTCTTGGGCATATTCTTCAATCCTGTCCCATCCTTCCTCGGCACTAAGATTGGCCAATCTTCCTTTCCTAGATTGGTTGATTCCGTTCCGGTCATTAGAGGAGATATTTTCGTAAAAGATTTGGACCAAGAGCCAAAGTTCAATGCCATGATGTAGAACTTGTCTTATTAAATCTTTGAATCTAGTCCACGCTTTATGGAAGGGTTCATCCTTCCCCTTTCGGAAACGAAGGATCCTATCCCTAAATGCTGAGGTTTTTCCAGGTGGAAAGAACTTCTCATAGAACTTGGATATGAGTTGCTCCCATGTGAAAATAGATTCGGAAGGGAGTTTGTTATACCACTCTTGGGCTTTTTCGTATAAGGTGAAAGGGAAGAATCGCAGTCGGGATGTGTTTCTAGTAGTCCCACCCGTATGGATGGTATCCACTATTTTTAGGAAGTCCTTGATGTGTTGGATCGGATTTTCCTCATCAAGTCCGTGGAACTTACACACACTTTTGACAAGCCAAATATCATTTGCATGCAAGACCTCGTTGGCATGTTCGTTTGGATAAACAATGGCATTGGAAAACCCACGAGGAGTTGGGGAAGAGTAATCCTTGACGCTTAGGAGGAGGTATTATAGGAGTATTCATCTCATTGTGGGAGCTCGGGGTTGTGATGTGATTCTCTGAATTTTCTTCAGAGAGAGGTATATCAAAGTCGATAGCAATGCTGGATGGTTCAGGTGTTGAGTGAGTTCGTCTTAACCTACACATTTCTCTTTAGGGTTCTGCATAAGGCAAGACGAGGTCTTTAGTGGTGCTACGACTTCTAGTGATCCTAAGGTTGGAGAATTCGTTGGTTGCCATGATGGTGAATGGTGAAGAGTTACAAACAAAGGCACGAAGAAATAAGATAGACTAAAGAAGACCTAAAAATTAAAAAATAAAAATCTTACTAGAAAGGAATCTAGCAAGTAGACCTAATAAAAAGAAATCCTAACCTAGACAATAACTATTCCCCGGGCTGCGGCGCCAAAAACTTGATGCGTGGGAATCGCACCTTGCTTTACCTCTCGAGGAATCCCGAGAAGCTTACAACCCCCACCAGGCAGTGTACCTGATCGTTGTAGTATAGTATAGTGACAAGTACCGAGGGATTGATCGTTCAGCTTAGGAATAGTGTCGCTAGGATTAGAAAACCTAATTAATAGTTCTAGAGGTGAGAGATGATTATTTTTGTATTTTTATATTTTTATGAAAGCAATTAAAATCTCGGGTTTTTAGAAGAGTGGGCGGAATTAGTTGCTATTCAACTAACCCAAAGCTATTATATAATTAAAATAAAACAATGAAAATGAAATTAAACTAATTAAACTAAGGTTGTGAGCAGTAATTGGAGAAATTGTGTTTACTTAGACTTCATTACTCTCTAGATATCTTTTACATGTTAATTACTTGTTATACTTGTATGAATGACGGATTGTATTCCTTAATATCATTCGTGGGGTGGCATATATAACTCCCCAACTCTATGAGCTCTTATCTCCTCCTACACCATGACCCAGCACAACTATAGGGATTGTAAACAGTGGCTCATGCATTAAATACAACCAATAAAGACCTAGTATGCCTCGGTTCATGTTTCTTAAGACGTTCAAGCATGTTACCATTTGGAGATCTGCCAGTTTTCTTAAGCCTAACATATAAATCATTCATTCAAAACAAGAATAGACAAGTAATCAACACATAATCAACATCTAGGTTTCATTAGATCTAAGCAAACACAAGAGAGATCTAGCCTAGCATAATGGAATTGAGACAAGAACAAGAGATAAACAACCAACACATAGACATATTGATTGAATTGAAAGTACACTTATCTCAATTACAATGCAAGGTCTCAAGGGTTTGGAACCCTTGAAAAACCTGTAAAAGAGGCACCAAAATCGTCTTTAGGGTTTCACCAAAACTTCTCTCTTTAATGAAAAAAACTAGAAAACTATATATAGGAAAAACAGTCTGACGGCGTCAAGAGTTAATTCTGACGCCGTCACCTCGCCGCCATATACTTCCTCGGACGGCCTAGATCCACTTATGACGGCCTATGTGACGCCGTCACCACCCACGGTATAATATTTTTGCCACTTTGACGCCGTCACCAGTCCATCTGACGCCGTCACCAGCTACGATGTTTAATTCTCCATGTCTGACGCCGTCAAGAAAGTAGTCTTGACGCCGTCACCTTGTATCTTCAGCATGGATTTTTGGTACTTTGCCGTTTTCTTCACTTTTATGCTCCAAAAACGTCCAAAATAGCTTCTTTTCCAGAATTCACTCTCCAAACACCTAAAATCACAAAAGGAACGATTTAGGGCAATATTTGATCAAATAAAGTCGGATTCGGGCTTAAATGACCCCCTAAAAACGGATCATTTTTCGCCTTATCACAAGGTCTATAGAACCTACGATTTTAAGCAAATCCTTGAGATGTTGATTAGGATCTTCGGAACGAAGTCCATGGAATGCACATCCGCTTTGCACCAATCGGATGGTGTCGGATCGCAAGGGGGACACATTGGCTCCTTGAGTGAGCTCAATAGTGTTTCGATAGCCTTGGTGGCTAGGACGGGAATACTCTCCTAGGGTTCGGGGCCTAAGAGGTTGGTTTGCTAGTGGTGGGTTTTGTGGGTGGTTTTGTTGTGGTGGGTTGATGGGTTCAAAGATGTTAACACCTTCCATGATGTCGGATGGTAAAGATTATGAACAAAGAAACGAAGAAATGAGATAGACTAAAGAAAACCTAAAAATAAAAATAAAATCTTACTAGAAAGGAATCTAGCAAGTAGACCTAATAAAAAGAAATCCTAACCTAGACAATAACTATTCCCCGGGCTGCAACGCTAAAAACTTGATACGTGGGAATCGCACCAGGCTTTACCTCTCGAGGGATCTCGAGAAGCTTACAACCCCCACCAGGCAGTGTACCTGATCGTTGTAGTATAGTATAGTGACAAGCACTGGGGGATTGATCGTTCAACTCGGGAATAGTGTCGCTAGGATTAGAAAGCCTAAAAACTAGGTCTAGAGGTGAGAGACGATTCTTTTTGTATTTTTATATTTTCATAAAAGCAATTAAAATCTCGGTTTTTTGAAGAGTGGGCGGAATTAGTTGCTAATCAACTAACCCAATAACTAAGATGCAATCAAAATAAAATAACAAAATTGAAAATAAAGCTAATTAAACTAGTGATGTGAACAATAATAGGGAGAGTTGTGTTTACTTAGGTTTCATTACTCCCTAGATATCTTTTACAGGTTGATAGTTTGTTACAATTGCATGGATGACGGGTCGTATTCCTTAATACTAGTCGTAGGGCCGTGTACAATATTCCCTAACTCTATAGGATCCTACTTCACTCCTATGTCGAGCCGTTAGAAGATCCTAACATGGGATCATTAGAATTCTCCTACGCATTAAATACAACCAAAAATCATAGTACACCTCTGATCATGTTTCTTAAGACGTTCAAGCATGTCACCAATGGAAGTCTGCCAGTTTTCTTAAGCCTAACATTGAATACAATCATCCGTAACAACTATAAACAAACAATCAACCCATAATTAACATCTAGGTTTCACTACATCTAAGCAAACACACAAGAGATCTAGCCAAGCATGTTAAATTCAAGACAAGTGTAAGATATATTCAAACAACACATAGACATATTGAATGAATTGAAAAAGTACTTATCTCAATTGAACGTGAAAGGTTTCAAAGGGTAAAAACCCTTAAAAAAGCTGTAATATTCGGACTAGGGTTTCTCTTCAAAGTTACACCCTAATTTTTCCTCTCTTATTAATGAAAATTGCAAAACTAAATATAGATTTTACAGGGTGATGGCGTCAAGAAGGAAATTCTGACGCCGTCAACTCGCCTCCCATAATGAAACCGGATTGCCTAGATCCACTTTGGACGCCGTCATGTGCAATTCTACTCTGGGCCGTCACTCTTATTTGAACCATGACGGCCTATGGTGACGCCGTCATGTCTATAGTGCAAAGCTCCTCTGAATCGTCACGGACTTTATCCACTTCCACCTCTTGTATTACTCTTGACGCCATCATGTACAAGCATGTGACGCCGTCAGGTACTGTTCCCAGCAAGGAAAATTAAGACTTTGCCGTTTTCTTCACTTTTATGCTCCAAAAATGTCCAAAATACTTCCTTTTCCAGAATTCACTCCAAAAGTACCTAAAATGACAAAAGGAACGATTTAGGGCAATATTTGATCAAATAAATTCGAATTCGGGCTAAAATGACCCCCTAAAAATGGTTCATTTTTCGCCTCATCTTATAGACTTAAAAATGCTTGTTTGAGATGTTTAGCAAGTGAACGATTTACCAAAAGGAGTTTGCTTGCTTATATCCTAATATGACATACTATTTAGAAAACTTGCTAAATATACTTATAAGACATTTTTAACACATGTACTTAAACTAAAGTATACTTGATTAGAAATCACTTTATGAAAACATGTATATGTAGTTTGAGTGAAGTTAAGTAAAACACTTTTAAACTATATTTACGATTTGCCATTAATAAGCTTTACCTTTTATAGTTAACAAAATTAAGAAAGATCGTAAAATATATATAACGTTTTTAGGCGATATTTGTATTAACAATCTCCCCCTTTTTGTTGACGTCAAAACATAAATTTTATTTTTACGCAAATGGATAATTATAGATTTTGAGCCTTTTAAAAATTTATATTTAACATGATTATTTCATCTTTTGAGTATGTCATTTTAAATGATGTAATAAAGTTGATTTGGTAAAATACATCCTATCTCCCCCTTTTTGTCAAAACAAAAAGAAGAGTGGCGAAGCGGAAATGTGTCAAGTCATATGCTCCCCCTTGGACAATACTCCCCCTAAATGGAGTGCCAAGAGAAGATACATGGATTTTGGTCCTACAAGAAAAGGTTAGTTTGTTGTAGAAATAAGTATGAGAACATAATACTAATTATTATATAAGAGAATAAGCATTCATCGCATGACAACAATCATCAAGTAATAAACAACCAAAAGAGAATGACCAACAAAATATAGAAGTAGAACCATTATATTTCAAGTAAAATTAAAATTTGACTTAAAATAGTCAAACCTAAAGACTTGAAAAAGTCTACTATTGGAATGAAAAAGTCAAACCATACAAGGTGGAATGAAAATGACAACTACATCTATAAAAGAAAAGAGTCCTAGGTGAGATTCTACCATTATTTAATCTTCCTAATAAGGCTCTAAGCATGAGGCAAGTGAGAGATGGCATTAAGACGCTCCAAAATGGGGTTAAGGATAAACCGTATTTCATCTTGAAGCTCATGTACCAAGATGTTGCATCTCTCACTAATATGAGCGATTCTTTCGCACATGATGCAATCATGGCGAAGAGGTGGTAATTGTGGAACTTGGTTTGTTGTTGGTGGGTCATTGGTGGTGGATGAAACATTGGTTGTAGCAGGAGTAAAGGTGGATGGTTGAGAGGTGTTTTGGTTTGCTACAATTGATGAGTACATTGCGGTTTGGAAATCCATGGCTTGGGTGAGATGAGAATCAATCATGTGCTTGAAAGCATAGAGGCTTTCCAAGCAAGTGTTGAGTTCTTCATGAGTGTTTGGAGATTTGGTCCACAAAGATGCTTCTATTTCCTCATAGGTAGGAAATATGGACTCAAAGTGGTGGGAAAAATCTTGAGGTGGTTCTTGTTGTTGATCATGATGATGAAAGCTTGGTTCTTCATAAAGAGGACCATGGATCTCTTTGTAAATGAGATGGAACAACAATGGTTGTGGTTGTGGATGATCTTGATCTTGAGGAAAGATGGAAGGTCTAACATGCTTGTAAGCCAAACGCTCTATTAATGATGGTTGATGAGGTTTTTCATCCAATGGTTCACTTGGTTGAAACCATGGTTGTTGTTGAGTTTCCATTTGATCAATAGTGTCAAAAAGTGGCAATGGTGGTGGATTTGATGATCTAGGTTGTAGGTCTTCTAAACTTTCCATAAATGGATGTGGTGATGTTGGTGGTGTCTTGAAGAGTTCCATAGGTGTCAATTTTGGTGATTGAGGTGATGGAGTTTTTGAAGGTTGACTTGGTGCCGAAGGTGGTGTTGGATCACTTGCTGTTATAGTTGGTGGAGGAGTGGTGATTATGTTAGCATTGCAAGGTTTTGGAGATGGTGTTGGAGTAGCAAGGTTTAGAAAGTTGGTATCATTGATGGGTGATGAAATGTTGAGGGATGAATCACTTGATGATGATGAGCTTAGTTGCATGGTTTTGTTGAAGCAACATGGTTTAACGCTAATTCTAGTGGTTCTCCTAATAGGTCTTGATGATTCGGATGAGGTGGTGGATTTTTTCATTGCAAGAATTTGGTAGGATTAGAAGTATAAGGTTGAGAGAAGTGATGGTGATGGTGTGAATTAGATGTGTAAATGTTGGTCAATTTATAGGAAGAACATGATATGAAAATTGGTGTTTGGATTTGATGTTGATCCATACATTTTTGGAGGTTCCTAGTCATTTGGAAGAGTTCCAAGAAGTTGTCAAATCATTGGAAGTCAATCCAATAGAGTTTGATGGAGTGAAAGACTAAGTGGAGAAGTAAATGCTATGTGATCATGGAGGATACATGTTGTCAGGTTGTTCCACGGATTTGGAGGAACCAAAGGAAGGGTTCCTTCCTTGTATCAGAAAGGTTCCTTGGGTTAGTTTAGGAAAATTTGAAATTTTGTCAAGAATGATGATCCTATTGGTTAATGTGTGATAAGATAGCTCTAGAATTACTGATAAATACTAACTAGCATGTAGGAAGCAAGTTTGGAACCTAAGGATTGATAGAAAAAATCAAAAAATTCAAATATCAAAATTTTGTTGTAGGACTGGAGGAACCAAACGACAACACGGGCGGAACCAAGTTTTAGGTTCCGCCGTATCCATTGGAAAAACTTGGCGAAACCAAGTTTATTAACGGACGGAACCAAAAAATGGGTTCTGCCGTTTTTGTATAGGCTCAAAATTGAGACGGAGCAGGTTTTACGACTACGTGGTTTTTCCGAATTCCAAAATTTTTCCTAAAACTTAAGCAATCAATTTTTTTTAGATAGAAGAAACAAAAATTGCAGGTAGAAACATGCTTACCTATAGAGTTTAAGAGAGCGATTCTAGCATTCAAATTTTTAGTCGAAAAGTGAAAATGGCATAGTACTAAATAGTTATCCCCTGCAAATGTTATTAGTTCACACATAATCCACAAACATAATATCATCCTAAAACATCATAAAAACATAAAATAACATTGTTTTGACAACCAAATAGTTCAAATGCTCCCTTGTGCCAAACACCCTCTAAACATCCTTACTTCTTGTTCACCTTCTTGTAGATCTTCCCAAGGTATCTCCCAAATCATTTCCACATCCCTTTCGTTTGCTTGAACTCCTCCGACTCATTCGGTATGGATGGAAGTTGTGAGAGGTATTCAAGAGGTGGGAGCCTAGAGTTTGGTAGATTGTCGTCTTCACTCATGGATGATGATGATGATGATGATGGGGTAGGAGGGTGAGGACGTTTACCTTTGGCTTTATAGACTCTCTCATCACTTAAGGGCACAAAGGTGTGTAGAATGATAGGATAATCTAGGCGATGACCTTTAGGACTTGGAGGAATGGGTTCACAAAACCTAAAGAGACAGGTGATAAGCATCCCGTATGGAAGAGCGGTGGTACCTTGGACCGAGATGTTTGCCATTCTTTTGGCAATTTAGTAAGCTAAGTTGAAAGTTTGGCGGGTGGATACACTATAGAGCATGTAGGAGAGACAAGTGTTGATATGGTCCCTATTTCCTAAAGTGTTGGGAATTATACTAACAGTTACCACAGCTAAGAGAAGAAGTTACAACTGCAGAAGAGTGTGCTTGCAGTGGAAACTCATTACCACTGCAAGAACATATATTACCACTGCTTATTAGATAACTGTTAGGAAATGCGTCTAGATAAATATAGAATAGATCTTGTGTATATCTTATTCTATTAGCTTTATACTTATCTTGTAGAAGAGGACTCCTTGTGCTATAAAAGGAGATCCTAGGTTAAAGGTTTGATATATGTTTTTCTAGAGCTTCAAGGTGTAGCCCTAGTGATATCAAGATCACTCGTATTATTATCATTAATAATATTGGAGCTAATAGTTTGTTTACATACATTGTTTATATACAACTGTCTTACTCACAATCAAACTTCTAAGTGTTACTAAGTAGATTCCGCATACTTAGTGATATAATTCAAAGTATCAATCTAACACAAGTTCAAGGTGTTGAGATCCATCAAGTGGTATCAGAGACAGGCTTTGATACTTTGATTTAGAAGACTCAAGTTCACTCGGAAGAATCAATGGAGACAGAAACCAGTAACTCAAACATTGCTGCTAAGCTTCCAAAGCTTAAGTTGAATGAATTTGAGATGTGGAGGCTAATGATAGAACAATTCTTTATGGTCTAAGACTACACACTCTGGGAGATCATTATGGTTGGAAATTCTTTCAAACCAAGTTCTACTTCAGAGATGATTGGTGGAAAGGAAGTAATTAAGGTCAACACTGGACCTGTTACTAATGATGAAAGACTTCAGTTGAAGAATGATCTCAAGGCCAGAGGTTTGTTGCTGATGACACTTCCCAGAGACCAAGTTCTAGCATTCAGCAAGTACAAGACTGCAAAGACTCTCTTTGATGAGATCTGTGAAGTTTTTGGTGGTAATGATTCCACCAAGAAGACTCAAAAGACCTTGCTGAAGCAGACTTATGAAAACTTTGGTTCATCAAGTAATGAATCTCTTGATAGCATCTTCACAAGGCTACAAAAGATTGTTACTCAACTCACTGTTTTTGGAATTGAGGTGGAAAGGGAAGACCTCAATCTAAAGTTCTTAAGAAGCTTACCCTCTGAGTTTGGAACCAATGTTGCTGTGTGGGAAGATAAGCCAGAGTTGGAGACCATGAAACTTAATGACTTGTACAATAACTTCAAGGTTATTGAACAAAGATTGAAGAAAGCTGGCAAGATAAGCTCAAGTTTAGGAAGTGTAGCACTCATATCATCATCTCTTGATGATAGTTCAGATGAAGAAAGTGATAGTGATGATGACAGTGCTAACATTGTTGTTTCCACTGGTAGTGGAAGTGTTTCCACTGGTAGCTCAAAGAGACAGATTGCAGGGCTTAGTGATACTACTTTTTATGCCTTTATATCAAGTCAAGTGGGTGGTTCAATACTCAATCATGAGGATCTGGATCAAATTAATGAAGATGATATGGAGGAGATGGACATTAAATGGCAAGTGGCATTACTAAGCTTAAGGACAAAGAAGTTTTGGAAGAAGACTGGAAGAAATATCAACATCAGTGGCAATGAAACAGTAGGTTTTGACAAAAAGAAGGTGGAGTGCTACAATTGTCATAAGAAGGGGCACTTTGCCAGAGAGTGTAGGAAGCCAAGAAAGTCTGACAACAAGTCAACTTGGTACAAGTAGGACAAGAAGAAGGAACCTACTACTGATGAGCCAAAGGGGCTATTGGCCATTGATGGAGTGAGCTTTGATTGGAGCTTTATGACTAAGGAAGAGGATGATGATTCAGAGTCTGCAATGGTTGCTACAGAGCTTGCACTAATGGCTTTTTCTGACTCTGAGGTACAAATTGATAATGCTTGTTCTAAATCTTGTATGGTCTTAAAAGAGTATGAGAAACTTAAAGCACAATTTAATGAGCAACACATAGAGTTAACTCATACTAACTATAACTTAGCAAATCATAAAAGAGGCCTAGGAGTTTTAGAAACTCAATTAGAGCATTATAGGGCAAATGAATCTAAGTTCAATGATGATATTGCAGTATTAAGAAGAGACTTAGATTATCAGGTTGCTGTCAATAAGGTTCTTAGAGAAGAACTAGAAAAGGTTAAAGTGGCTAGTGAGAATATAATGATAACTAAGCAAACACTGGATCATCAATCCAAGTGTATTGATAAAATTTGGGAAGCCCAAATTGTAAACAAAGCCAAATCAGGACTTGGATACAAAACAGTTCCACCACCTCTAAGAGGTGTTCCATCACCTCCTGGCATTGACTTAGCTCACACAGGTTTAGAAGAATTCCAGGAACCACCTATGTCCTATGGACCAAAATTTGTTAAACCAGTTGAAATTGAAAAGGTTCAGGTTGAGGTTGATGTATTTGATAGTGCTAGTGACTCATCTCTTAAAGATGATAATTTAAATGTTGAGTCTAAACCTAGTGTTCCTGAGAATGTTAAAGTGGAGGTTAAAAGAAGTATTCCTGATGTAGTCAAAGAGAAGCCTAGGTCACAACCTAATTTCACTAGGCCCACTACTAGATATGCAGAGATGTACAGAAGTAGGTCACCAACTCCTAGGGGTAATATGAGGAGTTGGAATCATGTTAAATCCATGCAATTTGGTAGTGACTTTGTATTCAATAACAAACCCTGTCATATATGTGGTAGCTTTGACCATTTGTCTTATAGCTGTACCTACCACTTGGGAAGAAGGGAAGTGTTTGGGAATACTAGGGTGAATGGACAAAATGCTAATAACTTAACTCACCCAAATCCACTTAGCAAGATGATTCCCAAATCTGTTTTGCTTCACTCTGGCATTAAACCAATTTCCACTGCTAGACCAGCAGTTTCCACTGCTAGACCAGCAGTTGCCACTGCCAGAAATAAAAACAGAATTTACCCTAAGCCCCCTGTTACTACTTTTGTTAAATCTACTCAAACAGGGAAAAAGACCAATTTTGAAAAGAAAGTTAACAATACTCAGAAGTGGGTACCTAAAATTTCTAAGCCAGCAGTTTCCACTGCAAGGCCAAAGGTTACCACTGGTAGGTCTGTTAACAAGAAAAGGGTAAATATGGGAAATGCTGTTAAGGCCTCAGCACGTTGGGAATGGAAACCAAAAAGAACCATCACCTCAAACAATCCCAATGGTGTATCAATGACCTTTGATAGATATAATTATATTGATACACGAGGCAGATCCAAGTCATTTATGGCTTGGGTCCCCAAAAGGAACTAATTCCTTTATTTTGTGTACAGGGACATTCAAAGACTACTAATGATCAAGGATACTCAGACAGTGGATGTTCCAGGCACATGACTGGCAATAAGTCCTATCTTTCAGACTTTCAACCTTATGATGGACAATTTGTCAGCTTTGGAGGAGGAATTGGTGGCAAAGTTTCTGGCAAAGGAACAATCAAGGCTGGAAACATTGACTTTGAAGATGTGCAGTATGTGAAAGAACTCAAGTACAACCTCTTCAGTGTGTCACAGATGTGTGACAAAAAGCATAGAGTTCTATTCACAGAAGATGAATGCTATATCTTATCTAAGGATTATAAGCTTCCAGATGAAAGTGACATTTTGCTTAAAATCCCTAGAAAAGGAAATTTGTATAGCATTGACATGCAGAACATAGTGGCTAATAATGATGTTACTTGCTTGCTTGCTAAAGCCACTTTGGATGAATCAATGCTTTGGCATAGAAGACTTGGTCATGTTAACTTCAAGACCATCAACAAGATTGTGAAAGATGGACTTGTCAGAGGCCTACCAGAGAAAAGATTTGAAAATGACCAAACTTGTGTTGCCTGTCTCAAAGGAAAGCAACACAGAGCTTCATGCAAGACTATGGCATTCAATTCAATCAATCATCCACTCTTTATGCTGCATATGGACTTGTTTGGTCCTACCTCTGTGAGCAGCATCAATTTGAAGAAGTATTGTCTAGTTGTAACTGATGATTTCAGTAGATTCACTTGGGTTTTCTTTTTAAGTACCAAGGATGAAACAACAGGCATTCTTAAGACATTCATCACTCAAGTTGAAAATCAATTTGAAAAGAAAATCAAGATCATCAGGTGTGACAATGGGACATAGTTCAAGAATAAAGTTATGGATGATTTCTGCAGAGACAAAGGTATTAAAAGAGAATTTAGTGTTGCAAGAACTCCTCAACAAAATGGAGTTGCAGAAAGAAGAAATAGAACACTAATTGAGGCTGCTAGAACCATGTTAGCTGATTCCAAGCTTCCAGTGGCTTTTTGGGCTGAAGCAGTTAACACTGCTTGTTACATTCAGAATAGAGTTTTAGTGGTCAAAACAAAGAACAAGACACCTTATGAGTTGTTCAGAGGAAGACCTCCTACTTTGGAGTTTATGAGGCCATTTGGATGTCATGTTACTATTCTCAATACCATTGATCATCTGGGTAAATTTGAAGAAAAGTCAGATGAAGGCTTCTTTGTTGGATACTCTATGGTTAGCAAGGCTTTTAGAGTCTATAATTTAAGAACAAAGAAAATTGAAGAGAACTTGCATGTTCAATTTCTTGAAAATAAAGCAAACATGGTAGGTTCAGGACCAGATTGGCTATTTGATCTTGAAACATTATCAAATACAATGAATTATGTTCCTCTCACTTCAAGTACTGGAGACAAAGATCTTGAAGATTCAGAAGAATTCATTGATGAAGATGAAGCTTGCAAAGATGATGAAGATCAAATTGTTATGCCACTTTGGGACTTTGGTGATAATTCTGAAAAACCAAGTGATGCAGATGGTGTGAATAAAGAAATTCCTACTAGCAGTGGTAACTCAATTTCCACTGCTACACCAGAAGTGTCCACTGTAAGCCCAAATGTGGATCATACTTCTCAAGAATCACCAAGTGATGATGTAGAGATCTCAAACATGCCTACAACATATGATATTCCTAGCACATCACAGTCTTCAATTCACAAAGTGCATCCACTTGATAATGTTATTGGTGAACTTCAATCAGGTGTGAGGACTAGAAGACAAACAAAGAAAGATGATATTCATGGGTTCATAAGTGAAGTGTATGAGTCCAAAAAAACATAGTAAGAAGAATGAGTGTTTGTTTTTCTACTTTCTCTTACAGGTGGAGCCTAAGAATGTGTATATGGCTCTAGGAGAATCTAGCTGGGTTGAAGCTATGCAAGATGAGTTGCTGCAGTTTAAGCTTCAAAATGTTTGGGTTCTTTGTGACTTGCCTGATGGTATGAAGGTCATTGGTACTAAATGGGTTTTCAGAAACAAGAAAGATGAAAGAGGCATTGTAATCAGGAACAAAGCTAGATTGGTTGCTCAAGGATACACTCAAGAGGAGGGTATTGATTATGAAGAAGTGTTTGCTCCTGTTGCAAGGATTGAGGCTATTAGATTGTTCTTAGCCTATGCATCATTTATGGGCTTTACAGTCTATCAAATGGATGTTAAGAGTGCCTTTCTGTATGAAACTATTGATGAGGAGGTATATGTCTCTCAACCTCCAGGCTTTGAAGATCCTCAACACCCAAATAAAGTTTACAAAGTGGTTAAGGCTCTTTATGGCTTACATCAGGCTCCAAGGAAGTGGTATGAAACCTTAGCTAATTATTTGTTGAATAATGGGTTTCATAGAGGTAAAATTGATCAAACTTTATTCATCAAGAAAGACAAGGGTGATATCCTACTTGTGCAAGTATATGTTGATGATATTATCTTTGGGTCTACTAAACAAGAGATGTGCAAAGAGTTTGAGAAGCTGATGAAAGATGAATTTCAAATGAGTCCTATGGGAGAACTTACATTCTTTTTGGGGCTACAAGTACAACAGAGTAAGGAAGGCATATTTATCAGCCAAGACAAGTATGTGGCTGAGATTATTAAGAAGTTCAAGTTTACTGATGCAAAATCTTCCAATACCCCTGTTGACAAAACCACTCACTTATTGTTGAAGAATGCTAGTGGTGTTAATGTTGATGTTCACACTTACAGATCTATGATTGGTTCTTTGATGTATCTTACTTCATCAAGGCCAGACATTATGTTTGCTGTATGTGCTTGTGCAAGATTTCAAGTGACTCCAAAGACATCACATATGACAGCAGTGGAAAAGATTTTTAGGTACTTGAAGACTTATCCTAATCTTGGATTATGGTATCCAGGAGACTCTCCAATGGAATTGATCACATACTCAGATAGTGACTATGCAGGTGCAAGTTTGGATAGAAGATCAACTACTGGAGGATATCAATTTCTTGGATGTAGATTGGTGTCATGGCAGTGCAAGAAGCAAACTATGGTGGCTACTTCAACCACTGAAGCAGAATATGTTGCAGCTGCTAGTTGTTGTGCTCAGATCCTTTGGCTTCAGAATCAATTATTGGACTATAGGTACAATTTCATGAACACCATTATCTATATAGACAATATTAGTACCATATGCATTATTAAAAATCCTGTAAAACACACTAAAACTAAACATATTGAAATTAGACATCACTTTATTAGAGATTGTTTTGAGAAAAAGCTTATTAATGTTGTCAAGATTCATACTGATGACAATTATGCTGATTTATTAACAAAAGGGCTTGATGTGGGTAGATTTCAATACTTGGTAATAGGTATTGGAATGCTCAATCCATAAATTTTTTATGTCTAAATACTTTTCAGTGTTGCAGGATACTTTTTAGGTACTCATATTGTTTGTATTGTATGTATGGTTTTCTACTAACTTGTATGCAGAGTTATCAAGAGCACAGTGGTA